>CP054667.1:13957731-15320231 GCA_013348765.1 Carpinus viminea
GAAAATGATGCATATGCCAGCAGCTTCTTGAACAATCCTCGCCTCTGCGCTAATAGCCCATCACTAAACATTCACGTCTGCAATTCCGAACTCCAAAATTTAAGCACATCTTCATCCAAATTACTTCCTTGGATTTTAGGTTTTGTGATACCAGCAGCTTTAATGGGTTTGGTAGCTTCATTCCTTGCGATCAGAATTTCTAGAAAGAGAAGGCATGGATTGGATTTGACGTGGGAGCTCACGTCATTCCAGACGCTAAATTTCAGAGAATCTGACATTTTGTCTGGGCTGACAGATAATAATGTGATTGGTAGCGGTGGTTCGGGCAAGGTATATCGTGTTGATATTAATTCTTCAAGTAAAATTGTTGCTGTGAAGAAGATTTGGAATAACAAAAGGCGAGAACAAAAGCTTGAAAAAGAGTTTCAAGCAGAAGTCAAAATACTGAGTTCAATTAAACATTTCAACATAGTAAACTTGCTCTGTTGTATCTCTAGTGATAATTCAAAACTTCTTGTCTACGAGTATTTGGAAAATAGAAGCTTAGATCTATGGCTGCATGGGAATAGTACTAGAGCGTCAACTGTCTCAGGTTCAGCCCAGCATGTCGTCCTAGACTGGCCTAAGAGGTTGCATATAGCAGTTGGAGCTGCCCGGGGCCTCTCCTATATGCACCATGACTGCTCACCACCCATTGTTCATCGAGATGTGAAGTCAAGCAACATCCTTCTAGATTATGAGTTTAATGCAAAAATTGCTGATTTTGGTCTAGCCAAGATGTTGATGGAGGAGGGAGAATCTGCTTCAATGTCAGCTGTGGCTGGCTCTTTCGGCTACATAGCTCCAGGTGTGTGACATTAATTGATGTTTGTTTCCATCTTTTCCATCAGTATACATATATAGCTCTTTCAATTTTTGTTTTTGTTGTTAACTTGAACTGTAGAGTATGCTCACACAAGACGAGTAAGTGAGAAGAGTGACGTTTATAGCTTTGGGGTTATCCTTCTGGAGCTTACAACTGGAAGAAAAGCTTGTGATGGTGATGAACACACATCCCTTGCTGAATGGGCATGGAGACACTTCCAAGAAGGCGGCCCTTTGGTTGATGCCTTAGATGAGGAGGTGAAGGAACTTCGTTACATGGATGAAATGTGCTGTGTTTTCAAACTTGGAATCATTTGTACAGGTACACTGCCTTCTACCAGGCCGTCCATGAAAGAGGTTTTCAAGATTTTGATCCGATGGAACCAACCGCTGGTTTTTGGACAGCAGAATACTGCATCAAACCACGAGAGGGTATTAGAAAATGGTGATGCAATAACTGCAACATCCCCCAATTGATGCGTTTTCAAATGCCACGAGGAAAATGTACGTTCATTGACATGCTTATGGGATATCATGCATGTTGTATGAGAGGGCTTTTTCGATTTAGTTATCTTGAACATATCAGTAATTAAAATAACTATTTCAAATAATTTACATGTGTATCAAAACATTTTTAATTTTTTTTTTTTTTTATGGAAAGCACTCATTGATCCCTGTATGCAGGTCATTCCCCAAAATGTACGATATGAAAAGAGACATTACAAAGTATATATGTTGGGCAATGCTCGTTGTCAACAACTCAAAAGAAAACATTAGAGGCTAGTAGGAACACTCACACCACAACTTGTGCCTAAATGGAAATTCGATGAAATTGCTATTAACTTTGTAATAGGATTACCAAGGGCACCAATAGGAAAGGATGCCATTTTGGTGGTAGATGACCATCTGAAAAAGATTTCGCATTACATTCCAATAAAGGTTAAGGATTTGATGGACAAATATTAGACAAGATTGTGTATTCAAAATGTTGTAAAACTGCACAGTAGTACCTTTACCAATCGTTCCGGATCATGATTTCAAGTAGAGGTGTACAAGCATTATAATTATTAACTGCTAACTGAATTAATAACCATGTAACCACAAATATATAATATTATATATATTTGTGGATAATCGCCCTAAGCTAGCTAGTTGCACGCTATTACCGTAACGGTTATAGGGATTGAAGAAAGTGGTTAATAACTTAGTAACCGGTTTATAGGGTTTTTTTTTTTAAATAGTTAAAGATGTGAAATAGATATAATCACATTTAAATGACGCCCCATCTCGACTGGAGACCAAGTATGATCATTGGAGTAGATACTCTTCTTCCAGATCATTGTTTCCAAACAGAGGGAGCAGAGGAATTTGATCAGTTGTCTTGCAAAGGTAGATAGGGACCTTTTAGTATATATAATTAAGGGGTTTGCTAGGGGTTCTCCCTATAGTGTTCTTCTAGCGTTCTCCCAGTCTTACGTAGAACATGATTTAAAAAAAAAAAAAAATTGTAATACTGTTTTTTTTATCAACAGATTAATTTTATGAGTTAATATTTAGGTTCTAATGCTTTAAAACTTGTTTTTGGATTCAAAACTAAAACCTAAAGGTAGAAAGTTAATCCTTTAGGGATGGTATCACCCAAAATGAATTTGATCATCCTAAATTTAGTGCTAATTCCTCAATTTTGGTGCTAATGTCTCAAATTTTGGTGCTAATACTTAAAAAAATCGGTGGTGGAGGCCATTACAATTTTATTTTTTCTTAAATTATGTTTTACGTAAGTCTGAGAGAATGCTAGGAGAACACTATGAGGAGAACCCCTAATATTTTCCTATAATTAAAGGGGTTTGCTAGGGGTTCTTCCCATAATATTCTCATGGGTTCTCCTAGACTTACGTAAAACATGATTTAAGAAAAAATAAAATTATAATACCGTTTTTTTGCCAACAAATTAATTTTTATGAGTTAAAATTTAAGTTCTAATGTTTTAAAACTTGTTTTTAGATTCAAAACTAAAACTTATGGGTTGAAGGTTAACCCTTTAGGGATGGTATCACCCAAAATGAATTTGATCATCCTAAATTTAATGCTAATATCTCAATTTTGGTGCTAATGCCTCAAATTTAGTGTTAATGCCTCAAATTTGGTACTAATGCCTAAAAAAACCAATGGTGAAGGTCACTACAATTTTATTTTTTCTTAAATTATGTTTTACGTAAGTTTGAGAGAACCCAAAAAAACACTATAGAAAGAACCCCTAACTAGCATTTTCCATAATTAAAGGTGTTGCTAAGAGATAATGCAAATTAAGTAATACAGCACTCAGGAGTGCTTCCGGTAACGTACCAGCACTCAGCATTTTGTATATATATATTAATTAAAAATAATAAAGTTAGACACCAGTACATGAAAAATCATATCCCAAGTCTTCTCATATAGCCAATAGTGTGTCAACGGTCTACCTTTCTTTAATTAAGATTGTTGTTCTGTAACTAGAATCCGTTCTATTTTATTTGAATCGAAAAATATTTAATTAGTTATAATATAATGGTATTTTTAATTTTTCAAAAAATTAAAAAAAAAACAAAAATACTCATCATATATAACTAAACTAATTAGATCATTTCCAATTCAAATGAACTATAGAGATGATTCATGTTCCGTTGTTCCATGTCTTCGTTCTATTATTATTTACTTTTAAGTCTTAATTATGCAACGTCTCATCCAAACTCACAATGGTCAAGATTCCAACCAAGGCTCTAAGATATTATTTTGTCTTCTTTTTGATATTCTGTTTGGACATAATAAGAATTGAAATTGAGTAGTAATATAAGGAGAATCACTATAGTTCTCTTTGAGTCTTTTCAAATATGATGTGAATTTTAAAATTACTAATAGATCGAAATTTAATAATAACCATCTCAAATTCAATAGTGATTTTAAAAGTTACATCATATTTAAGATAACTTTAATCATCTACCTTATATCATTACTCGAAGTGGTTCCCACCTTTTGTTTTCTTTTTTAAAGCATGCGGTCTGGTTCCCATTCTCCCTTTATTTATTTTTTTCTTTTGATTCCTTTCCTCTATTAATGATTGATCAGGCATTGTTTGGATATGCATGTTTTCATTTTGAGTTTGAATTTTTTAAGAAACCAATGTGAGTTCTTTGTTTGGATTGAGAATTTCAAAACCCCAATTTTGAAACATTAGAAACAAACTCAAGCTTGAAAATCTGAAGTAAGATCATTTCAAAAACCAAAAAAATATGAAACTGAAAACAAAAACAAAAACAAAAACTGGCCTATCCAAACAAGGCCGAGTCACTTTTTGATTCACCAAAGATTTTTCTTCTAGTATGCCTAATTTTTCTAACAACAATATTCCATGTGGAAAAGTTGTAAGCAAGATTCGCGCGAAGAAAGGCAAGCTTGGGTCACATGTAATAATATAAAGTGGATTATAGATGTCTCAAATTTGAAGCAATTTTGAAAATTATTAATAAATTAAAATTTAATAATAATCATTTTAAATTTAATAATAATTTTAAAAGTTACATCACATTTGAGACAACTCTAATCTTTCTTGTACCAATCCCTACATCAATCTTGTGGGCAGGGACGGATCCAGCACAAGGGCCGAGGGGGATTGGCCCTTGTTCTTCTTTCATGGGGAGACCAAATATAACCTTCTTTTTTTTTTTTTCAGATTTGGTGGGACAAATCCGTCTCTACTTGCGGGGATTTTGAATGGTGAGAATCCGACAAAAACAAAAGAAATATAAAAGATTATCGTTGTGGAAATTGCTCCAATTATATGAACAAAAGCGAGTCTTCCATTTCCCATCATTTGGTCCTACAGCTCCCATTTTCCACAAAGATGTGGAAAATAATGCAATGTTTGGCTTTGTTTGGGTCAGGATAAATTTAGTTCTAGAGGTGTACCACAATTTCCTTTTCTGTGGCCCCTGCCGTAAGGTGAGGGGGCGGGGGCCAATTTCCCATCCTGACCCATAACAAATTCTTTTTTTTTTGGGGGAATTTCACTTATAATCTTTCATTTTCTTAAATTTTAAAAAGTGTTAATTTAGTGTATTTATTTTTCAATTTTTTCAATTTCACATCATCATTAGGATTTTTCGTTAAATTCTATCAAAATTTTCAAAATATCCATTCTTTTAATTATAAAAAAATACATTTTTTTCTTAAAAAATTCAGGTATGGGTATTTTTGCAAATTCTGTTAAATCCCATGAGTATTTTTTAAAATTTTGTTAAATCCCAACCAACACCTTTATAAATCCTTGCATTTTTTTTTCTTTCCTAAAAATAAAGAATGGGAATTTTGACACCCAAACGATGGGTGAAATTGAAAGATGAATATACTAAATTGGCACTTTTTAAAGTTTAAGGGTATGATTGCAAAAGCGATGAAAAATCAAGTTTTAATATTTTAATAAAAAAAATTATATTTGGATTGTTCTTCTAAGTTAATTTGTTGTTGAATATATGACATGCTCTATATACATTTTAATTTTATAAAATATATACTTGAATTTAATGTTTATTAATATAAAGACATTAATTTCTTTTTTTTTTAATCTAGAACAATTAACATACAAAACAAATTAAGGAAAACTTCACTTACTATCCTTGATTTTTCATCGCTTTTACAATCACTCCTCTAATCTTTAAAAACTTGCAATGTCTTGTATATATCCAAGTTTAAAAAGTTTCCAATGGCATGACCCCTTTGTCAGGATTTTAAGAAAAGTCTGACAGAGGATGTGGAAATTTCCAAAATGTCTTTTTCTTAAACAAAATATTTTCTAAATGATTTAGTTAAGGTAATTTTGTAATTTTAAATTTTTTAAAGGAGTACAAGAGACCTTTCAACCATTTATGATTTGATTTAACCTTCAACCCTATCAGTATGAATGACATTGCAAACTTCTTAAACTTGGATACTCAAAATTGAGATTTTTTAAACTATAGAAGAGTGATTGTAAAAACAATAAAAGATCATGAGCGAGTGAAGTTTTTTCAATAAATTACAAATTACATTTATATTTTTTAAACGTTTAAAATAATATTTAATTATTCATGTATTTTGCCACTTACATTATCTAATATTTTTGACACTCAGGAATTTTGTTTCAGCCTTCTCTTTTAATCTTACATGGGAGGTCTTTTAAACATTACACACACACACACACTATATATATATATATATATATATATATATATAGGGGTACTAGGGGTACTTTGGCCGTTGGATGCCTAATTTTTTTTTTCTTGACATGTCCGCACAAGAGGAGGAGAGGGGATTCGAACTAGTGACTTCCGTTTCATTAAACGTGGTCCCAACTGATTGAAGTACTTATTGAGAACTGGATGCCTAATTTTCTTTCTCCGTTGAAGTAAAAGAAACCCTTCACAGTTTTTTTCACCAGAAGACTTAGACGGAAATATAAAGACTTTTTTGGGGGTAAAAACGATCGAGGACATCAACGTCACACACAATATACATATACACCTGTCACACTAATTATAATATATTCCAAAATTAAGGGACTATGCTCCCAGGATTACAAGTAAATGAGTCAACGAATGTCCACACCTGAGACAAAATAATTAAATGACGTTTGAATGTTGTGCCATCAATTTTTGTTATTTTATTATCTATTATAAAATTTTAAGTTATAAAAAATATAAATTTAATTATTTAATTTATATTCTAATACTTTTTCTTATATATGAACTTAAATTCTTTCTCTAGTACCGGTGAGGTTTAACACATAAAATGTTTAATTAAAATGAAGGTCATGAATTATTGAACTTCTCACATTTTGGCTTTGATATAATATATATTTGAAAAACCCTATGCACAACTCTAAACACTTGTTTATCACAATTTATGCGGAATTAAAACTATAAAGCAATAAACAATTCAATCAACAAAATATCTAAAGCAATAAAGAAGCAGACACATATATTTTGGTGACGAAGAGGAAACCAATTAGAAACCGATCTAATTGTAAAACCTCTCCAGCCAAACCCGAAATCACTATCAAAATTATCCGAGATCAACCCTTTGCAAGACCTCGGCTCTGTAAGATCAACAAGCCTCCGACTCGTCTCCTTGCTCACAATCTTCTTCAACGTGATTCTCCTTTATCGGACCCTTCCAACAGGCTTCTCAATAACGCTCACAATCAATTAATAAAAACCAAAACACTCCAAGAGAGAGAAAATAAACGCTCAATATCAAAGGCTCTCTTGGCACACGACGGCAAATTCTAGATACAGAATGCGTAACCTAAACAGATCTGTAGAGATCTATTTATAACACCTAAAGACTTCTAGTCTCAATAGAACTCAAATACAATGTATTTTAGACCTAGAAGCTACGGGCCGTCCGGACGGTAAGTGGACTCGTCCAGACGGGCTATAAAAAACACGGGGAACATGAGTTCATTAATGGGCCGTCCGGACAGTAACATTGGCCGTCCGGACGGTGCTAGGGCAAATGCACTTTCTCCTTTCTTTTGCGCGTCGGAGGCGTCGGACGCTGCGACGGACTTACGGATTGAGCGGAGCACTCGGGTTTTAATCGAGTTCTTAAGCGCATCACGTCCGACATCTATGAATCCCGTCCGAACGCTTGGCTCTTTTCTTTCCATTTTGCTCACGAACATTAGCCAATACTTTAAACTAACAATATTAAATCACAATTCATTATAAAAGTTTAAACTAATAAAAAGAGATCGAACAATTTAAAATATTTAATTAAAATGAGAGGTAAATAACATATTAAGCTTAACGCGTGAGTTTTTTTAATTAAAATAAGAAATGAACCAATGAAACAAGGTTGGAATTCAAGATGTTTTGCAATAATACCATACCTTATTTAAATTTTAGGGAAAACTTCACTTACCTCCCTTGAACTTTCGCGATTTTTGCAAATACCTCCCAATGTTCAAAACCTCACACTTTGGTGTATTAAACATTGGTTTTCTCTCACTTTGCCAATTCCGTACAGAAAATCATTCGCAACGCCAATTTTACCCCTAACTCCAAATTACATTGTTCCCAAAATGATGCGGTTTTCAGTGGTAAAATTGGCATTCTGTTAAGATTTTCTGTACAGAAGGGATAAAGTGGGAGAAAACAAAACTTTGATACACCTAAGCAAGAGGTTTTGAACATTTAGAAAGTATTTATAAGAGTAGCCAAAGTTCATGTATGCAAAATGGTTGCTCCTCCCCATTCATGGGAACTAATTGAGCTCTGATACTAACTGATGCAACATGACTTAGTGGGCTGCAACGAAGAACAACAATAAAGTAGCGGATAACTAATTCTAGATTTTGAGTCTATCAATGATCAAAGAATTCTTCTTAAAAATATAAAGTCTATTTATGATTTCAAGGAAAAATATAAAGAAAATTTACATATGAGTAATTTTTATTTAACAAAATCAATAATAAACAACAACTGCCTTTCTCTGGAGGCTATAAGCATATATTTATAACCCAAAGCCTAAACTAATAAAATATGATGTAAATACCCTCATAACCCTAAACCTAATAAAATAATGAAATAAAGACTCCCCAAACCGTAACCCTAATAAAATAACAACATAAAGTCAGTTTAGAAAATAAAACAAATTGACGGCTACGCAATCTGCATTATATAAGCTCTATAAATTCAATGATAATTTTAAAAAAGAACTGAAGAAAAATATTTGTTGGTGTTAAAGAGAGAAACATCTATTCCTAAAAAAAATAAAATAAAATAAAAGAGAGAAAAAATGGCTACCGATCGACCGGGTCTTCAACCGTTCAAATCCCTTTTTCTCTCTTTAATTCCAACAGTTAACTTCACATGGAGGAGTCGATGATGTGTGATACATTAACAAAATTTCAATTCACCCGGGTCACGAGCAATCATGACCTCAATACTAAATTCTTCTAATCTTGGGCCGCCATTGACTAGAAAATATGCCACTCTATAGATTTTCTCAAAATTGATGATGAGTTGTGGATTTCCAACAAGGAGAAGATTGGTAGTTGCTTCAAGTTCAACAACAATTTTGAAGATCCTTTCTCCACTTGCAAGCCTTCATTTTGCAGAGACCCTTATAAATGAATCTAGTTAACATGTTATGCTGTTATAAATTGAATAGTGAATATTTATCATAATAAATAATTGAAGAGTTTAGATTTATCATAATAAATGCCAATAAATAAATAAAGTAATGGATGAGAGAGAAAATTGATATTTATTATGACAGATCTAAACTCTTCAATTATTTTAACTAAATCCTCACCACTCATTTTTTGTAACAGCATGTAAGCCAGATCCCTTATAAATACTATAAACCCCTTTGAGATGCATATGTTGGCATAATTGGCTTACACCCAAAAAAATAAAAAATAATAAAAAAATAAAAACTATTTTTGGACGAGTAAGTGTACATTACATCAATGCCCCTACTACATGGCTGTAAGCTGAGGGAGGAATCGAGCCATAAATGACTTTATGCAATTTACAAACATAAGTGGGGATCGATGTTCCTTATCTATAAAGCCCTAAGGTTATTTCATTAAAACTTCTCCAAGAAGATATCTATGCAAAAATGTATTGGAAAGGAGTAGAGATTTTTGGCAAACATGGGTCATCCTAGCGTCTACCGAAAATTTGACATGGCATTTTATTAAATAAAAAAAAGAAGTTTACAAAAATCTCTCTCTCCTCCCATTTTGGTAACCCCTCCCCTCACCTATGTTTCCTCCCTTCTCCCATTTCATATGTCATGCCTCTCCCTTCACCTTACTATTGATCGAAAGGTCTGACCTTGAGTTCCACATAATTAGGTGCAACATAATTATGTGGATTTTTAATTGAAAAGGAAAGAGGTTACAAGGAGGAAGCGCTTGCCAAATTTAAAACCAAGAATCATTGATAAGAAATTGATCAAATTATATATCAAATTCATTGGCCTTCATGAATCACTGATTAGAAATTGGTATCAGCAAAAGTATATAAAACCGATATAATGTTTTGAGACATTAGCATTAAATTTAGGATGACCAAATCCCTTTAGGGTGATACCATCCCTAAAGGGTTAACCTTCCACCCCCAGGTTTTAGTTTTGAATCTATTTTGAGGCATTAACACCAAATTTAGGATGACCGAATCTCTTCAAAGTGATATCATTCTTAAAGGGTTAACCTTCCACTCTTAAGTTTTAATTTTGAATTTAAACACAAGTTTTGAGGCATTAGAACTCAAATATTAGCTAATAAAAATTTAGCTAATATCACTCAAATATCTCAAAATACAACCAAAAAAACTTGCACTTTCTCATGAAAATTTCATCAAACATATAGAATGCAAAAACATAACATAAACACCAATGACAAAAAAATAAAAAAATAAAAAAATAAAATAAAATCTGTTTTTATAAATAAAAAAATTAAAAGAAAAACAACTTGGTAGATGATGTACAAATTTAATTGTACTCGCCAATTGCACGAGTCGATCGTAATAGAGTGGATGTACAAGTGCGAGTGTCGAACCCACAGAGAATCGTGTTTGTCAAAAACCAATTTTAAAGTGCTTAAACTAAGAATACCTTAACCTAGTCCCGAAATCGAACACGTAAAGTGCAGAAAATAAACTAAGTTCAAAATGCAATAAAATAAAGAAATAAAAATAACTAAAGTCCCTAATCCACCTCACAATAAATTAATTTACATATAAACATGTTTAGCTCATATGTATTAAACATTTATGCTACAAAGCATACTCTGAGCGTTAACATATTGTTCATATTTTCCGTCTATCGATAAGCACATATGTATATCCTATTGTTGCTACACAATCTTGTCGATCTACCCGAGGCAAACACTATTACAAGAGGTCACAACGGATAATGGTCCGAAGACGAATATCCGATGTATCTCCGGTTGCAACGATAGTCGACGTTCAACGATTGGCAAATAACAATCAATATACTTTTGTCACTAAAATGCATTGAAACGAATAGACATAAATTAAATGACAGAATAATACGAACTAAACATAAATATATATAAACAAATTAAAGTGAAGGGAATAAAAGACTAAATAAAAGTAAAATAAAACATAAAATAAATAAATGACAATTTAGGAGGGATTTACAGTGGAAAACAGAGGGCTTTGGGCCCTAGAGGCATCTCCCAAACGTGCTAAACAAATGAATGCACGAGGTCTATTTATAGGTGGCAGATATCGAGTGCGCTCAACGCACTACTTGCGTTGAGCATTAGCACCATTTGTGGTCGAACGCAGGCATACGTTCAATGCGCAAATAATCGCCGTGGCGCTGAGTCGTGTGCATTCGAACGTAGAGCACCTGCGTTCGAACGCAGATAACTGCTAGGGCTGGCTGCAGGCTGCGTGCGACCGTGCTGCGTGCTTGCGTGCAATCGTGCTGCGTGGGTGCTGCTGCGTGCGTCCGTGAGGCTGCGCGCGTCCGTGGGTGCAGCGTGCATGCGACCGTGGTGCGTGCTGCATGCTGGTGTGACCGTGAGTGCGTTCGAACGCACCAAGTGCGGTCGAACGCACTTTGGCAGTATCTTCACTTTATGTCCACTTTCTTGCCCTTGCTAGCCATGGTTTAATGCAATGTCCTGCACAACACAAAATACTAAAAACACTAAAAATGATTAGATATTAACAATGCTAAAGGCCTAACGAATATAAATTAAGGGGTTCAAATAAGTACTTTTAGGCACCGATCAGTAGACGCTGGGCTACCAAAATTTGGTAGTCGGATAGCAGCACTCATTGAAAACATCTAATTGCATGATGTCCCATTAAAACTAAACAGCTAATACAAAAACAACCTTTATAATGGAAGGCTAAATCACGGGGCTCAAGGTTTTGATTTTTTTAAATTTCAATAATAATAAAATGTAAATGATGTGATATAAAAAGTGATAATATTTTGATGCTAAATTTTTTTAAAAATAAGGTAAATAGTATTTGAACGTGGGAGGATGTATAACAAACCCCATTAAGAGCAATCAATCTTGTGTGGACTTTGGATATGTGAGAATCCGACATGATATAATTATAACCATTTGTGGTGGAAATTATTTGGAAAAAGAAGATTCTCATTATGGAAAGAGGATGGGTGACTTACATGCTGTTATTAAAATAACAACATATATGTTGTTATAAAATTGAATGGTGGGGATTTAGTTAAAATAATTGAAGGGTTTAAATCTGTCATAATAAATATCAATTTTCTCTCTTATCCAGTACTTCATTTATTTATTAATATTTATTATGATAAATCTAAACCCTTCAATTATTTTAACTATTTATTATGATAAATCTTCATCATTCAATTTATATAGCATACATACTGTTATTTCAATAACAACATGTAAGCCAAATCCAATATATATTTCAAGGGAATATTTCCACACATTTTAATTAGGGGCATAATGGACATTTCACGTGTTTGCTTAAATTAACCATCTAATAGTCTTCATCGCGCACAAGTCAAGGGTGGTCCTAGGAGGTGAAATTTCACGAATAAAGTAAAGAAAGGAAAATACAAAAAAGGAGTGGGTCATCTTTTCTTTTCTTCTTCTTCTTCTTCTTCTTCTTCTTCTTCTTTTTTTAACTTCATCAAAGATCCCAAAATTTTCATTCGATTTGAAATACTTCTTTTAAATTTTAAAAACTCTCAATTTAGTCATTTGAACTTTCAATTACTCTCAATTTGGACCCCTCTGTCAATTTTAGCCGCTAAAAATACAAAAAAGATCAAAATATCTCTGATTTTTATTTTTTAAAAAATAAAAAAACTTGTTGGAAGTTGAAATTTTATACAAAAGTCAGGGGTATAAACGTCATGTAACGTTTAAAATCTGACGGGGTGGTCTAAATTGAGAGCAATTGAAACTTCAGGAAACTAAATTGAGAGTTTTTTAAGTTTAGGGGGGGTATTTCAAAACGCGTAGAAGTTTTTGGGTCTTCAGTGAAGTTTTGGGTTTTTTTTTTTTTGATATGTCCACATAAGAAGGTGAGTGAGATTTAAACGAGTGACATTCGCTTCATTAAGCATGGTCTCGGCCGATTGAGCTACTTCTTAGGGACAAAAGTGGGGCATCCTAATAAAATATTATAAAGCAAAATAAATTAAAATCCAATTAATAAACATATAAGAATATGCCAAATAAATGGTAAAAAGGGCTCAATAATTTCTTGACATGCATTCCAAGAATGGGGCGATGAAGAACAATAATTTTATTTTGGGGAACCTTCAATTTGCCCCCTAAACTTTCAACCGATTTTAAAAACACTCCCTGAACTTTCAAAACTCTTACTTATGCCCCTTGAACTTTGATTTGTTCTCACTTTGGACCCCTTTGTCAGTTTTCAACGTTAAACTCAAATGATTTGTATTTTTATACCCATTATACGTATCCACATGTTGATGAAAACCATGTGGATGGGTTGTAGCTGTCCCTTGACCCCTTTGTATGTCGAAATCATGTGGGGTTGTTCTAAATGTTATGCCACCAACTCTGGGAGGACCCCAAGAGCACAATGGTCCACCACCTGGAATTGGCGGAGGATCGTCGCCAGTCAGGTCAACAACAACCTTCTGCTTCTTGGCAGGTTCTCTTTTTCTGCTAACATGTTCCCTCAGCCTACCACTTGTCCTAGTCCTTGTTGCCACTCCTAGGGTTGCCCTCTGTTTCCTCTCAAAGAGTGTAGATGCCTGCATGTTAGGTATACAATTAGACCACTACATTTGTTGCCCTCTTAATTTCATGGATATAAAGAATTAATCACGTCTCGTTTGTAGGCATAAGGTGTTGCTTTTCTGACTGGTTGGATGGTAGCATTTGCATGTCCTGCCCTTTCTGAACCAGAAGTTGGTACTCTCACTGAATTTGACACACCATGTGCTGCAGTTTGGGCTACTACAGCCTGTGATGCAGTATGTGAAGCTGGCCTAAATGTAGTATGGGATGCAAGCTGTGATGCTGGCCTAAATATAGGTTGTGAGATATCATGGGGTGCAAGCTGTGAGGCTGGCTTGAATGCAGGCTGTGAGATATCATGGGGTGCAAGCTATGAGGCTGGCCTGGCTGCAGGCTGTGAGACTAGCCTCCCTGCTGCCGACTGTGAAGGTGTTTGAGTTGTGGTGGTATCAGTTACACTAAACCGTGATCCATCTAGCCTTTGTGAACTTTGTGGTGTGCTCACTCTTCTCCTACTCTTGCTGGCAGTTGAAGTGGTAGTTGAAGATTCATCCAACTACAAAACAGCAAGCATGAACAAATAAGTGAATAATTATTGAAGGTACATCCAACCACAAATAGCAGACATGAACAAATAAGTGAACAATTATTTATTGTTGAAAAGTATAAGTGAATAATTATTGAAGGTACATCCAACTACAAGCACAGTAGACATTAACAAATAAGTGAGTAATCATACCATGTCCAAATTTCAGTCAATTCCTACTGTATTCCTATGGTATTGTCGGGCACGCGACCTTCTTTCTTCTTGTCTCTACCTGGCAACACATGACCTTTTATTGTGGCCAAACTTCATGCAATACCCACATTGATTCTTCTAACCCCCCTTCCTAATTGCACTCAAATTTCTAGGTTCATCAACACCCTTTCTCTCACTTTCCTAGGCTTGCCAGGAGCTGCCCTAACCTTTGGTGGCTCAATATTTGGTTGGCTGCCTCGAGGCCATTGCTCAGCACTTGGCACAAGGTAGATCACATGGTCATATGCAGCTAAATACATCCTCTTGCCATAGTACTCACTCAACTCTTCAGCTAGGTCCCAACCTTGGTGTAAAATGGCAAAAATTGCATGACCACATGGGATACCAGTTACATCCCATTTCTTGTAGCCACAAGTGTGAGCTTCCATATCCACAACAAATTTTTTCTCAAGGCACTTAACCTCAAACATCCCATTTCTTGCATATGTACCACGACGATTCTTGGCTTCATCCTCTTCCTTTTCTAGCTTCTTCCTAATCTTTGGCCCTAAAGCCTCCTCTATTGAAATTATCATTTCCTCTTCCTCACATACCTTCTCATCAACTTACATCTAATCCTTCCAACATACTCAAGATTGTTTGGTCACAGAATTTTTGATCCACAATTGAATGCCTCACAAGTGTTGTTGTGTAAGAGGCGGACTTACAATGTGTATTGAACCATCCCCTACACCAAGTGGATGGTTCAATCTTCTCTAGGTAGGCATGTGCATCCTTACTAACTCTCTTTATATCCTCCATTACTTTGTAGAATTCCGTCCTTGTGTAGGATGCAGCTGCTCACCAGAGAAGATCCTTCAATAGCACACCCCGATGACCATGATTTCAAAAATTCACGTACAAGTGTCTAACACATGTACGATGCTCAAACTGCGGGCATACTTGTTCTATACTTGGAATGAGGCCCTGCAAAACAGTTCAAAATTAGTACTACACACAATAAACACTCCATTTATACAGAATTAAACAAATGACTAAAACTACTTTACCTTCTGTCGATCCGAAACAAAAGTGAACCCATGTTCAGTAGGGCCAAGATCCGTAACAAGCGCCTTTAGAAACCATGTCCAACAATCTTTCGTCTCAGCCTCTACAACAGCCATTGCAATAGGGTACATGTTGTTGTTTGCATCTTTGCCCACAGCAGACATGAACTGCCTCTTATACATTCCCTTAAGGAAACAAGCATCAAGACCCACAACAGACCTACAACCCTGCAGAAAATCATTCTTCATGGCTGCCAAAGAAATGTAAAGCCTCTGAAATCTGCATGGCACCTGAGGCATTGGTCTCTCAACCATCAAGATTAAACAACTACCTACATTAGTCCTTTTCACCATGGAGCAATAATCCCACAACCGATGGTATTGCTCATCCTCCTTGCCATAGATCGTTTCTCTTGCTTTTTTCCTTGCCCTATATAGGGAACTCACATGGACATCAACATTATACTTCGACTTCACCTTTTTCTGCAAGACCTCTATTGGCATGTTTGACTGCTCCCTAAAGGACTCCATACACCAATCAGCAATCCAACTTGAAGTTATCATATGATTTTGGTACGTCCTATTGTAGTTGTGTTTGGGCCTTAGGGATACTAAAAAGAATGTCATCTCATCCTTCAGCTGCCTCCCATATACCCTATACCTGCACCTCTCATCCTTGCAAACAATAATAATCATTTTCCTATCATTTTTCTTGAATTTCAAATCATTCCCTCTAAGAATATTGTATTGTCTAACAACTTATCTAAATTTACTTGCATCGTGAAATGTATTCCTAAAACCAATGTGGGATTCTGTTGTGCCAAATACTACCTAAATTAATAGATAATATTTAGTAATGCTTTTACTGCAAGTGCACAAGATCAAAACGATAGTATAATAGACAAATCTGAGATCATTTACGAGGATTGTTAACTTTGCTTATAATTAAAGAACTAAATTAAAAATATCAAGTTGTCACAAAATTGATATTAAGAAAAGAAATAAAAATAAAGATAAATAAAAGTGTAGGGCTTTGATATCCACCACTAATCATATTTAAATAATATAACAATATGCCAATGCTCCAATCATATTATGAATACCTAATGTTTGCCAACCTAAGGGTATGGGTGTCTACTCCTTAAGCTATTGGTTTCTCTAAAAGCAATTAGGCATGGGTGTCTACTCTAATTCTTTTCTTTCTTAAAGGATTTAGCATGGTACATCTACTAAGTTGTTCTTTAAGAAAGCATAAAATTGTGAAACCGACAAACACATGAGGCTTAGGTATGGGTGTCTACTCCGGTTCCCCATGTTGATTAACCCAAGAACCCGGTGTAGATTTCTTTTGTTACTCTTATTAAACCCAGGACTCGATCATCCAAATTGATTTAATTAACTAATGCATACCACATGCATATAATGGCCAATCACATACATATGAGGAATTCAATAAAACAGTATTAATCAAGTTAAGCATCACAACATGATTATCACAAAGGCGCCAATATTGAAATATTAAATAAACATAATTAGGGTTTCAATCCAGTCCTACTAAAATATTTAGTTACACATGATTAAACTAAAAAGAAAGGGAAAGAAAGAACCGAAAATCGCTCCTAGAAGTAGCCTCCAAATTCTCCTCTTTTAAATTGTGTATATAATTGTGAGGCTTAGAGGTCTATTTATAGGCTTTAGGAGAGTCCTAGAAACACTAGTAAACCTAGGAAATTCGGAATTCTATCTCCTAGTCAATTTAGGAGACAATCCTATTACAAATCGGATTAGGATTCGTCCAGGATTGGGTTCCTATCTTGTAGAGTGATTTTGGCATTTGTGGTCTAAATTAGGAAAATACTATTTCACAATGTTAGAATTTTGAGTTAGCTTTTCAATGCCATTGGAATCACCTCAATCCAATATTTGAGCTGAAAGTTATGGCCAAAATACCGAGACATGTGCAGAATCCAAATTTGAATCCACTCCGATTTTGACTCCAATTTGATAAATTCCGATTTACTCCTTTCCACATCTTCTAGGTCTTCCCAATTTGCCCTTTAAGCTTGGAACATTTCTAGAAACGCTTCCATTTCTTCCATGACCTACAAAAACACAGAAAATACAAAAGGAAAATAAAATGGTACAAAATAACAAAAACTAAGAAATTAACAAATGTAAATTAAGGCTAAAATATGAATATTTTGGTACTTATCAATTACTCATGTCAGTAGGATCAAAATGGACTCTTTCGGTTACATCCTTGTGTCTAGACAACAATTTCATATCATCATCACTACCATGTGGTGATTGCAGCTAATCACTATCGTACTCCTCTACACTACCATCACTGTAATCCCCACCCTCCACTGCATTCCCACCATCACAAACACCCTCACTAGCATGACCCTCACCACTATGACCAAGCATGACCTCACCACTATGACCATGCACCAACATCCCTTCCACACCTTCATCTTCATCACCAACAACCCTTCCAAAGATTTCCAACCCTTTATCAACCGGCATAGTAGTAGTATCCTCATCAATCCATACAATCAAGATTATCACTAAGCACCAATCCTGAATGGATCCTTTCTATACACAACTGTCCTCTCATACTGAATCCTCCTCTTCATCTTCATCAACTACATCATCAGTTACACCATAAGTTACTATGTACAACACTAGAAGATCATGATCTAAATGTCTTGCCATCATTTCATTTACACTAAAGTCATCTGATATAAGTCGTAGTCCATGGTCTAAAGACACTCCTGGTAAACTGTAATAAATAAGGTCCCCAGACCTATACCCATATGTACTACACACGTCCTCTATATCAGAAAATGTCAAGTTGTTACCTAGATATGGATCAGGGTAATTACTCACATTGCCCCCAATATAATTAACCCTACATTGCTTGTTAAAAGTACCCCCATGGTGCACCCCAAACATATAACGTGTACCCATCACATATCCTGTCACATCCATTACAGTCAAAAGGTTGTTTAGTACAATACCTCCAAACAATTCCAATAACACAAAATTAATATTAATAAAATGTCAGCAGAGTAAAAATACTATCAAATAGAAAAAATCCAACTAACAAATTCAGCAAATTACACAATCATTAATGGTGGCCAACAACTGGATCCCAATGAAAACATATATTCTATCATAAGTATCATTTCATAATAATGACAAAGCTATAGATATTGTATCCTAAAAGCATACAATTGAATTAAACTACTATTTTATATCTTCATAAATGAATTTGATGTAAATAAGAAAACGCAAACTAAAACGAGCTAAACCTTAACTATTTTAGCACACTGAAAAAACAACCCAACTTTTATTGACAAACACAAGTTTTTAGAAAATTGCCCCTAAAAGAAAATTGTCCATGTTGCCCCTGTTCTCATAGCAGCCATGAACAAACCACAAGATGTAAGTGGTAATTTGAAACGTTGGGCAGTGTGGTCCCAACAAATTCATACACCCAAAGGACTACATTACCCCTACACAATAAACAACAACTTCATAACTTGCCCTTGTACTCA
This sequence comes from Carpinus viminea, assembly GCA_013348765.1. NCBI lineage: Eukaryota > Viridiplantae > Streptophyta > Magnoliopsida > Fagales > Betulaceae > Carpinus > Carpinus viminea. Next base: position 13,976,734 of record CP054667.1, read on the forward strand.
TAGCAGCCACGAACAAACCACAAGGTGTAAGTGGTAATTTGAAATCATTGTGCAGTCCCAACAAATTCATACACCCAAAGGACTACATTACCCTTACACAATAAACAACAACTGCACAAAAAGTAAACCTCCCTGCCACTACACTAAGCACAGTTGTCCCTTTTAAGCTCAGCAAGCAACCATGAAATGCACAATAACAAGTCAGCAAGCAAATATAAAGGGACCACTTGACCACTTTATTCAATGTATAAAACTCATAGTGCTACTCATGTGTACAACACAAGTCGAAGATAGGGGACCACAGTTAGCTCGGACAAAAGAACAACATCTTTCAAAAAAACCAACGACTATAAACCATAAACATATGACAACTTTTCACATATTTGTTTGACAAACCCCACACCCTTTAAAAAACGACGAAAATATGACCCAATCCGAATAAATAATACCTAAACCCTAAAACAAATCCACAAAATCCCTAATCTAGAGCTGTTACATGCAAATCCCCCAAACATCCAATATGATTGTTTTGTAAAGAAATTTATTTTACAAACCCTAAATGTATATTTTAGGGATAACGAAACTTACTCGATTATCGTTAATCCAAATTGTTTTAGATGGGATTTTGACTAACTTGTACCAAATCTACTCCGACACTTCAGCTACAATGGTTTGTCGCCGACAGACCAACCCGTGGTTCCCACGAGCTGTGAGCCCTAAAAGCCTTTGGGTCTTTAACTCCTTTGACTCCTTTTATGTTCGAAAATGTCGAACACTTAACCTTAAATTTGGCTCTTATGGAATGAGGGTAGTTTAGGTATTTTCGGTGGTGTTTCACTGGGCAAAAATGAGGAGGTCAGGGCTAAAAATCACATCACGTGATGGGCATTTCGTTTGCATTTGACGTCTGAAAGGGACAGAAGGGGTGTCAGTGAGAGGAAATGGAAGATTGGGAGAGGGTAAGTGAGAGTTTTTTCATATCGGGGGGGATTAGTGTAAATCGGTGGAAGATGGGGGGTTTCTAAAGTTTCTAAAAAATTAAAAATAGAAAGGGTGGCCGCCATCCCCCCACCCAAGTATATAGTACAGGGTGGCCGATACCATTGGCCCTTGGGGTGGTTTGACCACCCCTAATGGACAAAAAAATTTGAACTTTTTTTTTAGAAAATGGGTTTGGCCCTTGGGGGTGGCCGATCCACCCCCAAGGGCAGTTGGGGGTGGCCATCCAATGGGGGTGGCTTTGGCCACCTCCAACTGTCCAATGAGGGTGGCCTAATGGTCCTTGGGGGTGGTTCGACCACCCCTAAGGGCAAAAAAAAAAATTTTAAAGTTTTTTTTTAAAAAAATGGTTTTGGCCCTTGGGGTGGCTGATCCACCCCCAAGGGCCATGGCCACCCCCAACCATCCAATAGGGATGGCTGAAGCCACCCCATAGCCCTTGGAGGTGGATTGGCCACCCCCAAGGGCCAAACCCATTTTCTAAAAAAAACTTCAAATTTTTTTTGGCCCTTGGGGGGTGGTCGAACCACCCCCAAGGGCCATTGGGTGGCTTCGGCCACCCCAGACCGCTTGTACTATATACTTGGGTGGTCCGCCATTCCATATTCTATTTTTTAAAATTTTTTTATTAACTCTTCATATTTTCATTTTAATTTTAAGTTATTTGAAATATATATATATATATATATATATAGCAAGTGGCTTGCCACCTAAGCATTTGATGGCAAAATGTGGTCAATGGATTGCATTGCAGCATTTTCCTTTAATTTATCCCTGTCAACAGTGAATACCCTAACCCAGGTTCATTTCTAAACTGGGGAAAGCTTGAAATAGGACAAATATTTAACCAATGATTATTCCTAGAAAATCTGAACCGCACGCGAAATGGGTTGTTGTATACACAGGACAAGATACACATTCAGAGGTGAAATCATGATTTGCCAGAAATTATTTTCCTCGACTTTGTAAGGTACGGTGGATACAAGGATTGACTTCTCAGATCAGAATGATTAATAACCATCAATGTTTGGAAGACTAACAGAACTTAATTTTCTTTGCCCAGGAAAAAAAACTTGGAAAGGTGGTCACCTCTTACTATTTTCCCCACCTTTTCATAGTTGATGTTTGACCGATTGCCGATTGGTTTCTCGTACACATCTTCGTATAGTTAGCCCGCTTCTTAATTAGCGCATCTTTGAGATCAGATTTCAAACAAGAACTAACAAACTCAGCCTCCAAATGACGAAAACAACTCTAAAATGCATCCAATTCTCTTTCTACACCATCGTCTTCCTTCTCCTCTTCAGCCATGCAAACTCTCACCTCAATGATCAAGAGCGAGCAATCCTACTGAACCTGAAGCAACACTGGCAAAACCCAGAGTCTCTCAGCCGTTGGAGTACCTCATCAAACACCTCCCACTGTACCTGGCCAAACATCACCTGCAATACCGATGGCTCGGTCACCGGAATATCCGTCCAAAACATGAATATCACCGGAACAGTCCCACCCTTCATCTGTAACCTCAACAACCTCACAACCCTTGACCTTTCATTCAACTACATGACCTCTAACGACTTTCCAATAGCTCTCTACAACTGCTCCAAACTAGAATACCTCGACCTCTCGCAGAACTACTTCGCCGGCACCGTCCCCAACGACATTCACAGGATGGCTAGGCTCCGCCAGCTCAACATTGGAGCCAACAGCTTCTCTGGAAACATCCCAGCATCTATCGGGCGGTTAACAGAGTTGAGGATACTTCAGCTCTTCCTTATTCAGTTTACCGGTTCCTTCCCACCAGAAATTGGCAACTTGTCCAATCTTGAAGTCCTAGAATTGGGCTACATGACGAGGATGACGACAACGTTGCCTTCCGAGTTCACAAAGTTGAGGAAACTCAAGTACCTTTGGGTGGCAAGCTCGAATTTGGTAGGAGAAATCCCAGATACGATTGGAGAAATGGCGGCGCTGGAGCATTTGGATTTGTCAATGAACAATCTGAGCGGGAATATCCCGAGTGGTTTGTTTATGCCGAAGAATTTGAGTATAGTCTACCTTTACAAAAACAAGTTGTTCGGGGAGATTCCTCGGGTGGTTGAGGCTTCAAACATAGATTTTATTGATCTCTCCGAGAATAGCTTGACCGGGACAGTACCCGATGATTTTGGAAGACTCACCAAATTATCGGGTCTGAGTTTGTTTTCCAATCAATTATCTGGAAAAATTCCAGATGGCATAGGTCGTCTTCCGGGGTTGATAAGCCTTAAACTGTTTAATAACAGATTTTCTGGTACTTTGTCTTCGGACTTTGGGCGGTATTCTATGCTTGAAATTTTTCAGGTGGCGTCCAATTATCGGCTTACTGGCGAGTTGCCAAAACACTTGGGTGATAATGGAAGGCTGGTACGAGTGGTAGCTTCCGACAACAATTTCAGTGGTGAACTGCCCAAGTCGCTTGGAAATTGCAATAATTTGATATTTGTTGATGTTCATAATAATAGGTTTTTTGGGAATGTTCCTAGTGGCGTTTGGACATTATTGCATCTGGGAATCTTGATCTTGAGCCACAATTCCTTTACGGGAGAGCTTCCTCAGCGATTGTCACGCAATCTTTCTCGATTAGAGATGAGTCAGAACAGGTTTTCTGGTGAAATTCCGGCGGGAGTATCTTCTTGGTGGAATTTGGTGCATCTCGACGCCAGCAATAACCTCATAAATGGTGCAATTCCTCAAGAATTAACAGCTCTTCCTCATTTAACTACTCTTTTGCTTGATCAGAATCAACTCTCAGGCTCCCTTCCTTCAGATATTCTGTCATGGAAATCGCTAAATGTGCTAAATCTTAGCCGAAATGCAATTTCTGGACAAATTCCAGAGAAATTTGGCTCTTTACCAGTTCTTACTGATTTGGACTTGTCAGAAAACCGACTGTCCGGCCAAATTCCACCGCAACTTGGCCTCTTGAAGCTCACCTCTCTTAATCTCTCTTCCAATCATTTCACTGGGACGATCCCAAATGAATTCGAAAATGATGCATATGCCAGCAGCTTCTTGAACAATCCTCGCCTCTGTGCTAATAAGCCATCACTAAACATTGCCGAATGCAATTCAAAACCCAAAATTCAAGCAAAATTTCATCCAAATTACTTGGATTATGGAGTGTCTACCAGCAGCTTTCATAGGTTTGGTAGCTTCATTCCTTGTGATCAGAATTTATAGGAAGAGAATGCATGTATTGGATTTGGCGTGGAAGCTCACCTCATTCCAGAGGTTGAATTTCACAAAATTTGACATTTTGTCAGGACTGACAGAAAATAATGTGATTGGTTGCGGTGGATCAGGAAAAGTGTATTGTGTTAGTATTAGTCCCTCACGTGATTGTGTTGCTGTGAAGAGGATTTGGAGTGACAAGAAGCTAGAACGGAAGCTTGAAAAAAAATTTCTTGCAGAAGTCAAAATACTGAGTTCAATTCGACATTCCAACATAGTGAAGTTGCTCTGTTGTATCTCTAGTGATAATTCAAAGCTTCTTGTCTACGAGTATTTGGAAAACCGTAGCCTGGATCTATGGTTGAATAGGAAGAGTAGAGCAACAACTGTCTCAGGTTCAGTCCATAACGATATCTTGGATTGGCCTCAGAGGTTGAAGATAGCAGTTGGGGCTGCCCAGGGGCTCTCCTATATGCACCATGACTGCTCACCACCCATTGTTCATAGAGATCTTAAGTCAAGCAACATCCTATTAGACTCAGAGTTTAATGCAAAAATTGCTGATTTTGGTGTAGAGAAGATGTTGATGAAGGAAGGAGAATCAGCTACGATGTCAGCTGTGGTTGGCTCTTATGGCTACATAGCACCAGGTGACGTGATTGACATAAAGTTTTCCAAGTTTCATTTTGATAATTATATTGTTGGTTTGTGTCTTTTTTTTTTCCATCAGCATCAATTTTAGTTTGCTGTTAACTTGAACTGCAGAGTATGCTCACACCATACGAGTTAATGAGAAGATTGATGTTTATAGCTTTGGGGTCATCCTTTGGAACTGGCAACTGGAAGAAAAGCTAGTGAAGGTGATGAGCACACATCCCTTGCCGAATGGGCATGGCGACACTTTCAAGAAGGCAACCCTATAGATGATGCCCTCGATGAGGAGGTGAGGAAACCCTGTAACTTGGATGAAATGTGCCATGTTTTCAAACTTGGAATCATGTACAGGTACACTGCCTTCTAACAGACCGTCCATGAAAGAAGTTTTGAAAATTTTGCTCCGATGCAACCAGCCACTTGTATATGGAGAAGTATTCTCCTCCCTCGAGAATTCTGAGTGCGAGAAGGTATTAGAAAATAATGATGCAACTTTGGCATCCATGGTTTGATGACTTCTTAAGAAATGCTAAATACTATAATTTTATCTGATATTTGTCTAACAATGTCGATATCACACTCTCAACTAATTATTGAATTAATTATTGTTAAATAAGTAAATAAAAATATAAGATAATTGGTTGGGAGTGCCATGTCAGCATTTTTAAATGAATATTGGATATAATTTTAGTATCTATCATTTCTCTTTTGAAGTTGGAGGATAGCATTGTTGTAATGGTAATGTTAGGTTAGCAAATGTCAAGTGTCTCTAGTTTTTATGTTAGAATTATCTCTTTGTATCACATAGGGTTTGGATAAAGGAGATATATTGTTGTATCAGAGCAACATGCTCTTTCTCATTTTGTCTTAGGCATATTATATATTAAAATAACTAATTATTCAACTATTTTAGAATTTTATAACCACGTGTGAGACTCACATAAACTCTATAAATTTAATGATAATTTTAAAAATTAGGAAAACAAAAAAAGAACGGAAGAAAGATATTTGTTAGTGTTAAAGAGCGAAACATCTAATCGAAATGGTGGCTGACTGGCGGGTCTTCAACCGCTCAAATCCCTTTTTCTCTCTTTAAGTCCAACAGTTAAACTTTTCACATGAAGGAGTCCATGATGTGTGATACATTAACAAAATATCAATTCACCCGGGACACAAGCAATCATGACGTCAATACTAAATTCTTCTAATCTCCGGCCGCCATTGACTACAAAATATGCCACTCTATAGATTTTCTCAAAATTGATGATGAGTTGTGGATTTCAACAAGGAGAAAATTGGTAGTTGCTTCAAGATCAACGACAATTTTGAAGATCCTTTCTCCACTTGCAAGCCTTCATTTTTGCGGAGACCCTTAAAATACTATAAACCCCTTTGAGATGCATATGTTGGCATAATTGGCTTACCCAAAAAAAAAAAAAACACTATTTTTGGACGGGTAAGTGTACATTACATCAATGCCTCTATTACATGGCTGTAAGCGAGGCAAGAACAAGTCATAAATGACTTTATGCAATTTACAAACATAAGTGGGGATCGATGTTCCTTATCTATAAAGCCCTAAGGTTATTTCATTAACACTTCTCCAAGAAGATATCCTTGCAAAATGTATTGAAACATCCAATTGCATGATGTCCCATTAAAACTAGACAGCTAATGCAAAAATAACCTTTATAATTGAAGGCTAAATTACGGGACTAAAAGTTATGATATTTTTATTTGAATAATAATAAAAAATTAAAATTATATGTATAAAAAGTAAGAATATTTTGCCGTTAATTTTTTTGAAAAATAAGGTGAATAGTATTTAGAATTATCAATCTTGCGTGGACTATGGATAGGTGAGAATCCGACATGATATAACCATTTGTCGTGGAAAACGGAAATTATTTGGAAAAAAGAAGATTCTCATTGTGTAAAGAGGATGGCTGTGGCTCGGTCTTTGTAGATAATTCAAGGGCATATTTCCACACATTTTAATTAGGGGCATAATGGACATTTCATGTGTTTGCTTAAATTAGCCATCTAAAAGTCTTCATTGTGCACAAGTCTAGGAGGTGAAATTTCACGAATAAAAGTAAAGAACGGAAAATAAAAAAAAGGAGTGGGGGCATCCTAATAAAATATTATAAAGCCAAATAAATTAAAATCCAATTAATAAATATATAAGAATATGCCAAATAAATGGTGGTAAAAAGGCTCAATGATTTCTTGACACGGGCGGTCGAAAACAACAATTTTATTTTTCTCTGCTTCATTTAATTAATTGCAAGGATAAATGAATGGTGCGACTTGGGATTATTTATTTGGCAAATTAAGTTTTTCTTCTTTTTGTGTCCAGCTGCACGTGTTAAAATCCACAAGAAAAAACTAAACAAAGAAAAAGAAAGTCCCGGCCTTTGAATAGAAAAGAAAACAGCTAGCGAAAAGAAAGTCGGTAATCAATTAAGTACAATAATTTTACATAAATAGTGTTTGGACAAAGAACGATGCAAGACAACAAAAACATTATTAATGTTTCTTCTTTAATTAATTATCAGTTAGTATATATGGTATCCATAAAAATTACAATGATTTTTAATAAAACTCACGAATCTAGCTAGTGAACAAAAATTCGTGATCCTAGAAACATTTAGAATAATCCTAAAATGATTTATAATTGTGAATTAAGGATTTTTAACATGTAAAACAAGAAATCTTTATTGGCTTAATTTGTTTGATATATATATTGTATGTGTGTGTATGTCAAAGTTTGATCCATGATATATCTTTGCAAATGGGCCCAATAACAAGTTGGTCATCATATATATTTTTTTTTTCGACAATGTCACAAAGAAAGATAATTCAACCATGTTTCCGCTTTATTATGATTCTTAATTATGCCATCTTTTTAGGCCAAGGCATTACTTTGAATGAAAGCTAGAATATTTAATTTATCCCTGTCAACAGTAAATACCTAACCCAGGTTCATTTCTAAACTGGGAAAAGCTTGAATGGGACAAATCTTTCTCTGGAACCAATGATTATTCCTAGAAAATATTAACCACGTGAAATGGGTTGTTGTATACACAGGACAAGATACACATTCAGAGGTGAAATCATGATTTGCCAGAAATTATTTTCCTGGCTTTGTGAGAAAGTTGGATTCTTTTCTAGAAGTGATTACAATTAAAGTCAAAAAGTAATTGCTCGTGAGTCACTGCGTACACAAGACATATATATATATATATATATATATATATATATATATATATATATATAATATATGTAATGTGCGGTGGATACAAATTGACTTCTCAGATCAGTATATCTTGATGTGAAAATTGAAATGGTTGTTGTAATGCTTGGATGCTTGACGTACATCTAATTTAACTACTCATCATCCTAAGCATGTGAAAATTGACAAACAACTCATCACAAAATTTCCGCCGTGAAATTGACTGGAAAAATGTACGTGTGTGAAACCTTTTTTTGGTCATGTTTCTATATCACAATGCATGTATCCTCGATCTTTCCTTGAATGTTCAATGCCATCGATCTTTCCCATTTTCACGTTATGTTAGGTAAAGGGCAACTCAACAACTCATCATCCTACGTATTCACAGCTGATCAAAGACTAACAGAACTTTTCTCTGCTAAAAAAAACTTAAAGCTGATCACCTCTTACAATTTTCCCCACCTTTTCATAGTTGATGTTTGACCGATTGCCGATTGGTTTTCGTACACATCTTCGTATAGTTAGCCCGCTTCTTAATTAGCGCATCTTTGAGATCAGAGTTCAAACAAGAACTAACAAACTCAGCCTCCAAATGACGAAAACAACTCTAAAATGCATCCAAGATGAATATACTAAATTGACAATTTTTAAAGTTTAAGGGTATGATTGTAAAAGTGATGAAAGATCACTTTTAATATTTTAATATAAAAAAAATTATATTTGGATTGTTCTTCTAAGTTAATTTGTTGTTGAATATATGACATGCTCTATATACATTTTAATTTTATAAAATATATACTTGTAGTTAATGTTTATTAATATAAAGACATTTACTTTTTTTTTTTTTTTGTGAGAACAACTAACGTACAAAACAAATTAAGGAAAACTTCACTTATTATGCTTGATCTTTCATTACTTTTACAATCACTTTTCTAAACTTTAAAAACTTGCAATGTCTTGTATATATCCAAGTTTATGAAGTTTCCAATGTCATGACCCCTTTGTCAGGATTTTAAGAAAAGTCTGACGGAGGATGTGGAAATTCCCAAAATGTCTTTTTCTTAAACAAAATAATTTATAAATGATTTAGTTAAGGTAATTTTGTAATTTTAAATTTTCTTAAGGAGTACAAGAGACCTTTCAACCATTTATGATCTGATTTAATTTAACCTTCAACCCTATCAATATGAATGACATTGCAAACTTTTTAAACTTAGATACTCAAAATTAAGATTTTTTAAACTATAGAAGAGTGATTGTAAAAGCGATAAAAGGTCATGAGCAAGTGAAGTTTTTTCAATAAATTACAAATTACATTTATATGTTTTAAACGATAATTAAATAATTATTCATTTATTTTGCCACTTATATTATCTAATATTTTTTACACTAATGAATTTTGTTTCAGCCTTCTCTTTTAATCTTACATGGGAGGTCTTTTAAACATTACACACACACTATATATATATAGGGGAACTAGGGGTACTTTGGCTGCTGGATGCCTAATTTTCTTTCTCCATTGAAATAAAAGAAACCCTTCACAATTTTTTTCACCAGAAGACTTAGACGGAAATATAAAGACTTTTTTGGGGGTAAAAACGATCGAGGACATCAACGTCACACACAATATACATATACACCTGTCACACTAATTATAATATACTCCAAAATTAAGGGACTATGCTCCCAGGATTACAAGTAAATGAGTCAACGAATGTCCACACCTGAGACAAAATAATTAAATGACGTTTGAACGTTGTGCCATCAATTTTTGTTATTTTATTATCTATTATAAAATTTTAAGTTATAAAAAATATAAATTTAATTATTTAATTTATATTCTAATACTTTTTCTTATATATGAACTTAAATTCTTTCTCTAGTACTGGTGAGGTTTAACACATAAAATGTTTAATTCAAATGAAGGTCATGAATTATTGAACTTCTCACATTTTGGCTTTGATATAATATATATTAAATCACAATTCATCGCTAATAAGAAGAGATCGAACAATTTAAAATATTTAATTAAAATGAGAGGTAAATAACATATTAAGCTTAACGCAAGAGTTTTTTTAATTAAAATAAGAAATGACCAATGAAACAAGGTTGGAATTCAAGATGTTTTGCAATAATACCATACCTTATTTAAATTTTATGGGAAACTTCACTTACCTCTCTGAATTTTCTCGATTTTTGTAAATACCTCCTAATATTCAAAACCTCACACTTTGGTGTATTAAACTTTGGTTTTCTCTCGCTTTGCCAAATCTGTACAGAAAATCATTTGCAATGCCAATTTTACCCATGACTTCAAAACTACATTGTTCCCAAAACGATGTAGTTTTTAGGGGTAAAATTGACATTTTGTTAAGATTTTTTATACCATAAAGTGGGAGAAAACTAAACTTTAATATACCTAAGTGAAAGGTTTTGAACATTTAAATGGTATTTGTAAGAGTAGCAAAAGTTCAGGGATAAGTAAAGTTTACCCTAAATTTTATTTATTTTTAATGTAAAACTTAACTTTTTTGGATAAGTGAATCACTGTTTTCGCGTCTTTTATATTGCATGTGGTTTCACCCACTTCGTTTCATGCAGAGCCCATCGTTGAGCAGAGTTCAAACTTCAAACCAGAAGTGACGAACTCAACCTCGAAATGACGAAAACAACCTCATTACTGCTTATCCACTTCTCTTCCTACACCATCTTCCTTCTCCTCTTCAGTCATGCAAACTCTAAGCTCAATGCTGAAGAGCAAGCAATCCTACTCAACCTGAAGCAACACTGGCAAAACCCACAGCCTCTCCGCCACTGGACCCCGTCAAACTCCGTCTCCCACTGTTATTGGCCAGAGATCACCTGTACCGATGGCTCAGTCACCGGAATATCCCTCCCAAACATGAATATCACCGGAACAGTCCCACCCTTCATCTGTGACCTCAACAACCTCACTGCCATTGACCTTCAATACAACTACATGACGTCTAACGGGTTCCCGAAAGCTTTCTACAACTGCTCCAAACTCGTAAGCCTCGACGTCTCGCAGAACAACTTCGTTGGCAAAGTCCCTGATGATATTCACCAGATGGCTGGGCTTCGCCAGCTCAATATTGGAGGCAACGGCTTCTCTGGAAACATCCCAGCATCTATCGGGCGGTTAACAGAGCTGAGGATACTTCAGCTTTTCTCGTGTCAGTTTAACGGTTCTTTCCCGCCAGAAATTGGCAACTTGTCCAATCTTGAGCGACTAGAATTGGCCTACATGACGAGAATCATGCCAGCAAGCTTGCCTTTGGAGTTCACAAAGTTGAAGAAACTCAAGTCTCTTTGGGTAGCAGGCTCGAGTTTGGTAGGAGAAATCCCAGACACGATTGGAGAAATGGCAGCACTGGAGCATTTGGATTTTTCAAGGAACAATCTGAGCGGGAATATCCCAAGTAGTTTGTTTTTGCTGAAGAATTTGAGTATAGTGTTCCTTTACATAAACAACTTGACTGGGGAGATTCCTCGCTTGGTGGAGGCTTTAAATATAGATGTTCTTGATCTCTGAGAATTACTTGACCGGTCAATACCTGATGATTTCGAAAGACTCACCAAATTGTCGGGTTTGAGTTTGTTTTCAATCAATTATCTGGAAAAATTCCAGATAGCATAGGTCGTCTCCCGAGGCTGATAAATTTAAAATTGTTTAACAATAATTTATCAGGTACTCTACCTCCGGACCTTGGGAGGTATTCTATGCTTGAAGAGTTTCTGGTGTTGTCCAATAAGCTTACCGGCCACCTGCCACAACACTTGGGTGATAATGGAAGGTTGACAGGAGTGGAAGTTTCCGACAACAACCTCAGTGGTCAACTGCCCAAGTCCCTTGGAAGTTGCAATAATTTGATAATTCTTAGAGTTGAGAATAATAGGCTTTCTGGGAATATTCCTAGTGGCCTGTGGACATTATTGAGTTTGAGCAAGTTGCTGTTAAGCAACAATTCTTTCACAGGTGAGCTTCCTGAGAGATTGTCACAAAATCTTTCTCGATTAGAGATGAGCCACAACAAGTTTTCGGGCAATATTCCAGTGGGATTGACAGCTCTTCCTCTTTTAACAGCTCTTTTGCTTGATCAGAACCAATTCTCAGGCTCCCTTCCATCACATTTTCTATCATGGAAGTCACTGACCACTCTACACCTTAGCCGAAATGCAATCTCTGGACAAATTCCGGAGGAATTCGGTTCTTTACCAAGGCTTACTGATTTGGATTTGTCAGAAAACCAATTGTCTGGCCAAATTCCACTTCAACTTGGTCTCTTGAAGCAGCTCAATTCACTTAATCTCTCTTCCAATCATTTGATTGGGAAGATCCCAAATGAATTCGAAAATGACGGATTTGCCAGCAGCTTCTTGAACAATCCTCGTCTCTGTGCTAATAGCCCATCACTAAACATTCCCAAATGCATTTCCAAACCCCAAAATTCAAGCAAAATTTCATCCACGTTCCTTGCTTTGATTATAGTTCTGGCGATAGCAATTCTACTAGTTTCGGCAGTTTCATTTTTCATGGTTAGAAATTATTTGAAGAAAAAACATGGATTGGATACAAAGTGGGAGCTCACCACGTTCCAGAGGCTAAATTTCACAGAATCTAACATTTTGCCAGGAATCATAGAAAATAACGTGATTGGTTCTGGTGGATCAGGGAAGGTATACCGTGTTGTTGTTAACTCTACCCGTGAAATTGTTGCTGTGAAAAGGATTATGAATAACAAAAGGCTAGAACAGAAGCTTGAAAAACAATTTCTGGCAGAAGTTAAAATTCTAAGTTCAATTCAACATACCAATATTGTGAAGTTGCGCTGTTGTATCTCCAGTGATCATTCAAAACTTCTTGTCTACGAGTATTTGGAGAATCGTAGCCTGGATCTATGGCTGCATGGGGAAGTGTCAGAGATCACCTATCTTAGGTTTAGTCCATAACGATATCTTGGATTGGCCTAAGAGGTTGAAGATAGCAGTTGGGGCTGCCCAGGGGCTCTCTATATGCACCATGACTGCTCACCACCCATCGTTCATCGAGATCTTAAGTCAAGCAACATCTTATTAGACTCAGAGTTTAATGCAAAGATTGCTGATTTTGGTGTAGAGGATGTTGATGAAGGAAGGACAATCAGCTACGATGTCATCTGTGGTTGGCTCTTATGGCTACATAGCACCAGGTGATTGACATAAAGCTTTCCAAGTTCCATTTCGATTATAATTTTGGTTTGTCTCCCTTTTTCCATCAGCAGCAATTTCAGGTTTTTTTTTTTTTTTGTTTGGTGTTTAATTTGAACTGTAGAGTATGCTCACACGACACGAGTCAATGAGAAGATTGACGTTTATAGCTTTGGGGTTATCCTGCTGGAGCTTACAACCGGAAGAAAAGCTTGTGATGGTGATGAATACACATCCCTTGCAGAATGGGCATGGCGACACTTTCAAGAAGGCAGGCATGTAGTTGATGCCTGCTTGGATGAGGAGGTGAAGGAACCTTGTTACTTAGATGAAATGCACGGTGTTTTCAAGCTTGGAATCATTTGTACAGGTGCATCGCCTTTAACCAGGCCGTCCATGAAAGAGGTCTTGAAGATTTTGCTCCGATGCAACGACCAAACCCTCGTTTACGGAGAGAAGAATACTCATGCAACTTTGACATCCACTGTTTGATGCCTTTTCAAATGCCACGAGGAAAACGTAGTCGACGTAGTCGTGGTTACTGTTAGAGAATATGTGGGTTTGTCTCGTATTACTTATGTGTGAGAGTATTTTTTTTCTTTGACTTCTATATATTAAGGTTTCCTATGTAATATCAAATCACATTCAATAAAAAGAAAATGTAACTTATATGGCACTACAAAAAACATAATATTTAGTAACGCTCATTTACTAACGTTTTAAGGTATTTGACACGTTAGTAAATGGGCATACTATCTTATTTCTAACGTGTTAAACACGTTGGTAAAGTGGCAGTTAGAAATGGAAATTTCCTAACGTGTTATATATGTAGAACGTTACCATTTACTAACGTGTTACTATTCACACGTTAGTAAATGGAAAAATTAAAAAAAAAACAAAACAAAAAACAAAAGCTAGCGTGTAATGTTTTCCCCGTTAGCTTTTGTTTGATTACTAACGTGGCATTTATTGCCACGTTAGTAAAACCCATTGGTATATATATATATACTTTTATACAGCCATTAGCAATGCTAGTAATTTTTTTTTAATAGCCATTAGTGTATATATATATATATATATTTTTTTTACAGTTACTAACGTGGCATTTCTTGCCACGTTAGTTTTTTTTTTTTTAAAAGCCATTCATTCCATTAAATTGGGTTTTTTTTTTTTCGTCCTCCTTTTCTTTCTCCCACCCAGCCACGTACACAGCAGGCCCTTTTTTTTTTTTTTTTTTTTCTCTCTCTCTCTCTTTTCTTTCTCCCCCACCCAACCACGAGCAGCCGGCCAGCTTTTTCTTTTGTTTTGTTTTGTTTTCCTTTCCTCTCTTTTCTTTCTCCCACCCAGCACGCAGCAGCCATTTTTTTCCCCCCATCCATACACCTTTTCTTCCCCCCATTTTTTTTCCCCTAACATTTCTTCCTAGGGCTTGATCTCTGGCGTCGCCGGCAGTGGGTCTAACCACCGTGGGTCACCATACTCAGCCGAACCAACGGTCTGTTAACAGACCCAATACGTACAATCAACAAAAAAAAATTAGTAACAGAAATAAGACAAACAATTAATGAAAACTTAAAAACCAGAGACAAAAACAGGGGAAGTAAAACCAGAGACGTCTCCGGTAATGGGTCGTTGCCTTGGGCGGTGTCGCGGGTCTGCAAGTTCAGCTAGCGGTGAACGGCGGAACAGATCAGCGTGCCTGGTGCTCCGGTGGGGTTGGGTCGAGCGTATGGATCTCCGGCGAGAGTGGGTAACGCCGGCAGCAGTGGTCAGCGTTAACGTTGAGGAGAAAAAAGAAGAAGAAAATAAAAGCTGAGAAGAAAAAAAGCTGGGGAGAAAAAAAAGAAGAAAAAAAGTTGCATTTGGTTGAGAAGAAAAAATTAAATAAATAAAGAGGGGAGAGGATGAGAGGTCAGGCGGGATGAGAGAAAAAGAGGGAAAATTAAATAAATAAAGAGAGGGAGAGGAGGAGAGGTCTGGCGGGATGAGAGAAAAGAGGGGAAGACAAAAAATCAAAATAGAATAATGCCCCTGCAGGTCTAGATCTACGTGCAAAACACCCATAAGTAACGTTTGAACATTCGAACGTTACCTTTTAGTTCAATAAAATTTTTGAAAATAAAACAAAATAAAAGCGTAAAAATAATATCATAAACACATATAACCCCATATCAAACCAAAAAAAAAACCATTTACTAACGTTTGAACTTTAGACACGTTAGAATAGCAAAAAATTTTCCAACGTGTGCTTTTGTGCCACGTTAGAACTTATATTTTTCTTTTTTTTTTTTTCCTTAAAATTATGATAACCTATATCAAACCAAAAAAAAAAAAGAAATGGAATCCTAACGTGTGGCTGCATTGCACGTTAGGAAAATACTAACGTGGCATGCAGCCACACGTTAGCAAAAAAATTTCCAATTTCCAATTTTTGTTTTTTTTTTTGTTATTTCTCCTCCTAAAAATATCTAATCTCATTTTAAAAAACAAAAAAAAAATCTAATCTCATCTCATTAAATATCTAATCTAATTAATTATGACCTAATTAAATATCTAATCTCATTTAGAAAAAATTAAATATCTAATCTAATTAATTAATATAGACTAATTAAATAATAATATAAATAATATCTCATATAAAAAACAATTTTTGAAAACACATTTCCTAACGTGTGGAAGCATTCCACGTTAGGAAATTACTAACGTGGCATGCAGCCACACGTTACAAAATAATTTTCCATTTTTTTTTAATTTCTCTTCCTAAAAATATCTAATCTCATTTCAAACAAAATATCTAATCTCATCTCATTAAGTATCTTATCTAATTATTTATGACCTAATTAAATATCTAATCTCATTTAAAAAAAATATATATCTAATTAATTAATTAATATAGCCTAATTAAATAAGAATATAAATAATATATCATATAAAAAACAATTTTTGAAAACACATTTCCTAACGTGTGGAAGCATTCCACGTTAGGAAAATACTAACATGGCATGCAGCCACACGTTAGAAAACAATTTTCCATTTTTTTTTTTTTTGTTATTACTCCTCCTAAAAATATGTAATATCATTTCAAAAAAAATATCTAATCTCATCTCATTAAATATCTAATCTAATTAATTATGACCTAATTAAATATCTAATCTCATTTAAAAAAATTAAATATCTAATCTAATTAATTAATATAGCCTAATTAACTAATAATATAAATAATATCTCATATAAAAACAATTTTGAAAACAATTTCCTAACGTGTGGAAGCATTCCACAATTTTTGAAAACACAATTTTTTTTTTTTGACTTATTTTACTTGTAATTGATATATTATCTAAAGGTATATAATTAGAAATGGTGTATATATTATATATAAGTAGATAATTAGAAATTGTGTATATGTTAAATTTGTAATTGATATATATTATCTATAGGTAGATAATTAGAAATGGTGTATGTACGTATATACTAGCTAGCTATATATCTATAGGTAGATATACAATTAGATAATTTTTCCTGCATGCATATATTATGTTACTAATTTTTCCGGCATGGTAATTAATAAATTATATTAGAAATTAATTGTTTTGTGGGTTCAATTAATTAATTATGTTAGTAAATTAGCTTAGATTATCAATATTTGTCATAGGCTTATTTAGTTTAGTTAATTAAGAAGGTTAGATCATGCAACGGTTTAGTTAATTATTTAGGTTCTTTAAGGTTGACCTATTTTAATTGTTATGACAAACTAATCAAAAAAGCGAGAAATAAAAAACATGCAGGTCCTTTGAGCGTTAAGAATTGCTAACATGGCATGACATGGCACGTTAGCTTATGGTTTTTTTCTCTTCAATATCATATATCATTCCGTAGATTGTATTTACTAATTAACTACATTAGATTCATAATTATCTTAGATTTTCAATCTTTGTCATAGGCTTATTAATTAAGGAGGTTAGATCATGCAACTATTTAGAAAATAAATCAGTTTTGTGATAATTAATAAATTAGTTTAGAAATCAATTATTTTGTGGGTTCAATTAGTTAATTGTGTTAGTTGATTAATTTGGGAGTATATTAATTAAGTAGGGTTTATGTACTTAATTAATATGATTAGTTCCTTAATTAGTATGATTGGTTAATTAACAAGGGTTCATTTCATTAATCACGGTTTTAGGGTTTAATCATTAATTAGTTTAACAAAAAAGGCTAAAAAGAAAAAAAAAATCACATTTACTAACGTGGGAATTGGTAACACGTTAGGAATTGCTAACGTGTTAGCCGATTAGTTAGTAATTCCTAACGCGTGGCATAACCCACGTTAGTAAATGTGATTTTTTTTTTTTTAACTTAGACTCTATATTTATTAATAATAGCAGGTCACCATTTACTTAGACTCTATATTAATTAACTACATTAGATTGATCATTTGCTTAGATTTTCAATCTTTGTCATTGGCTTAATTAAGTAGGTTAGATCATGCAACGGTTTAAAAAAAAATTATTTGGGTTCTTTGGGGTTGACCTATTTTTAATAGTTGTGGCAAACTAATCAAAAAAAAAAACGTAGTTTACATTTCCTAACGTGGCAGGTCACCATACGTTAGCAATTGCTAACGTGGCAGACCATGCAACGTTAGCAATTGCTAACGTTGCATGGCCTGCCACGTTAGCTTATGGGTCTATTTTTTTTTTCTTTTTTCTTCAATATCATATATCATTCATATCTAATCTAATTAATTAATATAGCCTAATTAAGTAATAATATAAATAATATCTCATATAAAAAACAATTTTTGAAAACACATTAGGAAATGTAAGCATCATTTTCTGCATGCAACGTAGAATATCCCGTTAAATAATATATGGAGACAAAAAAAAATACTATTGCATTAGCTAACGTGGCAAGAAATGGCACGTTAGGAATTGCTAACGTTGCATGTCCTGCCACGTTAGCAATTGCTAACGTTGCATGGCCTGCCACGTTAGCTTATGGGACTATTTTTTTTTTCTTCAATATCATATATCATTCCATTAGATTATTTTAACTAATTAACTACATTAGATTGATCATTTGCTTAGATTTTCAATCTTTGTCATTGGCTTAATTAAGTAGGTTAGATCATGCAACGGTTTAAAAAAAAAATTATTTGGGTTCTTTGGGGTTGACCTATTTTTAATAGTTGTGGCAAACTAATCAAAAATACCAAAAAAAAAAATGTAGTTTACAATTCCTAACGTGGCGATCACCATCGTTAGCAATTGCTAACGTGGTGGCCATGCAACGTTAGCAATTGCTAACGTTATCTTTAACACGTTAGCTTATGGGTCTTTTTTTTTTTTTTTTTTTCTTCAATATCATATATCATTCATATCTAATATAATTAATTAATATAGCCTAATTAAGTAATAATATAAATAAACAATTTTTGAAAACACATTTCCTAACGTGTGGAAGCATTCCACGTTAGGAAAATACTAACGTGGCATGCAGCCACACGTTAGGAAAGGATTTTCTATTTTTTTTTTATTTTTTTGTTATTTCTCCTCCTAAAAATATGTTATCTCATTTCAAAAAAAATATCTAATCTCATCTCATTAAATATCTAATCCTAATTAATTATGACCTAATTAAATATCTAATCTCATTTAAAAAAAATTAAATATCTAATCTAATTAATTAATATAGCCTAATTAACTAATAATATAAATAATATCTCATATAAAAACAATTTTGAAAACATATTTCCTAACGTGTGGAAGCATTCCACGTTAGGAAAATACTAACGTCATGCACACACGTTAGGAAATGATTTTTTTTTTTGTTATTTCTCCTCCTAAAATATGTTATCTCATTTCAAAAAAAAAATCTAATCTTATCTCATTAAATATCTAATCTA
This sequence comes from Carpinus viminea, assembly GCA_013348765.1. Classification (NCBI taxonomy): domain Eukaryota; kingdom Viridiplantae; phylum Streptophyta; class Magnoliopsida; order Fagales; family Betulaceae; genus Carpinus; species Carpinus viminea. The sequence continues at coordinate 13,995,945 of CP054667.1, forward strand.
ATTAATTATGACCTAATTAAATATCTAATCTCATTTTAAAAAAATTAAATATCTAATCTAATTAATTATTATAGCCTAATTAACTAATAATATTAATAAAATCTCATATGAAAAACAATTTTTGAAAACATATTTCCTAACGTGTTGAAGCATTCCACGTTAGGAAAATACTAACGTGGCATGCAGACACACGTTAGGAAATGATTTTCCATTTTTTTAAATTTTTTTGTTATTTCTCATCCTAAAAATATGTTATCTCATTTCAAAAAAAAAATCTAATCTTATCTCATATGAAAAATAATTTTTGAAAACACATTTCCTAACGTGTGGAAGCATTCCACGTTAGGAAAATACTAACGTGGCATGCAGCCACACGTTAGGAAATGATTTTCCTTTTTTTTTTTTTAATTTTTTTTGTTATTTCTCCTCCTAAAATCAAAATTTTTTTTTTCCAACGTGTGGTTTTGTCCCACGTTAGAAATTTTTTTTTTTTTTTCGCTTAAAATTATGATAACCATATATCAAACCAAAAAAAAAAAAAAAAAAAGGAATCCTAACGTGTGGCTGCATTGCACGTTAGGAATGGGCTAAAATTTTCCAACGTGTGGTTTTGTCCCACGTTATAAATTGTTTTTTTATTTTTTTCCTTAATATTATGATAACCATATATCAAACCCAAAAAAAAAAACCATTTACTAACGTTTTAACTTCAAACTTCAAACCAGAAGTGACGAACTCAACCTCGAAATGACGAAAACAACCTCATTACTGCTTATCCACTTCTCTTCCTACACCATCTTCCTTCTCCTCTTCAGTCATGCAAACTCTAAGCTCAATGCTGAAGAGCAAGCAATCCTACTCAACCTGAAGCAACACTGGCAAAACCCACAGCCTCTCCGCCACTGGACCCCGTCAAACTCCGTCTCCCACTGTTATTGGCCAGAGATCACCTGTACCGATGGCTCAGTCACCGGAATATCCCTCCCAAACATGAATATCACCGGAACAGTCCCACCCTTCATCTGTGACCTCAACAACCTCACTGCCATTGACCTTCAATACAACTACATGACGTCTAACGGGTTCCCGAAAGCTTTCTACAACTGCTCCAAACTCGTAAGCCTCGACGTCTCGCAGAACAACTTCGTTGGCAAAGTCCCTGATGATATTCACCAGATGGCTGGGCTTCGCCAGCTCAATATTGGAGGCAACGGCTTCTCTGGAAACATCCCAGCATCTATCGGGCGGTTAACAGAGCTGAGGATACTTCAGCTTTTCTCGTGTCAGTTTAACGGTTCTTTCCCGCCAGAAATTGGCAACTTGTCCAATCTTGAGCGACTAGAATTGGCCTACATGACGAGAATCATGCCAGCAAGCTTGCCTTTGGAGTTCACAAAGTTGAAGAAACTCAAGTCTCTTTGGGTAGCAGGCTCGAGTTTGGTAGGAGAAATCCCAGACACGATTGGAGAAATGGCAGCACTGGAGCATTTGGATTTGTCAAGGAACAATCTGAGCGGGAATATCCCAAGTAGTTTGTTTTTGCTGAAGAATTTGAGTATAGTGTTCCTTTACATAAACAACTTGACTGGGGAGATTCCTCGCTTGGTGGAGGCTTTAAATATAGATGTTCTTGATCTCTCCGAGAATTACTTGACCGGGTCAATACCTGATGATTTCGAAAGACTCACCAAATTGTCGGGTTTGAGTTTGTTTTTCAATCAATTATCTGGAAAAATTCCAGATAGCATAGGTCGTCTCCCGAGGCTGATAAATTTAAAATTGTTTAACAATAATTTATCAGGTACTCTACCTCCGGACCTTGGGAGGTATTCTATGCTTGAAGAGTTTCTGGTGTTGTCCAATAAGCTTACCGGCCACCTGCCACAACACTTGGGTGATAATGGAAGGTTGACAGGAGTGGAAGTTTCCGACAACAACCTCAGTGGTCAACTGCCCAAGTCCCTTGGAAGTTGCAATAATTTGATAATTCTTAGAGTTGAGAATAATAGGCTTTCTGGGAATATTCCTAGTGGCCTGTGGACATTATTGAGTTTGAGCAAGTTGCTGTTAAGCAACAATTCTTTCACAGGTGAGCTTCCTGAGAGATTGTCACAAAATCTTTCTCGATTAGAGATGAGCCACAACAAGTTTTCGGGCAATATTCCAGTGGGATTGACAGCTCTTCCTCTTTTAACAGCTCTTTTGCTTGATCAGAACCAATTCTCAGGCTCCCTTCCATCACATTTTCTATCATGGAAGTCACTGACCACTCTACACCTTAGCCGAAATGCAATCTCTGGACAAATTCCGGAGGAATTCGGTTCTTTACCAAGGCTTACTGATTTGGATTTGTCAGAAAACCAATTGTCTGGCCAAATTCCACTTCAACTTGGTCTCTTGAAGCAGCTCAATTCACTTAATCTCTCTTCCAATCATTTGATTGGGAAGATCCCAAATGAATTCGAAAATGACGGATTTGCCAGCAGCTTCTTGAACAATCCTCGTCTCTGTGCTAATAGCCCATCACTAAACATTCCCAAATGCATTTCCAAACCCCAAAATTCAAGCAAAATTTCATCCACGTTCCTTGCTTTGATTATAGTTCTGGCGATAGCAATTCTACTAGTTTCGGCAGTTTCATTTTTCATGGTTAGAAATTATTTGAAGAAAAAACATGGATTGGATACAAAGTGGGAGCTCACCACGTTCCAGAGGCTAAATTTCACAGAATCTAACATTTTGCCAGGAATCATAGAAAATACCCGTGAAATTGTTGCTGTGAAAAGGATTATGAATAACAAAAGGCTAGAACAGAAGCTTGAAAAACAATTTCTGGCAGAAGTTAAAATTCTAAGTTCAATTCAACATACCAATATTGTGAAGTTGCGCTGTTGTATCTCCAGTGATCATTCAAAACTTCTTGTCTACGAGTATTTGGAGAATCGTAGCTTAGATCTATGGCTGCATGGGGAGAGTGTCAGAGGATCACCTATCTTAGGTTTAGTCCAGCATGTCGTCCTAGATTGGCCTAAGAGGTTGAAAATAGCAGTTGGGGCTGCCCAGGGGCTCTCTTATATGCACCATGACTGCTCACCACCCATCGTTCATCGAGATCTTAAGTCAAGCAACATCTTATTAGACTCAGAGTTTAATGCAAAGATTGCTGATTTTGGTGTAGCCAGGATGTTGATGAAGGAGGGACAATCTGCTACGATGTCATCTGTGGTTGGCTCTTATGGCTACATAGCACCAGGTGATTGACATAAAGCTTTCCAAGTTCCATTTCGATTATAATTTTGGTTTGTCTCCCTTTTTCCATCAGCAGCAATTTCAGGTTTTTTTTTTTTTTTGTTTGGTGTTTAATTTGAACTGTAGAGTATGCTCACACGACACGAGTCAATGAGAAGATTGACGTTTATAGCTTTGGGGTTATCCTGCTGGAGCTTACAACCGGAAGAAAAGCTTGTGATGGTGATGAATACACATCCCTTGCAGAATGGGCATGGCGACACTTTCAAGAAGGCAGGCATGTAGTTGATGCCTGCTTGGATGAGGAGGTGAAGGAACCTTGTTACTTAGATGAAATGCACGGTGTTTTCAAGCTTGGAATCATTTGTACAGGTGCATCGCCTTTAACCAGGCCGTCCATGAAAGAGGTCTTGAAGATTTTGCTCCGATGCAACGACCAAACCCTCGTTTACGGAGAGAAGAATACTCATGCAACTTTGACATCCACTGTTTGATGCCTTTTCAAATGCCACGAGGAAAACGTAGTCGACGTAGTCGTGGTTACTGTTAGAGAATATGTGGGTTTGTCTCGTATTACTTATGTGTGAGAGTATTTTTTTTCTTTGACTTCTATATATTAAGGTTTCCTATGTAATATCAAATCACATTCAATAAAAAGAAAATGTAACTTATATGGCCGGCTTTAATATGTGAATATAAACTATATATTTCGAGCCACCTTAATCTTCTATCTCTTTCTCTGCTTTATTATTATTATTTCACATCCATATATATTATGAGTTCTTTTAATTTCAGAGAAAATGAGAACTTTCATTTCAATGGTGGAGTTAAGTAAAGAAAGCTTATGGTACTATAGCATGTTGTATGAGGGCTTTTTTTTTTTTTTTAATTTTTTAATTTTTTAATTTTTTAATTTTTATTTTTTTATTAATGTAGTTATCCTAATCATATCAATAAAATAACAATTTTAAATGGTTTTCATGCGTATCAAAACTTTTTATTTTTGGGAAACTTCATTTATCCCCCTTAAATTTTCGCGGTTTTTGCAGATACCCCCCAATGTTCAAAAGCTTTCACTTAGGTGTATGAAACTTTAGTTTTCTCTCACTTTGCCCATTTCGTACAAAAAATCATTCGCAATTTTAATTTTACCCCTGACTCCATAGTTACATCGTTCCCAAAACAACGAGTAGTTTTGTAGTAAAATTGACATTCTATTAAGATTTTCTGTACGAATGAGGTAAAGTGAGAAAAACCAAACTTTGATACAATTAAGTAAGAGGTTTTAAACATTGGGAAGTATCTGTAAAAGTGGCCAAAGTTCAGGGAGTAAGTGAAGTTTCCCCTTTTATTTTTTATTGGAAGCACAATTCATCAACTTAATTAGCAGCAATGTTTAATTGTTCGAAGGCGTTAAACGGGGTTTAAACAAGTGGCTGGGGACAATACGCTTAACAAACCTAATACTATAAGGCCATCCAATATTCCTTCTAAAATAGGCTAATAAATTTTCATATATAGAAGATTTGAGTGAGTAATAATGGTTTGAGGTATAAGGCTTCATAGAGTCATCTAAAATATAATGTGGCTTTTAAAATCACCAATAAATTAAAAGTCAATAAATCATATCTCAAATTTAATGATAATTTTAAAAATTATATTATATTTGAGATAATTCTAATAAGATTTTATGAAGCCTTATATCATTACTCTTATTTTTATTTGGCTGCATATTTATATTTAAGTTTCTTACAGGATCTGCTTTAGAATCTTTTCTACTTGATGCAATCCTCTTTTTCTTTTCTTTTTCTTTTCTATTTGAGGCTCATCATCAAGGACCTCGTCTGGATTTCTTTGGGTCGGTTGAGATTATCTGAAACGTAATTAATTAAATATTAAAAGGGTTAATTAAAATATATAACGTATAGATCGGCTCTAACTTAAGTCAAGTCAAGTCAACACAAGTCCACCACGAGTCTATACCATCGGATGTTGAAGGCTCTACAGGTCCTAAAACAGGAGAAGTAGAAATGTTAGATGGACTAAGAGAAGGTGGCAAAGGAACAGTACCTAACATATCATAACAAGTGGACAATGAATGGGCAGGGTTTCATCTGTTAAATTATCAGTTATCATAAAAGCTTTAAGATCATAAAAAGATTGCCAAAAAAAAAAAAAAATCATAAAAAGAGATAAATTTAATCATTAGTTTAACAATTTCTCTCACGCGTAAAATATATAATTTAAGAGAGCCCCTTAGGTACAGACCATTTGCAAAATATGCTTTTTACAGCCTCTAATCCCATATTGACACATTGTCAATTGCAAAAAATTAAAATGAAACAAAAACAACAAATCACCCAAAAATAAAAAGACCCAAATACCCCTGCATAGGTCTGGCAAAACCCACGCCATGGGTCTCGCCAGACCCATGCCGGAGTGTGGAGAGACCCACGCCGTGGGTCTAGCTGCACCTGAGGGTCCGAGACCTCCGAGCCAAGGACGCACCCGGCCAAAGCGTCGATATCTCGGAAGAATGGGGTGCACCCGGTTGCTGCCGGTTTCTTCAACCTATGCGTCCTGGGGTCCACTTTGGGTGCGCCCTCCGGTTAGACGGATGATTTCGACCGTAGACTCCTCCTCCGGTTGAAATCCTCTTGTATGGAACGAGGAACCAGGAGCCGCTCGATCCCGTGGATGACGCCGTCAGGCGAATGATTTTCTCTCTCTCTCTCCGTTTCTCTAGTATTTTTGGCTTTGTAAAGTGGGTTTGCTTGGGGAGGAGAAAAGAGAAGCAGAGGAAAAGAGACAAGTAAAGTAGAAGAAGACTTTACGATGATGGGCTGTGTGCGGTGAGGATCGGTGCGGGCGAGCTCTGATGAACGGCATCGTGGCTCCTCTGCCTCTTCCGCCTCTTCCCCTCTCTCTTCCACGATTTTCTCTCTCTTCCGCTGGAGATTCGGCCCCCCAGCACCAGATCCGGTGGAAAACCAGAAAAACCCACAAAACCCAGCCTGAAAAACCCATTTGTAGTGCCCAAAATTCGTTTCTAATACCACAAAAATTGTTTCTAATGGCACAAAAATCGTTTCTAATGCCACAAAAATCATGTTTGGATTCAAATATAAAACCTAGAAGGGAAAAGTTAACCCTTAGAGAATTTTATTACTTTAACACCGGAAAAAATGACTCTGGTGCAGGAGAAGATGACTCCGGCGCTGGAGAATATGACTCCACGGGTTTGCCAGTGACCCGCCAATAAGTACAAAATATAGTGTATGTGAGTGTATGATATTTTTGTGGAATTATTTTGTTTTTATTTAGATGTCAACTTGTGAGTGGAGGCTGTAAAGAGTGTCTTTTGCAGATAGTCTGCATTCAAGGTTTTCTCAGAATTTAAATAGGAGGTGAATTGACGGAGTCAATATTCGATTTTATAACCTTTGACTCTAATACTATATTAAATTATCAATTATCTTAAAAACTTAAGTTTATAGAAAGAGATAAATTTAATCATTAATTTATTATCATCATAAATAAAATTGGATAACAATGGGAAATGCAGTACAGAGGATAACTACCATGTAACATCGCCGTTACAAGGAATCAAGCAACGCCTTACCTTGTAGTGAGCACATAGTGACACAACATTTGATAATGGTCCCATTTCGATAGAAAGCAAAGAGACCCAACGCCACTACCCTGTAAATACTGTACCCCACTAATGGACGACACTTGACAAAGGACATACTACACTAGAGGACACAAATTCGACGCCATGCTTGACCAGGATTGCACCCAATCAGAAGACGGCAGTTTGCCGAGACCATAGGGGGGAAAACACTTCCTTTTTTTTTTTTTTTTTAGTTGTGCACTTTTCTTGCAAAATAATTATAAGGAGAAAATATACTTTATTTCATAAAGTATACACTCATACGTACTTTTAACCATAATATTCAAAAAGTGACATTTTACTTCTAAAGTATTTGACATTAACATTTAATCTTTATGAAGTACACTTTATTTCTTGAAATATTTTTTGACATGTATCTCCTAAAATATTTTAAATTAACACTTTATTCCCTTGAGTTGACACTTTACTCTTTAAAACTTAGTTACTTCAAGGGTAAAGTGTCAATTCAAAATACTTCATGGGGTAAAGTATATTTCATAAGGGTTAAGTATCAATGTCAAATATTTTGGGAGAGTAAAGTGTCACTTTTATAAACATTGGGATTAAAAGTGCAAATGAGTTGATAGCTTAAGAGGTAAAGTGTATTTTCCTAATTATAATAAAAAAAAAAAAGGAAAAACTTTAGTTTGCTCCCCTCGAACTTCCAGCCAATTATACAAAGCCCCCCTGAACTTTCAAAACTCTCACTTAAACTTCATGAACTTTGATTTGCTCTTACTTTGGACTATTCTGTAAGTTTTAATGCTCAAAATGTGTCATTTTGGGTTGGGTAGGTGATAAAGTTTGAGTCTCAAAACGATGGATTCTAAGTAAGAACAAATCAAAATTCAAAGGACTTAAGTAAAAATTTTGAAAGTTTAAAAGAAGTTTGTATAATCGGCTGAAAGTTTAGAAAAACAAATTGAAGTTTCTCCCAAAAAAAAAAGTTTAGAAGGAAGATTTGAGGATTGGATTTAGTGAAGATCGGATGCATATGCTTGAGTAGATCCATTATTTTATTGTTGTCGCTTCCAAAAAGTAGAGATATTAACAGCAACAAATAGACGTACGTTTGCAATGACGTTGCTTATAGTTGGCACATCTTAGCCAGAAAATATCAAAGCAAAAGAAAAAGAATTTCTCCTTCGTATCAGAAAAAACAAAACTAAAAAAAATCAAGGGGGGGCGCTCGTTATTTGAAGGAAAAAGTTTTTCATTTGAGAAATATCTTTCAATTTGGTTTATTAAATAAACTGACGTGGGTATAAAATGCCTACAATATATTCTTAAAAACATCATGTGACTTTATTAAAAAAGAGAATTATATGCATCTTAAACACAATTTATTATTAAAAAATTTGCTTCTCATTGCTTTGAAGGAAAACTTAATTTGTCGTTAGTTGAAGGGGGCAGCCCCTGGTTTATATGCAAGTGTGGTAAACAATGTGGTATAACGCCAAGAAGATAACAGATATTCATGCAACGGGGATAATATTGATAAAATGGGGCATTATATGAGATACAATGGAACAGCATATCAATATATATATATACACACAGCAGGAAGATAGAAGGAAATGGATTCCAAGCTGACAAAAGCTGATAAGGCTCATGCAGTTAGTTTTCCATGCCCAGTTCAAAGCCATATAAAGGCCATGCTCAAATTTGCAAAGCTTCTCCACGGCAAAGGTTTTCACATAACCTTTATCAACACTGAGTTCAACCATCAACGTTTTCTGAAATCTGGAGTCCCCAACCCTTGGATGGATTGCTTGACTTCCAATTCAAAACCATTCCAGACAGCCTTCCTCGTTCAGATTCTAATGCTACCCAAGACATTGGTGTTCTTTGCGAATCTATTATGAAAAACTTCTTGGCTCCATTTTCAGACATCCTCCTCAAATTCAACCCTGCAATTGCTTCAAACAATCTTCCAGTGACTTGCATTATTGCAGATGGTTTCATGGCATTCACTCCCACTGCTGCTCAAGAGCTTGGAATCCCTCTTGTAATGCTCTTCACCATCTCTGCTTGCAGCTTAATGGGGTTTATGCAGTTTCCTTGTCTAAGGGATAAAGGCATCACGCCCCTTAAAGGTATAACACCAACACCCTACTAAAGTATTCTTGGATTATCTCTATTATGATTGATTACAAGTTTCCAAACGAAATACATCATTTCTTTTTGCAGATGAGAGTTTTCTGACAAATGGGTACCTAGACATATATAGTTCTCGACTGGATTCCAGGTAGGAGAGAAATCCAATTAAGAGATCTCCCAACTGGCCATTGATGCAGTTGAGAGAGCTCCTATGGCCACTAATGACTCTTTGAATTTTTTTTTTCTCTTCTCAATAGTGGCGACACAAAAGTGGCCGCTATTGACCCGTCATTAGCGGCCACTTTTAGTGTCGCCACTATTTGGTCCAAATAGTGGCCGCTAATGACTCTTTGAATTTTTTTTCATTTTTTATTTTTCTCTTCTCAATAGCAGCGACACAAAAGTGGCCACTATTGACCCATCATTAGTAGCTACTTTTAGTGTCGCCGCTATTTGGTCTAAATAGTGGCCGCATTTTGTGGCCGCTAATGACTCTTTGAATTTTTTTTTTTTTTTAATTTTCCTCTTCTCAATAGCGGCAATACAAAAGTGGCCACTATTGACCCAAAGGCCATCATTAGCGGCCACTTTTAGTCTTGCCGCTATTTGGTCCAAATAGCGGCCACAAAAAATTGTGGTCGCTAACGACTCTTTGAATTTTTTTTTTTTTTTCTCTTCTTAATAGCGGTGACACAAATGTGGCTGCTATTGATCCCTCATTAGTGGCCACTTTTAGTTTCGCCGCTATTTGGTCCAAATAATGGCGGTCGCATTTTGTGGCCGCTAATGACTCTTTGATTTTTTTTTATTTTTTATTTTTCTCTTCTTAATAGCGGCGACACAAAAGTGGCTGCTATTGATCCCTCATTAGCGGCCACTTTTAGTGTCGCCGTTATTTGGTCCAAATAGCGGCCACAAATGACTCTTTGAATTTTTTTTTTCTCTTCTCAATAGCGGCAACACCAAAGTGGCCGCTATTGACCCCTCATTAGCTACCACTTTTATTGTCACCGCTATTTGGACCAAATAGCGGCACTAATAATCGGTCATTAGCAGTGACTTTTGAATGTGGCCGCTATTTGCATCATTAGCGGACACTAATAGTGGCAACCTAATAGTGGACGCTAATATGGGGTTATTAGCAGTCACTTTCAAAAGTCGTCGCTAATGACCTCTTATTAGCAGCCACTTTTGAATCGCTGCTATTCGTTTTGGTCGCTAATGAGGGTTTTTTTTTTTTGTAGTGATCATCACCACGGAACATATTAAATCATATAACGACCCAAACAATCACAATTACAACAACAACAACAACAAAAATGCAACCAAGACAATTTTCAGAACAATCCAACCAAGCATAAAAAAAATTAATAGAGATTTGGTTACCAAATAAAAAAACTTTTGAAAAACAATTTTAAAAAAAAAAAATCCTAGCCAGGGGTAGCCAATCGTGGCTCAATAGACTTTTCTAGTTGGGGATAAAATTAAAATTTTAAGTCAAGTCCATTAACAATAAATTAAACAATATGTGCCTTGTTCCATCGAACAAAACCAAATTAGGCTCTCTTTGGCAAATGGTTCCAATGTTTTTTAACTTCACAATATTCTTAATTTTATAAGGGAATGTTAGGTGTTATTCTCGTGTCTATATAATCCTATGTGAAAATTATTTTATAAAAAACAATAAGAAAGTTGCTCTTATTTCTCACTTAATTTTTATAAAATAATTTATACATAGGACGAGGAGGACACAATGAGAACATCAAGAGAGCACCTAGCATTTTCTATTTTTATATTACACTAGCTCAAAACTCAAGCTATTCGCGGGATTCTTCATTATAATTTAATCTTAAAATTTAAATGCATTTTTATTGTATTTTTTATTATTTATGTTGTAAAAAAAATCTATCGCACTTTTAAATATAGTGATATAGTGCATACATGTTTGAATCATAGAAAATTATATAATCTACTATATTTCAATCAAATAAAACTCATATAATTATGAACATTAAAAAAAAAATACAAAGCAAAATAAGCAAAATCCTTTTTTTATGAATACAATAATATATATATTTCACTCAATATTTAATTCAATCAAAATCAATCATCTAATATCATATTCAATGCTTAATTATTTATTTAATATTTAAAAATTAAAATGAAGAACATCTCAAAAAAATTTAATAAACAAAACTGAAATGAAACATAAAAGGAAAAATTGTGTGTTAATAAATACAGAGATTAATTCATTAACAAGACTAGAAAAAGAAATTATCAAAAACCGGTTCAATCTCACACATTATTTGAACGATTCAATTATTAAATTAGAATTCTAAGAGGGATTTAGGCTATTAAATATATATGACCATTAATTTTAGTTTAATTTATATATTAAAATATTATTGGTATGAGGAAAAAAAAAAAGGTTAAGAAGAATAATTACCTCCAAATTGAATTTTTAGGCCAATAGATTATGTTTTTGTTAATGTTGAAGAGAGTGGAGAAAGAGAAAGATTGAAGTAGAGAGAAAAGATAAGAGATGTTAATGTTGGAGAGAGAGAGACGTGGAATGAGAGTGAAAAACTTGGAGAGAAAAAAGAGAGAGTACGGAGAGAAAGAGGAAAAAAAGGAGAGAGAAACATATGAATGGATCAAGGTATGAGAAAAAAAAAAAGGTTATATAAGAAGAATAATTACCTCCATGTTGAATTTTTAGGCCAATAGATTCTATTTTTGTTAATGTTGAAAAGTGGAGAAAGAGAAAGATTGAAGTGGAGAGAAAAAAGATGAGAGATGTTAATGTTGGAGAGATAGGGACACTGAATGAGAGTGAAAAACTTGGAGAGAAAAAAAAAAGTGTGGAGAGAGAGAGAGAGAGAGAGAAAAGGAGAGAGGGAGAGAGAAACATATGAACGGATTCAAGGTATAAGAAATTTTTTTTTTTTTTTTTAAAAAGGGGGTTAAGAAAAATAATTACCTCAAGGTTGGATTTTTAGGCCAATAGATTCTGTTTTTGTTAATGTTGAAGTGTCGAGAAAGAGAAAGATTGAAGTAGAGAGAAAAAATATGAGAGGTGTTAATGTTGGAGAGAGAGAGAGACGTGGAATGAGAGTGAAAACTTGGAGAGAAAAAAGAGAGAGAGGGAAATATATGAACGAATTTAAGGTATGAGAAAAAAAAAAAAAAAAGTTAAGAAGAATAATTTCTTCAAAGTTGAATTTTTAGGCCAATAGATTCTGTTTTTATTAATGTTGAAGAGTGAGAGAAAGAGAAAGATTGAGGACAAGGATCATCTCTAGTCCAAAATGGACTGGAGGTGATCCAGTTGATGGTTAGGATCTCTTTAGAGAGATCCTAAGGCTACCAACTGGACACATGTCCCACTAAAAGTACTAATAATTTTTTTTTTAAATAAATAAAAAACAAAATAATTAAAAATTAAAAATTAATATTAAAAAAAGTAATGGTGGTTGGCCACCCCTTGTTGGCCACAGGGGGTGGCCGGTCACCACATATTGAGGCATGGGGTGGCCGAATCCACCCCCCATGGGCCAATTGGGGGTGGCTCAATGGCCATTGGGGGTGGATCGGCCACCCCCAAGGCCAAATAAAATTAAAAAAAAAAATTGATTTTTTGCCCTTGGGGTGGCTTTGGCCACCCCCAACCTGCCCCCAAGGGGTGGCTTCGGCCACCCCCAGGCCAAATGGTGGCCCTTGGGAGTGGTCCGGCCACCCCAAAGGCAAAAACTCTTTTTTTTTTTTTGAAATTACTTTTACCTCGTATCCACCATTTTACTTTTTCAAAGTTTAAAATGTGACACTTTACCCTCATAAACTTTCAAATTATGGCAATTTAACCCATTTGGCCTATTTATTCCCAAAATGCCCCCAACACTTTTTTTTTTCTAAAAAAAAAATTCCAACAAAATATATAAATATATGCTGGGGTGGCCGAACCACCCCCATAGGTGGTGGCCGGCCACCCCTCTTTTTTTGTTTTTTTTTTTGGATTTTTTTAAAAAAAATGTGCTAGGGGCATTTTGGGAATAAATAGGTCAAATAAGTTAAATTGCCACAATTTGAAAGTTTGGTGGGGTAAAGTGTCACATTTTAAACTTTAGAGGCAAAAGTGAAAATGGGTGGATATGTCAGGAGGGTAAAGTGTAATTTCATTTTTTTTTTTTTAAAAAAAAAAATTGATTTGGCCTTGGGGGTGGCCGATCCACCCCCAGAGGCCATGGGGGTGGCTTCGGCCACCCCCAACCGGCCCATTGGGTGGTGTTGCCAGCCCCATGTCCAAAAATGTGGTGGCCGACCACCCCCTATGGCCAAGATGGCCACCCTTCTTTTTTTATATTTATTTTTAATTTTTTATTAATATGTTTTTAATTTATTTTTAAAAGTAAATATAATAAAATATTATTTTTTTAATATGCCACGTGGCAGGTTGATGCCTTAGGATCTCTAAGGAGAGATCCTAGCCATCAACCAGCTCCCCTCTAGTCCATTTTGGACTAGAGAGGAGCCGGATCCAAAGATTGAAGTCTAGAGGAAAAAAGATGAGAGATGTTGATGTTGGAAAGAGAGAGAGACGTTGAATGAGAGTGAAAGACTTGGAGAGAAAAAAGAGAGAGAGGAAAAAAATGAGAGAGGGAGAAGGAAACATATGAACAGATCTAAGAGAACGACGTTGAATGAGAGTGAATGACTTAGAAAAAAAAAAGAAAGAAAGAGAGAGACATTGAGAGAGAGGATAAATGAGAGATAGAGAGAACAAAAATATGAACCAGTTAATTTTTAAATGTTTGGTTTTTAAAATAATGAGTTAAAAAATCGGTTTAATCTTCTTTTTTTAAAAAAAAAAAGGTTTACGCTACATGTCGCGATTTGAAGGTATTTTAAAAGAAGGTTTTGACTATTATATATGATATATATGATTTGATGTGTATTATTTGTTTCCTTATTTGCTTTGGAAATTGCCACATTGGTAATGCTTAATTTATGAAATAATTTATATATGAAAAACTCTTAAAATAAAATTAACGCCATTAATTACACTAATTTAATTTGATTTTTACTTTAATTTTAACATTTAAACACATAGTTTTCATTTTAAGTTAAAAGGAACTCTTTAAATATAAAAAATTAAAATTTTTTTTTTGAAGAAAAATGGATCATTTTATAAAATCAATCGCTTGATGGAATAGAATTATCCATCAAAATAACATCACGTATACAATCAGGCATACAAAAATTCCAAGTTCTATCTATGATGTCACAGGTTGCCGTTTTTGCCAAATTATGGGCAGCAGCGTTTGCAGTCCGGTTAACATGAACACATTTCCAATCTGAAAACGCCTGTAGGATAGTTTTCGTGTCATCCACCAAATGGCCAAAACGACTGTTATTCTTCTCGCCTGAAACAATAGCATTTACCACCTGCTTTGCGTCACTCTCCAGGATCACATGCGTCAACGCTAGCTCCTTACATAATAAAGCTGCATGATAAGAAGCCACTGTTTCCCCCATTATTGGTTCCAAAAGCCCTACGCGTGATAAGCTTCTCGCTGCCAAGACATTCCCCTCACTATCACGCACTACAATGCCCATTCCCATTCTCCCTGAAGCTTTTGAAAAACCTGCATCGCAATTAACTTTGCACCACCCCACAGGAGGTGCCCTCCACGTTTCCACTGGTGTTCGTGTATTATCTCCAGTAGCATCACGTGTCTTCTCATTAGCTTGCTTATATTCTTCCACCGATCTTTGCATTTCCTGTATAAGACCAGTTGGATGGTTAAACGCGCCCCCATGTACCACAGAATTTCTTCTGAACCAGAGTTTGCGTGCCAAGCAAGAGAATGGGATCAAAGCCTCTCTGCCCCCTCTTTCCATTATACCTTCCACCACCTGAAGGAACTCCGGACCTGGCAGGGCACATTTTTGAAATCTCCTATCACACTCACTCCATACATCTCTAGCAGAGGGACAATCCCACAGTATATGGTAAATAGTCTCCGGCTCAAGCCCACAGATTGGGCAGTATGGTTCTTGTACCACCTTCCTACGAAGGAGATTATCCTTTGTTGGAAGTAAATTCGACACCGCCACATAAAATTTTTTTCAGTGTTTGGAATTGGTAATGCCCACAAAATCCTCCAAAAATCACTTTTACCCCTTGAAGTTGAACCCTCCGGTAACTGTCTCCCTTCAATCTCCTTTGCCAGATGATAGGCGCTCTTTACTGAAAAAACGCCAGTTTCTGTGCATCTCCAAATCTCAACATCTGGCTGATCTGTAGAACTTAACGGGATGGTATTGATGGCCTCCACTTCTTCTTTTGAAAAAATTGCCGTTAACAAACTCTGATCCCACCAACCCGTACTACTATTTATAAGCTCCTTCACTTTTGCATTTGGTTCAATGACATTGGGGGCTGAATAGGTAGTAAACGTGGAAGGCTTTGGAATCCACCTATCGCCCCAAATCTGAACCGCTTCACCATTCCCAATTCTCCACATCATCCCTTCCTCAATGAGATCCCGCGCTCCATAGATGCTTCTCCAAGCAAAAGAGGGTTTTGAGCCCAACTTTGCTTTCATTATCGATCCATGGGGGTAATATTTCGCCTTTATAATACGGGCTGCTAGGCTGTCTGGATTTTTGAGGAGCCTCCAACATTGCTTTGCTAATAACGCCTTGTTAAAACAAACCAAATCCCTAAATCCCAAGCCTCCTTTAGTTTTAGGTACACCCATCCGACTCCAACTCATCCAATGTATGCGAGTTTCATTGTCTTTATGTCCCCACCAAAATCTTTGCATCAAAGAATTAATTTCTGAGCATAAACTCTTTGGGAGCAGGAAAATGCTCATACAAAAAGTAGGGATAGCCTAAATGACAGCCTTCAAGAGGATTTCCTTCCCCGCTTGTGAGAGAAAATTCAATTTCCAATCCTGCAACCTTCTCCAAACCCTATCTTTGATGCTCTTGAAAGCTTGGGTCCTTGACTTTCCAACCAGTGTAGGCAACCCCAAATACTTATCATATCTTTGTGTCGCTGGAATTCCAGAGACCTCCAAGATCTCCTTTCGCCGGGTCTCTGCAGTGTTTCTACTGAAAAAAATGGAAGTCTTCTCTTGATTTAATTTCTGACCCGACGCTGCTTCATAAATCTTTAGTAATACAGTGAGTCTCTTCCAATGTGAAATATTTGCCTTGCAGAAAATCAGGCTATCGTCCGCAAAAAACAAGTGATTTATGCGCGGGCCTCTTCTAGACGTCGGAACACCCTGCAAGGAACCTCCAATATCTGCTTTAATCAACAAAGAGCTTAGTGCCTCAGCGCAAATAAGGAAAAGGTAGGGAGATATTGGATCCCCCTGTCTAAGGCCACGAGTTGGGAAAATTTTTCCGATGGGATTCCCATTCACTAGCACTTCATAATTTGCCATGGTAACACACATCATTATCAATCTCACCCATTTATAATCAAAACCCATACGCAGCATTGCAGCTTCCAAGAACCGCCATTCCACCCTATCATAAGCTTTGCTCATGTCGAGCTTCACAGCCATATACCCTTCCTTTGCATACATTCTTGAATTCATCATATGAAGAGTCTCGTAAGCAACTAATATATTGTCCGAAATCAAGCGACCCGGAATGAAGGCGCTTTGATTTGGAGCAATAATAGCCGGTAGGACATCTTTCAACCTATTAGCAAGCACTTTTGATACAATTTTATAAAACACATTACATAAGCTAATAGGTCTAAACTCAGTCACAAAAGTTGGATTAGTCACTTTTGGAATAAGGGCAATATAAGTAGAATTTAATTCTTTATTTAAATCACCATTATTCAATATTTTTAGAATAGCATGGCTAACCTCTTCTCCCACGGAGGACCAATTTTTTTGGTAAAAGCTAGCAGTGAAACCATCAAGTCCTGGTGCTTTCATTGGTGACATCTGGTTCAGCGCCACACTGACTTCTTCCATGGTGAACTCCTTAATAAGCCCCGCATTCATCTCCTGTGTGACTTTTTTCTCCATTGCCGAAATACAAGGAGACATGTCTTCTGGCACCCCTGCTGTAAAGAGCTGTTGAAAGTAGGTAACAAAAGCATTGTTGATATCTGTTGGAGATTCCCACAGTCTGCCGTGTACATCCTTTATCTGGTGGATAATTTTTGCTTGTCTTTTTTGGGTAGCTGATGCATGAAAAAACTTTGTGTTTTTATCCCCCCACTTCATCCAGCTTTCTTTTGCCCTCTGACTCCAATACAGCTCATCCTGCTTCTGTAGCTCTACAATCTCTTTTTTTAAAGAAAGTTGTAGGTCCACATTAGTGACTTCTCTTGCATCCTGCAGTGCCGACAGCTGCCTTGTCTTCTCCATAATTAGAACTTTATTAGGCCTCACATTTCCTTTGCTCCATTTTTTTAATTCTTTTCTACTATTTTCCAACTTGCACCGTACCCCCCTCCATGTGCCTGACGCTGCTCCTTTAATCTGCCACACCTTTTTTATAATTGTTTTGCATGCCTTCTCTTCAGACCACCCAGCTTCGTATCTGAAAGCATATTTCCAGCATCGCCCATTTGAGTTCCCCTTGGTCGCTACATGCGTCACAGTGTGGTCAGAGCTTAGCATCATTTCGGAGTCCACTTCCACCTTAGGGAATAACATTCTCCACTCCCGATTTGAGACTACTCTATCTAGCCTCTCCTTCGTAAAATCTGCACCATCTCGCCCATTGTCCCATGTGAAGAAAGGACCTCGCGATTCCACCTCTTCTAATTCACAAAAATTCAACGTATTTTTAAAAGCCTCCATCAGCTGATTTGATCTGCCAGAACCCCCTACCTTTTCGGAAAGGTCCAAAATCTCGTTGAAGTCACCGGCACACACCCACGGTAGTGGACCCACAGATTTGAGATGGCGCATCAAGCTCCACGCTTCATGTCTTTTATGAGGCACGGGGTGCCCATAAAAACCTGTGAATTTCCAGAGGGTCCCATGCTCATTTGAGGTAATATTTGCGTGAATATGTCTGCGGCTGTAATTAACTATTTCGAGATCAACCTCCTCCCCCCACAGCAACGCTAGACCACCACTCTTACCCACACAGTCCACCACAAAAATATTTTTAAGACCCACCTTCATCTTTATTTCCACCATTTTATTGCTACGTAGTTTGGTCTCCATAAGGAAAACCAAGTCGGGTTTCTTTACCTTCACCATCTGGCAAAGGTCCTTTACTGTCCGAGGGTTCCCAAGCCCTCGGCAGTTCCAACATATGATCTTCATTGCGGTCGGCGGGACTGTAAATCAGTCCCCGCCAATCCCGATCCATCAAAAGAATCCTTCCCAACTACCTTCTCTGTTTCTTTATTATTCCCAAAAAACATGTGCTTTCTTCCCACTCTATCCAGCCCACACTCCCCCTCATCAGACAAGACTGCTCTTTCTTTCCTTTTTCCATAAAGTTCAGCAGGAGGGGTTCCCACTTGAAAAATCTGGCCAGCTCGAGCTCTCCTCTTCCAAGTTTGGGTTGACTGGTTCCCTCCCCCATGACTCCCATTCGGCTCTTTTCCTTTAGTATTAGACGTTACAGTCTTGCATGTCTTCTTTGCTGCATCATGACACTCACGTGCCAAGGGAAAGGAGCTTTGAGTTTCACCTACCTTCGTCCACACGCCCATAGCAGATTTTTTTCCCCCAGTACGATTATTTTCCACATGTGGGACACGTGGCTCTCCCGCTTTCAAGCTATTAACATCCTTTCCTTTTAAAAAAGATCTTCCTCCTTCCATCGAAGGAAAATGTTTTTCCTCATTTAACTTTCCTTCATTACTCTTCTCCTGGAATCCTGGCTCATTAATGTGCAGAGATTTGAAAATTGGCGTAACGCCTCCATCATCTCTCCCCATCTTCAGACTTTCCATTTTCGTCCTCTCCTCTTCCGAAGACATCCGTTCTTCTCCAGTTTTGGTCAAGCCAGTATATTCGCCTTTTTTTCCGTCGCCATTACTGCATCCTCCCTTTTCCAAAACCGTCGCACCATCTCCACCTGGCTCTTTTTTAGAGAATTTCGTTTCTGCCCCTGGCTGAGCCACCGCCGACCCGGACAACCCTTCTCCACCACTTTCTTCCGAGAAACCTTTCCCTTCCTGTCCTGTATCACCTGAGCAGTTGTTTGAACCCCATGAACGACTGAGTCCTCCTCTCCCCTTCCATCTCGTTGTTTTTGTCTGCATTCCACGACCTGTGCGCCTATCAATAATAGGATTGGGAGGAGAAACCCTTAGCCATGGCCCATACTGCGTACCAACCCCTTTCTCCTGCGGATTACCTCTAGAAAGGCATCCAGAGCTTCCATGAATGATCAGACCACACTTGAAGCAAAGTCTAGGTAACCTCTCATACTTGAAGGTTATCCATAGTGATTTTCCTTGCAGTTTTATAATTCGACCCCTTTGCACCGGCTTCGTAAGATCGAATTTAATACTAACTCTGAGAAATGTCCCCCAGCCAACGCCTCCATCATCAGTTTCCACCTCCTCTACCGTTCCAATGGTGGACCCAATTTGCTTTCCCACTTCAAGACTCATACATGCCAGTGGGAGGTCGTACATACGGACCCAGAAGGCCGCCTTCTCAAAATCAATCTCCGATGGAGGGGTAAGTCCATCGAAATCCTCCACCGAAAATAGGTTTCCTTCAAACACCCAAGGCCTACCTTCAAGAACTCTCCCCTTGTCCCAATCATACTCAAACTCAATAAGAAACAAATTGTCTCCTAGAACTTTCAGAGAGAAAGTTCCTTCCAGCTTCCACCCCCTTGACAGGAAATCGCGAATAGTATCCTTACCGATAATCCTGTCCACAATCAATTTTCCCACCAGGCATGATCGACCTCTACTCGCAGGACGCTCCATTCCCTGGGGCCGAATCTCCATTTCTGCACTCTCATCAGCCAAGAGGGATAAACCCCCCCACAGACGAGATAGCTCTTCCTCCATTGCTACGACTCCTTTGCTAAGAACTCCCTCCACAGTCTGCCGACAAGACTTGAAGCTCTGTTCCTTCTCCTCTAGGGTTTTAAAATTTTGTTTCTATAAGTATATATGATTTAAAATGAATAGTATAAAGAAAAAAAATTAGCAAGAAGAGTACATGAATTATAATATAGTTAACCCAGTTAATGACGCTAATGACATGTGGATTATATTGAAATATAATTAATGTAATTAAAATTGATTATTTGCACCGAGGCATTGAGCTCCCTACTTACTAAGGCGGATAGGGATGGGGTGTTGACTGGAGTTCCCACTTCGAAGAGGGGATCCCGTATCAACCATTTATTATTTGCTGACGATTGTTTGTTTTTTTTTGTAAAGCTGACTTGGAACATTGGGATAAATTGTCCAATTTTCTCAAAATATATGAAACAGCTTCCGGACAAAAGTTGAATGCTTTGAAGACGGCTATTTATTTTAGCCTAAATACCCCTGACACAATTAGGCAGCAAATTTTTGCAGCGCCGTGTCCTTAATGAAGAGCTGTGTCCGATCTGTGGTCAACAAGAAGAAAACGGTTTCAACATCCTATGGGGCTTCCTCTCGGCACGGGATGTATGGGGAGCAAGTTTAAAAACATTTCAGAAGATGATACCGGAGGGCCCATCCTTTATGCAGGTGGCAGAGTTGATGGCGAAGAAATGCGATGACGAGGAGATGGGTTTATTTGCTGGGATTGCAAGACGAGTTTGTTAAGGCGAAACGAGTTTGTGCATGAAGGGAAATTTACCCGTCCGAGTACATTGGTTCAGCAGGCTATGGAGGCCCAAACCGAATATCTAGAAGCTAACTCACAACCTCAACCTTCTTACCGAGATGACGTAGATGTCCCCAGATGGACTGCTCCGGCAAAGGGGTTTGCAAAAATAAATTGGGACACGGGTATTTGCTTAAAACGGGGTGTAGTAGGTATGGGGGCTGTGATCCGTGACTCTGCAGGAAGGGTGCTGGCTGTTCGATGTATGGTGTAAATTGGCAGATTCACCCTCTCGTTGCGGAGGCTTGGGCAGAAGGGCAGGCCCTCATTTTTGGGAAGGAATTGGGACTCACGAATATTATCCTGGAAGGGGATTCCAAGTTAGTAGTGGATGCAATTAATTCTGCTGATGGTAGCTGGAGTATCATAGGCCACCTGATTGATGACATGAAAATCATGCTGTAGGATTTTACAGTTTGGAAGGCTGTAGCAGTTAGACGATCCGAGAATAATGCGGCTCATGAGGTAGCAAGGATGGCTGTTAGAGAGAATATAGGGAGGACTTGGAGCTTTGAGGTTCCTAATTGTATTCATGCGATTATCTTAAGGGAGATTTCCTCCCCTAAAATTGTTTAAGTAATAAAAGCACTCCTATTCTTCTTCTTCGAAAAATAAAATAAAAATAAAGATTGAGAAAGTTACACTTTACCCAAGAACTATCAACCTATTTTCACTTTTACCTTCAAAGTTTTAAATTGTGGCAATTCGACCACTTTAACCTTCTTTTTTATCCAAAATACCTCCATCACATATTTAATTTTTTTTTAAAAAAAATCCAAAAAAAAAGAAAAAGAAATATGTTGGGGTAGCTGAACCATCCCATAGAGCCACCCCAACATATTTCTTTATATATATATATGTGTGTGTGTATGTGTGATGGGGTCATTTTGAGAAAAAAAAAAAAAAAAAAAAGAGGTCAAAGTGGTTGAATTGCTACAATTTGAAAGTTTGGGGGTTAAGTGTCACATTTAAAACTTTGAAGGTAAAAGTGAAAATTGGTGGATAGTTCAGGGGGTAAAATGTAATTTTCCCAAAAAAATTAACGCAATTAATGATCAATTTTTTAAGAAAAAACTGGTTATATATATGACTTTTTTTTTTATAAGAATCCTAAATGTATTAATATACATATTAAATTGACTAAATGTATTAATACATAATAATTTGATTTATATTATTTGTTTCCTTATTTGATACGGACATTAATAATACTTAATTTTTTGAATAATTTATATATAGAAAACTCTTGAAATATAATTAATGCAGAAAACTGGTTCATTCTTAAAAAGTTGGTTTAACATTAAAAAAAAAAAAAAAAGTTTTACATATCGCAATATTAAGGCACTTCTAAAAGTAACTCAACTTATATATATATATATATATGATTTATCATTTTTTATTACTATTGAAAAAAAAAAAACTCATTACAAAACAAAAAATTTAAAACATTTATCTATTTTATTTCACATCAATCATTTTTTCATTACTAAACCAAAAATTCATTGCACAATCCCTTACCAAACAGTCCAAACACACTAGGGTTTCAAATGATCGCATTACTTCAATCAAAATAAGTAAAGGGTTGGAATTCTAGGTACAAACTTTATGTGTAAGCACTACAAATGATCGCATCATGCGTTTATAAAATGTCACTTTTAGAAGGGATGACCATTTTTTTCTTCGAACGTCACCGCTACAGTGATGTTTTAAACAAAAACCTTACTAATGAAACGTCACAAAATCCTTGTTTTTTTTTGTAGAGAAGACCTCCTTTTACTTGCATTTCTCATTGTCTGCAACTTTTGAAAAAACACCATCCAACAAAACAAGTGTCAATCTGAAAATTTGGAAAACGTAAATACATTTTCACATTTAGAGTAATGAGCATTGCACTTACTCTATTATCAAATTCTATATAAATGAGTAATACTCTTTATATGTATTTATTACATTTTCTTTATATTAATTGATGATATGTCTTTTAAATAGCTTTTAATAATTAACTATTTAGAAGAAATAAAAAGGGGGGAATTACACTTTACCCCTCTAAACAGTTGAACTATCCACCAATTTGTACTTTTACCTCCAAAATTTCAAATGTAACACTTAACCCCCTCCCCCAAACTTTCAAATTGTGGCAATTTGACCACTTTGACATTTTTTGCCAAAATGCCCCCATCACATATTTTATTTTTATAAAAAAAATGCTAGGGTGGCTTGGGGGTGGTTCGGCCACCCCCAAGCCAAACGGGGTGGCCGGCCACCCCTATGGGGTGGTTTGGCCACCCCAGCATATTTCTTTTTCTTTTTTTTTTTGGTTTTTTTGGATTTTTTTTAAAATAAAATATGTGATAGGGGCATTTTGGGAAAAAAAATGTCAAAGTGGTCGAATTGCCACAATTTGAAAGTTGGGGGGGTGGTGAGTTAAGTGTCACATTTGAAACTTTGGAAGTAAAAGTGCAAATGAGTGGATAGTTTAGGGGGTAAAGTGTAATTTCTAAAAAAAAGAAATTCACTTAAAATACTTCATGTTAGCTGATATAAATTAGGTGTAAAGAGTAGCATTATTCAATTTAAATAAGATGTTTATAGAAAAAGTTTAGCCTCTTCTTCCCTCAAGTTGTTGAAAAATATTTGGAATATTACAACTTTTACTACAAGTGCCTTGTAAATTTAGAATCAATGGTGGTGGTTCAATGACCCAATAACTTTTACTAGGGTGTAAATTCAAATCTCCGTAATGAAAAATCCCTACATATGCCTAATTAGTATTACCTGTCTTGGATTCCCATTAATGCCCTAATGGGCAGGGACGAAACTAGGGGGTGGCCAATGTAGGCTATAACTCCTCATGTGCAGCTCTCAGCAGGTATGTGCTTCTATATTCATGCCCGGCTAGGATAGCCACAATTGGTTTTCTCAGCCTACCATTTTTTTAATTTTATGAAAATACGTGTCAACTGTCATGTAGCAGTCTACATCTTAGTTATTTATGTGGTAAGCGTCACGAAACTGCTAAATCGGTTTATAAATGCCTTGTAGTCAATGCAATAGTACTCTTAGCAACACTCAAGTTGTTTTTTTTTTTTTGACATGTCCGCACAAGAGGGAAGGGGATTATGAACTAGCCGACCGCCATTGCGTGGTCCAACCGATTGTTAGACACAAATTGATTATCGTGTCAAAATTGACTAAGCTATTTTATCATATTGGAATCTTAAGTAATTCTTTACCCAAATAAATTTTGGATTGTCCAACTATCTATTCAGGCAAATAAGTTTTATCTAAACTCTTTACGATCATGCCCAAAATACTAACAATTAAAATAAAATAAAAAAATGATTAGAGATCCTTATCCATATTATTTTTATATGCTGTCAATACAATTTACAAGGAAGCTTGGCAATTTTGTTACAGGTCTAAGTGGAAGTTTGTTGTTTAAATGCATAAGGAACATCCATTACCAAAAGATTCTCTCAATTTCCTTTAAAATGAAGAGGAACCGGTTAAGCAAAAATAGAAGGATAAAATGATTTTTTTTTTTCAATTAAAAAAAGATCATTTTACCCTCCTAATTGTTCTATCCAAAAGAGAGAGAATCCATTCCCATCCGTTACTACATTCAAGTCAACCCATTAATCTTCCTTTTCTCTTCATTTATTGGTTTTCAAGGAAAATTAATTATAACTTTTTTATTTTGGTAATTGTAACTTAGTCCACTGTTATGCCTAATTGTAACTTCATCTAATGCTCTGCATCCTTATCCCAAAGGCCAAGTTCTGCTTCCCAGTTCCAATCCAAAGATCTTAGCCAAATGGGATCATCATTGTTGCCTGGAAAAGTTCCTCACGTCTTCTCTGCTATAAAGACGCCCATTGACTTCACCCTCTTTCTCTATCTATCCTTTCATCTGCTTTAGCACTTCTTTGCCTCTGTATATCTCCCCTGTTCGAGCTTTGTTTTTAATCTGCCCTCTACAGCTTCTTCTTTTTCTTTTTCTTTTTTTTTTTTATTTTTCTTCTGTTTTGAAAAATCTTACAATGGATGGCACTGAATCCAAATTTCCACAGAACCCACCTCGGAAAACCCAAAAGATTGTCCTTGGAGCCCAAATTGGCTTGAGAATTTTGGTAATTGCGACTTCATTGCCTGCAACATGGGTGATGCTCACTAGCAGGCAATCGACAGAGATTTTTGGCATTACCTTTGATGCTCGATATAGCTACTCCTCTACTTCCAAGTAAGAAAAACAGAAAAAGAACCACTTAATTATGGAGGCCATATTTGCTTATTCAACCTTCCATTTGCAGGTTCTTTGCTTTTGCAAATGCTGTTGCATGTGCCTTCGTTCTGCTGTCCTTGCTCTTTGTCTTCTTTTTCTGTCGTCAAGGCCCAAACCCTTCCAACTACTACTACTTGTTCCTACATGATTTGGTATGGTTCTTTTGTTCTTTTTTCTCATGTTTTCAAGTCCCCAATTACAAATGTTTCAGGATAAATGTCTAACAATTAACTTCTGGTTTTGAATGTGGACAGTTTATGATGTCGTTGGTTCTTGCCGGATGTGCGGCTGCAACAGCTGAAGGGTTCATTGGACGTTATGGGAACAGCCATGCGGGTTGGATTCCAATTTGTGATCACTTTGGCAAATTCTGTAACAAAATGACGACTTCTGTCATACTCTCTTACTTGTCTCTCTCCTTCTTACTGATGCTTACTATCATCTCTGCTAGCAAGTCTAGACAGATTCAGGTTTCGAGCTCCTTGATTTAGCTGTATGTATCCTAGAAAGTAGAAGCAAAAGAAAAAGATGATGATGAAGGACGTGTGTAATTTGAATGATTCTGTTCTCATTACAACCCCAACTTCTTGATTTTCCTACTTTTTCCATATGCAAATAGGAATAAGAAAAACAGCCTTAGCGGTGATTTTACTTGATGCTTAATATTTTGAAACTCGAAACCAAACAAACAAACATTTAATTGAAGGGCTGGCTTTTTGTGACATCATAACAGAGACACATACTTGCTCTTCACGAGCTTGCCATGACCGATGAGAGACACCAAAATTTCAGACGTTCTAAACAGCTACTGTGGTACACCGGTAGTAGATAAGTGGGTCGTTTATTTAAAGAAATGGATTGTCAACTACAAATGTTTTTGTATAAGTGAGTTTCTTGTAACTCTATTTCTTCTATAATCGATTGGTTTTTTGGGTAGGTTGTCCCGGAATGATTTTACTTTTTGAAAGTCCTTTAAAATGTTTCTATTTTGTAACCAAATTACTTGTATTGATTAATTTATTGCTTTCATTATATTGGTTATTGTTTGTGTGGTTTATATTTTTGAAGTCGCACCTATTTGTTTGTTGGTAAACAAATTCATCATCCATTTAAATATTGTTGAGGTTTCAACAATGCTTCTGCATTGCTTACTTGGATGGCTCTTAGATATCTTACAGGATGTGATTTCAAATGCTATAAAAGATTTGACTTTTTTCACTGGACACCAATTAATTTTTAGATGAAATTGTCAAATGTCCGATCCAACAAATGGTATTAGAGTCAAAAGTCTCTATAATTGAACTTTGATTATGTCAATTCACTCTATTTAAATTAAATAATTCATGTGTTGAACCTCGTCTATTAAAAGGGAGTTTGAATTTACATGTGAAGGGGAGTATTAACTTAATGATTAAGAGCATGTTTAGGATTGCGTTTAAGAAACAGAGCTTTTAAGTTAAAAAGAGTTTTTTAAATTTTGACAAAAGTATGTTTTGGCCATTTTTAGGCTTTTTGAACATTTAAAATCATTTTTAATTTTTTTACTAAACGACTTTTTTTTTTTTTTTTCCAAAATAGACTTTTTAAGTGTTAAATGCACTTTTAGGCTCTTCAAACACAATCTCAAATAAGCCATAAGTGATTAAATTTATCTATTTCTTTCCGCTTAAGCTTTTAAAATAAATGGTAATTTAACATATTAAACTCCACTTTTATGTGTGTTTGAAGTTTGAGTTTGTTTTTTTCAATTTATTCAAAAAAGAAAATTAAAAAAATTAAAAACCTAGCTTCATGGCTCTATCGAATTTGATGGAGTGCCTGTATTTTTTACTATTTACGCTCTTACTGTGCAAATCTTAGCAAGTAAATGCTACTTTGAGCACGTTTAAATAGAATAACCATAGATAATTTTTCTACCCACCTGTCTTAGTTATTTTTTTATTAAAAAAAAAAAAAAATCACCATTCTAAATACGTGGTGGAAGTCGTTTGGAAAGAGGAAAAAAAAAAAAAGTTAACTGGAAATGTATGCATCCAAACAAAAATTTGACTGGAAATTATGTGTGAAACGAACAAACGCGAACCAGTTAAAAGTGCGTCAAGGTCTTCCTCCAGGCTGCAGTATTTGTCGAACTTTCATGCAGTTTCCACAAAGACTTGCTAGTCCATCCCAGTGTGCATCTTTCATTGGTCAGAGAAAAAGGAGAAGGCCCTTTCCCTTCAATTTCCATCTTTCCCATTGTTCACGTTATAATAATTGGCAGCTAGACCTACCTTTAGCATCAGCAGCTGTTTACACGTCGACCAAACAGTGCCTAAATATCTGTGGGTGGCCTTGTAAACCTTATAAATGAGGTTGTTTTCGGCATGCATGTACGAGGTTGAGTTCTTTAGTTCTGTTTTGAAATCACAATATGAAGACGTGAAAACCAATGGCCCGGCGTCAAATTGGTAGGAAAAATGAAAAGATAACTAAATAAATTCTGTTCGGTATTAAATTAGAAGAGTTGATCCAATATGTACTTGGTGAAAAAATGGTGAAGTTTTCTGTTTATTTCCATGGGCAGAGAACAAATATGACATATTAATTATGGGCCTCAAGACCAATTCCAGCCCACAAAATGTTACCAAGCCAGAAGATAGAATAACGAGGCTCCCGGGATGGGCCTATCTCGGGAAACATACACTCAATAAGTCGGATAAGGATCTCCTCCAGTTGGAGATCAATTGGAGAATTTCATGTTGAGAGATCCTGGCCATTAATGAAATCCAATGGTGAAATAGTGTAAACAGATTTTGGAAAACAGTACAAAATCTAATTTATTGCGTCTCGATTATACAAAGGTTTAAAATCAAATTTATTGCACCTTAATTACACAAAATCTGCTTACACTTTTTCCACCGTTGGATTTCATTAACGGTCAGGATCCCACAACATGAAATTCTCCAATTGATCTCCAACTGGAGGAGATCCTAATCCCAATAAGTCACTCCCAGCACAGACATTTTCCGGGAGGAAATAACAAGGGACATATCTTGATTAAACCTCGAGAATGGGAATATTTGGGACCAAGATTCGGCCACCTTCAGGTCCCGGGAAGAGCATGTGCCGAGACAGCTTGATAAATTATCTCCATATAGAAGGTACAAGGGATCTTTATCCCCTAATCCTAGGCAAGGTGCAGCTGGGTCTCAACCCCTAAATCGTCGGGACAGGTCTTATCCCATGAAATTCAGATTAAACTCATACTCCGGGTTGAATTGGAGTAGGAATCTCAACCCAGGTCTAATTAGAACTTCTTGGAGAATCCAGTCAACAGTCTTACTCCAAGCTAAATTGCTGGGGATAGAGTGAGAAGGATATAAGAGAGAGAGAGATCATGATTCATAAGGTAGGCTAAGCCCTCATCCCCTTAAGCAGCACACACAGCATGTGTAAGGCTAGCGATTCGGGCCTCTCATTTTTCTCCTCTCTCACACGTACCTTAACACCTCATCACCTCTCTCTCAATATTTCTTTGGATACGTGCATACCTAAGGGCAGAACTAGCACTTAGAATTTCGAAAGGCAAAAACTAAAATATTAAAAAATTTGGGGGGATAAATTTCTAATTTGAAAAAAAATATATAAGGCCGTTTTTTAAATTTTTGAGAAAACATGGGGCTTAGGGGGACTGAAGCCACCTCAAGCCCCATGTAGTTCTGCCCCTGCGTATATACCAATCCATCACGCTGATTCTTGCCATCCTAGCTATCACGGGTCCTCTTTGTAGAAGTATATATGCCAGCGCTATAAGCTCAACATTAGCCATTGGCCTGTTTACAAGGTTGTATTATCAACTTCTCTTTCCACACCATCCTGATAAAGCAAAAGAATTAAAATATATATATATATATATATATATATATATTTGAGCTTCACCAAATTTTTGGAGAAGATATTGGTTTAGGTGATAACAGGTATAGACATATGGAAGATTGACTTTCCATTTACAAGACACTCCTAGTCCTAGCCGTTGATGTCCATTGATGGACCTAGCCGTTGCAAACATCCTATACCTAGAAGACCTACACAAGATACTTCTATGTTTGCTCAAGTTACCGTTGGAGACTTCAATGCTAGTAACATGCATCAATTACGTTCACTGGCCTTTGGTTTCTTGGTTCCTGATTTGGGTCTTGTTTGTATTTTGTGTTAGAGTATAAAGTTAGGGATTTGATGAATATTAGATTAGCATAACCTTGGGGATTTTATGAAGATTAGATTAGCATACCTACAAGACCTAGCCGTCGCTCCAACTAGTTTTTGTGGGTATTGCCTCTACACTAGTTTTTTCACCGATTATTGCCTGATGTAGGTCCTATACGTGTCCTTGCCGCGTCAAGCTTCCACTGCCACCTCTTTCAGCGATTTCCGGCCAACTTGTGCCCGGGCATCCCTCCGACTATTTTCTTTGTTTCTTTGCCGATCTCCCCTGCGTCTGTTTTGCCGTCCTCCATCCACTATCGGGCCTTTTTTCGCGCCCCCACTGCAACAAGCTTTCAACACCCCCTCCATTGTACAGTTTCGGCTTGCACATGATTGGATTTTATTTCCCTGTATTTTTGTTGTTTATTTGCTTATAATAAGTCATTTCTAGTTCGGCCTACTTTTGGATGTGATGCTTAGTCCAGACCTTTAGGTTATGGACATGAATTTTATCCTGGCTTTCAGGTCAAGGAGGACAAATGTTGGCCTAGGTTCTCAGCTCTCAATGCCAAGAAATAATTGTTATCTATGCATTAGTTGGTTTTGTCTAATACAGACTATATTTCATTTATTGATTGGCCATAGGTTAGCGGATCTGTTTTGAGAGTTTAAACTGTAATATGTCTTGTATGATGTTGATATCTTTATAGTTAAGTTATGGATACTTCAAGGCTTGCCCTGTATTATAAGAACTTTGCTTTTGATCTTTCATGAATGAGACTAAGTTGAATTTGCTTTTTTTTAAAAAAAAAAAAAAAAAGAAAAGACACATGCTTGCTCTTCACAAACTTGCCATGAATAAACAAACACTCTAATTCAGATTAGGTGGTCATATATAGCTCAATTAGATGAAGCTGTTGTTTGGTTCTCCAGTAATGTTTGGACATATATAATACCAATTGCCTTTAGAAGGCTTTGGGATCCCAACAGAGAGGGTTTGGCCATGGGAGGTGGCCGAACCACCCCCAAAGCTATGGGAGTGGCTTCAGCCACCCCCAACAATCCCCTGGGGATGGCTTTCGGCCACCCCTAATGCTTAGTTGGGGTGGCCGATTACTCTAGTGTTTTGTTTTTTTAATTTTAATATTTTATTTTTAAAAGATAAATAATATTTTATTATTAATCTTGAGTGAGACACGTGTTTAGCTGGTGGCCGTTGGATAGCTTTGAATGGCTAGAATTTGAAAAAAATTTGATGGGCAATTTTGACAGTATTGTCAGGAATCCTAATCCTTCTTCTAATGAGACAAACTAATCATTTTCAACGGTCCATGTCAGCGTCAAAGTCTTCCCCCAGTTTTTGTCGAATTTCCATGCATTTTTCCACAAAGACGCGCCTGGCGTGCCGGTTGATCCATCTCAGTGTATCTTTCATTGCTAGAGAAAAAGGAGATCGAAGTCCCTTTCTCTCTTGAATCTTCAATTTCCATCTTTCCCGTTGTTCACGCTAGCAGAATAGATAGCACGAGCAGCTCTTTTCACGTTGAGCAAACGACAGAATAAATTTCTGCGAATGGCCTTGTAAACCTCATCAACTTCTTTTTCACTCCGGTTGACTAGTTGACTGCTTAATTGACTAGTGCCGGGGTGGAAAGGGGGGAAGCTATATATCTAGAAGCCAAATGGCCGATATGGAAGACTACAAAAGTTGCTTTCCTCGGCTGTTTTTAACTTTTCTCTAACAACAATCCCACTTGTAAAAGTTGTTACCTACATTTAATGGTTAAATAATTAAATTTATTTATTTTTATTCATTTAAATTTTGAGATAAATAATTATTTAATTTGATAGTAGATTCTGATGTCATGAGTTCAAATTCAGATTTCACAATTCACTCAATTTCAATTAAATATTCCATATTTTTGGTACCCTACTCTTTTCTATATTTTTGGGAAAAACTTCATAAAGCCCTCCCAATTTTTAGTCTTTTACACAAACAACCCATGAATAAAAAAAAAAAAAAACTCTCACTTACCTCTCATAATCTTTCATTTCCTCTCACTTTGGATCCTTAAAGGCCCAAAACAATCTAAAACAACGTCATTTTGATGCCAAAAAACGATGCTGTTTTGGGACTCAAAATGGTGAGTTTAGGGTTTAGGGTCCAAAGTGAGAAAAAAAGATTAAGGAGATAAGTGAAAGAAATTTTAGTTCAAGAGTTTTTTGTATAAAAGCTAAAAGATTAAGGGGGTTTTTGAAGTTTCCTTTTCTTTTTCCTCTCTCACTCTCTTTTCTATCTACGAAATGTATACTTTATTTCTTCATATTAATAAACATTTTTTTTTAACTTTTATATGACATCAATTCACATTTATGTCACATCAACCAATTTTTTTTCTTCTCATTTTTCCTCTAAAAAAAAGAAAATAATTGTTTTGGGGATATGGTTTTTAATTAGATCGAGTTAGGTATTTTAGAAAGTTTTGTTGAAATCTAATTCCATCCCAATCAAGAAATTTGGTCATCAATAATTGCATGGAAAAGTTGTTTGAGAAAAAAGGAAAAGTACAGATCGATTGACTGGAAATGTATGCATCCAAACAAAAACTTGCCTGGAAATGTACGCGTGAAACAAACAAACGTGATGACTGATGAGCCAATTAAAAGGTTCGTCAAAGTCTTCCCTAGTATTTGTCGGAACTTCCATGCAGATATGTTTCCACAAATTAAATTAAAGAAAGACGTGCTGGTCGATCCATATCTCATGGTGTATCTTTCAAAAGAAAAGTCCATTTCCCATGAATCTTCAGTTTTCATCTTTCCCATTCTTCAAGTTATAATAACAAGCTTATAACCCGCGTAATGCGTGGACTTTTAGGGTTATATTATAATCATACTTTTTATAAGTATTATGAAATTTATTTTTCATAATTGTAAAAAAAAAAAACTTGAATTTTGCTTAATCAAAACATGAATATAAAATTAGAAAGAATTTCTAATATTGTTTGTTGATGTAATACTTATTAGATTTCAATATAAATAAAACTCAAAATTATAAATATTCGAAAATGTACTTTGGTTGTAGAAAAAAGTACACGCGAGATTCTTTATTATAGTTTAATTTCAAAATTTAAACACATTTCTATCGAACTTTTCTTTATAAGTTGTAAAAAATATATATATCGCACCTTTTAAATAAAAAAAGACTTACTAAAGTTTATATATCAATATATTACTCAACATATAAATTCGGGTAAATCATACAAATAAACAAAAAATTTCATAGGCAAATAAGCCTCGAAAAAAAATAAGAAGCATGTTATATCGAACAATTAATGATTTTATAAACTAGTAGACACTAAGTAAAAATAAGCCTCAAGAAGTCAAGATGACCGTTATGATTTTACATTTTGGTTTGGACATCGAATATATAATTGTTTATAGGATGCTAATCATATATATATATATATATTAAAAATTATTTTTGCTAATGAAATAAAAAATAAATACATAATCATTATGTTTAGTAAAAATCCAACAATCTATACAATTAATCATTAAAATACAATTATATATTTAAAAAAAATAAAAACTAATGCAATGAAATTTTGATTAATAATCATTATGCCTAACAAAAAACAGGTTTTTTTATTATTTTTGATTAATAATGCAATGAAATTTTTTTTCTATTTTATTTATACATCCTATCATTTAGTTCATATAATTCAACTATAACATATAATATTATGTTATATATATATTAAAGTGATTAAACATAATAATTTGATTTGTATTATTTGTTTCCTTATTTGATTTTGACATTAATAATACTTAATTTATTGCATAATTTATATATGAAAAATTCTTCAAATATAATTAAATGTCATTAATTACGCTAATTTAATGACCAATTTTTTAAATAAAAATCAGTTTACTCTTAAAAAATCGATTTACAAATTATACCTTAAAAAATCAGTTTAGCATTAAAATAAAAAAAATTCACGTCATATGTCAAAATATTAAGACAATTCTGAAAGTGATTCGACTTTTATATATATATATATATGATCGGTTGGTAGACCTTTAGCATGGGAAGCACTTTTCACGTTGAGCAATTAATTAACTGATCCACTAAGTATCTGTGGGCCGGGTGGCCTTGTACGTATAAACCTTATACAACTCGTCATTTTGGCTTTTTTAAGTCAATGAGTCAAATTGTGGATGAATATTGATTAGAGAACATGGGGCCTTATGTCTTGGAAAAAGAAGAGGGGGGAGTGCAGAAAGGAAAGAGACAGGTCTTCGTCTTGCTTGCATTCAAAACTGCTGAAAGCAAATACAAGCTTAATTAGAGAATACTCGATTCAGACAGACTAGTAACACTTCAAAGAACTGAAAGGTGAGGGTCATGACTTGTGAATGCAGCCTCTAAAGACCGTGGTGCATTTTGATGGGTACAATCATATGAGGTAAAAATACCCATGATAACTTGAATCTAAACAAGCTTCTAACAAAGCCATGAAAATCAATAAGCAAATAACTAAAAAAAAAAGCCTCCTTCACAGCCAGAAGGTTTGAAGCCCAACCGATTGAAAGAGACAATAAAAGAGAAAAAGCTCAACCAAATCGGGAAGGTCTTAAAGCAACAACACAAGAAAAACACACCCAAAAAAAAAAAAATGAAGAGCTAAAAAAAGCAGCAACTGTGGTGGAGGGGCGGAAACTACCCAAAGTGTGAGTCACATTCGCTGGCGAGTTAGATCCACGCGCGAGCACATGAGGGGCATGCGCCGGCGCATGGCTGTCTAGGGGAGAGGAGGAAGGTGGCTCCGGGGAGCAGAGACACCAGTAATAGCAGTGGCATGGCGCGTTGTAGTCTGGGCTTGGCAGAGAAGGAAGATCTGATTTTATTGTTGATTGAAAGAAATTCCAATGGCCACGAGTATAGGATTAGTATTTCTTATACTTTCTTTAAAAATTGTACATTTTAAATTATGCAATTTAGACCGTTTATAAGCATCGAAACATTTGAAAAATGCCACCTATTAAAAATTTAGCATATTAAAATTAAGAATTAAATATATTTTCATCAGGTTTTTACTCTTTATGTTGTAAAAAAGTTTATGCAAAAAAAAAAAAGAAAAAAAAAGGAATTTTAAGAAGAATAAGCTTCTCTACAAAAGTGAAGAGAAAATCTTTTTTAGAGATAAATTATTTCTAGTTATCTTGATAACATACCACATTTTAAATAGGTGGCATTTTCTAGACATTATGATATTTAAAAATGGCCTAAATTATGTAAATTGATAATCTACAATTTCAAAAATATTGTAGAAAATCCTGATCCACGAGTACATTGGATTACTCTTCTAATAATTCCATACGAGACAATGTTTATTTATTTTCGTCTTAGGTTAGCAAAATGGAGCCTGGAGCAAATTAACTACAATCCTATTACCTATAGGCAGCTCAGCAAGACTTTGCAGAACTTTATAGGTCAATGCTTTTCCTTGCCTTGAAAAAAACTTGGGCGCCGATTGCTAACAACCAATTACTATTTATCAAAAAAAAAATTAACTTTCAACATTCTTACTTTTAACATCACATTAATAACTTTTTATTATTATTCAAATAAAAAAATCATTACCGAATAAAATATTTTCACTTTTTCATACTAAATATTTTTACTTTTCTCTTGCACTAATCAAATTTTGCTACAGTAACAAGCCATGCATTGCCAAACAAACCCTTAGGCAGGGCGAAGAATATATAGCTGTGAAAGCATTTCAGCTCAATCCCATAACAGTCTCTTTCATTGCTCAGGGAAAAAAAGAAAAAAAAAAAGGAAAAGTCTTTTCCTTTTTTTATATTTTTCTAATTGAAAGGGAAAAAATGTTTCCACTCATGTTCCGAATGGACAAGAGAATGGATAATCTTATGAGAATGCTTTAAACATTAGGTAAAAAGCGGCCCATTTTGTCAAATAATGTGCTCTAAAATTAACACTCCTAGAAACTTTCTCAGCCTTCTAACTGTATAAAGAATGCAAATACGATATCTGAAACAACATTAGAAAAATTCCAACCCGACAGCTGGGGTTGTTGAATATCCGAAACAACATCTTTTCCTTGAATGTTCAATGCTATTTTTCCCAATATCATTCACGTTATATTAAAGCTTTAGCATGCATTAGCTGTAGCATGAGCAGCTCTTTTCACATCACCAGTACGATCTTAATGACGAAAACAAGCCTAAAATGCATCCATTTTTCTTTTTACACCATCCTCTTCCTCCTCCTCTTCAGCCATGTAAATTCTCAGCTCAATGATCAAGAGCAAGCAATTCTACTGAACCTAAAGCAATACTGGAAAAACCCCCAGTCCCTCAGCCAGTGGACCTCATCAAACTCTTCCCACTGTACCTGGCCAAACATCACCTGCAATACTGTTGGCTCGGTCACCGGAATATCCCTCCAAAACATGAATATCACCGGAACAGTCCCACCGTTCATCTGTGACCTCAACAACCTCACAACCCTTGAC
This sequence comes from Carpinus viminea, assembly GCA_013348765.1. Lineage (NCBI taxonomy): Eukaryota > Viridiplantae > Streptophyta > Magnoliopsida > Fagales > Betulaceae > Carpinus > Carpinus viminea. Next base: position 14,031,822 of record CP054667.1, read on the forward strand.
CTTTCATACAACTACATGACCTCTGATGGGTTCCCGACAGCTTTCTACAACTGCTCCAAACTCCAATACCTCGACCTCTCGCAAAACTACTTCGCCGGCACGCTCCCCAATGACATTCACCGGATGCCTCGGCTTCGCCAGCTCAACATTGGAGCCAATAGCTTCTCCGGAATCATCCAGCATCTATCGGGCAGTTAACAGAGCTGAGGATACTTCAGCTTTTCGCATGTCAGTTTAACGGTTCTTTCCCGCCAGAAATTGGCAACTTGTCCAATCTTGAACGACTAGAATTGGCCTACATGACGAGGATCACCACAACGTTGCCTGCGGAGTTCACAAAGTTGAGGAAACTCAAGTATCTTTGGGTGGCACACTCGAACTTGGCAGGAGAAATCCCAGACACAATTGGAGAAATGGCGGCACTGGAGCATTTGGATTTGTCAATGAACAATCTGAGCGGGAATATCCCGGGCGGTTTGTTTATGCTAAAGAATTTGAGTATAGTGTATCTTTACATAAACAAATTGTTCGGAGAAATTCCTCGGGTGGTTGAGGCCGCTTCAAACATGGATGTTATTGATCTCTCCGAGAATAACTTGACCGGAACAATACCCGATGATTTTGGAAGACTCACCAAATTGTCGGGTCTGAGTTTGTTTTTCAATCAATTATCTGGAAAAATTCCAGATAGCATAGGTCGTCTTCCGGGATTGATAGTTCTTAAACTGTTTAGCAACAATTTTTCAGGTACTTTGTCTCCGGACTTTGGGAGGTATTCTATGCTGAAGAGTTTCAGGTGGCGTCCAATAGGCTTACTGGTCCGCTTCCACAACACTTGGGTGATAATGGAAAGTTGGTAGGAGTGGTAGCTTTCAACAACAACCTGAGTGGTCAACTGCCCAAGTCGCTGAAAATTGCAGTAATTTGAAAATTGTTTACGTCACGAATAATAGGTTTTCTGGGAATATCCTAGTGGCCTATGGACATTATTCAATTTGAGTAAGTTGTTGTTAAGTAACAATGCCTTTACAGGTGAGCTTCCTGAGATTGTCACGAAATCTTTTAATGTTAAGGATAAGTCACAATAGGTTTTCGGGTAAAATTCCGATAGGAATGTTTTCCTCGAAGAATTTGGTGGTTCTTGATGCTAGTAATAACTTCTTAAACGGCACAATTCCTCAAGGAATAACAGCTCTCCCTAATTTAACTACTCTTTTTCTTGATCAAAATCGACTCTCAGGCTCTCTTCCTTCAACTATTCTATCATGGAAATCGCTGACCGCTCTAAACCTTAGCCGAAATGCAATCTCTGGACAAATTCCAAAGGAATTTGGGTCTTTACCATGCCTTACTGATTTGGACTTGTCAGAAAACCAACTTTCTGGACAAATTCCACCGCAACTTGGCTTCCTAAAGCTCACTTCACTTAATCTCTCTTCCAATCATTTGACTGGGAGGATCCCAAATGAATTCGAAAATAACGCATATGCCAGCAGCTTCTTGAACAATCCTCATCTCTGCGCTAATAGCCCATCACTAAACATTCACAACTGCAATTCCAAACTCCAAAATTCAAGCAAACCATCATCCAAATTACTTGCTTGGATTTTAGGTTTGGCGATGGTTGTTCTACTCGGTTTATTAGCTTCATTTGTAGTGACAAGAATTTGCAAGAACAGGAAGCCTGAATTAGATTTGAAGTGGAAGCTCACGCCATTTCAGAGCTTGAATTTCACAGGATCTGACATTTTGTCAGGCCTGATAGAAAAAAACGTTATTGGTAGCGGTGGATCAGGGAAGGTATATCGTGTTGCAGTCGATCCTTTATGTGAAATCGTTGCTGTGAAGAAGATTTGGAATAGCAGAAAGCTAGATCATAAGCTTGAAAACGAATTCACTGCAGAAGTCAAAATATTGAGTTCAATTAGACATACCAATATAGTGACTTTGCTATGTTGTATCTCTAGTGATAATTCAAAACTTCTTGTCTATGAGTATTTGGAAAACCGTAGCTTGGATCTATGGTTACAAAGGAAGAGTAGAAAATCAACTGTCTCAGGTCTAGTCCATCTGAATTGGCCTAAGAGGTTGCAAATAGCAGTTGGGGCTGCTCAGGGGCTCTCCTATATGCACCATGACTGCTCACAACCCATTGTTCATCGAGATGTGAAGTCAAGCAACATCCTACTAGATTCTGAGTTTAATGCAAAAATTGCTGATTTTGGCCTAGCCAAAATGTTGATCAAGCAGGGAGAATACACTACAATGTCAGTTGTAGCTGGCTCTTTCGGCTACATGGCTCCAGGTGCGTGACATAGAAATTTCTAAGTTCTATATATATTGATTATGATTTTTGTTTCTCCCTCTCTCTTTTTTCCCCATCAGCAAGAGTTTAATTTTGTATTTGTTGTCAACTTGAACGCCAGAGTATGCTCATACAATACGAGTTAATGAGAAGATCGACGTTTATGGCTTTGGGGTTATCCTTCTCGAACTGGCTACCGGAAGAAAAGCTTATGATGATGATGAACACACGTCTCTTGTGGAATGGGCATGGAGACACGTTCAAGAAGGCAACCCTATAGTTGATGCCTTGGACGAGGAGGTCAAGGAACTCTGTTACATAGATGAAATGTGTTGTGTTTTCAAACTAGGAATCAAATGTACAAGTAGACAGCCTTCTATGAGGCCATCCATGAAAGAGGTTTTGAAAGTTTTGCTTCGATGCAACCAGCTGCTCATTTATGAAGAGAATAATGTGTCAAGTAAGAATTCCAAGTGTGACAAGGTACTACTAGAAAATAATGATGCATCCAATTTTGGAAGCATATGATGATAGTTAACGTGTTGTGTTGTATGATAATATTAGTGAAGCCTATATTTTGTGTTAGTGTGATGTACGCTATATAAATCCTATAAGGGTTTGTTGTATTTATCTTCTTAGATAAAATGACTTTCAAATATATGCTACTTTAGTCCTTTTTAAATGCTCTTATTGAGTAATTATATATGAAATGTGGTATCACAAAAAATACTTGGAAAAAAAAATAAAAAAACCATGACAAAACAAAATTCTTGTAGACAAAGAAAGATGGATATTATTCTGAAAATAATCTCCAAATATTATGGCCTATCGTTTCATTCTTGTACAGATATTTTCTGTCATTATATTACAATATTATTAATTTAATATCTAGCCAATAACTTATCTACAGATTTCCTGCATCAGTCGGGTGTCATCGTCCACTTGAATTTGATCGAGTCCATCAAATTCCTCTGAGTGAATATTGATGTTGATCGTGTCGGAGGTGATGTTGTGGGTAGCATTGATGTCCGGGTACCAATTTAGGTCCGGAGGTTGTGACATGGAAGTAGTGTGGGCTGTGAGATAAGGCCCATCAGCTTGATAGGTTTGGTCAAACCTGTGGTAGCATACCAAAGCTGTGTGGCCCAATCTGCCACATACTTGACAGGTGGACCTTTGGCTCGATCCACTGTGCGGTCCATTTGGAGCTGAAGGGCCACGATTTGGAGCTGGGTTTGGTCGGAGCAGATTCTTCAAAACCTCTTTCATGGACGGCCTTTCAGAAGGCTTGGTAGATGTACACAGGATTCCAAGATTGAAGACAAAGCACATTTCATCAAAGAAGCAGGGTTGCCTAACCTCCTCGTCCAAGACATCAACTATGGGCTTGTTTTCTTGAATCTGTCGCCATGCCCATTGGACAAGTGATCTGTTTCCATCACCTTCACTAGCTGTTCTTCCTGTTGTTAGTTCCAGAAGGACAACCCCAAAGCTGTAAACGTCAATCTTCTTATTAACTCGTCCCGTTTGAGCATACTCTGCCGTTCAAGTTAACAACAAACAAAAAACTTAAACTCCTGCTGATGTAAAAAATGGAGAAACAAACATCATAATCATTAATCAAAATAGAACTTATAAATTATTATGTCACACACCTGGAGCTATGTAGCCGAAAGAGCCAGCCACAGCTGACGTTGAAGCAGATTCTGCATGCTTAATCAACATCTTGGCAAGACCAAAATCAGCGATTTTTGCATTAAATTCAGAATCTAAAAGGATGTTGCTTGACTTCACATCTCGATGAACAATGGGTTGTGAGCAGTCATGGTGCATATAGGAGAGTCCCTGGGCAACTCCAACTGCTATCTGCAACCTCTTAGGCCAATCCAGGTTGACTTGCTGGACTGAATCTGAGACATTTGATGCTCCACTCTTCCTATGCAGCCATAGATCCAAGCTACCATTTTCCAAATACTCGTAGACAAGAAGTTTTGAATCACCACCGGAGATACAACAAAGCAACTTCACTATCTTGGAATGTCGTATTGAGCTCAGAGTTTTAACTTCTGCGAAAAATTGTTTTTCAAGCTTGTGATCTAGCATTCCATTATTCCAAATCCTCTTCACAGCAACAATTTCACATGAAGGATTAACAGCAGCAATATCACGTGAAGGATTCACTGCAACGCGGTATACCATCCCTGATCCACCACGGCCTATGACATTATTTTCTGTCATTCCTGACATAATGTCTGATCCCGTAAAATTCAGCCTGTGGAATGAGGTGAGCTTCCAAGTCAAATTCAATCCCTGCTTTCTTCTCATGAAAATTCTGATCACGAAGAACAAAGGTAGTAGAAGTGTTGCTATCACCGAACATATTATCAAAACAAGAAATCTAACCGAAATTTTGCTTGATTTGGAATTGCTTTTGTCAATGTTTATTGATGAGCTAGAGGCACAGAGACCAGGATTGTTCAAGAAGCTTCTTACATACTCATCATCAAGGAATCCAGATGGGATCCTCCCAGTCAAATGATTGGAAGAGAGATTGAGAAAAGAAATTCCAGCTAGGCGGCCAAGTTGCACTGGAATTTCGCCAGACAGTTGGTTTTCTGACGAGTCCAAATAACTAAGGTTCGATAATAAACCAAATTCCTCTGGAATTTGTCCAGAGATTGCATTTCGGCTAAGGTCTAGAGTGGTCAGTAATTTCCATGATAGAATATGTGATGGAAGGGAACCTGATAATTGGTTCTGATCAAGTAAAAGAGCTGTTAAAAGTGGAAGAGCTGTCAATCCCGCCGGAATATTGCCCGAAAACTTGTTGTGGCTCATCTCTAATCGAAAAAGATTTCGTGACAATCTCTCAGGAAGCTCACCTGTGAAAGAATTGTTGCTTAACAGCAACTTGCTCAAACTCAATAATGTCCACAGGCCACTAGGAATATTCCCAGAAAACCTATTATTCTCAACTCTAAGAATTATCAAATTATTGCAACTTCCAAGAGAGTTGGGCAGTTGACCACTGAGGTTGTTGTCGGAAACTTCCACTTCTGTCAACCTTTCATTATCTCCCAAGTGTTGCGGCAGGTGGCCGGTAAGCTTATTGAACGACACCAGAAACTCTTCAAGCAAAGAATACCTCCCAAGGTCCGGAGGTAGAGTACCTGATAAATTATTGTTAAACAATTTTAAATTTATCAGCTTCGGAAGACGACCTATGCTATCTGGAATTTTTCCAGATAATTGATTGAAAAACAAACTCAAACCCGACAATTTGGTGAGTCTTTCGAAATCATCAGGTATTGAACCGGTCAAGTAATTCTCGGAGAGATCAAGAACATCTATATTTAAAGCCTCCACCAAGCGAGGAATCTCCCCAGTCAAGTTGTTTATGTAAAGGAACACCATACTCAAATTCTTCAGCAAAAACAAACTGCTTGGGATATTCCCGCTCAGATTGTTCCTTGACAAATCCAAATGCTCCAGTGCTGCCATTTCTCCAATCGTGTCTGGGATTTCTCCTACCAAACTCGAGCCCGCCATCCAAAGATACTTGAGTTTCTTCAACTTTGTGAACTCCAAAGGCAACCTTGCTGGCATGATTGTCGTCATGTAGGCCAATTCTAGTCGTTCAAGATTGGACAAGTTGCCAATTTCTGACGGGAAAGAACCGTTAAACTGACACGAGAAAAGCTGAAGTATCCTCAGCTCTGTTAACCGCCCGATAGATGCTGGGATGTTTCCAGAGAAGCCGTTGCCTCCAATATTGAGCTGGCGAAGCCCAGCCATCCGGTGAATATCATCAGGGACTTTGCCAACGAAGTTGTTCTGCGAGACGTCGAGGCTTACGAGTTTGGAGCAGTTGTAGAAAGCTGTCGGGAACCCGTTAGACGTCATGTAGTTGTATGAAAGGTCAATGGCAGTGAGGTTGTTGAGGTCACAGATGAAGGGTGGGACTGTTCCGGTGATATTCATGTTTGGGAGGGATATTCCGGTGACTGAGCCATCGGTACAGGTGATCTCTGGCCAATGACAGTGGGAGACAGAGTTTGACGGGGTCCAGTGGCGGAGAGGTTGTGGGTTTTGCCAGTGTTGCTTCAGGTTGAGTAGGATTGCTTGCTCTTCAGCATTGAGCTTAGAGTTTGCATGACTGAAGAGGAGGAAGATGGTGTAGAAAGAGAAGTGGATAAGCAGTAATGAGGTTGTTTTCGTCATTTCGAGGTTGAGTTCGTCACTTCTGGTTAGAAGTTTGAACTCTGCTCAACGATGGGCGCTACATGAGACGAAGTGGGTGAAACCACATGCAATATAAAAGACACGAAAACGGTGATATCAATGGCATATCACTTTAGTTTTTTTTTTTTTTTTTGGTCTCAGGTGTGGACATTCGTTGACTCGTTGACTTGTAATCCTGGGAGCATAGTCCCTTAATTTTGGAGTATATTATAATTAGTGTGACAGGTATATATATGTTTAAAAGACCTCCCATGTAAGATTGAAAGAGAAGGCTGAAACAAAATTCACGAGTATCAAAAATATTAGATAATATAAGTGGCAAAATGAATGAATTTAATTATCGTTTAAAACATTTAAATGTAATTTGTAATTTATTGGAAGAACTTCACTTACTCAATTACTTTTATTGCTTTTGCAATCACTTTCTTATAGTTAAAAAACTCTCAATTTTGAGTATTCAACTTTAAAAAGTTTGCAATGTCATTCATACTGATAGGGTTTAAGGTTAAATCAAGACGGTAAATGAATGACAAGTCTCTTATACTCCTTTAAAAAATTTAAAATTACAAAATTACCTTAACTAAATCATTTAGAAATTATTTTGTTTAAGAAAAAGATATTTTGGGAATTTCTACATCCTCCATCACACTTTTCTTAAAATCCGATATTGGAAACTTTTTAAACTTTGATACATGACATTGTGAGTTTTTAAAGTTTAGATGAGTGATTATAAAAGCATGAAAGATCAAGGAGAGTAAGTAAAGTTTCCTTAATTTGTTTTCCACGTTAGTTTATTTAATTGTTCTTGATAAAAAATAATAATAAATGTCTTTATATTCGTAAACATTAACTACAAGTACATATTTTATAAAATTAAAATGTATGTAGAGCATGTCATATATTCAACAAAAAACAACAAATTAACTTAGAAGAACAATCCAAATATAACTTTTTTATATTAAAATATTAAAAGTGATCTTTCTTCACTTTCGTAATTATATCCTTAAACTTTAAAAAGTGTCAATTTAGTATATTCATCTTTCAATTTTACCCATCCTTTGGGCGTCAAAATTCCCAAAGTTTCCACCCTTCTTTTTTAGAAAAGACAAAAAATTGCAAGGAACTAGGTGTTGGTTGGGATTTAATGAAAAATCCTAATGGAGATGTGAAAAAAAGTTAAATCCAAAAAGAAAAAAAAATTTAAAAAAAAAAAAAAAAGTTTGTTTAGGGTCAGGATGGGAAATTGGCCCCCGCCCCTCACCTTACGACAGGGGCCACAGAAAAGGAAATTGGGGTACCTCTAAAACTTTATTAATTAATTAACTTGACCCAAACAAAGGCAAACATTGCATTATTTTCCACATCTCTTGTGGAAAATGGGAGCTAGCTAGCTGTAGGACCAAATGATGGGAACAGCCGAACAGGCGGAAGACTCACTTTTGTTCATACATTTTCTGGTCAATTGGAATCTCCGTTTTTTTTTTTTTTTTTGGGTCAGAGCAATTTCCGCAACGAGAATTTTTTTTATTAATTTCTTTTGCTTTTGTTGGATTCTCATCACCCGTTCAAAATTCCAGCAAGTTATATATAGAGATTGAAAGGGAGACTTTACTAGTATGCTATAAGGAGGATTATGGTTGTCTTAAATGTAATGTAACTTTTAAAATTATTATTAAATTTGAAATAATTATTATTAAATTTTGATCTATTATTGATTTTAAAAATTATATCATATTTAAAAGAAATCTAATCCAATACTTTATATCATTACTCATGATGTAAGCTTGCCTTTCTTTGCGTATCTTGCTTACAATTATTCCTCATGGAATATTGTTGTTAGAAAAATTAGGTTATAATAGAAGACAGATCCTATTGTGCCTATTGAAATAATCAAAACATACACCCATTTGACGAAAGACAAAACATAAAAGGTCTAGGTCCAAAGGATCCAATGTGAAAGTGATTTAACACTAACTACAATGGATAAATGGACGTAGCCCTAACGATGAAATGTATCCATCGAACTAAACGCTATGACCAAACAACTGCGGCACAATCGATGCAACTTTGTCATGAAATTAAACCGAAACGAACTAGCATGGCAAATAATAAACGGATTAAACGTAAAACTAACTATGAAAGCATTGAAGTAAATCTAAAGTGAAGGGAATAAGAGACTAAATAAAAGTAAAATAAAACATAAATTAAATAAATGACAATTTAGGAGGGCTTTCTGATGAAAAGCAGAGGGCTTTGGGCCCTAGAAGCACCTCAAACGTGAAAACAAAAGAATACACGAGGTCCTATTTATAGGCTGGCAGTCCTTTGAGTGCGTTGAGCACTACTGCGTTGAACGCACCGCTTATTTGTGGTCAACGCAGGGCATGCGTTTGAACGCAAATAACTCCTGTGGCGACTAACGATTGGCGTGTGTTCGATGCAGAGTCCCTTGCGTTGAACGCCTTGATAACCGCTAGGGCCATCGTTACTGCTCATTTCTTCACTTGGTGCATTTTGCCTTTTGCTAGCCATGTTTTAATGCAATGTCCTGCACAACACAAAATACTAAAAACACTAAAATAATTAGATATTAACAATGCTAAAAGCCTAACGAATATAAATTAAGGGGTCCAAATAAGCACTTTTAGGCACCAATCAAATACCCCCAAACTTACATTTTACTAGTCCCTTAGCAAAACAAAACGGAAAACACAATAAAAATATTAAGTCCGCTTTCGTGGGAGAACAATTGCATTGAGCGCATGCAACAAGCCTTTTAAACCTCTAGGAGTTCCCTAGAGGACGAGTGAAGTCTCGTGAGGGTTTTTCAGGAATGATACCCATAAACATTTGTTTGGTACTATGTTATTAATGAGACAAAGCCCTTCACACAAACACATGGTTTACATATCATTAGCAAATTTAACATGTTAAACATATGAACCACATCATCAAGGCATCCAAACATCATTTCATTCAAGGTTGGAAAATTGAGACAACATGCTCCATAATGTGCAAAGTGAACTAACAATAAGATCATGGGGTTTCAATTACTCTCCAAAGCGTGTATCCCAAAATTCAAAGGAAAAACAATGTGATAAATACAACCAAGGCTTAAATTGAAAGATGCAATTTTTTTTGTAGGTGTGCAATGTTGACTTCCTTAAACTTCTAAATGACCTATATAGCAGCGTTGGGCGTGGCTCCCAAACCAGCGGTTTTAGGGCACTAGATGTAGAGACATCCCTAAGGGCTTAATTACTCAAGTCAAAAGATTCTGAGCCTAACTAGCCATACATTTTTTAGCATAAATTTCTCATCTTTTGACGCTAACACTCATTGCTTGGCAGGAAGAGGTCCGGTTACTCAATGAAAAATTCACTTTATTATGATTTTGATTGAATTTTTTATATATATATATATATATTTTATTAAAGCCGAGGTTTTCATCATCACATCATAAAAACCTAAAAATCTCAAGAAACACACTTCAAAGTCAAATCTCATACCCCACAGACCCTAATGCTAGTGTGCATGTGAAATATCAATCAAACAAGTGGAGTCTCTCTAATCCAACACATGAATCAAAAAGCTGTGATTTCTAATATAGGCAATGTTCAAACAAGTTAAACAAACCAATGACATATAATCCACGATTCTATGTAAGTTGTGCCCAATCAACAACATAGCAACAAAAAAAAAAAAATTATATATATAAAAAACAGATATATATGCAAAACAAAACAAAACAAGTAAATAAACAAACAAACAAAACAGACAAAGTGTTTGTCCACCCCAAACTTAAATGACACATTGTCCCCAATGTGGCAAGAAATACATTACAATGGGATGAGGAACCGGGATGAGCAAAGTCCAAGGTGTCCCCCAAACTTGAACATCAGAACACCAGAACACCTGTCAAAAACTAACAACAATCTTTTCTCTCAAAGATCAAACATCAACGGTTAATTGCTGTTAGGAACTGAAACAAATAAAATATATACAGGAAAATAAAATAGCAAAAAAGAAAATAAAAATGCAGTAAATAAAAATAAATGGTTGCTCCAATCCGGGTTATAAACATTTGAATTTGATTCAAACTCAGGACTGGAGAAACTGGTGTTCAACTGCTCATTTGAAAAATTAGAAAATTGTTCACAATGTGAACAATCACCTAAACAATGGTAAGGGATGGAGCAGTGTGAACATAGTTCATGGGGGTGCAAAGTGGTAGGAGGAATATTAAAATAATCGAACGGAAGACTCATGCTTCACCCAAACAGTTCAATATATCCCACATGAAACAATTAACAATACACAAAAGTAAAATAAACAAAAACTAATAAACTTAAACAAAACCAATAAATAAATTAACAAAACAATAAACTAAAAAATATATATATATAAATAAAATAAACTAATATAAACTAGCAACATATAAAGCTAATTAAACAATTAAAAGTAAACTAACTAACAAAAACTAAAACAAGAAGTAAATAAATAAACATAGGCGAATAAATAAATAAAACTAAAAATTAAATAAAACAAGAAAAGCGAGAAACAAAACACATACATCGCCCGTTGCAGAAGAATGAGGTGCACTACAGAACGACGATCGACCATCGCGCCACAATATATGTAGCAGATGCAAGTGTGTTCAACACAAGGATGTGCGTTCGAACGCATAACTGCATTGCTTGTTTGGAATAGGGCGCATCGCCGCACGCAGAGGCGTGTCGTGAGCGCAGTATCGCGATGCTCTGAATAGGCGAGTATGTTCAATCGCAAGAATCGCTCAACGCACTATCGCGCCGATTTTCCAGAAACTCAACAAAACCAAAAACAGAACAAAAAATGCTAATAATTTTTTTATTTTTTTGGATTTTATCTATACAAAAGCACGAAATAAATAAAATAAATGCACAATTAAAATAACTAGTAGAAAGATAAAATTAATCTAAGCACAAAATTAATTTTAACAAAACACCGATTCCCCAAGACAGCGCCAAAATTTGATGTACAAATTTAATTGTACTCGCCAATTGCAGTCGATTGTAATATAACGTGCAAGTGCGCAGGTCGAACTCCGAGAATCGTGTTTGTCAAAAACCAATTTTAAAGTGCTTAAATTAAACTTATCTTAACCTAGTTCCAATATCGAACACGTGGCATGCATTAAAATAAACTAAATTAAAATGCAATAAAATAAAGAAATAAAAAATAACTAAAGTCCCTAATCCACCTCACAATAAATTAATTAATATATAAACATGCTTAGCTCATATTCATTAAACATTTATGCTACAAGGCATACTACGGCGTTAACACATTGTTCATATTTCCGTCTAAATGGAGAATAATACTGAACTAAACATGAATATATATTTAAATATATAGTTAATTAAACATCCGTCTATCGATTAAAAGCAATGCATGTTCTAGTGTCACGCTAGTTCATGCATGCTTACGCCTATATGCAAGTCTTATCGTGCCTATTGAAATAATCAAACGCATCGCCCATTTGACGAAAGACAAAACATGAAAGGTCTAGGTCCAAAGGATCCAATGTGAAAGTGATTTAACACTAACTACAATGGATAAATGGGCGTAGCCCTAACGATGAAATGTATCCATCGGACTAAACGCTATGACCAAAGCTCTGCGGCACAATCGATGCAACTTTGTCACAAAATTAAAGCGAACGAACTAGCATGGCAAATAATAAGCAGATTAAACGTAAAACTAACTATGAAAGCATTGAAGTAAATCTAAAGTGAAGGAATAAGAGACTAAATAAAAGTAAAATAAAACATAAATTAAATAAATGACAATTTAGAGGGATTTTAAAGAAAAAGAGGGCTTGGGCCCTAGAGGCACCTCCCAAACGTGAAAAACAAAAGAATACACGAGGTCCTATTTATAGGTGAGTCAAGTGTGTTCACGCACTGCGTTTTGAGCAGATTATTTGTGGTCGAACGCAGGCGTGTTCGATCGCAAATAACTTTGTGGCGGCTAGTAGGGCGACTGGCGTTGCGTCGATCAGGTCCCTTATGCTCAACGCAGATAACCGCTAGGGCCTGGGCATCGTTCAACCCCAACTCATCGTGCGACCGTGCGTTTGAACGCACCAAGTGCGTTGAACGCACTTAGAATCACTTCTTCACTTGGTGCATTTTGCCTTTTGCTAGCCATGTTTTAATGCAATGTCCTACACAACACAAATACTAAAAACACTAAAAATAATTAGATATTAACAATGCTAAAGGCCTAACGAATATAAATTAAGGGTCCAAATAAGCACTTTTAGGCACCGATCAGAAGGTATTTCAAAAGAAGATTTCAGCTATTACATATGATTTGATGTGTATTATTTGTTTCCTTATTTGATTTGAACATTGATAATGCTTAATTTATGTAATAATTTAAATATGAAAAATTCTTTAAATATAATTAAACGCCATTAATTATGCTAATTTTATTTTATTTTTACTTTAATTTTAAAATTTAAACACATAATTCTCATTATAAGTTAGGGTTAAATACTTCATTAGTCCCTAGGGTTTGAAAACTTTATTTTTTCCTCCCTAGGATTCGAAAAGTGACCAAATTAGTCATTTCTTCAGTTAACTTAACGGATTGACACGTAGACCAATTAGAAGTTGACACGTGACAACTTAATTAAATTTTTTATCTTTTAAAATTATTAAAAAAAGAGAGAGAGAGAGAAAAAAACAATGGGGTGGATTTGGCCACCCCTTTATGCCTATGGGGGTGGCCGAGCCACCCTTTAGTGCCAAGGGGGTGGTCAAAACCACCCCCAATGGGTACTAGAGCCACCCCCATAGGCCCAAGGGGGTGGCCGAAACCACACCCAAACCACTATTGGGGGTTGTTTCGGCCATCCCCTGGCTCCATAGGGGTGGTTGAGCCACCCTTGGTGCCTAAGAGAGTGGCCAAAACCACCCCCAGTGGGTACTGGGGATGGCTGATGGGCCCAAGGGGTTGGCTATGAGTTTTTTTTTTTTTTTTTTGAAAAAAATGTTTTTTTGAATTTTTTTTTTTAAAAAAAAAAACTAATTAGGTGGCCACGTGTCCACTTCTAATTGGTCTATGTGTCAGTCCATTAAATCAACTAATGATCAACTGACGGAATGACTAATTTGGTCACTTTTCAAAACTATAAAGATTAATTTAGTCACTTTCTAAACCTTAGGAGGGAGAAAATAAAGTTTTTAAACCCTAAAGACTAACGGAGTATTTAACCCTAACTTCTAATGAAATGAAGTTTCCAAACCCTACGCTAGCGTGAACAAAATGACAGAATATTACATAGCACGAGCAGCTCTTTTCACTTTGAGCAAACGACAGAATAAATTTATGCGAATGCATGGCCTTGTAAACCTCATCAACTTCTTTCTCACTCCGGTTGACTAGTTGACTGCTTCACTAGTGCCGGGGTGGAAAGGGGAGAAGCTATATATCTAGAAGCTAAAGAATAAGGACAAAGTTTTCCTCCAACCTGGGTTGGAGAAGTTTCCTTCAACCTCCTATAAAACGATACGCCCATTTTTTAATAAGATGTGAGATTTATACTAGCTTTTAATAAAATTTCTACCGACATAAAAGACTACAAAAGTTGCTCTCCTCGACTGTTTTTAACTCTTCTCTAACAATAATCCCACTTGTAAAAGTTGTATACCTGCATTATTAAAGTATTGATTAAATAATTAAATTTATTTATTTTTATTCATTTAAATTTTTAAGATAAATAGTTATTTAATTTGGTAATAGATTCCGATGTCATGAGTTCAAATTCAGATTCCACAATTCACTCAATTTCAATTAAATATTCCATGTTTGTGGTACCCTACTCTTTTTTTCTTTTTTCTTTCACTCTCTTTTTTATCTACAAAATGTGTACTTTATTTTTTCATATTAATAAACAATTTTCTTTACTTTTATATCACATCAATTCACATTTATGTCACATCAACCAAATTTTTTTTCTTCTCATTTTTCCTCTAAAAAAAGAGAAAATAATTGTTTTTGGGATATGGTTTTTAGATCGAGTTAGGTATTTTAGAAAGTTTTGTTGAAATCTAATTCCATTCCAATCAAGAAATTTGGTCATCAATTTTTTTTTTTTTTTTTTTTTTTTTTTGACATGAAATTTGGTCATCAATAATTGCATGGAAAAGTTGTTTGAGAAAAAAGGAAAAGTAGAGAATGACTGGAAATGTATGCATCCAAACAAAAACTTGCCTGGAAATGTACGTCTGAAACAAACAAACGTGATGACTGATGAGCCAATTAAAAGGTTCGTCAAAGTCTTCCCCCAGTATTTGTCGGAACTTCCATGCATATATGTTTCCACAAATTAAATTAAACAAAGACGTGCTGGTCGATCCATATCCATGGTGTATCTTTCATAAAGAAAAGTCCCTTTCCCATAAATCTTCAATTTCCATCTCTCCCATTGTTCACGTTATAATAATTGGTTAGGTAGACGGTAGACCTTTTGCATGGGAAGCACTTTTCACGTTGAGCAATTAATTAACTGACTAAATATCTGTGGGTGGCCTTGTAAACCTTATACAACTCGTCATTTTGGCTTTTTTAAGTCGATCAATGAGTCAAATTGTGGATGAATATGGGGCCTTATGTCTTGGAAAAAGAAGGGGGGGGGGGATGAGTGGAGATAGGAAAGAGACAAGTCTTGGTCTTGCTTGCATTCAAAACTGCTGCAAGTTTTTTTTTAAAATAATAATAATAATAAAATAAAATAAAATTTTAACAATTTGACTTTTATTCAAGCTAAAAGAAATTACAACAATAAGAAAGAAAGAAAGCAAATACAAGTTTAGAGAATACTCAATTCAGACAGACTCCTAACACTTCAAAGAACTAAAAGGTGAGGGTCACTTGTAAATGCAGCCTTTAAAGACCGCGGTGCATTTTGATGGGTACAATCATATGAGGTAAAATTCCCATAATAATTTGAATCTAAACAAGCTTCTTACAAAGCTGTGAAAATCGAGAAGAAGAAGGAAAAAAAAAAAAAGCTGATGATGATGATGAACCCTCGTCTCTTGTGCAATGGGCATGGCAACACGTTCAAGAAGGCAACCCTATAGTTGATGCCTTGGACGAGGAGGTCAAGGAATTCTGTTACATAGATGACATGAGTTGTGTTTTCAAACTAGGAATCAAATGTATTTAGAAAAAAAAAAAAAAAAAAAACTAGGAATCAAATGTACAAGTAGACAGCCTTCTATGAGGCCATCCATGAAAGAGGTTTTGAATGTTTTGCTTCGATGCAACCAGCTCTCATTTATGAAGAGAATAATGTGTCAAGTAAGAATTCGAAGTGTGACAAGGTACTATTAGAAAATAATGGTTCATCCAATTTTGGAGGCACATGATGATAGTTAACGTTGTATTGTATGATAATATTAGTGAAGCAAATATTTTGTATTAGTGTGTATGTTTGAGTTAAGTACTCTTTGCATGTACGCTATATAAATCCTTCAAGGGTTTGTTGTATTTATCTTTTTAGATAAAATGACTATTTCAAATGTATGCTACTTTTTGTCCTTCTTAAATGCTCTTATTGAGTAATTATATATGAAATGTGGTATCACAAAAAATACTTGGAAAAAAAAAATGCTAGGGGTTCACTCCGTAATATTCTCCTAGCATTCTCCTAATTTTATGTAAAATATAATTTAAGAAAAAATAAAATTGTAGTAACCTCCACCACCGATTTTTTAAGGCATTAACACCAAATTTGAAACATTAGCACCAAATTTAGGATGATCAAATCCATTTTTGGTGATACCATCCATAAAGGGTTAACTTTCCACCCTTAAATTTTAGTTTTGAATCCAAAAACAAGTTTTAAAATATTATAACCTAACTATTAACTCATAAAAATTAATCTATTGGCAAAAAATGGTACTTCAATTTTTTTTAAAAAGAAAATCATGTTCTAAGTAAGACTAAGAAAACTCTAGGAGAATACTACGGGAATAACCCCTAACAAACCCCAAAAAAAAATGACAAAGCAAAATCCTTGCAGTAGACAAAGAAAGACAAACACTACAAAAAACACGGCATTTACTAACGTGGGAACTGTTCACTTTTTTTGCTACGTCACCATTTCCTAACGTGTCTAAAGTTAAAACGTTAGTAAATAGTTTTTTTTTTTTTGGGTTTGATATATGGTTGTCATAATTTAAGGAAAAAAAAAAAAAACAATTTCTAACGTGGGACAAAACCACACGCTGGAAAATTTAGCCCATTCCTAACGTGCAATGCACACACGTTAGGATTCCTTTTTTTTTTTTTTTTGGTTTCATATATGGTTATCATAATTTTAAGGGGGGGGGGGGGGAAACAATTTCTAACGTGGGACAAAACCACACGTTGGCAAAAAAAATTTTGATTTTAGGAGGAGAAATAACAAAAAATTAAAAAATGGAAAATCATTTCCTAACGTAGGTGCATGCCACGTTAGTATTTTCCTAACGTGGAATGCTTCCACACGTTAGGAAATGTATTTTCAAAAATTGTTTTTCATATGAGATTTTATTAATTAATATTATTAGTTAATTAGGCTATAATAATTAATTAGATTAGATATTTAATTTTTTTTAAATGAGATTAGATATTTAATTAGGTCATAATTAATTAGATTAGATATTTAATGAGATAAGATTAGATTTTTTTTTTAAATGAGATAACATATTTTTAGGAGGAGAAATAACAAAAAAATAAAAAAAGAAAAAAGAAAATCCTTTCCTAACGTGTGGCTGCATGCCACGTTAGTATTTTCCTAACGTGTCTAAAGTTAAAACGTTAGTAAATGGTTTTTTTTTTTTTTTGGTTTGATATATGGTTATCATAATTTTAAGGAAAAAAAAAAACAATTTCTAACGTGGGACAAAACCACACGTTGAAAAATTTTAGCCCATTTCTAACGTGCAATGCAGCCACACGTTAGGATTCTTTTTTTTTTTTTTTTTTGGTTTGATATATGGTTATCATAATTTTAAGGGGCAAAAAAAAAAACAATTTCTAACGTGGGACAAAACCACACGTTGGCAAAAAAAATTTTGATTTTAGGAGGAGAAATAACAAAAAAAATGGAAAATCATTTCCTAACGTGTGGCTGCATGCCACGTTAGTATTTTCCTAACGTGGAATGCTTCCACACGTTAGGAAATGTGTTTTCAAAAATTGTTTTTCATATGAGATTTTATTAATATTATTAGTTAATTAGGCTATAATAATTAATTAGATTAGATATTTAATTTTTTTAAATGAGATTAGATATTTAATTAGGTCATAATTAATTAGATTAGATATTTAATGAGATAAGATTAGATTTTTTTTTTAAATGAGATAACATATTTTTAGGAGGAGAAATAACAAAAAAAAAAAATAAAATAGAAAATCCTTTCCTAACGTGGTCATGCGTTAATCACGTTAGTATTTTCCTAACGTGTCTAAAGTTAAAAGTTAGTAAATGGTTTTTTTTTTTTTTTGGGTTTGATATATGGTTATCATAATTTTAAGGAAAAAAAAAAAACAATTTCTAACGTGGGACAAAACCACACGTTGGAAAATTTTAGCCCATTCCTAACGTGCAATGCAGCTACACGTTAGGATTCCTTTTTTTTTTGGTTTGATATATGGTTATCATAATTTTAAGGGAAAAAAACAATTTCTAACGTGGGACAAAACCACACGTTGGCAAAAAAATTTTGATTTTAGGAGGAGAAATAACAAAAAAAATTAAAAAAATGGAAAATCATTTCCTAACGTGTGGTTGCATGCACGTTAGTATTTTCCTAACGTGGAATGCTTCCACGTTAGAAATGTGTTTTCAAAAATTGTTTTTCATATGAGATTTTATTAATATTATTAGTTAATTAGGCTATAATAATTAATTAGATTAGATATTTAATTTTTTTTAAATGAGATTAGATATTTAATTAGGTCATAATTAATTAGATTAGATATTTAATGAGATAAGATTAGATATTTTTGAAATGAGATAACATATTTTTAGGAGGAGAAATAAAAAAAAAAAAATAGAAAATCCTTTCCTAACGTGTGGTACGCATGCCACGTATTTTCCTAACGTGTCTAAAGTTAAAACATTAGTAAATGGTTTTTTTTTTTTGGGTTTGATATATGTTTATCACAATTTTAAGGGAAAAAATACCTAACGTGGGACAAAACCACACGTTGAAAATTTTAGCCCATTCCTAACGTAATGCAACCACACGTTAGATTTTTTTTTTTTTGGTTTGATATATGGTTATCATAATTGATGTAGACCACAATGCTTGGGACTATATGAGAAGGAGAAAGATGGTAGCGGAAAAATGGTGACAGATCTAATGCATGAGGAAATTGAGAAAACTACTATTTTAATTATGCATGTGTTTTTAATTTTCCTTAGAATAAGGAGTGAGTTTTCCTTTTCCATTAGGATTAGATTTTAATAAGGATTAGGTTTTTCTTTTCCTATTAGGAATTGTTTTCCTTTCCTTTAGGTTTGTTTTACTTTTCCTTGTTAATTTAGGAGATGCCTAGCCTATATAAAGGCATCTATTTTATGTTGATTATCGCTTTTAGAATCTCAATAAGAATTGAGTTTTTCCTTTTCCTTTAATTTATAGATAGACTTATATTTTGAAGAAGAATTGTGTTTTGAGAGTTTTAACTCCTAGGAATTATTTATCCAAAGCTCATGCTAATCGGTGGGAGAGCGGTTCGTGGATATTCAGAATTCTGAGGTATCAATGAGGAATTTTTGATTGAAGCGGCTGTGGAAGAAATTCTAGAATTCAAGGAGGTACCCGACAAATGAGTTCCTTTGTCGAACAAGTTTGTGGAAGGCTGCATGCATGGTGGCAATTTGAAAGCGGAACAAAACGCGGGAAGGCAAGGCTAATCACTAGTTGGGCAAGGCGTTGAAGAAGAACGTAACTTTTGCAACTACTAATTATGTATCATGGTTACAAAATTGGAATGAATTTCATGGAGCAATTGGTGTCCCGGTACATTAGGGGTTTGACCACAAATTCAAGACATGGTGAACCTTTTGACCCCATGACTATTTAATGACCACCCAAAGAGCCTTGTTGGTTGAAAGTCTTGAATCAACGTGTGCAAGGTCATCGGATGGATTGTAAAGAAATATGTAAAAGTCTTTGGTTGATTGGGAGGTGCCTTTGAGGAGCAAGAGGGAGAGAGCAATGAGCTTTTGAAGAGAGAAGCATTTCTAATGGAGATGCAGTGGTCCTTTATTGAAGATGAAGATGAGCGCCACAATCTTTTTCATTCACGATGTACGATTGGGCAAGGTATGCCAACTTGGTGAGAATGTGGTATGAAGAAGTAGGAGAAGCCCCTAGAGACGGAGAAACATCCCAATCCCTACCGCTTGGAATGGCTCAAGAAAGGCAATGAGGTAATCATAACTAACGCTGCTTAGTGTCTTTTCCATTGGGAATCGTATCAAGACAAGATGTTGTGTGATGTCGTGGCGATGGATGCTTGTCACTTATTGTTGGTAGGAATATGATGAGGGCGCACCATGATGGAAGGAAGAATACATATAGCTTCATAATAGGTAAGGTGAAGATAACCTTGTTGCCAAGCTTGGGAATTCAAACCCACCAAGGAGCGGGTCATTCTCAATCCCTATTGACACAACGAGAATTTATTACGAGATGTTGGCATCAAAAGTGGTGTATGTATTGGTGAGCAAGGATAATTGCAAGCTTGAGATCAAATTTCAACCGATACACTACATGAGCCCCAAGATATTATGAATTGAATGAGATTTGGATATTATTTAGAGGCATATCAGAGTTTGAGTCCATGTTTTAATTGCATTAGATTTTCGCCAAAAGGATGGTACATGGAGGATGTGTGGACATGAGCCATTAACAAGATCACGTAAGATACAGATTTCTATTCCCGCTTAGATGATTTGTTGGATGAGTGGAAGATTGCATTTAAAACGCGTGAGGGGCTTTATGAGTGGTTGGTAATGCCATTCGCCATATCTAATGCCCCTAGCACTTTTATGAGGGTAATGAATCAAGCCTTTCGCCCGTTCATTGGCAAGTTTGTAGTGGTTTACTTTGACGATATTCTTATCTATAGCCCCAACCAAGAGAAGCATCTTAGGAGAAATTTTATGAATGCTTCCCCAACAAGTGTTCATTCATGAAGGATTCGGTTCTTTTCCTTGGGTATATGGTGTCGAAGATGGATTGGCGTGGATGAATCCAAGGTAGCAAAGAAGAGAGATTGGCCTTCCCACTACCTTACATGACATCCAAGTTTCCATGGGTTGGTGTCCTTTATAGGCGTTTCATCCATGACTTTATGGCGCCTATCACCGAATGCATGAAAGGAGGGAAGTTTTGAATGAAGAAGCTTGTTAAGCTCAATCATTGCTTGTGCTACCAGATTTTGAAGTCCCTTTGAACTACATTGTGACGCCCAAAGTCGGTATTGGAGCGGTATTGAGCCAAGGAGGAAAGCCTGTGGCATTTTTTATCGAGAAGTTGGTGGCAAGACTCAACTATAGCACCTATGACAGTCATTAGCATTAGCTCTTATTTATATAATGACTTTATCTTGTACTCGGACCATGAGGCATTGAAGCACCTCAATAGTCAAGACACCAAATGGGCCGCTTATGTGCAGCAATTTTCCTTCACCATCAAACACAAGGCGGAGCATTGAATAGGTGGCCGACGCCTCACCGCAAGTCGTCGCTATTGGTCACTATGCAAAATGAGGTACTGGGTTTGATTTTATAAAAGATTTATTGCTTATGATTTTCTTTGGTCCCATTGTTGGAGATGTCACTGGGTGAGGAAGGACTATGGATTGTTTAATGGGTTCGCACCAATTATGCATTCAGTGTAGTCTAAGGTTGAAAATTATCCAAGAACGCCATAATGAGGAAGGAGGAACTAACGCTGGGTTGTATAGCTACTACCTATTCTGGAGGGCCCGTGGTCTAATGTGAGCATGGATTTTGTTTTGGGTCTCCTCGCACCCAAAAGGTAATGATTCCATCTTTGTGGTTGTGGATCGTTTTCTAAGATGGTTTGTAAGAAGACGCCGTGAATGTGGCACAATTGTATTTTCGTGAGGTCTATCGACTACATGGCTTGCCATTGTGTCATGGGACCAACAAGTGCAGCAATTTGCCTACAATTGGTCTGCATTATTTTCAAGTACGATTTTAGTCCATTCACTATCATCTATGGGAATTAATGCTGACAAGATTTTAACTTAACACCTCTAAATTTGAAGGACACATTAAGCAGAGATCTCATTGCACAAATTAAGGAGGGCCATCAATTAACCATCAAGAACCTACAAGAATCAACGACAAAATACAAGGCGGATGCGGACAAGAAGCGCGTTTTTGGAATTTGAAGAAGTCTCTAACTAAAGATCGATTTGTGAGTACAATAAGCTAGCGGCTCAAGATTGGTCCAGAGAGATTGTGAAAAGATCAACCCTAATGCTTATCAATCCACATCAAGACTTAGATGTCTTCAATATCAAACAAGGATGATGTAGACCACAATGCTTGGGACTATATGAGAAGGACCTTTAAAGATGGTAGCGTGAAGACACCGAAAAAATGGTGACACGATCTAATGCATGAGGAAATTGAGAAACTACTATTTTAATTATGCATGTGTTTTAATTTTCCTTTTAGAATAAGGAGTGAGTTTTCCTTTTCCATTAGGATTAGATTTAATAAGGATTAGGTTTTTCTTTTCCTATTAGGAATTGTTTTCCTTTCCTATTAGGAATTGTTTTCCTTTTCCTTTAGGTTTGTTTTACTTTTCCTTGTTAATTTAGGAGATGCCTAGCCTATATAAAGGCATCTAGTCATTGTTGACAATTCAATTTATGTTGATTATCGCTTTTCTCTCAATAAGAATCTCAGAGTTGAGTTTTCTTCCTTTTCCTTTAATTTATAGATAGACTCTATATTTTGAAGAAGAATTCTAGGTTTTGAGAGTTTTAACTCCTAGGAATTATTTATTGCATCAATAATTTTAGCAAAAAAAAAATTTCTAACGTGGGACAAAACCATTGAAAAAATTTTTGATTTTAGGAGGAGAAATAACAAAAAATTAAAAAAAAAAAAATCATTTCCTAACGTGTGTGCATGCCACGTTAGTATTTTCCTAACGTGGAATGCTTTCACATGTTAGAAATGTGTTTTCAAAATTGTTTTCATATGAGATTTTATTAATATTATTAGTTAATTAGGCTATAATAATTAATTAGATTAGATATTTAATTTTTTTAAATGAGATTAGATATTTAATTAGGTCATAATTAATTAGATTAGATATTTAATGAGATAAGATTAGATATTTTTTTTGAAATGAGATAACATATTTTTAGGAGGAGAAATAACAAAAAAATTAAAAAAAAATGGAAAATCATTTCCTAACGTGTGTCGCATGCACGTTAGTATTTTCCTAACGTGGAATGCTTCCACACGTTAGGAAATATGTTTTCAAAAAATTGTTTATATGATATATTATTTATATTATTAGTTAATTAGGCTATAATAATTAATTAGATTAGATATTTAATTTTTTTAAATGAGATTAGATATTTAATTAGGTCATAATTAATTAGATTAGATATTTAATGAGATGAGATTAGATATTTTTTTGAAATGAGATAACATATATTTTAGGAGGAGAAATAACAAAAAATAAAAAAATAGAAAATCCTCTGCATGCCACGTTAGTATTTTCTAACGTGGAATGCTTCCACAAGTTTAGAAATGTGTTTTCAAAATTGTTTTTGTAAGATATTATTTATTATTACTTAATTAGGCTATATTAATTAATTAGATTAGATATGAATGATATATGATATTGAAGAAAAAAGAAAAAAAAAAATAGGCCCATAAGCTAACGTATGGTGACCTGCCACGTTAGGAATTGTAAACTACATTTTTCTTTTCTTTTTTTGGTATTTTTGATTAGTTTGCCACAACTATTAAAAATAGGTCAACCCCAAAGAACCCAAATATTTTTTTTTTTAAACCGTTGCATGATCTAACCTAATTAATTAAGCCAATGACAAAGATTGAAAATCTAAGCAAATGATCAATCTAATGTAGTTAATTAGTTAAAATAATCTAATGGAATGATATATGATATTGAAAAAAAATAGTCCCATAAGCTAACGTGCGGCGTACAGCGTTAGCAATTGCTAACGTGGCAAGACATGCAACGTTAGCAATTGCTAACGTGCCATTTCTTGCCACGTTAGCAAATGCAATAGTATTTTTTTTTTTTGTCTCCATATATTATTTAACGGGATATTCTACGTTGCATGCAGAAAATGATGCTTACATTTCCTAATGTGTTTTCAAAAATTGTTTTTTATATGAGATATTATTTATATTATTACTTAATTAGGCTATATTAATTAATTAGATTAGATATGAATGATATATGATATTGAAGAAAAAAAAAAATAGACGCCATGCGTTAGCAATTATAACGTTGCATGATGCGCCCACGTTAGCAATTGCTAACGATGGTGACACTGCCACGTTAGGAAATGTAAACCATTTTTTTTTTTTGTATTTTGATTAGTTTGCCACAACTATTAAAAATAGGTCAACCCCAAAGAACCCAAATAATTTTTTTTAAACCATTGCATGATCTAACCTACTTAATTAAGCCAATGACAAAGATTGAAAATCTAAGCAAATGATCAATCTAATGTAGTTAATTAGTTAATTAATATAGAGTCTAAGTAAATGGTGACCTGCTATTATTAATTAACTAAAGTAAAAAAAATCACATTTACTAACGTGGTTATGCCACACGTTAGGAATTACTAATGGGACCGCTAACACGTTAGCAATTCCTAACGTGTTACCAATTCTCACGTTAGTAAATGTGAATTTTTTTTTTCTTTTTAACCTTTTTTGTTAAACTAATTAATGATTAAACCCTAAAACTATGATTAATGAAATGAACCCTTGTTAATTAACCAATCATACTAATTAAGGAACTAATCATATTAATTAAGTACATAAACCCTACTTAATTAATATACTCCCAAATTAATCAACTAACACAATTAACTAATTCAACCCACAAAATAATTGATTTCTAATCTAATTTATTAATTATCACAAAAATGATTTATTTTCTAAATAGTTGCATGATCTAACCTCCTTAATTAATAAGCCTATGACAAAGATTGAAAATCTAAGATAATTATGAATCTAATGTAGTTAATTAGTAAATACAATCTAACGGAATGATATATGATATTGAAGAGAAAAAAAAAACCATAAGCTAACGTGCCATGTCATGCCATGTTAGCAATTCTTAACGCTCAAAGGACTGCATGTTTTTTTATTTCGCTTTTTTGATTAGTTTGTCATAACAATTAAAAATAGGTCAACCTTAAAGAACCTAAATAATTAACTAAACCGTTGCATGATCTAACCTTCTTAATTAACTAAACTAAATAAGCCTATGACAAATATTGATAATCTAAGCTAATTAACTAACATAATTAATTAATTGAACCCACAAAACAATTAATTTCTAATATAATTTATTAATTACCATGCCGGAAAAAATTAGTAACATAATATATGCATGCAGGAAAAAATTATCTAATTGTATATCTACCTATAGATATATAGCTAGCTAGTATATACGTACATACACCATTTCTAATTATCTACCTATAGATAATATATATCAATTACAAATTTAACATATACACAATTTCTAATTATCTACTTATATATAATATATACACCATTTCTAATTATATACCTTTAGATAATATATCAATTACAAGTAAAATAAGTCAAAAAAAAAAAATTGTGTTTTCAAAAATTGTGGAATGCTTCCACACGTTAGGAAATGTGTTTTCAAAAATTAATTTTTATATGAGATATTATTTATATTATTAGTTAATTAGGCTATATTAATTAATTAGATTAGATATTTAATGAGATGAGATTAGATTTTTTTTTGAAATGATATTACATATTTTTAGGAGGAGTAATAACAAAAATAAAAATAAAAAAAATGGAAAATTGTTTTCTAACGTGTGGCTGCATGCCACGTTAGTATTTTCCTAACGTGGAATGCTTCCACACGTTAGGAAATGTGTTTTCAAAAATTGTTTTTTATATGATATATTATTTATATTCTTATTTAATTAGGCTATATTAATTAATTAATTAGATATATTTTTCATTTGGTTCGGCTGAGTATGGTGACCCACGGTGGTTAGACCCACTGCCGGCGACGCCAGAGATCAAGCCCTAGGAAGAAATGTTAGGGGAAAAAAAATGGGGGGAAGAAAGGTGTATGGATGGGTGGAAAAAAATGGCTGCTGCGTGCTGGGTGGGAGAAAGAAAAGAGAGGAAAGGAAAACAAAACAAAACAAAACAAAAGAAAAGCTGGCCGGCTGCTCGTGGTTGGGTGGGGGAGAAAGAAGAGAGAGAGAAAAAAAGAGAAAAAAAAAGGGACGGACGGAAAAACTAACGTGGCAAGAAATGCCACGTTAGTAACTGTAAAAAATATATATATATATATATATATATATATATATATATATATATATACACTAATGGCTGTATTTAGTAACTGTAAAATAAAAATATATATATACTAATGGCTGTATAAAAGTATATATATATACCAATGGCTGTATAAAAAAAAAAATTTACTAATGTGGCAATAAATGCCACTAAAAAAAAAGCTAACGGGAAAACATCACACGTTAGCTTTTGTTTTTGTTTTGTTTTTTGTTTTTTTTTCCATTTACTAACGTGTGAATAGTAACACGTTAGTAAATGGTAACGTTTACATATATATAACACGTTAGGAAATTTTCATTTCTAATCGCCACTTTACCAACGTGACGTTAGAAATAATAGTATAGACGTGGCCCATTTACTAACGTGTCGAGATACCTTAAAACGTTAGTAAATGAGCGTTACTAAATATTATGTTTTTTGTAGTAAAATATTATTCTGAAAATAATCTCCAAATATTATGGCGGATCTTTTCATTCTTGTATAGATATTTTCTGTCAAGATATTACAAAACTATTAATTTAATATCTAATAACTTAGCTACAGATTTTCCTGCATCAGTCGGTGTCATCGTCCACTTGAATTTGATCGGGTCCATCATATTCCTCCGAGTGAATATTGATGTTGATCATGTCGGAGGTGATGTTGTGGGTAGCATTGATGTCCGGGTACCAATTTAGGTCCGGAGGTTGTGACATGGCAGTAGTGTGGGCTGTGAGATTAGGCCCATCAGCTTGATAGGTTTGGTCAAACCTGTGGTAGCATACCAAAGCTGTGTGGCCCAATCTGCCACATACTTGACAGGTGGACCTTTGGCTCGATCCACTGTGCGGTCCATTTGGAGCTGAAGGGCCACGATTTGGAGCTGGGTTTGGTCGGAGCAGATTCTTCAAAACCTCTTTCATGGACGGCCTTTCAGAAGGCTTGGTAGATGTACACAGGATTCCAAGTTTGAAGACAAAGCACATTTCATCAAAGAAGCAGGGTTGCCTAACCTCCTCGTCCAAGACATCAACTATGGGCTTGTTTTCTTGAATCTGTCGCCATGCCCATTGGACAAGTGATCTGTTTCCATCACCTTCACTAGCTGTTCTTCCTGTTGTTAGTTCCAGAAGGACAACCCCAAAGCTGTAAACGTCAATCTTCTTATTAACTCGTCCCGTTTGAGCATACTCTGGCGTTCAAGTTAACAACAAACAACAAAAACAAAACTTAAACTCCTGCTGATGGAAAAAAAATGGAGAAACAAACATCATAATCATTAATCAAAATAGAACTTCGAAATTATTATGTCACACACCTGGAGCTATGTAGCCGAAAGCGCCAGCCACAGCTGACGTTGAAGCAGATTCTGCATGCTTGATCAACATCTTGGCAAGACCAAAATCAGCGATTTTTGCATTAAATTCAGAATCTAAAAGGATGTTGCTTGACTTCACATCTCGATGAACAATGGGTTGTGAGCAGTCATGGTGCATATAATAGAGTCCCTGGGCAACTCCAACTGCTATCTGCAACCTCTTAGGCCAATCCAGGTTGACTTGCTGGACTGAATCTGAGACATTTGATGCTCCACTCTTCCTATGCAGCCATAGATCCAAGCTACCATTTTCCAAATACTCGTAGACAAGAAGTTTTGAATCACCACCGGAGATACAACAAAGCAACTTCACTATCTTGGAATGTCGTATTGAACTCAGTGTTTTAACTTCTGCAAAAAATTGTTTTTCAAGCTTGTGTTCTAGCATTCCATTATTCCAAATCCTCTTCACAGCAACAATTTCATATGAAGGATTAACAGCAGCAATATCACGTGAAGGATTCACTGCAACGCGGTATACCATCCCTGATCCACCGGCCTATGACATTATTTTCTGTCATTCCTGACATAATGTCTGATCCCGTAAAATTCAGCCTGTGGAATGAGGTGAGCTTCCAAGTCAAATCCAATCCTTGCTTTCTTCTCATGAAAACTCTAATCACGAAGAATAAAGGTAGTAGAAGTGTTGCTATCACCGAACATATTATCAAAACAAGAAATCTAACAGAAATTTTGCTTGATTTGGAATTGCATTTGTCAATGTTTTTTGATGATCTAGAGGCACAGAGACCAGGATTGTTCAAGAAGCTTCTTACATACTCACTATCAAGGAATCCAAATGGGATCCTCCCGGTCAAATGATTGGAAGAGAGATTGAGAAAATTCCAGTTAGGCGGCCAAGTTGCACTGGAATTTCGCCAGACAGTTGGTTTTCTGACAAGTCTAAATCACTAAGGCTCGATAATAAACCAAATTCCTCTGGAATTTGTCCAGAGAATGAATTTCGACTAAGGTTTAGAATAGTTAGCGATTTCCATGATAGAATGTTTGAAGGAAGGGAGCCTGAGAGTCGATTTTGATCAAGCAAAAGAGTAGTTAAAGAAGGAAGAGCTACTATTTCTTGAGGAATTCTGCCATTTAAGAGGTTATTACTTGCATTGAGCACCACTAAATTCCTCCAGGAAGACACTTTTGTCGGAATTTCACCCGAGAGTTGGTTGTTAGCAAGAAAAGATGAGTTAATCGAGGAAGAGCTGTTAGTTCCAAAGGAATAAAAAGATGAGCCATTGGTGCAAGAGATCTCTGGCCACGAACAGTGGGAAGTGTTTGATGGTGTCCAATGGCTGAGGGACTGGGGGTTTTGCCAGTGTTGCATTAGCATCAGTAGAACTGCCTGCTCTTGATCATTGAGCTGAGAGGTTGCATGGCTGAAAAGGAGAAGGAAGAAGAGGCTTGTGTAGAAACAAAATTGGATGTATTTTAGTGATGTTTTCGTCATTTGGAGGTTGAGTTGATCTCCACGATGCGCTAAGAAGCGAGTAAGCCATATGAAGAGCCGAAACCGATCGAAAATGGGTCAAAAGGTGGAAATTTCTAAGAGGTTACATTGGAGTTCAGATCCTTTGCAGTACGTTTTATTCAAATGGAAACCCCACAAGATATTCCAATTTTCGTTTCGGACGTTGGCTGCTGGGAAAATGTGTATAAAACAAACGTCTCCCATTTAAACTGCGTCCAATTCTTCAACTACTTTTATCAATTTGTCATGTTCAAGTTCAACAAAGCCTGGCGTACCATATATTCCCATGGACACAGCTCACAAGTCTCTCAGTACTTTCAGCAATTCATTACAGATAGAATGGTTGTATACGAGTCATGACCACTTGCACAATTATTGATTTGAGGATTCGTTGAATTCGAATCTCTCATTTCAAGGCAAATTCCATGGAAATTTCTTCTTCCGTGCATGTTTGGCTTACTAGAAAGCAGCACATCGATAATAAAGGCAGTTCATGGCATACGACCACGACCACGAAAAAGAAATGAGTAATGTTATACATATTCTCATTTTTTTACATCTAATTCTCAATATTCATATATAGCTTTTAAAATATCATTAGGTTTGAGATAGATCTTTATTAAATTTTAATTCAATGATAATTTTAAAAGCTTACATGAGCGTGAGAAATTGAGTATAGAGAGGTGAAAATAGTAATTGTACAATATATATTGCGGTAATCCTTCTAACTTTCGTTTTGTTTCCCTTTTCATAAGCAACTATCAAGACAACATTCGCTCCCTTCTAAAAATTGTAGGGTATCCTAATACTCTTGAAATAGGAAAAATGATTAGAAATGTTTAAACAATATTTAAGGTGTTAGTTTGAACATTATTTTTGTCATTTATTTTTTATATTAATTAAGTGATAATTTAACACATTAAAATATTAATGAAATGATTAAATTTGTCATTTTTTATCATCTTAGTAAAATATTTGGAATTGAGATAAAAGATTAAGATCCCTTACAATTTTTAGGCTTTAGTCTCTGTGTGCTGACATGGTTTGGTTTGATGTTATTGTGCATACATATGGCACCAAAGATAGTATTCCTTCATCGATTCTCCTTTCAGATTTTGATTGTCATTTCTGTTTCAGTCACTTCCGGCTGTTTCAAATTTCTAGTAAAGATTCAAAAATAATTGTGGAGCTTCTCGAGCTTTGTGCCCATTTTGCTTTTAAGAGCATCTCTGACAAGGTTTTTAATCTAACTTTTAAATTAAATTTATGCGGTAATTATTATTTTTTTCCATGAACTACCACGCGATTACTATTTACCCCAATAAATTACCAATTTTACATTACACCTCCCATGAATTACCATTTTGTTACCAAAACCTCTATTCCGTCAGTCAAGACTGTTAAGTCAGATGATCAACCTATGAATAGTATCGTGAATGATACCGTAAATAATATCGTGAACAGTATGGTTAACCGTCTGACTCAACAACTTTGACTGACGAGAGGAGGGTTTTGATAACGAAATGATAGTTTAAGAAAGTGTAATGTAAAGTTAATAGTTCATGGGAACAAATGGTAATCGCGTGGTAGTTTGTAAGGGGAAAGGATAATTACCCCTAAATTTAGCAATTTTAGTGCTCCAACAAACATTTGAGAATAACAATTTTCCTAAAATTTGTTACAATAAACTTTCATATTTAAAAGTGCACTGTAGCATCTTCTAAACATAAAATTATTCTTTATTTCTTCTCTCTTCTCTCTCTATTGTAAAAAATAAATTAAAAAACAATATTTCAATAAAATAGATTGTAAAATAGATGGTCTGCTAAAGTTCATTATGAAAAAGTAGTAACTAAACTAAAAATAGTTGATTTTAAGTGGCTCAAATAGCCATCAACTGCTGGAGATGCTTTAAGCAAACTTACATTGCCATTTGTTTGGCCCTCTTTCCTATTATTTAAAATAAAAAATAATAATAAAATTATTAAAAAAAAAAAAAGAATAGGATGCATCAACTCAACCACTCCTCCGGCTAGCTTGAGGGTGGCCGAACCACCCCCAAAAACCTTGGAGGAATAGGTGCAAAAAATGTGTTATTCATGAGAGGTTAATATATTTTTCCCAATTGATAATTTGAAGGTATTTTGCAAAGATAAATGCTTCTTTACATTCAATCATTCATCTTACTTAAAGTACTGCTAACATACTTCATTCATCTTTCATTAAATATATATATATATATATATATATATATATATATATCAAATTGAGGGAGTTGAGCATAGTTTTCCTTTCTTTTTTTCTTTTTTTTCTTCTTTTTTTTTTTTTCATGGATGCCCATATATAACTAAATATTCCACATTGCTGATACACAAAATCCTGTTTTATTTGCAATAGTAACAGGAGAGAATGCTCCAGCATGGTGACTCTTCACAGAACAGTTTACATTCCCTATTTTATTCCCTAACTCAGGACAAGTGCTCTCAAAACATGCTGGTTCCAACAAAATGTCTCAACATTAGGAAAGCTGCAGAGTTAGAGGCTGCAGCATGAAAGGTTGAGACTACTCAACTGGAACCTCCATATTTGATTCACTGTTCTATTATATGCTCTGCAAGACCATAAATTAAGGCTTTGCTCGCATGGTCTCTCGAACTAAGAGCTCAGACAAGCTCTAAACCATCCGGAATGGATGGGGAAAGGAAAATATACCCAAAATAAAAAGAGAATATAAAAAAAAAAAAAAAAATCATTCTTCTTCCGTCTACCTTGGCTTTGATCTTTTTTCATGATTCATCCACGCCCAGGTATTGGGAATGGGAGGCAGCAAGGAGGGCAGCTCCAATGCCAGAGCCATCATTAGAGTGCTGGATGACAATGTTGTCGGCGACCTCCTCTCCCAACAATTCCTTGAGCGTACTCTCCATACAGCTGCTGAATTTAGAGTAGTGCTCGTACAACCCCCCATCCAGTGCAATCACCGCCTTCTGCTTCTCCCCATCCTTCACCGTGTCTCTTCCCAATTTCTTCAGGATGCCGAAGATCCCAGCAGCAGATAGACGGGCTCCTCGTGTAGCAACAATATCACAGACCTCCACAATGACTCTTCTCATTTTCAGGGAGGTATTGGATATCTGTCCAAGAAAAAAAATTCACATACAAGAAAACCCATAAAATTATGTCTGTGACCTTAAGATTTGCTTGTTTTAATTAAAATGCCCTCCCAAACACATATTAACATAAAAGTTAATCCCGGGAGAAAGACACAGAAGTTTGAATTACTTTGTATCATTTCTTGCTTTTCTTTTCTAAACCCCCCCACCTCCCAACAAAAATAAAACAAGGATGAAAATGTAAAGAATATAGCAAGGCCGAATAATTACAATTTTATCCAACAGTTTGGGCAGGTATCTTTACCTCCAAGACATCCTTCAGTTTGCTCCCAACCACTCTTAGATCTGAAGACGTGTCATGGTGCATTGCAGACATGTCTGGGGTCCTGCATATTTTACATCAACAATGTAAAAACTCTTAAGCTCCAGCCCATCAGAAAATGTATGGGCAATGCATCCATGCACTGCAAATGGAGAGAAATCTAATAGAGGCAAAAAAAAATGTATATAAATTAGAGTGTAATTTCAACAACCATGGCATAAAAGTTAACAATGAGACAAAGTCAAACAAGTGATACAGCAGTGAATGTTTCATTCAACTTTATCCCTCTGGCCCTCATTTTCCTTCCACAGATTCAAATACTCTGAAAACAAAACAAAACAAAAAAAATTCCTAAAGAACAGTTTTTAATCATATGGGATTATAAAATTATGGGATAAGTGCAAAATCAATCCTTGGGTTACACCGATTTGCAAATTGCTCCTTGTGGCAAGCAAAAATGACAAAAACTTTTTTTTTTTTTTTTGATAAGTAAATGACAAAAACTCCCAACTTCCATTGGAAATTTTGCCAGAAACCACCATGAAAAATGTCCACCATAATAAAAAATATAAAATATAATAAGGAAAAGAAAAAAGTTATAAAATAAGGAGAAAGAAAAAACAGGGGCGAGGTCGGCCTCCACAGGCTGGCCAGAGGATGAACCACCCCCAGATCTGCCCAAAGGGATTGGTCAAACCGCCCCCATGGGGTGGTTCGGCCACCCCAGGACAGCTAAAGAGGCTGCACCCCCCCTACCCCCAAATTTTCTTTATATATATATATAATATTTTTTATCATAGTCACTGGTCATTTTATTATTGATGCTGACATGGCAAATTGCCGGTTTTCCATCCAAATTCCAAAGGGAAGTTGGGTGTAGAGTTATTTGTCATTTTTGCTTACCACATGGAGTTTTAAACCACTTTTATAACCGAGGCAGCTATTTGTAAATCAATGCAACTCTCAAGACTAATTTTGCATTTATACCTAAAATTATAAAACTATAATGTTTCCTAAATTTTAGTGTGAAGCAGGTCCAATTGTCATGCAGATAAAATACGGGGAAAAAAGAAGGAAAAAACAGGCAATTAGCATAAATTCCAATGAACTGCAGCTTTACAATCATATACTTGTATCGTATTCCACATTATTAGAATTAAAACTGAATTCACCTAGTGAAAAAGGATTACCACTCTATTCATATGGAGGGAATAAAATTATTAGACAGTTTGTATCAATGGTCATTTTAATCAGCATAACAAGCAGCAAAGAGAACATGTATCTGCCCATGCATAGAAAACCAACTAGAACAGCCTCTATAACCCCTGTCAAGCCTAGCAGGAACCAAACAAACAATAGGATGAGGAATAATATATGGCTTAGGTTTGAGACTTGGTACAAGGTTGGGTTAGGTTGTTTCAAATGGTAGGTCCAACCAGAAGTTCATCCTACATTTACAACCAAACCAACTAGATATGTCTTGATATCCTGTTATGCCCAACCAAAAGATACTAGGCTTTTAGGTTTGTGCATTTGATTTTAGGACGGGTAGGAATTGAATGGCAATGTGGCTAACCTAATTATTACCAAGTGTTCTGGTGTGGAAGAGTTGTCGCAATTAATGAGTTATAGAACTTGCAACCCAAACTTAAATCAAAATACCAAATTTATACTTAAACAGGTCAATCTTCATTGGTGCACCATAAATATGGAATATAAGATAATATCCACAATCTTGAACCTGGATAAGTAAAAATGGAGTCACCACCAGTCCACCAGCACAAGAGACAAGGTTAAATGGTTTGCCTAGAAAAAAATTTGGCGCACCTCAGTATGAAAGGAATTTTCAGTTTGGGTGGAACAGTATCACCAAAAAATTCAGCTTCTTCCGCCATCCTGCACAAAACTCTGCGTACAATGTCCCCCAAATACATCCCAGAAATGATCTTCTCGAAAATCTGCACAGAGCAATCAGAAAGGTTTAAATGAAATACATTAAGCCATCCGTTTAAGCAGCGAGGTAATTAAGATGAAACTAAAGTACATGGGGTTGTTACCTGTTCTCCGGGGTTCAAACTCTCAGCATCCAGTGCTTGATCATATTCTGTTAGTGGGAGGTGTGATGACCGGAAGTTTCCCCACTCCATATTTATAACCTACAGTATGATCATTTATTGGTGGTTAATTGTCTTGGCACTTAACAATCAACATTGAGAACCTACTTTTGAACATATCTGTCAAAAAAGAAAAGAGATAGAAAATATGTGCAGGTTACAGGGCTAGTTTGGCAAACCCCGTCCCCTTCCCCTTCCCCTCCCCCTCCCCTTATTTTCACTTCTCCAACCAAAAGAAATCAACGGCTTGGTTTGGTAAGGGTTTTGTAGTGAATTTCCTGATTGAATAGTAATAAGTTGTGATTGGTCATGTGATATAAACATTAAAGTAGAAAGAAGTTTTGAATATTTTGTAAGGAAAAGTAAAAAAGCTACAATTTCACAACATTTCATAACATATATTCAAAAGTATACTAACCATGTCTCCTGATTTAGGTAGAAGACCATGCCACTTGGGAATAGCATGTGCTCGCTCTACATATGCTGCATTTGTTCCAGTGCCCAAAATGACAGCAGCAATGACATCCCGGTCATAGTATCTACCTCCTGCTAATGTTCCAATTGTATCATTGACCTGCATCATCCCAGCAAATTAGCATTGCCCAGAGTAAAAACAAAAATAATAGTCAACAGGATGAAACACCAAGAAACCCAACAAAAATGAATTTTATATCATACCAAACTGTTATTCATCCTCCCAGCCTAACAAGAACTTTTATACATAAACTCTGGAAGTAGAAAAGAAACTGGTCTTACCAAAGCAGACACTCGCATATCAAGGCCAACTTTTTCGATGGCTTTAGTCAATTCTCCAACCACATCCTGTCCAACCTATAATGATACCAGCCAATAAACAAATTACAAGAGAGGATTAAACATCAGAAGTGAGATGTCAGAAATTTGGCTCATTCAACATTGCCTTTTA
Source organism: Carpinus viminea (assembly GCA_013348765.1). Lineage (NCBI taxonomy): Eukaryota > Viridiplantae > Streptophyta > Magnoliopsida > Fagales > Betulaceae > Carpinus > Carpinus viminea. The sequence goes on from CP054667.1 coordinate 14,067,343, forward strand.
GTTTTGGTTTTTGCTTTTTAGCAAAAAATAAAAAGCATTAGCAAACAACTCAAAATACAAAATACTCACATAACAATTAAAACAACAATTCTAATACTTATTAAATTTGTAAATATTAAAATTAATATAATTATATATAATCCAAAGCTGTCTAGACCAACTGTTAAAGGGACCCACCCCTGCATTAAACATCAAAGGTGTGTGTGCGCGCGCGCGAGAGAGAGAGAGCATACTCATGCACTTGTGCATTGGAGATTCTAGGAATCAAATCGGCTTCATGAAGTAAAAAAATTTTGATGACATCAAGGATAATTAATTATGTCAATTTCTTTTATATTTCAGCTTAAGTTAAATTGCAGTTACTGACTTCTATTCTCAACATAGGTATATGAACTGAAAGAATCTATTCCACAACAGCAGGTGCAACAATTTCAGAAGCAACAAAATGTTCTGGAGTGCTTTTCCATTTGCCATTACATCCTGTTTTCTAGATCATGAAATTAGAGTACAAATCATTTTTCAAACCAGACCAAGCACTAGGGCCAGCCTACCTGCCTTTAGGCAAATAAGCATGCCCATAATATTATCGTAGTTATTACCATTGAAAAAGATAAAAATATATGTTGTTGGAGCAGAAGCAATTTGCTTAGCTTCACATCCGTCCCAAGGTATCATTTCTAATACATCTGTGGGGAAACAAAAGAAGATGGAAGACACCATAATGAAAACAATAATGGCAATAATTTTGTTATGGGTATAATTAGTAAAAAATATTTGCAAAGCTTTTATGCCTACTTCATCTGGACAATGGACCACAGACCTAATGAACACTTAATAACTACAGACAAGGCAGGCAATATCAATATAAAAGACTGCCAAAAACGAGCCAAAAGTAAGGGGTTTACCGTGTCTTCGATATTGAATCCTTTTGTCCACTTTATTAAAGTCCCCGATGAAATTGATAATTGCCTCACTGGGAACGAGAAGGTAAAACCCAGCTCCCTTTGTCTACCTGACGCAGGATGAAGTCCTTCACCTTCCGTAGCAACAAATTTTTTGAGAGCTGTGGCTATATAATCAAATAACGCCTGGAGTCACATCATCTAGAATGTTTCAGAGTTTGAACCATTTAAAGCATGTGTGAACCTTTGACAGACTTGTTTAAAGAAATACTAACTTCTGAACTCCCAATCATCAAATGTGGAGGAATTGAAACTTCATCAAATTCTTGATCAACAACGCGTTTTTCTCTCCCACCCAACTGCACTCGCAGGACACGGAAGTTTGTGCCTCCAAGGTCCAATGCATAAAAAAGGCCTTTCTCATCCCTATCAAAATTAGGATAAAAGTGAGTAATGGGCATGCTAAGCTAAAAATGCAATTCAACAGTACAAGAGATCTAGACGCCTGATAATGCATCCCATTTCACATAAGAGTTATTTATTTTCCATTATTTAGAAAACAATTAATACTTTTCATTTTTGAAACAGTCTCTTCTTTCTTCCATCATTTCTTTTTACTCATGATAAGCTTCATCCCTAATTGCAGATATAATGCTTTACACAGCTGTGAATATTGACATGAGAGAGAAGGTCCATTAGAAAAATTGGTTACTTTATGCAGCTGTGACTAATTAGCCAAAACTATACTCGACAACAATAAAAGCAGATAAAGATGTCTCACACATGGTTCTCCATTCAGCCTAGTTAGTTGTCTAAAACCATCACTTTTCAATTGATATTGTGATGAACATCCATTTTGGCCAAAATTTAGTTAGCTAATTATGAATTGCAAATTTATATTTAACTCTATATACCGCGAGAGAAAACTCTTCTCTTTTTTTCTTTTTTTTTTTCTTTCATAAAATAAGAAAGTTGGGCTGCTCTCAGCAAAACATTTTACTAAATATTTCCTCTTCGATTTTTATTAATTTTCAGTGTATAATTTACTAAATATTATCTTCAGAAAAACATCATCCTTGGTGATTTAGAATTTTACATAGCCGAATTAAATTGGAAAATTTTCACTTAGGATTTGCTGTTAGACCGGCCCAACCTCTTTCTCTTATTTGGTTTTTCTCTTTGATGTTCAAATTAAATGCTTGTCTAGTTATTTTTTGGGGATTAGTGTTATGTTTACTTGTTGGGTATTACTTGTTCTTTGCTATTTCCTTTCTCCATTCTATGTCCAATGGTCACCTCCTTTTCCCCCTTGTTTCATGTCATGCTCATATCTTATACTATGTAGCTTACCGACTCTAGTAAATCGTCGGCCATAGATAGACCTCCAATAAAGGAGGAATCAAAGAGTCCCATATTCAATAACAGATATGAACCTTTAAAAAAAATATGTATATAGATGGTAGGCTACATGCGTGATATAAGATAGCAGCATGAAATGAAAAATGAACAAGTAATACCCAATAAGTAAACATATATACCACCAACTCCCACAGAAAACCAAACATGCATATGGTTTGAACAACAAAGAGAAAACCAAACAGGAGAAAAAGGTTAGGCAAGTCAAAAAGCAAATACAAGGTGAACTTTTTCCAATTTATTTGGGCAACGTAATATTACAAATCACCCAGGAAGAAGCTTTTCTGAACAGAAAGCTTCATTTGACTAAACTTCTCTTAACATTTCACTCACAAACATACTAAATAAAAATAACCACAAAGAAATTCCAACCAAAAATAAAAAATAAAAACCTATACTTATCCCTCTGAAATCTGACAAAAATGAGGCTTTCAATCAAGAAGCCTTCGTTATTCAATCATGAACTAAATCAAATCAAATCAAATCAACGAAGAAATGAAAGAAAAGAGAGTTTTTTTTGTGTGCTTTTGTTACCCAGAGGGGAGGTTATCGACGTAGCTGATGATCATCTTGAGCTTGCTCCCACCCTCCGATGCGAGACCGGCGTGCATCTCAACGGTCATGGCGTCCGCCACCTGTCTGAGCTTCCCGACGGGGGTCCCACACTTGTCCTCGAAGTCCTGGAGGATCGCCAAGGCCCTGGCCCACTTCCCCGAGCTCCGCATCCGGTGCCGCACCACCAGAGCCGCCGCCGCACAGGCCGCCGCCGCGCACACCACCGCCGCCGCCACCGCCACCTTCCCCATCTATCTCTCAATCCCCACAAATCAAATTCCACAATTGGTTTTCTATGACACTAAGGAATTCGCTAATCAAAGCCTCGTATTCCTTTGCATGAGCTATGAATCGACCCGAGAAGTGAAAAGAGTAGCAGATAGAGAACGAAAGAGAGTGGAAGAGTTGAAAACCCCAGATCGGATAGGGGGAAAATGGACGAGCTGGAGAGCGATTTTCCCGGAAAATAGCTCGTTTTCTCGGAAAATAAGCCGTTTACCGGTTCTTTGTTTTAATTTTTGTGAACTTTCAAGGGGAGAGATACGTAAGCGGTGCTCGATCGAATTGAATCTTACATTTTATGGAAGTCTGGGATTTGGCTACATATGGAAAAGGAGAAAGGGGCTGAGAAAGGGTCATGATTTTGGACTGAAATTACGATAATGACATACCGGGTGCCAATCTTTTGTACTTTTGAGATCCAGGAGGGCCACGTGTACGGTTCTGGGTGATTACCACGTGTAGTGTAAGAGTTTGCGAGTCTTGTCCTGATTTATATCGTGCTTCAAGTATCTTTTTATGTGTTTTTTTAGCTTTTTTTTATTTGTGCGGAAAATATTTTCTTACAATTTCAGATCACGTTTTAATACAAATGTATATTTATAGAGGTGCATATATATATATATATATATCATTAAATATGTAAAATCTAATTTAACCATAAAATAGTTTTCTTTCCATTTCACTTAAAATGTAGAGGATTTTATTCTATATTTTATAGTTTATAAACATTCTTATAAAAAAAAGAAGGTAAAAGTAAAACAAATTATCAGTTGATTGGTTTCTATGGGGTAGTTCAATCGGCTGTAGACTACGCCTAATAAAGCGGAGGTCACAAGTTCGAATCTCTCCTCTTCTTTCTCTTGTGTAAACATGTCAAAAAAAAAAAAAAAAAACACTTGATTGTGCGTATTGATTTTATTTAGTATACTATTATACATCTCAATTATATGTCAGTAAGGAGCATTTAATCAAATGGTTACAGCCATGTCAGGGGTGATTACTCTACTCCAAAAGGCTCGGTTGGGGTGGTCAGGAGAGGACAAAGTTTTCCTCCAAACTAGATTGAAGAATTTCTTTCAATCTATTATATAAAAGTGACACGTATTCTTTAAACATATGTTTTTTAAATAGCAGGGATAAAGTTTGAATAAATGTTATTAAAAACTCATTTGTATCTTACATGTTATTAAAAAAAAATAGACACATATCACTTTTATAGACTAGGTTGAATGAAATTCTTCTAACCTAATTTGAAAAAAAAACTTTATCCACCGGAAGAGGCTAAGCGAATAACTTTTTGGAAAATGATCAAGGTGACGATGCCACATTAGTAAGTATAAGAGCCTTAGGAGGTAAGAGTAAAGTAGAAGTATTCTCTAGCATTTTTTAAAAGTAAATTTTCAAAATATGAGGCCACAATTGTTGTGATTAAATGCCCTTAAGGAGGGCCCTCTTTCCAAAGGGCTTGCTTTTTTCTTTTTTTTTTAACATTTTCACAAGGGAATATAAGAGAGATTTAAACTAGTGACTTCCACTTTATTATATGTGATCTATAGCCAATTGATATGAGGACGAGTTGGTTAAATTAAGGTACATAATTAGGTGTGACAGGATGCAGTGTGCAGGTAACAAGATTGTTTGTGTCCATCCAATTGGCACAGGAGTCTGGCTCGGCTCCACACCTACGTGGTTCTTGTCGTGTCGTTCCTTCAAGGGTGCCAAATCAGTTCCAACAACGAAGGAATCCAAAGAGGTGGTCCTGGAACATCTTCTTCTTCTTCCAACAAAAACTAATCTTTTAATTGGAGTTGGATGGAGACACCTTATTCCTAACTCCAAAGGGAATCTTTAACTTTCTTGCATGTCCGTGCAGATATATATGTATGGGGAAGATACTCCCACCTCTCGCGTCAATCCTATCCAAAGGTTTTGAATTGGTGGGAAATGGTAAATCTGTCATCCTCATTTGACACGTGTTTGGAGCTTTCCTGAAAGATGGAATCTTGCAACACAAACCATCTTTTGTTTATCTGCTGCATATAATTCGATTCTTACTTGAGTATTTATACAACTTCATTCTCCAGCCGAATCATATTCCAAGATTGATTCTCAAGTGAATTGAGATGAAACAAACTGATCGAATAAAGATGGAATCATTAAAATCTTAAGAACAAAATTTTATCAAACTACCCAAAACACTCTTCTAAACACAAAAATAGTTTTTACATTTTTGTTACATCATAACACTTTTTTTAAACAAAACACGTTGTCGTTAACAAACGTACCATGATACCAAATGTGGGTGTTTTAGTAAGTTAATAGCTTCTATATGTGATGATTTCACGACTGAATGAAAGTGGATTATAGAATTGCAGCAAAGAAACCAATTTTGTAGGATACAAGCTCGTGAAATTAATCAAACAAGAAGCCATGTATGGTGCAGGGGAAACTCATACTAAAGGGTGCAGACTCCTGTGGGTTGGCTACAATCATAATGGAACTATGACAAAAGGCAACAGCCTCAAATTGATCGATGATTCATGGAAAAACATTCCGCATATGCATAAATTTTTTTAAGGCATAACTTTATATTTATGTGTATAGGACCTCCACAAATACAGCATCTCCAACAAAATTTTGTTATCAGTAAAAAATAGGGCTGGCAATTTAACCCGTGACACGTGAACCCGACACGAACACGACACGCGAAATCCGGGTTAGGGTTGGGCATAATCGGGTTCGAGTCATAAACGGGTCAACCCGTTTATGACACGTTTATAATCGGGTCGTGTCGTGTCAACCCAGCGGGTCGCGGGTTGACACGTTTATACTCAGGTCGTGTCGGGTCAGCCGGGTCGCGGGTTGACACTTTTAATTTTTTGACACGTTTATTTTTTTTTTATTTTTTTTTTCTTTCACTGTCTCACTGTCATTTTGTGTCAACTATCATTTACAACTTACACCCTGCAAGAAGCTCATGACTTAATGAGAAACTCTACGTCGCTTCTCTCATCTTCAACCCACACCCATCCAGCTTACTGATCATCGATCCATCTATGGTTTCATGATCATTGATCATCACCTATCTGGCCAACAGCCAAAAGGAACCCCAACATGGCCATGTCAAAATGACCACAAAAGCCATGCACTAAAGTTATTACATGCCTTGCAATAAATAGCATGGAACCGATCATAAGGAACTCCCCCATTTTGTATGGTTTGAGCATATATATTTATGTCTTGTAAAGTGCAGGGGAAAACAACTTTTCCTGCCCGCCCAGATTCATTTAATATAAATTAAATCATCTAATTTGAAGGCCCTCCTTATTCCTTAAAAAAAAAAAAAACTAAAAAAATTTTACATTTGGGTCATAAACGGGTCGTGTCGGGCTGTGTTCACGTGTCGTGACACGACACGTTTATATAAACGGGTTCGTGTTGTGTTACCCGTTTATTAATCGTGTCGTGTTCGGGTCAGGCGGGTTGACACGTTTAATTAATCGTGTTGAGCGTAATCGTGTCGGGTCATAATCGGGTTGGACCCGAACCCGACACGTGAACCCGAATTGCCACCCCTAGTAAGAAACATGAAATTATCCAGCTAGTTCAGCAGGAGTTGGAATTACAGGCACAAGAAAATTCCCAAATGGTGAATCGAAGATTTTAAAATTTCCAGTGCAGCCATCTTGTTGTGCTTGTGTTACTGCAATATTTTTGGCCTGTTGATTCGCCGAATTTACTCCAGTTGTTCGGGCCAACGGAATCTACAAAATTCAGTGACATATTAAACTTACGTAGTTTAAGAATTTGTGTAACACTATAAGAACAGAGCCAAGGAGGCTAGGAGGTCATGGTTACCTTGAAAGATTCCACAGATGCTTTTACACTTTCTTTCTTGGCAACAACTGAAGAGACAGTCCTGCACATTTAAAGGCAGTATGAACAGCTTGCACTCTCTGAATCTCATATGAGTATTATTCAATGCAAAAAATTAATTGATCTTAGTGCAACAACAAAAAATAAGACTCTTTCTTTTAGACATTGGAAAAGAATTTGTCAAACAATGAACTATTTCTTTAATCATTTTCCCAAAGCTAATGAACCAGCAATCAAGTACAATAGCATGCACTCCATCCATTTACAACACTAAGTGCCACGTTTATCTAAGAATCATATAGAATCAACCACATAACAGTTCGAGATACATCACTTGAACAATTGCATCTAATATCAACAGCCACAGCAAATTCAGGCTTCATCAAATCATGCCATCATATTTGACATTTGGGTATCTCAAATTTGGACAAAAAAAAAAACTTATGTCCATATAAGAGGGCGCTTGATCAATTATCTTAAACTCCAAGCTATGTGGTCACCAAACACAAAAGAGGTAATGTTAAAAACTACATTTTTACCTCATAACTATTCCACAATATTGACATGTCAGTCTCAACTAACTATTAAGTCAGTCATTTGTTAACAAAAAATTCAATGGTTAATTAAGACTGCCACGTCATTATTGTAGGATAGTTGTAACATAAAAATGTAGTATATAACATTACTCAACACAAAAACTAACAAGTCCAAGCACCACGTAGTATCTTAGATACCGAAAGTCCAAAACTTAACTTAGAATTCAAGTCCAGCTTCTATAGTTTCCCAGATACCTAGAGATGACTGCCCCACTCAGACCATATGAGTACACAACTTAACCCCAGCTCAAGCCATTGTATACAGAAATTCCATAAGTTACACTTCCTTCTATTTGGTTTCATCATCCCAAAGCCCAGACATATTCAGGTCAGCAACAATCGCTCATCTTTGTTTAAGCTCCAATCCCACAAATGAATAACTGACAGCATTTGATATTTCAGTACCATCCCCCAAACCCAAGTTAAACCCCAATTCCCAGTCTACCTATTGCAAAGCATAACACTTACCAGTTGCAAAAATTACCATAAAATTCACACCTTTTTTCTAAAAGAAACCAAAAAAAAAAAAAAAAAACAGAAGAAGAAAATCATAACCACACCCAAAGCTTAAATTAAATATTTTTTTATTTGATTGCACACATCATATTCAACTACCAGCTAGCCGCTAGCAGATAAGCTAGCTTTACATTACATGCAAAGCCAGAATTACTTTGAACTGAACTAATTGCAAACAAATCATAAATGAAAATATGTGCTTCTGAGAAAAAAGAAAAGGGCCATCCCATTTCAATGTACAATTTCCCCAATCGGATTCTCTCATTTAGAAAATTAAAACTTCTAGTTTTGAATTCATCTCCGACTCCCAGCACCTGATCTAACTGCTAATAAGATTAACAAATATATAATCACAAATCAATCATTTGAGCTCTTGACGACACTTAATTTCACACATAACGAAAAATAAATCATAGATAAGAGATACTAAAGGCCACAGGCATTACCGGCGAGGCGGTGGTTGGTAGACTTTTCTCCGCTTCGGATCAGGTTCCATATCCACGAACGGCTTCAACTCGGCATCTGGTAAGTGGTAAAGAAACCCAAAGAAAAGGCCAACCTTTTGATAGATTATGGGCCGCCAGATTTGTGGGTTCGGGCCCATCTCATGTGGACGGTGAATGGTGATCCGTTAGATAATGAATTCTTGTCAGTTTCTTCCGGTCCTGGAAAAGTTAGTTGGACCAACCCACTTCAGATGCTTCGGCCTCATTTTACAGCCCACCGGTATTTGTGACCATGAGCAATCATATGCACCATACCTACATCCCATTGGTTAATTAATGTAACAATAGTAATCTTTTAGATTAGTTATTATCAGCCTATTTAAAAGTAGTGAAATAAGAGTGTAGTATGTGACATTACTTTTGCAGGTTGCAACGACTGCAAGTGGTGTTATGTATGTGTTAGATAAGTTAGCTGAAATTTGTGAAGGCAATGTTCCATGTGGCTGAAATTTACTATAAGTCCCTTCTATATATATATGTAACATTTATAATAATCTTTTACTATAATTTCTAACAAAAGCTAATAGTTAAATTTAATTATTTAGTGGTTGATATGGTAAATAACACATGAACTATCACGTCAATTTATAAGAAATTTTTAGTAAAATTTTTAGTATTCCTAATAATACACGCCACTAAAACATCGACAGTAGATACCCATTTTTATAAAATATAAACTATTATGAGAATTTGTAGAAGAATTATCTTAAAAATTGCAGTAGTGATGTATGTGGTACAAAGTTGGAATATCTGAGGCCCACGTCCAACCCCATACCCCATTATACGGGCCAGCCAATTAACACTTCCAGGCTTGCTCTTTCTTTGAGGACTATACGAATCTGATTTACATGGCCTAGCCTAAGAGACTGGGGATCTGCATATACTCATCAAGCCGTAACCTATGATTTTGTTCTTTTGGTAAAACCCAGAAGCAATGAGCATCCTAATTGAGTTTGAGAGACAATTTTGTGAGGATATAATGTTGTTGGAGACAAGCTCAGGTCCAACAAGTTCTTTAGGGGACTGCCACCATGCTAGCTATATATATATATATATAAATCATGTCCACTCAAGAAACTTTTGGTAGTTAAGCATGCCTGAGAGAGAGAAAGAGAGAGAGAGAGAGAGAGAGAGAGAAGGGGTATAATTGTGCTTCTGAACACTAAACATAGGTTTAACATCATGAGATTCCTGATAAACAAAAATAAAAAATAAAAAAAATCCTTAAATATGTCGGAGGACACCCCACATGTGATTGTGTTCTTTGACAATTAACAACATTCCTAAATCACACGGTTAGGATATTTTATATTGGTATCACTTTGAGGATCTCAGTAATCATTTTCTCACACCCCCACCATCGATAAATGTTCTTCCCATTTGTGAAATTTGTTTTGGAAACTGATTAGACACAAGTCAAATGATGATATATAGGAACAACTAATATTATATTTTGGGACAACCGACAAAAGGGTTATACAGGACAATCTCGTAATTCATCACATTCCCCTTTCTTAAATTAATGGGAGCCATCGAAAGAAACTCATAGATTTTTACATAACTGTCCATATTTTATGTGATTTATTTCTTTTAATTCTTAGGAAAATGCTTGGGATACTAACACTTTCACTTCAACTCATTTTACGGATTAATGTGACAATCCATGATTAGTGAAAGATTAAAAGTGTATGGTTAACGAATAAAATAATTAACAATTAAGATTTTTTTTTAATTAATATTTATATTCCTTGCCTAATTCATGAGTTGGGGGGACAGAGACCGAAATGGGAGAACATTATAGCTAAGGTTTGAGGAAACGTGAAAGTTTGTGTGAACAAGAACCATAAGTTGAGTCACAACAAGTGACTCTCCATCTAACAAAGTTCTTGTAATCTTTTTGAACTCCTACATCGTTATGACTAAGCCCCTACCATTTTGCAAGTCATTTTCCTTCAAAAACTTGCACGTATCCTTCTAAAGACTTGTAATGATCAATCACATTTTGTGGTTGCGGCTAAAGTGCCCATATGTTTCGAAAGTATAGTAGGATACCCTTCAACATAGCGTAACAGTAGAAGATTGGCAAATACATGATTCTTTCGGTGTCTATCAACCTCAGCAAATCTCTTAAAAATTCGTTCTAATAATACCAACCAATGATGAAACCGTGGTCGGCTTGTTTTTTAAATTTTTTCCTTATTTGCTCTCAAGATTTCATGTAATATTGTAGCCTATAAGTATATTATCATACCAAACAGTCATGGCCGCGGGCCCTCATAGCCTTTCCTAGTTCCGTCTCTAATTTCAATCTTCAATGTGCTAAATATGGTATTTGGTGTCATTTTCTTACACATCTTTTGTTCATCTTTTTTGCAAATCTACCATTATCAGCTAATTAACTAAAGTTGTCCATGACTTTGTGGAAAAAAATTAACGGGCAGCCGCAATGTAATACCATGGAGAAAATTTTATTTTACATGATTAATTAACATCATCGATATATATATATGACTCTAGGGTTAATTGAAAGAGAAATGTGACAGCAAGCCTTTGACTTGATTCCTTTCGCTTTGATGGAGGTGGTAGTGATCTTATTATGGGATCCTAATGATCATGTTGTAAGGGTGTCTTTTGATTTCTTTCTATAATATCCCTGCATTAACTCTCTTTGAATCCGCTAATTAAGATCGCATCCTTTGTGCACTAATTCATTTCCAATCGTTGGTGTAATAATTTGACCCCCCGAATCCAGCCAAATCTAAGTATCATCATTCCTTAGTTTGTTGTATGATCAATGGTACCTGATTTGAAAATCAAATCAATTTCTTAATTTTAATGAGTTTCCAAATTTTCAACATTAGATACTGGTGTGTTTTTTTTTCTTCAACGGTGATCATGGATGTTGTTGACTTCTTTCTTTATGTTTGACCAGGTTGAAGAACGTACAACCCGTTTATTGTTAATTTTGTATGGACATTATAACGATAGGTTTTGCCACAAGCAACTGATCATCACCAAGTGGGCAAGTAGGGTCGAGAGCAATCTATAGATCGAATTAATTGGACTGGGAAAAAGCTACTTCTACATTTGTTTTGTTTTCGAGCGATTACTGACGTGACACTCCAACTTGTGTTCAATAGGCACAGGATACGGGACGCAAGCGGTATACTCTTTTCTTTAATCATTTCAACAAGTGGCTGCAGGACATAATTTGCCACGAGGGTCCTACTGCCTTTCAGATCCCAGTATTAGTAGAGATTTGGAAAGGTTAATCGAGGTCAAAAATGGATTATTAAGCCAAGCTCTAAGCTTGATCCCCATGGGCGGCTCAGATGGGCTGCACTTTTTCTCGAATGAGTGATGAGAATAAAAAGGGTCAGCAGTAGTGGCGTGGATTTGGACAAGAATGTCTCACAACCATGTGCATGAAATGCGCCCCACGTGGGATATGGCATGCGTGTGGGTCTCTGGTTCTATTTTTTGACAGTTTAGGAAAGTACACAACACTGGCAAGCTCATAAACCTTCCAAGCAAGGAAACTGTAGGAAAGAAAGTAAAACTCTTTCCCACACACAAGAAAGAGCCAAATAAAGGGGAAATTTTAGAATATGCAAAATCCTTTTACAAAAGAAGAGCCTCTCTTGGATTATATGAGGTCTCTGTTATAGATCCTTTCTGCAGAAGAAAATGGACTCAATTTGTTCTCTTTTTTTATTAATCTTTTAAGCTTTTTTCCTGGTCTTTCTTTTTGCTTTATTGAGTTGGAAACTTGGAGGTGGAGATGAGCTGTGCGTACGAGGCAAGTAGCTGGCTTTGCAAAGACCTTTCTGCAACACCCTCCCATAGTATCACGTGCCTATTTTTCTTCTTTTGCCTTCTTTCCTCATTTCCTTTTCAGAGTCATATTGGCACTATAGTGTTTCACTGTTTGATGTTTCCCTTTTCCAAAAGAGATAATTGTCTGCAATATTTTCCCCGAAGCTTAATAAGCATTGAGAGATATATATATATTGTCAAACAGTCACCAAAACAGATGAGAGTAAAAGCTTGAATATTATTAATTGCATGTCAAGCTGCCGCCTTTGGATAGGAAGCAGCAGATGCTCTCTCGATTATTAACAAATACAACAAAAGAAAACAAGAATATCGCTTTGTGTGTGTGTGGTGTGCCTGTTCTTGTACCTTTTTGCTGCAACTTTGTGTGTGATTTTGCATAGCTTTTTGCGAAAAGGCAGCGGGGGGGTGCATGCAATCTGATAACAAATATATATATGTAAGTAAAAAGGAATGCGCTGTGAAAAGCTTTTCGTAATTCTGATCCCCTCCTTGCTTCATCTGGGGTGCTGCCACGCGTCTCTGAAATTCTTTCAGCGTACTATGCAAAAAGAAAAAAAGGAAAGAAAATTCATTGGCCGGATGCGCGCAATGTGATTGTTGTTAGGAGAGTGTGAAATCCAAAACCTAACAAGTACCGGAAAATGTCAATTCGACTTCTTGGGCGTGCACTATGAAATGAAACCATGCCTTGTAAGACAAGTCAATAGTTAAACATTTTCAAGAGTTTTTAATATTATCTATCTCAAATAATGCATGTTGGACCCCATGCACGACTGTTGGGGAAGAACAATTTATTACGGCGACTTATTATATTTGTTATTCATCAATATATAATAAAACCATTTGAATTATTTGTTAGATGCAGGGGAAAAAGATGACAAGTAAAGTGGATCAACACTGAGCATTGGTTTCTAATGCTGCACTGCACTTAGTTGATTTCCGAGTCAAACTGGGAGGCCAACGCCAAAAAAAGCAAATTAAATAAGAGAGAAAGTACAAAAAATCGAAACTATGTTAAATCTAGAGTACCAATGTTAATTCATAGTTTTTATTATTATTATTATTTATCAATATCTTGGCATAGTTATGACTGATATTGGGATTCAACTATTATTGTTAAATCACCAATACTTATCTCTAAAGATTAGGTTGTTTTTAATAATTTTATTAATATTTAAATATTCTTCATCACTTGTAACTTTATATTCTTAATTAATAAGTAAGGTCAACCATGAAATATTTAATTGAAATGTGATGTGATCATGTGAACGACGTAAACAACGTTCAAACATGATCAAACATTTTTACTTTAATATCACGTTAAATCATTGTATATCCCAAAAGTTTAACAAATATTAAAAGGGTTTCTTATATGTTAGCTCACTTTAATTATGAGCAGGTTCCACATATAAATAACTCCATGAAAATTTTAATTAGACCTTTGGACATTATGTTTGTTAAAGTTCCCACTTTATACTTTTTTTAATTTTTTATTCTTAAGACAAAAATATTAACAAATGGCCTAAAACACATATCACTTAAAACTATTTTCACTTTTATGTTATAAAATAATTTTTTAAAAAATAAATTAAAAAAAAACCCACCTCCCAATACATATTAATATTAACAAACATCCATAATTAGTTGAAAATAAATATGTGAGATGGATTCAAATTTCACAAATATGAAAAAGTTCTCATAAAACCTACTTATCCAAACAAATAGGCAAAGAACTTAAAACTTATATATTTACTCTCACTTCATCTTTATTGATGAGAGAGAGAACATTATAAGTTATGGGTACGTACAAAAGCTTGAGTTGTACTATAATATTACACCTTAACTCAAAACCAGACATTAATGCTTAGGTAAAAGCAAAAGAAGGTGTGGTATAAGAGGAAGGACGTACGAATAAATAAACAGTACTCCTAGAATGTCACCAACTGGTCATGCAAACAGAAGTTTTTGAGCTGATCATCATGTGCTTCCATGATCCGATGGCTACTAACACGCTAGCTGCCCATCACCCAAAAAAGATACCCACCATTATTCTGTCTAAAGCTGGACCCACCCACCAATAACCCAATAAGAAGGAAGATATATTCTCCGCGGCACATCCTCTGCATGTCTTCCTGCCTAACACCTACCTATTATAAGTTTACCACCTTTAATTTCCTTTTAAAGGCCACAGTGAAGATAACTTCTTCTGGCCTCTAAAAAGGCTCAGATTTCGTGAAAAAAAAAAGAAAAAAAAGAAGCACTTCAATTTAAAAATCTAAATGCCTCTTAAAAGCATCATACGACACATGCATGCTTGGTGTTACAAAGGAACACAAAAACCATAAGTCATGAGGTTAAATGTAAATAGGATACGCCACTAATAGTTGTCGAAGTGCTTCGTCTGAGGTGTAGAACATGCCACTACGAGCCTCGTGATCATTACATTATTCCTAGCTTGATCAAGATACACCTCACTTAAGCTCGCTCCAGTAAAACATAATCACCACCTTTTAGAGGAAGACCAGTAGCATCAATTTTCAAGTACAAATCTTTATCTCCTCAATTGGCCGAAGGATATTATCTGTGATTCGCATATATATATATAACAGCATTATGGCAACGTACACCCAAGTTGTAATGACCAAAAAAGTAATATAATGCATCTTCCTAGTATAAAACTGAGGTGTTACACAAGTGATTAAGATTAAATATATATGGGAAACCATCATAACCTAGAGTGGCGTATATTTGAACAAGTGATCACGCAGATCACTTACTGATCATTGCCACTAAAAAGTGTAGCCAAGCTATGATAATAGTCATTTGGACAAAAAGTATGGAGACAGAACAAATGAGCTCGGGTAAAAAATCAATTAGGTTCAATTAGGAAAAAAGCGTAGACCCATTATGCACGTGACATGCATTGCATTGTGTGATTATAGCTCTTTAATTAATGGAGTAACTTCACTTTAGACCCATGCATTACCACGCAATTTGACAAACCCCTCTCAAACTTCAAAATCTTTCAATTTTGACCCCTAAACTTTCAATTACATTCAATATGAGCCCCTTCATCCGATTGAACCGTTAACTTCTAATAACAAAACCTAAAAAGACCAAAATATTCCTATTTAAAAAAAAAATTAAAAAAGGCCCTTGTGTCTACGTACACTTTTTTTAACTTTATTTTTTTAATTTGGAATTAAGGGTAAATTTAGAATTTTATAAAAAAAGTCGGGGGTATCAACATCATTGTCCCACTTTTAACGTTTAAAATCTGAGCAGATAGTTCAAATTAATTGCAATTGAAGGTTCAAAGGTCCAAATCGAGAGGTTTTGAAGTTTGAGGGGTCTTATTAAGTCGCGTAATAATTCAGGAGTTTAAAGTGTAATTACCCCTTAATTAATCGATTAATTCACTTTCATCCCCTAAATAGTACAAATCCAGACAATTAATGTTTATTAACGTTATTGGTCTATAACTTATGTTGTCAATGCTAGGATTAATGTTAGGGTTATTTCCTTATATAATAATTTGAACTTGATTTTATTTGAATAAAATTTATTTTATTTTGAAAGTATGGTATTTGGGCATACTAGCTAGCTTATTGTTAGTATGTTAATGCATTCATAATACATTAAATTGGACCAGCATAATAAGATGTTATAAATTATTGTCACTTGACTAATTACGGTGGCTTTTAATCCTGAGGAAATGGTGAACTCAAATATGATATGTTAATCACTTTAATTTACCAACACGTGAGATCATGTTTGGTAAATACCTTGATTCTTTGTGTGGTTGTATTGAGTACTACGGGAACAATATTGATTCTTAAGAGGGCATCTATATATAGTCTCATTATAACTATGATCTAAGTCAAGGTCTAGTAATTTTAGTAAATGGTAACTAAAATCAATACTCTAAAGAATACAATCCCCCTTTCAAAAAAATAAAATAAAGAATACAATTCTTTAGTCAAAGAGTATATATTAAGTGTGGATAATCATGTGATTAAATCTTAAACTCAAGGATTAAAGATGTAGATTGAATTAGGTTGAAAATTAAATTAAAGTACCTTATTCTTGTATGAATATCTCATGGATGGATTGTTTGCAAGCATAATTAGAAAATGAAACTTTTTTGTAATTTAATAAGGCCTATAATGTTATTATAATCTTATAAATTACCCAAAAACTTGAAGTTAATTGGATTAGATTTTCTATTTTAAGAAAAAATACATTTTACCTTGAATTTAATAGTTTGTGAAATTCAAAAATAACCCATTTAATTAAACCTTGGCGGAAGAAAAAAAGAAGAAGTGAAAACGGTCGATTTTAGAGGTAAAAATGTAATTTTATTTTGCTTATATATATATATATATAGATTTTGTCTCCTTCCTCGCCCTGTTTGAACTCCAAGAGGAGATGGCTGGCCACTTCTGAAGTGTCCGAGACAAAAAGTTTGTCTTTTCTCTTCCATTACACGTGAGGTAGAAAGACAGAGAACGGAGACTCCGCTCCATCATACAGAGTCTAAATATCAGATAGGGTACAGAGTAGAAGCTAGACTTTTGAGAGTAATCTTCATCCTCTTCCTCTTGCTTCCACCGCACAAGGAAAAAGGAAAAAGGAAAAAGAAAAAAGAAAAAAGAGAAAAGGGTTGGTTTTTCATTTCAATTCCCTTTGTGTTTTTATTCGATCGGCGCTGTAATCAATTAATTTAGTTTAAACATCAAACAGGGGATGGGAGTGATATATTATTGGTAAGAAAGCGGCCTCCCACTATCTTCTGAATCAGAGAAAAATGGTTGGAAGAAAAGGAGTTGGATATCCTAATCAGTAAGTCAAAATAAATAAATAAATAGTGTTAATAATTTCGGCATACTGAAAAATCTGAGAGGGGCCCGCAGAGTTGGGAAGCGTAGCAGGGGGGCTGGGTCACAAGCGACAGAGGGGTGAAGGGTGAACACACAGATAGAGAGAGAGAGAGAGAGAGAGAGAGGGGAATTGAAGGCATTTTCCCGTAAAGAAACAAGAAGTGGTGCGCCGAGAGTTCGTGAGTGTCAGATGAGGGGGTTGGAAATGTGTGGGCCTTATTCACTACAAGGTTGCTGTCTCTGGCGCTATGAACCACGCAGCACGCACCACTACTGTTTCTTTCTGCTACAAAACTGAGAAACGACAACAACAGTCAATTACACCCAACTCAACAAGACACAGAAGGAGGGAGTAATTGCTCTGAAGGGTATGTTTCCCTCCTTCCATCTGTTTGTAGAAATGCCAGCCATCCTGACTCGTGCCCTCTTGCCAGTTTATCCGTTGATCACGCACGCATTTTAGCCGGCCACCATGTGAAAATCCAAATCCCCATTTGCCTATTCACATGCATTTTTTACTGTGGAGGAAGATCCATTCTACGGATTAATTAAACTCAACGAACAACAATTTTCTTTTTTCTTTTTTCTGTTTCTTTTTCTTTTTCTTTTGGTGTACTGACGAGTAATGACGTGAGAAATGACTTTGGGAGGCAAAACCCAAGCGACTGCTCTTTTGGCCGTAGAATCCCACTTTAGTTTAAGGTCGGTTTTGCTGACGCGTACACATCCGACCTGTTGGTGGGGTTCGTCCTCATAAATTCAAGTCACCCAATTAGATCACCGAGAAAGGCCACTTCACCGGACCTCGCGGGAGATTTATTTCATAAACCACTTCTTCTAATCTTTTTTTTTTTGTCTGGTTTATTAAGGTATAAATAGCTTTTTAAGATTTGAAAAGTTTATACCGAAAATTTCTTGAAGAAAAAAAAAATTAAATTTTTTTGACAAAAATCGTCAAATTGTGCGTACATGTTACTTACATGTATATATATATATATATATATATATATATAATGGAGGGCTAAGGGGGCTTGGTCGGCTTAGGTGGTTGAATTAGTGTTAATAGTCATGAGATGGTTTGGTCACTTTTTTTGAGCCAACTAAGATGGTGAAAGCAATCATCCCAACGTATACTAATTTTTTCCTTAGTTAAAATAGTAGAGTTGACCCTAATTATGGCATGTACAACACAATATTTTTATGATATATATATCCAAAATGGTAATGTGGAATTTAATGGTTTTGCTCTAACACACACACAAACATATATATACTCAATAAGATTATTTTATAACATATTAAGACATGACTCAACCTAATTTTAGGCTTAAACTAATTAATAGACTTTAGTATAGTTGTTTTTATATTAACTCCTTATTCTTATGAATTTTTTTTTTTTAAAAAAAGCATTTATTCTTATAATATGTTTTTAATGTAAAATTAATTATTGTTCACCACATATGCATACACAATATTCACTACGTCTACCGCTGTCTTTAATTTTAAATAGAGATTCCCAACAACTTTGTTGATTAGATTACTAACCATTTGGACAGAAAGTGCGAGCATGAGTCTTTATGAGACCTATCTATCTGAGCATGTTTTAAGTAGCTTAAAAAGTTTGATCAGACGTTTAGAAACTCTTTTACATTTATTGCTCAAATTGCAAAGAACCCAAATGAAAAATTACTAAAAATTTGGATCCATTCCCTCCCCCGTGGTCTCTTTAACCTAATGAATAACAGCAAAAGAGGCCTCCGGCCAGTTACTGTTGCACGTGTGAACCCACCCCCAACTCATCTGTCATGTGCCATTTCGTATATATATCGTTGTAGACAAAAAAGAAAAGCTTATGATAATCCCAATTGAGTAAAAGTTTTCACGTTATGAGATCGAACAAGAGAATGAAGGATGATTTGTAATTGTTTAAATTACTTTCTTGAGATTAGAGCTTTTCTCTTTTGGAATACATGGGGGAGTTGGTTCATGAATCTCGATCATATATATTCTTCTCCTCTTGTCTTCAACATTACTCTATAAACAAAAGGTTTCGAGTCATGTTGATGAATCTTAAGTATTTGAGTAAGGAGGATGAATGATAATTTTAGATCAAATGGGAAATCGCTAAAGATTCTCATCATTCTGTTTTACTTCTCTTTTTTTTTTTTTTTTTTTTTAAATCCTTTATATGAATCTTCAATTTTTGTGATCTGCCCTCGGAAAGGTTAGCCCATTGTTTTTTGTAACATACTCCTGGGATTTAACCAAAAAAGAAAAGAAAGGCAAACCCTAAACTTTAATTAATGTTTGCATGCCTTTGTTGGAGTATATTGATTGTTGTTAACCAGAAGTGATGGACACTATCACGAGATGAAATATTTTGTATGTTTTGAGAAATATTTTGTATTTTTGAGTTAGCTTGTTAATATTTTTATTAAAAAGAAAAAGAACATTAAACTTTTAACTTGTTGGCGGCCACGAGAATGGGTCAAAAGAGTTGGGTAATAATGGGAAAGAGCATAGTCTATAATCTATGAATGCAGGTGATAGTGGGATTATTGCTCAAATATATGCCAATATAGGGCGACCACGAGAGTCAAATTAAACAGCATCCCGGGGGGGTAAAGGCGCAACGCAAATTGCAAGGTTACTTACTGCAGGGATAGCACAGTCTTTTCCAGTCCAAGTTTTGCACCCAAAATTTCACCAACGGAGAGAGGTGCCCAAATCACTGTCATCGTGATGTTGGATTGTATAAAAATATATATAAACGCATCCAAGGCCAAGGGCTGGGTGATGGACTGAGAAAGCAGAGAGGCACAGTGCCTGGTGCCTGGGGCCTGTGCAAAAATAACCCACCACCACCACCACCACCAACATCAATCTCTCGTAAATTAAAACCCCATTTTTTTTTTTTATATTGGAAATTGAGCCTCACACAGAATATCTGGCAAATTCTGTCATTTCCCCCTTTTAAATTAAATTACATTCGAAATATTAAATTTCATTTTTATATACTTAATTATATATATATATATATTTAAATATATATATGATTTTTTTTAAAAAAAAAAAAAAAAAAAAAAAAACAAAAACCACATCGCAGGCTCACAGCTGCTTATTAATACTTGTTCTGCGCTGCACTCTTATCTATCTCCTAGTAGAATTAACCTTATAGCATCCATTCAAGTTTAGGAAACAGAGATAAGAGTGCTCTTCAAGAGAGTATCTCTCAGCAGCACAAGTGCTAGCGAGTAGCGAGCAAAGGTTATCAGCAAAGTGACACAAGATTTGTTCGATCATCATCACAACCATCACCATCACCCATCGGCCCATCGTCATCATTTACAACTCACACACCTGTACCTGTAACACCATGTCTGCAACTAATGAGAAGGCCGCAGAGCAACAACCTCCTCCTCTAACCCATCTCTTTTTCCTTTGCTTATCATCTCTGGCCAACCCCACTAAACATGACCCGGAAAAGCAAATACAGTTGGTTCTACCAACCATCTCCGATATCGTCTCCGAAAGCAAATCACTCATCAACCTCGCCTTCCCCATGGTCCTAACCGCCCTCATTCTCTACTCTCGCTCTATCCTCTCCATGCTTTTCCTCGGCCACCTCGGCGACCTCCAACTCGCCGCTGGCTCCCTCGCCATCGCTTTTGCCAATATTACCGGCTACTCCGTCCTCTCCGGCCTTGCTCTAGGCATGGAGCCTCTCTGCTCCCAAGCCTTCGGAGCAAATCGTCCCAAGCGTCTCTCTGTAACCCTTCACCGCACAGTGATTTTCCTCCTCCTCTCTTCGATACCCATTTCGCTTCTCTGGTTCAACATGTCCAAAATCTTGCTTTATCTACACCAAGACCCCAGTATCACCCACATGGCTCACACGTTCCTAATGTTCTCTCTCCCCGACCTTTTCTCCAACTCTTTCCTTTATCCAATCCGCATTTACCTTCGCGCTCAGGGCATCACCCACCCGGTCACGCTAGCATCCCTCGCTGGCACGGTTTTCCTCTTGCCAATGAACTTTCTACTTGTCACCCACTTCCGGCTCGGCGTGGCCGGCGTAGCCGCTGCCTCAGCCGTTTCCAACATCTTCGCGCTCTTATCCATTGTCTTATACGTGTGGGCCACCGGGCTGCACGAGCCGACCTGGACTGCGCCGAGCCGAGAGTGCTTAACCAACTGGAAGCCGCTCCTCCGGCTCGCCGCTCCAAGCTGCGTCTCTGTCTGCCTGGAATGGTGGTGGTACGAGATCATGATCGTCTTGTGTGGGCTCCTGGTGAACCCCAAGGCCACGGTGGCGTCAATGGGCGTCTTGATCCAAACGACGGCCTTGATTTACGTGTTCCCGTCCTCCCTCAGTTTCGCCGTGTCGACACGTGTCGGGAACGAGCTCGGCGCCAACTCTCCGTACAGGGCGAAATTATCCGCTGTGGTGGCAGTGTTCCTGGCGGCCATAATGGGCCTATCAGCGATGATCTTCGCATCGGGTATGAGGGATAAGTGGGCCCGGATGTTCACCAACGACTCCGAGATCCTACGGTTGACAGCGGCAGCCCTGCCGATCCTAGGGCTTTGCGAGCTGGGCAACTGTCCGCAGACCGTAGGGTGTGGGGTACTCAGAGGCAGTGCGCGTCCTACCACGGCGGCTCACGTGAACCTGGGCGCATTTTATCTGGTGGGCATGCCCGTGGCTGTTGGGCTCGCTTTCTGCCTGGGCGTTGGTTTTTGTGGGCTTTGGGTCGGGCTCTTGGCAGCCCAGGTGTCCTGCGCTGGTCTCATGTTGTACGTGGTCGGGACCACTGACTGGGACCTACAAGCTTGGAGGGCCCAGATGCTAACGTGCGCCGGGGGAAACGGGGAGCTAACCAGCGTTGGCGAGGGTGATAAGGAGGAGCAGGAGCCACTGGTTTCCATTGTCGTCACTCCCTCTTCCCAACCCAAAGACTAAATTTTTTTTTTTGGGGGTTTCTTTTTGGATTGTGCCCAATGCCGCCTATGTGGCATGGACACAATTCTTCCTTGTGAATTATTAAGGATCGAGATAATTTGGTTCCTTTTTTTTTTTTTTTTCTCTTTTGTTCTTTTTGGTCGTGTTGGCAGAGATGGGTCCTAAGTGAAAAGGATAAAGGAGAAAATTTGATTCTTTTTTACTTTTTTATTATTATTATTATTTATTGGGTGTGGGCATAGCATATATACTACATATATATCTCCTTTCTAGCTAATATATATAGTGTGTATTGCGCAAACTAGTTATGTAATTTGTTTAGTGTTTATTTAGAGATTGGCTTGACTTCAGTAAAAAAAAAAAAAAACGAGAGAGTGTAAGATTGAAGCAGAATTCTAGTTATTATATATATATATTTTCCCTTAAAGCAATTTCTATTTTTGCAAAATAAGATTTTCAGTGATTGTTTGTACTAATTAATATAAATCCTAACATAATTAATTAAATTTGATATATTGATCGAATTATATATGGAGGGCGGGGTGGAATTGGTGGCTAGCGCTGCAGGGTTCCTCGATCTTGCTCTTGGAGTGCGACAGTTTTGGATGAGGAATGATTTTATTGCGATGGGGTTGGGATAAATACTAAATAGTACAGAGAGAAAGGTGTGGGAAGAATGATTTAAGAAGAAAAACTAAAGAAAGAATTGACAGTTTAAGGCAAATGGGGCAATGTCTCAAAAATTCAGACATGTTTTGATCGTTTTCATTTGGTCTGGACAAAGCCTTTTAGAAGTATCCGAGTGGTTTGAATCACCAGCCGACACATGGCAGCTTCCAGGCCCTATCACGTCAGACCTTTGAACGAGTCAGTCCACGTAAAAAAGTCCGTAATATTTTGGCTCACTCCGGCAGTGCAGTGCTGTGCTGTGCCGCGCAGTTATAAAAAGCTTTATACGTTTTACCCTTATCTTTTTGGCTCTCTCTGGTCCCGACTCCCGACCATGGTCCAGCCTAGCGCCGGGACTGTGCTGCGCGCCGACGTTCTGGTCGTCGATCAAGTTTCGCTACGTTGAATATTGCTTTCGTCATGGCTGCCCTGCCTATTACAATTAACGTCGTTAATGCATTGGCCGGGGTGGGCTCAACATGTTCTGTTTTTCTTCTTAATTCTTTCATATTTTACTAATTAATTATTTGAGCTTCCATTAGTTTTCAACGTAAATATCTGTTATAATTGCTAATAAATCCTCAAAGCTATGTTGTTAAATTTTTTAATTTTTTCTCTTTAACAAACAATTCAGAACATAAAATACTCCTCAAAACACAACACTTCTAAAAACCTATATATGTCACATATTAAAATATTTTTTAAAAAGTAATACTATATATTACATTTTTATCTTATAATTATCCCATAAAAGTAATGACACTCTCACTCTCTTGCTATTTGGCACAGCTTTTAAAATTAATATTATATTATTTCAAATTCAATAATAATTTTAAAAGTTACATCAATGAGCGTGGAAATGTGTAGCGTTTTACTTACAATGTTAATATGGCATAGTGGATTATTATTATTATTTAACAAAGATTAATCAAATAGTTAGTTTAGAGTCTCACTTCAGACTTGTTAGATGAATGTTGCATACAATTATAATATGACTTCTAACGTTACTCAAGAGACTCATGTTTTACCAAGTTATTCTCTCTCCTTTAGGTATTAAATTATATATATATATATATATATATAGTTCTTTTACTAGATAATGAAGATGTCTTCAATAAGATTTGATGTTTAAATTACCATTCAAACTTCCAACTTTTTTTTTGTAAGTGCAAATCATTACAATCTCATTAATTGATGAATAATACATCACAGAGCAAAAAATTTTAGGAAAAATCATAGCCAAAGCTATGAGGTTACAAGTCATAAATACATACATAATAATCTGACATTCAAGACCTATCTATGACATCAATATCCACTAACTCATTACTAATTTTCAGTTGTAACCACAAATTTGTTTTAGACAAAGTCAACTCAATGCATAAATAACTCATATTCTTCGGCCTTGGAAGAAGAAAACCCAATGTCAAAACTCATCATCTTTAACCCGAAAGCCAAGAAACTATTCACATTCACAACCCAAGAGTCTGGACAATCCTTATTCAAACGAGTTACAAAAGAAATTGCAAAAAAAAAAACAAAACACACACACACACACACACAATCAGAAGATAGCAGCATCGGTGGAGGTAAAGCAACAACTACACGTGTAGAGCATGTGCAAGAGAGTGAAGCTACCACGTCGGTGTGTGTAGGCCACACACTGGCACATGCATGGTGGCAGTGTTGCAACGAGGAGGGTGATGACAGGTGGGGGAGAGGCTGGAGAAGGTGAGGGAGAGGTGCGTTGTTGGCATGGCAAGCTCGAAAGGAACAAATCTAGCTTGAATTAGACCAGATCTAAAACCCCCAAAGTGATCAGAACAAAGTAAAAGGCGATGATTGGATGAGGCGGCGAGTCAACAGGGTAAAGGGAGTGGTGTGTCTGCTGTTGAAACTAGTGATGGGAACAAAAAAACATAAGAAAAAATAGAAAAAACAAGTGCATAAAGCAAAAGAAGGGAGGAGGGGGGAGGGAAGAAGGGGGATGGGTGGGAGTGGGGTAGGCGAGAGGAGGGATGAAAAACCATCCATCCACCCTAAAGGAACTCACCGAAGAAGAAAAATTAGAAAGAGGTTAGAGGTTCTCTCTCTAAGGCCGGCTATAAAAACCCAAACTTCCAACTTTTAACATTCTTTCTTTGCAAGTAATTAACCAGAACATGATTATATCATGATATTAGCAGTATGATGAAATGTAAAGTAAAGGTAAATGAAGTTATAGTCAAGTGCATATATAATAATTTTCATTGCTCAAAATATATATATATATATAGAATGTATTTTTTATGATGGGTTTTTTTTTTTTTACGTGTCCACATAAGAGGGGGGAGGGAGATTCGAACTAATGATTTTCGTTTCATTAGGCGTGATTCTAGCCAATTGAACTACTTTTGGGGACATATGATGGGTTATTATTATTGTTTGGTGGTATATATTGTCATAGAATTTTTTTTTTAATTTAAAAAAAATAAATAAATAAATGAGACTTTCATTCTTTAATTAGAGAATTAATTGCATATTGTTCTTCAAACGCAATGTCTTGACTTCTCTAGTTATATTCTTCAATATGAAATGGTTTGACTTGCAATTATATAATATTGTTGACTTTTTTTTGGTTTGTACATGTAAAACATTTCAATTGCATAGAGAAAAAGAAAAAAAAATCAATTAGCTGTTTGAGAATATGATATATAGTTTAATAGCTAGTAGTCCATTTCAAAAAATAAATAAATAATAGTCAAATTTTAGTTTACCATTTATTTGTTATAGGTTATTACTATTGATTAAAGTAGGCATTAATTTGAAGAAATCCATTCAATATAATACATTTTATGAATCCTATAGAATATTTATCTAAAGTTGCTTGACCGCACGCTTCTATGCCAATGTCTCATTTGAACAAGTTTTATCTTTCTTTCTTCTTCTTTTTTTCCATTCCCCTTTTTTTTGGGGGGGGGTGTTCTAGCACCTCTTGATTTTAATAAGAGAAATAGCGTATGACATTATTCTTTTGATACTAATAATTTTTTTAAAAAAAAAAAATTATTCCAAAAAGGTAGGAGATGGCAACTATGGTGACTACTCTACTTTTTTTGTTTCTAATCAAATTCAAGGGAAAATAACGGAGAGAGGGGAACCTTACAAAAACAAAAGTGTCACAAGAGAAAAAAAAAACAAAAAAAAAATACAAATACTAAGAATGGTCCACCACTCTTAATTATAAGGGAAGAGAGAGAGAGTTGTCTGGAATGCTTCCAAACACCAAGTGAGAAGCAACCCATCTAACAATCAATAATTACGTATGCTCAAGAATTGACACATTTAGAAACCTTCAAAGCAATCCAATTTCTGAAGAGAGAAAGAGAGAGAGCTGGTGACAACAATAGTATAGCACATGCAGAAAGAACCTAGCTAGAAGGTGGAAACATCAATAAGACCGAAGTGATTTACACAAATACAGACATGGAAATTTCCATCCGCCACCCTTGTGGTCAATATATAATAAGCAACTCACTAGTGAATTAACTATACGGACAAGTGAAAAAAAGATCTGCGCAAGAGAGAACTATTCATATGGGACCGAGCTATAACATTACAGTTGCAATGTCTGGAAATGATTAAATAGCCGGCCCTAGCTAGATTAGAACATATTTTTTCCTTTGATTTTGATGTAAAATTCATGTGGTCGAATTGCGTCCCCATGATTTGGATAAAGGAAGGCAACCAACAAACAAACAAGAGTTATAATGAAAAAGGCCCTCCTTAGAAGAGACCCCCACTGCTGGTCTGAAAGGAAAACAAAAGAGAGTTTTGTCTGTTTATTCAGAAGCATGAGTTCTTTATGCAGAAACGCACGAGGGGGGTATCACCCATTTCATGTCTTTCAGTGGGACTTGCTTGTTTTCTTCTACATTTTCTTTCTGTCACACTCTCCAGTGCAATTTCTTCGTCTCCCTGCCACATTTTCAATTGCCTTTGTTTGTATTGTGCCAAGCTAAACTGGGTGGCCCCCTCCATTGCTTCCATGCCATCGACTCCATCAAAACTTAATCATTTAATCCATTTCTTCATTTTTAAAAACATCCCGTACTTTTCCAGACTTCCACTTGTATCAATTCTATGTGTTCGATCAACCCAAAAGGACATGAACAAGAACAAGAACAAGCTTGAATTACAAGAAGACTAAGATTCCTCCAAACGTGCGCGCGTTGACACTCGGATTGAAACTTGCAAAAAGTAAAAGGGTTGAAAGAAATTAAATAATTTTGCATTTGACATTTGAGACACGCACAATATAAAAAATAGTTGCTTACTATTGATGCTGGTGTGTTTACTTATGTCATCATTAAGCAACTCGATCGATATCTGTTGTAAAACGATAGGTGTTTCTCAGAAATGGAGGAGACTTTGTATATATATATATATAACCCTCTGACTTTGCATTTCTACTGTATTTTTTGCTTGTCAACGTACGGCAAGATCTCCCAAGAAAACCTTGACACGTACGTAACTATATATTTATATGCCATTGACTTGCGTTGGAAACACCCATGGCACGCTTTGTGCAGGACAGCCTCATCAATCATTTAAACTACATGAACCTGGGATACGCAATTCTAGTAGATCGAATAGCTGGGCAGTGAATCTTACTTCTTCAAAACCTGCCGTTCGTTTGATCATTTCTCTGTACAAAATAAGATCCAATATTATGAAAATTGCTTCATAATAAGATCCAAGCCATGCTGCTATTTTTTATTTCACACGGACACCGACCGGCATGGTCAACTCGATCGAAGTGGAGGTGTGGTATATATATACACACACACACATAACTCCTACATCAGTCATACACTCGATTCCTATATATATATACGTGCCACATATTTCTTGTTGTTAATTTCTTTTTTGAATCTGTCGCGGCTTGGTCACACTTTGAAAGAGTTCAAATTATCATATGATGATGATTAATAGCTAAAAGATAAAATGTGGTGGTATACGTATGAGGTGACACTTCAAACCCATGGATGTGTTAAAATATATTATGGGATTTGATTTTTAAGAGATTTGACTATAATTGATTGTAATTTCTTATAATTAATCTGAATTTCTAGCAAGATGTGCATGGGGAGGCATGTCATGAGTCAAGATGAGTGAAGAACGTGACTTGATTTGGTGCTTTGGGTTGATCTAAATACATGGAATCTTGTTACGGCATTCTGATAAATTATCCTTGCACTTTCCAAACACCGTCTAGTAATTAACTAGTGTGTGTACTGTTCCAAGGTTCGTGGACAAATATTTTATCTTCGTGCAACTGGCATGTGTACTGTCTTACATGAATTTTATTAATGATGTTAGTTTGAAGTATTGGCTAAGTTTTGTGAGCAAAATGAAAAAAAAAAAGAGCCAAGCGTTTGGACGTGATGCAGTTGTTAAATTTTTTGTTTAATTTTTTGTGTGCATTTTTTTGTTGTTAAAAATTTTCAAAAAGACAAAAATATGTTTAGTTAGTTGTTTTTCCTTCTTCCTTTGTCTTATGCACCTAGATTGTCCATTAAATTCTCATGTTGCCTTTATGGATTTAATTCCTTGCATCTTGAAATGTTCTTAGTATGCATGAGATGAACTTTTGTTCAATGGACTTGTTATTGTGGTTACCTAAAGCCTGAGTTTACCTGGTACGTTTTGCCTATGCTTAATTTCTTGTGCACATTTAAGCTTTTTTTTTTTTTGGTAACCATATGAGGTTTTTGACTAGTATTTGTTTCAAATTGACCATTTGCTAGTTGAACCTAGGGCTTAAAAATTTTCTGCTTTCTCGGTTGTGATAAGCACTACATGTTTAAGGACACTTTCTCATAGAGAAAAAGAAACAAAATAGTGAAACAAATGAATCAAAAGATCACATTCCAAAAGGAATTTATTTCACTGTGTCAAACTTGTGCAAATTGTTTTACAATGAGAAATGTATAGGATGAGAGTGGCTAGGCCCTAGTATGATAAGGTTTGACTTTTGATCTGAGATACTTGTCAAAACCTCATGGTGGTGAAACTCAAATTTTTGATGGCTCACACACACTACACACAAGCATGGGTTGGATGAAACATTTTTATTCGGCTTGGGTTAAACAATTTCAATGTCTTGTTGTCACTTAAAATCTCATGTATATTTTGTATATTTGGAGCATGCTTGGGTTATTCATTGCTGAATTTCATGAGATTTTGATGTGTGTATCATGTGTGTTCATTTGACTTTTGAGGGAGAGAAACATGGTTTGATTTCCAGTTTCTTGTTGATTGTTGAGTCACAATTTGAGGGGGAGTTTCTGCTATTCATGATTCTACATTATCTTCTTGCATTTTTATTTATGTTATCATGAGTTGAGTTTAAATTTTTTTTCTTTCCACATATGGCTTGATGTTTTTGTTGAGTGTTTCAGGAAACATGATACATTTTGTCAATTTGTGACAAAAAGGGGGAGTTTATTGGGGGAAGATGATTTTGTTCCCGAAATTGCCAAAAGGGGAGTTTGTTAGTTTGAAGTATTGGCTAAGTTTCATGAGCAAAATGAAAAGAAAAGAGCCAAGCGTTCGGACGGGATTCATTGCCGTTCGGACGTGATGCAGTCAAGGACTTCAGTACTAAAACTCGATAGCTCCGTTCGCAAGCCCGTTCGCATCCCGTCCGGACGCCTTCGAACGCGCCACGCCAAGATTAGAGAATGCGATGGAAGAAAGCGATAGAGCCCTAGCCCGTCCAGACGCCCATCATGACCGTCCAGACGGCCCAGCTTAAATGAAGCATTTTCACGTGTTTTAAATAGCCCGTCCGAATGGCCCAAGTTCCCGTCCGGACGCTACCTACCTGTAACAGTTTTATTTTGATTGTAACTGTGTCCTAGGTTTAGGTTTTGTGGGGCTATTATAAATACACCTCTATAGAATGTTAGAGGTACGGATTTTCACCCCCAGAGAGTTCGTGAGAGGCTGTACTTAAAGAGAGAATTATTGTGAGCCTTGTCGTTCCTCTTAGAGGATCTTTGTTAGTTTGTTTGTGAGCGTAAATTGAGAAGTCTATCGGAAGGGTCCGGTAAAGGAGAATCACGTTGAATAAGATTGTGAACAAGGAGACGAGTTGGAGGCTTGTCGATCTTACAGAGCCAAGGTCTTGCAAAGGGTTGTAAGTGTTCCTAGTGTCTGTAACCTCTGGATAATCTTTTGATAGTGATTTCCTAGGTTTGGCTGCCCCGGAAAGGTTTTACTTTTAGATCTGTTTCTAAAAGGTTTCCTCTTCGTCACCAAAATCCTTTGTGTTTGATTATTCATATTTTGGTGATTGCTTGCTTAGATTTAAATATCCATTAATTCCGCATAAACTGTGATATTATATCTGTTTAGCGTTTTTCAAATGAGATCATAATATGACGTGTTAGGATGTAATAACAAAATTAGGATTTTGGTTGTGATAGGGGGAAAGCATTTAACCTCTGCCCGAAATATGCACGTTTTCTCAAACTAAGCTTGATTTTTTGTTTAACTAAGCTTTATTTTATTTTTTTCAGACTTGATTGTGTGAACTATATATTGTGGAGCCCCCAAATGACCATATAACTTTTCTCTCTCTTTTTCAACCTTTAAATTTTCAGTAACAAACAAGTCTTTACCTGCTTGATCTTCAATGTTTAGTTTGAAAAGACAATAATATAAGCTTCTGAGCTTAGGAATATATATATATATATATATATATATATATATATATATAAGCTTCTGGAATGATTCATTCCAACCAGAACCAGGTTGAATTAAAATGATGCCATATTTTTCAAATTCTCTTTATGAAAAATTATGGTTAACTTGTTGACAATGTCCTTTTGGCAAATATGCTCTTTGAATTTGATTTTTATCATTAGGTTGGTAATTATTATTATTTTTTCTTTTTAAGCAAAAATCTACTAGCATAGTTGATCAATTGGTCCCCATCTATAAGCTTCTGAAATGATTCATTCCAACCAGAACCAGGTTGAATTAAAATGATGCCATAATTTTCAAATTCTCTTTATGAAAAATTATGGTTAACTTGTTGACAATGTCCTTTTGGCAAACATGCTCTTTGAATTTGATCTTTATCATTAGGTTGGTAATTATTATTATTTTTTTCTTTTTAAGCAAAAATCTACTAGCATATATAGTTGATCAATTGGTCCCCATCTATAAGCTTCTGAAATGATTCATTCCAACCAGAACCAGGTTGAATTAAAATGATGCCATAATTTTCAAATTCTCTTTATGAAAAATTATGGTTAACTTGTTGACAATGTCCTTTTGGCAAATATGCTCTTTGAATTTGATCTTTATCATTAGGTTGGTAATTAATTCTTTTCTTTTCTTTTCTTTTTAAGCAAAAATCTACTAGCATAGTTGATAGCTTGGTCCCCTCTACTCAATTTGAGACTTTTACCAATGCATATTATTGGGCAAAGTGCCCCAATAAACCGGTGGATACTGTGTCTAACTTGGCATTAATCTAATTTCATGGAGTTCTCACAAGTAACCTAGCTACCATGGCTTATTCAAGTACTGAGAAAGAGTACAAATCTCTTGCCAACACTATTGCTAAAACTATGTGGGTACAATCTTTACTATGTGATCTCGGTATAGTTCCTAACCTTTGATGTGATAATATCGGAGCTACGTAACCAATTAAGCATTCCCATTTAATTTCATCAAAGAAAAAGTTGCTGCCAAAGCACCGTAGGTGTGTTGTTTCATCTCAAGGAAAGACCAGCTTGCCGACATTTTTACAAAACCAATTGTCTTTGGTTGTTTTCATTCCTTTAATTACAAGCTCAACGTGTGCTCATGCAATTCAAATGACAAAGTCTAGGAGAATTCAAATTCTCTATGGTTAGCAAGCAAGCCGCCACTTATATATCTTTAACTTATCACTTCAAATATATATATATATAAGTCTCTTACAAATTAACGTGTTAGTCCACCACAACCACCAACAAATAATTAAATTTGCTTAATTATTGCTAAATTACATGATATATAATGCTGTGTCAGTTTGTAAATCCACATGTTAACACTAAACAATCAAATTCAATTGTGGTGTGGGTTAACGCGACAATACTATTACATATGCTAAGTTAATATATAAAGGTAATTATAATATCCTAATAACCCTCTTCTTAGATTTTATCCAATGAACACAAAACAAACTAGAAAGTTAAACAAATAAATTCAGAAAAAATTTCAAACTGATGTGGTAAGGGTTTTTAAATTAAAAATATATATAATTCTTTCTCTGTTGTTTGCTACTCATAATTTGCACGTCAATTTGAAACTTTTTTCTGGGTTCATTCGTTTGGGCCCCTAATACTTCTCAATTATTAAAGTTTTCTTGAAAAATAAAAGACACAAATGGGTCATGCATTATCCAAAGTTATAAGTGTTGGGACCCCCCCTCTGGCGGCAATGAGAAGGAAGCGAGTGGCCCAATCAAACATGTTGAATTGCCACCTCTTAGGGAAGTCCGTGATCCTAATTCCTAAAGCGCCATGGTCGTGCTGTCGAATCAATACGATGTACAAAAGCAATATCCACATAAATTTTCAGCAATATGATGAACAACCGTGGTCCTCTTGGAGCACTAACACGTTTTCGATATATGGATGTCTCTTGCTTTCAGATGATCATGAGACTCATGACCAGCTTGCTTTTAGGACAGCTCAAAAAGATCCAATTGGTCATTGGCTGAAAAACAAACTTTTTTGCTGTGGAAGAGTCATAGAAAACAGTGATTAATTAGGCAAGTAATTCAATCGACTAAAGAGGTGATGATGATGAAGATGATAAATGGTTAATTTGATACAAAAATAGTAGGGCAGGATTGAGGAAACAAATAGAAAGGAAACCTAGACATTGGAGACAACATCATTTGAGATCATGATGCTTCTCACATGGCTACCCTTTTCAGCAACCACCCCCATTCCTTCCCATCTTTGACTTTCTACCCTTTTGTCCCCTTATCTAAACCCCCTTTCTTTTCACTTGTTGTCATTCTTTCAGAACACCCAACAGCACGACCATCACCCAAAACCACTCCATCATGCCCCTATTTCCCTGCTCTGTCATGAAATGCACACTAGTACTAGTGTAGCCTAAGTTTGAGCACAGGGTTGGCCTTGTCCACCTTCTAAGCAACAACAAGTATATTTCTCACACTTTTCACATATTCCTCCCAGAAACTCTGCGTGCATAGGGCTTTGTTCCATGATCTCCTCAACTCCCCCCTTTCTACTTTTCTCCCTCACAATTTGGCTTTCGCTCGACATGCATCCACATATATATATATATATATATATATATATATATATGGGAAAATTTAGTTTATCCCCTTAAAGTTTTAGGAATTCTTTAATTTGAACTTCAAAGTTTTAAAATTGGCAGTTTATCTCCTTGAAGTTTCAGAAAGTGACAATTTAATCATTCTGTCAACTTTTTTCATCAAATTGGACGAAAAACTATGAAATGACAAAATTGCCCTCAAGTTTTTTTTTTTTTTTTTTTTTTAATTTCTATCCAATTTAACGGAAAATTTTAACGGAATGTTTAAATTGCCACTTTTTAAAACTTTAGAGGAATAAACTGTCAATTTTAAAACTTTGAGATTCAAATTAAAAAACTTATGAAATTTCAGGAGAGTAAACTGAATTTTGCCTATATATATATGCACATGGCTTTTGTGTGCCATCGACCCTCTAGCTAGCATGTTAGCTAGGTTTAGCTCTCACTTGCTTACCCATCATTCCCTACCCCTTCCTAGGCCGACAATGGGTCCACTCTTGATGTGGGTGGTTAACTAATTAATTAATTAATTAATGCATACATGATACATATTATATATGTATGGTATACGTGAAAGAAATTAAAAATTAAAACATGCAGACATACCTTGTGTTGTGTTGTGTTGTGTTTGGATAAGCCTACTTAATTTAATTTGCAATTATATTTTTGGGCCGCAAACATCTTGATTCTGTAGGGTATACGATCTTGTAGGATTTTTTAAGGCTAGCTGATATTTTATGTGGGGGGACCGATCGATATATGAATGAGGCTAGGCTAGGTACAAGCTAGGTTAATTTCTCAGAGAGCTGCCCTTTGCCTTTGGGACCAGAAACAGATTTTTAGTCATGTAATGAGTTGAAAACCAATCGGATTCGATCCAAGCATACATGAGTTGGGGCTGCGCTTGTTTGGGTTTAACGTACGTACGTGTATCATTAATGTGTTTTGTTTTGTTTTTTCAATTCCTACGGTACGTACCACAGGTAAAGTCCAAACTTTTACGCAAGCAATCATATATATACAACCTTTTTTTTTTAACAATACAGATTTCCAAGAATAATCATTTAGAATTCTATGACCAAATCATTTGACGGTCAACATCAATAAAATAATAACACATGCCACTCTTATAATCTTATATATATATATATAAAACATTGATTTATGACTTTTATATGCATACTTTTAGGTAATAGTAAGTATTTAATAATGCATATTTATATCAAGCATATTGTTTGAGTTATTCTCTTTATTTCATCTCTCACTAAATAAAACCTATTCATTTTAAGTTTTTTAAAATAAAATAATTCTTGGCTTTTATATACATATTTTCAGGTAATAGTAAATATTTAATAATGCGTATTTATTTAATTAGGTCAATTCATTTTAAGTTTTTTAAAATAAAATAGTACTTCTTGACTTTTATATACATATTTTCAGGTAATAGTAAATATTTAATAATGCGTATTTATTTAATTAGGTCAATTCATTTTAAGTTTTTTAAAATAAAATAATTCTTGACTTTTATATACATATTTTCAAGTAATAGTAAATATTTAATAATGCGTATTTATTTAATTAGGTCAATTCATTTTAAGTTTTTTAAAATAAAATAGTACTTCTCACTACAAAAAAAACCATCATTAGCAACCAAACGAATAGCGGCCACCCAAAAGTGGCCGCTAATAAGAGGGTATTAGCGGCCACTTTATAAAGTGGCCGCTAATAAGGGGGTATCAGCGGCCACAACTAAGTGGCTGCTATTAGTGGCCACTAATAATCCAATATTAGCGGCCACCTTTAGGTGGCCGCTATTATTGGCTGCTAATAACAACTTGAACAGGAAAAGTTTTAGTAAAAAATTTTGAAGCTCATTAGCGGCCACATTGTGTGGCCGCTAATTATGCCAAAATAGCAGCCACTCTGCTAGTGGCCGCTAATGATGGCTCAATAGCGGCCACTTTAGAGTGGCCGCTATTAACAAGAGAAAAATAAAATATAAAGAATTCGAGGGCTTATTAGCGGCCACAATTTGTGGCCACTATTAAGCCCAAATAGCGGCCAGGTTGATAGTAGCCGCTAATGATGGCACAATAGTGGCCACTTTTGAAGTGGCCGCTATTAAGAAGACAAAAATAATACATAAAAAATTCAAAAGCTTATTAGCGGCCTCAATTTGTGGTTGCTATTAAGCCCAAATAGTGGCCACTTTCATTGTGGCGCTAATTCGATGAGATAATAGCGCCACTTGAAGTGGCCGCTATTAAGAAGACAAAATTAATACATAAAAAATTCAGATGCTTATTAGCGGCCTCATTTTGTGGCCGCTATTTAAGCCCAAACAGCGGCCACTATGATAGTGGCCGCTAATGATGGCTTAATAGCGGCCACTTTCATGTGGCTGCTATTAAGAAGACAAAAATAAAAAATTTGAAAACTCATTAGCGGCCACAATTTGTGGCTACTATAGACTCAATACTAATAACCTTACATATATAATTGAAAAATTTATTTTCCAAAAATTCATCACCAATAATGTCATTATTTATTTTATATTAATTGTTGGTTTTTTTTTTCAATTTTTTTATTCTTATATTATATAAAAAATAAGTATTTACTTATTTATTTTAAATAATAGTGCATTGGGTTCCTATTGAAAACAAATTTTCATGTTAAATTAAAACACTTAGAACAATAATTATTTTTTATTGTATTATTGAAGTTTTATATTTCTTATTGTTATTTAAATGTTTGATCAATCATGATAAGAACTTGTGATTAATCCTTCATCATTAACCCATTAATCATGATAAGAACATCATATCGAACTTAGTGCAATTGTATGATTGATCGTAATATAATTAGTTCGATCATTCATAATAAAAACATATGATCGATCATAGTACATTAGTCCGGTTGATATTGATATGATCATTCGATCGATTTAATATCTAATTGGTTGTCGATAGATCCTAATGAATTGGATTGTGTTATGATCAAATGTTCGATCAAACATCCAAACAATCATAATGAATTAGTTCGATTAATCGTGATATGATCAAATGATAAATCGAACATCCGATCAAATATCTGGTGGATAATAGTAAATTAGTTCAATTGATCGCGATAAAATCAAATGTTTGATCAAACATTCGATCGATCCTGGTGAATTAATTCGTTCGATCGTGATATGATCAAATATTATTCGATCAATCATAGTGAATTAGTTTGATGTTATTAGCATAAACATTGAAGGTCGATGCTGATAATTGGTTATTAGTGTCCACTTTAATACTCTTATGAATAATAATAATAATAATAGTAGTAGTAGTACTAGTAGTAGTAGTAGTAGTAGTAGAAGATTAAGAAGAATACTATTTAGGAGGCATGTGCTTGGTTCGCGGTATAATGTCTAACACTATAAAATCAATAGCATATGCAAAAAATATTTACAACGTAAAATTAATATGTGAATCATTATACAAATACATTCCAATTTGTAATAATTCCATAGCATATCATTACAAAAGCACATCAAAGAAAATAAAACCACACTGACAAAAAAATTGAAATTGAAACAATTGAAATTAAATGTTTGATCAGACATTCGATTGGTTCTAGCTAATGCATTTATTCAATCGATCATGATAAGATCAAATGATCGATCAAACTTCAGACAAATTCAATGTTCGATTGAATATTGAATTGAACTCTAAGCATCTTATATTAAATAATTGCATTAGTAATATTGATTGGGATACAATCAATAAAACTTGATATGATTGAAGGTTCAATTGAACATCTGATAAGATCAATTCCGATTGATGCTAGTACAATATTAGTTTGATCGATTGTAATGCGATTAAATAATCTATTAAACTCTTTACATTTTGTATTATCTTTATATATTAGTTATAACTTATATCAATAGTGACACGTTGAATTATATTGTACCCATCGAATATCGGATTTGATGCAATATTTTTCCCATATTGCTCAAAATTTTTTAATTTTATAAAAATCACAATTTTCCCCCAAATTAAGTTTTTTTATAAAAATTAGGAGTAATATG
Source organism: Carpinus viminea (assembly GCA_013348765.1). NCBI lineage: Eukaryota > Viridiplantae > Streptophyta > Magnoliopsida > Fagales > Betulaceae > Carpinus > Carpinus viminea. The sequence goes on from CP054667.1 coordinate 14,104,766, forward strand.
AGAATTTTGGAATAATATTAATTAGGGGCAATATTGAACATTCCAAATTTACCATTGATTTTAATTAACATTATTTTAAAATAAATTAAAATAATTTGTTGTAAAATTTTTTTTAAAGAATTAAAAAAAAAAATATTGAATGTGACCCAATGCTAGGTCACCCGTGACACACATGAGTCACAAAGTGATCCAAAAGTGAGTCATAAGATGACCCAAAGCTGGGTCACCCGTGACCCACCTAGGTCACCGAAATATTTTGGCGCTAAAACAAATTTTAGGCCAGCGCCAAAATTTTCGAAACCCTTTTCCCTTAAATATGGCCTTTTCCCGCATTTTCTTTTCCTTCTTTTCCCTATTCTTCTTCATCTCTGACTCTCGCCTTTCCCTCTTCTTCTCACCTTTCCTTCTTCTTCTCACCTTTCTCACGTTGGGTCTCTTTGATATAGATATTCTGGTTGGCTTTCGTATAGGTGATTTGTTCCTTGATTTCCATTTTAGGGTTTGTTTTACTGAGTATGACGATTTAGGGGTTTCTATAGAGGCTTCAATTGGGTCATATCACGTATGGTGAAATGTTATTCAGTTGCTCTGGGTAGTTCTTGTGTATTCAATGACTGAAATTAATTTGTGACTGTTTCCCCTGTTTCCTATTCGAAGCTGTTAACCCTTTGGTGAACTCCATCTAGAGCTCATGAAGAGTGTGGATTAGATGATCTAGAGCTCACTCTGGGGAGCTCGAGGACCAGGTGTGTTGGTATGAACATGTGATAAGATAGATAGTCTTGATCGTTTCTTTACTTACTCGAACCATGTTATATTGTAGGTAAATGATTGCACAAGTGCAAGAATCAATGGTACCTTTGTAAAAACTCTCAGCTGTTTAAGAAAAAGAGTAACAAAACAAGACCGAGATGAACACAACCAGTAAGTCTATTTATTTCATATTTTCTTTTATTTTTTTTCAGATTTGATTTGCCTGTAAGTTATATATAGTTAGTTCTTCAAGGTGTGGGGTGTTTTTTCAACCCTTTTCTCTGTTTAAACTAATTTCATTGAAAGGATCGATATACACGTATGCATGAGCTACCATTTACTTGGTTTGTTGGAAGTGATGCTCAAGGACTAGAAAAAAAGGACTAAAATGACTTCTTTATCAGAACTCAATGGCCAATCCTTTTGTGAATATTTGGATAGAGAAGACTTTTACCTTGTGCTTCGGTATATTCTTTGACATCATAATGTGATCTGCGTGTCATTAATTCTGTCCACTTCGGTGTAGGTGAATCTTTGTTGTAACCTTTAGAAACTCAATAATCAAGCCTGCAGGGAATTCCACCTAATTTCACCTAATTGGTATGCCATCTTCTTCTTGTCTTCATATATACAACTTGTCATGTTATCATTACTTTTTTATTCATTGGTTTAGAATTTATTTGAAACATTTGGTGATGTTTGTTGATATGTTAGAAGTTGCAACTTTGTCTGGTAATTGCTTTGCTGACCGATAAACATATTTTGTTACAAAAAGTAAAAAAAAAAACAAAAAAACAAAAAAACAATATTATATAACAATATTTTAGTTTTAAGTGTGTACAGGATGGCAGAAGTGGAAGATGTGAAAGGAGTTGTGATGCTAAATGACTCAAATAACAATGGGTAAGATATTTCAATCCTATTTTCAATCACTTGTTAGTCTCTATAATTTATTGTGCAACTAAATGTTTGTTATGTTTATACCATTAACTATGCTAAAATGCTTCTAACATGCTATTCTGATTTTCAATATCCATTTTGGCTATTGTCTTCTTTGATCTTTGCTTTTAAGTTATAGATACATATGTAAATTTTCCAAGTGCTTAAAGTACCCATTGTTCATTTTGAGGAACTTTGCAGTATATGCTTTAGTCATATATGATATAGCCTTAACAATTGACTATATTATAGTAAATTCTAGTTTAATTCTGGTTTGAACTTTACATTATCTTTTGGTCCTTTTGAACTTCACAAAAAAAGACATGATTTTTCCAAGGCCCACCACCTTTTTTATCAGTTGGTGAATGGTAGCAATGAGTATCATCTCTATATTCTTGGGTCCACAATGGTTATACTTTATGTTTGTTGTTCACTTTTGTAAACTATGGTATTTTGATGTTTGATGTAAGAGTACTACTGCTGGTATTTTTATGTTCATTTGAGTGGCATATATATGTTAGTTCCTATGGTTAACCATCTTGTGCACACATAATCCATTTGAAGATGAATTCAATAGAACTTTAAAGCATGATTGCATGTAATGAGTAAAATTCTTGATCGAGTCTATCCTTTCCTTTTCTTTTTGTCGACATGAAGAATTGAACCTTTGATTCTTTCTGCTTCACTGCCATGCTTTGGTAGCTTTAATAGCGAGATTTTCATTTGGAGAGATTTTTCATTTTTTAGCTAATTGTCTCCTTATTGTTTGTGACAAATGTTTTACCATGCATCTCTTGTGGGATGGATTTACTGCTTTTTCCATCAAATACCATATTTAAGAAATGTAATTGGGCTTTTCTTGAAGTTTTTAAGCCAATTGTAGCCTTGAATCCATGTATTGGTATACATTCAACTGTAATGTTTCTACATTACATTGTTTTTTGATTTGGACAACTTGTGACATGCATTATGTAGATTAATTCATTGGTTTTGTCCATCTTCTACTTTTTCGCTTATACAAGCCTTCTAAGTTGAGTAGCCAAATTGTAGGTTTATTAGAAATAGATTTGTTCGCATCTTACTTATTTCTTTTTATTTAAATTTTCTTTCCAATGCTAATCTGAGTTGTTTGTCCACTTGTCATTATGTGCCACCTCTTACATAGCTGCAGTTCTTGCTCAAGAGTCACTGCTTCCCAAGCTACAATGATGTATTAAAGGTACTTATTAGTATTGTGACCTAAGTAGAAGTTTATGTGGTATTTCATAAATTTTTAATCCTCTTTCTTTCCTATATGTAGCTTCTTGAAACGAAGGGGGCGATGTGGAGAGTGGGCAAATTGTTTTACATTTTATTGTCGAGCTTTTGGCTATGAATCTCGGTTAGTCATCTGCCGAGTATGTTAATATGATAACAACTTAGAATGCAGATTTGTACTAAAATATATGGTCTCCTTTTTGTGGGGAAGCAGTGGGCAAATTAGTACGAACCTCCGTGTTCTTTTGGAATAGTGAATTATTTCCTAGTATTTAGTATGACGATGGGAGGGAAAATCACAAATTCTGCACTCAAAGTAGTTAGGATATACTTGACATGCATGTGATGTACAGAAACGACATCGATATAATAATAAGATAATTGATAACACATTGTCTCACATCAAACACTTACTTGAGAGGCTGAGAATATTGATAATGCATGCAGGACCATGATATCAATGATTTGGATATTTCTATGATACAATGTTTGTACCGTGTGATTTTGGAAATGTTTAGGCAGTGTGTGTATGTGTGAATGTGTGTGTATTGTGTGTGTTTTAGCATTGTGAAAACTAATTGGAAAAAGAAGTATGATGAGACTTTTAATTATTTGGTTTATGGAAGAACTGGATGCTTGAGAAAAATATAAGCTTTGTTTATATATGCTAATATCATTTTATTTTTCAGATCGTGGCTTTTACTAATCATGTTTGGATTGAGTGCTTCTCACAAGTTTTAGGAAGGTGGATTTAATTCTTGAATAGCTGCTTTTTATTTTCTTCTTTAGGAGCATGAGAAATATTAAGTATAGTTGATGTATTTATATCAATGTCTGTTTACTCAAAAGAAGAAAGTTGTAAACTTATTTTGCAGCTACAAAACATTATTAGTGATTTTAACTATTGGAAATTTGTGGGTTTTTTGAAACAAATTTACTTGACATCTATTCTCAGGTCAAAGAAATTGCAAAAAATGTTGATGACGCAGTGAGAACTTCCAGATGCCAAAATGGTAAAGTCTCACCTTGGTACTCATTTGCTGAAAAGCTTTTGGGGTTACAATTATGACAAGGGTTTTTATTTTGGCTATCTGCAGAAACCAAAAGATTTATGGATTAACTTTTGCATCTCCTTTACACATTTGCTCACAATAGCTTCATCATTTGCGACCCTAACAAATTCTCCACCATCCTTCTTCCTCGCCACTTTAAGCACAGTAACTTCTCCAGCTTGAATTCATTCGCCAGCTCAACACATATGTAAGTATTCCCTCTAGCTTATGAAAAAGTAAATCCTAGCCCTTTCATTTCTTTTGATGCCTTTGTAGTATTATATCTGGGTTGCTTTTACATATACCAAATATGTCTTCTTTGTTCCAGGTTGTTGAATCATTCACAAATAGCGAGAAGCATCATTTGAGTTATCTTTGCGTGATTTCAGAGATTCTTTGATTTGAAGGCTCTTAATTAATGTCCCAACTTTGCATCAGCTTTTGTCTAATTTGAGTTGGTTTAGTAAAATTAGGGTGTTTAATTGCATTAGCGAGTTGATTAATCTTTTTGTGTTTTTAGCTGCATATTTTGATTCCGACTGCTTGATGAACATTTGGTGAACTTGTCTTGTTTGGGTTTGTTTTGATTTCTATAAATATGCTTGATACATTTTCCATGACTGCTATTTAACAACATAAATTATAAAGATTTTGGTTTTTTTGGTTTTTGGTTTTTGGATTTTTTTTTTTTTTAATTTAAATATCATTAGCGGCCACTCTTAGAGTGGCCGCTAATGATTTTTTTTAATTTTTCTAATTTAAATAGCGGCCACTATAAAGTGGCCGCTAATTTTTTTTTAAAAATTTTCTAATTTAAATAGCAGCCACTATGAAGTGGCTGCTATTTGATCACATTAGCGGCCACTTAAAAGTGGCTGCTAATTATTTTTATTTTTTTCAATTTTTCTAATTTAAATACAGTGGCTGCTATTTGATCATATTAGCGGCCACTTACAATCACATTTCAACCATTTTTAGCGGCCAAAAAAATAGTTATTAGCGGCCACTTAAAGCGGCCGCTATTTAGGGTTTATTAGCGGCCACTATAAAAGTGGCCGCTATTTCTTATTAGTGTCCAATTACTAGCTACCACTGAATAGCGGCCAAAAGTGGCCGCTATTTGTTAATAGCGGCCACTTTTAGGTCATTAGCGGCCACTTTGAGTGGCCGCTAATGACCCTTTTTTTTGTAGTGTGATCTTGACTTTTATATACATATTTTCAGGTAATAGTAAATATTTAATAATGCGTATTTATTAAATTAGGTCAATCATACTACTATAGTATACTGTATATATCGTTTGTTTTATTTTCTTTATCTCGTCTTTGACCAATTAAAATATATATATGTACTTTAGTTTTTTGTGGAATAAAATAATTCATAATTGTCTCCAAGAGATAGCTCAATCGATTGGAACCACCCCTCATGAAGCGGAGGTCACTAGTTCGAATCCCCTTTCCCCCTCTTGTGTGGACATGTCAAAAAAAAAAAAATTCATAACTTTTATATGCAGGTAACAATAAGTATTTAATAATCCGTATTTATTTAAGTTCATTCATATTGCTACATCAAGCATACTGTATATATACACTGCTTGGTTTATTTTCTTTATTTCATCTTGTCCAAATAAAATCTATCCATTTTTTAGTTTTTTGTGGAATAAAATAATTCATAACTTTTATATGTAGGTAACAATAAGTATTTAATAATGCATATTTACTAAAGGTTAATCTCTTATTCTAATACGTTTGTCAAAATCTCTAGGGTTTGTTCTCTCTAGTGAGATCGATCTGAGACGCCATGAGATGAGGGAGCCAAGCTTCCTCCTCCCCCCTCCCTTCTACTCCCTAGCTTCTCCCTTTCTCCATCTTCCCTTCTCGCCTCTTTGGACGTCTTTCTATCTTTGGAGGTCCTTCCTCCACCTCCAAACTAAGAAATTAATTTCTTAGTATGTAAGAAGTAGTACTATATGTTTTTTTTAATAGTATGTAGCATTAATTAATTATTAAAAAAAACCACCTAGCACTCCTAGCACTTTTTTTAAAACTGCATGGGTTTAGAGGAAATTTACATCCATTCAAGAATACAAGAAACAAAAGAGGCCAGGGGATGCTCTCCATGTCAAATGAAATGGAGAAGAGACATTTAATGGTTTTTATATATATGTATGTATAATTGTGTATATAATGCCAAGTAGAGAATATATTTATACATCATTTAAAATCTTTAAATGACATAGTATATATATCATATACATTGTTAAATGTAATAAAATAAAATAGCATCATAACCATATAATAATTCCACTCCATTCCATTTCTCACTTGAATGGAGAAGATTGGGGAGGAGGAAGAGTACTTGAGCAAAAATTGATTTAGAAACGTATGTAAAACAGAATGAAAATTGAAAGATATTCCTAGGTATGTTAATTAATTAATTTAATGTGTTAGACTTCTCTAGTTATATTCTTCAATATAAAATGGTTTGACTTACAATTATATATTGTTGACTTGTTTTTGGTTTGTACATGTAAAACATTTCAATTGCATAGAGAAAAAAAGAAAAAGAAAAAATCAATTGGCTGTTTGACAATATGACATATAGTTTAATAGCTAGTAGTCCATTTCAATAAATAAATAAATAATAGTCAAATTTTAGTTTACCACTTATTTGTTATAGGCTATTCTTATGGGATGAAAGTTTAGTTGTACTCTAAGGCATTGTTTATTCGAATCCTTAAGAGTAACGGTATTGGGTTTTGAGTTTGTCTTTTGTTTTATTTTGGTTCTTTTCTAAGAGTAAATCATTGACCGATATAATAAGACAGCTAGAATAGGGATTTTCAGATAAGAAAAATATGTGTTTACGCAGTTTGATTAAGGGCATTTTTGTCGGTTTAGATAGAACTTATTCTTTTAAAGCTCACAAAATAGTATTCACACATGCACACACAACTTGTAAATTAATAACGAAATGCACTAATTTAACTTGTTAACCCAACTTTCTTAATTAATATGAATTTGAGGTTTATGATGAGATACGATGGAGAGACATGATGGAGCAAAAATTCAATATTTTTATAGGTCTTCCACGCCACCAATTATCCGAGGTGGTGTAGGATTTGGACCAGACTACCAACACTCTGTTTTCGGCCCAATAGACTGCACGCTGGTCGCTAGGTGGTTGGCACTTGGCATGCATGATGCATGTGCCTTCTGGATTTGGCCATAATGTCACTCATATGCCATACTGATTTACTAACATTATTTATTATACGCTATCAGCTCGATCATCATATATAATGTAAAAGCAAGTTGGGGTTAGAAGTTTTAACTCAGTCTATTAAACTCACAATGGTTTTCAACTTTATTCATGTAAAAATAAAATAAATAGTTGGGCCTCTATGCAACATAGTGGCCTTATATACAGTTTATCGTGGACCAAACCGATCAATATCTCACTTATAAGATATTGATCAGGGCTCACGGCCTTATAAGGTTGTGAAAGAGATCCATGGGTGGGTTCAAAGAAGCCCATCACTAACCTTAACTAACCTTTCAAGAGCCCACCGGCCCATTGACTGTTTCTGTCTATTGCTTTCTAAGGCTGGGCTTTTCTTTCTTTCATCATCTTCTTTTATTCTGTTTTCCTTGTTAGCAATCGTCAATATCTCCTTCAAATTAAAGATTGCCTCAGTGTTCTCCCAAATCATTCAAATTTGTCAATGTCTATTCTAAATTTCTAAGGCCAGCAAAAAAAGAAGAGAAAAAATTAAATAAGAAAAAAAATAGCTCAAAAAAAAAAGAAGGCTAGAATATATAGTTGAGCAACTCCTCTCCAACTTAGGGGTGGCCGAAACCACTCCAAATGTCTAAGAATAGTTCGGTTACCCCCTTTGGCCATATGAGATGGTCGGGGTTGCCAAATGTTATGATTTTAGTATTTTATATGAAGGTTTTTGGCACTCAACTCTTGTTAGTTGATTTTTAAGGGCATGTTCCACCCAAAATTTATATAACCAAACCACTTTCAAATGACTAGTAGGGAGTGATTTGGCCATCCTTTTCTGCCATATGTTGCGGATAACCACCAAGGCACCTAGCTTTCCCTTAAACCTAACCATCCATGATCCATACCATGCCCAGATGCATTCTGATACAAATAAGCTATGGTACTCGTAGAGTCCCCCTAGCTACTAGCTAGACATAGAGAATTACATTTTAATTACCATCTTTCTCAGGCTCCGAGGAGGAAGAGCCATGATTTTGAAGCCAGCTGGTACGACATGTTTTCTTCTTCGGTTTTATAATTTATTCTTGTCTTCTGTAAAAGAATCCAGCATGGTTGCAGAAGTACCTCTATAAAACCCTTAAAAAAGTCAAAAAGAAAGAAAGACAGGGCTAGCAGCCTATGGTGTAAGCAAACATGGAAATGGCTCTGATGCGGTCCAGTTTGCAATGAAATATGTCATCAATGGTAAAGAAGTCAATGGATGGATGGATGGATGGATAGGCTCTGTAAGTGTACGTCCCTCCGCTGGAGAGTTTGGTTGGCAACCCGTCACCTTCTCTGATCTTCTCATATCCCTTTCCATGCCTTAAAATGGAGTAAACGACACCTCTCTGACAAAATTATCCTTTAATATCTTGAATAGTTGAATGTACTTGAATATATCATATATGATTGAAACTAGTTTAGGCTTTGTTTGGAAACGGTAAGTGGATAAGATTTTGTAAGTCTTAAAAAAAAAATTTCAAAATCAACCTCAATATTTTTATTTTTTTATATCACATTAATCATTTTTTATTACTTTTCAAATAAATAAATCATTACAAAACAAAAAATTTCATTTTTTTATACAAAAAATTTTTACTTTTTTCCTAATATCAATCAAATTTGTTATAGTTTCAATCCACTTTCACTATTCCCAAACACACCCCTAGTGGTTCTGATTAACAAAATACAAATATCCGATTTATTATAATGTTAATTCAATTTTATGAAAAAAAAAATGTAAAATTAATCTTTGTGATTTAATTGATTTAGAGCATCCACATCAAGTTCATTATATCTAATATTTCTTTAGAATTTTAACAAAATCTACAAAAAGTTCTCCACATCAAACTCTCTATCAAATGTTAAATATAACATTTATCAAACCTCTTCTTCAAATTTAAAGAGATCAAAAAGCAAATGTTAAAATATTATTATATTATTTTATTGCATTCTAGCACCACTTTTCATTTTTCTTTATCTCTTTTTTCTATTTCTTTTCCTACAGAGTTTTATCCCCTCATATTTTACTTTTTTTCCCTTCCATTTTTTTTGGCCACTCCTCTTTTCTCAGATGCACAACTGCATTAATTGATGTCCATTTTTTTTCTAATAATTAAATGCATTCATCAACGAAATCTATTGAATTAAAGATGCAATTGTGCACAAAAAATAATTTAATGTATGTGAGCGTGAAAGTGAGTTTCATGGTAGTTAAAGTAATTTGGTTTCGCAATAAAAATAATAATATTTGGTAAAAATAGCAAAATATTTAAAGAGTTTGATAATTTGTAATCTTTAAAAGTGACTAGTTATATCTAAAAAAATACACTTTAAAAGTTAAATTTAACTAAATTTTGCATAGCTTGATGTTGATGCTCTTATAATTGGCTCTCTGTAGTATCAAAACAAACTCAAAGACCCATGATGTATGCTAAAAAAATAATTTAATTCCTATAATCAAATTCCATCCACTAATTTAACAAATTCTGTTAGTATGACATTAACTTAAATGAGACAAATATCATAATTTTATTGATTTTAACGTTTCACTTTATTAGAATTTGTTAAGTTAATAAACAAAATTTGACTGTAGGAAGTAAATTGCTCTTTTGATATATCTCAGGGATCTTTAAATTTATTTTAATACTATGAGTTAATTGTAAATCAAATAAATCATGTGGACTGTTTTTACATTTTTCCTCAAAAAAAAAATTTGCAGTTTGCACCGATGGGCAATAGGTATTGTGAGAGATGCAACGGTTTTACTTTTAATTTGAAACGTTCATTTTAAAATAAATAACTTAAAACAGTCATGTCATAAAAAATAAAAATAAAAATATTTACTTTTATTTAAAAGTAATAAAAATATTAACAAATAATTCAACCACAAGACACCGTAAAATCACTATAGACTATAGTAAAACTTGAGTACGTCATACACAGGCATTTTCCGTAATAATGAAGTGAAGGAAGGGCAGTCTCTCCGCCTGCCATTTTTGACGACCTTAAGCTAACGCGCGGGTCCCCGGATCCTTGCACAATGATGCAAGTGCCTTTACCAATTCGTCAAAGGCTAAATTGGAGTAGCATTTCAGTAAATATTCCAATTTTGTGACCTGAATTTGGATATCGACTCTGAAGGGAGCAGGATGCGCGTAGTTTCTGGCAGAGCAGCCAGCTAAGGGAAATAGATCGGGAATCAAATCCAAAGTACAGATTTACCCCTCTCCTTGTGCTTTCACACTCATTCATATGATCGCAAACAGTGACCTGAATAAGGACACTTTGTTTTCTTTCTGTCCTCCCAAGCCTAAGCAAAGTACTGAAGCAAGAGAGAGTTTTCTTTTACTTTACTTTAATATATATCTATTTTTAAATATAAATAAATTCAACAATTAATTTAAGAGAATTTATATCAGATAGGCATGGGTTGAAGGTCCAAAATTATTAAATTCGTAGGTGTTTTTTTTTTACAAATAACAGCATGGGTATATCGACGCCTATCATAAAATCCTTCCTTCCAATTTTATTAACTGTCGTTACCTTTTTTCAAAACTCACCGTTTTTTACCAATAAAATATTATTTTTTAAAAATTTAATTTTAAAAATAAAATATATTAAAATTAAAAAAAGAAGAAAAAAAGAGGGTGGCAACCACCCCATAGGTGGTTGGCTTTTAGCCATGGGGTGGTTCGGTGGGGTGGCGAACCACCCCCATGGCCTAAGGGGTGGCCTTTAAGTCTATGAAAAAATAAATAAATAAAGGGTGGCAACCACCCCATAGGGGTGGATGGCGCCTTGGGCCATAGGTGGTTCGGCCACCCCTGATCACCTAAGGGGTGGCCCTTTAAGTCTATGAAAAAAAAAGAGGGTGGCCACACCCTTTAAATCTATGAAAAAGAAAAAAGAGGGGGCCGGTCAGGGGTGGCGAACCACCCCATGGCCCAAGGCGCCAGCCACTCTATGGGGTGGTTCGCCACCTCTTTTTTTTTTCTTTTTTAAATTTTAATATATTTTATTTTAAAATTAAATTTTAAAAATAATATTTTATTGATAAAAAAAGCGTTTGAAAAAAGGTAACGACAGCTAACAAAATTGACTAAGGATTTTATGATGGCGATGTACCCATGCTGTTATTTGTCAAAAAAAAACACTTAAGGATTTAATAATTTTGGACCTCCCACCCATGCCTATCTGAAATAAATTCCCTTAATTTAATTTAGGGTTAAATATTAAAAACCTCCTAAACTTTTTATTCTTATTTTTAAGATTTGATTTTTATCACAAAAGATTTTTATAATTTTGATAAAGACTAAATTAGTCATTCCGTAGGTTGATCATTAGTTGACTTAACGCAAATGACACGTAGACCAATTAAATTTTGCCACGTATCATGTAATTTATTTTTTATTTTATTTTAAAAAAATTAAAAAATATATTTAAAAAGAAAAATTGGGGGTGGCCGAAACCACCCCCAGTGGGTCTTGGGGGTGGTTTTGGCCACCCTTGGCCCTTTGGGGATGTCTTGGGCTCAATGAGGGTGGCCAAATTTTATTTTATTTTTTAAAAATATATTTTTTAATTTTTTAAATAAAAATAAAAAATAAATTACATGACACATGACGAGATTTAATTGGTCCATGTGTCATTTTCGTTAAGTCAACGGACGAAATGACCAATTTGATCTTTATCAAAATCACAGGGACCTCCTGTGATAAAAATCAAATCCTAAGAGGAAAAAAAATAAAAAAGTGAAATCTTATGGGATTTTTAGTATTTAACCCTTTAATTTAATTTATCAACATTTGACTTATGATAATACACTCCTAATTATTTTTACTCATTATAAAATATTGTATCAATTTATTTTAAAAAATTAAGATAACTTCACTCTATAACCTTGAATTATCACGTGATTTGACAAGCCTCCAAAATTTAAAATCTTTCAATTTGAACCCCTCAACTTTCAATTACAATCAATTTGAACTCATCAATCTGATTTAGCTGTTAACTTCTAACAACAATATCTAAAAATACTAAAATACCCTTGACTTTCGATAATAATAAAAAATTAAAAAAATTGCAATTTTTTTAACTTTATTTTTTAATTTGGAATTTTATAAAAAAAGTCAAAAGTATAACCGTCATTATCTCACTTTTAACGTTTAAAATATGAGATAAGGGTTTAAATTGATTGCAATTAAAAATTTAAGAGTCTAAATTAAAAAGTTCTAAAGTTTAAAATATTTATCAAATATTGTGATAATTTATGAATATAAAATGAAGTTACTAAAAAAGAAAAAAAATGTATAATAAAACTTGTTGAGGCAATAATGGGTGGGGTGACTCATTTCTTCTAATTAGAATGGATGTGAAAGGTCAATAAATAGGAGATGGGATGAAATGTACGTGGGGATTATGTGTTAATATATTACATAGAGGAGAGAGACATCTTAATGGTTAAAAAAAATTTAAGTATAAAAATTTGACGGATACATTTATTTATTTATTGGATGACATGATAAATAATAGATATATTGACACGTCCTTTATCAATGATTTATAATAAAAGTTATCGTACCTTTAACAACACTTTTTTTTCTTTTTTTATATGTCCGTATATGAGGAAAGAGAAAAAAAATTTGAATTAATAATCTCTACTTTATTAAGTATAATCTACAATCAATTGAATTACCTATTCGGGACAGCTTTAACAACACTTTAACTTTGATTAATTTACATTATAATTAAATACAAAAAATCCTTATATATTGCAAAAGCTAACCTTCCCTTCCTTTGTCTTTCCCTTCTAAGCTCAAAGTACTACAACAATCCTCACCTATTTTCTCCTTCTATTTAATTTTTTTCCCCTCTTTATCATCCGATTTCTCTTGTTGAATAATATTTGTCTTTGATTGTCTCAGGTTCACATTAAACCTTTTATATTAGCATTGGAAACACATACATACACCATATGAGAGAACTTACCTTATTTTAGAAACGCTATTCCAAAATGAGTAGAGTTTTCATTAATCTAAAAAATTTAAGTTCTTATTTTTCAACCAATTATTTGAGCCTTCTTGAAGTACCATGTAGCATTTTTTTTCTCAAGGTGCCAACTAGGGGCTTAGAAAGGATATAATCATCAAGCTTATCATATGACATATGACCTCATATATGTTCCTTGCTTTGTTTTTCATTTTTTTGTTTCTTGTTCTCAAGTCAAATATATTAACAAATAATTCAAAACACAAAAATTGTTTATACTTTTACGTCACATCAGAACAACTTTTTCAAATTAAAAACAAACAAACATATCTCAAACACATTGAATGAATTGGTTTTGGCTAAGATAACCAAAATGGTGTGCTTCTTTGAAGAGTTGGTAACATAATACAAGTAGAGTAATCTTACATTCAAGATTACAATTCAAACCACAACAATGTAAAAAAAAAAAAAAAAATCATAGTACAAAACATTATAAGAACATATTTTCACCTAATATATATATTACATCATAATGTAACATAATTTATATATAACACGTTAACGATCTACTCTAACAAATGAACTGTGATTAATTAATTATTATAATTGTTTGATAATCAGCAACGAAGAAAACAATAACAGAGTACGATAAGATAAAGAAAAGACTGAGCACTGGTTAAAGTACGTCCAAGGCATAAGAAGCTTTATTATCGTCTTTAAGCTGCATTTCAGAGTCGCAGAGAAAAAGGCTAGAGAGAAAATTGACAAGAGAGCTGAATTAGTGCCCAAATAATTCAAAGAAGCATTGTAGCAGAACAGTAAAAAGGAATTCTGAAAATCACTGTTAGATGCTGCCACAAACGAAAGATCTTTCCAAACCCCAAAAGAGAGAGAAAGTGGGGGTTTAGAGTTACAGGCGCCTCAGCCATTTATCAACTGGGCACAGAGGATAACAATGGATTCAGGAAAAAGCTCTCTCTCATTGGCTCTGCAGCGCTTTAATGGTGGAACAGAGATATGTGCACATGCAGAGGCATATGATTTGTTTCTCTTTACATGCCACGAACCCCATCCACGTCCGCTTTCTTTAAGCGCTACAGTACAGCCTACAGAGAGTAATATTGCTGCAATGAAAAATGAAATGATAGGTTCCATTTATTTGCTAGGGTTTAAAGAGAATCGGGGGGAGTGATACTGTTACAGAGAAAAAGATAATTTTTTTTTTAAAAAAAAAAAAGTTACTAAGAAAAAAGAAAAAAGGAAAATAGATAAAAAGTTGGTTTGAAAAGAGAAGCATCCATATTATGATGCATATAAAAATATGTAAGGCTTCACGAGACTGTCAGAGGCCGAGTACACTGAGGTATCTTTCCTTTTGAGGACACGTCGCTCCAGAAAGTAATAAGAGAGGGAGACACAGAGAAAGAGAGAGGGTTTTCACTATTTGCATTTGGTGTTCTTTTGTTTTTTTTTTCCTTCGAAAATTGCAAGCTTTTTCTCAGTTGAGGATATCCGAGCGTTTCATCCGAGCGTTTCACTTTCACTCTGTTTTACTTTTTTTTAGATGAATATGTTTTGCTTTCTTTCTTCCTTCCTTTTTTATTTTATTTTAAATTATTTTAAGGTGCTTTTCATTTAAGAATCTGATTCTATCGAGCTGGGTTTTACTCACTCTCTGTGTGTGTGGTTATTTTACTATAATTTTACGTTACTGTAACTTCCTCATAAGTTCCTCTAATTTTTTTTTTTTAATTATGTTTTCATTTTAAAATCCCCTGCACGTTCCAGCGACAGGATTTTGTCATGTAATGCAGATTTTCACGAGGGCTGAACAGAGCGAGTATATTTCAAAAATGAAAAGAAAATCAAAATTCCACTGAGCTTTTATTTGTTTTAGACCTTCAGAAGCAACAAGTTTCTATTTTTAACAATCTTAAAAATTTTCTTCTTTAACTCTGTTTCACCACTTTTCGCAACATG
This sequence comes from Carpinus viminea, assembly GCA_013348765.1. Lineage (NCBI taxonomy): Eukaryota > Viridiplantae > Streptophyta > Magnoliopsida > Fagales > Betulaceae > Carpinus > Carpinus viminea. The sequence continues at coordinate 14,120,011 of CP054667.1, forward strand.
GAAAGAGCCTAGGATTGTGAGCTGTAAGCCTGCAACAGCCTTTTTCTCTTAAAAACTTTTTAACTTCGTTTTTTTTTTTTTTTTTTTTTTTTTTTTGGATTTCACTCTTTTAAGCCATTCTTTCTCTCTGTAAGACTGTAACGTTTCTTGGGCTCTCTCATTCTCCCACTCAAAGAGAAAATGGGCAGGGCAACAAGATGGCTTAAGAGCTTGTTCGGGATAAAGACAGACAAAGAGAATTGCAATTCCAGTGACCGGAAAGACAAGAAACGGTGTAGTTTGGGCAACTCCAGCAGAGACTCTACTGGCTTGTGTCACAATCCGGGGACCATACCACCTAACATATCGCCTGCAGAGGCTGCCTGGTTACAATCATACTACACAGAATCAGAGAAGGAGCAGAACAAGCACGCAATTGCAGTAGCGGCAGCCACGGCGGCGGCGGCTGATGCTGCAGTGGCTGCTGCGCAGGCGGCGGTGGCGGTTGTCAGGCTTACCAGCCATGGAAGAGGCACTATGTTTGGCGGTGGACATGAGAGGTGGGCTGCTGCGAAGATTCAGTCCGTCTTCAGGGGATATTTGGTAAGTGGGTCTTCGCTAATTGTGTGCTTTGAATTCGTAGTTTTAGTTTTAGCAATTTTTCTTGGGACTTTGTGTAGACTGGGTTGTTCATCTTTATGAATTTTTTACTCAACTGAACAAAATTCACAGAAAAATAAAGGAAAAACAAATGGGTTTTACTTAGATCTTAGTTTGTTGCTAAAAAAAACAGGGCTTTGCTTTACTATTCATTTACATTAGCTCTGTTTTAGAAATGGAAGGTCCTGAGAATGCTCAGTTTTCTACTTTTTTCAATCTGTTTGGATATCTGTAAATTGAAAATTGTTTTCTTGGATTTTGGATTCTGAGCAGGCCAGAAAAGCCCTGAGAGCACTAAAAGGACTGGTGAAGTTACAGGCACTTGTTAGAGGCTATTTAGTGCGCAAGCAGGCCACTGCGACTCTTCACAGTATGCAGGCACTTATTAGAGCTCAAGCCACGGTTCGGTCCCAGAAAGCTCGCGGGCGCATCAACAAAGAAACTAATAGATTTGAAATCCGAGCACGAAAATCCATGGTAATTAAATTTTAGAAAGCCCAAAGTTTCAATAATGTCATAAAAGAAAAAGGCAAATGGTACAGTTTCTTTGCATAGCATTTATATCTCATAATTCTTCATTACTCAACAACATTGCAGGAAAGATTTGATGACACTAGAAGCGAGCACGCAGCTCCAATCCACAGCAGAAGGCTATCGGCTTCATTGGAATCCACCATTAACTCGATTGACGAGAGCCCAAAAATCGTGGAGGTCGATACCGGCAGGCCTAAATCAAGATCTCGCCGAACAAACACTTCAATTTCAGATTTCGGCGATGACCCACCTTATCAAACACTCTCTTCTCCACTCCATACAAGTCGCCTTCCTGGCCGCTTATCGATTCCGGATTGCCGGAACTTCCAAGACCATGATTGGGGCTTAACCGGCGAGGAATGTAGGTTGATCTCCACCGCACAAAGCACCCCGCGCTTCGTGAACTCAATGAATTCACCTGTCACGCCTGCAAAGAGCGTATGCGCTGAAAACTCTTTCCGGGGATACGGGAATTTTCCGAACTATATGGCTAATACCAAGTCTTTTAGAGCAAAGTTGAGATCCTATAGCGCTCCTAAGCAAAGGCCTGAGCCGGCGCCGAAGAAAAGACTTTCCCTTAATGAAATGATGGAGTCCAGGAGTAGCCTGAGCGGCGTTCGGATGCAACGGTCGTGTTCACAGGTTCAGGAAGCCATTAGCTTCAAGAATGCTGTAATGGGGAAGCTAGAGAGATCATCAGAGTTCGTCAGAGAGCCAGAGAGATATTATTTGCAGAGGAGGTGGTGAATGTAAGTAAGAGCTAGAGCACGAGAAAGACACATGGCTGCCATCATTGCTTCTGAAGTGTTTCTTCAGTCTATAGCTCTTGGACTCTTTAGATGGTAATTGAGATAAAATAGTTTGATAGAAGAGAAGAAAAAGTGTGTAGATTTTATAAATATGATCCTAATTAGATGTCCACTGTGTTGGATTCAGATGTTGCTACTTTGTGATGGAATCATCATCATCCTCTCCATATCAATCAAATGAATTGCATTTTCTATTGTTTTGTGTTATTCGGTTATGTTTTTATTATTATTATTATTATTATTTTTTAAAAAAAAGAGATGAAAGCATAGTTAAAAAATTTCACTTTAGACCCTTGAACTATCACGTGATTTGATATACTTTCTCGAACTTTGAAACCTTTTAATTTAGATTCATAAACTTTCAATTGCAATTAATTTAAGTTTCTTTGTCAAATTTTAAACGTTAAAAGTAAAATAATTATATTTATACCCATGACTTAAGATGACCTATAGTTAGGTGACCTTTTTTCACCAAAAAAAAAAAAAATCCAATTTCTTTTTTAATAAAAAAAATTGAAAGGTAATTTTTTCTTTTTATGAGTTTTAATGACAAAAATTGATGGAATGAATAAATTAATTGCAATTAAAAGTTTAGGTATCTAAATTGAGGAATAGGATCCTGTCCATTTCAAATGAAATGGACAATATCCATTTAGTATAAAATGATGGGTAATATTGTAAAATTAGTTCTTTAACTTTAACGTTAAGACAATACTACCCCTTATTTTACACTAAATAGATATTATCCATTTCATTTGAAATGTTGAAAGGTTTTAAAGCTAAAATAGAGTATATCAAATAACGTAATAGTTCAAAAGTTTAAAATAAAATTTTATTTTTTATTTTTTAAGATAAACAAAATATATCAAAAAAATAAAAGCTTTATAGCATTTTTCATTTTTATATTTACGTCACATCATAACAATGTCTTTTTTGAAAAAACAAGTATATATTGACATATAGAGGCAGACACCACTGAAATATGAGAGCCCTAGAGAACAAAATGTAAGACCACAAATATTCATGGTTGAATTTCAAATTGAAAATGATTGGACCGAAGCACCATATGTTTTCCATTTTCCAAGTGTTCTTTTTTCCTATTCTATGTCTGGACTATTTTATGTTCGTTTGTTTGAAAAAACATGATAAAAGAACAAAAAGGAGAAACTCGTGTTTGTGTGTGAACTCTGACAACTCATCCCTGATTTCAGTTCGATTGTATTAATAAGATGGTTTAAATATATATATATATATATATATATATATATATATATTTTCCTTTGTGGTCAAAATGAAGTTGAGCACTTATATTATATTAAAGTAAGATAAGATCAAATATACGTAACCAAAAGTCATCATCTTTTGGCGAGCTCTTTTAAAATTAACTTTGACATAGTTAAGATGAGCTCTTTTAAAATTAACTTTGACATAGTTATGAAGGATGATTTTTCGGCTCTTTGACGATGTCCATTCATCTTAGCAGCTTCTCTTTTGAAGGGGACTCTTATATAGTGATAATAACACTTTAATACCCTTCAATTGTGTTTTTTTTTTTTAAAATAACTCATTCTCATTCTCATTCCATAAAATTCAAGAGTGAAAACTCTTACAATTACAGGGTAAGGTCTGAAGTAACCGTAGCCTAAACTACAAAGTCACAGATTGAATTTCATACAAATCAACAAAATTCAAAAACACATCCGCTACCCCATGACTAAAACAACAGGATAAACATTCAAATATGTTTAACAAGTTTAAAGACTACTGAACCAAGCAGACACCATCAGTTGTACAAGAAACGTTTATTCCATGACCCTAAGAGGTAAACCCTTTTATGCCGTTACTCATCCTCCTTGAGAATTAAGTCAAGATACACATTCATCTACGACATAGAAGTCTGGACCATTTTTCCTCTTCGACTCGAAAGCCAGGATAACATACACATCCATGACACACAAGTTAGGATCAAAGGGGATCCAATCGAACCATTGAGGCCAGAGCATTATTACAAGCAAATAACAAATGAAATACGTGAAAAGTAATCAATACAAGCAAAAAAATGAAAGAAACCGATCAAGGTACGTTGACCCTGCATAAAGAAGAGCACGGTGGAAGCTCGTCATGTGAAGCGAAGAAGCTAAGCAATGGACGGAGGGCAACGAAACTGGCGCGGAGAAGATCGGCAGAAACTGTAAAAAAACTCAAAAAACACATAAACAGACATAAACAAAATACAGCAAAACACCAAAACAAAAACCGGGATGGAGGAGGCGGGGGATGAGGAGAAGGGACGGGAGCACCGGGTCTAGGGACATCAAGTAAACTACTAGAGCCCGATGCGAAAGAGACGTGAGGAGAAGGGATGGTGGAGGCCATTCCTCCTTCCCTGTAGTTACGGTGTTCTGAGGGGGTGACGGCTTGGATGAAGTTAAGACCACCCTAGAGAACATTGGTATCACTCCTACATTTAATTTTCTTTTTATCTTCTCTTAGTTTCTGCCGAGTTTTTATGTAGAAAATGCTTAATACCCTTCAATTGTTAAAGACTTATGCATTGCAAATCTTATTTTAGACTCCATTTTATTACTCTCTTTTTTCTCTTAGCAGGTTAAAAAGATTTACATAAATATTAACTTCTGTATGCATCCATCATATGACATATTGGACCATAATTAGATTTCATTATGGCTACGTTCTCATTTATTTTTCTCCTTCTTCCTTTTTTTTTTTTTTTTTCTTCTTCCTTTGTGGTGATAAAGATACACCCCTCTCCTTGCTTTTAACAAACAAAGCCGTTATCTTTTTATATTTATATTTACTCATTATTCATTATATATTGTTCATAACAAATAACAATGAATATCACAAATAAATTTGGTGTTGGAGGGAGTAATTATGTCATCCCTTAAACTCAGTTTCCAAGATAATCAGCTTCTGATGATTACATTCTGATACGACAAATGGTAAAGGATGCCTAATTAAAGGAGAAAAGATACCTTTAATTGCATCATCACCCATCATCGGCTGCACCATTTTTAGGGTTTTTAAAGATGAAGCACACTTCTCTATATTTGTTTTTTGAAATGCGTGTCCGGGAAGAGGCTTTCGATTTTTGTGCTTGCATTATTATATTAAATATTAATCGTTTTAAATTATTTATTTATAAAAATTCTACTCTATATTGTATTGTTTATTAGATAATTTTGAATACTATTAAATGATGGATAATAAATAATAATTTATTAAGCTTTATAAATATTTATAATTTTTCAACCTTTTAAGCCGTTGGGTGTGGACTTTTTTTTCTTTTTTTTTTTGAAAGGCGTTGGGTGTGGACTTGGAGGGAAATAAAAATGATGTAAGAATATAAATTTAATTTTTTTATTTGTTTAAATTTTTGAATAAATGGTTATTTAGTTTCTATCCTTAAAAGTAAAGGTTTGAGTTTGACTCTCCTCATTCGTATCAAACGTCATTTATTAAAAGAAAATGAAACTTTAACTTTTGAGATGGATAATTTTATAGATGATACATTTTATTATTCATAGTCCACTAATCTAGTATATGGATTTATGTGAAGATGATAAGATAAATTGTGTTGCTAGGTGTAGAAGCAGTGGTTCATGTGACACTTGTTATATCGGTCATTAACTGTGAATTGTCACGTAGTAGTTATTATGTTTACAAAATGATGTGACATTTTATGTGATACTTATTACATCAATTATTAAAATGTATGCTACCACTTGACAGTTTATTTTAACACCCATTTTTATAAAATACAAAATATCACATGAATTTATATAAAAATAAAATAAAAATCATAGTACCCAACATTTACTCTAATAAATTTTCATGAACTAAACTGATTATGGGCTAATATTATTCAGTGGCAAGGATAGGCCCACTTGGCATGCCGACCAAAAACAAATATGATCTAAATTTGCAACAAAATGAAATCCGGGCTGGGCTTTTTGTAAAGGTATGTGTACAAGGCTCACTCTAGGCCCAGCCACTCAAAAGATGCGCACAATTTATTTTATTTTATTTTATTTTTTGGGCTAAAAATAACCGGCCACCATGAGTGTCGGACACAACCCCTCTGTCCTGGTGCCAATCTCGGCGTAAAAGGCTAAGGTCCGTTCAACTAGACAGACCCAATAGGCTACAGGGCTAAGCACGCCAGGGGCTAAGCCCATGTTATTCCCATTTTGATCGTTTCTTTCTGAGTTAGCCTATCAAATAAATTAGAGTAATGTTATATATTATTTTTTTATTTTTTATTTTTAAAATGTTGTTGGAACACCAACAAACAATTTACTTTTAATTTTTTTTTTTAAAAAAAAGTCGATCCAATAATTTTACGTTCTCTTTCTCTTTTTCTTTCTTATGTTAAACTTGAAATTAAATCTATTCAACGTGTCTTGTATTTCTTTTACAACACCTAAGCCAAACCTCAGATTACTCTAAATAGGAGATTAGAGTTCTATTTACTCTTATCCTTTTTTCTTTTTCTTTTTTTCCTGATTAAGATTAGATTATAGTTCTCTCATCATTCCAACGATTTCTCAAACCAAAAATTTGATACTATATATACATATTTTTTAATACTGCTTATATTTTTGGTATGGAAAGTCAAGTGCTGAATGAGGTCCTCAAATTTGCATATTTGAATCCAACAATGAAAACAGATATAAGACAGACATAGTGGTGCAAGAGGTACGTAATATACCTTATACTACAAGTTCTTTTACAAGCGAACACGACAATTCTTGTGACACTTACTACATCAGTTACTAAAATATAAACTATCACGCGCTCCACATAAGACTTCCCACATCTTACAAATTAACTGACGTAGCAATCCAATGACACTTACCACGTCAGCCATTAAGATGTAAAATGTGATATGTCACTTAATTATTTTCGTAAAATGTAAACCAACATGTAAGAAAATTATAGTAATGTTATTATTGCTAATATATAGAACTTTTTATTACGTAGAGTGACGTATCCAGCACTTTATATTCTGTTGAGCAAAATTTCACAAGAAGATGAGTTTCACAAAGATAAAACTGTAAAAAAAAGAATTGTGGATAGAGAAGTATTACAATTTGATCCATTCAGACCCATCAATGAAGGCAAGTGAAATAAAAGGCTTGGCTTCCTCATTGGTAAGCTCCCTCGACCAGGACACCCTCCCTGCAAAGCTTGCTCCTGGTCCTGTGCACTTGTATTGCCCATAAAACACAGTCCTGCACAAACCCAAAAAAGCCACCAACATAAATACAAAGCCTGCAGCTTCATACGCATGCTACAATGGCCAAACATGAACCAATCAAGCCACTGCTAGGAGTAGGTGGCTTGTCAAAAGCAAGCTAGCCGATCTGAATTAAAATATGCAGCCGAATTTAGGTGGATAGGGTTTGTTTTTTTATGCATAGTGGGTGCATCACACGTAGATTTTGCAGTAGCAGAGGGGAAAAAGAGCACTCTCACACACCCTTTTGTGGGTCGGTTCTTATATTGGAACCGCCCATTTGTGTGCTCACATTGCTGGATATATAGTGGATATGCCCTTCCTGTATATAAAATAAATGGTTGAGTCTACTAGCCTTGGATGGGCATCCAAGTCATTTTGTTAGAAAGGTGATAAAATGGGGGAAATAATTGAGCATCAGGGCTCTTGTGAAAAGGGGTAAGATGACAAATAGCTACACCCGCATAAAACAGATCATGGAAACCATTTGCTTCAATCTCCCTGTACTACTTTTAGTACATAAAAACATCATGTGATTCTCACGTACATTTTTAATAGAATCAAAACATTCTATTCTTCGATTAGGTAAGTTTTTAGCAAGTCAGAATCTGCTGTTTTTGGTTTCCCTATATCTGAGTGATTAGCAATTAGACATGAGAGAGAGAGAGAGTTACATTTCACGGTTAGGATCACCCCAGTTATACCAGCCTTTGGGAATGATAATGTTGTCCATATATGTGTAGGCAAAGACGACCCTAGAGAAAGGACCCCATGCCCTCCCAAGGAAGAGCGCTCCTGAGCCCGTGACCTTACAGTTCACGAATGAGAACCCCGTGTCCTCTAAAAGACTGCTCCTCCCTTGTGCTGTTAGGGCCCCCATTGACTGTGCTATTGCATGCACGTGACATCCCTGCAACACAATAATCCATTCCTCATTTTCCTCCTCCATATCATTACTTTCAATTAACTTAATACACCCCCACCATTCAATGCTTCATTATTAGGTGTACCTTAATCTTACCTCGAAAAGAGAGAGACCATTGCCAAATATGAAGTCCACAGAACCTTCAATATAACAATCCTTGTAATAGTGCCTACCCACATGGTCATAAAGCGTGTCCTGTGCTCCCAAGAATTTACACCCTAAGAATGTTGCTGTATCTGCTGATATTCTGAATGCCACTGCCTGCTTTCCAATTGCCCCTGGTGCTGGAACTGGGGTAGTGTTCTGCATATCACATTTTCTACCACAATCAGAGAGAGAGAGAGAGAGAGAGAGAGAGATTAGAGAGGGAGGTCAGGTGGCTTAATTTATGACCTTAAACGTGATGTTCTTGGCAATGAAATAAGGGGAATTCACAGCAAAAGTTGCAGAGCTGTAGGTTCCCATGGGCAGCCCTTTTGCCCCAGGTGTTTGAGCTGTGTCTCCCCATTGAACTATTGTTTTATCTGCGCCTGCTCCTTCAATGGTTATGAACGATTTTAATGGAGGTATACTTACTTTCTCCCTGAAAATTCCCACATTTCTAGTCAGATTCTGTTCACCATTTCATAATTACTAGAATTTAGAAGCCTAAAAACAAAATTTCCACACACAAATAATAATATCAAAAGAGACCTATTACTTATCAAAGGGAAAAGACACCATATCAAACAAAACTGGGATCGATCGAGGCAAATTTCTATACCAAACTGAAGAAAAACAAAAATATAACATAAAACTGAACATAGAAAAGGCTCTAAAGAAATAAGGTTCAGAAGAATTATACCATTTTTGCAGAGCCCAAATAAAAAATAAAAGCTAAATAAATAAAGGCACAATAGGAAAACACAAAAAGAAAATTCAAGTAGAATTACACAACATATATATATATATATATATAGCCAGAGGACTCACGTGTAAACCCCTGCATGGACCTTAATGACCACTCTCACAAGGTTGATGAATGGGAGAGAATCAATGGCGTCCTGAATTGACGTGAAATCTCCGGCGGCCGGATTTTTATTCACAACAAGAGTGTACGAAGGGCTTAGCTTATTCTTGGCATTCTTGAAAACAGAGTGTTTGAGGCTACCAACAAACTTGACCCACTTCATAAATTGCTGCTCTGAGAATTGGGTTCGGGCCGTCATATTGGTTGGCAATTGCTTCCCCATTGAATTCCTCGGTCGAATTCCTTTGGTGTGGCATAGTGTTTGGCTTAAGTTAAAGAAAAGAAGAAGAAGAAGAACGTATAAAATGTGCCTCAGTTTTGACATCTTGAGAGGCGAAAGAGAATGGCAATGAGAGAATGAGAGAATGTTATAAAAAGCGGCTTCCTCATTGTTTATATATGCAGATGTACATATAAGTCAGTACTAGTTTTAGGTGAAAAGTGATGCTGAATTAGAGAATCAATGACAGAAAGTGAGAGGTCACGGGTGCCTCTTCTAACATCCATGGAGAGAGAGAGAGAGAGATGAGCAAACAAATGTAATCCACAAACATGACGCACTTTTTTCCTTATAAAAGTTTTTTTGCAGTACCTTTTGTTGTTGTTTTAATGTATTTGTTTGGTGGTGCCCGTGAGTGTTCCTCCCCCTGTTTGTGTGTGAAATGTGAATATATTCGTGAGGAGATAAAATTATAATGGCCATGTTTCTGTACTACTATTTGTCTTAATATTCTGTAATCAACCTGTTGTTACGCTCTGCCTCTGGCCTTATTATCTAATCTTAAATCATGGCCGTCCAATTATTGGATCCAGAAATTTAGTAGGATTATAATCCAAATTTGATCAGTGGTTTAATTAGTTTTGTTGGGTTTCTAAATAAGTTATTAGATGGGATTGTTTAGACCCAATTGCAGGACTAGAAAAAAAGCAACAGAATCAGGCCTAGTTTCTCACTGAGATTTACCTGTCCAATGCTAAGATTAATAAATTGGCTTTTAATCAAGCTTTTTGCAGCACAGGCTATTTTTAAGGATACCAAATCATACTTTAGAGTCCAGGAACATGTGTTTGAAGGTTCTGGATGCAAACAGATTGCCCAATTGAGTTATAAATTTAGCCAACGGAATTGCAAATCCATGGCTTGTTTAATTATATAATGTTGGCTTCAATTTATCAAAAGTTGTGTGTTTGATTTAATTTTCTCTTACGGTCAACTCAAATGGCTAACAAATTAAATGTCTTTTTTACGTTGTAAAATTTTTATAAAAATGCAAATATATCCTTAATTTTTAAAAAATTATAAAACAATAATAGAAAAAGAAAAAAAGAAAAAAGGATGACCTACGTCGTCCTTGTCAGCTTGGATCTTATCAATTTTGATGACGAAGAAGAAGAAAGTTTTGTTCGTCCCTTATCAATTCTAATGGCGAAGAAAAAGAAAGTTTTGTCCTGTAATACCTAGATAAAACCAAACCTTTTTATTAATCAAAATATTTTTCATAAGGGCAATCAATAAAGGTTTTCAATAAAGATGTTTTAACGAGGCCTAAAACCCTTAGCATTAACCTAACCACACTTTGAACCCTTAGAAAATAGAAGCCAAACACTAACCCTCTCGAGGCGGACATACGCTGCTATCTATAGTGCGGACGAACGAGGGGGGATCATCGGACATACGAGGGGGGATCATCGGACATACGCTCTGCAAACCATACACCGAACATACGTGGAACTATACAGATGTACGCTACTTTTTGGAATATCCTTTGGGTTATACCTAGACGTACAAGACACCCTTTGGACTACTGTGCAATAGCACCGACGTATGCTAGGGTTGCCGGATGTCCGTTGCTTTGTCAATGAGTTGGTGGCGAACTTTTCCTATAAATACACACCCCCACCTCTCATTCCACATGCCAATTTCCATCCTCTGGTGCGCCCTAGGCTGCCAGAACCCATTCTTTGCTTGTTGAGTGAGAAATTGAGAGTGTGAGCTTCGAAAAGGGAGTTTCCAAGGAGGGAAAATCATGTTCATGCTTAACTTCGGGGTAAGCTCTGTTCCCTTTATATTTTAGCCCTATTTTATCTCCTAGTTTTGCTTTGATGAGTTTTCCAAGTGTTCATTAAGCATTGTTTAAAGATGATATTTTCAAAAGATTCTTTCAAAGTTTCATTGCGTTTTGATTCCTTACGTTGCATATGCTTATTTGTTAACTTAGAAAATGTTTAGAGGTCTAGAAATGCTGTAGGAACCATACCATCGGGGTCGGATGCACGGTCACTAGGCAGAGCACTAGTTTTCAAGCTTTGCACGTATACGCTTTAGCTTACTCACATTTTTAGGTTAAATAGGGCCTAGAATAATGGTATCTTGTATCCGTTATGACATGACTTAGTTTCGTCGGAGGAATCGCTCGAGTGCGCGAGTAAGTAGACACTTACAACCTTTTTACTTAAAATATGGGATATGTCAGTTAACTGACCACGAGTATGATATGAGCATGCATATTTTCTATAAATACTTGATAATTGTATTGTTAATTACCTATTAAAATGCATCGTATGATATGATACGCCGGTACGTGCAATATAAACAGCCATGGACATACTATATAGACTTCATGTTATGGTCAAATGTGTGTGTTATATGGGGGCTTTGGATTCAATGGTTTTGTGACCATGATGCAGCCATTCCCAATGGCCTAGTTACTATAGGATGTACATTATTAGCGGTGTAGGCCATCCGAGGTCGGACTCGATCGTACCGCTAGTATTACATACGGTATGTTGTGCAATGGCTGGGGCATCGGCATTGTACTATAGGTCCTTCGAGACAGCACCAACCCCTTTCAGAATGGGTAATATTTCGGGTAGACCATATGTGAGAGTTATGACCTATAATACATTAGCCTTTTTCCTGCATTAAAATATTAGGTAGTTATCGCCGATAGTACATCACAACCTTTTACAAAAACCTAAACCTTACTAAAATGGTGTATTAGCGAAGGTAATGCTTTTTTGATTCTTACTCAAAATGCATGTTTACTTTCATTAATTTGGCTCATGTCATATCTATATTTTAAGGTTTACTTACTAAGTTGTTAGACTTATGCGGTTATTATTCTTTAAGTAATCTGATTTATTACTCTAGGAGTGGCAATGGCTGCTGCTACCTGTTTGGCTAAGATTTGCTTATGATTACAGGTTTGTCTTTATTGCTTAGTAACTCCATATTCTTATTTGATGATTACTAGTGTCTCAAATTTATTCATCTTGCCTTGCATTTACTCTGATGATTATAAAGGGGTGATTTCCTGTTTAGTCACAAGTTGATCTAAATGGGTAAATTACTAGTGACTCTACCAGATTAGCCAAGGCTAATTTTGGGAGTGTTACATGTCCGTCACTAAAGCACATTACTACAAATCCAGGAAATATCTTAATCTAGATATGCTGCCAAAAGCTGGACTCTGTCTCAGGACAGTTGAAAACGAGTATGAGCTTGAGACTTCTAAAAACAGGCATAAGCATCTCTGTTTGTTGAAAAATGGGAAGATGGAAGTGATATTTAATGCAGAGAATCGTGAGAGAGAAGAAGGGGTAAAACTACAGGAGGATGCTAATTTTTCTTTTAAGGCGAAAATTTTCGATGCAGAGAATGATGATTGTAATGCAGGCTGATTTTGGAAAAAGAGTCAAAGGCTATTGGTAGTCTGATTCGGGTAAAAGATGGGTACTGGTAGGTTGGTATGGGGAGAAGATGATTACAGATTTGTTTTTACTGCTTAGTAGTTCCATGTTCTTATTTGATGATTACTAGTGTCTCAAATTTATTCATCTTACCTTGCATTTACTCTGATGATTATAGATGAGTGATTTCACGTTTAGTCACAAGTTGGCCTAAATGGGTAAATTACCAGTGACTCCACCAGATTAGCCGAGACTAATTTTGAGAGCGTTACATGTCCATCCCTAAAGCACATTACTACAAATCCAAGAAATATCTGAATATAGATATGCTGCCAAAAGCTGGACTTTGTCTCGGGACAATTGAAAACGAGTATGAGACTTCAAAAAACAGGCGTAAGCATCTCTGTTTGTTGAAAAATGAGAAGATGGAAGTGATTTTTAATGCAGAGAATCGTGAGAAAGAAGAGAGGGTAAAACTACAGAAGGATGCTAATTTTTCTTTTAAGGCGAAAATTTTTATGTAGAGAATGATGATTGTAATGCAGGCTGATTTTGGAAAAAGAGTCAAAAGGCTATTGGTAGTCTGATTCGGGTAAGAGATGGGTACTGGTAGGCAGGTATGGGGAGAAGATGGGAGAAGAGTGAGGAGAAGAGAGAATCGTAGGGCTAGGGAGGAGAGGGAAGTCTGAGAGATGTAGTGGTCTGGAAAAAAAGTAAATAAATAAACAAATGCATAGGAGGATAAAAGCGTAATTTGCCAGATGGGGGTACTGTGCAAGATTTGAAAAATTTGCTAGTATCACTTACTCCTAGCGTTTAATCAGATGTACACAATATCTAGAGCGCACAGTATTTAAACCAAGTAAACCGGTTACCAAACAGAGCCGAAGTGTCTCTAATTTGAAATCTAAGAGTAGTACAAAGAACTTTGCTTTCCTTAGCCTGCCTTTAGATGTATTTTGGTTATTTTTGTTCCTTACCACATGCCAAAACTTTTGATAATTTGGATCCAACATTGCAAAATTGAAGTTTCTCTTTATAAAAAAAAAAGAAAAAAAAAAGTACCACATTTGAATTTTACCTGATCCATTATATATATTAACTTCGGGTTTACTATTATTATCCCAAAATTTATATTAAAAAAATGTAAAAAAGGAAAGTATTTAGCAATTACGTTTCTATATTATTATTATAAGCAAAATGTTAAATCATAACATCAAATCTTTCTAATGGACCCGTGAAGAAGAAAAGAAATGGTAATTAACCCTCTTCCGTGTCAAACCTGAGGAGATGAACCAAATCAGAATTTTGAGTCACGAGCGACTGGTTACAGCTGGTTACTTCCAATGCCTTCTGGCCCTTCTTTCTTGATATGATGTTTTGTTAGACATGCCTTGTATTCTCAGCCCTTCTCAACTGATCTATTGTCTTATTTTCAAGAAATTCTTGCACTTGAGAGCATTCAACTCTCATCCCAAATGTTATTTTGGCTAATGGGTGTATGGAACCCCCAATGGTCGGGTTAGGGGTGGTAGAGAACCATCTCGTAACCAAAAGGGGTAGTTCGGCCATATGTAAGTTTGCCGTTCAAGCTATTATTCTTTTGCATTGTCACGATTTGAGTCATTCATTTCAAATTAAAAAAAAAAAGACTTTTGCGTCACGTTGGCAAGATTGAAAATGGTGAGGTGATGAATATGGTTCCGTGAGACTGAAAACACTATCAAATTCAAAGGGTCAATTCAAGGAAAGTGGACCAGTGAGTGACAAGAAGCTGCTGGGCTGGCAATTGTTTTCGTATTGACTGTGAACTCATAAGAACGAAAAGGAGTGACTCCCTCCTTCCCTCCCTCCCTCCCTCCCGTGTCTGTCTGTCTTTCTTTCTTTCTCTCTTTTAGATCTTATCCATTACATTCTAGGCGCGGCCTGAAATGGTACCAATTGATTTGTATCTTACAACAAAATTGATCCGCTACTTCAACATACATACGTACAAGTAATTCCAACCCCCCCTTTTTTTTGGTCTAGCAGATTTGGCTGAATAAATTCAAGCCTGCAAGCAATGACTTCAGCAATTTCAAAATGAAAAACCTGAAATTTTTCATGTGTTTCAAAATACCATTTTTTTTTGTTTCCAAATGTAGTATCAAACATTCTGCAATTTTTAATAAAAATGTGTATATGCCATGCGAAATTTGTTGGGGTTATCCTATATCGATTAAAAAAGGGATTGATAGTCAATTTATAAATATGAGGAAAAACCTCATTTTTAAGCTAGCTTTGAGAGTTGAGATAAGCTCAAAGACACCAACAACAAGGTAAAACACACTTTAGTTTTATTAACAAAATCTCTCTCTCCTGTTCTATCCCAAACGGTCAAGATTGCAAGCCTCCCAAAATGCTACCTTTCTTTCCAAGCTTTTAGCTTTAACTGGGCACCCTAGATTTGGCTTAGGTTTAAGAAATCACCTGTACTTTTTTTCTTCTTCTTCTAACAACCCAAATTTAATTCCAAATTTTTCATGAAATTGAAAGATATTTAAACAAACAAAGCAATTCCAAATGTTTCTTGGGTCCAGAAACCGAAGGAAGAATCCCTGATGAGTTTAGTAGTGAAAAATGCTTCACATCCAGCTCAACAAAATAGTTAAAGTTTTGTTGAGCCATCGTAGCTCAACAAATCCTTAGTTAATATTAAGGAGAAACTTCACTTTAAATTCCTAAACTACTGTATTTTGAGAAAACTCCCCAAAATCCAAAAACCTCTTAATTTACACCATCGAACTTTCAATTTTAATCAATTTACCCCCTCCGTTAGTTTTAGCCGTTTACTTCTAATAAAAATGTCTAAAAAAATCAAATTATCCTTCACTTTTCTTTTTTTCTTTAAATTTTTAATTTTTAATTAAGGTTAAATTTGAAATTTATAATAAGTCAAGGTATAAATATCATTTTATCAATATTAACGTTTAAAATAAGCCAAAAAATACTTCTTCCAACAAAAAGAAGTATTTTTTGGGGATGGAAATAATCGCAGTGCCGCAGAAGCAGAATCCCGCAGGTGGCAGTCCATGCGAGACGAGCGCACGTGGTTTGTGTCGGATAATATTACAGAAGATTTCAAAACGTTTTGTTTCATTCAATTTCAGGTGTTGAACTGGCATCATGGCATCCTCTTGCTGATCTGTGCAGCATCCCAGTAGGGATTACAAATAATATATATATATAGTTAGTGGGTAATAAACAGTAATCACTGGAGATTGCAGTGCAGACCAACTCAGATCAAAGATTCCCAAATGAGTGATATTATTCATACAACCAGCGTAAATCAACAATATTTACACTGATTGTATTTTTTTTATTATTACTGTTTACATTTTTTTTAATATTAAAATACAACCAGCGTGGATACCACGCTGGTTGTAAGAATATCGTTACTCTTCTCAAATATACCATACTGATACGGGTTATACATTTTTCAAAGGAAAATGATTTTTAACATTAATAGAAAGCTGAACTCTATCTATGATGCCGACAAAAAGACAGAGACGTGCATTTTTAATCTCAAGTTGGCGACAGACAAAACAAAAGTTACAAAATTTCTTACCTTTGTTATTTAGTCTGAATAATCCAAGATCCAAACAAATTATAGCAGTGAATTCTCTCTCCCTCTCTTTCTCTCTCTCTGTGTCTCTCGTTTCACAGCTTCTCCTGCTAAATGCTAATTTAAAACATTCCGGAATTCCACCTCAAGAACAAATCTGCACTCAAAAAAAGTTAAGCCCATATGTTGAAAACAGCCACCGCCATCTTCCTAGGCTTAGCCACCTCGTTCACCTTCTTTCTCCTTTCTCCCA
Source organism: Carpinus viminea (assembly GCA_013348765.1). Classification (NCBI taxonomy): domain Eukaryota; kingdom Viridiplantae; phylum Streptophyta; class Magnoliopsida; order Fagales; family Betulaceae; genus Carpinus; species Carpinus viminea. The sequence goes on from CP054667.1 coordinate 14,136,734, forward strand.
CGCCAAAATCTACCTTTCACTCCCTCTACACATCCACTTCTCTATCTGACAACACCTCAATAGCACACCATCTCAACACCCTCACTCGCCGGCCCCACGTTGCCGGTTCTCAGGCCAACGCCGAGGCTGCAGCCTACGTTTTATCAGTCTTCGCTTCCGTCAATGTCAAATCTCACATAGCATCCTATGAGGTGTCTCTAACCTACCCAGCACATCGTTCCCTTTCGCTGACACGTCCACCTCCGGAACCACCCACCACGTTCAGTCTTCGTCAAGAAATTTACGACGGCGATCCATACGCCGACGTATCAGACCAAATTCAGCCTACGTTCCATGCTTATGCAAAGTCGGGCACCGTCTCTGCGCCTGTGGCTTATGTGAACTATGGGCGCGTAGAAGACTACGTGACGCTGAAGGAAATGGGCGTGAATGTGTCGGGTACTGTTGTATTGGCTAAGTACGGAGAAATATACAGAGGGCACATAGTGAAGAATGCGTACGAGGCAGGCGCTATAGGGGCGTTGGTGTATACAGACAGGAAGGACTACGGCGGCGGGGGAGGGGATACACGGTGGTTCCCAGATGACAAGTGGATGCCACCCAGTGGGGTACAGGTGGGAACTGTTTATAATGGGCTTGGAGACCCTACAACACCTGGATGGGCGAGCACTGGAGACTGTGAAAGGTTATCAGAAGAGGAAGTAGAGAAAGGAGGGGATGTTCCTCTTATACCTTCATTGCCAATATCTGCGGCAGATGGTGAAACAATCTTAAGATCGATTGGTGGACATGTTGCTAATGAGGATTGGCAGGGAAGCAAAGATGCACCTACCTACAGGGTCGGACCAGGGCCAGGGATTGTCAATCTCAGTTACACTGTAAGCTCAAACTAATATTCTGTGTTCTTATGCACATTGCAGAAAACACCAATCTAGTTCTAGTAAAAAAAAATCAGACAAAACAAACCCGAACCAAGAGCTACAGTTGCTGAATTGTCACTTTCGGATGTTGTTTTCAGGGAAAGCAAATCATAGGGACAATTCAGAATGTCATTGGTGTGATTGAAGGAGCAGAAGAGCCTGATCGGTATGTCCAAAATCTTTCATAAAAAGTGAAGCAGAGAAGTAAAGAAAACTGACAAAACTACCTACCTTGTAATGATCAAGTAACAAATGTTACAATCACTTGCAGATTTGTCATACTGGGTAATCATCGGGATGCATGGACTTTTGGAGCCGCTGATCCCAACAGTGGCACTGCAGCATTGCTACAGGTAAAAGTGACTGCAATAGATTGCCTTGTCAAGTACCTACTCAATGAGGAAAATTCACCACAGCAGCACCGCCTAATTTTGATACTATCTGTAGATTGCAGAAAGACTGGGGAAGATGCAAAAAGAAGGGTGGAAACCTCGAAGAACAATTGTGTTGTGCAATTGGGACGCGGAGGAATATGGCCTGGTCTCTCTCTCTCTCTCATCACACACACACACACTCGCACACAACGTAAATTTAACCTAACCACTATATTCAGCTAGGATCAACCGAATGGGTAGAAGAGAACAGAGAAATGCTAGCTTCAAGGGCAGTTGCGTACTTAAATGTTGACTGTGCAGTAGCTGGACCAGGTTTCTATGCCTCTGCAACTCCCCAGCTCGATGAACTGCTCAAACGAGCAACTCAAGAGGTATCCCAAAAGTTGTGATATTAGGAAAACTCTCAAACTAGCAACAGCAAGCATAAGCAATGGTAACAGCTAGAATAACCCAACAGTGAAAGCAGCAATTGCATAAGCTATACCAAGAGTTGATATTTCTTCATTTCTTATATCATCAGTTTAGGCCATACAAATAGCATTAGCATCTGCAGAAACAATTTCCTTGTTGCTGCTATTATCTCACTTATCCCAACTGAATTTGTAACTGGTTTTTGAAGGTTCGAGACCCAGATAACCCATCACAAAGTCTATACGATTCATGGGTCGGTTCTAGCAATTCTCCCCTGGTAAGCAAATTAAATGCAAAAGCCTAATAGTAGCAACTTGACTTTATGACCTCAAATAGATGATTTTAAAAAAGAAATAAAACTGCATTGCAGCGACCCTGAATGTAAAAAGTGCCATTGACTTCGTTTCCAGCCAACCTGCTAGTGATAATTAATCCCAAGTCTAGCATCATATTACCAAACACAGATGAATAAGATAAAGGAGATGAATTTCATCAAGTGAACCTTGAAACTTCTACTGTTAAATTATTGATGCTCATTAACTTGTGCTTTCTATATAAAGATTGGGAGGTTGGGAGATGGAGGATCAGATTTTGCAGCTTTTGTGCAACATGTAGGGATTCCAGCAACTGCAATGTTTTTTGGAGGAGGTAACAAGCACAAATTTTATTCTTCTCAGATCATCCTTTAGTTGGTAAGATGATGCATGCATGCGTGCATAGACACAAATTTATACTGCGTGTATTTTTCTGTTAAAAGAAGCAACTACTAGTACACTTCTCAGAATTATTCATCCAAAAAAAAAAAATGTACACTTCTCAGAATTGATATGAAGAACTCGATAATTGAAAAAGTTTCAATGTAAAAGTTATTTACAAACTAGGGAAAGCATGATTTCAAAATCAAGTCCTATGCGATGAAAATCCAACCATAACATCATATCCAATGAATACATCACAACCACCTACTAAAACAAGTAAGAAATGCTAAATACAGAGTAAAACCCAAGCAAATATCCACACTGTTAATATCAAATGCAGTAAAAAGATTTCAATTAGAACATTCATCACAATGTAATCAAAACCACATAATAATACTGTTAGGACAATGCCTTTGTTTAACCAAGAATAAGACAAAAACGTCATAGGGATCTTTTAAATTGAAAGGCAGTAAAAGATTTCAATTAAAACATTCATCACAATGTAACCAAAACCACCAATAATACTGTCAGGACAATGCCTTTGTCTAACCAAGAATATGATAAAAACGTCATAGGGATCTTTTAAATTTCTCATATTCAAGAAAAAAAAAATACTTTGTTATAGTAATTTCTTTACCATAAGAAGAACAAATCTTTAGTATTATTTTTCAGACCATTATCCGTATGCACCATAGCAAAAGAACAATTTTTTTGAAATATAACATATGTTTCATCCCCTGAACGACCTTTTGATCCTCCTAAAAGGGAACAACTTATAAATCACAAGACAAAATTAGCCTTGAACTAATGCAGCCATTTTCTAATCATATAACTTACCGAACATGAAATAAAGTGATGTTCTCTATTGTAGCAAGGGACTAAACATACACCATTATTTTAACAAGCTTCAAAACGTCAAAACATTTTATCCTTAAGAAAAACTTATCTGCAGGTATACTATGGCAGTGTGCCTTTTGGAACTTTTATGGCTTTCCATTGAATAGTTGTCATCAAATGCAGGGTACCCTGTATACCACTCAATGTACGATGACTTTATCTGGATGCAAAAATTTGGTGATCCAATGTTTCGTAGACATGTTGCAGGTGAGCCATAAAATTTTTACTTGGCAGTATCCAAGACACTTTTTTGGATTCTTTCCCACTCAAAAATGTCAACGATATACTACAATAATACTCAGATTTTCCAGTTCATGTTTAACTACTTCAACTCTCATTGAACCATTTTATGTTCAAGAATTATTTTTTAAAAAGAAAAGAATCTTATAGCTCTAAAAAGTAACATTTTGCACTGAATCCTGGATCGGCTAATAATAAATCTTAATCTAAGTGCCAAAAGATTTGAATTTTATCAAATTTATTTTGAAAAACAGTGGCAAGTGTTTGGGGTTTAGTAGCCCTTTGGATAGCAGACGAGGAGTTTTTGCCTTACAATTATCTCTCCTATGCACGGGAGCTGCAGGTATGTCAATGTTAATAGTTGCAAAAATCATTACGTACAGTCTTGTGGAACACAAATTATTATTATTGAGTTTAGTGGCAAACACAAACATAGTGAATTGAATCCTGGAATAACAGACATACACAAAGGACATCAAAGTTGAGATCTCAGATAAGAACATAAGCCTAACTCCTTTGTTCAAGTCCATAGAGGAGCTCCAAAAAGCAGCCGCCGCAGTGATCAACCAGAGAAAGGTATAAACTTGAGAGTTTCTGTATGCCATATTGTAACAAATCACGTTTTACATTTATCAAAAACATGAAGTATGATTCTGTAGGCAATAGAAGAAAGAAAAGGTTGGGCATCAATCTGGAATAAAGACCATTTGAAGGTGAGAGAGCTGAATGACAGGCTAATGATGGCAGAGCGTGCATTTACAGACCAAGATGGACTCTCTCAAAGGTCATGGTATAAGCATTTGGTATGTTTCTCCTAATCGAATTACTATAATTTTCAAAAGATCAAGTAACAATTTTTCCAGATGTGAAAATTGAATCAATCCCACCTAATTGAAGATATTGCATTATTGTAATTACAGAATGGCACCAGATTTATTATTTTGCTCTTTTCAGATTTATGGGCCCTCAAAGCACAATGACTATGAATCTAAATCATTCCCTGGGATAAACGATGCCATTGAGGAGGCAAAGTATCTGAATACTGCAGAGGCATGGCATTTAGTACAACATGAAGTTTGGCGAGTCTCTCGAGCAGTCAGACATGCCTCACTAGTTCTCAATGGTGAACTAACATGAATATACACAATATCTATTCCCCGTTCCCCGTTTTGATGTGATTCATGAACATCATGTATCGTAACAGAAGCCAAAAGAGGCATATATCCTCCTTGTTTTCTAAATCTGGTCGTCTATCTGCATCTGCAACTATCGCAAGTCCTAATCAAATAATTTGTTGTTAGAATCTTAAAAAGAAATTGCATGTCAAATCACTTGCATGATCTGAATTTTTATTACAAAAGATTGATCAGTCCTAATCCCTAGCTTCATTAAACTCTGTCTAGGACCAAGGCTTTTCTGGATAGAGAAAATGCCCTGGCGCCTAACGCAGGAACTACGAGAGTTCCAAGAGTCAATCTCCAGAAGTCGCGTGAGGTCCATGCTCTCAGGGATCTGGGACTAGGTCGGAGCCATACAGGAACCTCGGTCATGTCGGACACAGAGAGAGAGAGAGAGATGGTCTTGCAAAAATAAACAATGGGGAGAAGAGAAAAATTGGGGACTGGACGGGGTTGGGTTGTTGGCTTGTTTGGGTGATGGACGGAGACTTGCAAAAAATATTGAAAAATAATATTTAAAGAAAGTAGCGAATAAAATAGAAAATTTGTTGGAGTTCGTACTAAAAAATGAGTAGGTACAATAAAAAATATTGCTTTTTGATTAGGTAAAATACATGTTGCTGCTGAAGATGTTCTTCTTACTTAATAACTAATATATATATTTGAATGAGCTAACAAGTAGCTTGTACGAGCTATGTTCATGAACGTTAATAGAGTCAAGCCGAGTTTATATATCTTGCTTAATAATTGAGCATAATTTTGTGTCAACGAATAGCTCACATATTAAATGAACCAATTCAAAGTCAAGTTTATCCGAGCCAATCCCAAACCTGTTCACAAACGGACTTGTTCGTTTCCAGCCCTAGCTGTACATGATCAAAACATCTTAGATTATTCTAATCATACTCTCAATTAGTAGTACCTTTACCTTCTTATGATTGCATTCATTTCAAATTTTGTGTACCGATCATTGATTCAGTCCCCTCATCTTAGCCACGCCCATTATATAGTTAGGAAAAAAAAAAGAAGAAGAAGAAGAAGAAAACAAAGAACGCACAACAATCACAAGAATTTCACCGAGTTTGCTTAGCATCTTGGCTACTTTCACTTGAAACACCTTGAAAACCCTACCAGTTTGTGTCTCAAAATTCTCAAGGTCCCAGTCCCACAACAGCCACTCTTCCAAAAATATGCATCTTCTAAAATGGGAAACCCTTTTCTTGACTCTGGGCACAAAATAAATCCCAAATCTAATTTATAAATTTACAGAACAAAACAACTAATTAAATAAGAGACCAAAACTTGCCAGGAAGCAGAACAAAAAACCTCAATAGGAGTTCCTGAGGTCAGTCATAAATGAATTTATACAATTTAAGAGCTTATAATTCCAAACAATCTCTACCCAGTTTTTAATACCGCCATGCTTTGCTCAATTGCACACTGCATGAACCAACATGCACCATGACATGACAATAAAGAACATCTTGCAAACCTCACTGTTCCTAAATGTTGGAGGGAAAAAAAAAAAAAAAGGCAAGCTCAGCGCTGTAATTTAGATGATTCTGAAAATTCTCGAGATTAATAGAGGAGATATACAAGGTTGTCAACAGACCAGGACTTATTGTTGCAATTGAATTTTCCAAGTAGAAGCAGAGGATACAAATTAATCAGGATGACTATCTAACTAATGTTTATATTGGCACTGTTTTTACCTGAAGCATATAAATTAAAACATCATAACAGCAATAAAACATATCATCCAAAACATAAACTGCTGACAAATCCTACATGCTGTACAAATGACGGGTAAAATTTGATATGTATGCACGGGAATCAAAGCTTTTAATCTATAGAATATAATGTACAATATCTACCAGCATTGATACTAAATATGTACAACATACCAATGGGTATGCTCAAGTCATTACTTCCAAACCTTGATAGCCCCATCTCTACTGCCCGATATTAAGAGTCTCTGGTTCAACTTTACAGAAGCCAGAGATAGAATGGAGTCACGATGGCAACCAGCAGAATCAGTGGCAGCAGCTGCAAGAACTGCCTTTGCAGTTAACTTACTAGTTAAAGGTCTTCTTCTTGTCTCCTGTGAGCCAGAATACAAGCACCAAGTTTAGCATTCCACATTCTAATTGCACAAGTTACAGCAAATTAAGAAAAAAAATTCAGTTTCTAGATAAACAAGGAAATAGTGCCCATCCCAAAAAATTAATAATAATAATAATAATAATAATAATAATAATAATAATAAGGAAATGGAAGCAAGAAACACTTTCACGAGCTCCACCTAATCACTGAAAGTTAAATCTTAAAAAAATGATCACAGGTAAATTTACAATTGCCATAAAACAAGCACCGAGGAAGGTAGGAAGATAATAGAATTATAGGGTGGAGATGCAAATAAAAAGTCTGAAAACTTCTGACAAAGAAGAAAGAAATAAAAGCAAAGCACAATATTTTGCCAAAACTCCATGAAGGAAAGTTTAATCTACCAAATTATTTGAATCTCATATTTCGTAAAAGATTGATAGAAGCCTAAAACATACCTGCACAACTTGCACACCAAAACTAGATCTTGCTTCATAGAAATCATCATTCCCAACTCCATTCAAGTTTGGCCCACAGATACAATAAGTTTGGTCAGGACTGCAACATTCAAGAGCTAAAGACAATTAAATCACAGAATCTCATGAAAACAAGCAAACAAGATTGAAATTTAGTTTGAAACCTGTAATGATTCCATCGACGTATCTTCAAGTCAGTACCACCAGTTAACAAATCACCCCCAGGTAAGGGAAGCAGTGAACGGATACCAAGAAGACGGGAAGGAGGTTCATTCAGTTCATTGACTCTGTACCTTGGATTGACATTTCGTCTCAGATCTGGTTTAGAGTTTGACTTACTCGACGGTCTTGCCAAGGCCCAAGGCCCATCATACATTTCAGCATCAGTATCATAGTTTGCAACTCGCAATACCTAAAATAAAAGTTTAATAATGTGACAATGAATTTAACTATGTAAAGATTGATAATTAAAAATAAAAAAACATTAGTACTAGAAGTTCTGAAATGCTTCATTCTAGCTATAAGCAGTTAAGAACACAAATCCATATAATGAAACATGAATATGCACCCTCATCACTCCAAGATAAGAGGTACTTGGTAGTTTTGTTAATACACAATCAACTTTGTCATTCCCACTACAATATGTCTACAGTAGAACTTCACATTATAAAAGTATAGGAGGTGGCACATGCTACGCTCATTCTCTTGACCTTGTTAACATTTTTCCCATTTAGTTTATTCATTAGTTACTCTCACAGTAGTAGAATGGTGTTACATGTGCAAAAAGAGTAGGGAAAAGATCACCTTCTACTCCATTACAAGATTACTAGTGCCTTATGGAATTCTATTTTCTGTCTTTTTGGGCAAAAGTGGGTTATGCTTCGTCAAGTGGTGGATCTCTTTACATGTTGAAGAGGGCAGTTTGGTAACAGTGTGGAAGATGACCTCACCTTGTTTAATGTGATGTATTAGAAGAGAAATAAATGATCGAAGTTTTGAAGACTGTGAGCAGACATTGGTGGAGTTAAAGGCCTTCATTTTCAAAGCTCTTTACCAATGAACAGCCACCTATGATTGTTCATATTTCTAATTTTCTTGATTTTCTTAATCTTTTTTTTTTTCTTTTGGTTAGGTGTTTTTTTTTTTTGGCATACTTCCTTCATACTGGGTTGCACTATTCCACTTTTTAATAAATTCCAATTACTTAATAAATAAAAAAGGTTTCTTCAACATGGTGTCTGGAGTAAATTTAATGAGTACAGGGGGTCTTGTCCAGGGTTGCTGATGAGTTGAAAAATTAGATTGTATTGGAAACAATTTTAGCCAACTACTTTTTTTTTTTTTTTTTGTTTATAAGTAATTTTAGCCTACTACTTGAAACAGTTGACTAAAAGATGGAGAATGTTCTGATAATTCACAATTTCAAGCCAATACAATTTGCATCCTAAAGAGAGCACAGCATGTTATCAATCAATTTCTGTTGAACTGTAAATCTCTACCAATGCAACTTTGCCTTCTGCAAAAGGAAAAAAAATCCTGTCATTATTAAATAAAAATTTTAATCTTTACTTGAAACTTTACTTTTCTTTTTGGGAGCAGGGAAGAATAGGTTATTCCCTATTCGCCCATCCTTGTATGAGGCCCTGGGGGAGAGAGGGGAGGAAGGGGAGATTTGTTTTTTGACGACTAGCGTGTTCCTTACAGAAGAATATCGGCACTCCTAACGCATATGATGCCATTACATTTGCTTCTTTTTTAATAAACAAGTATTAGAAACAATCTCCACGTACCTGGTGGCAGCTTCCATTTTCTGCATTCCACAGAGAAACTTCATTGCAACCAGCAGCAACGTAAATAAGGGGTCTTGTAGTAGGCAGAGAGGCACTTGAAGGAGGAATAAAAGGACACATCTTCTCTATCGGGCATGGAAGAGAATAGTGCCATGAATTCACAGGTACAAGGAACCGCAGATCCCAAAGGGAAAGCACGCCCCTTGAAGATCCTGACACAAACCAATTCCCACAAGGACCTGTTACCAAAGAAGACACGTAGCCCTCCTCAGGAGTTGCTTTTAGCGTCCACGAGCTGGAGTTTTTTCTTGTATCCCACAGATGGATTCCGCAATTTTGGGTGCTAAACATTACCATCTGACTGAAACAACTATCAGCAGAGTAGTTTAGAAGGCTGAGTATGGCACCTTCCTTGATATCCTTCTTTTTTACATCAGCAATGCCTGAATACTTCTCAACAACATTGCCAAGACCTCTCGAAATGTAATCAACAGAAAACATATGTATCATGCCATCACATGCTCCAACAATAACTTGAGCAGAACCCCGAAGCATTGCAGCACACAATGCCCGGCTTCCCCCCAAGTGATAAGTTAGCCTCGACCTAAATGAGATGTCCTTTTCCAACTTTCTCGAATCCCAAACCTTGACAGTGGAATCATCAGATGCACTCACAAAAAAGCTATGATCGGTTGTTACGGCTACGTCATTAACTGCAGAGCAATGCTCCTGAAGGTGTGCAACCAACACCCCACGTGGCCTCCAAACCGAATCTGGAATTGATGATGTCCGTGCAAAAGCTGGCAGTCCAATTAGATCAGTTGAAGTGGAGGCATCCTCCACAGTAATAGAACTGCTTTTTAGCATGCCAGATGATCCAATCTCTTGAGGTTTGGCATTGGCATAGGCAATTTGGTCATTGTCATTGCCATCAGGCTCATGCACCACTCTATGGAACTGTTTAGAACCATTGCTGATGCTATATGAGCCTGAAACAAGCTTAGGTGCTGGAACTGAACTAGCCAAGCTAAATGATTTATTTACAGGATCCATCCAAGGTATGGATGATGAACCAATTCCTGGGGTATTCGCTTGTAATGGGGAATCAGATGAGGCAGGAGGAATTCCAACTGCCCGCCTGTCCAAGCTAAAGGAGTACAACGGAATGCCATCTGATGATTTATCGCACATAAAACTACTCACACCATTAACCTGGGGCGACATAAAGCCTGAGAATTTTAGCTTTTCTGGGCATAGGGGATCACGAATATCAACTGTGCTAGCAGCATTACGCATAAAATTTCCCATACCTCTCAACTTGGCCTCACCATCATCAGATTCACTTAACTCTGGCTGTTGCAATGCCTTGTCTACAGGTGTTTGAGCCTCAGGAGTTTGTTGGTTATCTGGCCAGTTCTTAATCGACCCTCTATTGAGTAAATCCATGCTTTCCCATTGCTTAGAATTTGGTGCTATCTTGTACCATATCTTTCTCTGTCTCGCCAACATATCTGAACTCCTGGCATTTTCTAAGACTTGATAATATTCCTGTCTTGTGGCTGGAGGGTTTAAACATGAAAGGAGAGCCTTCTCAGAAGCTAAAGATGCTGGTTGTCTACGTAGGAAAGGCCGTATAAATGGGGCAAGGAAAACATAAGAATCTACTGCACCTAAGCTCTCACTGCTAGCAGCAATGAAAGTGACAGCTGACCTTCGTACCCATTGACTGGGATAACATAACAATGGAAATGCTCGTTCTATCATCTCCAGCAGTATCCTCTTCCGTAAGAAACCCCTTCTACACAAAACGGCCAAGCATTCAAAAGCATTGACAATTACAGCCTCAGTTGCATCACTTAAAGCCTGCTCAATGTAAGGTAAAAGATATTCCTCCACACTTCTTTGTCCCACAAAAAAACAAACATACACAATTTGCCCAAAGAACACTGCCCTTAGCTGCTCATCTCGATCATTTAGAAAAGCAGGTAAGATGGGCAACAGGAAGTCATTACTCTGTCTCTGGCCAAAGAAGCAGCATAGATTGCCAATGTCCCGTAGGAGTGCTCTCCTGATGTTTGGTGTCTGCTTTGGACTCATAACAAGCTCTTGAACGACCTCTGCAATGGACTTCCTCAGCTGTGCTAGTTGTGCATCACTATTTATCCTTTGAAGTCGTTCAGATGTCTCATTGGATGATGCCAATGGCTTCTGTGCTAAAGTCAATTCATCAAGGACCCCCGCCTCACTCATGCTTATTGAGTGAATCAAGAATCCATAAGCAGTTAGTGCCAGCTTAGCAATATTGCTGGCATAACAAATCCTTACACTTTCCTCTGGATCATCAGGAAGCATGGAAAGCATTGGAAAAATATACACTGGAAAAATTTTTGCATCACTGGGAGGAAAATCTCGAACTAAAGGCAGGATGTGACACAAAGTCTCCAAGGCAGCACAACGCACAATTGCTGCTGGATCTGAAAGCATTGCAATAACATATGGAAGCACTCGCTGCAACCGATCTTCGTCATCAATATATAGTGCAGAAGACTTGAGCAAAAGAACAGCCGCCCTCCTCAAATGAGGCAACTTGACATTTCGTATGCAGGAGCAAAGAAGAGAGGCAATCAGAACCATACCTTCACATCTCATATTATCTTCAGGTAAAGGTAAAAAGGGCATGCCAAATGTATCTGATTGGCTGTCATACTCGGACATCAATGTATTCAAATCATTCATTGTAATCTTTTTCAGAAAGGGATGATCATTTCTCCTAAATGCATTGGAGATAGTTTGAAGTAGATCACCAGGAGATTGTATCCCATAGCTTTTAAGATTTTGGGAAAATGCAGAATCGGGTGCATCTTCAGGCATCGGCTTGGCATCAGGGTAATGATTATTCGGTTTAACATCCCTGAGAAGTGTATTGAGATCACCAATAAGTTCAAACTGATCATGAATTAAGCCTTTCTCTGTCTGCTCTTTCTTTCTCAATGAATTCTTTGTGAAACTGACATTTTGTTTTGCAACCATTTCTTGCAACAGTTCACCACTGGTACTTTTAGAAGGTGTAGCAAGTCCAGTACCTGTCTCCTCAGATGACCTATTGTTCATCATTTGCTTAAGTATCTCTTGGAAAACTCTTTGGCACAATGCAACCTAAATATATTAGTTACAGAACAGCAATGCACTATACATGAGTTGTAATAAATAAAAAGTGGTTGAGATCTTAAAATTGATTGTGCATGAAAAAGATTGATTACCCTCACATCAGAATGGCGCGGATTCAAGTAGCAGTAGAAATTATGCAGAAATGGTGAGAAATAGCTTGGAAACACAACAGCCGCATATTCTTGCAGGTAGCTTTCAGCAGAAAGTCGTGACTCTGGATCTAACTGAATCATATGTAGTATCATCTTTCTGATTCCAGAATCAGGGATCTGCACCCAGTTGGCAAGAAATGGCTAATCATTAAGCATGCATGGAAGTCAAAATGAAGAAAGTAAGAGAATCATAGTCACAAATAGTAGTCATAGAAACCAGTGAGAAGTTACATGGATCAAGTCTAAGGCAGCATAAGAATGGAGGCAAGGCCAAAAAGTTATGGCTGAGGCCTAGATGGACAACTTGATAATATTTCAATTCAAAAAATATGGCTCCAAACTAAAGAGAATGGATTAGAAATGGTAGAGAGAGAGAGAGAGAGTACCTTCTCAAGATGTTGGCTAGGATCATATTGCCCTCTGCGGTAAGCAAGAAGCTGGGAGAGTTCAAATAGTGGCTGACCCTCAAGGAAAAGCTCTGCTATTACACACCTAAAACAGTAATATGATGAGTGCACTCAGAAGAGAGAGAGAGATGGAAGAGCCTGTTTTATTTTTATTTAAAATTTTGAAAAACTAGAATATATCATTTACAAAATAAAATGTCAATGTCAATCCATTAGCATGTGAAAATGGCCATCTGAATCCCCCACTCCATGTTGTTGAAGAAATCAACTTTTGAGAAACTATCTCCCCCCCTAACAAAGTAAAGCGAATGAAACTTGCACAAAAAAGAAATATTTTGTTTTAGTTTATCTTAAGTAAGGATAATAAATTTTTCACACCGGCAATATAGTCAAAACTCTTCTTTTTTTCTTTTTATAAATAATCGAATTATCATTAAAATCGTTAAAAATCTCCAAAGATCATTGTCTTTCATTATCAAATGCATATGAGTTCATTATGAATATATTGGGGAAAACTTTCCTTAACCCTCCTAAACTTTCATCGCTTTTGTAATCACCTTCTTAAAGTTCAAAAACTCTTAATTTAGAATATCAAACTTTAAAAGTTTGCAATGCCACCCCTCCTATTAGGGTTTGAGGTTAAATCATACGGCAAATGAGTGAAATGACCTTTATACCCTTGAGGTTACAAATTTATTTTCATTAAATATTTATAAAAAATAAATAAAGAACAAGTATTTTGAGAATTTTCTAGGCGTCCATTAGGATTTAACATAAAATTCTTTATTTTATGATAAGTAAAGGCGCAACCTTAGTAGTACACAGGGAGCATACAAGAGAACCCCCTAAGATGAAGAAAAGAAGAACATAAAGTCAAAAAATCTGCAAAATTGGAACCAAATAAGATATGTTGTCCCGAAATCCAAATATGTAACATGTTCACCACAGTCTTTTGCAACTCCATCACTGATGTCTCTACGTATTCAAAGTGTCGAGCATTCCTCTCACACCAAATACACCACATTAAACACATTGTAACCAACCTCCATACTTCCTTTCTTGTACCACACCCAACCAGACCGCCCCTTGTTCATCAGATCAATGACCTGTCTCAGCATAACCTACTATAAACCAAACAATTTAAGAATATAACTCCATAGTTCTCTCGCGACTTCACAATGAAGGGATAAGTGGTCGATGGATTCCCCACTCTTCTTACACATGCAACACCATTCAACCACCACAATATTCCTCTTTCTCAAATTATCAAGGTCAAAATTTTCCCTAAAGCTGCTGTCCACACAAGAACACCACCCTCAAAGGAGCCTTTACTCTTTAGATACTCCTCCATGGGAAAAGAAGGACCATCTTGGCTAGTTAATACTTAAACTTTGAGATTTTAACTTGCATATTTATATATAAATTATTTTATCCTACAATTCACTCAAGCACAATTTTGCTAAAAATTAATTCCTCATGCAAATTCACAGATATGCATAATTTTTTCAATGACATAGACATATCTAAAAACAAATGTTTAAATTTCTTATCCCAACAATTCTTCTGCTTTCAAAACTGAAAATTCAAAACAGTACTTCCAAGGTAAGATACTGAAGGCAGATAATGCTCACCCTACGGCAAAGATATCCATGGACGGCCTCAAAGTTGCATCTTGTGCAACCTGCATCTCACCTCCATGCTCATAAAATCTCTGAAAATTGAGCAAGATTGAAAACAAACAATTATATGGTCATCTTATTTAGAATTGATGACTGGATACTGCTGAGACAAATGCACATGCATATCACTAGTAGCGGTTAAAAACTTCGTTGGCAGACTTCTATTATAGGAAATTAAAGAAATGCAAGCCAACAAACAGAAAATAATTGTCCTAACAGGAGTAGATTTTTATCAAAAACCAAGAATGTTGTGCACAGCATAATCAGGAGAACAACATAAGGAAAAAAATATATAAGGGTATATGACACTTCCCTACACACACTTCCTCCCTTATATCACTTACCTCACAAATTTTAACTCAGTGCAACTTGAATCCTATTTAGGAGTTTTAATATCACTTTGCCCCTTCCATCCAAATCAACCATTAAGTTAGACCAAAAAAAAACATGTGAAATCACTAAATTACTTTTAACATGAGAATGAACTCTTTTTTCATATAAAAGGGTAGTTTAGTCATTTTATATATTCTTGTACAACTTAACGGCTGATATTGACGGACGGGGCAAACTGACACTGAAACTCCAAATTATGGTCTAAGTTGCACCGAGTTAAAAGTGTGCAGGGGTAAGCAATATAAAGATAGTAGCTTGTGGGGGAAATGGATCATCACCCAATATGTAAAGATGATCATTCACAATTACCTATGCTAGGCTAAGAATTAAGTTATGGAATCAAAATTAGCTAGAAGCTTCAAGCAAGATAGATATTGACAAACACATGACCATTATGAACCTACAAGTTTGTGCTGTAATTTACTATACAAGCTTGTAGGTTTTAAAGGTCATGTTACAGCTTCTTATCAAATGCGGAGAGAAAGAAAAAAGTAAATAACAGAGAGTTATCTCCTCAAGAAAAAAAAAATGATGAGCCAGAAAAAAGGGAAATACACTAAGAATGTCATTCAAGGATCCCCAGTTACTTATAAAAAATAGAAGGATCCCCGGTCAAAAATTTGTAAACCATATTCAGGTTTTCCTTAACAATTATCAAAAATTTGAAGGAAAAAAAAATTACATCTCCATAATGACATCCTTGGAAATTGTGAACACATTCATCAAGGATTGAAGCATCTGTATGCCTCCAATAAACAAAAATAATAATCAGTTTAATGGCACTTGCTGATGTTGCCATTTGACTAAATTTAACAAAATTTGTGCACGTGTCTTGGTTTAGGCATATAGTGTTGTTAGTTCCACTTCAAATCAATCAAAATGTAACCAATATTCAAAAAGCTGAGTCCATGCATTGCACCCTGATCTTGCAATTGAACCTGATCTAATACAAAAACGAATGGGACCTACAGAGCTATATTCCATCGTCTTTACTTTTGGATTTATTTTTCTTTTTGGTTTTATTTTTGGAAGCTTGCATTAGATAGAAATAGTTTCTTATTTAAGTTGCTATAATTTTATTGTTTTTAGAAATTTTATTGTTTTAAGAAATGATAAAAGGATCCTAATATCTTGAAATATCAGTTGGCATTTTAGATGAATTTTTTTTTTTTTTTGTTCTAGAAATTTACTAAGCCTATAAATAAGACTTTATTGTGGGAAAACAAGAAAATAACTCAAAATAAATGATAATTGGTATGACTTCATAAAAGAGTTTTTCTCTCTTTCTCAACCTACTATTCTACCCAGATTGTTTCTCTCTCTGCATCTCTCATTATTTCTTCTTTCATTCTCTCTTTAGTTTTCTTTCTTCTTTCTTCCTTCAGACACTTCAAGTAAAATCATCTTACTTTTATCAAGCAACTGGGAAAAAAAAAACACATAACAATAAAGTCATACAAGGATGCAAACCCACCACTGACACAAATGATGGCTCACCAAAAGTGACTAGACATGAATCATAACTTTTAAGAAAATAATCCTCATATAGAATTTTGATCAAAGAAACTAAAAGACATGAAATAAGTATCAAAACGAAAAAACTAAGAACCAACCTCAGGTGCAAGATAACAGAGTCTTCTTCCTCCAGTGTCAAAGAAGAAGGAGAAATCCGAAGGGTCATCATAGGGAATGTAAGTGGGTTTGAAGGATGCAAAGTCGGCAAGGTAAAGCCAATTCCAAGAAGTGACCAGCACATTCTCACACTTAATATCACCTGAAAAGATGCAAGAGTTAACAGAAATAAAACCAACATAAGATCACGAAAACAACATCATGGCACAAGTGGATTACTTGAACTATTATAACTCACCATGGCAAAATCCTTTCTCGTGGCTCTGTTTCACGGCAAGAAGTAACTGCACATCCACCAGAAAATAAAAATGCTGAGAGGAACCGTTCCCATCAAACACTTACAATTCAGGGTTTTAGAGTGAGAGAAAGAGAAACCTGAAAAGCCAACCACTTCTTCTCGACAGGGCTGAGGAAGGGCCGAGTACTCAACCGATCGTGAAGATTGTTAAAGAAGTACTGCCTCAAAAGATAAGCTGCTTTATCTGTTTCTTGCCAGAACTGCAAGAGAACACTACACCATATCAGCATTTCAAAACAATAACGCTCCACTCAAGTGCCTCAAAACGAAACACAAACCTAAGAAAATAAAACCCCTAAATAATTTTTCATAGCTCAACCTCCAAAACATAAACGCCCCTGAAATCACAACTAGTACTGTTATAATTCATCTGAAGTAAGTTCCAGACCTCTCTTTTCATCAAATTCAGCACAACACAAAGCCCAGTAATAATAATCTTTATCCTCCTCTCTTCCCCAACTTTCTCGGTAACAAATTCAGCTAAATTATAATAATCCACGTAGGTGTATTAGAATTCATAACCCAAGTTCCATTACAATTTTCTCGGAAACCAAACAGAAACTTCGAACTTTAACTTTTATAGTACCTAATTCAGCTCAATTAAAATAAGCCACACAGGTGTATTAGAATTCAAAACCAAAGTTCCATTAATATTTTCTCGCATTTACTCAGCGGCCAAACGCAGCGTAAAAATCCCCAAAAAATGATAAGAATTGGACCTGGAAGGGCCAAACGTGAGGATTGTCGAGGGAGCGGAAGATCTCTTTGATCTGGAAGAGACGGCGCTCGTACTCCCTGAGATCGATGGAGTCGCCGCGCTTGAAATAGACCTTGACGAGGACGAGACCCTCGTCGTGCTTGCAGAGAATCGATTTCAAGAACCGGCCTCGGCCGAGGACCTCCTTCAGGACCAGGTTGTACGACGACGGCAGGTCGTGGAGGTAGTACTCGGAGGCCGAGACTTGGGTCGTGCGAGCGATCTTGTTGCCCATTTCGTGTGTCTCAGTGTAGCTCCGTTTCTTTCATTCCTCTGCGGTTGCGTTCCGAGCAGCAACTGTCTCCGGAGAGGGAGGTGTCGATGGTTTTCGGCTTTTCGCTTGCCTTTAGCGTCGCACCGGTGGATTCCCAAACGTATTTGATTTGAGTTTGCTCACGTGGCTTGTGGGGATGGGTTTTCCAAGTTAACGGACAGTGCTTGGTTCTTCTTCTTCTTTTTTTCTTTCTTTTCAAGTGATATAAAACTTCATTGAATTTGAAATTAAATTAAGGGGTAATTATTTTTTAGTATTTTAGTTTTTAATATTTTTTACTTATATTTCAATTCATATAATAGGTAGTAAATGACTTATTGGTAAATTTTAATTTAATACCTCTGGTACCATTTTGTTTGTCAAACTAACTAACAAATTATTATGGGATGGTTTCAGCTACCCTCATAGCTTTCTGGGGGTAGTCGAACCACTCCTGAGGCCATTAGGAGGGTAGCCGAACCACCCTCAATGGCCCAAAAAATGGTGACTGAAATTAAAAGTTAAAATAGTATTGAATAAAAATATTCCAATAAGCTAAAAAGGGGTCAAAATTGAAGGGTGAAATGTGACCACTAAATACTAACCATTATAACTAGATATTCTTCAGTTCATTTGAAATTAAAAAGATCATGTTTCAAGGATTATCATAGTAATTTTATGGTCAATCTTTAATGTTATTGTATCAAACAGTATAAATGATATCATATTATTTTAATTTTTCGAATGGTGTACCAACATATTTATTATATCTAATTCTCATTAAAACATGATTATCTCCAGTTTAAATTAACTGAATAATGTCCAATTAATTATAATGGATGAATATTTTTGTTTTTTTTCACTTTTTTAAGGGATAAAAATATCCTTCACTATAAGTTCTATAACTAATTGAATATTCTTCAGTTCAAATTAAATAGAAAGTATCCTAATTCTCATCCCTATATCGATAGTCACAACACCATTAAATCACGAAGAATAAATAGTTTTTCCCATTTCACTTGAAATGAAGATAATTATATTCTTACAACACACTTTTATCACATGATGGGTATGAAGGCAGTGTAGACATTGGTGGTGTTTGTTAAACAACAAGAAATCCTCCCCACGGCATTGTTCACCCCACGACATTCTTCACCTTTAAAAAAAAAATAATAATGATTAATATGGGAAAATGAAAAATTTTGTTTTATAGTATTTTTTTTTTTTGAATAGTAATAAAGAGTAAATGATGTAATATAAAAAGTGAATGATTTTATATATTTTTTTTTCTAAAAAAAAAGGGGGAAACTACATTTTGTTTCCATGTACTACAACGCATTTGCACTTTTCCCCCATGAACTACCAATTTTGCTACTTTGCCCTCATGAACTACCATTTTGTGCCCAAAAATTCCTTCCATCAATCAAAGCCATTAATTCAAACGATCAACCCATCACTTTGCCCCCATAAATTATAACGCATTATCACTTTGTCTCCATGAATTACAACGCATTTTCACTTTCCCCCATGAACTACAACGCATTGTCACTTTGACCGTTTGAATTAACAGCTTTGACTGACGAAAGGGTTTTTAGACATAAAATGGTAGTTCATTAGGGCAAAGTAGTACAATTGACAGTTTATATGAGGAAAGTGTTGAGGCGTTGTAGTTCATTAGAGCAAAAGGTAGTTTCTCCTAAAAAATATAAAGTGAATAATGTGGTGGAATGTATGAGAATGTGAGGAAACGGGGAGGGATTTAACAAACAATGCCTTATCTCCTTTGGAAGTGAATGCAATGAAGAAGTTTATGGCTTTATTAAGTTTTGTTCTTCAAGTTAAAGGGTTGACCCCTTGTGTGGAAGAAAGATCCTATTTACTTCAAAGGAAATGAAGAGGAGTCAGTTCTCTTTTCTACAATGGTAGAATGATTCCAAAAAATAAAATAAAATAAGCATTCTACTCATGTTAAATAAGGGACTGGCTTTTATCCATTTCCTTTGAAATGGAAAGGATCCGGGATCTTTAGTGGTGGCCAAAGGTTGGTCCCCCAAGGCCCAACAATTTTTTTTTTTTATTTTTTGCCTTGACTGGCTGTAAGGGGATGGGTAATCTTTAATGATCCATAGGAATACATGTCTCTTCAAACATTTGAAATTGATTTTCATTGTTTTCAAAAGCGTGGACCACGCCTCATGAAGTGAAAATTATTAGTTTGAATCATTTCTTTCCATTCTCTTGTGTGAGACATGTAAAAAAAAAAAAGACTTTCATTAATTTATGGATGGATGTATTATCTCCATTTTTAGATGCAAGGAAGTACCATCAACGATATAAAATGATACGTAAATGAGAAAAAGAAAAAGAAAAAAAAAATGTTCTTATGCTACCAGAATAAAATGTATTTAACCCTTTATACAAAACCTGAAAAGCACTTACCAAAAATAAGAACTTTGCATAAAACCCAGCTTTAAGCATAGACTCTTAAAGAGCACTCACAATGTGAATGGATGATCTATCTCCAACTTTTAGGCATCCAAAAATACAAAACGCATTTTTCTCTATTGGTGCGGGTGGGTTTTGGGCCTTTGGGTTTTATTTTATTAAAGAAAATTTGAGGATTTCATTTATTAAATATTACAAGCATAAAGCTCTTACATATAAGAGTAAAAAACTCTTACAGCACAAAGCATACAGTTATATGAAAAGCATAGTCACATGCTATACAAAGTCATAAATACAAACACTAAAAAAATAATAATAAATAAAAAGAAAAAGGAAGGATAGAGTAGGAGTGGGTGAGTAGAAGGGAAAGATAAGAGGAGTAGGAAGCAGATTTGGGCCATTGGCTATTTTGGCCAACGTCAACAACTGGAATTTTTTTTGCCATTAGCTTATTGTCACAAATGAGGATCTTTCCCATTTGTTATCTAAAAGAAAGAGAAAATGACAATACTAAAATTTAAAGAGGGGTGGGCTCCTCAACAACAAATCTAAAACAAACTACAACAGTGAAAAAATAATTACAAAATGTAAGAAATGGGTCAAACAAGTGACTAGATACTCTTTAAAGGTCACACAAAGCAGTTACATAAGCAACATGAGTATCGATTAAAGCAAACCTATCTAAACCCCCACTTGAAAACAACATCAACCATCGGAAAGAGGTTGAAGTCGAACATGCACTGTCAAAGTTTGTTGCAAGGATTGATGAAGAGAGAGGTACCAATACTAAACCGGTTACAAAAGCCTCCACATCTAGATCTAACCTAGAAATAGCAGGGAGACAATAACCCAAAACAAAAAAAAAACATAAATACAAAAAAAAAAAAACACCAAATGTTGTTAATTAAACATAAATGTAATAAAATAGATGTTGTTAGACAAATCAATTTGTAGGCCGAAATTTTTTCGCTCTTCATTTCCAATTTTTCACTTTGTATAAGATTATGAGAATTGAGAAATGATAAACCCACAACTTTTTGTCACAATTTTAATCCAACTTTTTTCTTAAAAAAAAAACAAAACAAAAAAATAAGGGATAACTTCACAAGACCCCCTCAAACTACCAGCCGTTTTGAAATACCCCCTTAAACTTTAAAAACTTTCAATTTACACCCTTGAACTTTTAATTGCTCTCAATTTGGACCCATCTGTACAAATAAGGATACAAAATTTTTGAAAAAGACCAAAATACCCTTAATTTTAATTTTTAAAAAAAAATTAAAAAAAATATCTGAAAGTTGAAATTTTATACAAAATTCACTATTTAAAATTTCAACTTCCAAAATATTTTTAATTTTTTAAATTAAAATCATGGGTATTTTTATCTTTTTTCAAAAAATTTGTGCCCTAATTTGCACGGATGGATCCAAATTGGGAGCAATTTAAAGTTCAGGGGAGTAAATTGAGAGTTTTTTAAGTTTAGGGAAGGTATTTCAAAACGGCTGGTAGTTTGGGGGGGTCTTGTGAAGTTTCCTCAAAAAATAAAATAGAAAACTTGTGAAGTAACAACATCTACGTGGTCATTTTTTTTATTTGGTTTTTTTTTTTAATAATAAAATATGTGTTTTTCTTCATAAAAATGGTCTCTCTCTTTTTTTTAAATAAAAAAATAAAAAATAATGACCACATCGAGAAAAAAAGAAGAAGAAGAAGTTGTGTCAAAATTATGTCTTTATCATGTCTCTAAGATTATACCAATCATGAATAACAAATAAAGAATCAGAATTAGAGACGGCGAAGAATCAGAAGATAAATAATTGAAAATAGACTTTGCCCCAACTTCTCTTCTCTCCCACCTCTCATCCTAACATCTTCAATCATCCTCCTGTGCACCATTGCTCATCTTGGGACCATCCTTTGGCAATTGGGCCATGCAAAGCAAAGCCAGATGCAGAAATGAGAAAACCCATCATTTCCAGCTCCATCTCTTTTGCTTTCAAGGTTTTTGTTTGAAATCCATTAGCTCTATGGTTAGAGCTCATCTTAAAGCCTGGCATAACTCATCTTTTGTCCCTGTCTGGATGCCATAGCAGGGGAAGCCAATGCTGCCCTCTTGGCAGTTAGTTTCGCTGCTAAATTTGGATTTTCGTCTATTCTCCTTGAAGGGAATTCTCAACTCTGTGTTCTTGCCATCAATAAAGATGGTCTCTTCTCAGATTGGTTTGTGCCCCAGTAATAACTAATATTTGCTTACATCTTTTGCGGATTGTTAGTTGGACCGCTTGAAAGTTTCAAAATGTACTAACTTGAGAACACATTCAATTGCTAAATAGGCCGCTTCCAATAATATGTTTAAAAGCATTCTCGCTTATTCCCCTTTTCCCTCCTCACTTTGGTTTAAGAGTGGAACAAACCTTCTTTATAATCATTTCCCCCTTCTCCCTTTGATAATAATAAAATAAAAAGAAAGTAATTTTTTTCGATGAATAAGAGATTTTATAACCAAACAATCCAAACTACAAATTATCACAATTATAAGAGCATTCACAGCAGCTTCCTCGTGCTGTTCCCTACATTTAAGGATCCAAACTAGTTTTTGCTTCCCTATATCAAAATACACTCCAGCAGCTTCCCTTAATCATTCCCTATAACATTAAAATATTATTATTTTTATTTTACCTTTTTATATTATATTCATTTAATTTATAATTTCTCTCTCCCATTCCGATGCAACCATTTCTTCCCCACCCATTTCTTCTTCCTTTCTTCTCCTATGCAACAACCCATTTCTTCTTCCTTTCTTCTCCTTTGCAACAACCCATTTCTTCTTCCTTTTCTTCTCCGTTTAGATTAATGAAGCAGGAGCAGCGGAGTTCCATTTTTCTCCAATGGGAACAAGCCCATTTCTGTGAAAGAGCTAGACAGAGAGAGGGCTAGGCCGGAATCAGTCAGCACCGAAGGACCCAGAAACGCAAAGCTAGAAAATATGGGTTTGGCTCTTTGAGGAAGAGAGACAAAGAGAGAGATGGATAGATCGCGATTCAGCTTGGCGCCTCTGGTAGGCAGAGAGAACCAGGCTGAGCTTGCTTGGTGAGAGGGGAGAGGAACAGGAGAGAGAAAGAGACGTGCGTTATGTGAGAGGATAGAGAATTTTATTTTATGAATATAATAATCATCTGGATTGCAATAGTGAAGCCTTATATATAAGGTTCTACTGTTCCATATTAATGTTTAGGGAACCATATAGGGAATCTGCTGTACAATATTTTTTGTGATTTTTTAGACATATTCCCTACACATAGGGAACAGACTCCCTTATAGGGAGTCTGCTGGGAGTGCTCTAAGCCTTTTCCAAAAGGCTGAAATAGAAGCGTAAACAAAACAACTACATCAAAAGAAGCAACATACTACAGAAACTAAATAGCACAAAAGAACTAACAGCAAGCTATAGTAAGGCAAAAAAACCTCACATCTACTCTCCAAACCAGACAGAGGCCTAATCAAAACAACCAAATCAAAAGAAGCAACATGTTGCAGAAACTGAACAACACTAAAGAAACTAACAGGAAACTGCGGCAAAAACCTCACATTCACACTGCAAACCAGACCAACAGAAACTATTTTTACAGAAACAGTTCTGTAGGCAAGTTCCATTTGGAAGCTAAAACTAAATTCCTTATAGTTTTAGGAAATTTCCCTTTCCAGCAATTCTTGATCTTACTTCCCAAAAAAACCTTCTTCAGAATTTGTTCCTAAGAACTAGGTTAGCTCAAATGTTTGATCTCATTTCTCATGTGCCATATATTGTATATGACAGAACCCAACACAAGGCGACACAGCAGCCCATTAAGAGCCTTGGTCTCCCAATCCCTAATGCCCAACTTCAGCACATCATCCAGTATAAGAAAGGAATTATTAACTTGGCATCTCAACATACAAAAATTCCAAATTCTGTAACTAAAACTGCACTCAAAGAACAAATGCTCCTTGCTTTCAATTTGATTGTGACAAAAACAACATTTAACCTCTCCTTTATATCCCCATTTAACCATTCGAGCCCCTGTGATGAGCCTATCTTGGAATGGCATAAGGAAACCACACCATCTTCCACCAGTCAACCTTTTCCTTCTTTTCTCTAAGAAAATCCCAAGTTTCAAAACTTACATAAGAGCCATTCTTAGAAATTGTCCAAACAGGAGTATCATAAGGACCAAAAATCACTTCATGAAGCTTAGACTGAATCTCCACTATAGCTGGTCTCCAATACCAATCACCATTAAGAAATTTTCCTAATTGGTACTCATTGCCACTGCAGCTCACTGAACTAGTAGGGCCATGGCACTCATTGGCACCGCAGCTCTCCTGCAGTGCCATTGAGCGCAAACAAATTCTTAACGGATCTAAAATTTACCGGACAAATGTGGGTACGAACAATGAAGGCATGCCAAAAAAAAAACACAGATCTGAAGTAGAGAGCATCTACAGCTAGCGAAAGATTAACAACCTTGACGAATTTTTCGCCCTCTTTTCTGTTCTTTGTGATCTTCGTTGTGTTTTTATTAGGGTCAAAACTAGATCAAGCAATCAAAAGATCATAGCACAAGATCAACAATTCTAAGAAATGTATGTACAGAAGGTCTCGAAACATTTTATTAGAAGAAGTGATGGATCACTGTCCATCAGAAATATATACATCTCGTGTTTAAACGGACAAGAACATGCTCATCACTGTCTACAATCATATGGTGGAGGTGATTTCTTCTGGGTCTTCGAAGTTCGGGTCCTTGGCGTCCACAGCCTCCCTTCCGAGGCCGATCTCAGCTGTAGAATAGCCATCGCCTACCCACGTGAACTTGCCCCCATGACCGCCCTTCTTCGGAGATCCGTTCATTCCCGTTGCCGATTTCCTGTCCTTTCTCTCCTCTGCTTTCCCCTTTGATTTGAAACTTTTCCCTGCCTTCTTCATTCTCTCACAGCTCTCTCACTCGCTAGGATGACCGATGTGATGGTTTGCAAGAACTTCTGGGCTACTGAAATATATATGTAGGAGGTGAGAGTCATACTGGCCGATTCCGAGAATCTGTGTGCGTGTAATAACGTGATTGGAGGAAGATTCGGATCGGATAAGAACGACGACCATGCCTACTTTTTTTTTTTTTTTTAAGCATTTTAAGCATTATTTTTTCAACTATCTTTTAATATATATATTTTTTAAATTTAATAGATTTACTGGTGTATTTGTAGATTTACACAAATTCAATGGTGAATTTATTCGAGATGATTAAAACTTAAAAATAGTTGAGATAATGATTTTTTTTTTTTTTACTTTGAGGACACCTATTATTAGTAGTGTCCATATGCCGATGCCGATGGAGTAATTCTAAAAAGCTTACTTGTATCTTACTAAGAATGATGTGACTATTAAAATCACCATTGAACTTGTCATTAATCATTATTGGATTTTGATCAAATGGTGATTTTAATAGCCACATCATTTTAGTATGACATAAATAGTCTTTCTAAAATTACTCATGCCGATGGAAATGCAAATTAAGATAAAATATACTTCATGAAGTGTAGGTCCCAACTAATTAAGATAAAATATGCATTTGTATCATGTTGTTACTAACTAGTAATGCCACAAGTCTCTCGTATGTTACTCTTGTGTCTCTCCAAGAATCATATAACTCTTAAAATCAACATTGAGCTTGTGATTAATCATTATTGGATTTTGATATAATAGTAATTTTAAGAGTTATATCATTCTTAGAGGAACACAAGAGAGACTTATAGAATTACTCGTTACCAACTACATTTGGTTATTATATGTGATTATTATCCTCTATCCGCATTTTAGGTAATTGGCATATTTTAGTCTCTTGAACATTTTTTGGATCTTTATTACAACCTATTTTTAACGATCTTAAAAATAATTTGGGCCGATTTTTAGTGTTTTGGATTTATTTTACTTGTTTTTTGGGGTAATTACCTTTTTTCCTATGAACTACAACGCATTTTCACTTTACTCTCATGAACTACTAATTGTGACACCTAACTCTCATAAATTACAATTTTATACCCAAAACCCCAATTCCGACTGTCAAAATAACAATACATTGTAGTTTATTGAGGCAAAGTGACAATGAATTGTAGTTCATGAAGGCAAAGCGACGGGTAGAATGTATGAGTTAATGCATTTGATTGACGGAATGAGCCTTTGATTGGCAGAAAGAGGGTTTTGGGCGAACCGGGATCCCCTTAGATTCCTAAGGGTAATCTAGGCCATAGGTTTCATCCAATGATCTATATTACTCCCCTAATAAATAATCATTATTTTAAAAATAAATTAAAATCAAAATAATAATTAAAAAAAAATATGTGGGGTTGCTGGCCGGCCACCCTTGTTTAGAGGCTAAGGGTGGCTTTGGTCACCCCAAACCACTGGTCTGGGGGTGGCGGTCTGGCCACCACCAAGGACAATTTTTTTTTGGCTTTGGCCCTTAGGAGTGACTCGGCCACCTCCAAAGGCCATGGGGGTGGCTTCGACCACCTCCAATGGCTTTGGCCAAATACATACATATATATATATATATATTTTTTTTTTTGCCCTTAGGGGTGAGCGGACCACCCACAAGGGCTAAGTGGTGGCTTTGACCACCCCCAAACCAGCGATCTGGGGTGGTCGAAGCCACCCCTAACCTCTTAACAGGGGTGGCCAGCCACCACCGGCCTAGGTGGTTAAAGCCACTCCTAGCCTCTCAATAAGGGTGATTGGCCACTACCTGTCAAAATTTTAAAAAAGTTTTTATTAATTTTTTTTCTTATGTTGCTTTTGATTTATTTTTTAAATACAAATAACTTTTTTAATAATTATTATTAGTGGACTAATTTGGACTGTTAGATAAAAACCAACAACCCAGATTACTAATTCTAGGCCCTCAAATTCCCTTAAGAATTCGAGGAGATCTGGATCCAGTTTTGGGCACAAAGTGGTAATTTTTTGGTTGAGTGTTACAGTTGGTAATTCATGAAAAAAAAATGGGAAGGCGTTGTAGTTGATGAAAGAAAAAGTAATTACCCATATTTTTTTAAGCTTTAAGCCCAAATGTTTTTTAAAAATGTATATTTTCTGTAATTCTTTTTTAAAATATATTGATTTCACATTATTTTTACCTTTTTGCCAAAGTATATGAGTGAATTGCGAAGAAAAACACCTAGGAAAATATAAACATAGCATATACCTATTCCAGAACGATGCTTAATATCAAATGACATTGATTTAATGAATTTATTAAATATAACACACATAAAAATATATAAAATATATTACATATAAAGCGTATGGTCCAGACCTGAGGTCCTGACTCCTGAGGAGGGTTGTTGAAGGTAAATTGTGACGCTGCCTTGGCTTTGGACCAACATGGGGGACGTGTAGGGATTGGGCTCGTAGTTCGAAATGATGAAGGCAACGTGTGTAGAAAAAAGAATTATTTATTTATTTTTTAACGATTTTTTTTATTAAAAAAAAAACGGAATTTTTATTTTTTTCTTATAAAAAATAATTTTTTTATATTTTTAAATTTGGGAAACCCTTGAATTTTTTTCATAAGTTTTAGATTTTTTTCTAAAAGTTTTCGTATTTTTTGTTTTTAATTTAAGAATGAGACATTGTCAATATTTTAGTAGTTTAAAAGATATTATCAATTACATAACAGATTGAGGGGATATGTGAACTTTTTCTTTTTCTTTATAATTTTTTTTTTATATGCCCACACAAGAGAACGAGGAAGGGAAATTTGAATTAGTGACCTCCATATATTCTTCTAGTATTTTCTTAGTGTTTTGCCAACAGTCAGTGACGGGTCTATAGGGGGACCAGGGATGGCCCTGCCCACTCCCCAAGTCCTCCAAAAAAAAAAAGGTGTTAAAAAAAAAATACAAGCCATTGGCTTGCCCCAAAAACATTTATATCTCGGTCCCTCCCCATCAAACTTTCGAATAAACATGAAATTGGAGTTTTTGCTTCATTAATTTTCCAAAAGTCGTTAAGCACTATAAAGCCACATTCCTTGCAAGGTTACGATATAGAGTAATGCTAAGACCATCTTTTTATCATCTTAAAGTTAATGTGGCTTTTAAAATCACTATGAAATTTTAAATTAATTATATATGGATTTTGATCAAATGGTTTTAAAAGCCTCATCAACTTTAGGAGGATAAAAATATGGTCTCTAGCATTATTCATATGGTATATATATATATATAGTAGAACAATATTTTAATACAATTATTAAGAAAAAAAATCAAATCAATAAATCCTAAGCTTGCTATGGTGAGTGAGAGAGCACTATGCCACTTGGTACTTACTAATCAAACAATCATTTAATTGACAATGTCCTTTTAAATTATTAAAAAAAAAAAAAAATTGTCAATATTTTTCCAAAAGCCCTCAAATGTAAAATATAACTCCAACAAATTTTTTATAATACCTTTATAAATTAATTTGACAAAAAAAAAAGAGAAAGAAAATTTTTTTTTTAAAGAAAAAACCGGTCTTTTTCTATGGAAGACATATTGATGATCACAATGGAAGTAGTTCTTCTTGATCATGATTTTAATTTGCTGGGTTTGCCACCACCCAAAGTGTTCAGTAGAAGCTTTTGTGGCGTGGAGATTACAGAGGTTGACCTTTATAATAGATGTGAGCCACAAGACCTTCCTGGTATAATATATGTCCATCTCATATCAAGAAAAAAAAAGGATTGTATGGCCTGGCAATCCTGATTTTCGCCACACGCCCTTTACTTTTTCTTAGGGTGTGACGATACAATCATGGGATTCTCGTGTATATTTGCTTGATGTGCTTAAGGATATTTTATTGTTGTAGGATAGTATCGGCATTTTGTTATAGTTTAGACGGACAACATTGTCTTAATTTAAAGTTTGAAGAGACATCATAAATTAATTAGTCGTTTGAGAAAAATCCTAAAATCTTCTTCTAGAAACACAACTGCAAAAGCTACCAGACAAAACATAGAGAAAGCAGCCCACTTTGGGATGTGGCAACAAGGTATGCCTAATAATCAAGGCCATTGAAAATGGGATAAGGATCCTGTCCAGTTCATAATGGACTAAACAAGATCTAGTTAAAGGCTGAGATTTTTCTATGCAAATCTAATGGTGCAAAAAAAGACAAATCATTTTGTACCTTCCCAAAAGATTCTTGGTTTCTGGTGCTGCACACTTAACAAGGAGAAAGTTATTTTATTAAAAAAATGATGTGTTTTTTTCTGCACCCTTAGATTTGCATAGAAAAATTCTAGCCTTTAACTGGATCTTGTTCAGTCCATTATGAACTGGACATGATCCTTATCCCTGAAAATGAGCATAAGATAGTTTACTTAAGTTTGTGCGGCCCTAATAAAGGCCCACTTAAATGGACATAACATGCATGCTCCACTTAGTTTACTTTATGAAGTAGGAAAAAGTAAGTATTCAAGTGGGAGAATATATTATGCCAATCCACTACAATTATCCATCGTTTTCTATGTCATTGTCAAACCATATTGAGTTTCATCGTCTTTGTTAATTACCATTTTATCTTTTGTTGCATGTTTTAGAACATTAAATCAAAACTTAATGACGCAATTCAGTTCGGCAAGGTGAACAGTGAAGCCGAGGGTTAGGCAACCATATAATCCATCATTTTAATTAATTAATAGTAAGAGTTTGGTTAATTAGTAGGACATTTTTATTTTTGACCCTTACTTTTAAATACTCACTTTTTTTGGCACATATCGCAGTTTTTAGTTTATAAAAAGCAACCAAAAAAAAAAAAATTTTAATAAAAAAATTCTAAAGAACTAAAATTTTTTTTGGTTGGCCCCTTCTATAAAATCTTCTGGCTCCGTCCTTGCCAACAATGATATGATTTTTAAAATCACAGTTAAATTTAAAATTATTATTACTGACTTTTAATTTATTGGTAATTTTAAAAATTATATCGCAGTTAGGAGGACATTAAAAAACTACTAACGGTTAAATTTAAAATTATTATTATTAACTTTTAATCTATTGATGATTTTAAAAACCACATCGCAGTTAGAAAGACACTAAGAGAACACTAACAAGATAATTAGCATTCTCCTTTGTTAAATGTGATATGTAACTGATTGAACTAAACATTGAGATGCAACTTTCCCCCTTCTTTTAATTTCATGACCAATATTATATTGTATTATATCTAACTGTGTAAATTATACTGTATCATTTAAATTTTTTAAATAACGACTCTTTTTTATTTGGAAGGAAATAACGACTCAATATATTTGTTACATTGCATCATAAGAAAACGGCTGCAAAAATGTTCGGCAGGCCCGGGAACCCCATCTTTTTGCTGACGTGTAACAATCCCATTGGCCAATACAGAAATAACTGACAGGTAAAAAAAAAGAAAAAAGAAAAAAAAGAGAGACGATTGCCTAAACCCTAGGCAGTTCGGATTCCAGAGAACAGAAGCTGTTGGCGGGTTGGGTTTTCATTTGCTCAAACAAAAATATATAAGAAACAAAGTAATGTTAGCCTCCTTAACCCTACTTCTAGCGCCGGTTTCTCCTTCCCCATTTCTCTCCGTCAATCGCTTCTCTCACATTCACTCCTCTCCTCTCCCCGCCGCCGGTACGCGCACATGCTCTCTCTCTCTCTAATTGAATTGCATGATCGTATTTTGCTCTTGTAATGGCTCATTTGAGTCCCTTTTTTTTTATTGAAGTAAGTTGTCCATAGAATTTGTAGTAATTTAATGTGTTTAATGCGGAACTAGACAGACTTATTGAGGGCGACATCTAGGAGGCTCGTTTTGGCAACAAAGATACACTCGGCCTCGACAATGGCAGATGTAAGTTGATTTAAGTCACGATTCCACACTCCGATAGATTATTTTGTGTGTGTGTGTGTGTAAGGAAGGTTTTTGGTGAAGGAATGTATTGTTTTGGTGCTAATTTCATCGTGCGGTGCAATTGAGTTGTTGCTAAGAAGTAATTTTGGATTGCGCCATAGGAGGAGCCAAATCTGAAGCGAAAGCTGGCAAAATTGTTCGAAGCTTCGCTTAAGGCAACGGTGCCTAATGTGCCGGATGTAGAGCCGTTGGTTGCTGCTTGTACTGCAAAATTTGGTGATTATCAATGGTATTACATTCGATTGTATGATAAAAATATATGTGAATTCATAGTTATGGGATTTGCTTACAAGTGGTTTTAATAGCATCTCTAGATATAGATTTCAATTTCCGTTTCGGGTTTCATAGGAGTTCTTTTTGTATGCTAAACTAGAATTTTGCCTTTGGTACAGTAATAATGCGATGGGCCTATGGGCTCAAATAAAAGGAAAGGAAACTGAATTCAGGGGGCCCCCATCCATTGGACAGGTATGGCATTGACTTTCTCTTTACTTTGTTATGTTCTTCTTGGTTATCAGAACTTATTTGATCATGAACGGTTGTGATATCTGTATTAAACTTTGAATTGATAGTATCTGATAGCTATCTCTATTATTTTTCTGTATTTGTAGGCCATCATGCGAAATCTCCCTCAATCAGAAATGGTGGAATCATGTTCTGTAGCTGGCCCAGGATTTGTGAATGTCAAATTATCTAATAACTGGATAGCTAAGGCATGTGCTTGTCTTTAATATTTTATTTTCTATCCATTTGGAACATTTCTTTGTCTTTTTATTATTACTATTTTTGCTCGAGTGAAGGGCCATCTGTTTTACTTCTTGTAATAGATATCTCATCAAAAGAAGAAAAGAAAAAAGAGAAGAAAGAGAAGGGTTTATTTTTATTGTAGTTGGGACAACAAATTTGCTTGGTTTGTTAACTCTAAATATTGTTGCTGCAGAGTGTTCAAAAAATGCTAATTGATGGAGTAGACACATGGGCACCACGACTTCCAATCAAAAGGGCTGTTGTTGATTTTTCTTCTCCTAATATAGCAAAAGAAATGCATGTAGGCCATTTAAGGTCTACTATTATTGGGGACACGCTAGCCCGTATGCTTGAGTTTTCACATGTTGAAGTTCTTCGGAGAAACCATGTTGGTGATTGGGGGACTCAGGTAAATCCGGTTTGTGAAAATGTGTATTTTTTTATGTAGAAGCTGTTTGTGTTTGATAAGGGCTTAAGTTATGACTATAGTTTTGTTTTCATGTATAAACTAGTAACTAGCATATAACCGGCGCTATGCGTGAGATTCTTTATTATAATTTAATTTTAAAATTTAAACGCATCCCCATCTTAATTTTCATGTGAAAAAATCTATCATGCCTCTTTGAAGTGTATTGAACATGTACTTAATGACACAATCACACATAAATGAAAACATAAGACATGGAGTTTAGTTTAATTTATATAAACTAAAAGATGGTAAAATCTTTGTTTCCGTTGGAGTAGTTTAAAATGAAAAGAAGTATAAAGAGAAAAAAAAATAGCAAGACTAAAACTTGGATTCTGATTATCAAAGCATTAATAGAAAATTAGTAAAAATCTATCATATTGTTGGTGTGATACCTATTATATTTCAATACAAATAAAACTCATATATTTCTGAACATTCGGGGGAAAAAAAAAAAAGCAGAAAAAGAAACAAAATAATACAAATTTTTTACTCAACATTTAATGTAATCAAATAAAGCTGCTCACATCATATTCAATGCTTAATTATCTATTTCGTGTTTCCAAAAAACAATTTTTTCTTTTGCACAGTAATCAAATAAATTTTTGCTTTTTTTTTTTGGCCTGAAAATTCGATTATTACACAAATGGGAAAAAAAAAATCTCATAAAACATTCAAATGAATTACAACATAAGACCCTTAGGTTTAATTTAATCCACATAAACTAAAACATGTTAAAATCTTTGTTCGCATAGGTGTAGTTTAAAATGAAAAGTATAAAAGAAATAAAAATAGTAAGAAGAAAGCTTGAATTTTGATTATCAAAATATTAATAAAAAATTAGTAGGAAACTCTGATATTGTTGGTGTGATATTTATTATATTTCAATATAATTAAAACCCATAAAGTTATAATCATCTAAAAAAATACAAAGCAAAATAAACAAAATATTCTTTATTATTTTTAGTACAAAATAAAGCAAATATTTCACTCAATATTTAATGCAATCAAATAAATCTCTTTGAATACTTTCAAAAAAGTGTTAAACAATTCGAGTTAATCACAAAAATGGAAAAAACAAATACAATAAAATATTCAAATGAATTAAAACCTAAAATCTCATTAATGTGATACCTATTATATTTCAATACAAATAAAATTTCTAGAGAAACAAACATAAAAATAATTAATTCACAGTTATGAAAATAAGTTAGAACCGAGAGAAAAAAAAAAAAAAAAGTTAAGACGTTAATTGTATAATTTGTTAAATATGAATTCCTCAATATAATTCAATTTGATTTGTATTGAGGACTTATGCAAAAAAAAATTAATTCCTCAATATAATTTGATTTGTATTTATTGTGCAATTTAATTTTTATTTATTGGTTTTCTTATTTGATTTGAACATTAATAATAGTTGATCTACTAAGGAATTTATATATTTTATATATTTAAACCGGTGGCTATGCAATGATTGTTGCAACAAATTATTAAAATGACACTTGTTGCAATTCTAGACTACCTCTAAAGAGTGCTTCGGCTATTATATATATTATATGATGTTGTTGGGTTTTATCCCCTTTGAATCAAATCCAATAGCTTGTATTTATGTACTTTAAAAGCTAAATAATTTCTGGATGGACAACGGTGAATATAACTCATCTAACATGTTCTTAGCTCCAATAGGCCTTCCTAATTAGATAAAGGTAGCATTGCATGCTTTGATTGCTACCTTCATATTGCCACTTGGGTAATCTTATAATGACATATAACGTAGAGATTACTCATAATGATAGGACCCCAGTACTCTGGTTTGGCATACTTAGAGACTAGATAACTCATGTTCATTGTTCTGGTTTGAATGTTGTGTTGTTCATAGTTGAAGTGACTGGATCATCCATAGTTAAATAGCTATTGTTGTTTCATAATTGCTTGACTTATGAGTTATTCTATAGTGTCGAGAAAATCTTCCCCTTTTTGTCGGCACATTGCATATATTGTCTAAAGGTTTTCCCATGCGTTTGCAGTTTGGTATGTTGATTGAGTTCCTCTTTGAGACGGTTCCAAACTGGGAAGATGGTAATGGAATTGCTATTGGAGATCTGCAGGTAAGTGGAAACTACAAGATAATGTGGATTCTTGTTGGATCTTGTCTTATTCCTTCTTGTTGTCTTATTCCAGCTACTCTAACCTTTACTTAGAAAAATAACCCGAATAAATCCTCTAGACATCTCGCGAATCCTCAGCCCAGTAGAACCACCATCCACCATCAACTCAAAAGTATTTGGATTCCACTGAACAGCATCTGATCAGCCCCATGATAAACAGCTAAAACAAGTCTTCCAAAAAAACACAAAGAAAGGATAGCAACTCTTAACAATTATTCTTTCTACTAAAAGGAGATGTTAGGGAGATCGTGAGGTCAAACTGAATTGTTTTGTTAGGAAATATGCCTCACCACATTTAAGTGCTCTTGTCAGTTCCTGCAAAATAAACTTGGAGTTAAGATGTGCTTCAAGATGAACTATTGTCATATATTCTCAAAAATGAAAAATTAAATGGACTTTGATGCTAACTCGAATCTCACTTTTTTTCTAGGCATTCTATAAGGCATCAAGGGAGAAATTTAATAATGATCCCGATTTTAAGGAGAGGGCACAAAAGGCAGTGGTTCGGCTTCAGGTGATTTATTTACTTTTGTAACTTAAGGGCCAAGGTTGATCTCTCAGATAATGCAGTGTCTTTGGAAAATGCTAAAATATTTGAATATTTTGGGTTCATATTATGTCTGTTGAATCTCTCTATATAAGTTTGTCATGGCTCTACTTTTGACAGGGTGGGGAACCCAATTACCATAGGGCATGGGTGCAGATTTGCGAAATCAGTCGGAATGAGTTTCAAAGGATTTATAGACGGCTTGGAGTTCATTTAGAGGAAAAGGTGTGCAAACTTTTCATATCATGGTGCCACTAGAAAGTTATGTACTTTAGGTTTCTTCCTACTTTGTGCATATCGAATGGGAAAATTGTATATTGTTTCATATGACTAACGGCAAGAAAAGGCTGGGATGGGGTTGGTGCAGGTCTTAGGCTTGCATTGAATTATTTCTTAAAAGCACAACTGACCATGGCATGGATTTTTTATAACGATGTGTGCTGACCATTCCTTTGTCAAGTTTTTGCATTTTTTTTCTTTTTTGATATGGAAGTATCTGCCTTGTGTTTTTGGTCTTACAAGCTTTTTGTTCTAGATTAAAGTCTTTATACATATGACAAAGTCTTTAAGTAGCATAACTAACACGAAACCCATTTAAGTAGATATGAGTTTTAGATGTAACAAAGTTTGTATGTAATACAAGGGTTAAAGTGATATGCATTATCCAAGATACATAAGATGTTTGTTTAGTTACACCTCTCTTTCTAATTTCCTTAGGATGAGGGATGGGGAGGATAAAGGGTGGGTGGACGTCAAAGTAAAAGTAACGTTGCTAGCTGCAATGTGAGCTTCAGTAACAGACCTGCTGTACCTTAGGGGCCTTTGTGGTATTCAATATTGCTTACGCAATATGAACGAGACATTACTACTTTATATTAGTGTTGCAAATAAATAAATTGAAAATGAGGAAATTACAGCATTTTCATTATCATGCATGAAATGCAGATGGATCCTTGCTTTCATATAGACTACTAAGATCTTAGTGTATACCATTTTTGGATCAGATCTTATATTAGTAGTGAGTTACTGAAAAGTAGGCAACAAACTGATATGTATATTTACATATGTATTTTCTTGCTGACAGGGGGAAAGCTTCTACAATCCCTTTATACCTGAGGTTTTGAGGGAATTGACTGGTAAAAATTTAATTGAAGACAGTGAGGGTGCTCGTGTGATCTTTATGGAAGGGTTTAATATACCTCTTATGGTTGTGAAGAGTGATGGTGGTTACAATTATGCTTCAACTGATCTAGCAGCTCTTTGGTTAGATCTTTTTACTATTATTATCTTCGTTTTAATCAATTTTGAAGTTGATGATTCCTTGGTAATTAGTTTTATGATCCTTTAGCTGTTCTCATATATTTATTTCTTCTACTATCCGATTTGCATAACTGATTGAAGTATCTTAAATGTTAGTACCTTCAAAAGATTAGTACTGACATTATAATTGTCATAATTATGTAATAATTGCTTACTTAAGGCATAAATAACGGATGACTTTTTATAGATTTTTGTTGCTGATATATTATGTGTGGGAAGCTTAGGCAACTTTTTGTTAATTGCTTACCCAATCGTCATTGGGATATGAAACAGCATATCTAACATGGATTGATGGCTGGAATCTAAACTGGAATCTATAGTTTGGAATATTAACATAGCTGCTTGATCAGTTAGATGCTTCCTTTTTTTGCTTAACCCGCCCTCCCCACTCACTTTCACCCTTGATGGGTTGCGGGGATTTTTTTTTCTCATTTAACATGTTCATTTTGGATAAGAGTGCTGTTCTTTACACGTATGTAGTTATGTATAAAGTTTGTATCACTCATTTGACTGCTGAGCGGCTGGGGAGTGATAGGAAGCTCACTCTTATTGACAGTGCTGATTGCAATTTATAGGTATCGCCTTAATGAAGAGAAAGCTGAGTGGATTATATATGTTACTGATGTTGGGCAGCAGCAACACTTTCATATGGTGTTTAAGGTATGTGTTCAACACTTGTGAACCATTTTGTGGTGATTCATGTATGGCTGGGAAAAACCTGCTCGAACCTGAGCCAGCCTGAGCCGCTTTGGCAGCCCTCAACTGGGCTTGGCTCGGAATTGGTAACCATTTTTCTAATTCCGCCCAGGGCAAAGTTAAGGCTCGCTAACTCAGCCCCTCCTTGTCATAGAGCTGGTACTTCTAAGGGTTGTTGAGCATGTGGAGATCATAGATCTGGCACTTCTAAGGGTTGTTGAGCGTTTGGAGATCATAGATCTGGCCCAACCTGGTGGGGTTACAGCTTGTGAACTTTGCCACCTGAAGCCCCTCGTGAGTTTGTAGATCTGGTCCAGCCCAATGGTAAACCTGATTCCGACCTGACCTGAGATTTTCGACTCCATGCAAAAATTCAAGAAATTTGGCTCAAGGTCGGTAACGGTTTCCCAATTCCAACCCGCTTGGGTTGAAATTCGGAACAGCCAAATTCCACCCTGAAGGGGTCAGTAACAGCCTCTAGATTCATGCATGTTGTTTGTCATCAAAGTTATATGGTTGGCATCAATGTTCGCAACTGGTAGTTGATAGTAATTTGAATTAACTGTCTTATAAGTCATGGGATGGTACTATTGCTAATTTGCAATTGGAAGTATAAAGTTAGAGACGCTTTTGCTTTTTATATTTCAGGCTGCCAATCGTGCAGGTTGGCTGCCAGATGATGGAAAATCGTACCCTAAAGCTAGCCATGTGGGTTTTGGTCTTGTTCTTGGAGAAGATGGGAAGCGCTTCCGAACTCGTGACACTGAAGTTGTTCCGTTAGTTGATTTGCTTGATGAAGCCAAGAGTCGCAGTAAAGCGGCCCTTATCGAACGTGGTATGGTGGTGAATAACCTATTTTTTGTTTTATTTGTCACAAACATGGTTTCACTCTCTATATCTTGTTTTTGTGATCATGTCTGTGGCATCTCTTCTATTTTACAGTTGCAAGAGCTATGGCCAGTAATGTATCTATATTGTCTGTTGTTTTGACAATTTCTTACTGCTAAGCATATAAACTTATGAAATCTGTAAATATTTCTTCTATTGTGTTTAGGTAAAGATTTAGAATGGACTGAAGAGGAGCTCGTGCAAACTGCCGAGGCAATCGGTTATGGTGCTGTTAAGTAAGCTTTCCACACTCTTACATCTACATCAATACCATAAACAAAAC
Organism: Carpinus viminea; assembly: GCA_013348765.1. Lineage (NCBI taxonomy): Eukaryota > Viridiplantae > Streptophyta > Magnoliopsida > Fagales > Betulaceae > Carpinus > Carpinus viminea. The sequence goes on from CP054667.1 coordinate 14,175,098, forward strand.
TCTATAAGTTCTTTCAGACTTAGTCTGACCTGTAAGTATCCCCACCAATCACCATAAGACATTGAATCTCTAGCTGTCCTACGAAGTTAAGGTATTTTTCCATCATTTAGTTTGATTTTTTGTTGTTTATTTCATTTCTAAGGTCATAGTGATATTGATTTTTAATTTATCTCTGACATTGCATTATCTCCTGCACAGATAATTTCATAGAGTCTGTAATTCTTTTTAATAGTCTATGAAATAGTTGAATATTGGGATATTTCACATTATGTTTAGTCTTATATTATAGCTAGGAGATGGTAAATGTGGGATAGTAAGTGAAGCAACATGAAAAATACCTTGTTATTGAAGATAATGTCCTGAGAATATTACATTTTGCGCTTCCTGGAAAATTTCCAAAGTTACATTGTGCTTAAAAATTGTGGTTCCAACGCCCGGCATTTCTATTTTACTGGAATGAGAATTGCTGTTAGTATTCTGATACTTTTAAAATGGTTTTGGCAGGTATGCTGATTTGAAGAACAACAGAACGACCAATTACATATTTAGTTATGATCAGATGCTAAATGATAAGGTGCACTTACCATTCGCTGGTTTTGTATGTGCAGATTATCTGAAGTTAAGCTATGGAGCTATTAATATATTAGATCAGTTTTATGTTACAGAATACGTTAGCCAATGCCTACTCTTCTTGGAATAGGATCCTCTCCATTTCAAATGAAATGGAGAATATCCATTTAGTGTAAAATGAGGGATAATATTGTAAATTTAATCATTCAACTTTAATGTTAAGACAATACTACCCCTTATTTTACACTAAATGGATATTATCCATTTCATTTGAAATGGAGAGGATCCTGTTCCACTCTTCTTATGCTGTCATGTTACTGCTTTCAATTGATATATGAATCGCTTTTAGAGTTGGTTAGCTGATTACTGCTAGTTATTATAAGGTTTTGTTGTTTATTTAACGGCTTTCTCTACCCCATGTATGCTTTAGTTGTTACTATTGCAGCTACTTCTTTGTTACCACTACCACCGCCCATATTTGTTTCTAACTTCTCCAAAATTGATATGAACAGGGAAATACTGCTGTATATTTGCTGTATGCTCATGCTCGAATCTGTTCAATTATAAGGAAATCTGGTAGAGACATAGAGGGGTTGAAGAATGTAAGTTTTCTTCCTACTTCCAGCCATATAGACCTAAAAGTTTTATGTTGCACTTGCATTTGTACACTGTTAAGCTTCGTTTGCCTCTAGCTTGACCTGAGTTAATGTCATAAGTACTGAATTTTAACTAGACCTGTGCAGCTACGTTGTTGTGGTAATCCTGGATGTGTAAATGATTCAGCTATAACTTCCACTCATGATCGTAATAAAATGTTTTCAATGGGCAGTGCTGCTTTCCACTTTTATTCTGCTTGTGATCATTCCCTTCCTCTCTCCCCAACTTTTTTCAAATTTCATATTTATGTTTTTTGTAAGTTGATTGATTAGTACTCTGTATATAAGCGAGAACTAAATGTTATATATATATATTGAATTATAGCTTCTTCTTTTTTTAGATTGAAATTGTTAGCTTTTGTTTTGCACAGCATAGGAGTAAAGCAACTTCATATCGATTTTAAGTTAATCAACATGATTAGACCTTCATACTTTGCATGGGTCCTAAAACCTAAACTTTAGGACATGTAAATGCGTGTAAATGCTTCTACCTTATCCCTGTAAGCTGTCTGTAGATTTTAAGGACTCAATTTTGTGAAATTATCCAGGCAGCTAGATGATACTGGGTCATGTGGCTCAGCCAGTGAACTCGTTGAAATCTAATTTTTGTTTCTTTTATTTCTATTTGTTTGAGATAGACTGGGGAAATAGTGTTGGCTCATGCGGATGAACGTGCACTGGGGCTTCATCTGCTGCAGTTTTCTGAGGTAAGATGTCGCTTGATTCTCTCTTGCTTCTTGACCTTGGTAGCTGCATGATGCCTGGATCTGATTGTGGCATCTTCCATTTCACTTTTCAGATTGTTGAGGAGGCCTGCACCAATCTATTGCCAAATGTGTTGTGTGAATACCTCTACCATTTGTCAGAATGCTTTACAAGATTCTATTCCAATTGTCAGGTATTGTTCACAAGCGTTCACTCTTTTGGTTTATAAGTATGTTGTGTTGATTAAATCACACCTCAGGGAATATTTGAATATAAATACGAAATCTTTCTGAACTAACTTTCTGTTATTAAAACTTTGATTAGGTGGTTGGTTCGGCTGAGGAAACAAGTAGACTCTTGCTATGCGAAGCTGCTGCAATTGTGATGAGGAAATGCTTTCATCTCCTTGGGATCGTTCCTGTTTACAAGATATGATATTATACAATTGAAAGGGTTCAACATACATTTAATTTACACCATTTACTGTGTAGGCCGTACAGATTGCATATGGTTGCGAGTTTTGGTGAGACAATTCGGCCATGCGGTGTGGTGGTTGGATTCTAGTTACGAAATACTCTTTTTAAGTTATGTGAATGGAGGAGCATAGTGTTTATTTTATCAGCTTCTATTCTTTTGAGTTACAAATTGAATCGTGAAGCAAGCATGAACATAACATAAGATATGGTTTAGTTTAGTAGCTCGTGCTTCCTGTTAACTGTTGACACTACTAGGACGACTTGATTGATAAATAAGTAGTCTCAATAGATTTGCATCTGTGACTATGGCGAAGGAAAATCAAGATACGCATAAATATTCGGGGGAGAGGGAGCTCCGTTGGATATATATACTCGTTCGTTCCAAACTGCACTTTGAAAGCTCAATCTCTCCAAAGTCGAATTAGGATCTAGGATCTAATTCAAATGAACCGAAGAATATCTCATTAGTTATAGTAAATGGATATTTTTGTTCCTTTAAAAAATGAAAATACAAAAATACCTTTAACTAAATATTCTCCGGTTCATTTGAAATAGAGAGAATCATATTCCTCTTATGTCCACCATTTTTTTTAATGCGTTATAAATATCCCAATAAGAAGTAATAAGGGGTTCAACTTTTTTTTAGTTAATGAGAATAAATTCTGAAAATTTATTGGAGATTAAGGTTCCGTTTGAAACATCGGAAAAGAAATAGTTTTTATTGTAAATGAAAAGAGTAGGAATACAATAGCCTTAGAATAGGCATTTGCCGCATTTCCATTGCCCATTAGAGAATTACTATTCCTCAAACGTTGAGAGGAAAAGTCGTTCTCCCATGGATAATGGATAATGAAAATGGCTATTTCAAATGTTGTCTTACCATATACTGATATACTATAATACTAAGGCTATTTTATTCAACTTTCTTAAATTTTTAATAAATACTTCTCTTTTTTTCTAATGAAATAGTCATTATGAGTACAAAACATACCCTAATTATTTCTCGTAACATTATGTTTAGGGATTCTTTGATCTTGCCCAATAATGTGAGCAGCGTGCTTGTTGGAACAATAACAGTACTCATAATTAATGGTTTGCCCAAATTTCAATCCAAATCAAAGGAATTCAAACTATTTTTTGTTTGATATATGTATTCTTTAATTTTCTTCTGTATAGCTATAAAAATAAATAAACTTGGGGAGAAGACAATCAAGGTGTCAGGGAAAGGAGAAAGTTCAGAGCGAGAACGTCTTGGTTAACATTAAACAATATTTAAATTGAGCTATATAGTACTAATCGAAATATAGGCTGTTACTATAGTTAGATGATAATTTAAAAAATCTTTAGAGAAGCTAGTGGAGTGAGATTTTGAAGGGTTTTATCCAAATTCTTTTAGGAAAGTCGCTGTGAGTGCCCTAAAAGATCGAAATTGGTTCAACATTCTAACTAGTATGCTCAAGAAGATTTTCATCCACTCCTGCCGCATATTGATAATGTTCAAACTCTGCCCTCACATAATCGAGTGAATTTACTAATCGCAGAAACATCCTGCCATTTCAATATGTACATAACAAATCTTTGAACATTCTTGTATTCGATTGTCTCTGATACCGCCCACTTCGCTGGAAGTATGGAAAATTCCTTGTAATATTGCCTATGTTGATCACAACTCTTTCCCTTTGCTTTCTTCTGGATAATCCAACAGGAGTTCTGAAGATTTGGTGACAAGATAGAAAAGATCCGAGTGCTTTGAAGAAGACATAACCTTTACAAACTTTGATACAAAATCTGTTCAATGCTTCAAAATTAATCTACTAGTTAAAAAGTAAGCAAAACAGAGGTGATCAGCTGTGAGACCTCAACATGTGAAATACAAAAACCTTTTCCATGCCTATTTAAATCAAAGAGGTTTAATTTACAGGAAATGAAGGCCTAGAACCAGCCAATAAACTACCTCTCCTACCCACTGAAGATAAAGAAGATCCCCCTCTTAAACCCTTCTTTGATATAGTAGCCTTGGGAAGAGTGCTTGATTTATGGCCATTATCTAAACCCCCTGCATAGCTCTTGCATGCCTTCATTTTCTTTCTATGGTGTGGTGACTGTGTCTTCTTTAGAAGATCTTCTAAGCTCTTCGCGCTTGCTAGAGATGAGAAAGACTGTGACTTCCCTTCGTAATATCTAGAAAGCCCTCTCCTGCAATATCCACAGCACATATAACACCATTAATTCAATCCCACCAACTCGATCAGAAACTTTGGATTAACAAACAACATGTGATAATATATGTTTTGCTTAATTACTTTATAGGAAGATGGATCATGAGCTCAGATAATTCGAATAAAGGCCCGGATGATGATGATGATGTTGAAGAATATGATGTTGCAGAGGTTGCATCCTCTACCAATTCCGATGATGAAGATGATGATGCTGCAGAGTTTCTCGAATTTGTCGACGACCCAATTGATATTGAGTCGCAATTATCCTCCCCACCTTCCATGACGACCCAGTTTTCCTCATGCCATCCTCCAGTAATGGCGCATGTTGAGTTTACTGCTTGTTGATCACCCATTGAAGAAGAAGAAGAAGAAGAAGAAGAAGGAAAGACAGGCAACTGGTTTTCTTGAGGAAGCATATACATATATATATGGCGACTGGTGTTACACGTTATGGAGTCTATAGATCGAGAATAGGAATAATATATATAGTGATAAGGCATGTAGGGTTTATTAATGAAGAATATATATATATCGATAAAAACTGAATACTTTAATGCTTAATGATAATGTTTTTATTTCTCATGACGCTTTATCCTAAAATTTGTCATTATCGTCACCTTATGGTCTAAATTTATCGGCTTTCCCATGCTACAAGGAAAGAGGATAAGGTCTATCGAACACATCCATATCCATTATCCTAGTCACCGTCTATCTTTCTTTCTTGGGGCTGTTTTCTAAAGGTCAACATCTGGGCTACTTTGCCTCATAAAGCCATGACATTCTTGCATATTTCAACGTTTCAAGCCACCATTCATTTTGTAAACAACAAAATAAGAAAAAAAGGGCAAAAATTGTTTTAACTAGGTGGCCGGAATCTGTGTGTAAAATCGACAAGTTTACAGAACAATTTTTGGTGGATACGGGTATGCTTTCCACCATGCCTTGTTTAACTTGACCTACAAGTCCAATATGTCATTTTCTCCCCATTTTCACTATTTTTAAAGTATATATTTAATTTAAAAAATACATGAAAAAATCACAGCCGAACTATAAATAAAAAAACAATTTGTGAAAATGTCAATTGGACAGTGCTTTAATTGCGTCCTCATTATATTATGTATTTCTTTCTTTGACCTAGCTAGGCAAGGCTCCCTGCAAGGATTCATTCTTGTTGCCAAATAGATAAGCTGCTTTGTGCCTTACCAATTAGACACAAATTTCTGATTGGGTCACAGTGTTTGTGCGCGTCATTATTATCACGGTGTTTGAATTTATCTCCAATTACGATTAATACACCTAACCCATAACAAAAGGGAGGGTTGTTGAGAACACCACACTAAAGCCGGTGGCGGTAAGCCATGAATAAATCACACACAACCCTAATCACGAGATTACACGTTACAGAGCTGTACGAGAAAACAATGGCATTCGACTTACTGTCTCACCATCTGACTTAAACATTGATTTGAGCATGTCATTAACTATTGTTAGTGTTGACAATTATATTTTGTAGAAGAATTTTTGGAGCCCTAACTCTCTTTAGAGAGCGCCACACGGGTCCTTGGGGGAGGGAGGAAGCCCTTCCTCCCTCCTCCTTGTGCGATTTTTCTTTATGTTCTATTTTGCCTTAGAGCCTTTTTCTCTCTTGGTGTCCCTAAGCATAGCACCCATTGTGACTTTGTCTTACCATTTCCACCATGCCCCCAATCTCCACCGTATCTCCATTGCCATTTTTGTTCACGACGCCGCCGATAGCCTCCACCTCTCCTTGGCCTTTTAGGTCGAGAATGACTAGTTTTGGTGTGATGCTTTCGCTTATACTTGGAGAATGGCTACCTATGTCTCAGATTGAATTTACATCAGGTAGATCTGTTATATAAGCTAAAGATTGGGCACAGGGTAGCGGATGTATATGTCTTAAGATTTCAATGTAAGATTTGTATGGTTTTGACTTCTATTACGTGTAAGCCTTTAGCTTCTGCTATGAATTTCAAAGCTTTATGTTTTTTGATTGTAAGAGTTTTATAGTCTTGATTATTCATGAATAAAATGAAGTTTTTTTTTTTTTAATTTTTAATTTTTATTTTTGACGGTGAGGATGTTCTTAAACCCATTAACAAAGCATCCAAAAGTTTCCAAATAAAGAAAATAAACAAACATTTCTTCCCGGTGTCCAAAGGACAAGATCTAACATTCTTCCCCATTTAAGACACTCATTTCATAAATAATATTATCCCCCCCCCCCTATCCCCAAAAACAGGATAATTGTTTAAGCGTTCATTTTACAATATTTATTGAAGTGGGTGATATGGTACTCCAATTTACGTCGCGTGCCCACAACTTGCTCATATTTATTATTAAAATTAACCAGAAGATTCATTTTTACAATATTTATTTATTAGTAAAATATTATTATAATAAAGACTGGACGGCAGCGTTGAGTTGGTATGACAGCGAATGAGGATAAGGAGAACCGTTGACAAACAACTCATGAATGAATGAGGTGGCAAATTTTATGGGCATGCTTTTGCAGGTAGCTAGGGTTCACCAATCACCATGCCCAATTTTTTGGGTTTTTTATTATTATTATTCAAAGAGATAATTAGGATTTGAAAATTATTGTGCTTATAATCTTATCCGCACCCTGTGACTCTTTTATACAGCACCGGCGGTTTTGACACCCACAGAATAGACATGTCACTCTCTATGTCTCGGCTGCTTGTTTTTCTGAAAGCACTTATATCCTCTGCAATTGGTGGTAATGTTTTTAAAATAATAATAATGATTAAAAAAGAAGAAGAAAAGTCTGGTTTCTAATCCTTCTGTTATGTCCATCTTGTTTCAAACATCTTCTTCCACCTTCACCAAATTATGGGACACAGCCACACGTTGGAACTTGTTCCCTTACAAATTCTCAAAACCACAGACCAACAGCAGGTTTTGCGTGTAAGATACCATAATGAACTTTAGTTAAACCCTCAATATGTAAAAATGAGTTGTATAGATCATATGCTCAATTGATACATGAAAATCCAGAAAATGTTTTGACAAAAACTCATGACTGATACATAATGAGTAATAGCATTTATACACTCAAAATTTACTATTATTACTGGGGGCCAATCTATCGAGGGAAATTTACTGGATCCAGGCTACCTACAAGAATCCCGAGATCAATGTCTTTGTCTTCAAACTTTTTGATAAAAGGGTGACTCTGGAAGCAAAAATAGAGTCAGCAATCAAGATTCTGAATCATACAGCATGAATTTCTAAAATTCAGAGGGTCGTACATCAAGTTACTTACCAAAAGATCCAAAGATGATGATCTGTCTCGGGGAGTCTTTTGGATGCTGCAATCACAAACGGAATGAATCAGCGTAGAGAATTTGTGAACTGAAAACTATCACACGCAAGAGTTGAACATTTCCGAATGTGTCGATCCAATTGAAATATTATATTATTTTGAAGACAATGATGGTGAAAATGATCCTGTTATTTAGATTCTTCAGAATCAGGGCATAGATATAAACACTACACATGCAGGAAATTGCCCTGTTATTTAGATAAAGAACTGGTTTGTCCTCGCATTTCTAGGAACATTACGCTGAGAAATTGAGATTCAAGTAGAACTGGAAAAATACAAGGATAACTGATTAAAACTCTTTCAGAAGTTATTACAACAAGCTTGTATTCTGGCGGACAATTATTTTGTTACAACTTCATGCTAATCTTTTGGGATGATACTCTATAGAAGCAGGTCTTAGCTGCTTTCTTTGAAAAGTTATAAAGTCAATAAAGGGTGTTAGAGGCCATGCGAATCGGCTTAAACTAAATAATGGCTTAGTCACCATACACATCATTTTATGGCAGGAGAAGCCTTTATCAGGTTGGAATGAAGTCATTATGTATCTTAGTTCAAGTTCATCCTAAATTCTCTCTCACAAAAACATTATGGCAACGATGATAAGATGGCTCCTCAATACTTCTCAAGCAAAGCAAATCAATTACTTGAGACAACCTACATTTGACAGAGAAAGCTGACAATAGATGTTAATAGCTTCAACAGGGCCTCTAAAATTTACATCATCCGTAAAATGAACTGGTGGAATTAGACTACTCAAGAACAAAACATCAACTTGATTCATGCGAGGTACACAACTCAGGCTTAAGAAATCCAACTATGCTGCGGGACAGTTTGAGCCATGAGATTATGAACTAGTTTCAAATTACATAGGCCCAGAAGGATAAAATCATTCAAATGGCTAGTAACCCAAAGTTCAAAAGCTTAGATAATGGAGGAAAAGAAACAAAACATATAGACTTGAAGGCTAAGACAAAGTGAAAACTGCAAGACACTAACATAAACATAGAATGCAAGTTGAACAATAGACTTAATTACCAGGCTGAGACAAACGAACAGAATTCTGGGGAGAACTGATCTGCTGGAGCAGAAGGTGGTGGGTTTTCCACAATTGCCTCCAAAAGCTCATAAAAGCTTGGCCAGGTTTGGTGATCTTCAGATTGCATATAAGGAAACCGTCCTATTGCACACTCAAGTACTACCATGCCCAAACTCCAAATATCACTGCTATAATCATAAGTACTCCCACTGATTCTCTCTGGCTAAAAGACAAACAAAACCATTATAATATGCTTATTTTTCTTTTGGATAAATTATAGCCATTAGATCATGTTTCATAAAAGGGCTTTAAATAAGAAAACAATGTGTTTTAAGCACTAGAAGCAAGAAATTGCAACACAAAAAATTGGACCAACTAATTAAGTGGTTTAGCATGATATAGAAGGTTCTACTTCACCTACCGACATGTAGTTATAAGTTCCCACAAAAGTATCTCTTTGACCCATAGAGCTAGCTAGCACTGCACTCACACCAAAATCAGTAATCTTCACCTCCCCTTTGTGGTTTACCAGTAAATTGGATGGTTTAATGTCCCTATGTATTACATGTCTTTCATAGTGCAGATACACAAGACCCTGTAGAACCTGAATTAAACATGTAGATCTTTAGCCACATGACAAGACTTACAAATCTTATAGAGTTATCAATCTTAGCATAAACTTAAAATGCAGAAGAAATTAGTTCACATACCTGCTTACAGACAACTGCAAGATATGGTTCAAGAATTGTTTTAACTTGTCTGATCACATCTGCCAGAGATCCACGATCCATGTATTCTAGTACAAGAGAAATTGCACCATTGTGATAGAAGGAATGGTAGCAAACTACAACATTTGAACATTGAGCTGCTTGGTTTATTTTCAGCTCCTGCACAATCTGCTTACGGATTTCTTCTTGTATGGTCATCTGGATAACCTGTAACACAAACTTCCTAGTTAACAGAGATATGACTTCCTAGATAAGAAGTGTCATTGTCTGAATCATTTGAGATCTTAGCATATGTAACACTGAACTCAACATAGAAGAAGCTGCAATTGCAAATACTTGGGAGAGCAGATGTAAAAACAAGTAGTAAGCGGAGATGTTAGCCTCTATTATTCAACGCATAGATAAAAGCAAGAGGAAAAGATGTCATAATAGGTATATTGGATTATATAAAGGTTATCAAGAAGTGGAAAAGTATGCACCACACAACTAGAAAATCAGGCCAACAGAGTGCCTGTTCTGCCAGTCTGTAGTTTTGTATATAGTGACTGTTTTGGTCTTACCCATGTCTTCACTAATTAAATTTCAGTAACCTCCCATAACATTTTAAAGTCCAATTTTCAAGACAATCCTGCCATTTAAAGTAGCAACTACCCAGGCCATCCTCTCCCTCCCCATCTTAAAACACAGCTGCATGCTTTGGTTGAGGCATTTGCATCCATAGTACATTGCACCCTCTTGTATAACACAATGGCGATAAAGAATCAGTTCCCACCTTCACACTTGACTTCTCCAAGAATGTATACAGCCCTTGTCCAATATGTGTTAAAACAAAAAGACTTCACATACTCCTTATGTCTACTGAGGTTCGAAGTTTAATCATTACTTCATGTGACATGAAACCGTATCAAGTTCAAAAGTAAAGGCAATAATTATATGAATACTAATTAATAAAGTATTGTATGGCATGTCCAAACATTGACAAACAATTTTTTGGATAAGTAATGTTATATAGAAAACGAGAAGGACGCAACCTTAGTACGCAGGAAGTATACAAGAGAACGCCTAAGGGGGGCTAGAGAAGAGAAAAAGGAAATCAGAATAAGTAATCACTAAAGGGACAAGCCAAGTTGCTGCCCAAGTGAAGAGAGTAGTAAAAGAAATGTAAGAGATCCTCCAAGCTTCTTTCGGAATCCTCGAAAAATCTCCGTTGCATTTAGATCATAAACACCACATGATGCAAAGCGGGACCATTTTCCAAACCATGGCGCTACGAGAACGACCCCCCGTCCACCAGCACTGCAAAAGATTCACCACCCCACGAGGCATAGCCCACGCCAAGCCAAATCAACTGAAAAATGCATTCCATAAGAATTGGGCACACTCACAATGAAGAAGCAAGTTATCAATGGATTCCTCATCCCTTTTGCACATCCCACACCTATTGATCAGCACCATATTTTTCTTCCTCAAATTATCCAATGTAAGAATCTTGCCAAGGGCAGAAGACTAAACGAAGAAAGCCACCCTCGGTGGGGCTTTCATACGCCAAATATTCTTCCAAGGAAAGGGGAAGCTATCTTTAGAAATACAAATATTATAGAAAGATCTCACACAAACTTTCCCTTCCTATTCGGAACCCACCAGATTTTGTCAACCCCGCCACCCAAATTATGAGAGTAAAGGAGGCTATAGAAAGAAACCAGATCATCCACTTCCCAATCATTCAAAGAACAAAAGAAACTAACATTCCATTAACGAGATCCACTCAACGAATCGATATTATCCGCAATGGAAGCCTCCTTATTGCATGCTAAACTGTACAGCCCCAGGAACACCTCCTTGAGAGATGAATTTTCACACACCTCCTCCCAAAAGCTGATTATGGAACCATCACCTAGAATAAGTCTAATAAGACTAGAGAATCGATGCCACTCCCTACTAATGAACTTCCAAAACCTCATCCCATGAGAACCAACACTAGCTCGGGCGCCACCCCCCTCTCCCCGACCCATACGTAGCCTCCACCACCTTTCTCTACCAAGCGCCAAGTTCGCTCGCAAATGCACAGCCACTTTCCAAGCAACGCACGATTGAAGAATCTTAAATTTCGAATGCCTAAACCCCCTTCTCTGATAGGAGAACAGACTTTAGGCCAGTTCACAAGATGAAACTTGAATTCTTCTCCAATACCGCATCAAAGAAAACCACATTGGATCGACTCAATACGCTTAGCCACCGAAGCAGGAATAGGAAGGAGAGATAGGAGATAAGTAGGGAAGTTAGATAAAGTACTTTTTATGAGGGCAATCCGTCCTCCCTTGGAGAGACATTCTCTTTTAGCTAGATAAAGTGCGAATAGCCTTTTCCACTACCCCATTCCAACTCGCCTTATCTTTAAGCCGAGACCCCAATGGAAGGCCAAATAAGGAAAAGGCAAAGAACCAATATCACATCCCAAAACCTCCGCCAAGGCACCAACGTTGTTCACATCACCAACCGGCACGACAACAGATTTAGCCAAATTGACCTTCAAACCAGAAACAAGTTCAAAGCAAACCAACAAATCACCAATGGCTTTCACCTGATCCAGGGAAGCCCCATAAAAAGCTAGTTTATCATCCACGAACAATAAATGCAAAATGTGGACTTGCTCACTCCCCCTAGCACCCATGGCGAAGCCCAAAAAAAGACTATGATCGCTCGAAGCCTTAATCATTCTACTAAAGGCTTCCATCACAATAACAAAGAGAAGCAGAGAGAAAGGGTCACCTTGCCTAACCCCTCTCGAACTATTGAAGAAACCAGCTGGCGAACCATTGATCAAGACAAAAAATGAGGCCAAGGAAACACAACGAGCAATCCAGGAACACCATTTTTGCCCAAGCCCACACCTCCTTAGAAGATACAACAAAAAATCCCAATTAACATGATCATAGGCATTTTCCATATCTAGCTTACAAAGCAGCCCCGGCTCCCCGGACTTAAGACGAAAATCCAAGCTTTCATTGGCTATAAGCATTGAGTCCAAAATTTGTCTACCCTTGACAAAAGCATTCTAAGGTATAGAAATAATTCTATCCATAACTAGCCTCAGCCTATTGGCCAAAACCTTAAAGATAATCTTGTAAATCCCACACATGAGACTAATAGGGCGAAAATCTTTAAGCTCTGAGGCCCCAGACACCTTAGGAATGAGGGAGATAAAGGTGGAATTAATACTCTTCTCAAACTTGACACGAACATGGAAGTCAGAAAACCATGATGTCCTCTTTGAGCACGTCCCAACACACTTGGAAGAAGGCCAAAGAAAAGCCATCCGGGCCCGGGGCTTTATTTCCATCCATACCAAAGATCACATCTTTCACTTCCCTTTCAAGAATAGGGGCTTCAAGAGAAGAAACTTCACCTGCGGTCAGAGTCTCAAAATCTAGATCATCCAACCTAGGCCTCCAAGGCATACTTTCAGCAAACATAGACTCATAGAAGTTGACAGCATGTTCTCTAATGGCAGCAGGATTGGAAGACAAAGACCCATTGATGAGAAGAGAATCAATAGTGTTAAATCTCTTATTCGAATTAGCCATAAGATGAAAAAATTCCGTGCATTTATCTCCCTCCTTAAGCCATTTGATTCTGGATTTCTGCCTCCAGCTAATTTTCCTCTTGAAGGAGAGTTCTCTCAAGATCCCTACATAGCAGCCTTTTCCTCTCCTTCTCTTCCTCACTCAGACCTCCCCCTTCTGTAGCTAACTCAAGGACCTTCAACTCATCCACTCTCTCCTTAATAAGTGCTCCAACATTTCCAAACATAGTCTTGTTCCAAGTCTTGATGTCCCCTTTAAGAGCCCTAAGCTTCTTAGACATAATGAAACTTGGGGTACCTTGAAACTAGTACGAAGCCCACCAGCCTCTAACCCTATCCACAAATCCCTCCTCTTTTAGCCACATATTCTCAAATTTGAAAGATTTCCTTCCCCTTTTATGACCACTGTTGACTAAAATGATAAGAAAGTGATCCGAACAGAGTAATCTCTTTTGAAGAACATCTGGATGTCTCGTTTCCCACTCCAGAGAAACCAGGAAACGATCAATTTTGGACCAAGTACATAAACCCCGGTTAACGGAAGATCCATGAGACCTCTCTCAAAAATGAAATCTGAAAACTCCCTTATAGCTGAACTAATGCGCCTCCCTCCAGACGTCTCACTAAGGAACCGAATTACATTAAAATCACCCCCAATACACCAAGGCATGTTCCACCAACTCAACATTCCAACCAATTCATCCCATAACAGATGTCTATTAGAATCCCCATTACGACCATATACCCCTGCGAAAGCCCACACAAAGCCATCAACAACATTTTTGAAGGTACAAGCAGCCACATAATTACCCACTTCCATCTCTAACCTAGTGACCACCCTCTTGTCCCACATAAGAAGAATGCCCCCAGAAGCCCCAATAAAAGTCACAAAACACCAATCAACACAAGAACAGCCCCACAGACTACTGATCAACCTTCTGGAAATGAGCTCCAACTTAATCTTCTGTAAGCATACAATATCCACCAGCCATTGTCTCAGCAAATTCCTCACCATAAGCCTCTTATCCAGACTATTTAGCCCTCTCACATTCCAAGTAAGAATGTTGCACTTCATAAGATAATGCGATCGCCCCTTCCTTTAACTCTGCTTCGCGACACACATAGTTAACCGTTGAGATGAGATTAATGAGCTCTCTCGTACTTTTTTTGCCCACCTAAGCTCCCCCTATAGTTTTCTTAGCCGCCTTATTAGCCTTGTCAGCAAGGATGTGAGCAAAAGCCGCCCTAAGCTTCTCTGTGTGACCATCACAAGAGACTCCTACAATCTAACTAAAAGCCACGATTAACTCCACAACCTTTTTTTGCTTCCTGAGACCCACCAAGACCAACATCCACCAAGGCTTGGCTCCAATTCAAAGGAGTAGGCTCTCCCTCCACGAAAGGCACCAGTTCCAACCCAGGCGTTACTTTCTACTACGGGTGAGCAAGTACCCCATCTCCTTCAATTCGAATGATTTCTTGTGTTCCACAAAACTCAGCAAAGTACTTTTTAGGATCAGATGACAGCACCCACTCGTCAGGACTACTGATCTCTGCTCTATCCTGGTCAAAGTCTTCGGGAGACCAAGCCACCAACATATTGTCCTCTACCCCGGGATGAAGCACCTCCACCGTTGAGCCTCCTCCCAGCAACTTCTTGGGCAACTTGCGGGCTGATCTGCCAAAATCAGCACATTTAGAGAACCACCAACCCCTTCTGTTGCACCCATACCCTCAAGAGTCGCTCCGACCTTCTCAACCACTCTCGCCAGCGATGCTCCGGTCTCACTAGGACAGCCCAGGCTACCAGACACCTTTACCGGCACCGTTTGAGGAGAATTGCCCACTTCAAAAAGGCCCAGGCTACCAGACACCTCCGTCCTTCCCTTCACCAACTCGCAAACCGCCGAAGTCGAAAAGCCCAGATCACTAGTCTTCAAACCAGCCAGAAGATCCTTGTGAACCCATTCATAACTGCTGAGGATAGACGGCGACGCCACCCCTACCAAGCACACAGAAGACGACGCTCCTACCAAGGAAGTCTCCCCCACTGGACACGTTCGCAAGGCCAACGAGCCTAGCGAATTCTCTACCCCTTTTAACCCAACATCCGGGCCGGGCTTTACCCCTTTTAACCCAACTCCTGGGCCCGCTACACCCTTATGCTTAAAAGGCATTTTCTTTTTGGGCTTAAACACTTTCATGTGCTTTATACCAAAGCCCTCATCCTCAACCTTCTCTTTCCCTTTATAGCCAAAAACCTGTTGGTCCTTAAGAGCCCAGCCTAGGCCCTCTATTCTCCAAAGATTTGATCACCACATCTATCCTCTCTATACCCACGTCAACCTTACCTTTTAAACTTTTCAACGACTCCTTGATGAAGAGAAGCTCGAGACTTGCACTAAAGAAGATCTGCCCATCACTCTCAGACGCCTCATGTCCCTTCAAAAGCTTTGGCCCTAGTTTCGATGTATATGACATTGCCTTAGAAGATAGGCTGCTCGCCGAAGGTTGAGGCCTACACACCGGAATCCTAATGGAGTCCCCCACACCATCCATCGGGATACGCGCTCCCTCCTCAACTGAACTTCGAATAACCTTTGCCTAAGTGTGGGTCTTCCTTGACACCACCGTATATCCATCGCTGGACCTCGCCGGAATACGGACATTCTTATAGCTCAGTGCAAGCTTTTTAGCCTTAAGGGCTTGTTTGTCCATCTCAATTGAGGCCTCTTTCAGCCACCTTGGTACCCTGGCTATCGGCTCTAGAAAGGAGTTAAAGCAGTCCTCCGCCGGTTGCAGCGACAACCCCAACACCTCCGCATAACTCCTCTTTCCCATCACCTCCTTAACCTTCTTGCACTCCTGGACCTCTCGAACCTCACAAAGAGAAGAATTAGTCTGATGCACTTCCACGATAAAACATTCACATCCTTGACCATAACAACCCTCTGGAACCATAATCGAGCCACACCTTCTCCTACCATCAAATTCCTCTACCGTTAAGAAACATTCATGTCTATTGGAACACTTCTGCGCAATGATCCGTGGATAACCTACTCTAGATTGATCCCAAAACACCTCAAAGTTTTCCACTGCCACCAGCTCCTCCATTGTGCGTGCCAACCAAGCTAACTCATCCTTCTGCATGAATATAGACCTTTGTTTCCTGTTGCTTCTTTTGAAAATCCTCACCCCTGAGACCCCTCCTTTAATTAACAGCTCGAACTCTTTCAACTCCACCGACCACCTCCCACAAGCCAGCCATGACAATGCCCAACCAGACAAAGACTCAAAACAAACAAACCTCACACACCACCCACACACCTAAACTCAAGTAGGGAGTGGATTTACATTGACAAACAATTGCTAAAACTAGTTTTACTGGTATACCTTATGTCTACTGAGGTTCGAAGTTTAATCATTACTTCATGTGACATGAAACCGTATCAAGTTCAAAAGTAAAGGCAATAATTATATGAATACTAATTAATCAAGTATTGTATGGCAGGTCCAAACAATTGCTAAAACTGGTTTTACTGGTATACCTTCAAGGCAAATAATTTTCCAACCCATTTATGGCGAACAAGTTGTACTACACCACCGCTTCCCTTTCCAATGACTTTGATAGTCTCAAGATCTTCCAATGAGAATTCTAAATCTGGCTCCTTACCTTCAGAAGGCTGTCAAAATACAACAAATAAAGCTAATCTTATTATGCTTAACATTGCATCTTAAAGATATAAGAAAGGATAAGTAAGAGACCTGAATAATATAATTAATGTATATATAACAAGGACATATACAAAAACATAGGGGAACAAAGAACAAAACATGAAGGTGAAAAGACAATGCAATAAGCCCAAATGGATAAGAAGCCAAGTTATTGAAATAAGTATAAATCTATCATCAAAGGCTTGGGAATACATTGGACTTATGTTTTATTAGTGGATGGGTTGATATCAAATTTAGAATCTTTAGAGTCCAACACTTTCAGAATTACATCTGAAAAGGGCTAGCATGCCATCCTCAAGAACAATGAAAACAGTTACAAATTGGATCTAGTTAACAGAAGGAGAAAGAAAACTACCAAAATAAAATATTTGAATAGTAAAAATTTTAAATTGGACCAAAAGCATCACTTTCATGGTGTTTTGTCATTGTTGAAGACCAAGCCTATGTAGGGTTAACTTAAAAGCGACCAGCAATGTGGCTGATGTCTTCTCAGAGAAAATAATTCACCAAGGTCAAAGAGAGCAACTAGTTGCTACAGCAAAATGCAAAAGTATAACTGAACTAGTATAATCTAAGTTTGCAGCACTGCTATACCATTTTTTCCTCATTAAGAGACTCACAAGCACTGCAGAACTCCCCCAAATTCCATCGACTTTATTTATCCAGGTTGGAATTCAAATAAATCATATGGTAATTAAAAATAACACAAGCACATGATTCAATGCATACTCTAAGGTAACATCAAATGAATTAGCCGACAACAGATAAATAACATTTTGAATCAGTCGAACACAAAGTGAAATGGAGTACGGTAATACAAGCCCACAAAGTAGGATAACAAGAGAAGCTTACTCGAGATTCCTTTTGTTCAGAGATGAGCCGCAACCCTTTCTGGTTTAAGAGCAGATCGCCATCGTGAAATGTGCCACTAGCAGTCCTGGAAATTTACATATACTTTAAAACACGTAAACATAGAAAAAATCTTTACTTGGTTTTCAGTTGCCTTTAAAAGAAAAAATGAAAAAAATGGCATGTGATTTTGTTATTTTAAATCCCAGAACTTGAAAAAAGAGACCAATTTAACCAAGTAGAATAATTTAAGAGTCCTAGTCGATTTGGGTAATCGGTTTCTTGGCTCCTAAAACTATAAAATATATGTTAAGACTGAAAAATGAAGTCAATTTACACAATATGTCCGAAGCTGATTATCAAAAACCCATTAGCCAAAGATACAAGATTTCAGTTTATTTGTTTTTTTCCGTATTTTCTCGGTGACCAAACAGAGCTTAAGAATTAGAGGATCAAAGAACCAAAGCAAGAGAATTACAACAATAGCGGGCAATTCAAGGATCGATCATTTCCAAGTAACAAAGACAAACCAAAGATCAATGATCTAGCAGTAGAAAAGAAGAACAACGAAATGGAACAGAGAAACTCACAGGAAGGATGTGATTGGGGTTTCTTGAGCGGGCACAGAGAGCTTGAGCTGCTTCAATGGCGTCTTGGTCTTCATCTTTTTGCTTATTAGGGTTCTCGATCGATTCTACTAATTCTAGGGTTTCAATCCCCAACTCAGAGAGAGAGAGAGAGAGAGAGTATTAGATTACTTAGAGTATTACTCTTCTGTTCTGTGTATCGAGAAGGCGAAGATTGAGTCGTCGTTTACTGGGTGTAAAGCAGAATATAATTCAAACGAAAAAGACCGCGCAAATTAATCAAATGCTAATAATATTGATATTAATTTCACTTTCGTCGCTTTTGTTGTATATCTTTTGATCGTTCAACGCCTAATCATCACCTATTATTCCAATAGAGATATGCTATATTGCAATAAAATTATTATTTTTTATCCATAAAAGTTTTAAATGATAAGAGGCTATAAGACTTTCAAGTGAATTGACCACTAGAATTTTAGTAATAAAATTATTATTTTTTATTCATAAAAGTTTTAAATGATAAGAGGCTACAAGACTTACAAGTGAATTGACCACTAGAATTTTAGTAATCGCACACACAAGCAAAATATATATATATGTTTTTTTTAAAAAAAAATGTACTAACGGCACGTAACATCCACATAGCATTTTTTGATCTTTACCAAGCTTTTTTAAAAAAATAAATAAATAAATAAAAATTACATATCTTTTATATTCATAAAATTAATCGACACAAGCAAAAGTTCTGTCAAACCAATATAACTAATACATGTTAGAGTTTTCCACACCCAAGTTATATTAATGTCTTGCTTTACTATTACCTTAATTAGGCCATGGACAGCAGTATTTTTTTTTTTATAAGTATGGACAGCAGTATTTGATTCCCGATTAACATGTTAAATCTATCAATGGAAATAGAATTTAAAACCATAAGAATGTCTGTTACGATTTAACCATATATGTTGTCATTTGAGGGACTTTTTTAAGAGGTTAAATGCTCTTTTAATGACTTTAATTTTTCATATTTAAGTTCTATTTTGTATCATAAATAATATATTTCTTATGAGTAAATATTGAGATAGTACCTCCAATCAAAACATGCCATGGAGCCATATGTCTCGTAAAACAAAAAAGTGGCTTGAGGTCTGGGGTAACCCCAAGGAGTCAACCCCGTTTAGGCTCGAGGGTGGTTTGAAAGGGTCCAAACCACCGTTTTTTCTTCTCTTTTTTTCGTCGTTTTGGTCTTTGGGCCGGGGTGGGCCAAACCCTCAAATTTTTTATTTTTTTTATTTTTTAATTTAATTTAATTTAATTTTTTTCAATTGTCTTTTAAGTCAAATTCTTGTTCCTTTCATGTGGGAATGGATTTGCGGACATCATTATCTTTAGTATAATGGGCAGAATTTTCTTTCAAATTGGATTGAAGAAAATTCTTTTAACTTATATTATAAAAATAATATATATTAATTTTCATATGAGAAACATGTTTTTTTAGATAACAAGTGAGAATAACATGTTTTTTTTTAATAAAATTTTGGGTTAAATACGTTTCAGTACCTATGAATTGTGATTTGTACCAAAATAAAGACAAAGTTTTCCTCCAAATTAGGTTTAATGAATTTTTTTTTAACCTAATATATAAAAAAAATACGTGTAATTTAACGTATGTGAATCACATTTTTTTTCATTGAATTTTATTAAAATTCGTGCATCTATACGTTATTAAAAAAAATGAGCACATTTTTATAGACTAAATTAACAAAAATTATTCCAACATAATTTGGAGGAAAACTTTATCCTTTGATTATTAGGTTCATAATGGATTGAAGCACTTGAGAAAGCTTCTACTCTTACCATAAAATTAATTTTTTAAAAAAAAAAAAAAAAACACACACACACACACACAAAACACAATATTTATCGAACAAGATGTAAGTGATGAGTGCCCAACATTTATTTCAATAAATAACTCATAATGAATCACTATAAGAGCATTCTCATCAAGCTTTTTAAAATTTCTCTGAATTTAACTTTGAAAATGTTTTTATTTATTTAACTTACAACTTTTGAAAATTACCAAATATCAAATTCCTTAAATATTTGTATACTCTAACTAAATATTAATTTTTTTATTAATACATGTAATTGCTATGAAACTCACTCACTTTGTTTCCATGTGAGCAAATTACTAAAATGCCATCCTAAAACCAAATATTAAAAAGGAAAAGGTTCTCTATAGGTTCTCTCAAGTTTTTTTCATTAAAAAAAAAAAATAAAATCAGAATCACCGGGTTTTTTAAAAGATATCAAATGATATCATAGGTTTCATCCTAATTTAGTTTTGAATAAAACAAGTTTTAAAGTATTAGAACCTAACTATTAACTCATACTTAATTTGTTAGCAAAAAAGATACTACAATTTTACTCTTTTTCTTAAATATTTTTTATTAAAAAGAGAGAGAATGACTGAGGAGAAAGAAAAGAAAAATAAATAACTTTTATGTCTTTTAATTTAGAGGAGTTAAAGCAAAAAATTTAACTTTTAGCTTGATAAATGATGTGTTTTTGAAATTTATTAAAATGATAGATAATGTTAAATATGAGTAGCTTTCTTCTAGTATGAATAGTAAATAAGTTAATTAGTTATTTAACGCATTATAAATTCTTTTTTTATTTTGTCTACTCATTTTTCAATACAAACTTCAGCGGATGATAAGCTATTCTCTTTAAATAATATTTTTTAATAAAGATAAATGAGAGAACAATGAGAGAAAATAATAAATAAAACTGCTACAAGTTGCCACAATAAGTCTACTGTAGCAAATTGTTAAAAAAAAAAAATCGCTTTAAAAGGTTTGGGGAGGATGAGAATAACACGTTAGAACATCTCCTTTTTACAATTTAACTACTAGTTTTTCAATGCAAACTCCGATAAATTATTTACTATAACTCTTTACTTTCTTTAAATATTTTTTTATTAAAAAAAAGAGAGAGAATGAGTGAGAGAAAGAAAGGGGGCGAGAGAAAATAATGGTAAAAAACTTTTATAGAGTGAACACTAATTAGCATAAGAAAAAAAAAAGTTAGTTTAACCATTCTTTTAGCTCATGATAGCCAAATCTAACTATTTTCATGCATTTGATTACTCTCTCAAAAAGATGCTCTAACATGATAGATAGATTTGATTATTATTAGCCTTTTTTATCCTCTCCAGCATAATAGCTTTTTTCTTTCTTCTAGTATGAATAGTATATGTTAATTAGTCTATTTACTATTCACATTATAAACTTTATTTATTATTATTTTGTCTCATTTTCTTTTTTTACCATCTCTCATATTCTTTTTTTTACATTCTTTCTGACACAAAATAGATAGTAGAATAAAAATTTGTTTGGAACTGGAACCTCTCGAGCATTAAATCTAAACCACAGATTCTATAGTAGGACTTAAAAGCCTAACGTGTGTTTAATTCAAAAGTGCAATTAATTATAGTTGAAACAAATTAGGCTGGTAACTATTGCAAATAATTTTTTTTTTTTTGAGAAAACTATTGCAAATAATTATATGCATATGATACTCCTACTGTCATATTGTTCAAGGGGCAAATGACAAAGGGTCCCCAGACTTAATAATTGAAATCTAGCTGTAACCCACTTTACAAAAATGCAAATGCAAGTGCCAGGTAGCAGGGCACCCGAAAAAGAAATCCATGAACGTAGCACCACACTGTAGACCCAAGAGAAGTTGTGCCCCAAAAGCATATAGTATATAAGAAAACCATGGATGAATGCTGAAGAAATTAACGAGGTGGTACACCATACTTCAACAAAAACCACTTCCACTCAAGAATCAGAAACAATGGGGCTTGGTAGTTTTAACAGTGTAGTTTGGCTGCATGACTGCTCCCACCTTTTATTGTCTGTTCTGGTCTTTAAGGATAAGGACTGCATAATAAGTCATTTGTTTTTACCTATGTCATATGCGGATGGTACGTAATCGTAGCTGGCCTGGCCGTGGCAGTTTATTTCAGGACTATAAATTTTATCAATTGCTGTGACAGATCTATGCAGGGGAAGCACAATTGGAATTTGCTATGGAAGAAATGCTGATGACCTCCCCACCCCTGATAAAGTGGCCCAGCTGGTTCAACTTCATAACGTTAAATATGTTAGGATTTATGACTCCAATGTTCAGGTTCTCAAGGCCTTCTCAAACACTGGAGTTGAACTTATGATTGGAATTGCAAATTTAGATTTATTGCCATTTTCCCAGTTCCAATCCAATGCAGACAGCTGGCTGAAGAACAACATCCTTCCTTACTATCCAGCCACAAAGATCACATACATAACTGTTGGTGCTGAAGTCACAGAAAGCCCCAGTAATGTCTCTGCCTTAGTAGTGCCTGCCATGAACAATGTCCTCACAGCCCTTAGAAAAGTTGGTTTGCACAAGAGGATCAAAGTTTCAACTACCCATTCCCTTGGGGTTTTATCCCGATCATTCCCACCCTCTGCGGGGGCTTTTAATAGTAGCCATGCATTTTTCCTGAAGCCCATGCTGGAATTTTTGGCTGAGAACCAGTCACCTTTCATGATTGATATTTATCCTTACTATGCGTACAGAGACTCTGCAACAAATGTGTCTTTAGACTATGCTCTGTTTGAGTCATCCTCGGAAGTTATTGACCCAAACACTGGTTTGCTGTACACAAACATGTTTGATGCCCAGATTGATGCTCTTTATTTTGCACTGATGGCTCTAAATTTCAGAACAATTAAAATCATGGTCACTGAAACTGGCTGGCCTTCCAAAGGATCACCTAAGGAGTCAGCTGCAACTCCTGATAATGCTCAAACTTATAACACTAATCTGATTCGGCATGTCATTAATGATACTGGTACTCCTGCAAAGCCCGGAGAGAAGCTTGATGTTTACATCTTCTCTTTGTTCAATGAAAATAGGAAGCCAGGGTTGGCTTCTGAGAGGAACTGGGGGTTATTTTATCCTGACCAGACAAGTGTCTACAGCTTGGATTTCACTGGAAAAGGTGCTGCAGTACTGACTACAGAGGCAAATGTTACCAGTTCGAATGGAAGAACATGGTGCATTGCTTCGAATAAGTCTTCAGAAATGGATTTGCAGAATGCCTTGGACTGGGCTTGTGGTCCTGGGAATGTGGACTGCACCGCTATTCAACCTAGCCAGCCTTGTTATGAGCCAGATACTACAGTCTCTCATGCATCTTTTGCTTTCAACAGTTATTACCAGCAAAATGGGGCTACTGATGTTGCTTGCAGTTTTGGAGGGACAGGGATTAAAGTTGATAAGGACCCAAGTAAGTTTATTAGATTCAAACCTCTTTTGTTAGGCAACATTTCTATCTTAAGTTTTGGCGTTCTCTACTCTTTCCATTTTAATATGCTCACACAATCATCTTTTCCCCCTCCCTTTTATGGAGGGACAAGAAAATTTACCTGTACCTAGCACATCAAAGTCAGTTGCTTAAGGGATGTAGTCAATCCTTGAGAAAGCATAAACAAGTTTCTTTTTTTTATGTCCTTATTTTTTAAGAGATAAACCAAAAAGTTCTAATGGAATATGAAATACTGGACTAAGAGGCGAGATTTATTTATGTGCACTTGTTTTGCTTTGTTTTAACATGGCCAAAATTGCAGAGATAGCATGGGACTTCGCTTGTAATTTTTACTTTTTATGTTGCTGTTTTATTTAAAGTCTCTATTTGGTCCGTACCCTCCTCCAGTTTGTTTTAACATGGTCACATTTGAATAGGTCTATGAAATTGAGGAACTTAAGATAAGTTTATCAGTTTGGCCTGCTGCTCCATCGAAGTGTCTGAACTGCCAACATATATGTTTTATTTATGTAGTTCTGTGGAGAATTACTATGTTATCACATAGATGTTCTATTTATATAGTTATCTGCAGAGAATTACTGTGTAATTTCTTTCTAAACAAGTATTTGTACTTTCCTTGCAGGCTATGATAGTTGCTTGTATCTGACAGCTGGGTAAATTCAATATTTGATACAACCTTCTTTTTATATACATATAATTTTAGGTATAAAAACACACACACACCTTGTATATGACATACTGATTGTTTGGCAATCAACACAGGAGCAACAAAACTGTGGCAAGTAATACAACAGCAATTTCTTCAACTTCGTCTTCTTCTACACAGAATGAAGTTTCCACATGGGTTTTTAGTTGTCTTCTCGTGGCTTTCGTCCCATTCCTTTTGTCCATGTCTGATAAGTTTGATCTTTCAGCACTGTTAAGATTTTGCCACAGAAATGAGAATGTAGTGCCATTTTGAGATGCAAGAACAGAGCAGGTATTGCTTTGAGATCAGTTTTCCCACCCCCGTAGTTTTGTATGATAGTAGTGAAAGGTGATAGTTAAGATTATGGCAAACAAGACAACGCCATTTGTGGAGAATGTGATTAAAAACTATACGTGCCTGAGCTCAATTTTGTGCTATGGGTTTGTAGCTTTTGATGTTGCATATTCTATCGACTTTATTTGTTAATGCTTTTTGAATGCTACTTTGGTCGAAAATTTGTTGCCACTTTGAAAATGTAAAAACATTATCCATTTGTGGGAGTGGTTTCGGTTTTGGACTTTTGGTGGTTTGGGGGGTATGCTGTGGTGAGTAGGTGTAAAAAGGTAGGTGGTTATTAACTAATTGCTAACTGCTTTTGAGGGTGGTTAGTAAAAACCGCTAACTGTCTATATATATATATATATATATATATATTTATACCTGAAACAATGTCCTTTTTGTTTAAAATTTTAAATATATATAAAAATTTAAAATGATGTAGTATGATATTATTGTATAACCGTTCAATCTCTAGTTATTAGAGTTGCTAATGCTAACTATTAATTGCCTAGGTGGTTACAGTTAGCGGTTTTAGTTAATAATCGTTAAATATAACTATATTTTCACCCATATTGTGTGTATTCAAAGGAGGGGAGTCATTTTTACAATTGATCAAATTTTTAAATGCAATAAAATACCTAAGACTACTAAAAATATTTCACAGATTGTCGAAACAAAAGGAGTCTTGGCATATTTAATAAAGTTCTCTAACCAATTTGAAATGGTCCGATCACCTTCTAATATTATAAAGAACACATGTATATTATTATCGTTGATTGTGTGACATCATAAAAAGCTTATAGTAAATGGTTGTAACCACATGGATTCAATTTGTATTTTTGCCTTAAAAAATGTTATACAAAGGATCATTGGCCTTATTTGTTAAACTTCTTCATATTCCACCACAATATTCACTTCATTAAAAAAAAAAAAAAATTCAAATCATTCACTTTTTATAATATTTTATTTACTCTTTATTACTATTCAAATAAAAAAAAATCACAATAAAACAAAATTTTTCATTTTTCAATACCACTTTTTCATTTTATCATATGAATCATTATTATTATTATTATTTTTAAATGGTGAACAGACCCTGGATGAACATTGCCATGTAATGGGAGGGAGTTTACCAAACACCCTCCTTGTCTCTCTACTTCTTTCTTTAAGCCTAAAAATAAAGAATAAAGTGAGAAAAAAAAAAAAAAAGTCATCTAATATAATATATAATAGGAGAATGTTAAGTAGAAGGGCCTAATATTGTGACACGTGGCATCCTATTTATCTGACAAATGTCTATTTTTAAGTTTTAAACTAGAGGGTTTAACAGCTTGACAAGTGTCATTCAATTTATTTGACAAATGTTTACTTTCAATTAAATTGTGCATTTAAAACAAAACAAACAATTTAAGAAAATAAACAGTTTCTACAAATGAAAACAAACTGTTTCTACAAAACAAAACCACAAAACAAAACAAAACCACTAAAACAGTTTCTACCCCATTCAACAACGTACAAACACTCTCTCAAACAGTTTCTACTCTATTAATTCCTCTGGACATTGTAAGTTTATTCTATTCCTTCTAAGTTTATTTAAACAAAATCCCCATTGTTAAAATTTCAATTGTTTTTATATGTTTACAAATTACCATTGTTCAACGTCATTGTTTATGTTAACACTGTCAATTATTGTTATTGTTCGATTTGTTGTTATCATTTTTGATGAGTCTACTTGAAAACACGTTTCATTGGTTATAGTTCAAAAATTCCCCTACAAACCCCAGATTAAAAAATGAATATGATTAAGTGGTGGAGTTATTTCCCAATTTCTTTTTTATAAGTTATTTCTACATTCTGCTTTTTCTACATTCGAGTTTGAAGGCCAAATTTTGAATTATAAGTAATAAATGTTTTAAGATATAATATCGTTAGTCTCACTTTTTATTGTTTGGATTGCCTTTAAAATTTTCAAGCCAAGATCGTGACATAATAAAAATAAACAGCCCATTTCATTATTATTTTTGCCATGTTTGTGTGAAAAAAGGCTAAATTTTCTACGGAATTCTTGGGACTGTTGGGTCTATAATTCAGCCCCTCTATCCCTACAATTATTGAGTCCATTATAGATTGTGCTGTTAGTGGGTTAGTTAGTTTGTTAGGAGTTATAATAACTAAGGACAACAGGTTTTTATTTTCTTTTATTATTTTGATTCTTCTTTTTTTAATTGTCATGTATCGTAAAAGACAAACTAATCAAATTATGCTCATACTTCAATTTAAAACGAAAATTTTAATTAAACAAAAAATGATTCTTTAAATTTTTTATTTTTTGAAGGAATTTTTTTATTAAACAAAAAAAAGATTTTTTTTAAATGAAAATTTTAATTTTTTATTAAAAAAAATTATTATTGGATTTGTAGAATCATGTGGGTCCCATAAAAATTCAATGATAGATTTACTAATTCATTGTACGATTTTTATCATTTATCTTTAATATAATAGGGGAGTTTTAACTTTTAAATGAAACGGTGGATCACATCGCTTCATCAGTTTCCTTCATATCTTTCACCCTTTTTATTAAATTGCTCTGTCTTTAACACTCAACCGCCATCAAAAACTGCAAACTATATATACTCGTTTCTAAACGCTGCTTGAACTGTACTTGATTATTGTTCCCTTCTTCGAATCTACCTTTAGATTTATCAAAACTGAATATGCAAACAGCAACATTGATCCTCTAAAACTCCATTGCCTGTACACCAAGTAAGTTTAATGTGTTTTAGAATTATTTTAAAATAAGTTTCGTGTTTTGTCTCTATAAAAATATCAAGTTCCCAACCTCTAAAACTATATGTCGTTTCTCTGTCTCGACGTATGTTAAATCCGAGTAGTATAATTTTGAGTTCGAAGCATGCACGTTGCCACGTTGATTTCATGAAAATCATGGATGCTATTTGTGGTTGCAGAAAAGCTTTTTGAACAACCTATGCAATAAATGGAGTTTATTTTACAAATGAAAAAAAAAAAAGTTTAAATTGTGTTTTTTATGTTTGAAAACTGCCATTTACTCTGTGCATTTATTTAAGTTTATTATGATATTTAGTCGATGGCAGATTGTTTAAATTTCAATTGTTTTTATTATGTTTACAAATTGCCATTGTTCATGGATTTCATCACCGCTTTTTTGTCTTTCAATTCAATGGGGTTCAAAATTATGGCCTTTTATAATGTGCTTAAATGTATTCCAAAAATCTATAATTGTCTAAATTTTTAAATTCAATGTCTACTTTCCATTTTGTTTGATAACATATGTCTCTACCTATTCATTCTCTATAACCACAAACTAGACGCTTTTTTAAAGTACATATTTTTTGCATAAGAAAAAAGTGTGGTAGAGAGAAAGGAATTTTAATTTTAATTGAAGTATTAGTATTTTTCTAGAAGTAAGTTAAAATAAAAAATGCTAAATTTTTCAAACAAAGTATAGAATGATATTTGTCTTTTGTTTATGCATGATTTAGGAATAAAGTTTCTCTCTTTGAAATTAAGTATCTTAAATAAAATTATTTTGGAAAGCCAAAGATGAGGGCATGGACAAAATCAAATCATGATCTTTTGTTAGTGTTGTATTATAAATTTATAACACCTTTTAATTTTGATTATTAGTTTCAATATGTGATTCTGTTTTTTTTTTTTTTTTTTTTTTAAATATGTAAATTCTTTTATATTTGGTAAAAATTGTAGATACATATAACAGTTGGTATTCAAGCGTTAAGTCAATTAGCGTAATTGGTTTTCACAATCTCTTTCTTTGAACGTTTCAATAGGTTATATTTTTCGTATATAATACAATTGAGCATTTTTTTTCCTTTTATTAATTAGAAAAAATAAAACTTGAGTATTTGTATTGTTGTAAATGGTCACTTAATGCTTTCTTTTTCTTTACAACTTTATAGAACACCTTTTAATTAATTAATTAATTATTTTTGCTTCCTACTTGAAACTTTTTTTTTTTTCTTTCTTCATTTATGCATCTACTAATTATTATTTTTTTTTCTTGGAGAAAGTCTACTTAACCTCCTCAAATTACCACTCTAATGATAATCTACTCCCTAAACTATCAACTACGACAATTGTCATTGAGATAATAGTTTAAGGGGATTAAGTGAATTTTATCATTTTTTTTCTTCTATCATTTTTAGAAACAAACCCGTGCATTGCACGGGTTCCAAGCTCGTTCTTTATAATTTCAAAAGTGGTTTTCTAAAATAAAAGATATTTTTATACGTGTTAAATTTTACCTATTAAAGAAAAATTTGAACTTACACGCTAAGTATAGTATTAAATATTGATTAAATTATAAAATTTATTTATTCCTACCAACTTAAGTTTTTGAGATAAATAGTGCTAAAAATAAGTAAATTTAATAATTTAATCAATACTTATATTATACACTAAAACTAATCAAAGATAAAATCATAGAATGATCTATATAATCTAGTCTCACCATATACAAAACCAATGTAAAACTTTACAAATATCCGCTTTTATAATCGACATATCCAATATTAGCTTATTTATCTCTTTCAGTTTTTGACAAACTTCACCTACCATTCTAAACTTTTATCACTTTTGCATTTGTCACTTTTGCAATCACCTAATTAAAGTTTAGGGTTTAGAGTTAAATTAGACGGCAAAGGGTAAAATAACCTTTATACCCCTACAAAATTTACAAAATTATAAAATTAACTTATTTTTTAAATATATATTTTTAAAAAACAAGTATTTTGAAAATTTTCAAAACCTCCTTTGGAATTTGAAGCAAATCCTAACGGAGATAACATTGCAAACTTTTAAAGTTTGATACAAAACCTGCATATTCGATTGTGTCACACCTTTGTGTCTGAAGTATTTGTGGCCTAGAGGGCATTTTAACAAAGTTCTTATATTTATCAAGGAAAAAAAAAATTGGAAGATTCCAGCACAAGGTTCATGTCCCGGATTTGAAGTTACCGGGTCGGAAGCTTTGGCAGAAAGAAGAAACCATACAAAACATAGTGAACTCGAAACATCCAAAAAAGGGGCTGTGATAGATACACAATCAAGATAAAAGAGTAGCTGTGTAGATTTATGCCAATCAATATACCACATCCATCAGATGAAATCTACGGTAATGTAGAGAAATAACTCGGTAGAAAATCATCATAATACTTCCCATCAAAGGGGTACAAAGATAAAGACTGAGACCTCAGTCATCATTACTCAAGCACCAAACATTTGGTTTCAAGCATAATCCCCACGACTCATAATACTCTGTAATTTTATTTCACTGCAACCAATCATTCCAGCGGCAGGTCAGTAAATGCATACTTGTTTGTATAATAGAGAAGAAGATTAGTGCAAATAATAAGACATACCAAGGCAATTAGAGACCCTGATCGATAAGATAATCACCAAGCCTTTCAACAATCATGTTGCACTGACCAGGAGTCATTGGTTCATCATATATACCAATGATCAAGGCCTGACTAGTCTTTTTGATGGTAACACCACCAGGGCCCTGACATTGTAGGGAGAAAAGCTTAGAATTGAACAATAAGATTGAAAAAGAGAAGAAGGCATAAGCGGCTGCAACTAAATGAATCAGGCATTCTCTCGATGTGTATACTCTATGCTGAAGCTGAGTACACAAAGGCACACACAAGAGTTAAAAGTGACAAAGGCATGTGCTCAGCAACTCCCTGAGGAAGCTGCATCAACATGATAGCGGCCTAAGCTTTGGGCTTTGACCAACACAAGAGAGGAACTCTTTCTGCATTTTAAAGTTCATACTTCAAGTTGCACTTAAAACAAAGACTATGATGCTCATTACTCTGCATAAGCACCTTAACCTATTTTTCAAAATGAACATACTTGTAGGTCCCTAAAAGTAGTCAAATTAGGATTGAGTGTAAGTTCATTACCTTCTTCCCTCGAATTACAGCTCCCGGCTCGCCTTGGATCACCATGTACTTTGTGCCACCAAGGTACAGTCCAGTTGGAGCAAGTGATCCGGGCTCACTAAAGTCGGTCATAATGCCAGTTATTTCTTCGGGCTTGAACTAAATCAACATAGACATAGAAGCAAATTTGAGGTTAAATCAGCAAAGAAGCACCGAAATACAAGGCACTCAAGGATGTAATTGTGATCTAGCATGCACAATTATTCGGATTAAGACACATGCTTAAAATAAAAGGAGGGGGGAGCAATTCACGTTTTTGCACTCAAGAAAGAATGAGAGAAGCGAAAACATAAGAAAATGATAGAGAAAATCCCTTCTTTTCTCATGCATTCAACAACATTGCCTTCCTCTCTTGTCCTTTCTCACATTCAAACCATATCACAACTCTCCAGTTCAAGCAATTTTCCCAAAACTATAACTATAAATTCCCAAGTAATTTATTAAAAAAGAATGAGAATAATATATTAAGCACAAATAAAGGAGGCTAAAAGGATCAATGCCCTCCTTGTTAGCTAAATAGCTGATAGAACTTCATCACCAGACACCAGTAGTTACCGCTTGACTACCAAAACAGCCAAGGGGTGTTTTGTGTTAATAAATCCTCAGAAACATGATGCTCAGAACTCAGAAGACCCACACACACGGGGACACACAATAACAGATTGATCAAAACCCACAAATAACAAAAGAACCCCATTTCCAAAGACCATAAAATCAGATCAAAGATCCCGATTACACTGAAACAAAGCAGGAAATGATCAGATCGACGAAATTAGGCCTCATGCTCATAAAATAATCCACTTTTTTTTTCAAGAAACGTCTTTAGAAAATACCTATAAAACTAAGAGGAACAAAAAAGAAAAGAGCAAAAATAAACCTGAGGGAAAGTAGAGCTCTGAGCCCAAACGCTGCCGTCATGGCCGATGATGGCCGCGGCCGACAAGTGATTGCCTTCGATTTCGCACATGAGATGCTCATCTACGTA
The DNA here is from genome assembly GCA_013348765.1 of Carpinus viminea. NCBI lineage: Eukaryota > Viridiplantae > Streptophyta > Magnoliopsida > Fagales > Betulaceae > Carpinus > Carpinus viminea. The sequence goes on from CP054667.1 coordinate 14,206,994, forward strand.
GGTTTGCCACGACATCTTCTCTTCTTCTTTGCGTCACGGATTTGCTTTAGGTTTTTCTGTTTCTTGCTGTACCAAAGGCCCTTTATGTTTTCGCAGATGGTGGGTGGTGGGTTTCTCGCTGTATCTTCTCTGTGGCCTTCTAGTAAGCAGTAGCGTTAAGATTACGGAGATTTTATTCTTATAATAATGGTATCCATTTGACGAATCTACCCCCTGTCCTGAACGTATTTTGCATGTTGCAGATTCAGCTGTTTGGGGCCACGTAAAAGCCATGCTGGATTTTTTTTTTCTTTTTTTTTTTAAAAAAAAAATTTACCCGCCCAAAGTGACTAATTTTAATTTTTAAATTTGAAATTGCAAACGTTAATGGCCATCATTGTAAATTATTCATTTCTTTAAATGAAAAAAACAAACGATGAACACTATAAATTATTACGAGGAAAAAATTTACCGTCAAATTTTACAATAAGTATTAAGTACTAATTCATTACATTTTGGTTCAATGATAATTTTTACTATTATGTAAAATAGTAAACTTAGGAGTTTGTATAGCATTTCTCCTTATTTAATAGAACATAAATTCAAAATTATATTACAATATTAATATTATAGTAATGAATGCTAGAAACTACAATTTTTATTACACAATGTTGATGTGACAATTAGGGGTGTACAAATTGAGGGTTATAATCGTCCCACAACCACTAATCACTTATAATCGCTAAGGTGGTGTAGTGATCCAAATATTTAACTAACATAAGTGGCTTAGTTAGAAGGTTAATTTGATTTTGGGTCATTAGGATTTGCCAAAAGGGCATTTTGGAAAATTAGACTTCTAAATCGGACGTACGCCACTTTCTAATGAACGTACGCTACTTTTTGGCGGACGTACGCTAGGGGACCACCTGACATATGTTGACAGATAATACGCCATACTTTGTGAATAGTACACAAACGTACGCTCAAAAGTATTGGACGTACGCTACTTTTTTGAATACCCTCCAGGTAATACCTAGATGCATAAAACAACATTTGGACCACTGTGGAATAGTACCAGACATGTACGCCCTTAGGACCAGACGTTCACTACTTTCTGGCCCTATAAATACCCCTTCACTCCCTTGCCCATTTCACACCAAATCCGCCCCTTAACCCCCTACCTTTAAAGGCGTTTGTAAGGTTTCGTAAGTGTTTTGATGTTGCCGGATGACGAACTCTTGAGGTTTCGCTTCAATGAGGTAACACTCGGTTTTCTTAGCTTTTTAATACATCGTTATACTGCTCGATTATAGTTCTATGTTGCTAGTTGTAGTTGTTACCTTAATTATGCTTTAGATCTTGCTTAGGCTAACGTTTTGTTAAGCTTGGCGTTATTACTTTGTATAGAGGTTTCGATTTGAGTTGGGAGGTCCTTGAAGCCTTTGTTGGCCTTAGAAGTCGGAGAATATGTAGACAGTGGAGAGAAAATGAGGTTCTCTTGAAAGACGTTGGAGCGGATGTACGGTCTTGTGACCGGACGTATGGCCCATCGTGACACATTGTATGTATGGCTTCGAGTTCGGACGTACGGCCAGAGTGTTACAGGGAAACCCTATTTTCATCAGCCGTCTCATAGCTCCTGTTTCCTTGTTATCGAGTTGTGTTTTAGTAGAAATAGAACTGATGATAGGTATTTTCTCAATATTTGAGGTTATAGAGCCTCAAGGGAATTATATGAAAAAGCTTTACGCCAGGTGAGTACAAACTCACATGGATGCTTTGTTGTTACTTTTTCTGCATTGCACGTATTTTATATATGTCAAACATGCATATTTTGCAACTCTCATTAAATACATTTTTGAATTATTGAGAACTATCTTTTGTGAAAATGTGTGTCTGTTAATGTCTGTTAATAAGATAATAATGAGACTTATAAAACTTCGCATGTAAAAGACTGATAAGACTAATTGCATCGTATGACATAGTATATCGGTATATACGGTAGTAATGGCCATGAGCTTACTATACGGGTTAGCTTTATGGTCAATGTGTGTATGTGTGTGGGGGGGGGGGAGCTTTGGATTTAATGGTTTCGTGACCAATGATGCAGCAATTCCCAATTGATGGTCCCTATAGGACATACATCATTAGCAGTGTGGGCCACCCGAGGTCGACTCTCGTCGTAGTGTTAGTGCGATATATGTGCAATGTATAATGGCAGACATTGTATTACAAGTCCTTTAGGACAACGTCAACCCTACTAAGAATTAGTAATATCTCGGGTATACAATATGGTTGAAATATTATTGTTACTCATTATTAGAAGCATATATTATATTATACATATATCACCTGCATGATAACTGTCATCTCATAATGTTGCATGTGAATTTTTACTCACTTAGTCGTTAGACTTACTTTTGCATTATTTATCTTTTTTCTCTATATATACAATTATGTTATTAGAGATAGTAGATACCGTGAAGCATCTAGTTCTTGTGGAGGATTCGATCCAAAAGATACTTGAGGACTTATTGCAAGTTTAAGCGGATACTCATGGTAACTAGTACTTTTGAGTTATATTATAGACTTAGGACTTGATGCATGCTTGCATATTAAGGTTTATCATAAAACCCTTGTACTAATGTTATGTATATAATATGATTTTTGTTGTTTTGATGATCTTTGATTAGACGCTCTGGATATACTGATTAATATTTATAGTACTTTATTACTTAAGCTGCTTAGCATCATTTGTTTTTTAGGAGTAAAGGTCCCAGAAGTCTTGTTCGGAGTGGAATAAGGCTGAGAGACGAACTGCGAAATTAATTACTAGTTAATTAATTCTCGGGGCGTTACAGGTGGTGCTTAGTAAATGGGTTGGCTTAGATACTATAGTTGATGTAGAAGGAAAAAAAAAAAAAAAAAGGTAAGAATGTTTGGTATGGAAAAATGAAAAGTGGTATGAAAAAGTGAAAAAAGTTTTGTTTTGTTATGATTTTTTTATTTGAATAATAATAAAAAGTAAACAATGTGATATAAAAAGTGAAAAGTTATAATGTTTTGATGTTGATTTTTTTGGAAAATTGTGATGAACAGTAACAAAGCCAACTCTAACCCTTTTACCAAACAAAGCTTAATTGCTTTGGTAAACGGTTATAAAAAACTGCTAACGCTTAAAGCGAGGCGGTTAACGGTTTTAAGGGTATGAAAAAATAGTTAATAATTGCTAACCGTATACCTTTATATATAATAATATAAATATATATTTTACATTTTATATTAAAAATATAACATTAAAACAACGCTACCAAAATATAGGTATCCTTTTAAATATGAATTAGGGATAAAGTTTCATCATATTCATTATTTTTTGGAACACTTTAACCTAAAACTATTTAAAATAAACCTAAAATATAGGCACAAAAAGGTCCAAAATACCTCAAAAGTCTATATAAAAAAGTGGTTATAAAACTGCAAGTTGTTGGTTTGAATAATCGCTAACTGCCAGTTATAAAATAATCGCTAACTACCTAAGTAGAGCGTTTATTAAAATATAATAAATACATTAGGTGGTTGTGGTTAACGATTTTAGCCAATAACTACTAATCACAATCTCTTGTATACATCTGATGACAATCCTATTTTCAATAATAATTTTTATGATTACATCAAGAAATGTCAAAAAATAAGCATTTACGAGCGTATACTTTAAGAGTATGTACCTCACTTTTCTTAAATAAGTCGATAATCTTAGTTTTGGCCAAACATCACATATGATTACTGTTTTATTGTCATATATGATTACTCTTTGTAAAATATTGTCAATTGAGAGATTTAAGTATAATTTTTCTCTCCTTTTCACTTTAAAATAAAAACGACAAAGCTTGGGAGAATTTCTGACAAAAGTACAGATTTTGAAAGTTCTCTGCCTTAAAATCTATCCAACCAAAAATTTACCTGCCTGAAAAAAGAAAAGAACAGAAAAAAGTAATTTAGGGATTTCCTTGAAAGTATAAATAAGTAAAGTAGGATTCGCTAGCTGCCCACCATTATCCTAAGAATGGATGGTTTTTGACCGAATATTTCCCATTCTATGTCCGGATGTCAACTTGCAATGCCTCAGGTCCATCTGTTTCTAGAGAAATGATCTTCTTTAAGCATCTTGGACCCAAAAAGAAGAAATCTCTCGAAGAATTTTCATCGCCATTAAAAATTCTATTATGTAATACAATTGTCGACTGCAAGTGGGTCAACAGGCCTCCTTATGGTATTTCTTGCTCTTCTTCGTATGACAAGAAATATTTGCACACACAACCAATTAAAAGATGTCTGCAGAATCGTGCTTGTATATCTCTCTCATGTCAGCATAATGAAATAAAGGTAAAATAGTGGTGTGGTATATCGCATTAGTTCTCAAAATATATAATCACCCAACCAAAAATGAAGTGCCAAGGAGAGTGAGGGAGAACAAAAAAAATGCAAGTAGTATTACACAAAAATCGATAGAATATCAAGGTAACGCAATTCAAATAACCAAACACAAGACAAATGTTTTAGTTCTCACATGGTTATTGTCTGCAACAACTTCACTGCCAATTTAAGGCTTTCAAATGAAGATCGATGCACACTTGAACCGAAATCAAAAGGGAATAAGAAAAAGGGAAAAAAAAAAAAACAATTAAGCCCCAAAAGATATTACTCAAATGATGATAGAGCTTGGCCTACAGGCCCTGGTCAATAAGGTAATCCCCCAACCTCTCAACCACCATGTTGCACTGTCCTGGTGTCACAGGCTCTTCATAGATGCCAAAAACTAGAGCTTGACCAGTCTTCTTTATAGTAATTCCTCCAGATCCCTGCAAATAGAACACAGAAGGGCTTTAACAAAAAAAAAAAAAGTGACAAATGAAAGGCAGCCCACTCAAAGAGTTTGTTAAAGATGACAATGGTTACATAGTATATAATAAAAAGAATAAGGCTAGTAATCTTCATTGGGAGTAAATTCACCCCACCCATCGCCAATCTTCAAACATTATGTTAGTGCCTCATAAATTGCAATGATAAACAAGAAAAAATAAAAACAAAACGCAAACTTCAAATATGGAATTCTAATTGCTGCTTTAAAATCGCCATGGCAATCTACTTTTGGCTTTACACACTGCCCCCAGTCATCATTCCTTAAAAGAGGTTTAGGTCAATCTGTGACCCTTTCATTTTTGAGGCAGGAGGAGGGTGTTTAGTTAAAATCCCTAATGCTCGGTGTGCTGCACCCAAGAATTCACAATCTACAACTCATACCCTGCGATGTGCATGCATGGACCAAAAAGGGAGTTCCTCTACAATAGATGAAGAACAAAAGTAACATGGGACTGTAAACAATTTACATTACGTATAGAACTACATCCTAGGACCACAAGAAAACTAACACTTTTACATAGGAAAGGCAAGCCATCGAGGAGCGAAAATTAGTCTTTATTTTCGGTTCTCAATATAAATACATTTAATATCAGAACATTTTTTCAAACCAAAAATAAAAATAAAAAAGAAAAGAAAGAAAAACCTCCCAAATCACATTAACAAACATACCCCCCATTTGTTAGTCACTTTCTGGTATTCTATGATACCTAGGAGGATATTCCTCACATCAATACGAACAGGGTCTGCTAAATGAATTATTAATCTATAAAAGATTACGAATAATACATAAAGTGCCTAAAGCTTTGTCAGCTCGAGCTTGAAAAAACATTTCATTAGCATGAAGGTATTATATTTTTCTGCCTCGACTCACATCAAGTGCTTTGTACAAGGCATCATTGGGTCTAAACGAATTAGCCATTTGACAATGTCTAAGAAATTCATTACAGGAAAAGATTTGAGTACAACATATATAAGTGGTTGTTTATTATCACCTTCTTTCCACGGATGACAGCTCCAGCCTCTCCCTGGATGACCATGTATTTTGTCCCCCCAAGGTGTAAGCCGTCGGAGCAAGATGGCCCGGCTCATCAAAGTCCTTCATGATACCAGTGATCTCCTCAGGCTTAAACTGCAAACAACCATGAGAAACAAAAAACAGTGAATAAATGAAAGACAAACATGTTCGTTCTTCTTATGTGAATCACAACATCAGAATCCAAAGATACAATTATTCAAAACCACAGCAATGCTGCAATGCACACAAACCGATCCGAAAGAGCTATCCATCTAAATTGTCATTATACTATAATAGATCACTAATAAAATAAAATGCAAATGCAATCGTGTTGTGTTCGTACGATTTGTATCACCAAATCATGATTCCTAATATCAATTAGCAAGGCCACAATGCAATGCAAGCGCGGTTTAGGATGGATCGCAGATCGGACAAAGGAAATCGATCAAATGTAATCCACATTGTACTATCGATCCATGAACAAATCAAAACACGCATCCACCAGATTCGATCAAATCCAATCAAATAACACCAAAAAAATAAAAGAAAAAAAGCCATTTCCGATCAAACAATCAAAGAGAGACCTGAGGGAAGGAAGAGCTCTGGGCCCACACAGAGCCATCGTGGCCGACGATCGCAGAGGCCGCGAGTTGCTGGCCCTGGCCGTCGATATCGCACATCAAATGCTCATCCACGTACGTTTGCCACGACATTTTTCCTCTTCTCTTCCTCTCTTTCTTCTTCGTCTTCTTCTTCTTCTACTTGGTTTGTTGTGGCGGAGAGCTTTCGCCTTCTCTGGTTCTCTGCGTCTTTCTTCGTCGTCGTAGAATAAGAATGGTTTGAGAAGGGAAATAAATAGCGAGAGAGAGAAATGTGGGTAAGTGATTGCGAGAGAGTGAGGGTAGGGAGAGGATTGCGATCGGATCTCTCTCCACCGTCCGTTCGTCCCTCCCCTCCTTTATTTTAGGAAATTTTACGGGGTCATGTATAATTTGCCCCCGGTCTTCCCCTCTAATTACCATAATTGCTCTGATTGCGTGGCAAACGGAGCCCGATGCTGCTCTTAATTTGCTTTTCTATTCAAAGCGCAACGGATGCCAAACCACGTCGTTTGAAGCACCACCGCACCATTCGGCTATTTTGGAAAGGTCAAAGGTCAACTCTCAAATATGATATATGCTTTTTTAATCATTATTCTATTCAATTCTCTAATTTGAAAATATCAACCTTTTCAATTTAATCTAAAAAAACCAATTTGGCTTAGTTGTATTAGGGTGAGAAATATCCATTCAAAACGGGACGTAACACCAGCCAAGGAATTGTTGGCTTTTTTTTCTTTTTTTTTTCTTCCAATTAATCTATTAAATTAATATCTATATTTTAAAATCAATTTAACAGTAAAATTTGTCCAAATTGCTAAGGAAAATGTTGTACACAAAGCTAGGAGTGTTCAAGCGGTTATAACAGATAGTTATTGGTTAGAACTGCTAACTGCAACCGCCTAAGCACTTAGCAGTTATTCAATCTAATAACCGACCATTTTATAACCATTTTTTATATGGGCTTTTTAAGTGTTTAAGGCCTTTAATTGAACTATTTTTTGAGCTTGATTTAAACATTTTGGCTGAAGCTTTCCTCCAAAATGACTCCATTTGGGTGTTTAACACTAAAACTACGTCGTTTTGAATGTTATATTATAATCATTATTAATATAACATATCAAATATATATTTATATTATATATAAGGATAGACGGTTAGCAATTTTTAATAACCACCTACCAAAGCAGTTAGTTGTTACTGTTGGCAAAGCAATTATAATCACCATGTTCAAACACCCCTACACAAAGGTTACATAAATTAAGTATAGATTTCACTTGATTAGTAAATTGCTATACAATTAAAATGACATGACAGGAAAACTCAACCATTGTCTTTAAAATAATAATAAAAATAAAAATAAATAAATAAATACTAATCCAAAAACTAATTTCCACTATTATATCATTAATTATATTAATCGTCAACTAAATAACATTAGTGTTTTAAGAGTCTTGCTATGACACATTAGGAATGAAAATGAACTTAAAAAAATTGCATAGGTCCAAACGTGATGAAGAAACTATTAATTGGCATATTTCCTTTCTGTTCTACAAAACAAATCTCCTGAAATTCACTGAACAACATCTGCTCAAATTGCTATTGTCACGCCTCTTTTGCTGAAACCCCACCTGTTAGTGTGTCCTTCAAGAAAAAAGTGAAGAAATGCTCTGGTCTCTTGGCAAAAGAGAACTAATCACTAAGTCGATAGGACCTCCCTCTGAAAGCCGCGCCAGTAGTCCTTTCTGGCTGGGCACGAGTAATTGGCTGAGCTCCTATCCGCCACCTTGCAACTAGTTTATGTCTGAGCAAGCAACAGTTAAGGAAACTTGCAGGAAATATATAATTCAAATCAGAAACAAAGCAACCACAGATATGTATTTGCAGTACCAACAACATATAATCAATCATTATCAGTAAAAGGAACTCAATGCGTTGTTCTTTTCTATATTGGTGAATTCTTTCCACCTGGGGGAGAGGGGGGGGATATAGAGATGTCTCTTATAATGGCTTCAAACTGAGGACAAGAGGCCAAAACATTTTTCAGGATTGCAATATATGCTACTGGCCGTGAACAAACCAAAAATGTAAGGATACACCCACATTGGAGTCTTCAATATGATTTTCCCACCAGCAAGTGGATGCAATACTGTCAAGAAGTAATACAGATGCCCTGCAATGATTCCAAGCAGATCTGGCAAAATTTTTGAACCAAAAATAACATCCAAAGCAAGCATCGCCCATGGTAGATAAAATGCCTGCAAGTATATCAGTGTTGATGTCACAAGAACTAGATATTGAGAGATGCAGCCCGCACAGCAAATTAAAAGTTTGCGAATAAACACGAGTTGACCTACCTTAAGAGACACAAGGCCATATATGTTGATTTGGGCATTTGGAAATTCTCTACTCCAGACATAGAGAAGCATGAACACAAGTGATATTCCCAAGAAAGGGGTCCAAAGAAAGGGGATGGCTGCTAACGCCTAAAACACAGGAGATAGTAAATGGACAAAAAAATCAAAAGAAGTGATGTTAGTGCATGCATTTAATAATAACAAAAGATGTCTAGAAAGCGTAATACCATATGAAGAGGTGATTCCATGAGCTAAAGCTCATGTGCTTCATCAAATCTGAAATGTGGATTGGCACCGGAAGGGAAAGGTCAAGTTGGAAGGGGTTTGGGAGGAAGCAATATCACAATTGACCTTTTCCTCATTCTTTTCAGTTTTAATCATTTTCCTTTCACAAGCCAGCCTAATTGCGGCTCTACCGTATAATAAATCTGCCTTTGATTCAAAAGGACAATTAACTAACTGGTCACAAAGCTGAGTAGGATAATCTAACATACCAATAGTGAAAAAGCTCCAAATAACATCATCCACAAGAAATCTGCTGTCCGCCTGTCAAATAGTCCCTTCTCAAGCTGAACTCCATATCTAGCTCTATAAGATCATTCACACGAAACTGTAAGTACTTGAAAATAACATCACAGGTCTCAACTGATCACTTAGTTCTCACGTAGCAACAAAGGAGAGTTGTACAGTGAAAACTATCACACCTTAATAAAATTCTATGTAACTAGTACTTACATCATCAAAAGGCGGATTCCAAAATTGATAGAGAAATTGCCCAGAAAAAAGAAGTTTGTGATCAGCCTCCACACCTACAAATGAATGTGAAGTTACCAAAGAGTTCTACTCAATGAAGAGAATGGGGCATGTGTATATGTCAACTTTAAATCAACTGTTTGTAGGTTGAGGGAGCAGCTACCAAAGCAAACTATAGGATGTGTGGAATTTGTTGAAGTTCAAACATACAGCAAATGCTATGTATTGAAACAAGGACTTTTACAGAGCACCTTAGTTCAAATTCATGCACTCAACTTATACTTAAGCCTATTTAGCTACCACACAGCCCCTAAACCATGTGGCTTGCCAAGGTAATTTTACAAGTTTCTCTTGTGTCCCCTTAAGTCCCTCCAACAATGATGTGGCTATTAAAATCAACATTTGATCAAAATCCAATAATAATCAATCACAAGCCCAATGGTGATTTTAATAGCCCCATTGTTCTTGGAGAGACTCAAGAGGAGGGACTCAAGACGGACACAAAAGAGACTTGTAGCATTGCTCGGCTTGCCACACACACCTCATTCCTTAAAATAATCTTAGGACATAATGAGAATCACATGCATTTTGGACACGAGTCAATTTAGTAGACTAGGTTAGAAAAAATTTCCCTCAGTTATTTAATCTGAATCAATGAGAATGACATCAATTGCTTTGACTATGGGCAAGAAAATTGGAATATTGTTTCTGTGGTGGAACTGAGATTAGCTATGGAAATGTCAAAATGGTCTGTTATGGAGATACTGAGGCTTTTGTAAGCCTCAAAACATCAAGACTAGTGCATGATTCAGAGTCTCTTATGGAGTGTTAATAATCTCATCCAATTGTTATATATATACTTCAAGGTGCTACCTATCAGCTGCAAAATAAGTTTGATTAGCAACAAAACATTAAGTATATACCATCCAGCAAATTCGATTTCCATTTAAGACGGTCATCTAAGCCAATTTCCAAATTACATAGATTAGACAAACAGAAAAGAAGTGATGACAATATTGCTGCAGCTAGCTGTTTATGAAAACAAATATCAAAGTGAAAATTTAATAAATTAAATTATTTTAAAAAATTTAAAAATAGAATTTTAAGAATGAAGAATAGGTGATATCAATAGAATAAGTTAATTTTAAAGTAAAAAGTTTACAAATATGAAAGACATACCTGAAAATGTGTGAATATTGGTTTATATATTAATGCAATATGTGCATCTTTAAATAGTCCAAACTGGTAGACCGTGGTCATCAACAGACACAGGGTCCCATAAGCCTTGGTTATGGGTGGAAGAGATTTATAATACCTGAAACAAAAATGAACAATAAGTGATACAATGGTTTAAAGAATCAGTTAGAACCATTTATAAGATATTCAAATAATAATGACACAAATTAAACTATTACCGGACTATCATATTCAGCAAGGTGGATAAGCAAATAGCTAGGAAGATAAGTAAAGTACTAGCACTAGTATGGTTACTATCACTACTACAAGTACTTTCACCGCTTTCAAGCGTTAAGTTTAAGCATAAGGCCAAAAGGAAACAGAACATCATTTTATTACCATCCATAGAGATCCACAGTCATAATAGTATACATCACCATGTTAATTTGTTCCCTGAATAGCAGCCTCATTACTACATGCATCTGTTCCTTCATCATTAAATTTCTGCATTTTAAGGGTCCTAAGCAACAAATAAAGTATTCGGTAAACAACAAGAATCTTTATTTTTCTTTGTAATATAAATAGTGCCAATGAAAGGTCATGACTCATAGTAAATTGGGTAATGGTGTGATCCAGCTTGAATGATGAAGGGCCACCAAAAATTGTACCTAGGTATACAGCCAGTTGACAATTCATGCAATGCAAGAGCTGGCTTTAGGGGCAAAAGTTTGTTATATGAATTATGCTGAGTCCATTGATTGCAATACTTTTGCAAACAACAAGTAAAGACTAAAAAAATTTGAAGTGCCTGAACCCAATACATTCAAGTTAGTCAGGGTTTCCCACTAATTTATTTCTGCCATATCAGGCAAGTAGAAATACAAAGGAGCTCAAAATCGTCTATTTATCAGTCTACTTCTGCTTGCACCCATAATTACACGAAAGCAATCTCTTCCAGTAGCAACTCAGAATTCTCTAGATTATTAATTAAGCATAGGAAAATAATTCTAACTGTCAGGATTATTAGACCATGTGCATATCTGGGTTAAACATTCAATACAATTCCCTTTGCAGCTTCTACATAAATGGATGCAATTAACCATACGCTATGTCGGTTTCAGTAGCATCCAGTTAACATAGGTCATAGGTGGGATTGACAGATTCTGTAAGAAAATATTCAGTAACGTGTTATCACAATACTTCGCATGGCTGTACACCAAAAGAAACAAAATTGAATAAAACAGCGCAGCCATGGGTACGAACATGACCAAAGAGGAGCACAACTTGAAACAAAAGCACATTATGGTTAAAGAAATTCCAGCTACAACATGCGAGATTTATAATATCATATGACCAAAAAAGAAATATAATCAAGAACCCAATTGAAGAATCAATCAATTTCAGCACAACGAACTGCAAAAGCGAAACAAAAAATTTGTGAATTTGGGAAAGGAAGAGAAAAGGAGAAAAGGGCATTACTCAGCAGGAGAAGACATTGCAGACCCAGAACGCTAATTCAGTTTTTTATTTTCCTTTTCTATTTCTTGTAGTCGTTCACTAAGCAGATTCAAATTTGAGATCTCCCTTTTGAAGTGTTTGCTTCGGATAAAAACTTCGGCAATAAGAGAAGACCGAGAGAAACACGACCCAGAAGATTCCGTATGTTACTGGGTTCTTCGTACTCGCACGTGCGGATCCATTGTTGCAATGTTGGAGATGGGGGTATAGGCGAATGAATATCAATAATCAGGTTTAAGGCCCATGAATGGATGGTTAAGTTGGGCAACATTGGGCCCCCATTTGTGTCTTCAGTAAATCGTATTAAGGGCTGTGATTGACGACCCAAAAGGAAGGCCTGAACAAGGCTATGGTTTTGTTAAAGAAATGCTAGAAAATACATTTTATTTTATAATAATCCCACAATCTTGATACCACATGTTGGAACTACTTACTCATATTAATATCAATTGAAAGTTAAGTAGATGAGAGTGGAGTAAACGTCATGATAGAGACGTTCACCGAATTGGAGTATTTTGGAGATTTTCAAAATACGTCTGTACAATTAGAGTTTACGGTTTTTCCTATATATATGTTATGATGTAACATTGAATAATTAATAACAAAATATAGCTGTCTCTTTGTGGATGTAGGCATATTACTAAACCACGTTAAATCTATGTCTCTACTCTCTCTTAATCTCTCTTTTCGATTATATACTGCTCATCATTGTTGTACCCGGTAACAATACAACAATTCAACTTCTTGTTTTATATATATATATATATATATTTCCATGTGTTTGTTAGCATTTTTTAACACATCTTTTGCCGATCTCTTTTGTAAATCCACTATTAAATTTGTAGAATTTACGTATATCTCACAAATTTAATAGTAGATTTGCACATCTCTTATACAAATATGGGCAAGAGATGTGCAAGATAATGAAAGTAGACATTTTTCTTTTTTAACGGGGTTGGTTGTGGCTACCACATTAGCATTGTGAGATAAAAATATAGTTTCTAACATTACTCGTTTGTTTTTCAAAAAAGAGTAATATATACTATACAAGTAATATTATGAGTTTCTCTTGTGTTATTCCAAAAAATGAGGTAGCTTTTAAAATTACTATTAGGCTTATGATTCATCATTTTTATTTTTATTTTTTAATTTTGATCAAATGATAATTTTAAATATTATCTCATTTTTTGAGTGATACAAGAAAGACATCTAGCATGCTCCATACGGTATACACACAAACATCCTACAAATATTTTACAAGGCTGACGTGGATTTTCACTTTTTTCAAAACCCAAAACACTTCCCAAAACTTTACCAAACCAACATTTGACCTTCTTAAAAAAAATAAAAGCCAAATCATATGGTTTAAAAGAAAAAGTAAATAGTTTAAGAAAAGTGATGATGCAATATTTCTAATTTATTTATTTTTTCAAAAATTAATGTTTAAAATTAGCTGTTCTTCTTATTATTATTTTATATTAAAAAAAAAACTATAATTGATCTCCCAGAATCGTCTCATTTGTATTTTGTAATGACTTGTAATAATATTAATGGAAAATATGAGAAATAACACATTTACAAGACTTTTTTTGAGCATCACTTCTTAGATCTTGAATTTTTTTTCGTTTTTTAATTTTTTTTTTTTAGAATCTTAGATCTTGAATTGGTTAAGAATCAAAGACAACTTCTTGCAAGGTGGTCCTGATTAGCCTGTTAATTGGCTAGCTCTTATTGTTTTTGGGGTAATTATCTTTTTCCTATAAACTATCACACATTATCAATTTTCCTGTAAACTGTCAACTTATTGCCCGATCCTATCATATTATCATTTTCTTCCAAAAATCCCCATTCCATAAGTCAAACTCGTTAAAAAAATTTAAATGACCTAAATACTCTAACTTTATAAACAAAAATTACATATAATACCCTTAAAATTCAACAAATATATATATATATAATACCCTTAATATATATTTTTTAAAATTAATTTATAAATTTTATATATTTATATTTTTTGTTTGAATTTTTTATTCCATCAAATTTAACAAGTTTGACTAACGAAAGTGGGTTTTGGGAAGAAAATGATAGTTTGATAAGGTTGGACAGTAAAATTGCCAATTTATGGGGAGAAATTGACAATGCCTTATAATTAGTGGGGAGAAAAGGTAATTACCCTTTGTTTTTGAGTTGCTTGAGATTCTTTTGCATTTTTCTTTTCTTTTCTTCTTCTTTTTTTTTAATAGAGTTATTACTTATTAGGACTGCAAGACCAAAAGTAGGAGAGGAAAGCTTGGTGAATTCAAGATAATTGAAACGCCTAAAAAACTTGTTATTGAAATTTCATTACTATCTCTTCTAACAAGTTATGACTCCATTGGCATCTCCTCAAATCCAAATAACAGGCAAGTAGAAGGTTCGAAATCCATAGCCCTAGGGTTTGGGAGAGTCTCATCTCTAGAGAACAACATGGAAAGAAAAATATATAGAGAGAGGGAAAAAAAAAAATTTCTTTCTTGTTGGAAATTCTTATAAAAGTTTGTGGCGCCTCAATTTATTTCGACATAAAACATTTTGAAATAACTCCTTGTTTTATATATATTATTTTAGGCGTAAAACATTTTCCATCACAACTCCTCTCTTCAAATCCCTTTTTCTGATAAACACCCACGCCACGGCACATCCCAAACATCACCTCCTCTTCTGTTGTCGCCAACTATTGTCAAAACCACTCCCACTAGTGGGGAATTTTTATTTTTTTATTTTTTTTAACATTTAAAAAAAACACACACATAGAAAAATGTTTTTTTATGGTGACAACCAAACATCACTAAATCAGTAGATTAGGGTTTATCACGGACGTGGCCAGGGGGAACTAATATGGAGGCTAGGCCTTGTTTAATATGAATTAAGTTATCTATCTTCTTTTGCAGTATACTTTCTAATCATTTATTCATTTGTGGGGGAAGTGATCATCATCTTTATCATCCCTTGGCGCACCTATTAACTGATCATTATATGGCGTGTTTAGGGCATGCAGGGCCCTAAACCACAATCATCGATCATGTTAATTAACTGCCGTAAGTTTTGTTTGCCTTGCAATAAAATCAGTGCCAATTCATTGCAATGATGATTAGGTGTATATATATAATAAAGACCAAAAAAAAAAAAACATAAATAAAAATAAATTAGGTGCCCTATAAGGCTATAATAAGCATTAAACAAAGGTTGGTGTAAACCCAATCAGCCACTCTGTCTGCCAACTTCATGGCCGATATCATTTAATTTTCACATTTGCTTAACTGGGTCCTCACACTGAGGGAGCCAGAGAGGCACCCATCAGGAACATGTTACAAAATCCTCCACTCTATCTCTATGGGTCCAAGGAAGTTTTGTTCTTGGGGCAAAAATACAAGTGATTGTCTTGTCCTTTTGTGTTGGTAATTTTAACAAACATTGATGGGGCATGTCTAGCTACTACAAGAGAATGTGTTTTTGATGAAGTAAAGCTTACTGCACATTCATCGTCTAGCCAGGTCGATTGGTCAAATGATGTGAGAGTACGTGCACACTTTAATCACAGGGTGGCCACTGGCTGGCCTGCATGCATTCCTGGATTTCTCTGCTGCTTTTAATTTCTTCTTCACCGAAGGATTAATGCAATCAATAAGCCTAGTTTTTATTTTAGAGTTATACCTTACTACAAACTAGGGCAGGCGAAACGGGTTCACATGTCGCTTGTGTCAACCTCGTTATACCCGCCAATTCATTTATGTCAATTTGAACACAATAGTTTATTAAACATGTTATAAAAATCCATTTAACCTAAACTCTAACCCAAAAATTATGTGTCGGGTTTGCGGGTTAAATTGTCAACCCTAAATTAAGTTAAACTTAAAATTTACTTAAAAAATTAAAAATAAATAAATTGTATAAATCTATCAAGGATAAGGCTATAAAAAAGAACAGTACTTGGAAAAAGTGGAGTAGAATTTGACATATTTGCATGTTAACAATCATATATATTAGCATTAGCAAAAGATTGATATATATATATATATATAGTACTGAAGGGAGATAGCTGTGGATATATATAATTACGTAAAAAAAAAAAAAAAAAAACAGAGCGATGAAAAGAAGCCCCACAAGGTTGCAACTTGCCATCTAATGTCAAAACTTGAACAAAAAGATCTACTCATTGGTTTTTAGGATGACTACTTGGTCTTACTGTTCTTCATTCTTAATTTAGGGTTAATATTATGTTAATCCTTGTGCATATATAAAGTGGCTCTGTCTTGAAAGTTTTGGTAAAAAAGAAAGAAAGTAATATTACTCTTTATACACTCTTTTCATATTAATGATCTAGCGTATTTTAAGTGATTTTTTTTTAGATTACTGACATGGAAAGTCACTTAAACTACGCTAGATTAGTGTTCATAAGGGGTACCTTAATCGGTTATGGACCACGCTGCTCGTAAGAATCACATATTCCATTATAATTGTATATGAAAATCACATACTTTAAAAATATAGAGAAAAAAAATCTCCATCCTAATTCAAAAGTTTTTAAAACTTTATCCATTTAATGGTTACATGGGTATCTAGTGACTACAATCACAGGAATAAGAAAAGTGAATGGTTTTTATTATTTAATCCCACAACTGCAAAAAATGATAGGCATTTTTTTTTTTTGAGTAATGTTATAAAAAAATTTTAATCTTCTTAAAGTCATCTTAAATATAATGTGACTTTTAAAATCATCAATAGATCATAAATCAATAAATTACATCTCAAATTCAACGGTAATTTTAAAAGTCACATTACATTTAGGATGATTCTAAGAAGCCTTATAATATATATATTTTTTAATCAATTTTGACTTTTTGAATTCTATGGGTGACTTGACTTCCCTACCATTTTTTTTTTTATTTTTTAAAAGGATACTTCCCTACCATTTGAAGATACAAACCTGTTACTTTCGAGAGTATTAATGTATTATTAAAGCATAATTGTCTCTACTTCCAAAAAAAAAAAGAAGAAGCATAATTGTCTCCGTCACTTGTCACTTTTTCTGTTGCAACTTGCAACCAAAAAAAATGATAGGTCATGTTACCAACTTGTCCATTCAAGATGGCCATTGGTGTAATTTTGTAATGTACAGGGATGGTGCATTTGAAATAGGGAATCTTTTCAATTCGGTCAGAACGTAAAAGCCCCATTTTATGCCGATCATTAATTGGGTGATACATCATCTTATAACAAGTTAAAAAATGTTGTTTAATACACCTGATTAAAACAATCTAACCTCATCCTCACGACTGAAAACCAATCTCATTCAACCTTAAGCTAAAAACCATAGCTGCCCAGCTCATTGTTGACGCTGAAACATGCTACCATTGCACAAGCAGAGACCCACTTCCATCGTCCAGGCTGATTCCACTGGCCAGATTCAATCTCACGGCTAGCCAGACCCATGACCAGCCTCTCCGGGTCGTGCTCTCTGGTGCCAACAATCATCTTCTCTGGCATTAGGGTGATAAAATCCTCTAAGGGCTAATTTTCCCCTTCTGGGTTTTAGATTTAATCAAAAACAAATTTTTGTGGCATTAGAAACGAATTTTGGGCATTAGAAATAGGTTTTTTAGGCTGAGTTTTGTAGGTTTTCCGTCGGGTCATGTTGGTTTTCTGTTGGGTCAAAAATAACAACAAAGAGAGGAGCTGGATCTCCATTCACCTATTTGATGGGCTGGCCGTGGTGGACGTGATCGGCAAGGTGAGGGAGAAGAAGGAGAAAAGAAAAAGAAAAAAAACCAGAACTGGGCGTGCGTGAGGGAAAAGGACATATAATCCAAATCTCTTTTTTTTGTTTGCCGAAAAAGTTGTCGTAGGTGGGTGGTGGCTAACAGTGTTTGGGAAGAGGGTCCTTTATTTGATTGCTTGATTAGGTGTTTTGTTTTCATTTTAAGTTTGCGCATTATTTCTTGAAAATGCTGAGATGTCAGCTTGTGAATGGTGAGCAAAAAACCCCCATTTTATGCACCAACCGTATAGTAGCAGCACTCTTTGAAATATTTTACCTTCAAATTTGTGATCCATGATTAGTCCTTTTTTAAAAAAAAAAAAATCTTTAGTTTGTGATCCATAATTAGTCCTTTTTTTTTAAAAAAAAAAAAAAAAACTTTAAGGGTAACTAAATCGGTTGTGAATCACATCTCATAAAGTGAAAGCCATTAGTTTGAATTCCTCATACTCTTCTCAATATATATATATATATATATATATATATATATATATACCCAAATATAAAAACATCAATGCAAAGATAAGACTTAATATTTGAGAATGGGCCAAATAAAATTTGACCCAATAATTTCTTGTATAGAGCCTTAAAAAAAGGGTCAACGAAACAGCAAATTTTGAGGCAGTTTAGTGAGAGAATTGCTTAGAAAGGCGCATACTACAACTGTAAAAGACTTGAAACAATGACTAGACTAGAGCCGTGTAGAGGAGTATCGACACAATCCGTCGAGATAGCCAGATAGGTGCGACCACCCCGAGTCCAACCACCTCTGATTTTTTTTTTTTAAAAAAAAATTTATTTGTGTTAGTATATTTTTTATTAAATGAGAGACGAATCACCTTATGAGAGGATATGATTGGCAACACCATTAAAAAATAAAAACTTAAAAGAAAGTTAGACATAAAAATCTATTGGATAGCAATTGATATTTTAAGAGATAAGTTGATAAAATTTAATTTTAATAACAAATGGAATAAATATCAAATAGGGAAAATTTCACTTAATCTCCCTGAACTTTGGCCACTTTTATAAATACCTTTTAAACGTTCAAAATCTCTCACTTAAGTGTATCAAACTTTTGTTTTTTCTTACTTAAGTGTATCAAAGTTTTGTTTTCTCTCACTTTGCCCATTTTGCACAGAAAAATAGACATTTTATCCTTAACTCCAAAACTACAACACCCACCCAGCCCAAAACGACATCGTTTGGCCACTATTTTTATTTTTTTTTTTTAAAAGATAAAAAAAAATGAAAAATGATGAAAATTGGGGTGGCTCCAGCCACTCATTTGGCCAAAATGGGGTGGTCCGGCCACCCCATTTTTGGCCAAGGGGTAAAAATCGAAAAAAAAAAAAAAAAAGAGAAGAAAAGAAGAAGAAAGAAAGAAAAAAGGATGAAAATTGGGGGTGGCTTCTTTGGCCAAAATGGGGTGGTCCACCCCATTTTTAAAAATGGCTGAGCCACCCCACGCCCGATCTGTGGGTGGTCGAACCACCCCATGCCCAATGGAGTTGTCCAGCCACCCCTAAAGGCCAAAAAAAAAAAAAAAAAAAAAATGGGTATTGGGCTTTTGGGGGTGGCCGGACCACCCCCAAGGGCTTGGGGGTGGCTTCGGCCGCTGGTATGGGGGTGGCTTTGGCCCTTAGGGGTGGTTCGGCCACCCAAAAAAAAAAAGTTAATGGCCAAAATGATATCGTTTTGGGCTAAGTGGGTGTTATAGTTTTAGAATCAGTCAGGGATAAAATTGACATTTTTTGTACAAAAGGGGTAAAGTGAGAAAACCAAAGTTTGATATACCTAAGTGAGAGATTTTGAACGTTGAGGAGGATATTTGTAAAAGTGGCCAAAGTTCAAAGCGGTATTATCAAATAATTTATTCCTAAATCAAATCCATCAGCCAACCTGTTAAATATTCCTTTGACATAAATATCAATATATAGGATTTGATTTACATGATGTTATTAAAATAACAGCTTTAATAACAACATGTATGCTGTAGTAAAAGCAACAGTTGGGATTAAATCTCAAAGTTGACTTATTTTTAGAGTGGTCCGACTACCCCCAAAAGCCCAATACCCATTTTCTTTTTTTTTTTTTTGGCCTTTTGAGGGTGGCCAAACCACCCCCTTGGGCATGGGGGTGGTTCGACCACCCTAGAGGTCAGGTGAAATCCACCCTCACGCCTAGTGATTAAGTGATTTATTTATAACGGCCGGTTGAAATAGTTGTTAAACCGCTAATAAGCGGTTATAACCGGTTTTTTAAAAATGAGCTTTTGGGCCTTCATTTTTCATATATTTTAGGCTTATTTTGCCATTTTTTTGGGTTTATTTTGCCTTATTGGCTGAAAAATATGCTATTTTTTGGGCTTATTTCACATACATAGTCATAATGCTATTAGGTTTCATCTTATTCTCCAACCAAAACGACGCCATTTTGGATTTTTTTTATATTTAATTAATATATTTTTTTTATATAATTATATATAAATAAAGGTAGTTAGCGATTATAACTGTTTTTTCATATTCCTAAAACCGCTAACCGCAACTGTCATAGGCAGTTAGCGGTTTTTAATAACCGCTTTACAAAGCAATTAACTTTTAACAATTATTAAAAAGCAATTATAAAATGGTTATGATTGTGAAGTAGTTATAACGCAATCACCTAATTCGAACCCTAGTTTCCCTATCAAATAATTTATTCCTAAATCAAATCCATCAGCCAATCTGTTAAATATTCTTTTGACATAAATATCAATATATATATATAAACAAATAAAATACAGGAGTGAGTTGGAGCTATTTTTTACTATAAAATCGAGAAGAAAAACATACCAATTAGCGCCGTCAAACACAGCCGTCCATAGCATCAGCGGCGATCAGGGGATTCCACGTTGGCAGTTTCTTAACCGGCACACTCTCGCCCAATCAGCTACAGCTGCAGTTAGGCTTCCCACCATGACAACGTGGTGACAGCCATAATCCAGCTGTGGTCTGACCCCACCCTGGGACCAGCTTTCCCCCCACAAATTTCTCCCCAATTTCTCATCTGCACTTTCCATTTTCTCCCCGCCAAAAACAATAATCTTTACGTGGCATTTAACATTTTCAACAAAAACTATTTATTCTTAATAAAATCTATTGACGTCACAAATTTGTAAGGTGGTGTTTGATAACCCGAATGTGAGTTGTGGTTTTACTGTTTATTGAGGATAAATTATTCATTTTTGTCGTTATATGTTTGAACTTGTGCATGAAGTCAGCCTCATCATAATATGAAATTACTGTGATACCCTTTTATGCTTTTCATTTTCAAACTCGTTTCACGCTCATCTTACGGAACAAAACATAGCTAACTAGGTTTGTCGAACAGAAAAATCAGGGTAGAAATTGAGGCGACGTTGGTCTGTATATCCTCCGATGATGCGGATTGCCCTGGCCTGAACATTGACCAAAAGAAAAGCTTAATTAGGGTTTCTTCGACCATTTACAGAGTCCAGACTCAAATCACTTGGAAGAATAATTCCCACCTCTTAAAGAATCTACCAAAATTTCCCATTTATCATCTCTTTCTTATGTTTGCCCAGCAATTTTCATTTCCCATTTATCATCGGATGGTTTTGGGACCGAATTTGATTTCTCGCATACAACGATTTGGTCTTAGAAGCCAATGTGAGTTTCATAGGAAGACCCATTTTAGGTCGTGGAGGAGAACATGAGCTCTGTGAGTTGGAGTCTCAGCAAAAGAAAACAGGTTCGGAGGAGTTTGAGCTCGGTGAATCGTAGGCGGGGGCGATGATGTAGGGGCGTGATTGGAGAGAGTGGGTCTCTGGTAGCTTACCTGAGATCGCTAATGTGAGATTTATCAATTGTATGGACAAACCCAAATGGTGGGGATAAGAGGAGACAGAGGAGGAGAGAAAATGAGAGGCAGGGGAGGAGGAGGTGGGAGCCGGAGCATTGAAGGTGCTAAAGGAACCGCGTTGAAGGAGCTGAGTGCTGGAGGGAAACAGTGGAGACAACAAACGGAGGTGAAAAACGTGTTGAAGGAAACATACAACAATAAGGGTAAAAACGTAATTGAGTAACTGACCTCTGTAATAAAAATTCAAATCGCGGTCAAACATCTCATACGCTACAGTGCAACCACAGTGCACAGTATATCCACAACTGGGTTTTCAAACAGGGCCTTGCCTTAGATTGAGATTGGAGTAATGGGATCAATATTCTTTTGATCATTCTAATTTCTAAACACTTATTATTCTAAAGATTTTACGCATAATAGATTTTTTAAAAAAATGTTATCTAAGAACACAATTAGTTCATCCATTTGTGTGAAATAAATCAAATAAACGTGATTACTTAAATAAATGTAAATATATTTAATTATAATTTTTCTTTTCATCCTCTCTCTTGAGTAATTTTAGGAATTCTTCGTTTGTATTCCTAAAAAATGAAGTAATTTTTTTGGCATATTCACACAAGAGGGAAAACTTTTAACTTTTATTATTTAAAGTATAGTTTCAATGGAATTAAAATTCTTTTTAGAAGAAAAAAAAATGATTTTTAAAATCACAATTCAATAATTATTAATCACGAATTTAATAGTTATTTTAAATTAAACCAAGAGGATTTGTGAATTTTCTTTAAATTGAGTTAGATAATTTATTTTTTATTTTTTTATTTTATCGAATAGTAGTCTTTTAGCACCTTAAAAGTACATATTTTGTTTATTTAATATATATATTAAAAAAGTAAATATTTCTGAAATAGTTAAAGGATGAATAGAAAAAGTAGGAAGAAATTTCGGTCCTTTGTCATCACTCATCCCCATTAAAAGTGAACTCCTCTGATGAGTATATGGAATCTTTTTACTAGAGAACATTGGTTCCTGGGTCCCACTTAAAGAGCCGCATCGCTCTGTTCATAATCCCGTGACGATTCTCCCGCTAAGGAAAAAACAAGAGAGAAAATCCCCCACCCTACTAAACTAACGCTCCCAGAGACAGACACAGAGAGAGAGAGAGAGTGAATCCGACATCCATTCTCGTCCCTGAAGATAGATGTTCCCAAAGCTATCCATTTGAGTCACATTCTCTTCAACCCAAAACAGAGAAAGAAGAAGAACACCAGCAACTACTACTGGTGCAATGGATCCATGCCCATTCGTTCGTCTGATTGTGGAATCACTGGCTCTCAAGCTCCCGCAGGCGACCAAGCCGGCCGGTCCGGGGATCCACCCATCCACCACCCCGTGCTTCTGCAAGGTCCGGATCAAGAACTTCGCTTCCCAGACCGCCCTCCTCCCTCTCTGCCCCACGCCCGGAGACTCTCCTCCTAACTCCTCCACCTCCGCCGCCGGTTTTCACCTCGACTCTGCCGCCCTCCGCAGACTCTCCGGCAAGCCCGTCACGCTCCGCGTGTCCGTCTACACTGGCCGCATGGGCCGCACGTGCGGCGTCAGCGGCGGCAAGCTTCTGGGACGGGTCCACGTCGCCATCAACCTGGAGGGCGCCGAGGCCCGGCCCCACGTGTACCAGACCGGCTGGATGAAGCTGGGGAACAAGCCGGACAAGCCCTCTGCCCGATTTCACATAGTGGTCCGGTCTGAACCGGATCCGCGGTTTGTGTTCCAGTTCGGTGGCGAACCGGAGTGTAGCCCAGTCGTTTTCCAGATTCAAGGGAATATCAGGCAGCCGGTTTTCAGCTGTACATTCAGTGCGGATCGGAACAACAGGTCCAGGTGAGTTTTGCGTTCTTGTCCGGTACATTTTAGTGATTTTACTCGTGAGTTTGCTAAAGTGCACCAACTGGTCATCATTATTTTTGTTTTTTCTTTTGATAATTATGGTAATAATGATGAGGTTTTTCTGGAATTGGGTATGGTTTACGCATGTGGATTGCCACTATGCTTAGCTGGTTATAAGCAGATGCCAAGCTGGGCACCACCTTCTCTGTATTATGTTTCTTTAGTGGTTTTTTTTTTTCCTTCTTTCTTTATTTTTTCGGGGGGTTTCTTTCATGGCTAGATCACCATGAAGAAGGCAGATCTGCAAGTGGGTTTTTATCTTCTTTAATTTTGACCTTATTGGTCCCCTGAAAATTCCATGATCGAGTCGTTATCAACGTGTTGGCAGCTAATCTTTGAATTGACTTTGAGTTGTTAGAAGAACTTATTCCCATATTTATTCCATGAAACGATCTCCTCCTAGTAGTAATACCAAGCTCAGAATCCGTACATGAAAATTAGAAACAAGCCATAAATGACCCTCCTCTTCTTTTATCATTTTATTGAGTTCTGCTTTTGGAGATAAACTCATAAAAATTTTCACTGTCTTTCTTCTGTTATATGTTTCGCATGACTTTATTTCACACTATCTGCAGCCATGTGAGATGATCATCCATTGCTTTAAGAATAGCTTCATGAGAATCGAATCTATTAATGTATAACTCAGAAAGTTAACTAATCAATGGTGGCCTCTTCGTTGCCAAACTCATTTGGTCAAATAGGCAATTTCAAATCCCCCCCAACTGTCAGGTTCAACTACCTTGGATTTCCTCCCATGTGCAACATATTTGGTTCCAGTTATATACCATCTGGTTGGTGTTGATATTCCTGTTTGACTTCATTTCTAGTTATATGTTTGTTATTCATGTTCTCACAACTGGGCTTAAACTCTCCCTTTTTAATTAAAACTTAAACAAATATAAAATTATTGATTTAATCATTTAATTAATAAATTAACAATGATTGTGTTGTTATTTAACAAATGTTGACACTTAAATTGAGCTTTGGCATTTACCTCTCGCCGGTCTTGTGAAAATCCAGATCTCTGCCATCAGATTTCACCAGCAGCAATCGGAGGGGATGGAGGAGAACCTTTTCTGGAGATAGGGAGAGGTCAGGAAGGGAGCGAAAAGGGTGGATGATAATGATATATGATCTCTCCGGCTCGCCCGTGGCCGCTGCTTCCGTGATCACTCCATTTGTCCCTTCACCAGGCACAGACCGTGTCTCTCGATCGAACCCTGGTGCTTGGCTCATTCTCCGCCCTCATGGGGTCTCCATCAGCAGCTGGAAGCCATGGGGTCGTCTCGAGGCGTGGCGAGAGAGAGGCCCTATTGATGGCTTAGGTTACAAGTTTGAGCTTGTAACTGACAATGGCCCTAACGGTAGCATTCCCATTGCTGAAGGTACCCTGAGCATGAAAAAGGGTGGCCAATTTTGCATTGATAGTGGAATAATGAAAGATTCTGCATTGAGTTCAAGGTCACCTGTTAAAGGGTTTGTGATGGGTTCAACTGTGGAAGGTGAAGGAAAAGTTAGCAAGCCCGTTGTACAAGTAGGGCTTCAGCATGTAACCTGTATGCCTGATGCTGCCTTATTTATAGCGCTCTCAGCTGCCATTGATCTTAGCATCGACGCTTGCAGACTTTTCTCACAAAAACTCAGGAAGGAACTTTGCCATGAAGAACAAGATTCCTTTTTCTGAACCTTTTGCTAAAACCCCATTATCTTCTGCAAAATCACCTCAAATGCTGTGATAACCAACTACTTCTTGCTCATTCTCAGCAAAACCCTACTGCCCTAGCTTGTTGGTTTGAGCGAAAATATATTCTTTCACCATGATTTTTTTTCCTCCCACAATTTATATACTCTTTTGTTTTTGTTCCCATATTCGGGTGCGTGGCCTGCTATCTCCTCTCTGATTTGTGAGACTCTTCTTCGATTAATCATCCTTGATTTTGGGTTTATGAGTCAACGCCTGCTGGTTTTTGCTGCCATTAATTTGGGTTTTGTTGAGAGATTATAATTAGGTAAAATTTATCTTATGACTGCAATATTGTTCCATGTATTAGCCTTAAAACTTACGGATTGATACTGTACAGAAAGTAAAGTGCAAATGTTTGTTCATATTTATTTGTTCTTTGTTATTCATATTTCCACGATCTGTATTGCTGGTTGAATTGTTTTGACCCTGTTAATGGGATCCATGCAATTAATTGTTTGTTCTACCGTCTTATATTAATTCTTACTTAATTAGGCTTATATATTGTGAAAAGCCTCAAAGATATACAACTTTAAACAATTCTATTTAAGTATGGCAATTTGATATATTTATTCATTGTCGCAGAAGTGTGTTGTTGTTCCTAAAAATTCAAGTTAAAAAATAATTTAGCTAAATGGACGCTTTAATCAGGTTTTATTGTAGCATTCTTCCTTGTATTTTTATTTTTTGGTTGGATCTTCTTCTTGTAGGAAGGATTCTCTTTAAAAGACATAACATTTTGGGAAAACTTTATTTTAAACCCTTGAATTACCGTGCATTTTGAGAAGACCTTTAAAATTTAAAAACTCTTAGTTTACACCTTTGAACTTTCAACTTCAATCAATTTAGCATATCTGTTAGTTTTAACCATTAACTTCAAACGGAAATACCTAAACCCTAATCAAATTACCCCTTTAATTTTTGTTTCTTTTAATTTAAAATTAAGAGTAAATTTATAATTTTATTAAAAAGTCAGATTATAAATATATAGTTCAAGAGTTTACTTAACATTTTTGTTTGGGAGTGCGCTTCGCAATTTTGGAGTGTTTAAGATTATGGTTTTAAAAAAACAAATTTTAAAATCGTGAAAAAATCCATAATTTTAATAAGTTGACTAGAGAGTGCTTAATTGAAAAAGTATGAATTTAAACCAAAATCACGATTTCGCTTAAAAAAATATTTGGATCAATATTTATTTATTTGGCCATGAAACCACAATTATGTGCTAATGTTTTTTAACATTGAATTAATAAAAAAAAATTTCTTAATTCATCCAAACACTGAATTAATAAAAAAAATATTTTTTTAACATGTTTTACTAAAGAAAAATTTTTCATTCTCTTGGCGTTACTCGTCTTACAGTAAATATGATTTAAGGATTATAGTGCCTCTTTTTTAAGTACCAAAATTTAGCCGCAATTTAGGATGATCAATTTATTTTGGGTGATATCATTCTTAAGGTTAACTTTTCATCCTTAGGTTTTAGTTTGAATCAAAAACAAGTTTTAAAGAGTTAAAACCAATATTAACTCTAATCAATTAATGCTTAAAAAATGATTAATTTTTTTTAAAAAATTATGTTATATATAAGGGTAATCATTAGAAAAAACCCTTATCAAACCCTTTCCTTTACGAGGTTTGGGTTCTCCTCGTAGATCTCCCAGTGTTCTCCCATATTTTAATAATACGTGATTTAATAAAAAATAAATTACCGATTTTTTTAACAGATTAATTTAGGAATTAATAGTTGATATATATGCTAAACTTTTTGATTCAAAATTAAACTTCTAAGGTGGAAAATTAACCACTTTGAAGATATCACCTAAAATAATTCATCATCTTCTATGACGCTCAATTTTA
This sequence comes from Carpinus viminea, assembly GCA_013348765.1. Taxonomy (NCBI): domain Eukaryota; kingdom Viridiplantae; phylum Streptophyta; class Magnoliopsida; order Fagales; family Betulaceae; genus Carpinus; species Carpinus viminea. The sequence goes on from CP054667.1 coordinate 14,234,517, forward strand.
TTTGACTAAAGATTGCTAACGCATAAATTTGATAACTAAAACTTAGAAATGATGGAATGCATACAATTTTATTTTTCTTAAATCACGATATATAAAGACAGCGAGAAACTTACTGGGGAGAACCCCAAAGAGCATTACTAAATGCTTATACAATTTTAAAAAATAACAATTTTAAAAACACAATTTTTAAAAATATAATTTTTTAAATCACACTTCTCAGGATAGCACTCCCAAATCGGGCAGCAACCGATGCGATTTCGTTGCGTGTAATGAAAGAAAAGATGGCTAAAAAATGTCGATCGTTTATAATAAAAAGATTAAAAAAATGGCAGTCGTTTATGTAAAGTTTCTGAATGAAATTCAACGGTAGGATATTCCAAGTCGTTTATCGTAATGGAGCTTAGGAGCCGAGAGGCAGCCTATAGCCATTGGCCAAAAACCAAAAATCCCAATCTCTCTCTCTCTCTCGTTTGTTATCCGAAAAAGAAAACCAAAAATTCTCCGAACTGAGTTCCTTGGATTTCCGGCAATGGCCTTCGGCCAATACCTCGTCCCAACTAGCCTCTTCCTCCTCTGCCTTGTCTCCACCGCTGTTTCCCATTCGATAATCCAATTGGTCTCCGGAGACCGCAAAATCCGGATAGATGACGATCTGTACTGCGACAGCTGGAGGTTCTCCGTCGAGACCAACGACGCCGGGTACTGGTCCATCATTCCGGCGAGGTGCGAGCGCTTCGTGCAGGACTACATGACCGGCGAGCGGTACCCGTCTGACTCGGAGATCGTGGCCGAGGACTCGCTCGCCTTCGCGAAGTCGGTGGAGATCGCTGGAGACGGGAGGGACGTGTGGGTGTTCGACATCGATGAGACTTTGGTCTCGAACCTGGCGTACTACGAGGCCCACGGGTTCGGGTAAGCCCTGAATGGTTTGTAGCCGTACGATTTGTTGAATGGTTAGAGATTCATTTTCTTTTGATCGATGATTGGACCATGGATTCGGGAATTATTCAGAGTTAGGTAATATGAATTATGAAATTTCACTCTTTTGTCGCATACTCGCATAGTGGTCGGTCTCTTTGTGCGCACGTTATTGGTTGTTGGGTAATATGTAATTGGTTAGAAGAAAATTGAAATTCATGGAGTTCAGCCTATTGAATTGACATATATTTTAGAAGAATATGTGATTTGCACATGCACGTACATTAAGAACAAATGCTAATTTAATTATCTGAATCGAAGGAAATTCTTCGGACCATTTCCCTTGTGCTTCTATTTGATCAGATTTTTTTTTGTCATTTTTGTTTGTTAAGCTTTGAGAGTCTATTAGTTGACAGTACATTTGAATTAACTATATAAATAAGGCCTAATTTAGAGAATGCCAACGGATGCCCACTCTTATTAGTGCCTTTGGACCTAAATAAATAAGGCCTTAAGTGGAACAAGAAGTGGTGATTTTGTGGGGGGAAAACAAAGGGAGGAGGAAATATGATATTGATTTGAAGAACATTTTTATTGGGTGAAAATATTAGAGTGCTAGAGGGACAATTTGAGTCTATTTATTTAAAGATGTGATTCACTGATTCAGGATGCCTTTGCAAGTTGTATGCCTTATTTGCATACGGCTGAAGTTCCCTGCCTATAAAAGATTGTGTTTGTTAACATTTTCTTCACATCTTCCAAATCTATTACCTTTTGCTACAAGTCTACTATAAACTATCGTGGAACGTACCACACTAGCGTATGTCAAATTTTATAGCTTAATCTTTTCACCCATGTAACATAGCATGACACTAATTTGGGCTGTCACGTAAATTTGTAAAGAACGTGTAGTAAAAGTTGCTGTACCTTGCATCATTGATTGACTTGTACATAATCATTTTGGTAGATTTTTTGAGCAAAGTATTTACCCTATCATGTTTTGTACATAGATCAGAGGCCTTTGAGGAGACAACTTTCAACTCTTGGGTGGATTTGGCAGAGGCACCAGCTTTAGCACCAAGTTTGAGTTTGTACAAAGAGCTCCAACAGCTGGGGTTTAAGATATTTCTGTTGACTGGACGGGATGAAAAACATAGGAATGTGACAGAGAAGAATCTTTTATATGCTGGGTTCACCAACTGGAAAAGGCTTATCTTGAGGTATATATATATAGAGAGAGAGAGAGAGAATTTAAACAATGGCCATAAAGATATATTATATAATTGTGTTATTGATGACAAAATTAATGATATGTTGGTAAATAAAACAGGAGGCCTTCAGATGAGGGGAAACCGGCAATCGTGTATAAATCTGAAAAGAGATCGGAGTTGGAGGATGAAGGTTATAGGATACACGGGAGCTCCGGTGACCAGTGGAGTGACTTGTTGGGTTTTGCCGTGGCTACACGGTCCTTTAAACTTCCAAATCCCATGTATTATATCTCTTAATAAACATCAAAAAAACAATAATGTTGTTGTTGTTGTTGTAATGGCGATATTTAATTGCCATGATTATTTAAGGACTTCCATGGATTCAGATGTCTGCATGCGTTGTTGAACATCGAGTAGATTAAGATGTGCATGTCAATTTAATAGAGTTTTGTAAAAGAAATTTATTTCCGACTTTTGGTCTGCTTTTCCAGGCTATATATATATAGTTTATAGAACATGTGATTCTCATTGAAAATTAAAAATTACAGGTCAATTAAATAGAGAGTTTAGTAAAAGAAATTTATTTCCAACTTTTGGTTTGCTTTCCCAGGCTTATTATGGGGAACAGGGGATGTGGCAAGGCGTGGGTTTTAGAATTTCATGGAGAAGAATCAGAAGATGACAGGATATTCTTGCATAGAGATCACAAAACGACACTGAAATATCACGTGAATATCTTGTTTTATTAAAATAATAATAATAATAATTAATTAAATTTGAAGTATTCAAATCCAACCTTGTCACAAAAAATTGGGTAGAAGCTCTTAGGCTTTGTTTGGATAGGTTGGTTTTTGTTTTTGTTTTCAGTTTCAGATTTTTTGATTTTCGAAATAATCTTACTTCAAATTCTCAAGCTTAAGTTTGTTTCTAATATTTTAAAATTTGGGTTTGAAATTCTCAATCCAAACAACGAACTCACATTGATTTCTTAAATCTCTGATTGCTAGTATTCAAATATCAGACAATCATCACCAACCTACCTTTCTATCTCTTCTGTCATGGAGATGAGAAGCTAGCTTGGTTTAGTGTTTGGAGATGCAACAAATGACCCAAAAACAAGAGGCTTTAATTTGCAGCAGCAGGGATTCTTAGACAATTCAACCCACCTCCTGGAATCATGCATATATATATATATATATATATATATATATAGAGAGAGAGAGAGAGAGAGAGAGAGCATTCTGGCTGAGGTCTCAGTGAAAAGTCAAAGTCCATGTTTGTTATTTCTCATATTTTTAATGAATTCAATGTCTTGTAATTAGTTTGTCCACTTAATTTAAACTAGCATGAGCATTGTCTTAATTTATTGGGATGAATGAGTAAATTATTTCTGGTTTATTACACAACCAGAAACTCAAGGAAAACATTAAACAACTATTTCCTGAACATTGAAATATATATACGACAAAGTATCCAAGCTATACAAGACAATCAAGAAATTAAGAAAAGCATCTTCAACCAATCAATGCAGCAAAAGAAAACACTCTATCTTGAAGGCCCCAGCTCCTAAATAAGTCTTCATTAATCTCGCTACTCTTAAAAAGGGAGGGAAAAAAAAAAAAAAGAGTTGTTGGAGTTGGTCTCTAAGGGTGGTACACAGCACGCCAGCAGCCACTTTTTAATTTTTTTTATAACAAGCAACATTCACACCTAAAGAATAGCCTATATATATAAGAAGTATTTTGTGAAAAAATTATGGTTTACTTTGAAAAATGTGTTTACAAATTATGACTTTCAATTACAAGTTTACACATCATTTAAAAACACCATATACAATATACATGCAAGCACCAGATCTTATGAAAAAAAAAAAAAAAGAAGAGGAGAAAGACCAATAGACAAAAAAGCCGGTAATGAATTCTTTGGTTTCAGACCAAGGTTGTTGATCAATGCAAGAAAATATTGTTGATGGAGATAGACCAAGGTTATTGAAAACAGAGGATTGAGTTCAGAAACCATAAGAGATCCGCAACCCATTTCTATTAAACAACACAGAGAGAATTGGGCGGTGGCTTTGGGTGGTGACCGGCCTTGGGTGGATTCTAGCGGAGGAGGAGGCTGACGAGGCCGTGGGTCTCTTTTGTTGTCCATAGGTTTTCTTTTGCTCATAAGATTTGACGTTTTCATGAACAATTATTGTGGTTATTATCTATTATTTGCATATGATTTAATAAGCATTTTAGACCTGGAAGTTATAATTTTTGCTTCTTGTAAATACAAAAATACATTATCTAAAGTTGAACACTATGCTTTTATATTGCACTTGCAAATAATTTTGCCATGAAATTTCTATCTCATACATTATTTAACTTCCTGTACTGTATATAGTTGGTGACATGAAAAAATAATAATAAAAGGAGTAACATTATTAACATATAAGATATACCTTTCCAATAATGAAATCCAACATCATTAAAAATTCAGGAAATGTTAAAAACATAAATTACAAATCTACAAACATAAAATTACAAATTCGACAAACATAAAAAGAGCCTGAAACGTGAGGTATGACTTTGAGTTTTAAGACGATATATAGTAGAAAAAAAAAAAAAAAAACCTAACATAATCTAATGGTCATAAATTAATCGTCATTTTAGTGAATTTAATATATGTATAAATGAATATATATTCTAAAATTGCAAGACAATTTCCCATGTGCAAATTAATAATAATTTTTGTTAGGAACGTGCATAACGAAGGATAAAGAATAAGTACGGATAACTTATTTGTCACTATTTTATTGGATGTTTATTCGATGTCATAAAATATTTATGATTTTAGTTTTTACACCTGACAAAAGGTGTTCTCTATAAGAACTAGAGCCAAGAACCAAGGATTCCAAATCTCTCTCAGTTGGTTTCTGATCTAAACAAAACCAGAAAGCTCTCCGAGCTGAGTTCATTGGATTTCCGGAAATGGCTTCCGGTCAATCCCTCGTCCCAACCATCCTCCTCCTCCTCTGTATTGTCTCCACTGCTGTTGCCCACTCGATCATCCAAGTTGTCTCCGGTGACCGCAAAATCCGGATAGACGACAATCTCTACTGCGACAGCTGGAGGCTCTCCATCGAGACCAACGACTTCGGGAACTGGTCCACCGTTCCGGAGAGGTGCGAGAGCTTCGTGCAGGACTACATGACCGGCGACCGGTACCCATCCGACTTAGAGTTCGTGGCCTTGGACTCGCTCACCTTCGCGAAGACGGTGGAGCTCACCGGCGACGGGAAGGACGTGTGGGTGTTCGACATCGATGAGACCCTGCTCTCGAGCCTGCCGTACTACGCGACGATCGGGTTCGGGTAAGCTCTGAATGGTTTGTCTGTTTGATGGTTTCTTTTGATTATTGGACCTTTGATCCCGAATTATTCGGAGTTAAGACAGGTAATACACTAATACTTAACTCTTTTGTCGCATAGTGGCCAGTTTCTATGCGCACGTGAATATTAGGTTATAGGTTGTCGCGATGTTCCAATTGAAGTTTGACACGTTGGACTGCATGTTTCGAGGAACACTGTTCGAGAATATCTTTATTGCACGTGGTCCATGTTTTAACAATTAAACGTGTAATAATAAATATAGAAGAGAAACATCCTAAATTATTGTTGTAAAAGTTAATTTTCATGTCTCTTCCTTCTGGACAGTAAATCAAAAATAATTTTAAGATGATGGATTCCTTTTCACGGTAGTAGTGTTCAGGTTTTTTTTTTTTTTTTGTAGGCTCTTTTAGCTTTTGTTTTTAGTGGGTTACTTTAGATTTAATTTGATGATCCAAATTTATATTTAGTTTATTCAACCTTAGATTTGATTGTCATCTTTAATCAATGCGTGTCTTTCAAAGATATTAAACATCCTAAATTATTGTTGTAAAAGTTGATTTTCATGTCTCTTCTCTTCTAGACAATAACAAAAATAATTTTAAGATGATGGAAGATGTAGATTTAGATTTTTTCTCTTTCCTTTTCACGGTAGTAGTGTTTTTTTTTTTTTTTTTTTAAGGCTCTTCTAACCTTCATTTTTAGTAGGTTACTTTAGATTTAGTTTGTAAATCCAAATTTATATTTAGTTTATTCAACCTTAGATTTGATCGTCTTCTTCGACCAATGTGTGTCTTTCAAAGATATGTCTACGATGTCATGCTCTTCTACTATTGCTTGTGGGATTTTTGTTTTTTGTTTGTCTTGACTTTCGAGTTGAGGATGTAGTAGATCGGTGCGAGGACTTAACTCTCACGATTGGATTTTTAATTTTTAGTTGTTTTTTATTTTTGTTTTTGTATTATGGCTACTCGTGTCTTAAATCTAATATACACGAAGCAGATATGTTCCTTAAATATAATTGCATATAGGTTAGCAGAGACTTGTATGCTCAATCATCAATGATATAAGAGTTTTATGTTTAGGAAATTTCATAGAATAGAAGTTCCTTATTTTTCAAAACAAATAAAAAAATTAATTTTTAAATGATATGTGTTATCATTTCATGAGTTACTGACAAACTTCTCAAAATAATAAAGGGAACTAACTTTTAAAAATAAAATTTAGGATCTCTCACCTGTTTAAACGTCACATGAATTTATAAGAAAGTATAGTAAGAAGCATTTTCCTTTTTTATTTTTATTTATTATTATTATTTGACATGTCCATATAAGAAAGGGAGATAGATTCAAACTAATGACTTTCGCTTCATTAGATATGGTTCTAACCGATTAAATTATCTCACGCGGACAATTTTTTTTTTTTTTTCTCTTTTCTTATTGATATACGGCATCAATGCTTTAAGTATATACATAATCATGTTGGTGGTTATATTTTGAGGAGAGTATTTACCCGATCTTGTTGTGTACATAGAACAGAGCCCTATAACGCGACATCTTGGGATGAATGGGTGGCTTTGGGAGAGGCACCAGCTTTAGCAGCAAGTTTGAAATTGTACAAAGAGCTCCAACAGCTGGGGTTTACGATAGTTCTGTTAACTGGACGGGATGAATATCAGAGGAATGTGACAGTGAAGAATCTTTTAGCTGCTGGCTACACCGACTGGGAAACGCTTTTCTTGAGGTATATATATATAAAATTTAAGCAATGGCCATTGATAGAGAGAGATATATATTATAATCGTGTTATATATATTGATGAAAAAAAATGAAACAGGGCAACTGAAGATGAGGGGAAGAAGGCAATCGTGTATAAATCTGAAAAGAGAGCAGAGCTGGTAAGTGAAGGTTATAGGATTCATGGAAACTCCGGGGACCAGTGGAGTGACTTGTTGGGCTATGCCGTGGCTAATCGGTCCTTTAAAATTCCAAATCCCATGTATTATATCTCTTAATAAACATCAAAACTATGATGTTTTGTTATGATAATGTTTGGCTAATTAGGGATGCATGCCTAATCATGTTGCTATTTTATGTTACCTAGTTGTCTATTTTAATCCTAGTAGAGTCGGTTAGGGTTTTAGTCCTTGCTTTGTTCGAATAATGCAATGTAAAGGATGAAGGGAATAAGTGTATGTTCTCTCCTATGTCTCTTTAACTCCTGAGTTGAGTTGTACTGCAACTTATTATCCCTTAGATAGAGGATCATGTATCCTAGTAGGAAGGTTAGTATGGAGTTTATCTCCAAGTTTATGTCTTGTCGGGTCTATGAATAAAATGCATGCAGATTTTTTATCCCAAATTTCGTGTATGAAGGAATCCTCTAAATTCCTATCACTAATTTTCATAAAGTTAGAAGAAGCTAAATCTAGATTCTTTCTCTTTGAGAGGCGGTTGTTATTGTTGTTATGGGGAGAATTTTGTGCTTATGTTGTTACAGCTAGGTGAGAGTAACAATTCATATTCGTATATCGGATTTGAAATGTGTTGAGTTATGGGGATAAAATTATATAGGTTATCATTGACTCAACTCATTTAATACGGCTTAGACATTTCAACTGTAATCCTCAAATTTTGAGTTAGATTAACATCGGATTCTCGGGTGTATTAAAAATGATCAGCCCTTATATCGCATATGTGGTGTATCGGATTTAGGTTGTGTCGAGATATATGTATAAGATTATATAGGTTAACGATCTCCAAGGGTTAGCTCAATTGACTAAAAACCATATCCTATAAAGTAGAGATCACTAACTCGAATTCTCCTTTATCATTTCCCTCTCTTTGTGCAGACATATTACAAATATATATATATATATAGGTCAATTTTAATAAGACCTATTTAATTAAATGGATGAGATATCTCAAATCTAACCCATTAATTTCATGTTTGATTTACAACAAGTTCAAGAGTTGTGTCAATAAATGTTAGCCATAGTTACCGGTGTAGATAGACCTTTTTGACCTTTGGATTTCAAGATTATAACTGATGGCGTGGCCAATGTAATTTGCACTACGTAAGGCAGGCCTAATTCCTTCAAAATTCCTTTTAACAAAAAATTTAAGTTAACCCTAAGTAGTTCAGGCCCAAATGAGAAACAAAAAAGAAACCCAAGTCGTAAGAACAAAGCTATGGGCTTCTTATTCGACTTCAAGTAACTGTTAAATATCCTTTAATTTTTTTAAAAAACCGTTAAGTATCCGGTCTCATTAACTTGGACGGGTTGCTTCAAGTGGTAAAGGTCTTGATTTTTTTAAAAATAGTACCAAATGTTTATGAACATTTAAACCTTTGAAGTGAAGGAAATTTCTCAAAGGTTAATTGATTGACGGTAGCATGTCAATAAAACAAGATAAAGTGTGGTATATAAGTTTTATAACATTATCATTTCTAAAAATAGATATAAGAACCACATGCTTAAGGGAATCCCCTACTAATTTAAGGACACAAATTTTCTCCAAATTGACTAAAAGAAATTTTCATCAACCTATTCTAATAAGTGATATGTGTCGTTCAACATTTTGAGGTTTCTAAAAAATTAATGTTTTAGTTCATAGATTAATAGAATGATAATAAATGACTCTTAAAATATTATAAAAAAATAAAAAAAATAAAAAAAAATAACATATAAAAAATGACACATGACACTTATTAGACCGGATCGAATAAAATTTTCACGAAATTCGGTTTGTTTCACCCTTTTGGTTTGTTTTCCCAGGCTTATGGGGAAGACCGGAAAAGATCACAGGATATTCTTGCACAGAGATCACAAAATAACAGAGAGATATCACGTGACAATGCAAGTACCCATTTCTATATTCATCACTAAGATCTTGTTTTATTAAAATATATATTTATTTATTTATTTATTTTGAAAATTGAATTACTCCAACCTGAATAACCATTAATTAGTAGTATTAGCAGATTCAAGAAGGAAGATACCCTATGGCTTAAGACAGATATGATAAGTTAGATGTACTGATTTCATAAAGAAATAAATTAGGAAGCTCTAAATTTTGATTGCTAGTATTCAAAAATCAGACAGCTATTACCAACCCACCTGTCTCTCTTCTCTCATGGAAGTGGGGAGCTTGGTTTAGCGTTTGCCAGTGACCCACAAACAAGAGGCTTTGCAGCACCAGGGACTCTTAGACAATTCAAGCTACCTCCTGGAATTATAGAGCATTCTGGCTGAGGTCTCTGCATGTTCCTCCCAGGGATGCAATTCCCAGAGAAATCAAATCCCACACTCCTGACGAACAGGTTGGAGCAATCCTGGCTGAACCCAGAAAAGAAATTGTAAGAAACAGTCAGATTCGCAAGGCTTCTCAGAGAACAAACCACGTCTGGCAGAACCCCAGATAGCTTGTTGTGTGCCAAATTGAGAACCTCAATTTCTTCAAGACAAGATATGGTGTCTGGCAGATGACCCATCAATGAATTGAAGCTTACATCCAAAACTTGCATCTCTGTGAAAAGCCCAACTCCCTGGGGAATGCAACCTGTTAATTGGTTATTCAGAAACAATATCTCCTTCAGTTTAGAACCCATGAAACCAAAACTAGCAGGGATGTTTCCGGTGAACTTATTATTAGCTAAATTTATCACAGACGCTGGAGAGTTCCCAAGAGTCTGCGGGAGTTCGCCTTCAAATTGGTTGTTGTTGAGAAACAATGCATCAAGTTGCTTGTTGAAGAGATCTTCAGGAAGGCGACCTGAGAATTTGTTGAATCTGATGTCCAAGTAAACGAGGTTTGGAATGTATAGAGTAGCTGTAGGGAAAGGACCTGAGAAGAGGTTGTTACTAAGGTCTAACTCTTGCAGCGATGAGAGATCTGTGAAGGTGTCAGGAACAGTGCCTGAAAACCTGTTGCTGTTGAGGTGAAACAGAGACATATCGGTGAGGAAAGAGAGCTCCTTGACGAGAGTGCCTTGAAGATTTGCATGGTTGAGATCTATGCCGGCAACAACAGGGTCAGCCGAAGCATCCCTTTCATCTTGAGAATCTGCACAAAAGACTCCTTTGTAAGAACAAACATCGGAGCCGACCCAAGTGTCTAAAATCCCCAGTGGGTCTTCTTTGATTGCAGATTTCCATGCCTGGAGAGCAGTGTAAGCTCTCTCGAGCTTTGAAACCGGAGACCCAGAAGCAGACGGCGCTGGGCCGTTGATCCCACCACCAATCCAAACGCCTCCACCGCTCGGTCCGCCTCCACCGCCACCTGCATTGCCAATACCAACGCCAATACCAACGCCTCCGCTAACAGAAAAGGCAGCTTCTGTTGAAATTATGTGGAGGAGGATAACAGCCAGACGCCAGCTCTTCTCCATTTTCAGTGGAGGATAGATTACCCAAACCAAATGCTTAATTGATAAATGATGGGTTGGCTTCAATGGCTTGTAAAGGTCGTCCAAAATAAGGATCAGCAGCGTTGAAGAGAGAAATGTCGGGTTTAATTGGCCGGGCAAGAAAACTGGGCCCTGTTTTCTTTCTTTCTTTGTCTATCTTTACATCTTGATTCTTGACTCCCGAGGTTGTCCATAATTGCTTTTACTGTGCACACTGCAGACCATGACTCGTGAGTCGTGAGCGATGATTATGTAGTGGTTATGGTGAAAGCCCAAATACTGGCCATTCTTTTTTTTTTTTTTTTTTTTAGAGGGTGTTTGTTAATTTGTTTTGAGGTGTATATGATTTTAGGAATGCTTTGTATTTTGGATTATTGGTTAATATTTTTGTTTGGACGAAAAAAAAATATTAGGTTGTCGGTCCCATGATCAGAGACCCACGGCCATGGAAGTTTATTTTTATTTTAACCTAAGGGCATAATTTAATAGGATTATAATAGATATTTATGTCGCAGGTGACCTATTTTTCATTGAATTTAAGAGAAAATTTTAAGTGAAAGAGCTATGAAGTTTGGGGTGTTAATTGTAATTTTCAAAAATTTGAAGCACAATGAAAATTGAGTGGTAATTATAAAGAGCCAGAATAAGTGTAATTTTTTCTATATTTTATTTATTTAATTTCTTAGAAAAAACAAATCATGGTGAAACAACATGTGGTCGGTGAGGTCAGCATTAATTGACTGATCAGCAAATTAAGTAGAATTTCCAGTGTTGCACGACCCTGGTCCTGGTTCTTGATGTGAACACTCACATGCACAACAACATTGTATTACAGTCGAATAGATTATTAGCATTTTAAATACTACGTGAAAAGACAAATGATCCTACAATCATATTTCTTTTCCTTGTCATACAGTAAGATTGAGGGGATCAACCCATTTTGACTATTAAATACTGGATTTTTTAAAGATAAATTATTCTATCATTCACAGAAAAAAAAAGGAAACTTTTTCTGAAAACATCTTTGTCCAAGTGGGTATTTTGCAACAAAACACTCTTGTCATGTTTTTGATGAAAAGAAAGGACAATGCTAAGTTCTACACAAGTTGGTCTCACACCGAGACTAGTTTATAAGTGTTAAGTTCTATATTAGTTTTATATTAATTCTATATTAAGGCGCTTAAGTTAAATGGATAGATAAATTCAGGATTGAGATTCTCAGCAATGGTGATAAAATTGCCTAAGGATTTTTTAAATCTTCACTATCCATTCTTATCCAACAGCCAAAAATCAGTCACGTGTTCCGCTGAATATAAAATAATAAAATATTATTATTTTTTAAAAATAAAAATAAAATAAATTATTAAAAAATAAAAATAATTATTACAAAAATATAACTTAGCCCTAGCAAAAGACCGGCTGGGGCCATAAACTTGATCTATGGGTTGGCTCCTAGGCCACCCTCTAGGGCCAAACCCATAAACTTGATTTATGGGTTTAGCCTAGGGGTGGCCGATCCACCACCTGGGGTCCTAGGGGTGGCTCCGGCCACCCTCAACCGGTCTTTGGGGGTGGCTGAGATGGGATGGCTGGCCACCTCATATGGAGAAAATGGGATGACCAAACTACCCCATATTTTTTTAATAATTATTTTTATTTTTAATATTTTATTTTATATTAAGTAGAATACGTGACGAATTTCTGGCAATAAAGTAAAAATGGGTGGTAAGGATTTGAAAAAAATAATAATTTGGCAATTTTATCACTATTGCAGGGATCTCGATCCATAAATTCAATGTCATGTATGTAGTTACCATAAAAGCAGGATTGGAGTTCAATAAATGCTGTAAGTATGCGATGCAGAGAGTAAGATGAGAAATAGGGCTTCACTCAAATGGTTGCCAGACAATGACAGATGAGGGTGGGGAATGGATCATAAAATGAATCTGCTTCATGTTCTTCCAACTGCCAACTTGTCCTCAGAGTAATGAATCATTTGAAAACAACCCAAGACTGCAGAATTCCCAAACTGATACAATTAAGCAAATTAAAGTTTGGGGTTTCATTATAAGTAAATCAATGGATAATTAATACAAAATAGGAAGATATTCAAAAGTTGATAGGAAACCATAAATTTAACGTTTGAAAAACTAACGAAGGGGGATATAGTGCATCAAATTGAAAGTTCAGAAATTAAAATTGAGAGATTTTAAAATTTGAGAGGTCTTTCAAAATCGCGTAATAATTTATGAATTATCTGTTTAAATAATACCTCAATATTTATTCTCACGTCAAATTCTTACTTAACAAATGTGATCAAACTCGTAGAATATTTAATTGAAATGAAAGTATATCGTGAAATATTTATAATATTATGTTAAATTACCACTTACCTAACAAATTAATTAAGCTGACATAAAATTGGCAAACTTAATTATTTAAATAATATTTAATTTAATTTTTCTTAGATTGAAGGCATTGATGATGTGACAGTACCGAACATATGCTCTACTGTCTACCATACACAAACAAATAATTGGGTTCCTCATCATTAAAAAAGAAAAGCTTCATGTGAAAGTAAAGGAAGGGAAGAGCATGCAATTTTCAGATCTCTATTAGACGGCAGCTCGCTTCCATGGACCATCCAGTCGTACCTTTATTTATTTATTTTTTATATGTTCACACAAAAAAAAGATAATAAAAATTTAAATAATATATAGATTTTTTTTATAAGGTGATTTACAGTTAATTGAACTATCCCTTAGTACGTACTCATACCTCTATTTAACCAATATTAATTAAAAAAACAAAAACAAAAATCAAACAAAAAATAATAATCTTATATTAAAATTCAACTACTACAAGAAACCCTATACTATATAGGCTTTTTATAATGGATGAAATATTTATAATGGCTAACATTGTCTCAATTATCTCTTAATTATTTTATTAATTATAAATCATCATATAATTAGTTTGTAAATAGCTTTGTAGTAAATGATTAGGCTATGCTACATTTCCCCCCAAAAAACATGGAAAATATACTGAGAGTAACTAAATTAGGTTTAAATTTAATGACCACTTCACCTGTACAAAACAATCAATGTTGAGCTACCTTGAATGTAAATTAAATACCCTTTAGAGAATATCACTATACTTTATTATTATTATTTTTTAATAATTAAGAAGAGGTTATAATTAAAATATACGCGTGATTTGTCGGTCTACATGAAGAGATGATCAAATGTCTTTTTTCTTTTAAACCACTATGGAGAAAAAAGTCTCTAACCTATTTAAAATAGTGTTAAGTATCTATAAACATTTAAAACACATATTAAATTATTAAGATCATTAATAGCAGTTTACTAACTTAAACTAACATTTTAACTGTTTATAAACACTTGTTACTATTTTAAATGTGTTGAAGGATATTTTTTCCAGATTAATTTAGAGGAAATTTATGTCATTTTAGGATTATGTACCCTGGACAAAAGGCATTAAAAACAAAAAAGGGAGAAATTTGAGGCTGAAAATGGCGCTTTCCGAACTGAGCTGACCATGTGTGATTCTAACACTCGTAACAAAAGTTTTACCTAATTTACTGTACAGTGCGTAATATTATCCTGATCGCTCTTGATTCTGTCGATTCTTGCAATTCTTATGTTGATTTTTTTTTTGGTCAAAATATTTCAACACTTTTAATTCATTATTATTATTATTATTATTATTTTTGACATGTTATACAAGGAAAGGAAAATAGATAATTTGAACTAATGACTTTCGGTTCATAAGGCGTGATCCACAGTCGTTTGAGCTACCCCTTGAAGGATTATTAATTCAGTATTTGACAACTCAACATGTGCTAGTTCTCCACCGTCTGATCGTAACATAGCTCTAATATGTGACCAATATATATATATATATATATATATATATATAGTATATAGTATTTGTATTGATTTGGTATTGTTGAATTTGTGGTTGAAGAAGTCGACGATGGTGATGTTATTGTTGTGCCATAATTATAATTGGCACTGGGCCTCCTTTCCCTTTCAGTTAATGCTAAGGCAGGGGCATGCGTGTTTTGGTAACTGGGTTAATCCACTGTCTTTGATCCACTGCTTCCGGCCTATCTCTCTATCAATGTTGTCTACTTGTCTGCCACTTCTTTACACCTTTCTCATTATAATGTAAGCTGTATTTTCCTTCATTTTTTTAAAAAAAAAAAAATCAATGGTTTCTTAAAATTTCCATCAATGGTAGATCAGCTGTCATAATGGATCAAAAGGGTAGCTGTAACTGTAAATCAGTAAATTTTTCATGGTTGACTGAACTCCATTTATGATGGATGTCTCTTTCCCAGTTACCTTTCACCTCAAGGCTCACACCCATTTGATATTGCCTGGTAGGGTTCGATTTAGGGTATGAGATGGCCGTTTATGTGTCTATTTTTATTTTATTTTATTTATGTTTGATTTGTTTTGGAGCTTTTAGTGTAGTTAGATACTTAAAATTAGTGTCAGAAAATTATAGAAAGAGTTACCCAGTGCTTCAAAGTGAAAGCTTTCGGAGAGTATTATTAGTGGCGGGTGGCTCTAGACCTTAAGAAAATCTCTAAAATTATTGAGCATATAATAGAAGCGGTCAAACTTGAAAAAACGTATACAATTTTCACCGTTTGGTGGGGTAAGATACCAAATTAAAATGAATAAATTTAAAAGCTTTATATTTTTTTATTTTGCCTTTTATTCACTTTTTTTTTTTGACATGTCCAAGAGAATGAAGAATTGAAAATTCAAATTAATAACTTCGCTTCATGAGCTCATGTAATCCATAACCAATTGAACTACGTGGAAGACACCTTTCATCCTCTCTAGGGCATAACGTACAGATTAAACTGAACATTGATTGTGTTGCTCAGAGAAGTAGGTGTCATGGCATTAAAAAAGGAACAAGCACTCAGCGATTTAACAGAGTATTGACTTTGGATAGGAACATGTAACATGTCGGAGATAGTCCTAGCTTATTACCCCCTACTTCTACGGTAAAAACTCCATTTTAACCAACACTTTATCGAGATTTCTGGAATGTGCTTGGCAAACTTTTTAAGAGGAAAAAAAAAAAAAAAAAAAAGGTTCATGTAAGATAAAGGTTAAAGGAAAAGTGTCTTAATATTTTGTCAGTAAAAAAAAATAAGGAAGTTGTTTGTTAATATAAAGAAAATAGTTTATTTTGTTTTTTTAGGATAAAAAGAAAAGAAAAATAAAAGAATGGGTTGCCAATCCATGAGGCTTTCCAATTTCCATGATGGTGAGTCTACAAGGAACCCACAAGGCCACAACCACAACCATTGGGTTAAGCTTGGACCGTGACAATGAGGTTTCATCCTCCAAATTTTCTGTACTTATACTAGGAGATTTTTTCATTCATTCTGGTAGGTAGTAGCAATGGCGGAGCCAGACTATACAGATTGGGGGTGCCGCAAAAATTTTTTTTAGCATCCTAAAAATTTGATAATTCACACAAAAATTAAGATTAAATGCATAAAATTAATCCTAGAGTGTCAAAGAGAGCAAAGTTTGAGAGGGACAAGAGAAGAGAAAGGAGAGAACTCAAAAAAAACATGAGAAAGGAAGGAAAAAATAAACTTTTTTTTTTTTTAAAATAGATTGGGGGCAAGGAGCAGGAAAAAAGAAAAAAAAATAAAAATTGAAGGCTATTGCAATCCAAGCAACAGATGAGAAGAAGAAAAAAATTTTAACAAACCACAGTTATTGGAGGTAAGTGGCACCCCAATTTCATCCTCCAAATTTCGTGGCTCTGCCACTGGGTAGTAGGCTAGTAGCATGGGACCAGGAGGGCCATGCATGACCCCTATTTTATTTTTTATTTTTTGAGAAATACTATACACAAAAATATAGTCCAGATGATAATTGAAATTTTCAAAGAAAGAACATACAACTATACTTTTTTAAGAGAAACACACAACATCTACCGTTCTCATAAACTAACAAATTCTTTGAGAACTTTTTACAAGCACCTATCATACTTGTTAGAATATATTCAGACAATTATTGCAAACTTTACAAAGAAATAACATGCAACTATACTTTTAAGAGAAACACAACCCTACCCTTCTCATAGACTACAAATTCTTTGAGAACTTTTTACAAGCACCTATCATACTTGTTAGAATATATTTAGATTATATTCTGATTTATATTTATATTTCCTAGTATGGGTCGATTTATGTTTTCTTGTATAAGTCAATTTAGGTTTACTTGTTTAGATTTTATTTTTTTTACCTATTCAAACATGGAAACGGGAAAATGGATATAGATCATCTTATGCAACTACAAATATGGACCTATGCACCGTAGAGAATGAAGTTAAAGGACACAATGTAGCCTTAATGGCCATTTATAGTGGTGGATGAAGAAATTCGTAATCAAATGGAAAAATAAAATGATAGTGGAATTAAAATAAAAGAGACATAAAAGATTTTACGTGATTTAGTCAATGACTTACGTTCACAGATAAAGCCCTAAGACCTACATTATGTTTGTATTGAATGATTGTTTACAATATAGAATGCTCTATTTATAGAGCTTGCACATCGTAATCAAATCATCTAATTTAGGGTGATCATATCATAATCAAATTTATAAAATTAGACTAATCTAATTTTCATTAAATCCCTAATTTTATGGTCATGCAAATATATTCTAACAATGAATGTAGGTGTCTAATACGGAACCATCCATAAAATTTACTTTATATTTCAATTATACTAAGTAAGATGTTGTAGAATAAGGATTCTGGTCATTCATAGTTTGAAGTTTATAGGGCCACTGCAAATTTGTTTGGTGTATCAGATTGTGGCCCAAAGTGATAGCATCCAACCCAAAGTTAAGGTATCCACTTCCTTCTTCTTGTCTAAAAAGCGATTCATCAAATTACAAAAGGACACCCACAAAATTTATATTCTTATTCCTATTCTCTTGTCTCTTCTTCCTTTTCCCTTTTCCTTAATTATAACAAAATGAGAAGATAAGGACAAGCCCATGTCTAACGACTCTAACCAGTTGGTCCTATTCGTGGCACGAGGCACAAAATTCAAATTTAAAGATAAAAGTTTTTATTCTAAACTAAAAAGTGGATGAAATTCCTGACACCCATCAATTAAATTAATTAAATTAAAAATATTTTCCTTTACTTAATACAGAAGAAAACTGGCTTACGTGGTCAATTGATGAGATTGTTTTCTGATTAAAAAAAACAAAAGGATTAGAAAGCAGAGCAGGAATCGGACAACCTTTGGGCAACTAGCTAATTGACAGCCAGTCCAATCACAATTCTGGCAGTTGAGCACGTAGAAAGATGGGAAACAGTGAGGCTATGTTTGTAAAGAGATTGGACTGAAACTTTACAAAGTCTCAAAAAAAAAAAAAAATTTCAAAATCAATTCTAATATTTTTATTTTTTTATATTACATCAATCACTTTTCAAATAAAAAAAATCATCATAAAATTAAAAATTTTATTTTTCTATACAAGATATTTTTACTTTTTTCCTCATATTAATCAAGTCTGTTATAATATCAGTCCACTTCTTTCAATCCAATCCATTTTCAAACACACCCAGAGAGCCATAATTAACACTTGACACCGAAAATATTCATGCAGCCAATTCCATCCAAATGGGTTGTTGTCAAATGTGGCAAATCAATGTAGCATCATCGCCAACAGCTATGGTGTCATCAATGTGGATATGGTTGTTGTTTTTTTTTTTCAATCGAGCCGCGAACCCAATTTAGTACTTTTTGTTATTAACGCATTTATTGGACAACATATCCTTGTCCAATAGAACTGGAAAAATATGATAATCTTTACTATGTGGTTCAATATGTCGTCGTCCTTGTTGATAGGGTATTGTCATTCTCATTCTTGTGGTTATGATTGTCTTCGAATTGAGTTGAGTTAATTTTTGACTGTTCAGACTCGGTTCAGTAGAATCAATAGGGTGAATGAACTTTGCTGAAATTCGGGCTGAGTCGAGAACACAATCGAGTGCTCAAGAAAATGAATTGGAGAAATATGATGATTTCTATTTCAATTGAAATGGAAACCTGTTTAGGATGGTATATCATTGGCTCAAGAAAACTTTTAAAGTGGTTATATTTGTACACACTATTGCATGACTTTGAATCCTATAATAGAAATTTTTATGTTTGATTAGCGTAAACTATATTTGTTTTTACTGATGTTTTGGTGAGGTTAAGTCATTTTTTTTTTAATATGTCCACACAAAAGAATGGAGATGGAGAATTAATTTAATGGCATGACTTACATTAAGCGTAGTTCTGATCAATTGATTTACCTATTAGAAACGTGAGTCAGTTTTAGATCTCTTTGCATTCCCCCAACCACTCCACCCTAAAAAAAAAATAATGATAAAATAAAATAAAATGAAATGAAAGGGGATCGATGCAAAATCACCTTTGATGATTTTATTTTATTTTTTATTTTGAGGATCAAATAGTCTAAAGCTCATTGATACCCACCCTTATCTTCATGCATCGACAGATTATCTTGAAATATTGTCATTTTATACATTTCCAGTCTCTCAAAGGCGTCTTCAGACACTGTGGTTCAAGTTATAGTAATTATCCATGAAAATGTTTTTCATATCAAAATTAATTTTGTAAAAATAAAATAAGAGTGACCAATCATATCATAAAGAGAAATGCTAAACATTCCAAATTTTTGTTCTAAAAATTAATTCTCAAATGATGTGTCACTATCCTATAAGTTGGTGACACACTTTCTAAAACAATAAATCTCATTAGATGGTAACACATAATTTGAACATTAACTTCTAATAAAAACAAATTGAAATGTGTAGCACTTCTTTAACTTCTAATAAAAACAAGTTGAAATGCGTAGCACTTCTTTATGATAAAAGTTTAGTTAGATTATTTAACAATTTTTTTTTTAATGAACAATACAAAGTACCTAACCTTCAAAACTAAAACCTTGAAAGTTAGCACATTCTTCTTAAAAATAAAAAGAAAATCATTAAAATTGTTCCATTTGTTGGCACTTTCCCAGACCAACAATATTTCAATTCCCAACAAGGAATTTATATACTTTTCATACCAAACAAATGACAATGTTAAAATAAAGAGTGATCCCATCGTCACGCCCATTTGTATTTTAAAATTTTTTTTATGTTAATTATTTTTAAAAATGTTACGTCAATAAATATAATAATAAAAATATATTTATTTTATAATGACTAATGTAATGTATTCGAAGTTATTTTTTATTTGATTGATATGATAAGTCGGCTATTTAAAACACATAATATCAACTGATGTAAAATGAGTATGAAGAATAACATTACTAAAAAAAGATAAAAGCAAAGGGATAAGAGAGATATTGTTTGATAATGTTTTTTTCTTTTTTGTTTTCAAAACAAAAATGTTAACAAACAACTTAAAAATTATAAAACATTGAAAAATATTTGTACTTTTACATCACAAGAAATACTTAAAAAATAAAAATCATGTGAATATTATAGTGAGGGTTAAGAATAAGTTAGAATTAGAGACAATGGTTCATAATTAATCCAAATGATCAAAGCTTTCAACCTACATAATTGATTGAGACATCCACCACTCGTACCACATCCATTATTTTGTGTGCATCACGTGGATATGAAATGCTAATCAAAACATAATGATTGTTATAAAAAAAACACCAATTTGCATCAATTTCATCGTCTTCCTCCTTGTCACAAAATTATCTAACACTTTCCAATTGATATTTGTTCAATTTTATTTGATTGATCATTAATTAATTTTTGCATGCATTTAGAAATAAGTATTATTAGAGCCAGTAGTAAAAATAAGTTTTTTTTTTTTCAAACTGACATCATAATTGATAAAATGACTAAACAAAAAATTTGACTTGTCAATTTAATTATGTAATGGTTAACTTGTGAACCATACATTTTTAATCATTTCACCATATGATGTACTCAAGAATAACTCACATAAATGGGTTTTCTTGACCCAAAATTTGAATAGGATCTTTTTCGGTTCATTTGAATATGATAATATCCGATTAGTTATATGGATGAGTGTTTCTATATTTTTTTTAAGAGGACAAAAATACCTTCAACATAACTAACTGGATATTATTTAGTTCAAATGAAATAGAGAAAATCTTAATTCCCTAAAGTTGGCCCCCAACAAGCTCAGTTTTTATGAGTCCCTATGTATTGGCTAAACTCAGCCAAGTCCAAATGGACGACAAACAAGCAATAGAAAGACGCCTATGGACAACCACCATACCCAACCAATTGCAGTAAAATACTCCGTCAAAGAGAAGGGAAGGGGCTCACTCATGAGGTATACACCATTCTAGCAAAACACTTTTTCTTTGCCAATTCTTTAAGCTCATTTATTTATTCAATAAATACTGACTTAAGTATCGAAGTGACCTACCCAAACCCAACAAGACATTTGTGCTTGACTTTTCTTCTTCTTTATAGGTCCTCTCAATTCAGGATGTGACCACCTGATTTCTTCACACTAGTTATGACCTATTACGGTACTAACAAACGTTAATATGTGATAGGAGCCACATCTTTTAACACCTTTGATTCATATGTTGATTGGTGTTAGCAAGATGCAAAAAAGTTGTAAGATATTTTTCAAGAAATTATAATAAAAGGTGTGGGATTCCAATTTCCAAACGTATTCCCTTAAAAACTATTCCAAACAAAGCTGTAGACACTATAAGAAAAAAGAAAAAAGAAAAAAATTGTTGTGAAGCTATTTGTAAATAAACATTTCTCGTATGCTTAGAAAAAAAAAAAGAAGAAGAAAACTTTCTCGAAGGATACACGTCAGCCCTCATCCTTCCATTCAAGCTTTTGACTATTTAGTTTCCAAATATATCCTGTTCCCTCGTTTCTCGTTACAAAAACCTTCTCTCTCTCTCTCCCATAGCCCATAGGATCCCACTATCGCTCCCCATATTTAGACACCCATCCCCAAACTATCTTATATTTCCAGATTAGGACCTGAAATATTCTTGCCCCAATTTCGTAACTAATTCCGATTCGGCCCCGCGGAATTATTCTATAGCATCCTTTATTCCGCGGTACGTGATTTAAGTCGTATCCGTTGTTCGATTTGGGCGCAATCAGTGGAATTAGGGTTCTGGTTGTTGATCGGAGTTGGTGCGATGAAGATCGAGGAATTGGACGAGGTAGAGTGTGGAGGGGACGACAGTGTTTCGGGAAGGCAGGTTGTGAGGGTCGACGCCAAGAGAGCGCTGGTTGGAGCCGGGGCTCGGATCCTGTTCTACCCGACCCTTTTGTATAATGTGCTACGCAACAAGATCGAGTCCGAGTTCAGATGGTGGGACGAAGTTGATCAGGTTTTTCAAACTCTTTGTTTTTTTTTTTTTGTAATTAATTAACTTTGTTTAGGTTGTGTTTATTGTGTGTTTTGTTACTCAGAAAGCTTAGGAAAAGCAAATAAATTAGGGTTTTGAATGTTAGTTTCTCTCTCTCTCTCTCTCTCTCTCCTTTTTCTTTTTTTGGTTGTTGAACGAAGTCGATCGAGTTTTGCTTTTGATTGGTTTTATTCATTGATGAGAAAGCGTAGCTAAAGAAGAAGAAATCGGGGTTTTGATTCTTTTGAATGGTAGGTTTTTCCTGTGGGATTAATTGACCTTTAATGGAAACCAAAGTAACATGGGAGTTAATATGCACAGTTCGGAATTTGGATTCCAATTACCTTACACTGCTTTCTCAGAAACCAAACAAGGGTTACGCTCTGTTTTTGTTGATTAGAGAAAAGTGATTTTATTTTTTGATAGTGAGAAAAAGGTTTTGAAATTAAGTGTTTAATTGTTTGGAGCCTGTAAAAACAAAACCTACAAACAAGTGAGTCCAAGACAAAATTACATAGGTTTAGAATATGCCAAATTCTCAAATTTGAATATGAAAATGATAATGTTTTGGTAATAAGTTCTGTTGTTTTAGTTGGTTTTCTAAATAACCAAAAGGAGTTCTGCTCAAGTTGGTCCTTGACAGATGGTGGTAAGATAAAAAGAAACTAAAGTTTCAGATTTTAGATGGCTTTTGTTTTGACACCTCAGAAATCATTTGCTATCGTTGTAGATGTACTCATTGGTTCTCTCTATTGGTTAAAAATGTGTTTTCCAATTGGTTGTGTCTGATTCACTAAAGTCATTGTTGTTCCTCAGTTTCTGCTATTGGGTGCGGTTCCATTCCCCAAAGATGTTCCACGGTTGAAGCAGCTTGGTGTTGGTGGTGTTATCACCCTGAATGAACCTTATGAAACTTTGGTTCCGTCGTCCTTGTATCATGTGTGTGATTCCTTTACACTATTTGCTTGATTTGGTTATTGTTTGATCCAATTTCAGAAAAACAGATGCATTTGATTTTTTGGCTTTCTTAAGTGGAGCTCATGAAGTAAATCACTAAAGTCATATTAGTAGATTCTTTTGATAAAAATAAATTTAAGGAATTTACATTCTAAATAGAAGTTTGTAGTTAATATTGGGGTCTATTTGGTTTTTGACTTAAAAATGTCAATCAAATTTATTTGCCCTTTTGGTTTCATAAAATTTTTTATAACTTAGTCGATTTATGGTTGATGAAAATGGTGGTGGTTATGTCAAAGCAGAAAATTGATAAGTATTTTAAATTAGAATTTCTATTTCACTTTTGAGGATTCACCTGTTCTTTTTAATTGATTAATGGTTTTCAGGCCCATGAGATTGACCACCTAGTAATTCCCACAAGAGATTACCTCTTTGCCCCTTCATTTGTGGATATCAACCGAGCTGTGGACTTCATTCACCGTGAGTGAATTTAACTCTCTGCTATTGTTGTGATTCCTTGGCTCTGTGGTGTGTCGATGAAATGCAATTTTATATTTATTTTACCTTTTGCATGCAGAGAATGCATCTTGTGGTAGAACCACTTATGTTCACTGTAAAGCTGGGCGAGGAAGGAGTACAACCATTGTTCTCTGCTATTTGGTAGTATTCTATTCCTGTGCATAGGATGGATGTTGATCTGGTTTTGCAGATGTGCCTGTTGGTATAGCAGAATATCTATCACTAGGTATATCTTTTGGACCATATGAACATGATAGAGTTGATTGATTTATATTTTGCAGGTGAGGTATAAGCACATGACACCTGTTGATGCCCTGGAATATGTGCGGTCCAGAAGACCTCGGGTGCTGCTAGCCCCCAGACAGTGGAAGGTAAGTAATGAGGTGGCTTGAAAATTTTGTTGTGACGAAATGAGTATACATCTTAAGTTCTGCAAATTTCAGTCTCCACTCCCCCTCCCTTTCTTCCGTTTTTCTTGAGGGAGGAATTAAGTTGGTGGCAGTCATGACAATACTGCAAGCAGTAGCAGGCGGGGGACAGGGAATTGCCCCCCTGGTTTTTTGAACTCTCATTTAATACTGACGCATCACCTATAGTTTCCCCCATTATTTGCACATGACCCCATTTAGATTTTTGTATCCCTTCATAATGATATTTAATCTATTCTTGAGTATATTTACACATGGTCTCTCCTGGTTTTTCATACATAACCTCTAATTTTTTTTGTTGACTCTGCATAACTTAGATATAAACGCTTCTAACATGACGACCTATCTTTTAAGTTAATAATGCTCCTTAGTTCTTCTCAAAATCTCTTTTAAAATTAATAGCGAATGTACTTTAGGTGACTCAACAATTTATAACCTTAAAACTACTACATAGATTAATATGAGGTGTTGGTCAATCACTAGTCAATCACCAACATTTACACATCGGTTCATAATATTGGCTCCCCTGAAAAGTCTTTCTGGCTCTGCCACTGACTGCAAGTTTTGTCATCTCCTTTATGTCACCTTCCTGCATTGTGGGGTTAACTTCTGTTCATCTTAGCCAGTCTTTACAGTTGCGCGTACAATATATATATGTCTTATTTTTTGGATGTCAATAGAACCATTGTTGCTAGGATTTTTTTTTTTTTTTCATTAACATTACTGCTTGGCTTACCATTTTTGCTTGTGGCCGGAATGACAATGATTATAATAAGCAGGCAGTTCAGGAGTACAGCAAGCGCGAACCATCTACAATGTTGCGTTCTCCTTCAGGGGATGTAGTTCTGATAACGAAAGCTGATCTTGAAGGATATCATGGCAATTATGATGGTGATTCTGGTAGACGGCTGGACATTGTTCCCGTGGTGAAGGCTCGGCCTATGATAGCAAGACTATCTTGTCTTTTTGCATCCTTGAAAGTGTCTGGTGGTTTTGTGCCAGAACCTAGGCGACTGCCAGTGCCTCCAGCACGAGCTTGCTAAGCCTTGCTGCGCGTCAGGAATTTGTAAGGAGTTGGTTACTTGTGCTGAAGAGCATTACGGAAATAAGTTTGGAATTGTTATTGATTTTCCATCTTTGCGGTTGCTTTGTGTTTAAGAGAGAGAGAGAGCTAAAATGACACAGCTCTTTTAAGTTTGTGTATGACACTGGATTGATGGGTGAGGCATGGCTCTGCGATAGCTTTGTGTTTGAGAGAGACAGAGAGAGGGAGAGAGAGAGAGAAAGGGAGGGGGGGAAACGGCAGAGTTGTTCAAGATTATGTATGACACCGTATTGATGGGCTGAGGCATGGCTCGGAGTTCCACATGTACATAAACTGTTGGATCAGTCAATTCTTATTTTCATAATCATTCTGCTTATACACCTCCATGGTTTGTACCAATGTAACATCAAAATGATTATGTTGACGTCTGAAATCAGTAGTAGAAGGCCACAAGACTAAGCAGGTCGCCTCTTCCTTTACTTGCTAATATCAGCTGCTCAATGCAAGGCGTGTAGTGGACTGGAGTACTAGAGAAAGTAGATTACCGTCTATCGTTTTCACACCAAGTGAGGTTGGTAAAAGAACAGTTCCTTTTACAAAATATGCTTGGTTTGTTAAGACGATTTAGAGGGTGCATTTTGTTTTGTATTTGAGAAAGTGTTATGATGTGAAAATAGTTTTTGAACGTTGTGTTTTGAGTTGTTTGTTAATCTTTTTGTTTTAAAGAGAAAACAAAAAGGAGAAGAAAAAATATTATCGTTTGAATGGTTGATGCTTGGATAAACGAAAATTATATGGTTGGTAATTGAAGTTGTTATTTCCCCTATTCGTGTGTGCATATTGTCAAGGTATACAGTCAATAATATGGCAACCCTTTTGGACGCTCATGGACTACCTGGACAATCCTCGTCAATTTGGAAGTCAAGAAGGGTGCCTTACGTAAATCCGGATGGTTGACGGTAGAAAGTAGAAACGCCTATCTTTAGCCCTGCCAATTGCTGGTGTCTTTGGTGGCTACATTCCCTAGTTTTATATGGGCCTGGGGACTTGTTGCACGGACTTAGGCTCCTATGGGTGTTTTCTGTGGACTTTTTATTCAATTGGCATGAGGCCCCAACTGTTTGGGTCAATCATCTAATTTGGGTTCACGCAACTTTCATAGCTTGGAGTTCATATGAAGGTCTTGTCTTTAAAGGAGACCAGTTCAGACAATTTTTTTTTTTTTAAATGGTTTTCCGTGCTTTAAATTACATTAATAAATCGTATGAACGACCATGTAAATTAATATAATAGCATGTTTTATATATCTATATAATATCTGTCACATTCTTTTCCTTCCAACCTTATCTTTTCTCTTTACATTTATCATATTGTGCAATTAAAATGATAATCTTTCTGGTCAAAGTAGCCAATCGCCCAATCCTACTGGTATTAATGCAGTAGCTTTCTGAAACAAAATTCTCTTGAGACTTTGGTGTACTCAAGGATAAACTCTCCAGAAGCGGGCCTTCACGGCCCATTTGGTTAGTCCAAGCAGGCCCATTTTTGATAAGCCTTATGAAGCCAAGCCCAGATCGACGAGCGCATGAGCAAGAGAATTTTTTTTGACATGTCTACACAATTAAATGAGGAGTGAGGATTTGAACTAGGATAAAGAAGGGTCATGTCTATAGTATTTGAATGACTACCACTTAGACTCCTAGCACCCTTTTATTCTAAGGATGTCTGAAGAACATGGTTTGCATAATGGAATGTGGATCACATAATAAAATCAATTATAACTAACCAAATGCGGGAAAATAGATAAATGTCATTTTGTCAAAACACCTTATTTATTTATTATTATTATTTTTTAATTTTAGGGCATTGGAGTAACTTTTCATTGGATTTGGTGGAACACTTTGTGGTTAACCATCCTTCTCTATGCAAGTTCTCTCGATTCAATATTTGGCGTGAAACCAACTGATTCTTCGTACTTCATTTTAAACAGAGAGTAATGAGATTATGTAGCATATATATATGATATGTTAATTGACAAATTCAACCGTTGGTTTATATATCATTAGAGACAAGTTGCTGAATCCTGATGTTTATTTCTACTCGTGGAGAATATGCTCACCAAACAATCCTAACCTCAACAACTTATTGGAGGATTTGCTCCTCTTCTGCTATCTACCACCTGATTTGTACGTTGACTAATTGCAATGGGCCATGTCGAAATACAAAGAACAGTGAGAGATCTACGGAGGGGCAGTATAGTAACCCAGATCGTCAACAGTATAGGAAGAAATAATTGGTGAGGGAGAGGCACCGCCCCCATGCATATATATATATATATATATATATATATATATATATATATAAAATATGCAAGACGTAGTGAAGGTGGGGGCTTATTGTATTTGATGTGGGAAGAATCCTAAAAAGGTGGGTTTATGGCCATGTTGTGATATTCCTACTTGCACTACAACAATTCTTCCTGCAACTTCTTTATGGGACCAAATGTGCACACCAGGAGAAAGCCCTCCACAATATATATATATATATATATATATATATATATATATATATATATTGATGGCTGGCTGGCTGGCTACTCTCTAATTAATGCTCAACTCTTCCCCCCCTTTAAAAGCATCCGAAATCTTCCCATAAAGTGAAAGGAAATGAATATCACCTTTTTAGGTTGAGCTAGACATGTCATTCCCTTATTTTTCTATTGCATGTGGAAAGAGACACTTCCCCCTCCCCACTCCTATTATCCCCCGCACAATCCCCTGCAGGATCTTCCTCTTTTTGTTATATTTTTGCAAAATACGTACTATAAACCGCAGGCATCTGCACACCACAGTACTACTCTTTGGGTTCTCCTTCTCCGGCCAACACCTTTTCATTCTCTCTCTGCTGCTATATATTGATTAGCAACAAATTTACTTAATAAACTAGAAGTGATGAAGAACATTAATTAATTGTTTGAATCTCAATATTGGACAAGATCGAGGAGGTCCAATATTATTAATATTTTGGTACTAATGATTTCTGGCAACGTATGATATATATATATATATATATATATATATATATATATAATTACTATATATACATATTGTATGAATTATTGAGATATATATAATTGATCGATGGGATAAGAGGACAAATTAATTTCAATCAAGGGAGGAGATGGCTGTCATTTCAAACCGTAAAGTTTATTCTTGTCCTCTCAATCTTTATTCCCTTCAGAAACTACGATGAAGCTGCCTCGCCGCCTTGTTGATTTTAGCTTTTCTCATGCACGTCCCATGAATGAAAAGATAGCATGCACGTTACTCTCTCTCTCTCTCTCTCTCTCTCGGAGGAGGAGGATAAGCATATATTATACATCTATCTCTTACTCTCTATAATTAATAGTACTGCAGAAAAAGCTCGAATCTAGAATAGAATAAAGCAATAAAGAAGTCATCCAAATAACAAAAAACAAAGTGAGACCGACTTAAAATGTGAAATCTGTTGCTACCATGTAAAGATTCCATATTTCCAATATGAAATTTTAACTTCCTTCCCTCCCTCCTTTCTGATAGTAGACCCGAAGAACCCATTATACGCCTTTTAATAGAATGACAGCCACTTTAAAAAAATCTCTTCGAGCATGATATAATAGTTTATCCAATAATATTAAGGAACTCCCTTATATTCATATGGCAATATACCAATTTGTCACTTTCAATTAATGGAGTGCAATTTATCAAACACAAGGGTATATATGGGGAATGCAAGAGGAGATGGCCTACAAATTTCCCATAACCATATTTCTCACCAAGCAAACAAAGCGCGCAGTTTTGTGTGTTAGCTTTTAGACATTATTTTATACGATTTTGTCGGAAAAATGTATAAGATATGAATCATAATAAAAGTTATGGTATATATATGATCACAACATATATATGCATGATTACAGAATGTGTCTCAAGTATCATGAGGATGATGAGAAGGACATTTTATGTACAAATATAAGGTAGTAGAATAACTAATTAATTAAATTAATAAGATTTCCCCAACTTAGATTTAAGTAATATTGCCACCAATAACTACTAGTATATATCTATAGTGTACAAAAAGAAGGCATATATAGGAGACTAGAAGTGATCTATTGAGATCATCTCTATTTCAATCATTTTATGGTTCAGATTATATTTTATATAGATGGAATGGTGTATAGGCTTTTGGAATCCATGCATAAAAAATACTTATAATGTAGTAATAGAAAGAAGAACCCATTATATATGTCTCATTAAATTTCCCAATTTATGAAAAAAAAAAAGGTGGAAAAGTGAAGCACCAATGAGATAATTAAACAATTCCTAAACCTTCTTCATTTCTATAAAGAGAAATCATATGAACACTTTTACTAACAAAGTGACTAAAGACAGCACAATTAACAAAGTATTTTGTTGCAATTTGCACAAGCTCTTTGGTATTTTCTTTGTAAAGAAGAAGAAAGAGAAATTATACAAGCTCTTAAAAATAATAAAATAATAAGAATAGCCATAAAGATGATATTGTAATCATAATGGTGATGATTTTCATGCGAATGGATATCTTTTGGGTCTTTGGTTCTCCTTCTATTTGTCAGAAGAGAATGCAGCCTTTCTTGGGTTTCTTTTCTTTTTTCTTTGTTTTTTCCTTTGTTCTTTCTCTCTTTCTTTCCAACATGGACTGTTGCACAGTTAGTTCGGTTGAGAGCCATCAGAGCTTAGCCAGACCCCCGGGAAAAAGAAAGAAGAAAGAAAATGACCAAACAATATGGATGGTTTCTTGGCCAGTTGGCCTCATGTCCAAAAGAACATGATCAGGAAGGTCTCATACTAATGATGACTATAATGATGTTGTCTGTGACTGTGAGGGTAGTGTTGTTTATTCTCTATTGTTTTTTCCTCCTACCCATGATGATCCGGATTGTCAGGGTCTGGCCAGAAGGAGGAATACTTCAACCATTCTGCCTCTTGAGGGTTTGGGATGGATGATTCCTGCAACAAAAATGTAAGCATGTGTGAAGACTAGGGTTAACGTTAGTGACCACCGACTCTAGTAAAAAAATCTACTTAAGAAACAGCAGAAAAAGAAACTGCCTCTCTTTAGTCCTTTTTTTTTCTCAATCAAAATGTCTGTTGCTGTATCTTTCTTGTAAGGCCACACATGAGAAAAGATATAAGTCACTATCATTCCCTTCTTTCAAAAGATATCATGAGAAAAAAAAAAAAAAGATGACAACTGCTTAAATTGCTTGCCTAATTATGCTCCTTTTCACACTGTTTATTGATATGAATTGCATTGACTATATAGACATTAAAATGCTTTTCTAGACCTTCATGATCAGCTCATTTTAGCAGGAAAATTATTAAAAAGATAATTCCATGGGAAAACTTAAGGAGAAAATTTAGGCTCCCTATTTGTATTGATCTGATTTTTTTAAAAAATAAACCCAGAAATGGAAAAACTGCTTGCCATATATCTATCTGTCCAGAAAAGAAGCAAAAAGAGTGTAGAAGCAGAAAAGCAACTTCTGGTTTTCCTTTGAAATTCTTCAACATAATTTGCTCTTTCCATTTAGGTAAAAAGATTGTCTAGTATAACTCTTGATATGCGTTAGCCAGGTGGCTGCAGCATCTATCGTTAGGGGGAGGTGGATAATATATATCATTATAAAACCACCATAACATGGAAAAAAAAAAAGAAGAAGAAGAAGAAAAAAAAAGAAAGATAAAGTGAAAAAGGAAAAGAAGTATTCTTGGTTTCTCTCTTTAACTTAAATTATATTAATAAAGAAATTGATTTTTCTTTCTTTTGTTCCCTTTTAATCCTAGTTTACCTTTTCTTTCTTCTCTCCTTGGTTGGAATTATGACAAATCAGGGCTCATGGATTTCAGGGTCAAAAAGTTCATACCTCTTTGACATTAGTTGAAGTGCAACCCATTATGAGTTCCTCCAAGCCAGATGCAGACCTTGCTCCTAGTTTATGATGCTGCTGCTGTTGCTGTTGTTGTTGTTGCTGTATTTATGTATTCAAAAGACAAGAAAAAAAAAATCATCTTCAATGATTATGTCTTCAAAAAGGATTTAAAAGTGAAAAGACAGTTTCATGCTTGTAATTTAGCAAACACCAAAAGATCGAAGACAACTTATTAATTTAGTAAAAACTCATAATATTATTAATAATAAGTTGCACCTTTTCGTTAATTCAAATAAATTACAAAAATGGTGATATATATTCTATCATTGAGAGGGTGCAGCTCACTCAGCTACTTTTGACCCGTGCGACTGCATTTATTTATTTATATTTTTATACCATGCGATTATATTATATACCTGGAAATTTTCATTTTGGAGCATTATTCTGGAGACGTGGAAGGAGTCTTGATCGAGAATAATGGAGGTGTGGTGGAGGGGAGGCGGAGAGATGATGGTGGAAATGGGATGTGAAGGCCTGCTGATGTGGAAGGCTGTGGTCGCCATCTGATGATGTGCATGCTGATGTTGCTGATGATGATGTTCATGGGCCATATGATGTGGCCTCTGGTGATCCCGCATCTCTTCACACGTGCCTGATATCGATGCTGGTGCTTCCCTTGCCGTCGAAGCCTCTCCTATCCCCACCTGCAACGGACACCGCCACGTTATAGAGCAGTTGCTAGCTAGTCCATTTTCACCTTCTTTTTTGTTTCCTTTTTTCTCTCTTTAATTACCCTTCTTTTACGTGTCAGCTTGGACATTAATTTCAAGTTAATGTAACCATTTTGGTGGAGAAATTTACAAGCTTTAGTTAGCTGACAATTCTATTCAAGAGATGTCCATAGAGTTTTCATGCTGCATGTGCAAGCAATGTGTATACAGTATACCCAAACAAAAACAAAAACAAAGCAACCCTAAAGCTTTTTTGAATTCTTTCCTTCACTACTTTTATTGTTTGTTGAAGAGCAAACATATATTGCATGGTAACGTGATCTAATTCACCTCCATTTTTTTTTTCATGGTTAATATATATATTGAAGAAACATTGAATGAATTAATGAACAAATATAATATAATATATACCTCGTCAAAGCTTTTTCTGAAAGGGGCAAAGCTAAAATGGTCAGATTTGAAGTGTTGTTGAATGTCCATGGCATTGTAACCAGATATAGGAGCAACCCCAGCAGGAGACACGACGTCATCTCTCTGGGGAATAATATTCTCCCGGGAAGAACAACTCCCACTCCCAGTACTGTCTCTCCGGCTACTAGGCTCGGTGCTTCCTTCGCCGGTTGTTGCACTCCGGTCAGACCAGTTGCATTGCCTAGGCTGAGTCTGATAAAATATCTTGGAAACCACAAGCTCACCTTCTTTCTCTTCTTCGTTCTGGCCGAGGTGGTATTGGTGCATCACCCAGTTGGTCTTTTCTGGTTTTCGGTTTTTCCCAAAATTTGTGTAGAGGACTAAGATTTTCTTGCAACCCTTTTGCTTGCCATTCACCATTACAGGCCTGGTTTTCCCGGTCTTGTGCCACCGTGTCTCTCCACCTTGCATGTCGCATTCCGTTTGAATTTTTCTCCTCTTTCTTGTTCCGGTTGTGTAAGCTTTCGAAGGTCTGTGGAAGAAATGCCTGCTCAACCCATCTCTTGTGACTCCTGCAGCAAGAAAAAACATTTCAAAGTTAGGTTGACTTAGGTGTAACAAACTTAACTGAAAGCTAGAAAGACAAACCCCATAGTTTTAAACCTTAAATAATAATAATAATATTGAAATGATCAATTTCTTATCATCACCTGGGAGTTTTTCAGGATGGGTATAACAAATCCCATCTTCTCCTTCAATAGTAGGGATAAACTCGTCAATCAAAGGGTGAGATTTCATGTCTTTGGCTTCTACCTTTGCTTCAAGGTGTTCTATCAATTCTTGGTCTGTAGGATCAAATTTCACTCCAGCAGGTAGACCTAACCAGTCCTGCAAACTCCAATATTCAAATGAAAGCAAGAAAAAAAAAAAAAAAAAAAAGGTAGAAAAAGAAAAAGAGAAAGAATTAATTTTTGTTATGAGATAAGATAAAGGCGTAGTACCGGCTTGTTGGCTTGAAGCTTGTGGCCGCAGCCGGGGCAGTGCTTGGATCCACACATCTGATGCTCTTCGAGCTTGGCATCGATGAGATCTGCAGAAGTGGTGATGGAGCCCACAGTAGTCTTATTCATTGATCTTACCAAGTACGGAAGGATATATGTTATCTTGTTTCTCTCAAGCACAAATCTTTATCTCTGTATGGCTGCGAACAGCTACTCATATCCCACCTTTGCTCTCTCTATCTATATAATAAGCTTGATTTAATTAGATCTAAAGGCAGCAAGAAATGAAAATATTGAAAAATAGAAAAAGATGGATCGAATACAAGGTTCATGATATATGATCATAATTAAGCATGTGAATATACCCGATTGAAATCAAGAAATTCCAGCAAAACCCAGATGAGAAATATGCACAGAATATTAGGAAGAATAGAAACTGTTGAAGGATAAGAAGAAGGAGAAGAAGTGAGGAGGAGGAGGAGAGGAAAAGAGGAAACTGTCACAGTAGGATTGAGCTATAAACAAACCTGCTTTAACAATAGAAAACACCAGAATTCCCTCTCTCTATCTACTTTAACTGAAGCCAGTGTGAGATAGAGTGAGAGGAACAAAAAAAAAAAAAAAAGGAAAAGGTTCCCTCAAAAAACCTATACATGTAGGCGGTTTGAGAGAGAGAGAGAGAGAGAGAGAACCCGGTTGGTTTTTCTAAAGCTCAAGGGGGTGGGTTTCTCCCACACCTTTGTTTGAGCCTTGACTACAAAAGCAAAAGGCAAGAAACGGCCTTCACAGCTGTTACTAAGCCACGCATTCAAAAGCAAGAGCAATCCAATCTGTATTTTACTTATATATATATATATATCTATATATCTACTCAAAATAATAATATATATTAGAGCAAAAATATATTATATACATATCCATTGGTCATCAGTTTCGTGGTAGAAGGGTTATACATATATATATATATATATATCGATAAAGTTAATTTTTTTTTAAAAAAAAATACTTTACACACACATATATATACATCAGCCTGCAACCTACAGGCAGTAAACTTTGAGATACAAGAAGAAACCAGGAAAATTACAGTCTGAGAATTTAGCATACAGATTATAGTATTAAGAAGAGCATAATAAAGCCAAAATTTTATGGGAAGAGAGTAAAAAACGATAGGAATATAGTGGCAAAAGGGGTGATAGGAGCTCACATGGGTTTTGAGCTGGAGTGCTGATGATTATGCTTTTGCCATGAATGTTGCAGAGAGAGAGAGAGAGAGGGAGAGAGAGAAGTATTAGCAGGTTGCTTGATAAACAAGGCAAATGAGCAGTATACTTGATGGACCACCACCACCCCTTGTAATTAGAGTTATACAAAATCATATATAAAAAATTAAAAATAAAAAATCTACGAAGCTTCAGCCCGAAGCACCAAACATTTTACCACATCTGAGAATACATATAATTCTGTGTACTATTTTTTTTTCCTCTGTTTTCTTTTGGCTGGCTTCACTTTTTGGCCTTGTATCGTTTCAATATTCTCGATCGACAGGGAAATCTAAAGTATTATCCACTTACACAGTCCGTGTTGTGCACATGAAAATTGTAGACCCGCCATTCCGTGGGGCCACCTTGGAAATCTTCTGCCATTAAAAGTACCTGGATCAGATGATGGTTAGCATTCACGTTTATGACATTCTTTGAGCAGTCAAGTGTAGGATGATGAAGGGTCCAGAAATGATGTTTGCACAACACATTGATGGCCATGATTGCTTCTTTGTCTGATACTTCTTTTAATTTTTTTAGTATTATTATTTTTTCGTTGAGAGTTGAAAAAAAGGGTTATTTTCCAATCTTGCAATTTTCGCCATTAACTTTTAGAATGATGATAGAAATTACGTATATTTTTATTGCAATATTAATGTGGTAGTCTTAACTAACCAAGAGCGGATTAAGATTGCTACGTCAGTATGTAGTGCAAAATAGTTATAAGATGATAAAAGAAAATGAGAAATGATAAAGGTCAATAAGTTTTTTCTATATTATTTTATAAATTTAATAAATCAATTATTAAATTTGTGAGGTCCACCATTGACTTATGTGGGATTCATAAATTTAATGGTTGATTGTATGGGCCAAATATGAGAAAAATATTGACCTCTACCATTTCTAAAAGAAAATTGTAACAGTTCATCGTGTGGTTCTCTTGATCTTACGTGAATATTACTTTCGAAAAAAGTAGGAAAAAAAAACTTATTTGTACTTTTTAAAAAAAGTTTAAAAATAGTCTATCAACATTAATTCATAATAAGGAATATATCTTAGGGGATATCTAGCTAATTACATAATATACTATGAACACAAACGGAGGGCTAAAAGCATTCAAATTGTAAACAACCTTTGATTATAATTCTCTCTTTTTGTCCGAAGGAATGAAGAATCAGATTACTCACACAGATTATCCAATGAGCTGACCTTTGACCAATGACGAAATGAATCCGCATATATATCTTAGCTCTTGATATATTCTTTGCATGTACGTGGCATAAATATCTTGACTTATATTTATATAAAATATAATTAATTACTTGAAAACTTGCCATTTCCTTTTGTTGAGGAAATTAATTAAATGTGCCCAAAAATATCAATAACCGGAACAAAAGTGTACCTAATATTCAACAAGCCGAATGAAATATTCCATATACTTTTAAGCTGCATTTGGGAGCATCTTTCTGAAGCAAATATTGTTTTCCTTCCTTCTTTTTTTTGGGAGAAAAAATAAATAAATTATTTTGTGTATCGGAATATCTCATACAAGGAGAATAATATTACTTTGTATTTTTTAAAATTCTAATAAGGCTTAGAGAAACAAAAATATGGAATGAGAAGTAATTTATAACTTTATGCACTAGATTGATCAATTCCGATCCAATATATATAATAAACAAGCTTTGAATGATTAGTTAAACTAATATGTGTCTTTAGAGTATGTGATGTTCAACAGAAAACTGCCATAAAAATAGGTGAAAATCGCGAGTTATACAGGCAGATGTATTTCCTTCTATCCGGTTAAGATGAAAACTTTCACGATATTAGAGATATGAAATTCTATCTACTTGCTATCCTATATATGCATAAACGTTTCAGCTTCCACCTGGCTGCCTTTTATTAAAAGCCTTGCTCTTCACCATTTTGTGGTTCCAACTTCCATCCCTTCAACTTTTTCTCCCACTTTAAACTGCCTAATATTTAAAGCAACTGTTTTCATACGAGAGATTGGGCTGATTTGCTGATTTCTTGAAAAGTTTGTCCAACCATCCTCCACAAAAAGCATTATATATCAGGCAATGCACTTTTGATGGTGTAGACTGTGGAGGAGAATACCTTTGTGATTTACTGCAAAAAGGAAGATGAATAACCAATTCAATTATATTGAAATGTACAAGGAATAGTATGTGATGATATTGCAGCAAAAAAGAAGGTGGGGTTTGCAGGGTCCGTCTATTTCGGGCAGCTTAAGTACATGGGGCAGGTGTGCCTTGCAAGTTGCAATAACCCTGATCTATTCATAAGGTGACTGATTTCTATAAATTCGAGCAACCTAATGGCAGAAAATCCTCATCTGATTGATGCACAAACTAATTGTATATGGGTTAAAACCAAATTTTGTATATACGCTAAAAACCAAAACCATATTAGGTGGTAGATAAAAAAGTAAGAACATTAATCAACAAACATAGTGTTTGTGTTTATGTTTTCACCAACAAGTAACCTTGTCGAGCAGTAAGATTGTTGGTGTCAATGGCTTTGGGTAAGTATCTTGTTCTCAGAAAGGTAGTAAAAAATGTTAGCCGGTTACCAACTTAAAGTCTTTGTGAAGAGAGAGAGAGAGGAGTAATGTGTAGGTTTCAACTGTGAGTTGGGTATGACCCCTAGGGCTAGGGAAAATTTTTGATGTTAGGTTTATCTAATATTGGCCCTAGCTTGCTTCTGTTTTACTCCATTTTCTGTTTTGACCTTGGCACAGATTTATTTTATTTTTTTTAAGGGGGCCAATATAAACATGGCACACACGTTTGTTTCTTCTTCATTCATCACCATTTTCTAATAATTAGGTACCAGTATGCTCATTTACAACAATAAAATTAGGTTAATTTGAGCAAGGAGTTGTGTTATTAACGGCTTTACTATTAAGATATCTAAACCAGTGATTAGGGCGTAAACTGGGGTGCCCCTTCACTAATTGAGGAGGCGTGGCACCTCCATTTGTGTCCTGTGTAGCACAAGCACAGAACGCATATCAAAGCCAAAAGGAAATTTACTCGATAAGTAATGACTTCAAAATTCTTCGGTGTTCCTCAATGCTTCAATGAATAAACAAAACAAGAGTTTTGGCATTTCACTGAGCATACTTCTTCAAATGTATTGTACAAGTGAAAGATGGGTTGATCTTTGCTTGCAATTTCCATTCTTCAAATTTCTCGCTTTCACGAGAATACTCAAATCCCATCTTCTATTGATAACAACTTTCAAAAGCAATCTTACGTAGTGTGATCACCCATTCAAGTTAAGAAACTCTTACCTCTCTTCAAATAGAAAACATTTATATATATAACGTGTATTTATTCAGCACAAAGGGGTGCAATTCAAATTCATAGGAAGTATACAAGAGAATCCTTAATCCAGGGAGGAGGATGACCGAAATTTAAATAGAAAACATACAAATACAATCAAATAAACATACGTTTGATTGCTAAAGAATGCAAGTGAACATGTAACCAGATTATACACTCTAAAACATGTACGGGGGCTTTTTTAGTCCCTCAAAAGTTTACACCACTTTCTGCAGCGTAGCCGCTTTCATACGGTAGAATTCAGAACTTCAAAAATTTCTCCTAGTCTTATTCATGAAAGGAGTAACTTTTTGTTTTTTTTTACATACAGGAAAAGCAATTTCATTTTGAACGGAACTTGCTGCTGACTGAATCATAGCTTGGAACATTGATAACTGCAAAACATGATAGAACAATAAAAAGAAAATTCACCACAGAAACCTAATTAAATAGATAAGAAGGTTCATAAAGAACAGGAAAAAATACCATCTCCATATGATGCCATCGTGAGAGGGGAAGTAAGAAGCTTTTGGGCAACTGAAGCAATATCCTTAACAGTTACTTCATCAACAGCTTTCAAGAAATGATCCACAGGTTTCCTAAGGATGACAAACATATTTATTGAGGAAATAAAAATATAATAGCACGTCTTTAAAATGAAAGTAATGTAAACATGCAAGCAAGGTCAGGTATTAACACCACGAGTAAGAAATTACTTATAGCAGAGGCCAAACTGAAAATCACTTGGTTCTCCATATCGTCAACAAAGAGAAAAACCTATTTTCAGTTGCTAAAACTTTTACAGAGGTTGGAAAAACCTTCTCATCGCATATTCATTCTGATCTGATCTCACAACCTATGAAGGATTTGTATATAATGGCAGTAGTGTTGAGAAAAAAGATTGTTGGCAGTGACATGATTAACAAAACAGGTGTAGAGACCAAGGAAAAACTGGTCAAGCACAATCATCCACGACTAAGAATAAAAGAAATCAACGAGCCCCCCGGCAAAAACAATTTGTGTGGGCTCCTGCAAGTAAAACCCTGGGGGGGTCCCAAGAACTAATTCCACTCATATCTTTGGTAAACCTCAAATAAATAGCTGAAGAGAGTGAAAATGCATAAATTGCCTTCACGAACCAATGAACAAGAAGCAGAATATAATTTGGCTCTGTTTGGTGGGGCCTTTTCAGAGGTGCTTTAGCTTTTAAAAAGCAGAAGTTACTATTTTTTTGTTTGGTGAATCGAAAGTGCATCAGCTTTTCACCAAATTTGTGAAGCTATTATTGCTTTTTAGGCAGCTTCTAAGAAGCAGCCAAAAGATAGTTTCTCATATTTTTAAAAGGGTGAAGCCCTCCCAAAATAGCTCTGACTCATCTTGTACTTAGTTATTGAAGCCAAGAAGCTTCTGTATATAGTCAGATCACCATCAGCATAAGTACAATAAGAGCAGGCTGATCAAATGTCAAATTATACTGGTTTGTGGTTAAGTCTAGCAAAATTATCAATAATGAGACGAGAATATGTAATATTGCTGTCCCAGAACGAACTTTCCAAATCCAGTGAACTAACATGTTGTCAACATCCAGGGTCTCACATGGTTCATCAGATTGTAAAATGTATTTGTGCTTTATATCTAATTCTACGGAACAATGGAGTGACATAGTAGTTAACAAAACAGCACAATTTGCCTAAAATGTATTTTTACACCCATGTGCCTACATCTCATTTCTATGGTACAAAACAAGAAATAAAAGGCGTTCACAGTTGTAACCAAAACCAGTAGAAGATTTGAATTTCTTTTCTTTTAGAGTAAAAAGACTCTAAGACGTGTTCGCATTGATCACTGGTCACACATAAACAAAAGCACCTAAAAGGCATGCAGAAAATAGACATATAAAAGGGATATCCTTGTGCAGTGCATGGCATAAACATGAAGACATTGTTGTGCATTAATGCATATAAAGAGGTTGTCTACAAGTCCCTGGACAGTCATGCCTCAGGCCATACCTCTCACCACAGATCAAAATTTGTCTCCCAATATCTTCCGATGCAAGTGTCTACAAAATATGCCTCAAAAGTAAGCATATAATAAGACTTATAAAATAATAGACAGCTGGCAGTATAGTTAAATTTAAATTTAGTAAAGAAGGAATGCAATAAAATGGTTGCATACAGTGGATTCCAAATTTATTAGGATGGCGGACTTCGTTGACTGTTTAGCACGATCTAGTTGTACCTGGTCAACTGTAACAAATAGAGGGGAGAACATGTCAGAAGCAGGATCCAATATTAGATGTGGCAATGAAAACAACACTACCAATATAAAGTTAAGGCAAAAAACCTTCTCCAGGTGTTGCAACTGCGATAAGCTCATTAGCCACTATATCGATGGCTTTTGACACAAAATCAGAACCCTGTATTCAGAAACATGAGCTCTTCATTCAAAGAGGGAATATAATGTGGACAATACAATCAAATAACTCCAAAATAGGGATACGTCCAGCCAAGCATTATATGCCAAATTATGTTTACACATATCACAATATGATCTCAGAAGAGGGGAAATGAGGGGTTTTTTATTTTTTATTATTTATTATTTATTATTACATCAACTTGCTCTATGCCAATAGAAGTATCAAAGAGAACAAATAGCATAAGGAACAGTCTGCCATCTTGATGCCCCTCAACCATTTATAGAAGCAAATGGCTTACAGTTGTACAATTTCAAAGAGAGAGAGAAGAATCTTCTCCCATAGAAGCAACTGAGTGTTCTCACC
Organism: Carpinus viminea; assembly: GCA_013348765.1. Classification (NCBI taxonomy): domain Eukaryota; kingdom Viridiplantae; phylum Streptophyta; class Magnoliopsida; order Fagales; family Betulaceae; genus Carpinus; species Carpinus viminea. The sequence goes on from CP054667.1 coordinate 14,275,323, forward strand.
TAAGATTAGACACCCAGTATATGGTATCATAAAAAAACTATAATTTTCTTCAGTGCTGGTTGGCCATCAGACTCGTACTTCAACTTCTGATAAGCATTTCCCCTTCTTGGATCTAGAGCATAAAAACTTGATACCATTTCTACATTTTCTGATCTCTCTTCACCCAAACGTAAATCCACTTACATCCCTCCACTTGGTTAATAGCAATTATTTTCTGATCAGCATCGGGTCCTAACACCTCATCAGTGTATAGAACCCTTAATTATTTAATTTAACTGTGACTATAATTACAGGATTTTACATAGAGATTTTACAGATCTCATTTGCTGGAGACTAAAGAATGACTTTTTGGCCTGATACTCAATACTTGCTAGAAAAGAAATAGGTGAATTTGTAGGAATCATAAACTGAGATATCATATCTTGCAATACATCAGGAAACTACAAATTTTTTATCTACCCAAATAATAAAAGGTTAAAGAGATGGTTTACAGTGGTTGCTTGGATGCCAAACACGCCAGTATTTTTGTAGATGCTGCTGAATGCAGAAATTGACTGAAATTGGGGATACTCATTCAAAACACGAAGATCTGCTTATCATATCAGGCTTATCAGCAAATGTGCTTAGAAGCAAAAATTGCAACACACAGAAAGAAAAACCAAATGCATTAAGGATCTAGACGTTGATAATGGTTTAATTGAAATAGAAAGTGGAGAAAACCTAAAAACCATATGTTTAGAATCTTTGTACTACAGATTCTCAAACCAAAAACTTTGAATGAACTACGTGTTTTCAAGCTCAGTTACAAAAGTATTTTGAGAACAACTTACATAGGCGTGAATGCATCCCTTTTCCAGGTCCACCAGCCGAGAAGGATCCACCACCTCTCAGGAGTACCTAGAGTAAATTTATATTTATAAACATTGCATCCCATTGTGAAGCAGAATGAACAAAATAACAATGCAAATAAATATTGGGGAACCAAGTAGATAAAAAATTCCTTAGAACATTTGAGTTTACAAGCACATGAAGTTACTAAAAAATTTCAATATCCAGACCTCGAGCACAGTCAAAACTACAGCTTCCTTCTCTTTATGCCAGCCACCAAGAAGTTCAAATGCAAGAGCAAAATGGGTTCCCTGGTCAGGCAAGAGAACATCAGGGTTAACAAAATCCTGGATGGACGTGAAAGACAGGAAAGAAAAACTTAAATGGAACATTTATGATACACACCCCTGATTCACCTTGGCTACGATAATCACCTCCAGTGTAAACAGATTTTGGCTCATCAGGTCGAGAGACACTGGGTAGATCAGACAAAAGTGGTTCTGCAACAGATAACAGTTCATCGTGCTCAACACCAGAAGCTACAAGTACCATCCGTGGAGCAGTATAATTTACCTGAAATTGTCAAAAAATAAAAAAGCCCGAGTTGAATATGCTAATACTAAGAGACAAATATCTTAAAAGGACACAGGATGTATAAACATATAGATCAAATATAAACTTATCACAGACTTACAGCAACAAATTCCTCGAGAATTGTACTATTCAATCTATTTATTGCAGATTCTGGGGCTGAAACTGGATTCGCCAAAGCACCAGAATAACCAGCAGAATGAATTGCTTCCAAAAGCAAATTGTGAGGGTTGTTAGAAGTTTCACCAATCTCAGCTTTCAACTTCTGAAGCTGCGTAATGTAGTTTGTAATTTCAGTAATCCTATTACAATTGGGAGAATACAGAATTTTCCAGCTGCTGCAGATTCTGAGGATAAAAAGAAAAACCTACTTCTTCATTGACTTCCCAATCCAGGAAGACAGGATTCCTCACAATGTCAGTAAGCAGCTCTACCATTTCAGGAACATAAGTCTTCAAAGCATTATAGGTGTAGCTCATCTGTTCCTTAGAAGCTGAAGCTTCCACATTGCCACCAATGGCCTCCACTTCACGCACTACGCAAGTGGCTCCGGTTTCTCGTGCTCTTAAAGGCCATACGCCGCAGCAGGTCAGTGGCTCCAATTGATACTGGTGTCTCATAGATTGAACCACAATCGACATATAACCCTATTGAGGCTGCAGGTTTCTGGTCAACCAGCAGAACCAAAGGTGATCGGGATAAATCATCAGATTCTTGATCCATTCTATGAGTAGAAACAACACAAAAGAACGACTCTAAAATACACTCCAACAACCATTCTTACCGTTGATGTTTCAGAGGCAATCTTGACACCATTTGGGAGAGTAGTAATCTTGGTTTTACTTGGTTCAACGTAATCAGGCAACGGAGGTGGGAGTGTGACACCTGCAAGTGGGAAGTCCAGGGGAGGTAAAGACTTGGATCCTCCCCCAGTCAGCCACCCAAAGAGACCCCCCGAAGAGGAGGACGGGTTAGTGGCAACAGCACTCGAACTTGCAAATCTGGCCAACGCCCCATTGCACGTTCGACCCTAATCATGGTTTAGAAGCAGAGCACGATACATTTCCATTCTATCAGATTATCCATATACAATAAACATTAAACAAAAGATTGGCTCTATCCCCTATATTACACCAAAAAGAGTCTCTACATGCAAATGTCATCAAAATACCATGGAGCCATCTCATTTTTCACCTAACTTATTACATCTGAGACTGTTACATAATCAAAGTTTTCTTGCAAACAACCAAAAAGACATACCAAAGAAACGAACAATCAAAATATAAACCCAAATTTAAAGTTTACAAACAAGTCATCAAAGTTCTTAGGTTGCAATTGATTATGCAAAATGTAGAGTTCAATTTGCGACTGAAAACATGATCTAATTTTTCTTTTCTTTCGATCTTATATTACTTCGTTACAAAAAAACGCTTGTATTGTGCTCATTTTAGTGAAACTCCCAAAATTTAGCTGGTGCTTAATTATTATTTTTCCAACAATTTCTCGGCAATTAAACAGTTGAACAGCCATGATCAGATCTAATCCCTAATTGGTTAAGTAATCAACGAATTGAAAGAGCAAGATTCGCAGCATCAAGCAGAAATTTTTCCGGTATGTGTACGAGATCATGAACGTCACTGTGACCGCGAGATCACATCCAAAGAGTAATTGGGATTATGGTTTTTTCTCACTCGGGACTAAGAAGAGAAGCTGGGACTGACCTTGAGATCCCTGAGGCGGGAGGCTGCGACTCGGTACATGGTGGTGGCGATCGGCGATCGACGATCGAACACGAGAACCCTAGACTGTAAGGACTCGTGGCGTTGTGAGACTCTGGCCGAGCTTGTGGGAGACTACTCGCTGACAAGTGTGTGGCATTCGGGAACGAGGACGGAGACACGTGTGAAGTTTCTAGAATGCAGAAATTCGTAGGGAAATCTGAACCATTGGATTGGGATAGAATTTCCGAAAAACTATACAAAATCTCTCTTTAATGTTAACGACTTTCAATTTTGGGTATTAAACAATAAATCTTTTGCAATGTTTTCTATCTGTTTCGATTTTCATTAAATCTTGTCAAAATTCTTGAAATATTATTTTCTTATAAAAAAAAAAATTACAAAGATTCTGGAGTAATATTTTGTAAATTTCATTAAACTTAGACTAACACTTGAAGTTCAAATCAAATATGAGTCCACCCCACTGCTCGTATTATAATAGATATAGTTAATTACGCCCTATTTAAATTCGAAACGGGATCCTCTCCATTTCAACAGGTAATTTATTCTTTTTTTTTTATGATGATAAAAAAAAAAAAAAATCAGGTAACTTATTCTGATGATGATATACATGTGACATCAAACACTTGTTCAAATGGTTATGCTAGAATATTGATTGACCATTTGAACTGCAACCCCCCTTGTCTATTTTCAGGAATATTACAAGATTATAAAATTCCTTCCAATCTTCTCAAACATATATGGGATGAAGGGACGTGTACTCACTTAATTGTACGTGTGGGGTGTGGCCTGGTGATGTACTCAAAACAAATTGCAATTGAAGCATCGAGGCAAAGATAGACTGGGAAGAGGGAATAATACAAGGATATTGGGAATAAGAATATTTCCATCTGGGTGCAACTACTGAAAAGCTAATTATATATGAACCTCCGATATCATAATCATGACGTACTCTAGCTAGGGCAATTTGTAGTCTCAAAATGCTCAACTATTCCTCTAGAAAGTAGAAACACAAGGTTACAAACGGATTAACCACAGGACATTCTTATTCTTCTCACAACCGAATATATATAGATCATTAGAATTGTACACGCTCCGACCGTAAGGGTTAGGTTTGATAACTTATAAATTTTCAAAGGCTCAAAGGTCATTAATTTGAACAATATAGTACACTTAATAACATGTTAAATGCATGAATTGATCAATTGCCATCTCTTTCCTTCTACTTGGGCTGAAGAATAATATTCAATTCCCTCACTATTCTTTTTTATCTTTTTTGCTTCAGCAGAATCAACTGCATGCATCTCTCTGCAAGGCTACGTATATATATATAGACAAATGGGAAGGGAGGTCGGCCACAGTTGGTGGTGATCATAATGGCAGCAGTGGTGGATGCCTGTCAATTAGGGACAGGGTTTTACTTTCAGCGCCTCATAGAGGAGCCAAGAGGTTCCTCCTGGCCAAAAAACTGCAGCTTCCAATGGTTATCAAAGGGTTTGTATTATTTTTCTAAGATAAAAAAGAATGAATATATATATATATATATCTCTGCAGTACTGTCAATTGTCATGAAAATAACTACACGTGTCCAGGTTTCTTGAGCAAGCCTATACTCAAGTCCTCTCCTCTGCCATTTCATGGGGGCATGAGCTTTGTGCAGAAGAAAAAGGGCTTCCATGTTTTATCTCCCAACATCTCCTCACCAAGCACAGCAGTGGAATCACTTGAAGCTTGGGACGATGAATATGATGGCGTCATTATTAATCCAGAGAGCTTACCTTCCAGTGCAAATGCCTTTGCAACCGCCCTTCGAGCTTCTTTGTCCCACTGGAAGTTGAAGGTATATGCTATATATATATAACCTTTTAGCTCTTAAGTTTTTTAACTTATGTTCATAAAAAATGATAAATTATATTTATCCTGTTAGGTATTCTTCAAACAGACTTTTTGAGTGTTAAATGCATTTTTAAGCCCTCAAATGTAGACCCAAACACGCCCTAAGTTGCTTTAATTTCACATGCACATACCTACTAATCTGTGTAATGCAGGGGAAAAAGGGTGTATGGCTACAAATAGTAGAAGAGCAATCTGATCTTGTTCCAATTGCAATTCAGGTAATGTTCCATGGTCTAATTATGCAAAAGCTAGCTCTAATATGACTTTCTTTGTCATGTTAATTAATATAATTATCATTAAATTGTTATGAATTGAATAAACTTTTTTCTCTAAATTAGATTGAAAAAAATTCTTTCAATTCATTTTATTAAACTGACGTATGTATTTTGGACACATGTCAGTAGTTTAATAGATTCGGATCGGAGGAAAACTTTTATGGTTATGAATTTGATTACTCTATAAGGTTGAAAAAGTAATTATCGTGTGATTTCTGTGTTTCTTGGTTTTCAGGAGGGTTTCAATTACCACCATGCAGAATCAGGATATGTTATGTTGACATATTGGATTCCTAACGAGCCCTGCTTGCTTCCTGCAAGCCCTTCACATCAAATAGGCGTTGCAGGATTTGTGATTAATGACAAAAAACAGGCACTTAAATTTAATTTAATAATATTTAATTTAGTTTTTAAACAGGCATTTAGTTTTAAATTTTATTTAATCACAACTAGGTGAATTACATTTAGGTCCTTGTGGTGAAAGAAAAATGCCCTTGTAGTTGCTCGGGTCTGTGGAAGTTGCCCACTGGTTATATCAACAAGGTGAAATATATATATATATTTGTCTGCTCTTTGATTTTTTATGACATTTTTTGAAAATTTTGCATTGAAGGGCTCATTCTTATGATATTTTCTGCTTTTTGGCTGATTCTCAGTCTGAAGACATATTCGATGGAGCTATCAGAGAAGTAAAAGAAGAAACTGGGGTAACAATATATATATATATATATGTTCCAACTTAATTTCTGGTTAATTAATGATAAGTTAATTATACTTAATTATGAGATACCCCTTCAAATTCATTCACATGCAGGTTGACACGATCTTCCTGGAAATGGTTGCTTTCAGGTAATTTTTTGTTTAATCTGATGAGAAATATATCCACTTGGCTAATTTTAGTGTTTGAATTTGGTTTTGAAACATGCATGTTTTGCATTTAAAAGACATGCCCACCTTGTGGCTTTTGAGACGTCGGATTTGCTCTTCGTGTGCATGCTTAAGCCATTGTCGTATGAAATCACGATCGACGAGAAGGAAATTCAAGATGCCAAGGTAATTAATTAATTAATTGTCCTCTTGATCAATATATATCATTGCCAGTTCTTTGATTTGATTTGGTCGTGTTTAATTTCTTCAGTGGATGCCAATTGATGAATTACTTGGACAGCCATTTTATCAAGAAGACCACATGTCAAAGAAGGCCATTGAAATTTGTGTAGCAGCATATGAAAATCGTTACAGTGGATTCATAGCACATCAGCTCGTCTCTAAATTTGATGGCCAATTATCGTACTTGTATTATGATAGAATCTAATCAAATTTAGGTTGTATGTTTGTTAATGGTTTTTTTTTGTCTGAAAAAATGATCTAATAAAAAATAATGATGAGAACCGTTTGAGAGCCCATTTTATAAAAATGTGATATGCACATTTCATTTTATGGCATTCGATAGAAATTTGACATATCATGTAAAAACATCAAATATGATAGAGATATTGAAAATATCATACGTTTAATTCAAATTAATTCCATAAATTTTATTCATTCTAACCCAACATCTATCACTCACCTCCAAGCTCTCGATAGTCTTCAAAATCAACCATAATGATGGTTTTGATGGTTTTATTAGCGTGTATCTCGCCTATAAGGTATTTCGTCAAAAAAAGTAGATTATTTATATATATATATATTTTTTTTTAGGTGTTTCCAGCTTAAATGATGTTTTTTTTATTGCAAAACACCAAATTCACATGCATAATCACCTTCTGGAAGTTATTTTCAAACTGTTTTTAATTATATTTTTGATGTGAAAAGGCACTAATACTACTACCTTGACTTTGATCAAGTGCTTCTAGATGTTATCAGGAAAATAAAACTCGCTTTTGGTGGAAAAAAGTAACGTTGAATAAGGAGTTGACGAAAAGAAATAATAAAATTCAAATCCTCTGACCCCAATGCGGGGAAATTGAGTGAGAATTGAATGGAACAAAGGCCGCAAAACGTCATGTTAAATACCCCAACCCCAATGGTCGGTTTGAGTATTTGTTTGAGAGGTTTAAGACCGCGTTAAATATTTAAAAAGTTCTTTTGAAAAATATATATATATATATCAGTTTAGTAAATAAATTAAAATAGTTTTAAAGAGTTTAAAAAACTTGATAAATTGACAAAACGTTTTTTTTTTTTTACTTAAAAGCTTTATTTCTTAAATGTAATCTCAAATAAACTCTTAGAGCCTTTTGAGTATATGTTTAAGGGACCTAAAAGTATATTTAATACTTAAAAAATCTATTTGAAAAACAAAATATAAGTTTGGTAAAAAAAATAAAAAAGCTTTTAAATGTCAAAAAAACCTAAAAATAACCAAAATGCACTTTAAACAAAAACTTAAAAAATAAAACTTTTGTTAGAAAATACTTTTTAATAAAAAAAAATTCTATTTTTTAAATACAATACTAAATATACTCTTCAAAATTTTATTTATTAGACGTAATTTTAAAAGCTCTATAACCGCTATTATTAAAAAGAAAATGGCAGAGACTATTTACAAGTCGGTTGTAATAGTACTGCCTAAAAAAAAGCATATGCTTTAATTTCGTAGAAATGGTATAAAAATATTTTTAAAAAAATTTAAAATAAAAACAGAAAACACTTGCGCAAATACTCAAAATTGTTCTTAACATATTTAAAAAATAAAAAATAATAAAAATCCTTTAAAAAATTCTAAAAAAACAGAACCAAAATGTCGGCTGACTGGAAAAAGTTTAAAAGACACAATAATGTATTAAAGTCCAACTTGTCCACCTCGTCACCTTCCATGAAGGCATGAACCACGCGTCTCTCGCTTTCAACTTTTACGTCACGGAACCCCCGTGACCATGACTCAATGTGTCTTTTGAGAGCTGCCATCTTGGAAAATGACTTTACACGTGTACGGTGATTAACTCGTCTATCTAAGTTTTAACATTTGAACTTTATCAAACTTTTTGAGAAATATTTTTGGGATAACTTTATTAACCCTCTTAAAGGTTTGGTCATTTTTTCAAACACCTCTTTAACATTCAAAAATTCTCACTTTTCCCTCTTAAACTTTCAAAAATTCTCAGTTTCATCCACAAATTAAATTGGACAATTTAAAAAAAAAAAGATTTTCATTTTTAAAAATAAAAAACATTTTAAGTTGATTTTTAAAAATTTTAAAAAAATGGTGACTTTGTATAAAATTTCAACTTCAGATATATTTTTTATTTTTAAAATAAAAAACATGGGTATTTTAGTCTTTTAAACAAATTAGGATAGTCAACTTGAGCGATTGAAAGTTTGTAGAATAAGTGAGAATTTTTGAATGTTAGGGGGTATTTAAAAAAATGGCTAAACTTCATAGGGTTGGTAAAGTTATCCAATATTTTTGGAAAATATATTTTCTCCTTGTCATAGAAGTAAATTCCTTCTCACGGTCAATAATTGCACTAACCATCAAGGTGATGATTCAATGGTCTAAATAAATTTTTAAAATGGTTGATTATGTATTAGGGTGTGGGTTCAAATCTTCGCAACGAAGAATTCTCATAAATGTCTAATTAGTGTTAGTCACTTTGGTTTCCATTAATGCCTTAATGGAGTTAGGTCATGCTATGGTTCAGTCGGACTTGAAGAAACGCATGCAATTTTCACTGTCTAAACTTCTCTTGTGCAGCTCCCAGCAGGTAGGTGCTATTATCGCCATGCCCAAATAGCAATTGATCTTTCCGGACTACCCTTTTTTTTTATAAAAAAAAAATCAATAATTGCATGACGCAACTATTTTAATAATTGCATGATTGCATCATAAAATATCACTAGTGTAGTGGTGCTAGTTTACTAACTTTTCTTATTAAATAGTTTAGAGACTGTCCTAATAATTAAATAAAAAATTTAGCTTTATTATTTCATTTATCACATTAATTTTTTTAATAAGAGTTAGGTTACATACCATACAAATATTCCACAAAATAAGGTATAATATAGTAGTAGTTATTGGATTTTTATTAATTAAAAAACAATAACTAATCAACGTGTTGGATTTTTTTTAATAATATGTATCATTATTCTTATAATAAAAATTGTAATATTCTAAATATTTTTCAAAGTTGTAGCATTATTTCATTATATGTACGACTTTTATCTTTTATTTTTTGTCTTTTAAAATTGGTGTAACTTTTAACATTACAATTGGTAGGGGTGTCAAAATTACCGAAACCGAATCAGAACGGAAAACCGAACTGAAAACTGGGACCAGTTCGTTCCAGCTTTTGAAAAACCAAAATTGGGTACTGCCAGACGTTTTTAAATTATATATATTATTTTATTTTTTCATGCACAATCACGGAAATTGTTATTTATGTAGCGATGTTCTTAGTGTAGAACATTAAGAATACATTTTTCTGTAGAACACTAAGAACAAAAGCTCATAAATAACAATTTCCGTGATTTCCATAAATAAATAAATAACTGCTCCATTTTATTATGAATTTTATTTATGTAGCACATCTTATTATGAATTTTAACCTCTCCATTTTCATCCTTTCTCTTTCAGGCACTCACAGACACAATCACACACACACAAGCTCATTCTACCTTAATCCTCCTCTAATTCCATCATTTCTATTTTCCATGCATTCCATCAACATCCACAACAGGACACTCATATATATATATATATATATATATAATCCTAATAATTGCTTAATAGAACACTAAGAACATAATAGCATAATACATTCAAACATACACAAACATATAGCTTATTTATTTTAGGTCCAACACCTAAAATAAGCCCAAAATAATTTTCTTAAAAAACCGGTTACCGGATCGGGTATAACCGAACGTAAGGGATCGATTAAACTGGTCCCATTCCGTTCCGGTTGTCCAAAACAAAGAACCGGGGTACCCTAGTTCTGGTTCCCGGTTTTGGCTAAAAACCGAAAAACCGGACCGGGTTGACACCCCTAACAATTGGCTCAAAATTTAATAATAATTGTTTTCAAGGGGTACATCAATCGGTTGTAGACCACGATTTATGAAGCGGAGGACAATAGTTCGAATCTCTTATTCTCTTTCCTTTGTGTGGACATGTCAAAAATAATAATAATAATAATAATAGTTTATCTAAATTTTAAAAGCTAACACCTTTAAAAATAAAAATAAAAGTCTATTTAACCTCAAACTACTACCTTAATGACAATTTATCAAATTATCATTGATTATGACAATTTAAACTACCAAAACAATGACAATATACTAATGCTAGCAAAATGACAGATTACCCTATAAAATTTTCAATAAAACAAAAATATCCTTAAAAATTTGAAAAGAAATTAAATTTTAGTATTTTTTTTTCTCAATTTTATAATTTGCATTCTGATTACACCCTAAAGCATTCTTTCTTGTTCCACAAGAAAACATCCTGAAATTATATTCATTGCTGCAGAACCATGTGAAAAAAAAAAAAAAATTAAGAGATAACAATTATTAATCCTCCAAACCCTGTTTGAATAGATTTAGTAATTTGATTTTAAGATTGCATTTTATCTCTTCGTTAATAAATTAAAAATAAATGGTATATAAACTATAAAGTGTCAGGTAAGTTATCACGTCAATTTAATAAGTATATGTAAACTATGCTATATCACGTTAATTTGAGAAAAAATTAATAATAAAAAATGCAATATACTGAAGAAAAGAATCTTTGAAATAAACAATGAAAAATCTTTAAAAAATAAAAAATAAAAAATTGCCATACCAAGGAAACAAGTAAACAACCAAACACTGTAGTATATATTTAATTGTCCCCCACGTCATTTCCATAATAGTCCTGCCATGTTCTCCAATCTTTGAGCATCACTCCTTTTCAAAGTACTCTTTTTTTCCTTCTTTTTTTGGTTTCACAAAAACTGGAGAATTGAGAAAGAGCCACCGGTTTTACTTGTCAATCTCTAAAACCAGAGCAAAAATTCAGCGTTCACCGTTCTAGATTCTGGTATCGTGCTTTGACGACCGTGTCGTGGACTATTTTTAACCATTTGTTTGGTCAAACTCCGTTTTGCCTTCAAATATGGCTTTCTGTTCTCCTTCTTGGACCACTCAGAAAACCTTTGCCAGTGAATGGACTCCGTCCATGCTCGTCCAATTCCTTCTCTGATCAACTTTCGCCCCCTTGATTCTTCTAGAAGTTATTCGAGCTCCAAAAACCGCTTCGTGAGTTTCGGGTCTGGTCCGAGAAACGGGTATTCGCCGGACTTGATGGAAGCCTCCAACGGTTATAAGCGGAAGATCATCACCGGTTCGGCCGGTTATGTTCTCGAAGACGTTCCTCATTTGTCTGATTATATTCCTGATCTTCCTGTACGTCGTCGTTTCCTGTAGTACATAATTCGTTATTCAATTAATCTCTTTACATCTTTTTTCTTAAGTTATTAACTAAATTTCCTGTTTGGCGGCTGAGAAAGCGAAAAGGAAGGAAAATAAAGTTTTCTGTAACTTTCGAATTCCGAGAATCTAGGAACTCAGCTTAGCTTAGCCAAATTTTAATTTTTTTTGTTCGTTAAATTTTTTAAGAGTTTGGTTGGGATTGAACGTGAAGATGGGAAATCGTTGTGTTTGATTTTCATTTTTTTTTTCTAAAATGAATTATTTTGGCGTTTATGTTGATTTTTAGTGCGATTTTGATGCGTTTATGTATATATTTTCCTTATTTATCATTTTGATGCTTCTGACAGACCTATCCGAATCCGTTGCAAGACAATCCTGCATACTCGGTTGTTAAGTGAGTTCACCTTCGCTCACGCGCTTCGGTGGATTAATGAAATTTGGTAATGTTGGTTGGAATTGATGGTTCATTGAGACGCTATTTTTGTATTTTCAGGCAGTATTTTGTCAATGTGGACGACACTGTTGCTCAGCAGGTTAGTTTCCTTAGAAAAAGAGGAGAGCTTTATTTTGTATATAAGCTTGTGATTATCATGAAAAAAAAAAAGGAGAGATAATGCAATTGATTGTGTTCTTGAATTCCTTGTTTATGAGTGAGTAAAAAATGACACCCAAGTCCAGGTGTGTCAAATGCGTGGGAAGGCAATTGTTGTAGGATGTATCTTTGATTACTGCACTTTTTTGATGAACTAGAAGTCTAGATTTTAACTTTCATGCGTTTTTTTCTCTCTTTCGCTGGTGTAGATTGTAGTTCACAAAGATAGTCCAAGAGGTATACATTTTCGACGTGCTGGACCCCGACAAAGGGTATGTATTTTGTGTGCTTTTATGAGTGGGTTGAATTAGTAGGAAACCAAATGCTTGTCATTTATGGTGTTGTTATATGTTGCTCAGGTGCATTTTGAGCCAGATGATGTTCTTGCTTGTATTGTGACATGTGGGGGTCTCTGTCCTGGACTCAACACAGTGATCAGGGAGATCGTATGCGGCTTGTACCATATGTATGGCGTAAAGAAAGTTCTGGGAATTGACGTAAGTGATTAATAAATAGATAAATAAAAATCATAAAGAACAAAGATGAAAGAACAAAAATGCGGTGGCCTACTCCTTTCCCATTTGACTTTAACATGTCAATTGATAATTCTTTACTTTTTCTCCTTCCTTTAATTTTGCTTTAGTTGTTGAGAGTGTAAGTTTCGAAGCATTTGACCTGCATAATTTGTTGGAATCAATAATTAATGAAGTTGATGAATCTTTAGGGAGGATACAGGGGTTTCTATGCTAGAAATACAATTACTTTAACACCTAAGGTTGTCAATGATATCCATAAACGCGGTGGAACCATCATTGGAACATCACGAGGTGGTCATGATACCTCAAAGATAGTTGACAGCATTCAAGATCGGGGGATAAACCAGGTATATACAAATATACAATGTCTTTACACCAGTTTGTTTGTCACTAAAGATTTTGTTATATGCATTTATCCTGATGGGCATTAGATTTATAATCCTCTGGATCTCAGGTTTATATTATTGGAGGAGATGGAACTCAAAGAGGGGCCTCTGTCATATTTGAGGTATTTAATATTTTTAGAAATTCTAATTGTTTTACTTTCCAATTGTTCAAGATCTTGCCTTTTAAGCGCCACCCCAACCCCCCTCCCCAAAAAAAATGATCGCCATTACCTCATGCAAGTTATTTTTAACTCATGCAGGAAATCAGAAGGCGTGGTCTCAAAGTTGCAGTCGCTGGAATCCCCAAAACCATTGATAACGACATTCCAGTATGTCTCTTGGGCGCTCCCTACCTGTTGGACTATCACTGTCAAATATAATAAGCTTGATTATCTGAATGCTATTAGTATGCAGAATCTTTGTTTTGACTGAATGCTGTTTCTGCTTATACAGGTTATTGACAGGTCCTTCGGCTTTGACACTGCTGTTGAGGAGGCTCAGCGTGCTATTAATGCAGCACATGTTGAAGCTGGAAGTGTTGAGAATGGTATTGGGGTTGTGAAGTTGATGGGTCGCTACAGTGGTAAGTTTCCTGTTTGTATATATGTTGTCATTATCCGTTAATCTAAGTAATTGGAGTAGTCTTCACTTCCACCAATCTTTAGTAATCATTAAGCAATTGGTTAAGTGATATTTTTCAGATGTAAAGATTGATTTGGTTACTTTAGTTTAATATTCCTATTCAATTTGTCAAAATGATGCAATTATGTGTATGGGTTTGTTAATTTTTGTTACTAAACCTTGATTAAGATGGTAAATTGCAAGCTTTTAAATACTTTTGAGCATAATAAAAAATGATTGGGGCTCTCGGTTTACTCTTCCCTGGTGGTCAATTCTTAGTTTTTTCTTTTCTTCCCCAATCATTTCATGGCATCCTTGCCTGGACTTGAAGTGTGTATTTCTCTTTCTTGAGAGAATTACTCAATGTGTTTCTGATGTCATGTGACTGTGCTAACTTTACATTGCTATGGTGCAGGGTTTATTGCGATGTATGCTACTCTTGCTAGCCGAGATGTGGACTGTTGCTTGATTCCTGAGTCACCCTTCTATCTTGAAGGTCCAGGTGGACTTTTTGAATACATAGAGAAAGGACTCAGAGAAAATGGGCACTTTGTTCTTGTCATAGCTGAAGGCGCTGGACAGGATCTGCTTGCTGAGAGCATTCATTCTATGGATAAGCAGGATGCTTCTGGAAACAAGCTTCTCCAAGATGTTGGGCTATGGATATCTCAGAAAATTAAGGTGTGGATGCTACAGTGAATGGTCTTGCCTTAATGTCACGTATGGATTTTTCCTGGGCTATTTTTGTTTATCTTCACTGTTATTAATATAATATTACTGTTTTTGCAGGATCATTTTTCCTCACAAAGTAGGATGACCACAAACCTCAAATATATAGGTTGGTAATATGTTCTGATATACGTATTATGTTGCTTATGCTTGTTTAGATCTGTAATCTATATATAAACAGAACACTCTATCTTATTATAATCAAGTGTTGCTTGTTTGGCAGATCCTACTTACATGATCCGAGCTGTTCCAAGCAATGCCTCAGACAATGTATACTGCACACTTCTTGCTCAAAGTGCTGTTCATGGAGCAATGGCAGGTTATACGGGTTTTACAGTTGGGCCTGTCAATGGAAGACATTCTTATATACCCTTCTATGTGAGTGTGCCCTCTGCTTAAATATCTGAAATTGGTGGGAACCTTTGATTTTTCAATATGCATTAAGCATGAAATGACTTGCAATTCCCCTCTCCCTCCCCAACTCCACTAAGAGAACCGTAAAAGTTAACAACATGTCGAATATTATAGCACTGCAACATTCTTTTCATGTCAGTAACGGTTTGTTTTCTCCGAACACTGGGTTAATTGTTGAATTTTTGGTCTGCAGCGGATTATTGAGGGACAGAACAAGGTTGTGATAACTGATAGAATGTGGGCTAGGCTTCTGTCATCGACGAATCAACCGAGCTTCTTGAGAGCTATAGATGTTGTTGAAGACAAGAGAGAGGAAGAACCACCGACCCAGAATTTGGATGAGGAGGAAGATTCGGATGACACTGCGGTGAAGAAAGAAGTCAGCCATATGTAATTCTCTGTATGGTTACTGCCATTGCTAGCTATAGCCTACAGTTTTTTTTTTTTTCTAAGCAGCTATAGCCTACAGTTAAAGATTAGTAATTGTTCCTGCCCACTCTTATTCTGTTGTAAGTGATATTTGGTTTAATTATGGGCCTTCCAATTCCATGAGTTTTGTGTGGAAAATTTATCCCACTTGATCAAAATTTTGAGATCCTAATAATATACGATTTGCTTAAACCCTTTATTTAAGGAATTTCTTATGCTGGTGCTGGCGATTTGTGTTATTGAATAGTAGCAATTGAACGCATGTTAACCTCTGTGAAAATCAACAGAGGTTAAGTTTAGAACAACGATGACGATAACCAAAGTCTCTCTGCTCTCCTCACTCTCTCTCAAGCCAGCAAGCTCAACTAAATATCCATAGCCTATTATCAAAGATATGGTGACACAAAAAACCCAACCAAAGTGTCACTAAAATAGCCACAGAAAAACGAGGTGAAGTAATAAACTCATGGATCCAAGAGATTAAACAAAAAAAAAAAAAACACTAAGACAATGAAAAGCAAACTCCCAGTAACGTTATGTCCACATTCATCCTTACAATAATTCTTCATGACAGTGACAAGGGGAGTTGGGTTCGAATCTCGGTGTGTTTCTTGGTTGAGAATAACTTCTATAAGGAGCTGGTGTAAACCAGCCCCTTTGTACCCACCAATTAAAATTAGACACCTAGGATTATCACACCAAAAGAAAAAAAGTGAAAAACACTGGATTAAACACCCACTTCCCACTAAAATCAAAACCCTACTTTTTCTCCTCTTCCCCCCTCTTTCTCTCTCTCTACGCCATGAATTGCAGCCCTGTGAATTTCAGCCAACAGCTTGCTTTCGATATTATAGCCAATAATCCTACCCTACCAATACAACTTAAATGAGAATTTAAGGACATGAAAGAAAAAAACAAAATCACATTATATTCGATGAGAGAGAAAAAAGAGAAATATAAAAAATACAGTATGATTTTTTATCAACTTCTATCGTCTTCTCAATAAAAAAATCATAGTTATCCTGATTCAATAAAATCATCACAAAAAAAAAGGAAAAAAAAAATCACATTGTATTCGATGAGAGAGAAAATAGAGAAATATATTAGAAAAAAAAAAAAAATTCTCTGCTGCCAGCATGTGTGTCTATGAGAGTGAGAGTGAGAGTGAGAGAGGAGAGAGAGAGGGGAGCACCAGAGAGAATAACTTCATCCACAGCAAATTGTTGGCTGGAATTCACGGGGCTGCAATTCACGGGGTAGAAAGAGAGGGGGGGAGGGAGAGGAAAAAAAGTAGGGTTTTGTTTTTAATGGGTGTTTAATCCGGTGTTTTTCGCTTTATTTCTTTTGGTGTGATAATCCTAAGTGTCTAATTCTAATTGGTGGGCACAAAGGAGCTGGTTTACACCAGCTCCTTATAGAAGTTATTCTCTTCTTGGTTTTGTAGGCATTCAAATGTTAGAAGAAGTGCAATGAATCATATTCCTAGAATTCCGTCGTAGCAATTCAATCGGACGGCTGCCACACGCCGAGGCGGTGGGCAAAGAAAAAAAATTGACAAGACATATATAATCGTGTGACAGTTTACGTTTAGTTTGACATTTACTTGAGTTAATTTTATAGACGTAGACGGACGTTTGTTAATCCACGTGTATTAAAAATGTTTTTTAAAAAATTTAATTTTCTCAAAACAGGAACAGCCAAACACGTCTTATTGTCTTTAGACCTCCCTCCCTCGCTCCTCTCTCTCTCTCTCTCTCTCTCTTGCTCTGTCTGAGTTTGAAAAAAATGGGGATCAGATTTATATTGATGGTGAACAAGCAGGGGCAGACCCGTCTTGCCCAATACTACGAGTACCTCACAATCGAAGAACGTCGAGCTCTCGAGGGAGAAATCGTTCGCAAATGCCTCGCTCGTTCTGAGCAACAGGTCTCTCTCTCTCTAAATTTATACATTCGATTTGTTCTTTTTAATTTGTTTGCTTAGTCTGTTAGGGAGATTGGATTAATTCAATTAATGGGGTTAATCAATCGCAAATCAGTTCCCAGATCGTACTGAGTCGCTAACCTTTTGGGTAAAGCTCTTTCCTTTCGGTCTGTGTTGGAAACTCAATTTCGTGAACTGCATGGTTTTTATATGAACCGATCGGTTGGGAATTAATTGCGAGTGTCCAATTTGAGAGGAGGGTAAAAAAGTTTCATAGGGTGCATGAAGGGTCTGTTTCCTTTGAATGGTTTAGAGTTCAATTGCCAAATCTTGGCAACGACATTGTTTCATGTCCTTTTGGTCTTGAATTTTATGATTTTTTTTTTTTTTATAATTCATCCAAATTTTATTAAAAAAAGAAGTAAAATGATCAATGTACAGGATGATTGTGGTACATCCTCTCAACACATTAGAATCGATCATTCAAAAGAGCAATGAAATCCAATAAGGTATTGTACTGTATACCACCAAAAGCCTGCCACTTGTCAAATAATGAACTTAAGAAAATTGCTTTTAAGCGAATTCCCATCATCTCTACCTTGTCCAAAGTATGATTATTTCTCTTCTGCCCAATTTTCCCCATAATGCAAGGAGTAAGTGTGCTCCAATTCTAACTTTTCATGAAGACCAAGTCTCCCTTCCCAACTGACAAGCGCATCTATCACGTCCCGAGCCATTGCCGTTCTCTTGCCACAATGGAAATGTGAAAGGAGATAGTCCACCTTTTCACTAGAATTCTTGCGCATGCAAGATCAACCCGCAATGATTTTCCCCCATTTCTCAAGTTATCAATCGTCAATATTTTACCCAAATTAGCTTCTCATCCAAAGAACAGTAATGCTCGTGCTTGGTACATCCGTACATGATATTGCTTCTTGGAATGTAGCATGGTGGGTCTTTTTTAGAAATTGACCATTTAGTAGTAGTTGTGTGCTCTGTATGGATTTATATCATTCCTAAAAATACCATGCCTAGGAGTAGGTGAATAAAAAACATTATGTATAGGTGTTGAGTACTTGCCTAGTCAAGCACTTTCTAGTTTTCTACTTTCTTCTGGTTATGTTTTGTTTTGGTTATGTTTTGTGTTGTTTATGCATTCTATTAGCTGTTCTCCAGTTTCAAACAAGAATCTGTATCTGGACAATGTTAACATATTGCTTGCTATTGATGTCATAGAATCTGTTTTTCTATCAGTAAATTGAAGTCTTTCTTCAAGTAATTTTAAATATATTATGTCGCAACAGGTGTTTATGTATCTATTGCTGATAACATTTTGTTTCATGCTAACAGTGTTCTTTTGTTGAGCATCGGAACTACAAAATTGTATACAGGCGCTATGCATCACTTTTTTTCCTGGTTGGAGTTGACAATGATGAAGTAAGTTTCTCTGTTTAATCCTATAGGTTGAGATGATGTTTGCATTTTGAACTTGTGGACAGAAGAAAACAATGTTCCAATAGATCATTTTGCGTAGGACTTCTAAAGTGATGTCCCTCTCACTTTTAAGGGTGTAGTTTCCATGTGATGAGAGTATCACTGACATGCTTTGATTGGATGTAGCATTTTTTCAACCTACATGAAAAGGAGGTGGAGGGAGACACACACACGGAACCCCATTTAAAAGGCTTTTTTATGTGTTCAAAAGCAACTTTAAACTCTGTTAAATACCTTATTGGAAAGTTTTCTCATTTCAAACGTTGTCCTAGATGTCTCCTAGCATGTCTTTCTCAATTTTTAATTCCCCTTTCGTGTTTTCTATGTTGTAGAATGAACTTGCAATCTTGGAATTCATACATCTCTTGGTTGAAACCATGGACCGTCATTTTGGCAACGTGGTAAGTCTGAGTTCTGTTATTTCTGGCCAATCTCCTAGGTTATTTCCTATCCCCTGAATTTGGTTTTCCTTCGTTTTCCTTTAAAGAAGTTGATTTGGTTTTTCCCATATCTTTCTGCTTGAATTTGCAGTGTGAGCTAGACATCATGTTCCATTTAGAGAAAGCACATTTTATGCTGGAGGAAATGGTCATGAACGGGTGTATTGTTGAGACAAGCAAGCCTAACATTCTGGCACCGATACAGCTGATGGATAAAGCGTCATGAAAATTTGCTGTTTGCATCTTACTTGGGTTGTTGCCTTTCGTACATTAGCTAAAAAAATCGTAAAAAATCCTACATTTTTTTCATGTTAGCGTTTGGTTGTTTTCTGTTGTATTGATCACATGATCTGAGGTGTGGATAGCTCCAGACATATAAAAGCTTGAGATTCCAATGTCATCCCCAAAAGGTACAATGCACGTAAGATAAATTTTTTTAAAAAATAATAATAAAATTGTCAATCAAATCCAAACTATTTCTGGTGCTATCAGCTTAGTTTAAGGTTGAGCATGGCTTTTTCGTTGAACCCTAGGCATGTTATACATTGTTCTCTTTATCATTTCGTTTTGTAAATTAAATGGATTTACCATTGGATTTGTAGACCGAGGCATATTACACATCATTTTCTCAATCATCTTATAATCATCTATTTCAAATTATGCATTAAAATGGATTCCTCATTCATCTGATGGTTTCAGTTTTCTTGGAAGGGGTAAAGCAGGCAGACTATTCATAGACCAAGTTGATAAGGATATTTACAAAAAATAATTAATGTTTTGAGATTACAACATAACAAATTTACCGGCCAAGCTTGAAACACTTCGAGGGAAGGCCACCTCTCCCTCCCTCACAATATTTCAACCAGAAAGAGAAGTAGAGACTAAATGGCCGCGGGCCTCCCGTTCTTTCTAGGGTCGCTAACTGCAGTGAGTGTACCATGGAATATGTTGGCATTACAATATTTTCCACATTTTCTGCCCATTTTAATGGGGCTTTGGAGGGTTTGAACCACAAACTGGGTGATTGCTCCTCCTGCTCTGGCCTTCAGTTCATGACCCAGCTCTTTCAAGAAGAGCTTTCTATCATCTGGAAGCTCAATGTGATCACCATCAATCACAGTCCAGTTTTCATACAAAACCACATTTGGTATTAGCTGCATAAGATTCAGATTTAGTCAGCTCACTTTATTGAATTATAAAAGGAATATGTTGTGTTTATGGATTGAAATAAGTCAGAAACCTTGTGGTAGACTCTTGGATTCTGAACTGCAGCTAATGGTTCCAACCCCAAGAGAAAATAGTTGATAAAAACCTGGACTACCGCTGGAATTATGTCCATTCCACCACTGCCGCCAACTACCCCTGCCAGCTGATTATCCTGCCAAGGTAAGATACAAAGTGAGGCAAGTGCAAAGGAAAAGCAGATTGTTGTAGTATTTTTGGAGAAAAGCTTCAAGGGAAACAACTTATTTTTAGCTGTTTTAGTTTCTTTACCTTGGTAACAATGATGGGAGTCATGGAAGATAATGGTCTTTTATTTGGTTTGATGAAATTTGCTGGAGCAGGAGGGAGTCTATCTGGGGTAATCTCCGTGGGTGTTGAGAAGTCATCCATCTCATTATTCAGCACAATCCCAGTGGAAGGAGAGAGCACCCCAGCTCCGAAAGGAAAATTTACTGTAGTGGTAATTGATACAGCATTTCTATCTGCATCTACAATGCAGAAATGACTGGTTCCGTGATCTCTCAGCTGACTCCACCTGCAAATTATAGGCTAAAACTGTGTTTTTAACCAGATGAGGAAGATCAAATTTACACCCATAAGATGAAATGGACCAAACCTGCTCATATAGTATTCCGGAGGGAAAGTGGTGTTGTCCAGTATCTTTTGCTGAATTTGCTTTGCAAAAGATGGCGAGAGCATGTCAGATACATATTCACTCACGTCAACGAAATTAGGGTCTCCCAAGTTCATTCGGACAGCATACATGTGTTTCAGTGCTTCAACCAGGCGATGTACACCCAGATTTCCATTTGCAGCATTGGAACTTCCATAGCTGTCAAAAATCTTTAGAACCTGTTTTTAAACAATGTTTAATAGTTAATAACACATGCAAAAATACGCATAATTCTACATCTTTCAAAAAGAAATCCTCTCAAAATGGATATTGCAGTCCTTTAATTATATAAAGAACATGAGGAAAAACAGAGTATTTACCAGAGAAAGGCCGACTGTTCCACTTGAAGGAGGTGGCATTCCAAGTATTGTGTAGCCCATCACATTGACGGCCATTGCATCTGTTACATCCACTTTATAACTCCTCAAATCCTCCATTGTTAAAATTCCACCCGCCTCTCTCACATCCTTCACCAACTTCTCACCAACAGTTCCATTGTAGAAAGCTTGAGGCCCCTGCTCTGCCACAGCCTCTAAGCTGTGGCCAAGCTCCACATTGTAGCATGTATCACCCGCCTGCAACAACTTCCCGTTCGGTGCAAATATTTGACTTAAACCTGCGTCGTTCAAGATCAGATTTGCATGCCTACTTATGTGCTGTGCGAGATAAGGAGCAATCACAAATCCTTCTTTAGCTAGTTTTATGGCGGGTTGGAATAAATTCCTCCAGACCAAACGCCCGTGTTGCAACCAAGCTTCATGAAGCCCAGCTATCTCTCCAGGAACTCCCATTGCAAGTGCACCAATAGATTTGGATTGGGGATTGTACTCATACATATTCTGCTTTTCACAAGCAAAAGAAAATTTGTCATTAAACTATGGTGAAAGAAAATAGTCACCTCCATTGGTGACGCTTCAACAAACAACTCAAAACATAAAATATTCAAAATTATTTTCACATTTATGTCAAATTACAACCAAAAAGCAAAAAGCAGTCTAGAAAGTTTTGTCAAAGGAATCCATTATATTTTTATGTACTGGGGTCCAAACTTTTAGCTGAAAGAAAGAATTGTGAACCTGTGAAGCAGCTAAGGGAGCAGTTTCCCTCATGTCAAAAGCTTGGGTTTGTGAGGTTGAGGAAGACCGGACAATCATGAAAGCTCCACCTCCTATCCCACTTGCCATCGGGTTAACAACACCGACGCATAATGCGGTTGCCACTGCAGCATCAACAGCATGCCCACCCTGCCTGAGAAAGGCTGCGCCGATTTCGGAGCATCGACCATCATCTGCAGCAACAACACCCTGATCTGACTCAACAATGTCAGCATCACTGCCACCAATCCTCTTATCATACTTGTTTCCTCCTCTTAGCACCAAAGAACTTAAGTCGCCACTGAGGATAAGGCATACAACTGAAACGCAACGCAAACAATTTTTGAATCAGCAGGTATATTAAATAACATTTCTCTGATCTAAATTTCTAATGTGAACCACATATCCCAACAGATACTTATCATGAACTGTATGGTATCTTATTACTATCATCGATTATCTGGCTAGTGGCTAATATTATAGCTGATTAGATATTTCTTTGAATTTTATGGGACTTGAGCTATATTCCTTACAAATTAAGCTGTGAGCTTGGTGTCGTCAACTGATTATGGTAGGTTCAGTTTTGGGCAAAAATTGAATCACCAGAAACACCAAATCCAGACCATAATTCCGTTCCAAGATCAAATTATTTCCTTTGACCACCCCTTCGATAACATGGTGCAGTGAAAAAGTGGGCGTTGGTTCTTATGTATTGTGATTAAATCCCAACACGAAAAAGAAGGCGTATACTTTCCTCGGATTTACGCGTGCACTGAAACTCTCACAAACAGAGGAATTGTGGCAAACCCAGATGAAAGAAAATGAATTAGATTAAACCCAGAAGAAGGGAGAAAGAGAAACTGACTTGTAACGGTTAGAAATGCAAGAAGGGAGCGCAGAGCCTTGCTGTTACTCCAACTCTTCCCTTTGCTATTTGCCAACCCATGATTGCCCAGAAGTGGAGCTTCCATGCCCTCCTGCCCCATCAATCTGTCCCTCAAAAGAGAGAGAGAGAGAGAACAAAAAAACTGGTAGATTGGTAGTTGTAGTGGCAAAACTGTGGTTGGAAGTTTGTCGTTGTTCTGCAACTCGTGTATAAATAAAAATAATGACGAAGGCTGTCAGGTAACAGTCGCATGCTCGGGCACCAATTCCTTTTTTTCTTTTTTTCCTTTTGGAAGAACAAATTTTGTAACAGTGTCATGCATCAACTTGGTCGGGTTCAGGGGCAGATTCAGAGCCAGATTGTTTTCCCCCACTGCACAATCATAGTGATTACATCCCGCATGATCTCACGACAAATCAAAAGAAAAAGTCAAATCATTTCCTCCATTTGGACTCCTTTTCTCTTTTGAATGCCTCAATTGTCATCTTGATTCTTGTTCCGTGGCAATACTATTTTTTATGGATCCGACTTTCTTGCCTGAATTTGGTTTAAGAATAAGTAATTGTGACTTTTTACAACTCTAATATATATATATATATATATATATATATATATATATTTGGACTCCTTTTCTCTTTTGAATGCCTCAATTGCCTTCTTGATTTTTGTTTCGTGACAACACTATTTTTGATGGATCCAACTTCCGTGCTTAGATTTGGTTTGAGAATAAGTAATCGTGACTTTTTACAACTTCAATATATATATATTGTTAAGATTGAAAATAATTTTTATATTTGAAGAAGCATTTTGCATTTTTAATTGTTTGTTAACGTCTAAAAGTATTTATCTTTGTCGAATTTGCTGCGTTGGCAATGACGTTGCTATTTATTTTGCTAATGAAACATTCATAGATAAGAAAAACAGATTCTATAGATAGTTCTGCTTGTTGAATATCAATTAACCGAAATAAGAAGGGAAGAATTTTCTTTTTCAGAAAAAATAAAAATAAAATAAATCTCCCTTTTGAAGAATCAGCCACTTGTTACATGCCACGTTTCAAACAAATGCGATTGATGGCAAGTGATAGAGAATATTCAGGCCGGCTAAAATAAATCCCCCTTTTGAAGAATCAGCCACTTGTTACATGCCACGTTTCAAAAGCATGCGATTGATGGTAAGTGATAGAGAATATTAAGGCCTTGCCATGTTGCTAAAATTATCACGGAAGAGACCAAAAACGATTTGGCCATTTCTGTCAAATCGGCCTAACCTTCATTGAAATATTGAAACTTGAACCCCCCCTCCTTTATTTTTTTTTGGGTATTTAACATTGACGTAATCAAATCAATCATTTTTTTTAATTTTTCAGGGGCCATGGGGTGTCCACGGACCACAGCTAGAGACCGTTTCCATCACGTCATTTTTAAAAAAATAATAAATAAGAATATAAACATTTCACATGTTTTGCTTGGATTATAGTGGACCATAATTAATAAGTTGTCACGCCCCTCAAAAAAAAATAATAATAAGTTGTCACGTGGTGCATTTTTCATCTCAGTAAACAAAAACAAAAAATCCGACGTGTATACTATAATTAAAACTACAACATGCCTACCGTAAAAGAATTCATGGGCCCAAATTAAACTACAGCAAACGACAACGTTTCTAGTGGTTTTGACTCATTATATATACACAAACAAAATGTTTGAAGCACTGTTTAGATCCGAAAACATTGAAATCTTGTGATCTTTCAGAAAATATTAACCACGCAATGCAATTTAGAGTGATAACAGGCAAGCTGTATACACATACACATCCTATTTTTCAATATATTGAAGAAAACTTCTACAACATGTTAATAAGGGCTACAAGATTTGATGTTTCTTTCTCTCCTTTTAGTCTCTCTCGTATGCACCACTTTTACCAATCCTCTCAAAATTATATCCTATGCGTTAAGTTACCTGGAACTCGAATGTTTATGTAAGAAAAAAATGATTAGGGCCACACAAAAAAAGGGCACTTCAGGCTGTACAAGGAACGCCTCACGACTGCCAGAACACGTCGGGGTCACTGCTATACAATGAGAAGTCTTGAATTTCCTGGTTAGCCACATGGCAATCGATGAGCCGTGCTTGGATAATTTTACACAGCAATAATCCAGAAGGAAGCATCCACCATTCACTTTCATCCCTGCATTTCCCACCAAACACAGAAGAAAAGTTTCAGATTGTGATTAGTTGAGTAGCTTCATTCACTATAACTGAGAACCACTACAAGACGAGCGACGCTACTTACACACTAAAATTCCAGGACTGAAAGTTTAGATGCTTTTTACTTGAATGGGTAGTATAATGAAGTAAACCACACACGAAAGCAACTACCTGTTACAAGAGGACATATGTTCAAGAGTATTAGAATCGTAAAAGTAACATTTTATGGTAGCATACTAAATAGCCAAAAGCAATCAGACGCATCATCCTAGGCTGCATTTGGTATTTATTATATAGAAGCTGTTTCAGCAGTCAATTGTACTTGTTTACAACAACATTATGGATGCAAAATCTTTGGTTAGTGATCATGCCACTAGCATAGTGATAAATATCAAATTAACAAAATGAAATATCTTCCGGGAATTGAAAAGATTTTTTTAGAAACAACTGGAAAATTTCTGGAACACCCTACATGACTTTGTGTATTCATTACTTTCAAGTTCTTTCTTGAATACTGAAAACATGGTTGACAATAACTTACAACATTTATCAAGGATGTGATATTCCACAGAGCATATACACGAGCAAGACCCGCCGACCGCCTAGGTCCATGACTAAATAAAGCACTGATTCCAGCTGGGAAGGGAAATATAAGGCCAAGAGGAAGGACAAACAGAACTAAAAGGAAGTCCAACAGCGAAATAGAATACATCTGTAGCAAGGTAAGCAAGACTAAACTAAAATCTCCTAGTAGTAGTATAGAGAGAACCAAACCAACAAGATCCTGCAAAAATGAGAGATAGAAAGAGAGGATTAAAATAGCATCTAGAAGAAACAACCGGATTTTATAATAAGGAAATTATTATTATTCAAGCATTTTAACTACCTGATGGCCGACAGGTTTGGTATTGTAAACTATGAAAGAGAAGGGATAACATATAGCCTTCTTCTGTTTAAGCATCCGTAAGCTCTTGGCATGTAGAATCCCTCCAAAATTTCTCTTGGACGTCATTGAATGCTCACCGACTCTCAAATCGTCAGGTGGATCCACCCTATGAATTCTGTGCAAACTGCAAATTGCCAAGGAAAGAAAATTGAACATAACAATATATAAGCAGCAACAACAAAATAAAATCGAAATTCAATTCTTACCATGACTGTTGCTCAGGTAGCAATGACATATCTTGACTTCCAATTGATGGCTGGGCACTTTCATTTTCAATAGCACATACCAGAAGTCCAAAGTGGCAATATCCAGAAGCTGTAGGCTGAAACCAAGCGAGATCAACACGCACGCCATATGTACTAAAAGTTGGGTTTGCATGAGTTTCAAGCCAGCTTAGAACATGCCCAAAAGATATTTTTAGGTGTCCACGGTGAACTAGGCGTAGTTGAGCATTTAGACCCGCCACAAGTCGATACCATATGGTAGGTGGAATAGACTGAAAGGTGGTCAAACATAAAAATCAACAGAATTCATTCCATGAACTGCACCAATACGTGATATGTGGGTGAAAAAACTAAATAAAGGGCAGCTTAAAACATTTTGGATGACAAACCTGACTCATAAGGCTGGTAAGAATATTATCACTGTGTAGAGAAAAAGGAGCCATGTAACTTCCATCTCCTCCAAAAACTAGAGTCATTGGAAATCTCTGATGAAGACGAGGAGGAAGATCAGCTCTCTTTTCATCCCCACCAAGGAAAAAGTCCACATAAGCAAGCATCAGATCAGAAGTTGCAGCTACCTGCAATATAAGACGCTAAACATTAACATGAAAATTGTTGATCCATTAAATAAGTATTCTGTCAGGCAAACGGATCATTGCTAGCAAGAAATCACCAGCACATTATGAATTTACATCCTAACGAGGTAGACATATTAAACAGCTATTGAATTGTTGAGCTTTGTTAGAATTTGTCAAGTATGAAGATAGACAATGCCATAGCACGAATCTTTGTTTTTGTTCACAAAACATGCAGGAAGAGTTCCGTTGCCTTGTGTACTTCCAGAAGTTTTGGGCTTGGCAGGTAATATTATTCAAGATCGTAAATCCTAGAGATAGTTTCTTAATAAATTCCTAAATCTACCAAGAAGAAGAGAGACTTCCGTTACAAAAGATACATAAACCTTTCATTAACTTTCAAAAGTTTAAAATCCAACAAAACAGTCTGGTAATTTTAAGGTAGAAAACCTGAAGACTGGTAATAATGCTGTGCAAAACAACAAAATATATTTTGTAGGTTATCCCAATCTAAGGTACTAACATCCTAGAACCTAACAAAGTCCTAAGAAAGCCATATTTATAAATGTAAGGAAAAGAAACTGGAATAGATTTTCTACAAAAATTAACCTTAAGTCCTTCATAGAGAGCACGCGAACGACAAGAACGTAGGCATGCATGATCATATTCTGATCGAACAAATTCACGAAGTTGCTGTAATTTATTTTTTCGACACCGCTGTAGCCATGACCATGCTAGTGGATAAGCAAGAAGAGAGAGAATGCTGTACACTGATCCTTCCCACCACTGGTAAGCAGCTAAACCATTAATCTCATCCACAAATCTATTGAATGCATCCTCATAACTGCCATGAAAATGAAATAATTAAGAAACGTTATTATTATAAATTAAGTGACTGCAAGATACAAAACTATGAACAAAAAAGAACTCAAATCATTGTATAAAGTAGTTTAATCATAACAAAAAACTAGGTGTCACCAACGGAAATGTAACCACCAATTCATTGTAGGCCAGAGAGAGAAAGAGAGCTTACACAATGTCCTTTACTTGTTCAGGAGGGCAGTGAGGTAGATGCCAAGGTTCCTTAAAAGTATTTGGCCCCATGAAGTACATCCTATGCACATGGCTCTGCAATTCCTCTGTTCTATTTGTTTCCAAAACCTGAAAAACAAATTATTATCTTTAGAACAATGTGTGCCCAATAGCAGCAGACTCCTTAAGTTGACCTATATTTGATCAGGCATGTCAGACGAGGAAGCATGACTTGCAAAAGGAAGAAATTGGATGCAGACCTCGTTCAACGACTCTAGGAACGGGAAGGAGTGATCTATTCGAGAAACAGGTTGAGCAGGAACAAGGGCTGGTATTTCATCTCCACCAACATATTTCATCCGCGCAACACTAAGCACTAGAGCTAACAGGATGAGAATACCCAAGAGAATAAGACCAAATAACCATGGTCCACCAAATGTGTATACCAACTCCTCAAGTGCTGTATAACAATGTGGCATGTGAAATCTGTCAGAGATGCACTTGTACGGACAAGGAGTCTCAGTAACACCACCTGTTGAAAGGATAGGAATAAGACCAAGTTACCCACAGAGAGAGAGAAAGATCTTGATTTTTCATTGCATGATAAAACCATCAAAGGTAGAATAAAGAGAGACGGAAAAAAAAAAAAGCAAAAAACATTTTATCGCACTCAATGAGAATTTTCAAATTCTTGGGAATTTTTTTATTTTTTATTTTTTACAAGTGAAATTCTAGGAAAGATTTATATTCTGAGAAAACTGCTCAAAATAAAGCTTGCCGCAAATATAATTTCATCCTTTTGCCCATAGAAGTGAGCAGGAATAAAAATTTAGAGATACCTCGAACGGTAATATATATGGCACGATGTGGAAGCTCATACGATGGGCAATGATGACAAAGGGCTCTATCGGACCCACTGAAATTCTTAAATGTGCCAACAGGGCATTCCTGCAGCACAATTTGCTCATTCAGTAAACAAAACCATGTATAAAGTTAAAAGAAAAATAGAAAACCTTAATTAAACTATCACTGAGGAGAATAATTGGACTGAACTAACTCATCAACAAAATGATATATATATATATATATATATATATATATATATGAATCTAGCTACAGTTTCAAAAGTCTTTTCATCAAGTAATTCAAAGCAATCAAACAAACTTGAAGTCAACTAAGGTTTTGAAGCTATGGC
This sequence comes from Carpinus viminea, assembly GCA_013348765.1. Taxonomy (NCBI): domain Eukaryota; kingdom Viridiplantae; phylum Streptophyta; class Magnoliopsida; order Fagales; family Betulaceae; genus Carpinus; species Carpinus viminea. The sequence continues at coordinate 14,304,686 of CP054667.1, forward strand.
CACTACACTAAACATATTCAATAATACAAGCTATATTTTTTTTAATCTCCATATTAGACAATATACAATTGATAATACCTAAAAAGAAGTCCAAAAATTACATGATATGCTGATGGAAAATCTACCTCACAAAAGATACCATAAAGCCCTCTTGGGCAGACCTTCCCAGTAACAGTCCCGTTTTCCCCAGAACGGCCATGACCTCTACCAATTCCTCCCCTGAAAAAAAGAAAAAGAAAAAAGCAGCTCAGAGCCTGCCTGATTTCACGAAGACCAAAATGGTGGTAACACTGAAGAGAAAAACCAGATCATCACAATGTCAAAAAAGCACAAGGATTTAGTTATAGAAAAACCAAGAAATGATTGGTCTTCTCTTCCATGAGTTGTAAGCTAATCACCAAATGTAGTAAAGACCCCATTCCAAGAATATTTATGTTAAGACATATTACTTGGAAAAAAGCACATGCAATAGAAGTATCACAGAAGAGAATGATACTATGTAAGAAACTATTTTTAGGCCATGATGACAACAGATATATTATATATTACAAACAAAGATTAAATACAAACCCAGTATAAATGGTTCCTTTCACACTTGCTATGGGTAGATATGCATCCCCAACTGGTATATCTGACCAATGAAAGTGAATTCTTCCACCACCACCACCACCACCACCATTGGGACTACCACGCCCTCCAGCAGTTGAGATCATAGAAGAATCACCAAGTGCCAACGAATGGACAAAAAAGAGAATAGTTCCACCTGATCCTCCCCCAGATCCTATGTTTGAACTGGTCATACCATATTGCTTCCCAATATCTTCTCCAAAGCTTTCTCCATCAGCTCTAAGTGAACCATTGAGATACAAACTTGACAATGAGTGCTCTATTGAACCCATGACTGTAAACAAAAAAGAATATACAAGACTATAATTATCTATCCAGGAAATACATAATAAAAACCAAAATCAACATTAAGATGCAAAAAAGATCATTGGACTTAAAAGGAACTAAAAAAATGATAATAGTCATGTTAATCAACTGTCAGAATGTGTACACCAGCAAAAAAACAACATTCAGAGCCATATATCTTCCATAAGTTCTCCTCCTAAAGTATCAACCACATACAATCTTTGCGGCATTCATAATATGAAGTGACTGCATGCGATCCTTTTCCCTTTCTTTCAAGAAAAAGCACTGGACTAATAAGCATCACAAAATATATGGTGAAAGAAAGATGAACTTAAAGATTTAGTAAACTACCTTCAACTACACTTAATTACAAAGACAAGGGCATAGACTACAAAAAACTTTTCACGAAATAAAGAATATAATAATTTTTTCCCTTATGTACTTTTCTTTGTCTGCTTCAGTGCATGAGCTGTTGTGGATACTGGACACTATTATGCTGTCCATCTTCTTCTCAATTAGGAACCAACATCCTTTACATCAACCCCACAATTGGAAAATTGGACTTAAAAGTTTTACCTTCCAATATTGTTCCAATTCACAATTCAAGTCAAAGTGTATGCTTATAGGTTTTCTCTTTTTTTGGGTTAATCACACATAGCCTCCCTCAACTACCACTCATTTAAAATTTGCCCCCACAAACTGTAACTCATAACACATGACCCCCTTCAATTACCAATAGTTGGCAAAAAAAAAAATCCTTCCGTTAGCCAAGCGTATTAAATCAGATAGAAAAACTAACACGTGACACACACTTTTCAATTTTTAACGTAAAATGACAAAAATACCTTGAGTTTAGAAAGTAAATTTACTTAAGCCCTTAAAGTTATACAAAAGGGGGTGGTTAATAGGCCTTGACTTCAGACCACTAAAATGGCACCTAATACAACATTGCTTCATTCTCATCTAAAGTATAGAGCACAATCTGGAAGAAAATTGCGGACTGAACACATTCAAAGACTTACCAATAATACCACCACCAGCAGTTGCACCAAGGCTATCATTTCCACTACCACTACCAAGCTCACAAGGTAAATTGGTATCTCCATATGCAACACCACCATCGATAAAATTTCCATCAAAATATCCATCCCCACCTTTGCCTCCATGTCCACCGCCACCACCAAGACCATTTTCAAAAATTCTTCCTTTACCCACCCCACCAGTGCAGCCTGCACAAAGTCCAATAGAGCAATAAAAGAATCTATAGAACATGATGTAACTTAGAATACATAACCCGGTTAACAATGAAATTTTAAATTCTATTTGTCAATTATCGAAAATTTGAGTGGCTAAAGTTGGAGCAATTACTTTTGAAGTCACCAAAAGAAAAGCAATGACTAAAGTGGGAGAGTCAAAAGTCAAAAATATGATTCATCACTTTTTTCTCTCACTCAAATCTACATAAACTTGCTGGTCACTCATTGTGTCAAAGTTTTTAATGAAAGAGGCAAAAATCATACCTAGCCCAGATGCACTAATCAGTCCAGAAGATTGGACAACCACAGTTCTAACCCAGTGAAAATGAACAACAGATCCTGTTATAATGCCTTCAATGATGATATCTTCAACCCTACAGATCTGCAGCAGCAAGCCAAGCCAATCATTTGTCAGAAACACAAAGTCCTCACTCTGATTCACAGCACATGAGCCATCTGCTAATTTGACCAAGATAAGTACTTAGTGCTCAATCTGGCTAATGGAACACCTGAAGAGTAAAGGGCAATGTAGAGTTCACATTACAGTCCTCAGGTGGATGAAGTAGTTCTACAGGGCAATCTGGGAGATCACAGTAGAGTCGTGGTGTCCTATCAAATTCAAAAGAATGAATATTAAACTGAATAAGCAATGCCAGCATTGAGCACTATGTATGATATAACTTACATATCATTAATACTGCCATTCTCCAAGGGACCTCGCAGAACAGATCCAGGTCCAACCTTCATGTTATAAATAGAGGATTGACCACATGAGCAAAGGGTAAAGCTACATGATAAATTTTAATTGGTGTGGAGTTATAATTGCAAAATACCAGATTTCAGATATCACAACAAGAAACAGCATAAGAACATACTGAAAAAAGAGTTAAACTGAAAAACATATACAAAAAATAAAAGAATGTATATATGCACCACTTTCTAAAAAAGAAAACAAAGGGGGAACTTATGCCAAAAATTATCTTAAAGATGAAAAAATGTCCAGATATGATATAAGCTTTTCCAGCAATTTTCTCCTAAAAACTAAAAACCAACCAGTGAAACTAACCAATAACTTTTTCTCATAAACCTGCAATACAATTTCAAAGAAAAGTTGCACATTCAAAACTACAAGAGGAACCTTATGCTTACTTTGACACTATAAAATAATGATAGAATCAGACGTTGTGCTTCAATCAGATTTCCTGGTCCAGACAAATTCAAATAACCTTGTCCATGAACTCCCAAATTTGCATTGGAATGTATCACCGAGGATGCCTGACAACCAAATATGGAAACATGATTTCTTATATGGAAGCAACATGAAGCAAGGTTCTATAGTTAACAGAAAAATATTGAGGATTAAGTACCTTGAGAACTACTAAATTGCTGGCCTCAAGCAAGGATGTTGCCACGAGTGAATCGACACCACCATCTATAAGCATTTTGGAATTCCACATCAAATGCATCTTCACAGACATTCGAAGGGCTCCATATATCTAAATATATTTGGGAGTAACAAGAAGATCAGTGTATCTTCCTAATAATCCATGCTAAAAGAAGAATGACATGCAAAAAGATTGAAGCTATTCCATATGGCAACAGAGGCAATGTTTACAAAGATTGTGTAGGGATAAATATGCCTTAAAGAAGGTTATGTCATTAGGCAGGCATAAAAAATATACTGCCACAGCAAAAGTATGAAAATAAATGTAAAATGGACTTTATATGGGAAAACAGAGTGGAACATTATCACTAAAAAGAAAATCCTGAATAAAAAATCAAAATAAGAAAAATGTGAGCCAAAAAAAAAAAACATGCTTCTCACTTGCCTTCACAACAGAGTCGCTCATCAAAAGCTCTTCTGCCATTAGCTCAAACTCTGATGTAGCAACATGTGCAAGCCCAAAGGTCAAGACCGCGCCACATGTTAAATGAATTTGCCCTCGAACCTGTAAAATGCATTATTAATTTAAATATAAACACATTGACCATGACTACTTACCTCAAAAAAGTGACAATACTAAAGATGACCATAGTTTGCTTAGAAATATTGTCCTGCAATTGCCTCATTTACACTCTCCCCAAAGCTCCTACCACATATCATTTTAAACAATATTTTCTCTCCCTATTCCACACTGTACCTTCCTCCTAAGAAGAGTTCTATGAAAAATTTTCTTCAACGTTTGCATATCACATTACTCGATAACAACTTAAAAAGCATTCATATGATATTTGCAGGCATTGTTAACAGATTTGATCTAATCCTTCTGGCGCCTGAACCTTTGTCTGAGCAGAAAACAAATCAATCATCACCTTCATAGGAAATAAAAACAGAATACATTCAAATAGGGTCACTAGATGTTTCTTCAATGACCTGAACGCGACTCCAGAACAAAGGAACCAAAGCCTTGGCATGATTTTCAATGTAAACATTTGTCCAAAGTGGCTGTTTAGGAAACTCTAACAAAAGTGTGTCAGTCGTTGTGGACCTATTGTGATTGTTGACAACAAGGATCCGAGGTACAGCATCATAATATGTCCCCGCAGCACCTGAGTTTTCAGGACAGCCTAAACTCCTTCCTCCTGCAAACAAAATGGCAAGAATGTGATAAAATAAACGTGGTTGTATTTCTTGCAAATGATGAATTATCCCAACCATTCCAATATGGTGACACAGCTCCTCTTAAGAATGGAGAAAAAGGCAGCAAGGCCCATATCTTGAAAAATTACTGCAGGCAACTAAACTAAAGCAAATATTTTGATGATACCCAGTAAAACTGGGGCAAATTTTTTTTTAATAGTCAAAAGCCAGGCCAACTGATAGGATATAAAGTAATCGGCTCTCAATGTGGTTTAATTAAAATTAAAAAAAAAAAATACAAATAGGAAATAGATGTATTAGAAAGCTAAAATTCATAATTCACCACGGATCCAATACTTCCAGAGTTAAATCCATTTCCCTCCTAGTCTGTGGGATCAAACGCTCATACAAATCAATCAATGAACCACTAACTAGTATTAGCAACAAAAATTATCAAGTTAACAAAAATCAATATCCACCGTTCACAAAGTAGTATTCTCTTGGACAAGCTTGAAAAAAATGCACATAATATTTCTATTGAAAAACATAAAATTTGAATTAAAGAAGGAAAAAAAATTATATTCTCTTCAAGCTTTTGAATAAGGTGAAATTTTCAGGTGCTTCCTAAAGCCAAATCTCACTTTCAAATTGCCGCTCCTAGGTAATTACATATAACATGTTGTAAAAGATAACAAAAAGACTAGGGTTTATCTCTTTTAAAAAGACCCGCAAACCTAATAAGGGTAAATGACTCAGACCCTTAAACCCAAACACGACCCGCAAGTGACCCGACACGACCTGCTTGACCGGTTTAATACACAGGTCAACATGTTTCACCTAACACAACACAACCCGTTTGACCCGTTTGACCTGTTTGACTATTTTCAACATGTATTTATTGATACACTGCGAGTATATTGCTGATCTCTAGCACTTGGTTCTTAATGTTTTCGGGGTTTCTTGGGTCATGCCTAGTAGCATCATAGAGCTTCTTCATTTATGGAGATTTCTAGGGCAAGGACACTCCAAATAGGCTATCTAGAAAGTTATTCCCGCTCTCTTAATGTGGAGCATTTGGAGAGAAAGGAATGGGAGTCTCTTTGAGGATAGCGAGTCCAATGTGCTCTTTCTCAAATCCTCCTTTCTGAGATCTCTTTTGGATTGAGTTATTCTAAATGCTCCTAATTTTGTAGATTTGATTAGTTTTTTAAGTTGTAGTAGACTTTAGGGTTTTCGGCTCTCATGTATACATTTCGGTATGAAGGCTTTGCCCTTTTCTTTTTAGTCATCAAACAAATTTATTATATACAAAAATACATATTTATTATATGCGGGTCAACCCATTTATGCCAAACCCTAACTATCTAATTTTGTGTTGGATTCGCGGATCATATCAAAAATTGCTTGCTCTAATAACAAACTAAACCACAATGTATTAACCCCCCACCTAAAAAAAATTCTAAATAAACCATATCTTTCTCCTCTTTCCCTCATATTAATTGACAACTTTCTCCTTTGGAATAATGTATATTCCAGTGGTAATATGCATATAGAAAGCTCTAATTATGGTTCAAATATGAGTTCTTCCCCCAAATGGCCCAAAAAGGAACTTTATAAAGTCATTTCCTTTGAGATTTAACAAAAAAAAAAAAAAAACAACAACAACAACAAAATATTAAAATAATAATCTGATTCTCACCATGAACAAAGATTTGTGTATCATCATGCCGGCTGAAAACATGGATGGAAACTCTTCCACCCCCACCTCCAGCAAATCCATTGCCCCCAGTGGCACTTATCCTACCAATTCCAGTCCTGTTCTTCACAAAGCGATATTATTAGCTGAGAATATTTTCAATCCACTTATGGACGATAATTTACAGGAAAGTATCTCTATACAGTTAACTATAAGATCCCCAAAGGACGAGAATGTGGGGGTCAACTTGGAGTCCATCGGAAGTTCATGCAGGTTAAAACTCAAAACTATGTACTGTAATTAAAAAATAAATAAATAAATAAATAATCATATAATCTGGAGTTCTGGAGAACAATGTAAATGTAAAAGCATTGTTCCTAAATCATATACTACTAGAACTGGTCTTTCTTTAGCTTGAGATGTTAGCATTATGCAGGATATGCACGGTTAGATTTGGCAATGACACAATCATAAGGAAATCAATGGGAAACACATAACACATGGTGACAATAAAAAAAGTACGACAACAACAAACCTGGAAAGACAAACTGATAGCATAACAAATTCATGATCGATTACACATGCAATTTGCATAAACATTACTAAATGATAGCTTCAAATTAAAATTTTCTATAGGGAGAGATAATTACATTCTTTGAGCTCCAACAAAAATGCTGCCCCCAGATCCTCCTCCACCCTTGACACCACCATCACCTCCATCTGCCAAAAGATCTCCACCGACCTCAATTGTAGTATTGGCCTCAATCCAAATCCTCCCGCCTCCTTCCCCACCATAATTCTCTTCTTTAACAGTCGTCCCGCCCTTGCTTCCATAACTCACCGGTGCATCCAATGATGACCACGAGTAAGCATCCCCGCCCCACACATCATCCGGAAGCTTTGTGTTATCCGACACACAGCTCGCACCCCTCCCGCCGTGCCCTCCACCAGCACCCTGCACCCCATCGGGAGTGCCGCTGGTCTGCGCCGGGGGCACACCCGCCAATGCGGTCACATTGATAATCGACCCCTCAAACAGACTCGCATTCCAAGCACTGACACTCACCGACCCGGCCACAATAACCGAATAGCTACCCAAACTAAATCCCCCACTCATGTTCACCGTAATCGAGCAACCCAACACAGGGCAGCTCAAATTCACACCAGGACCTATATCTAAGCTTCCATTTCCTTCTATATACACATCATCTATGAAATCTATGCTAGAATTGAGCAAGCACGTGGTGTTGAGGGATCCAGTACCAAAAAGATCGTCCTCGCACGTGAGCGACGGTGGGTGCTGCGGCTGAGGCGGCGAGGCGGCGCCGGCGGAGTGTAATCGCCATGAAACACGTCGAAACCGTATCCGATGATCGAGTATTCATCGCCTAAATCGATACAGATGCTAGGGTTTGTGGTCAAGAGGGCGAGGACGCTAAGAGCGAAGAAACGGAGGGCGTGTAGTGAGAAATTGTAAGCCATTGGAAGAGGTGAGAGTCATCACAGGCACAAATAAACCGAATAAACCCTAAATTTGTGAGATTGACGTGAAGGTAAAACCCTAATTCCGAAAAAGAGGATGGGTTGGGTTTTGGGAATTTTCAACTTGGGGGAGGGAATTGAATTGAATTATCGAGGGGTGTTTTTTTACGTAAAAGTTGGAGATAATTTGAAATTACGTGAGGTTGAAGGGGGTGTGTGTGAAATTTCAGAAATTCTTAGAGAAAGAGAACACTGGTCTGAGAGAGAAATGGACACAGACTAGAGCTGCACAGGGAAGGAGTACAGATGGAAAAGAAACGGTTCGTGTGCATGGCACGTGTCTGTGGCCAGAATGTGGGCTTGGGTTTTGTTTCTTTCATGGATAAAGGCCAAAACTAAGGCCCAGGCTATTCAAGTTTACTTGAGGCCTAAAGGGGTTTGTAGCCCAACCCATACACAAACCCAGTTAGCTGAATTTTCGGTTTCAAACCAGCCCTTCTTGTGTTAAGAATCAACCCACGTAATCCGCTACCCACGTAACTTGTATAATAAAATTATATTTTTACCCTTCCAATTCAAAACCTTAAGACAAGGTTAGCAGAACGTGCTCACATGTCGAATTCGTGTCCAACTCAACATGTTTAAGTCAAATCCAAACACGACACGTTTATAAACAAATAACACGACACAAACCTGTTTATATAAACAGGTTGTAATCATGTCGTGTTATCCGTTTATAAATTGACCCGACCCAATTGTAAACTTATTATAGTTTATGTACTTTCTAAACAAATTCCTCAAAAACAATAATCAAACCATCAAATGGCAAAGCTTTTAGGTTTAAACCAAAAAAAAAAAAGACCATATGGGTCAAACATGTCAACCCGTGAACTTGGCAAGTTAACACGACACGACACGACACGTTTACTAAACGAGTTGTAAACGGGCCGAACCCATTTAAGCCCAACCCTAACTTGAATTTTACGTGTTGTGTTCGTGTCGGATTTGTATGTCATGAGTTAAATTGTCAGCCCTACTTTTAGTCTTACTTTCTCCCACCATCTCTCTCACTCCCACCTTCGTCTTTAGCATTGATTGCAAACATCATCAGTCATCACCATTGCCATTCAAAGTCTTCCACCCGACCCTCCAACTTTATTTACTTCCAATTATGTTTTAAACTAAATTTGATGCTTAGTGAGGATTTTTATCTTGTTATTTGTTAGAATGTAATTGTATTTTGATTGAATATACACATAGAAGTTGGATTATGTTTATTAATTATGGTTATGAATATTGACTAGAGAATATCTTCACTCCGGTCATAACGTAAAGGAGGGAGTTTTTGCCAACCAATGAAAAAAAGCTACGTCACCTTAAGCCCAAAAATTGCATAAAAATTGTTTACAAGCAAAACACTAGATTATGAGCTGAGAGAGAGAAAGGTGAGAGACCCACACGAAGGGATACAGTTGAGGGGAGAGACCCACGCCGTGGGTCACGCTTGGGTCACCGCCAGGCCGTTTAGCCGTGACCCAGGCCGGCCACCGAGAGAGAGAGCTGGGAGAAGGACGGACACTCTCCAGGCCGTCTAGCCGTGACCCATGGCCACCCTTTTCGGCGCCGACATTTTTTCTGGCGTTAAGGTGATTAAATCCTCTAAAGGTTAACCTTCCGCTTATAGGTTTTAGATTTGAATCAAAAAATATGTTTTGAGGCATTATAATCGATTTTTGAGGTTGGGTTTGAGTTTTTTGGTGTTTTCCGATTGGGTTTTGGCCGAAAATGAAAAAAGTCTCCGTTCACCGGAGATGGTTTGCCCGGAAATGAAGAGGGTCTCTGTTCGCAGGAGATGGTTTGGCTATTTGATGGGCTGGCTGTGGAGGACATGATCGGCGAGGTGAGGGAGAAGAAGAAGAACAAAAAAAAAAAAAAGGGGCGTGCGTGAGGGAGAGGCTGGGCGTGAGGGAGAAGCTGGGTGGGTGTTTTGTTCTTATTTTAAGTTAGTATATTTTTTCTTAGATGTTGAGGTGTCAAATTGTGAGTGAAGGGCAGAAAAACCCCCTTTTTGCACCAACTGTATGGCAGCTGCTCTCTATTGACTATCAAATTGATTTTGTTGTGGATTTAGCTGTGAATGTACTATCATTGATATAATTTATGCTTATAGGACATAAAATTGTGTTGATTAGATTAAATCAAGTACTTGGGTCCAACTTAATCCATTTACATTAAACGATCGAAACTAGTTGTGTTCAAATCAGCCACACAAACATGATTTGTTTATGTAGGTAATATTGTGACACTTGTTTATTTAACAAGTCATGTTAGGGTTGAAGATTTTAACCTAGTTAATTAAATAAGTCGAGTTCGAGCTTATCCATATTATCATTTACTCATTGCTCTGCACAACATGAACTCAACCCATAAATTCGAATTGCTACCTCTAGTTTTTGGGACACGACAACTAAATAGGTTTGATTCGGTTCTACAAAATTAGACAAAATATGAAACCAAATTATTGTAAAAGCAAGCCAACTCAAAATAAGAATGTCTTAGTTCAATTCATCTATGCCTCTCTTTTTTTTTTTTTTTTAGAGGGAGATTAATGTTTTACCAAAACGTGTGTTTTAAGTCGCATTCGAAGTATTAAATAACAAGATATTCCAAAAACTGCCTTTTCAAGATTTTTTTTTATTCCCATGTTGGGTTGTCGTTTGATAGTAATTGCAAAGACTACCAAACACTAAAAATTAAAAATTAAAAAATTAAATTAAATGTTTTAAGACCTAAATTATCTTTGGGATATGGTGCCAAGCCAAGTTTTTATGTAATTTATTTGTTGGAGCAAGTCTTTAACCGTTTTATCTTCGGTTCATATTTACTCGTCATTTGTTACAATTGGAGTTAATCAACAAGACCAAATTGTAACCCCTTTTTTGTCCCATTCAATTAAAAAATAAATAAATAAATTAATTAATTAAAATAAAGAAAAGGGTGTTTAGATCTGTTTGAGATTGCATTTGAGAAATAGAGTTTTTAAATCAAAAAGAGTTTTTAGGCAAAAGTTTAAATCAAAAAGAGTTTGAGATTGCGTTTGAGAAGTCTAAAAGTACTTTTGACACTCAAAAAATCCATTTGAAGAAAAAAGTATTTGTTTGGTAAAAAGATTAAAAGCGCTTTTAAATGTTCAAAAAACCTAAAGATAGCCAAAAAGCATTTTTGTCAAAAGCGTAAAAATGAAGCTTTTGCCCAAAAGCTCTTTTTGACTTAAAAGTTCTATTTCTCAAACACAATCTCAAACATGCTCTTAAGCTTTTTAGACCCTTAAAAGTTTTTTTAATTTTTTTACTAAACAATTTGTCTTTCAAACAGACTTTTTAAATGTTAAAAATATGTAATTCCAAACAGGCTCTTAAAAATAATCTAATAGCTAGATTAGATTTATTAAACCACCCTGGATTCTTTATAATTACTGTCAACGGCAATGCTTGTAAGGAAAGCCAACTCATTTGGTCAAGAAGATAAACTTTGACAGCTCACATTGATCACATAATCAACCTAATTTTGAAGAATATTGCTTCACTTTGTTCAAGCTTTGTTGCATTGCCTTTATAACTATTTAATTATCTGATGAAAGCCATAAGAAATTAATCAAATAATTAATTAATTACTGAAATAAACAGCAAATTAAGTAATACAATTCATACAATGCACACTCTATAACTTCAATTATAAAACCATTTCCATTAATCCTCTTGCAAAGCATCACTCAATATCACTCATGACACAAAGCAGCCAGCCTTTCCTTATTCCAGCAGGGGCAAAATTCCAAGCTTCTCACCATCTGAGCTTTTGTGGGAAATACTGCAACAACAAAGTTTTTCCAATTCAGAAAATGAATTTGAAAGGGTTCTACAGTACCCAACTAAAGATATTAATTGGAGAACAAAAATCTCACCTTTTCAATGAGGGATAGATAATATGGCTTGACTTTTTCAACATCAATTGGCTCTTTGCTCTTGCTGTAAAGATCATACTTGCTGCATATGTTATAAACCACAGAATAATCAGAATTGGGAGATCTGGGTGATCAGAATGATATGGGGAAATCAACAAAAAGCTTACTTGAAAACTCTAAGCCACTGCAAATTCTTAGTGTCCTCCTCATTCATCAGGTGTTTATACCCTCCAGCCGTATGCAAAGCTACAAGAGTATAATTAAGATTAGTCGGATTGATCAAACGATTGACAATTTGCATACTCGATCAGGAATCGTGCTTACGATAAAATGAGTGGTATCGGATAATGAATAATGCAGCCGGAGGCAGAGTTGTCCCATTTTCCTTAGCCACCTACAGTTTGAAAGCAAGTGAGATATATATTTAAGTGAAATGAAAGGCGAACGGGGAGCGGAGTAAGATTATACTGAGTAATTGGAAATGGGGTTCTGAAAATATATACCAAGTACATGTAGTCATCATGCCCCCATGATATCATCACATTGTCTAGTCCACATCCTTCAGAATAAATCCCGTACTTGGTATTGTAAGCAGGATTGCTGTGATCAGGATTTTCCTTGAAATACTGCAATATGAAAGACAAAATTTATCTTAAAATTAATACATTGAGTGTATATTCTAATGTAAATCGTGCTGCTATAGATTTAGTTTTTGAAAAGGACCTTGTGGTGAACGTTTGATTCATCAAAAGCACAACCAAGAGGAAATGTGTCTCCTGCAATGTTGGAATTAATTGCTCAATTCTATGGTACCTGAAAACTGAAAGCAAAAGAAAGGAGAAGTTGACAAGCCACTTACCAACAACTGCCCATTGAGGAAGCCCTCCAAAGCTAGGAAGAAGGAGAACCTTTCCAAGATCTGAAACCATGCGTGCAAGAAATATATGTCATCAATCTTTAATTTCATTTTTGAATGTTTGAAGTTAGAATTATCTGACGCATATTTCATGAACAAAAATCACATATATATACCATGAATAAGAGCAGTCAAGTGCAGCCAGTCTTCATCAGGGTAATCTTTTCTGATTGCTTCAGCAGATTGCAGCAAGTGCATGATTTGAGGTTCATCCAAGTCAGGATCACTCTCATCCACCACCTCATTGAGGAGTTCACAGCATTCCCATATGCTCATCTCCACTCTGTTCAATTTCCCATACTCCTCTCTCATTCTCTTCACCTATAATTAATTGCAATATCCATAAGACATATCATCAGCCAAATCTATGGTTTCTTCACCCTGTAAATTTTCTCTGTGAGAATAAGTTTTTGCTTACAAAATCAAGTGTTTGGTTAATGTGTTGCAGGCGGTAGAATTCCTCCACACTCTTTTGCCTTTCGTTTTCTGCATCATAATCTCTGTCAAGGCATTACCCATCACTCCATGTCAGATTTCGTTCAATGAAAACAAACAAAAAGAACACGTAAATCTTCTTTAATTCTTTCTCATCTGACCTGAATAAGCGGCCGAATGAATTGATTTCTGGTGCCAGAAATGCATTGTTTGAGACAAGTTCTTCTGCTTCCAATCCATTACATGACACACTACTTTTAGGCACCACAAATCCGCCGTCTAATACCAACTCATTGATATCAGAAGAAAGCTTCTGCAGATCCTCTGCTCGTGAGTCTGATAAAAAATATAAAATAAAAAACATAACAAATTACACAATTGATAGCTATATCAGAATTTAGAACCAATGCAATGAGACCCATGATGATCAAACAAAGAAAGAACAAAAATGAAAAGAATGATACCAAGATCTGGCTGCTCAATGAGGATAGTCATTGTCCCTCTGAACTTGGAGATTGATAGATATAATTCAAACCAAAGGAATAGATGGACGAAACAAATGAATAGCTGTGGCACAACACAACGTTGTCAATGGAGGTATATATGGTCAAATAAACAAGTCCTTGTCTGCTAAATTGAAACCTTGAAGTCCTTAATATGAAGTCCTGAACTGAAAATCTGACGTTGCCATACTATTTTATCCAATAAGTCCCAAGGAAACGTTCAAAACAATCCAAACGTGTGAGATTGATGTTAAAGATACGCCCCGCTTCCTGCGCGTGTCTATCACTCATTCATTGGCTTGCCTACAAATTATAATTAAAATCTTAAATGCCTTCTCATTAATACCCTAATAATATTAATAATAATAAGATCTTCTTCATTTCAAATCAACTGGGTAATAAAGTAGAAAAACAAAAATAGCTCTCAGTATTCCTAACTGAATATTATCAAGTTCATCTAAACTAGAGAATAGGATTAGCCTTCCAAACATGAATTATGATATTCTGTATTTCATTTGAACAAGATAATATTTAAATAATGGTATTTTTGTCCCTACTTTTTTGTTCATTCAAAAAGTAAAAAGACAAAAATACCCATACAATATCATTAATTGAATATTATCCAATTTAAATGAAATGTAAAAGATTATGCTCCTCCGAATATGGTCATAGTGGGCATATTCCATCCACTATTGGTATATATATATATTTATTAATTAAGGATTGATGAAACATGCAAATTAACCGGAGATAAACACCATAATGCAAAGAAGTATTTTTCTAATTAGATGTTCTACATTAATATGCAGCAGTTACGACAAACTCATTATAAAATATGGTAGACACTAGCTGCAAAAACATGTTATATATGATAAAATTAGTATAATAAAACATGAATCTTTTAATTTAAATATAATTGTTAAAATTAACATTGATTTTTTTTTACATGTTCACACGAGTGAAGGGAGAGGGGAATTCGAATTAATCCGCTTCATGAGATGTGACCCACAATCAATTGAACTATCTCTTGAGGATGAAAAGAGTAAGATTGAACTTGCGATAAACTCAAAGTCTAAAGTTTGGCTTTGGTCACTATGGACACAAATAAAATAACATACATATCTAAATTCTAACGGGTTGAGTTCTAATTAAATCTATATTAAAGGGATTATAATTCACTTCAAATAGTATTATATTTATAACTTTAGATTATATATATATAAAAGGAAATTTTGGTGGTACAAAATATCATTTAAAGAAAGAAGTGGTGCATGCCTTAATTTAGCAGTTTAAGAAGGGAGTTTTACAAAATAGCGTAAATAGTAACGCCCACTGCTTGTCCCCAGAGATTAAAATTTTAAGAAGATGAGTCAGCTTTACGTGGATATCACATCCCAATTTCAGTCATGCAGCAAAGGCTGGACCCACTCGTGACTCAGCATCTAGTAATGGCCAAGTACCCCCGCGTTTGACTTTTCTCATGGAAGGTGGTATACGCAATGGACGTTGCTTAATTCGCCACCTCAGCAACACGCTATGCTCCTCTCACGTTTCAGCTGTTTTGTTGAATTTTAATGGCTACAGATCTGGTGGACAGGTTTGATGAGACGATGGCAGCTTGACGATTTTATTTTAATATATCGAAGCCGGCTATTTTATAATATAAAGTCAAAGCCCACATCTTTTTCTTTTTTCTTTTTTTCGTATCATAGACAAAATGTATTGCGTGACAGATATTTTTGGGACTATGGTATAGGTAAGAAGTCCAGCAGAAGGTGGCCGGGTACTCTCGATCTATTGCCAAGAATTAAGAAGGATCCAAATATGAAATATCATAAGTGTTTGCTATTTTATCAATCATAGCCGTTCTTTTAAAATGAATGAGGAAATAAATAAGGAAAAGGGTCTTCTTCAATGATTCTTCTTGTTCATGTTTAGTCCGTTTCAAAAGGAGTTTATATGGAAATTTCACAAAATTTCATTTTCACGCGTTTGAAGCAATTCCCCGTAAAACAATAAAAGCTTATTAAAAAAGAATAAGAAAATTAAGCGTATGTTTGGATGTGTGTTTGAGAGACTTAAAAGTATTCATTTGATAAAAAAAAAATTGCAAGCGCATTTAAGTGTCCAAAAAGCATAAAAATGACCAAACGCAAAAAGCTTTTGCTAAAAATTATTTTTCTATTTAAATGCTCTATTTTTCAAACGTAATCTCAAACATGTTCTAAACTATAAGCTTCATTTTTGTTTCAAAAATGTCAACTCTCTACCTGCTAATTGTAATAAAAGAACAATTGTAGCCGGCAAAATGACTTGAAAACAAGCATGCCATGCCACTTATACGACCTTATAAACTGACACAATCATCATTCCATTCGTATACAAAAGTTAAAAGAAGCAAGCTCGTGCCTTCTTGCTTTTATTTTATACAAAAGTTTAAACTCATTTGTGAGGGAGAATGTTAAACCATTGATTAAATGATTGAATTTATCTTTTTTCATCAACTTAATATAACAAATATTGATACAATTATATATATATTTAATTCCAAACATTCTTGCCCTTAATTTATTTCAACAGAAAAAACCTTAATTACATCAATCTTAATTATTAAATAACAAACAGTAAGGACAATCGCATATTTTTCATTTCGATACATAATACTTTTTTTTTTTTTTTTTTGACATGTCCGCACAAACTAATGATATCCACTTCATTAAAGGTGGTTCTAACAGATTGAATTATCTCTTAGGGACGATACACGCAATACATAGTTTACAATACATTCCAAATCCTTTATTTATGCACATATGCATATATTGTCTTGATAATCACCAGGTTGCCATTTATGCTCTCGAGTTAATGTCCAGCTTCTCACCACCTGAGTTTTGCAGGGAAATACTGCAGAGAAATCCATCCGATTAAGAAAAAAAAAAAAAAAAGCACAAGTACTGAAACGTTAAAATCACCTAATATTAGGTAATATTAGGAAACCAAAATCTCACCTTCTCAATGAGAGACATGTAGTATGGCTTTACTTTCTCAATATCAATTTGATCTTTGCACTTACTGTAGAGGTCATATTTGCTGTCATTGATCACCATTGTATATAATGCAATCAGATTTGTTACAAATTCATCTTGTAGTCACCGTATCTTAATAATGAATAAATTAAACAATAAAATTTAACAGGTAAGATAAGTGTCATCAGGGATGGAACCAAAAAGTATTATGGGCGGGGGCAAGGCATAAGCTTAAATAATAATAATAATAATAATAATAATAATAATAATAATAGTGGATGGGGTCAACATTTTTATTGGGTAAAGCCAAAAAAAAAAAAAAAGTGGGTAGGGGTGGGTTTTTATTTTTTCTAGCTTGGGTAAGGGCCAATTGACTAAAAAAAAATTTAAAGCATTTGGGGGTGGGGGGGGGCAAGGCTATACCAGCCCTTCCCTCATTCTGTCATTGAGTGCTACGTAAACTGTCACATCAGTTTGTAATAAATTTATGATAAAAATTGTAGTACTTTTAATGGCAATGATACTGAGAAAAAGATTGTGAAGTAATTACTTGAAAACTTGAACCCACTTCAAATTCTTGGAATCCTCTTCGTTCAATAGGTGCTCGTATGCTCCTTTAGAATGTAAAGCTGGAACATAGAGCAGATTAATATCATTACACTGACTAAATCAATTATAAGTGGATTAATTGTTAATCATTATACTTAGAGGGAATATTGATGATAATTTATGATAATACTTACGATAAAATGAGTGAAATCGAATAATGAACAAACCAGCCGAAGGTAGAGTTGTCCCATTATTTTTAGCCACCTGGTATTTGAAAATCAACTTGCATGAAGTTCTTGAATTACACATTTATTTATTTAAAGGTGTTAAAAATATATAAATATATATACCAAGTACATGTAGTCATCATGCCCCCATGATATCTTTACATTTTCCAGCCCACAACCTTCTGAATATATTCCATTCTTGGTTTTGTAAGCAGGATTATTGTTATCTGGGTTTTCCTTGAAGTACTTCAAGAATAAAGGAAATTTATCTCAATCGATTGAATAAAATAGCTTATTGTAAAGTGTAGCACAAAGTTTAAAAGTCCTAGAGAAAAAAACTACCTTGTGGTGAACAATTGATTCATCAAAAGCACATCCAACAGGGAATGTATCCCCTGCAATAATGTTAAATTTTTTTATTTTATTTTTTTATTTTAAAAAGGTCCTTTAGAAAGGATAAAAATCACATTTCAAAGGGTAGGAATAGGACACAATTCTTACCCACTACAGCCCATTGAGGAAGCCCTCCAAATTGAGGAAGGAGAAGCACTTTTCCAAGGTCTGAAACAAGGCA
Organism: Carpinus viminea; assembly: GCA_013348765.1. Classification (NCBI taxonomy): domain Eukaryota; kingdom Viridiplantae; phylum Streptophyta; class Magnoliopsida; order Fagales; family Betulaceae; genus Carpinus; species Carpinus viminea. The sequence goes on from CP054667.1 coordinate 14,322,801, forward strand.
AGAATAATTTAATCAATCATTTTTCAAAAACTCCCCGTAAAAAGTTTAACTTGTAAATTTAATCATTTAATTAATATTCTTACAAATGATAGAATTGTGAAGCGATATTACCATGGATTAAGGCAGTGAGGTGCAACCAATCCTCATCAGGATAATCTTTTCTGATTGCCTCAGCAGATTGTAGCAAGTGCAAGATTTGAGGTTCATCCAAGTCAGGATCACTATCATCCACCACCTCATTGAGTAGCTCACAACATTCCCATATCCCCATTTCCACTTTGTCCAGCTTTCCATACTCTTCTCTCATTCTGTTCACCTGCATTATAAATTTTTAATATGAAGCTTTTAAAATGACCTAAACCCTCACCCATAATTACTTATTTACCATTTTTTACACATAAAAAGTCCCGAGCCCAACAGGTTCTAATATCATGTTAAATAAATAGTTATTCCAAAAGGTTAAACCTAGTACTTTCACACTTACAAAGTCATATGTTTGGTTAATGTGCTGCAACCGGTAGAACTCCTCCACTGACTTTTGCCTTGCGCTTTCGGCATTATAATCTCTGTCAAGAAATTTCCCAACCAGTTAGTGTCAACTTAATTAAGAATCTGTTTGAAATTATGTTGAGAAATAGAACTTTTTGTCACTCATCTCATGTTTTGCCTAAAAGCAATTTTAGGCTTTTTCTTAGCAAGAATTTTTTTTTTTTTTTTTTTTTACCCAATCATTCCATTGGAAAAACTTCTTAACGCAATCTCAAACAAGCTAACTAATTCATCACTAAGAGGGTAAGACAAAAAAAAAATGAATTAGGAAATTTAAACTTTTTTAGTGTTAAACACACTTTTATAGATCCATCAAACTTACGCTCAAACACACCCTAAAAGGTGAAGGTAAAAAGAAATGTAAATTAGAAAACCTGAATGAGTTTCCGAATGAATTGATATCTGGTGCAACGAATCCATTCTGTGATGCCGTTTCTTCTTTGGTTTCAGAAAAATGCTTCTTCCCCTCCACGTCTGATCCTTAAAAAAACAAACGAGTACAACGTCAAAACCAATGCGACACCCATTAATGGTCAAGAAAATGAAAGGATATATATACCAAGTTCAGGCTTCTCAACGATGATGGTCATTTTTTACTTGGAACTTGAAGAAATCAAATGGGTTAATATATAAATGAGTAAATGTCGAAGGGGTATTTATATATAATAAGTAATTAAAAAAAAAAAAAGAGTCCTTACTCTATAGAAAATCTTATTTTCAATCGGGATTATCCGTTAAGGCCGAAAGAAACGCTCAAAATAATCAACTAGATAAGTCTTTGTTTATCCTTTCTCATTATCAGATCAGATGCTAATTTGTTATTTAAGAAAGGAACAGTAACAAATCAACGAGAATTTTCCTATTTTTGCCCTATTTGTTCACAGAGGATGCGGATGTGGTGTACAGTACACATCATGTAAAAACACCAAGTCGGGTTCCGATGGTTTTATCGACAATGGGTATTTTGTCAAGAAAATTATTTAATATAAATAATTATATTATTTTTTGGTGTTTCAAACTTAGATGTCTAATTTTTAAAGCACTCAATTTACACCACAACCTAATTAGGTTATGATTTAACGTGGTATCAAAGCCTGATCACGTCACGGGTTCAAAGATTTATCACGTCATGGGTTCAAACTCTTACTCATTATTCACCTTCCATTTTTATTAAATATTATATTGATTAACTACTTAAATTTACCTATCTTCCAAAGCGGGATATTATCAACAGGTTTGTTAAATTATAATTTCAACTTAAAACACAAATCACTCAATATTATTTGTACCTTAATTTATGTCCCACCAGATTTTATTTTATTTTCAAACAAAAAATAAAACATTACAAGATCATATTAACAAACATGATCCCCTCTCTCTCTCTCCTCCTCAACGGTTTGTTCTTTTTTATTTTATTTTCCCTTCTTTATTCTTCTTGTTTTCAAATAAATTTAATTTCATGTAGTGATTGAAATTTGGATAAGGCGCATGCAACTATGATTGTGAAAGATATATTACATATAAATATAAAGAAAAACCTTCTCAAAAAAAAAAATATATAAAGAAAAACACTTGTATTAAATTAAAGAGATCCATAAATAATAATAACAACCTGGAAAGCTATATATATATTGACGATTTTTCAACAATATTTAATAGAAAAATGTTAGGTATTCTCCTCATACTAGGTGGAAATTATTTTTTAAAAAATCAAATGAAAAAAATAAGAGTAATTTTCTTTTTTCTTTTTTATAAAATAATTTTCACATAAAATCAGAAAGACATAAAAAGAACACGAGGAGAGCATTTAGCAATTATTAATGGGTAATTATATATATAATAGACCTTATCGATCAAGGATAGATGGTATGGTTTCACCTTCTCCACCTCGATCCTGACCGTGCTTTTGCTGTACAGATCGCACTTGCTATCCGGACGAACAAACCCAACAATAGTTGCATGTAAATTGTGGATAATTTCAAATAAATATAGATTACAGAGGCAAAAAAAAATTAAGGGTAAAGTCCACTTAACCCCCTCAAACTACCACTCTAATGACAATCTACTCCTCAAATTATCAATTGCGACAATTTACCCCTCAAACTACCAAAACAATGACAATGAACCCCAAATTTTACAAAAATAACGAAATTACCCTTACTAAAATAAAAAGAGAAATACTAAAATATAATTTTCTTTTCAAATCTTTAAGGGTATTTGGGTCTTATTGAAAATTTTATAGGGGTAATTTTGTCATTTTGCTAGCATTGGGGGGTACATTGCCATTACTTTGGTAGTTTGTGGGGTAAATTATCGTAATTAATAGTTTGGGGGGTAGATTGTCATTGGGGTGGTAGTTTGAGGGGTTAAATAGACTTTACTATGATAATTATTTGTACACTTTCAGCCATCTTAGCCTCTCTTTGTCTTCGTCATTCATAAGATATTTCACAAAACAGAGTATTGCGCGGTATGGAAATGCAAGCAATCTTAGAGAGCTATGGAAGCTTTTAGAGAGAAAACTAAAGAAGCTTCAAATCAATTGCATCAATGAATAATATTACAGAGGATCAATATTTATACAGCTCATACACAAAGGAATCATCTAACAATTTTTAGTCAACGAATTATCTAACTAAACAATTGTATAACAGTTCTAAACCTCCTAACAAACTCTCTTAACAAACTTAATTGTAGCCAATTATACGCGTGTTAAATACTCTCTCAACAAACTCACTTCTAGCTCATTGTGCACGTGTTGCTCAACTAATTCTGCTAACTTGTAATACCCCCCTTCAAGATGAAGCATATATGTTCAGAAGATTCATCTTGGAAGTAATAGCAGAGAAAGGAACAGAGCCAAGACGCTTAGTAAATATGTCTGCTAGTTGGTGTTCTAGTTTTACATGAAAAGTGCGAACAGTACCTTGTTGAATCTGCTCATGAACCAAATGACAGTCAATATCAATATGTTTAGTATGCTCATGAAACACTGGATTTGCAACAATATGTATAGCAGCCTTAGAATCACAGAATAACAAGGCAGACAGTGAAAATGAAACCTGCAAATCACTAAGCAAAGACTTAATCCACCTGATTTCACAGCATGCAACGACCATGGCCCTATACTATGCTTCAGCTGAGGAATGAGATATGATCTGCTGCTTCTTAGATTTCCAAGAAATCAAAGAGTCCCTAAGAAATAAACAAAAGCCAGTGACAGACTTCCTTGTGTCAGGACAAGCAGCCTAATCTGCATCACAAAAAGCCTTGAGCTTAAAATTAGATGAAGCTGGAAAGAACAACCCTTGACTTGGAGAAGACTTGATGTAATGGAGCACTTTAGTTGCAACATCTAAATGAGGTTGGCGAGACTAAGACATAAATTGCTCAAAACTTGGATGGAATAAACCAAGTCAACCCGAGTAATAGTAAGATACAATAGCCTACCAATCAATCTTCTGTATGGAGTAGGATCATTGAATAACAAGCCCTCATGCTTAGAAAGTCTAAGGTTAGAATCCGTAGGAAACTTTGATGGTTTGCAAGCAAGTAAACCAGAATCATCTAGGATATCAAGAGCATACTTTCATAGTCAAACAGAAATACTAGAAGATTTCCTAGCAATTTCTAAACCCAAGAAAAACTTCAAATCACCTAAGTCTTTGAGTTTGAATTGCTGATTGAGAAGTTGTGTGAAATTAGAAATTGACTTAGCATCATTCCTAGCCAGAACAATGTCATCTACATAAACCAACGAGGCAATGAATGATGATCCATCTAACCTAGTAAACAGACTGTAATCACTTTTGGATTGAATGAAACCAAGCTTAATTAAAGTATTAGAAAACTTGACAAACCACTGTCTGCTGGCCTTCTTCAATCCATAAAAGGATTTGGTTAACCTGCATACTTAGGACCCCCCATTTAGCACCAAAACCAAGAGGTAATTCCATATACACCTCTTCATCTAACTCCCCATAAAGAAAGGCATTATTTACATCCAACTAATGTAAATGTCAATTCTTAGATACAGCCACTGCCAACAAACATCTCACAGTAGTTAACTTGGCTACTGGAGAAAAGTCTCATAGTAGTCAAGCCCTTCACTTTGTGTGTAACCCTTCGCAACCAACCTGGCTTTGTATCTTTCAAGGGAACCATCAACCTTAAGCTTCACCTTACATATCCATTTACATCCAATAGCCATCTTATCAAGTGGTAAAGAAGTAAACTGCCAAGTCTTATTGAGCTCAAGTGTATTTATCTCAGATTTCATAGCATCACACCAATGAGGAATCTTAACAGCTTGATGATAGAACCGAGGTTCATAATGTGAGGAAACTGAAAGACTAAATGATTTTTGAGTAGGAGAAAGTTTATCAGAAGATAGAAAAGATGATAAACCAAAATAGTTACTTGATGTGAAAGCTTTTGTCATGGACTTAGATGAAGATTGAGTTGGTAAAGAGGCAACAACTAGTTGACAGTGATATTCCTATAAATAACTTGGTTGGACCTTTGTTCTAGTGGACCTACGAAGTGACCTATGAGGAACAAATGGTATGGACAAAGTACTATCATCATGTGATGAAGGAGAAACTGAAGTAGAAGTCGATTCTGGTGGAGAAGTTGGATGTGATGTTAAAACAGAATTGTCTATTGAATGAATAAAAATAGGAATGACATTCTGATTTGAACATGGGGACTTTGATGAAAATGTAGATGAAGAATAAGGAAATATGTCCTTATGAAAAATAACATCACGAGAAATGAAAAACATATTAAGAGAAGTATCATATACAACATGTACCCTTTGACACCATAAGGGCAGCCAAGAAATATACAAGCATGAGCCCTAAGATCAAATTTAGGTTTATCCCTAAAAATTGTAAAAGCATAACAAAGGCAACCAAAAACTCTTAGATAAGTGTACTGAGGAATAATAGAATATAGAGACTCAAAAGGTGTTTTGTTGGATAGAATTGGAGTAGGAATACGATTTATAAAATATGCAACAGTTAAAACAGATGGTATGGACAAAGTACTATACAAACAGATGGTAGGATACGAAGCGACCTAGAAGGAACAGATGGTATGGACAAAGTACTATCATCATGTTATGAAGGAGAAAATGAAGTAGAAGTCGATTCTAGTGGAGAAGTTGGATGTGATGTTAAAACAGAATTGTCTATAGAATGAATAAAAGTAGGAATGACATTCTGAAATGTAAATGAAGAATAAGGAAATATGTCCTTATGAAAAATAACATCACGAGAAATGAAAAACATATTAAGAGAAGTATCATACAACCTGTACCCTTTGACACCATAAGGGCAGCCAAGAAAAATACAAGCATGAGCCCTAGGATCAAACTTAGATCTATCCCTAGAAATTGTAGAAGCATAACAAAGGCAACCAAAAACTCTTAGATAAGTGTAATGAGGAATAACAGAATATAGAGACTCAAAAGGAGTTTTGTTGGATAGAATTGGAGTAGGAATACGATTTATAAGATATGCAGCAGTTAAAACACACTCACCCCAGAAATGTAAAGGTAAGTTGGCCTGAAATCTAAGGGCACGAGCAACATTTAAAAAGTGTTGGTGTTTTCTTTCTACTACTGCATTCTATTGAGGTGTTTCAACACATGTGAGTTGACGGAAAAATCAAGCATGTTAAACTCACTTCCATTGTCAGTTCTTAAACATTTGATTTTCAGATTGAATTGGGTTTCAACTAGGTGAAAGAAAGACTTGAGAAGTAATCGTGTTTGAGATTTATATTGCATCAAGAACACCCAAGTAAACCTACCATAATCATCAACAATTGTCAGAAAAAAATTTAGAGTTATTTGATGAAGGAGTAAAGAAAGGACCTCATATATCACAATGAATAAGATTAAAGATATGAGTTGAGTAAGTAATGCTGGTTGGAAAAGAAATTATATGTTGTTTAGCTAAAGGACATACAGAACAAGTTTTATTTGATTTGGAAGAAAATTCAAGAATTACATGATGAAGCAAATGCTATCTTAAGTCAGACAAATGACCCAATCTAAAGTGCCTTTAGTAAATATCATGAGTGTTTGCAATTTTATCAATTATAGCTGATCTTTTAAAATGAATGAGGAAAAAAAAATGGAGAAGGGTCTTCTTAGGTGGATTCTTCTTGTTCATGTTAGTCCATTCCAAAAGTTGTTTGTAGGGAAATTTCACAAAAGCTCTTTGAATTTTTAGGCGTTTTGAAACTATCCCTCTTATAGTTTACAAATTCTCAATTTAATATATCGAACTCTTAATTTTTTGCAATATCTCCATTCATTATGATTTTTTTAAGGAAAAAATTCTATAAAAAATTTCAAAATACCCTTAGTTTTTTATATAAAAATATTGTAAAGATTCGAGTGTTAATTAAAATTTAATGAAAATACCTACGGCTTAAAAAAAATGTTATCAAACAAAGTGAGAGATTCTTTCTTTCTTCTTTTGGGCTGGTAACAAAAAATTAAAATTAAAAATTGGCCAAACAATTGAGTGGCCTGTTAGACTATACCAGTGTAATAGGCCCATAGTGGTTAGCTAGGCCTGATTCTTCAGCCAATTTCACATTGGGCCTAACTTAAAGAAGCTTTTTCGAGCCCTTGGAAATGTGAAGTAATCCCTTATAGATCCGGCTTGCATGCTGTTACTTAATAACAGTATATATATGTGTTATATTTTAAGTAATGGTCAATATTGAATATCTAAAAATCTTTATTCATTTTTTATCTCTTTTTAAAAGCTTTTAAAAGTAAGACAATTTTGAGATTCAATTTTAACCATTTCTTAAATTACATCAAACATATTTGTTATTTTAATAACATCATCTAAGCTATATCTATCCCTTATAAATGTCTTTTCGTTGAATTCTGTGGAGCTTTGTAATGTCATGTACCTAGGGGTGTTCAGGCGGTGCGGTTATAACTGCCTTGCCAACCGCTAACCATTTATAACCGCTTTTTAATAACCATTAACCGCTAACCGCTTTGTAAAACGGTTATTAAAAACTGCTAACCGTAACCGCCCTAAGCGGTTAGCGGTTTTAAGGATATGAAAAAGCGGTTATAACTGCTAACCGCCTTTATTTATATATAATTATATTTAAATATATATTAATTATTTATATTAATTAAATATATATATAAAAATCCAAAACGACGCTGTTTTGGTTGGAGAATAAGATGAAACCTAAGGCTTGTAATATTTGTTTTGCTTATGTTTGTTTGTTTTAGACTTTTAGTGGTTTATAGTATGTTTTGGCTTTGGGCCATTTAATGGATTTGGGCATTATAACTATGTATGTGACTATGTATGTGAAATAAGCCCAAAAAATAACATGTTTTTCGGCCAATAGGGCAAAATAAGCCCAAAAAATATAGCAAAATAAGCCCAAAATATATAGAAAATGATGGCCTAAAATATAAAAAAATCTCAAAAGCTCATTTTTAAAAAACCGGTTATAACCGCTTGTTAGCGGTTTGAATAACTGCTAACCGCCAGTTATAAAATAATCGCTAACGGCCTAGGCGGAGGCGGTTGCGATTATTACAAATAACGGCCGGTTATAACCGCTTGAACACCCCTACATGTACCCACGCACTTTGAATAACAAAATCTCAAAATAGCATAAAAGAAAAGTTTAAATATAAACGGATAAAGCAGTTAAAGCTTATTAAAAAAAGGGGCGGTAGATTGAGGGGCCCAAATGTAAGTTTAACACTCTAAAAATTCATTTGAAGAAAAAAAAGTATTTATTTGCTAAAAAAAAATTAAAAGCACTTTTATGGGTCATAAAATGGCTAAAACGTATTTTTAGTAAAAACTTTATTTTTAAGATTTTGTCAAAAAACATTTTTTTTGACTTCTCAATTTCTTAAACACATTTCAAACATGCTCTAAACAAAGCTAACATGCATTATGAGCTTCTCTTTGTTTCAAAAATGTCAGCTCTTTACAAGTTAACTGTAACAATGTACAATTGTAGCTAGCAAAATGGCTACAGACTGATGACACAGTCGCCATGCCATTCGTATACAAAAGTTAAATGAAGCAAGCTCTTACTTTCTTATTTTTATTTTATACAAAATTTGAACTTCACATATGAGGAGAAACGTTAAAATATTAATTAAATGAATTAATTTTTTCTCATCAACTTAACCTTTTAAGTTAAGTGATGATATCAATGACATAACATATATTAATACAAGTATAAATAGCAAACGAACTCCTGAGGGTTAGTAAGGAGGAAAATATTTCCAAACATTCTTGCACTTAATTTATTTCAACAGAAAAACCTTAATTACATCAATCTTAATTATTAAATAACAAACAGTAAGAACAATCGCATACTTGTCTTTTCGTTACACGCAATACTTAGTTTACAATACATTACAAATCCTTTATTTATGCACATATATATTGTCTTGATAATCACCAGGTTGCCATTTATGCTTTCGAGTTAATGTCCAGCTTCTCACCACCTGAGTTTTGCAGGGAAATACTGCAGAGAAATTCATCCGATTCAGAAAAAAAAAAAAAAAAAGAAAGAAGAAGAAGAAGAAAAAAAAAAGAACAAGTACTGAAATGTTAAAATCACCTAATATTAGGCAATATTAGGAAACCAAAATCTCACCTTCTGAATGAGAGACATGTAGTATGGCTTTACTTTCTCAATATCAATTTGATCTTTGCACTTACTGTAGAGGTCATATTTGCTGTCATTGATCACCATCGTATATAATGCAATCAGTTTTGTTACAGATTCACCTCACAGTATCTTAATAATGAATAAATTAAGCAATAAAATTTAACAGGTAAGATGAGTGTTATCAGGGACGGAACCAAAAAGTATTATGGGCAGGGGTCAAGGCATAAGCTTTAAATTTTTATTTTTTTATTTTTTTTAAAAAAGAAGAAAATAAAAGAAAAAGAAAAGTGGATGGAGCCAACATTTTTATTGGGTAAGGCCAAAAAAAAATTGTAGGTAGGGCCATATTTAATTTTTTCTAGCTTGGGTAAGGGCCAATTGACTAAAAAAAAATTTTAAAAAAAATCTTAAAGCATTTGGGGGTGGGAGGGCATGGCTATACCAGCCCTCCTCTTATTTCATCATTAAGTGTTACGTAAACTATCATATCAATTTGTAAGGAATTTATAATAAAAACTATAGTACTTTTAACAGCAACGATACTGGGAAAAAGATTGTGAAGTAATTACTTGAAAACTTGAACCCACTTCAAATTCTTGGCATCCTCTTCGTTCAATAAGTGCTTGTATGCTCCTTCAGAATGTAAAGCTGGAACATAGAACAGACTAATATCATTACACTGACTAGATCAATCATAAGAGGATTAATTGTTAATCCTTATGCTTAGAGGGAATATTAATGATAATTTATGATAATACTTACGATAAAATGAGTGAAATCGAATAATGAACAAACCAGCTGAAGGTAGAGTTGTCCCATTATTTTTAGCCACCTGGGTATTTGAAAATCAACTTGCATGAAGTTCTTGAATTACACATTTATTTATTTAAAGGTGCTAAAAATATATAAATAAATATATATACCAAGTACATGTAGTCATCATGCCCCCATGATATCTTCACATTTTCCAGCCCACAACCTTCTGAATATATTCCATTCTTGGTGTTGTAAGCAGGATTATTGTTATCTGGGTTTTCCTTGAAGTACTTCAAGAACAAAGGAAATTTATCTCAATCGATTGAATAAAATAGCTGATTTTAAAGTGTAATACAAAGTTTAAAAGTCTTAGAGAAAAAAGACCTGGTGGTGAACGATTGATTCATCAAAAGCACATCCAACAGGGAATGTATCCCCTGCAATAATGTTTTAAAAAAAAAAAAACCCCTTTAGAAAGGATAAAAATCACATTTCAAAGGGTAAGAATAGGACAAAATTCCTACCCACTACAGCCCATTGAGGAAGCCCTCCAAATTGGGGAAGGAGAAGCACTTTTCCAAGGTCTGAAACAAGGAAAGAATAATTTAATCAATCGTAATAAGTTAAAATTGTGAATTTAATCATTTAATTAACATTCTTAAGAATGATAAAATTGTTAAGCAATATTACCATGGATTAAGGCAGTGAGGTGCAACCAATCCTCATCGGGATAATCTTTTCTAATTGCCTCAGCAGATTGTAGCAAGTGCAGGATTTGAGGTTCATCCAAGTCAGGATCACTATCATCCACCACCTCATTGAGGAGCTCACAACATTCCCATATCCCCATTTCCACTTTGTCCAGCTTTCCATACTCTTCTCTCATGTTCTTCACCTGCATTTTAATATGAAGCTTTTAAAATGACCTAAACCCACACCCATAATTACTTATTTGCCATTTTTTACACATAATGTTTCTGGAGCCCAACAAGTTCTAATATCATGCCAAATCAATAGTTATTCGAAAAGGTTAAACCTAATACTTTCATACTTACAAAGTCATATGTTTGGTTAATGTGCTGCAACCTGTAGAACTCCTCCACCGACTTTTGCCTTAAGCTTTCGGCATTATAATCTCTGTCAATAAATTTTTCAACTTATTAGTGTCAACTTTAATTAAGAGTCTGGTTGAAATTATGTTGAAAATAGAGCTTCTTGTCACTCATCTCTTTTTTTTTTTTACCAAATCATTCCATTGGAAAAGCATCTTAACACAATCTCAAACGAACTAACTAATTCATCACTAAGAGGGGAAGGCAGAAAGAAATGTGAATTAGGAAACTTGACATTTTTTTCGTGTTAAACGAACTTTTAGACCCTTCAAACTCACACTCAAACACACCCTAAAAGATGAAGGTGAAAAGAAATATTGTAAATTAGGAAACCTGAATGAGTTGCCGAATGAATTGATATCTGGTGCAACGAATCCATTCTGTGATGCCATTTCTTCTTTGGTTTCAGACAAATGCTTCTTCCCCTCCACCTCTGATCCTTAAAAAAACAAACGAGTACAACGTCAAAACCAATGCGACATCCATTATTGGTCAAGAAAATGAAAGGATATATGTATACCAAGTTCAGGCTTCTCAACGATGATGGTCATTTTTTACTTGAAACTTGAAGCAATCAAATGTGTTAATATATAAATGAGTAAATGTCGAAGAGGTATTTATATATAATAAGTAGTTAAAAAAAAAAGTTCTTCTATAGAAAATCTTATTTTCAATCATCGAGATTATCCATTAAGGCCGAAAGAAACGCTCAAAAGAATCAACTAGATAAGTCTGTTTATCCTTTCTCATTACCAGATTAGATGCTAAATTTGTTATTTAAGAATGAAACATTAACAAATCAACCAGAATTCTCCTATTTTTGCCCTATTTTTTCACGGTGGATGTGGATGTGGATGTGGTGTACACATCACGTAAAAACACCAAGACGTGGCTCCCATGGTTTTATCAACAACAATGGGTATTTTGTCAAGAGAATAAAAATTATTTAATAAAAATAATTATATTATTTTTTTATGTTTCAAGCTTAGGTGTCAATTTCTTATTTGATGGTGCAAAACACTCAATTTACACCATATCCTGATTTGGTTGTAATTTAACATTGTATCAAAACCGGATCACATCGTAGGTTCAAACCCTTACTCCATCATTCGCATTCCATTTTAATCAAATATGACATCGATTAACTACTTAAAAATTAATGATAACTAGCTTAGAGCCCGCGCTATGCGCCGGGTTTTTATATATATATATAATTAAGTCAAAAAATCTTTAAAATATTATCAACAACAAATTTTATTTTCTTCAATTAATTAACAAATTAGCTACAAAAAATGATAAATGTACATAAAACCACAAAGATATATTCATCTTGAATATCTCATACCTTAAATCATAGTTCGAAGTCACATATATTTCTAAATATAAGGGACACAAATAGAAAATAGAAAAACATAACCATATGATAAAGATTAAAAATTAAAATACTAACATATAGTTTTGAAAAGAATTGTTATAGCAAAAAAAAGAGAACTGTAGTATATTTTTTTAATCTAGAAAAACAATTGGAATCTCTCTCGTCTTTTTCCTAAATTGAGTGTAAAATTTACAAAATAACATTGGAATATAAATAGAAAGTAAGAGAAGAAAAAAGAAAAATAAATAAAAAGATAAAGGGAGGATTTGGGAAGTTTTTGTTTTTTTCATTAAGACATCAATTGAATTTATTCTAAATAAAAATCCTACTTTTAATCGTCTTAAATTGAGGATATAAACGAAAAGCAGTAGAGGATAAAAAGAAAAATAGAGATAAAGATAAAATTTAGAAACCTAGAGCAGAAGACTCCTACTTTTAATTGTTATTGATGCGATGCTTAGTGAAGAAGAAGACTGGAGCAGAAAGGGAACTGTAATAGAATATATTAAGGAGGAGCTTCGAACAGTGCCTCAATGGAAGATGACTTTTATACGAAGGGAGGGCAACAAGGCAGCTCACGTTTTGGCCCAATGTGCTGTGCAACAGGATATGGACAATGATTGGGTGGATCCCCCGGACTGTATTAGAGATGTACTGATGCTGGAACAATTTGTTCTAGCCTAATGTTTCATTAAATGAAATAAAGTGCAATTGATCTAAAAAAAAATTAGAAACCTTTTGTTTTCTTCATTAAAATAATTAAATGCATTGATATATAAACGAAAACTAAGAGAAAATAAAAATAAAATTAAATAAAGAGAGTTAACATAATTAATTTATAAAAAACCGGTTCAAACATAAATTATGTGAGAGAGAGAGAGATTTAAGACATTTAGTAGAAATAAAGGAAGAGAGAGTTAAGACAAAAAAAAAAAAAAGGTTAAGATATTAGAAAACATGGACACGTGTCGCAATTCTAAGCACTTTATACGTCAAAACTTGGCTTTTATATATATATATGATAATTTAATTCATTTTTAATCTCTTATAAATACAAATGTTAACTTAACACTACAAAGCTCTGATAGAAAAACATGGCTAAATGCAGTTTTGGGGTAACAGTTCTTCTGCTTATATATGGTAAGCTCCAGTTCTCTTTTCCATTCATATTAGTTTTTCCTTTTCTCCCTTTCCTTGTAGTATATATTTTTTTATATAGGAAAAAGGATTGGAATCTCTCTCATTCTTTTCCTAAATTGAGTGTAAAATTTACAAAATAACATTGAAATATAAATAGAAAGCAAGAGAAGAAAAAATAAAAATAAACAAAAAGATAAAGATAAAGGGAGAATTTAAGAAGCTTTTTTTATTTTTTTTATTAAGACATGAGTTGAATGCATTCCAAATAAAACACGTACGTTTTAATTGTCTTAAATTGAAGATATAAACAGAAAACAATAGAAGAAAAAAAGAAAAAAAAAAGAGTCCTCAAGAGGTAGCTCAATCGGCTATGAACCACACCTTATGAAGTGTAGGTCACAAGATCGAATCCCCCCTCCCCCTACCCTTGTGTGGACATGTCAAAAAAAAATAGAAGAAAAAAAGAAAAATAGAGAGAAAGATAGAATTTGAAAACCTATTGTTTTCTTTATTAAGACAATTAAATGCATTGATGTATAAACAAAAACTAAGAGAAGATAAAAAGAAAATTAAATAAAGAAAGTTAACACAATTAAATATATTACAAATAAAATATCAACGTTTTAATTGTAAAGTTTATTGAATTTAATGTAAAATTTACAAAAGAAAAGTAATCAATTTCAAAAAAATATATATATAAATTCAGGATATAAACGAATTTAAGACAATTACAAGTAGGAGTTTTATTTGGAATAAATTCAATTGATGTCGTAAAATGAATAAAATGAATAAAATGACTAAAATTGAGGATATAAACGAAAAGCAGTAAAAGATAAAAATAAAAATAGAGATAAAGATAAAATTTAAAAACCTTTTGTTTTTTTCATTAAAACAATTAAATGCATTAATATATAAACGGAAACTAAGAGAAAATAAAAATTAAATTAAATAAAGAGAGTTAACATAATTAATTTATAAAAAACCGGTTCAAACATAAATTATGGGAAAGAGAGAGAGAGATTTAAGACATTTAGTGGAAATAACGGAAGAGAGAGTTAAGACCACAAAAAAAAAAGTATTAGGATCTTCTCAATTTCCTTCATTTAGTGTATTTTGAAGGGTAGTGTTGTCCAAAAGTTTTAATGAGGGTAGTGCATTAAATGCATCACCCTTCAAAATGCACTAAATTGAGGAAATTGAGGGATTTTGAAATTGAGATGATCATTTAAAAAAAAAAAAGTTAAAATATTAGAAAACATGGACACGTGTCGCAATTCTAAGCACTTTCTACGTCAAAACTCGGCTTTTATATATATGAATATATATATGATTACTTGAACACTTTCAGCCATCTTAGCATCTCTTTGTCTTCGTCATTCATAATACATGCGTAACTGTGTAAGCTCCAGCTTTGTGTAATGGTGTCCAAAATAGCAATAAATCAATCAAATATTAATTAAAAACCCTTCAATTCCTTAAAATTTATGCTACAAAAATTGATAATTGCAACCATGGAAAGTTGGAGAGCCTGAGGAGCTTTAACGAAAACCCACCATGAATAGAAGGAATGGAACCTGATTATGAAGAGAGCAGCGGGTGGGAGAGTGGTGTGGTTACCCCCTTGGCCCTTTTGTAACCTGTTAATTTGTTTGGATGAAAAAACAAACCAATCAATTAAGTTTGAGTTGATGCGGCATAGAGTGACGTCACACACCAAGTACGTGTATTCACCATGGCCCCACGACATGGTGACGTTGACAAGCCCACAGTTCTCACTATACATCCCAAGTGGGTATGTGTCACCTCCAAATTAGTGTGAGGCCAATTAAAGTCTAATTAATTTGGTTCGTGCACATAAATTGAACCTCAAATTAAGAAAGCAATCATGGAAAAGAATATAAAGTTTTCTATAAATTGAATTGGAAGGATTTCTTTCTTCCAAACAAGGCCGAGGAAAACTTTATTAGGAAGAAAAGCGTGCCTACGACGCTCCATTGAGGCTGCTCACTGAATGATGGGTGCACCAAAACCTTTTTGAAATCTGCCAAGTGTACATTTACGTAGACAAAACATTGGATACGTGCATGTATATATATATATATATATATATATATATATGTATGAACTCCTTCGCTTTCTCGTTTTCAATGTTGGGGCTGTTGTTTTTGTCATCATCGGCTGAGAGAATCGGCTCTAATTGCAGAAAATGAATATATTACAATGTGAGAAGAAAAAAGAAAGAAAGAGATTTTCTTATTAAGTATGAGGAATGTACCATGAATGATCACAACCATTTTGGAAGGATTTGAGAGAGTGATCGAGAGAGAAGAAGCCCAAAACCCGTGCTTGTTTATAAGGACTATAGCAACATAAGGACCTTCTGTTGGACGAAATTACAGATTGCCATTTATGCTTTTGACCAGCCTGCGGGACACTTTCAATTATTTTTATTATTTTTATCTATATTATTTAATTTATATATATATAAGGATCGTATTGTAAATATTTTATTTTTCAACTTTTGAAAACAAAGAAATGTGAGGAAAGAAATAATAGAAAATTTTTGAAAAAGAGAAATGTGAAAATAGTACATGAATAGCACTCGCTGCTACATGTAATGGTGCACTGTTTATAAATACAACAAAAATACAAGTAAATCAAAACAGTAAATGAAATCAACCCCGATCCTATCAACAGTGGTAGTCCCGTAGTTGGATCAAATCCAAAGGGCAAATTAGTCTTAGGGAAAAAACCAATGACTCGTAAGTCTAACGTGGATAAAAACAATTAAAGTTGTCTTATCCACGGTGCATTTAAATGTGCGGGTGAAAAATACACTTCAGCCCCTTTGTAGAAATAGTGACACTTATTGGGAACGTTGCAACAAGTAACAACCAGCTCGAACCACTTGTGCCTCGGGCCTGGCACTCAAACTTATTAGCTGGGCCTGGGCCTTTCCCATTCTTGCAAAAATTATCTTCCTATTTTCTCACAAATATCACTCTTTTCAGTTAAGGGTTTTTTTATAGTGTTCTCCCGGTGTTCTCTCAGTCTTATATAGAACATGATTTAAGAAAAAATAAAATTATAGTATCATTTTTTCGTCAATAGATTAATTTTTATGAGTTAATAATTAGGTTATAATATTTTAAAACTTATTTTTTTTATTCAAAACTAAAACCTAATGGTAAAAAGTTAACCCTTTAGGGCTTTAGGGATGATATCACCCAAAATAGATTTGATCATCCTAAATTTGGTGCTAATACCTCAATTTTGGTGCTAATGCCTCAAATTTGATGTTAATGCCTCAAATTTGGTGTTAATGCTTAAAAAAATCGGTGATGGAGGCTACTATAATTTTATTTTTTCTTAAATAATGTTTTACGTAAGACTGGAAGAACGCCAGGAGAACACTATAGAAAGATCCCTTAGCATTTTCCTTTCATGAATCATCATATTTCTATGTTTTTTTTTTCCCACAAAATAAAAGATGTTGCTTCTTTGAGGGAATATGGATATGCTTGGGAAGATAGGGCCCGTTTGGATTGTCTAGTTGGTATCCCTATCAGTATAATAAAGTGAGATTGTTTTAACTTTTCATTCACAAAAAAAAATTTAAAATTTAAAATTTTTTTAAAAAATTAAAATTTTTCACTTTTATATCATATCAACCCATCTCTATATCACATCTATCCATCCATTTGATTTTCCCTTTCTATTCTAAAAAAATGGTTTGCCAAACACTTCCTATGAGAGATAAACTCACGTCCTTTGCCTTGGGCTTAGGCTTTGGCAGAGAACAATATGGCAACTCTATGGTGTTTGGATTACCGCATCAAAGCCCAAAGAACAATTGGAGAACATTAGGTTAGACCAAATTAATACTCCAATAACCACAAATGCAGCCTCGTTTAGTTCACAGAATGTCTAGTCCATTGAAAAATGAATAGCTACTACTAGGAATATAAGAGTATAGAGTAGAATATATATTCATATTCCTTATTTTGGTAAAAACTTAAATTTAAAATTATATATATATATATATATATATATATGAGAGTATTTTTGTAAAATGTATTCAATTCCTTAAGGATTAGTTAAGCTACTCATTTTTTTAGTGATTTAGTTAATCTTGTGTGTATAGGATTAGTAGTCCAATGAGAATAAAGGATAAAGTTTTCCTCCAAACTGATTCCTCTGCAACCTAGTTTATAAAAGTGACATATGTCATTTGAATATGTGAGATGCACATGTTTTTTAATAGCATGGACAAAGTTGGAATAAATTTTATTAAAAACTCATATGCATCTCACATGTTATTAAAAAAAAGTGACAAATGTCACTTTTATATATTAGGTTGGAGATTCCTCCAAGGCTCCAACCCAATTTGAAAGAAAACTTTGTATGAGAATAAGTTATTTCCAGAAATAGTATGTTACCAAACAAATGAATAGTTATACCTAGGATTAGCTAATTCATTCTAATAATCTATTCTACAAACCAAACAAGGCCTAAATTTACCTTGGGATTTGTTTTGTCCCAAGATTTTAAGCTGAACTATATGGATTTGGAATCAATTTGCCAATCTAACGCTGTTAAATAATAAATTACCAGTGAAATGGATCCTATGAAGAGGATCTTAATCCTACCTAACCTTATCTATGTTTGTTTGCAATGTGAAATTGAAGAAAATAGTGGAGAATAAAAAGGAAAGTACGGAAAGAATGCCTGGTTAGGAGTATGTACTGAGAAAAGAATTCGTGTCAGATTAATTTTGATGGAAAATAGTTAAAATATTTTACCATAATTTTTTTTACAAATTGATATGACAATTCACATAATATTACCATGTTGGTCACAATCAAATTTAATTGTCAAATAACTTAATTTTTTTTTTTTTGACATGTTCACACAAGGATAAGAGGAGAAGGGATTCGAACTTAATAAATATTGAATTGTCATATTAATTTATAAAAAACTTATAGTGAAAGTTATAATTACCCCAACAACACTCAATTTTAATATTACATCGTACATAGAAAAGTAATAACATTTGACCGACCTTTCAAAAAAAAAAGAAAAAATTTGACCGAGGCATGGAAGAATTTAAAAAAGGAATCTCATCCCAACAGAAAAAGTTTCCTTAACCATTTCATTGCCTGTCTCCAATTTTCCACGAACCAAACAAAGTAAATTATCTTTCCCCTATCACTTTCCTATCCTCTTTATGCTTGGTTTGCCTTTTTCTTTTTCTTTTTCATTTTTTTTTTGGGAACCAAACGACTCCTTAAGTCTTCTCTTCTCTGGAAGTACGTATACTCTGGGTTGATGTGATATTAATGGGCCAGCCCATTATGAAGTGCCGCATGGTCCCAATTATTAGGCGGCAATCCGACAAAAAAATATATAATCAACGGGCCCAAAATTAGGTCGGCCCACTCACAAGAAAATTTTTCTTCTGCATCTTAGGAGTTCAATCGTAATCTAAACCACAATTATTGTTGTGGTCGAACATAAACCTATAAAGCTAAGGTGGAATCAGTTCTAGTCTATAAGCAAACATATCTCAAAGCAAAAAAGTGTATGTTTGTTTTTTCAGCCATTGCTTAGACCAAAGGGTTCCCTTTGATTAGGCAGAATCAACCCCATCTTAAAAGGCAAGGCTACTTTAAAAGATTCAAACACTCAAGAAAGGCATTATGGCTCACATGGATTTGTTTAATCCTCAAGTTATAGCTAACTATTATTATATCCATGAACCAATTGCTTACCAACTGTATCTTTGTTTGATTATCTTGCCAACTAGTGGCAACTTATGGGTCCCAATCCCTAACCCTAATCATGTAGATAACGAACCCAACACTCTGGATCTGTAAAATGATATCTAGTACAGCCAATACCAACCTTGCCAGGCCCATCAACATGGTAGGCCCAAGGTAAGCCCACCGACTCAAGCGCGTGGCAAGCCCGAGGTGGAGAATCGCGGGCAACCGTCACTCGCTACATCACTTCAACTGTTTCTTATAGTCTTAGCAAGGCATCAGGCAGTGCCATATTATAACCTTGATACACGTGTCATATCTAATCTTACTGAAGCAGTAACAGGTGGCATTCAACATCACCACCCTGCTAGGATAGAGTCGCATTAGTGGATGACGCCTAAGGGACATGTCTCACCAGAGTTAGTAACTAAACACCACTTCCAATCAAGGTGTTGCCCAACCGCAGGACGACATCTGGCAAAGCAAATGTAGGAAGGAATTAATTTATGAGTGATGAAACCCAACCCTTACAAGGTGCACACTCATTCTTACTTCTCACCCTAATTAGTTTTTGTTCCACTTCTCTCAAGTTTTCCCTCAATACACGAATTACGTAAGCATTAGAGGCATCTCCCCGTTGGCACAGTCGAGAAGTTTTCGGGCTTACCCAACTGATTCCTTATAGGTGTTCTCAATCATGAGCTTAGGCGTGTTACTAAGTTAATGCATCGGTACATATTTTAGTTTTTCTTTTATTTTCCTTTTTAAAAAGGAGCTAATGTAAGGAAAATAGACATTATTATATCAGCCCATTAAAAGTGTGGATATAATGAAATATGACAAATAATACAACTCTTAGTTACATCATTCATGGTAAGTAAGTTGCCTCATCATCGGAGGCGGAACCAAACATTTATAGGTGGGGGATGACAAAATTTTAATAAATAAAAATTTTGGGGGACGTTTTATACAAAATCAAAAATTTTAGGGGTAAAAGTTAAAATTTTAAGGGTAATTCTATTTACAGGTCTGCCCCTGCCCATCATGATTTGGAAATAAAAATTGCACTTCTATTTAATTAGGTTAATGTAACAATGTCAATCATTTCAAAAAAACAAAAAAAAAAAACAATGATTGATTCAGGGAAATTAAGATTTTAATTTAAGTAAATAAAATGAAATATTTGTGAATTTTGAATATCCACTTGTTATCCATACATGCCCTACATGGGAGACAGGGGTTGTGGCTTCTGGGTATTGCAAAAATTGGATAAGATCCTTCGTTCTTTCCTCCCAACCGGAAGCATGACATGTCAGACGTCATAACGCTCAAATGGCACGTGGGTTGGAAACACATCAATGCATTTCACGTTTCACGACCACCTTATCCACATTCACCAAGCCTCCAAGATAGATCCCCTACGGTCGGGAGCTAAAGAGCTGTCTGGTCTAAATTTATTCAATACAACACAATTTATGTTCACACACGTATATATATATATATATATATATAAACTTTAATTAGTTTTTTTAAAAAAAAAAAAAAAAAATTTGTCAAATTTACCGATGGTATTT
The DNA here is from genome assembly GCA_013348765.1 of Carpinus viminea. NCBI lineage: Eukaryota > Viridiplantae > Streptophyta > Magnoliopsida > Fagales > Betulaceae > Carpinus > Carpinus viminea. Next base: position 14,343,757 of record CP054667.1, read on the forward strand.
AAAATTACTAGTTCTTATATTGCATGTTAGATTCGAATCGTATTAAAATATAAAAATTAAACTCTACTCTAACTTAATTTATTTAATTAATTATATAGATCAAACCCATTAGCTATAAAGATGTGATACAGTCATAGCATGACTTAATAAAGACTTAATTTCTTTCTTACATGTTATTTAAAAATTTTAAAAAAATTAATAAAATTGAATTCAAAACACTAAACTTTAATTTTTATTTTTATTTTTTAAATGACATGTTAGAAAAAACTTAGGTCTTTATTTAATTTATGTTGTGACTTTATCAATTCTCTTGACTATAGCTTACTAATTTTATTTTGAAATAATATTAGATTCTCAAGTTGTCTAAAAAATTATAGTATATAATAAATTGGTAATCGGACCTTGATGTTTTTGTCTAGCACCATGATGTAGTTGTTCGGTCACATCATTGTTTCTCTACCGTTAGAAATTCAATTCCTATCATTTGAAGAGGAGCAAATTTTTTATTTTAATTGAGTTGGGTAATTATGTATATATATAAAACAATCATATATTATAAAGACTGATGTCACCCAATTTTTTATTTTTTATAAAAAAAACCTTGTCATTTGAGGATGCTATTTGATTTATTGGAGTATCATTTTACCCCCAATTTTAAGGCTTTTAAACAAAAATTTGAAATAAACATGAGTTTTTTATATTTTTTGACATATCTGCATAAAAATGAGAGGATTCAAACTAGTGATATGCGCTTTATTAAACATGGTTTCAGTCAATTAAATTACTTCTTAAAAACTGAAATAATCACGAGTTATATTTGAGATGTTACTACCAAATTTTATTTTTAGCTAATGAAACTCTTCTTCAACGTAAAATTTATCGACTTTTTTCTTTAATTCTTACCATCCATCATCACCGCATTGGTTTTTCAAACAATTTGTCTACTTTATATATTTAAAATGTACGCCTCCTTTCTCTTTACGTAAAATATTTTTTGAAAAATTGTTTTTTTTTTTTTCCTCAATGTATGGTATGACACAAAATTTTGGACAAACCAAATACATTTTCAATAAACTTCTTTAATTTGCGTAAAATTCCGAATTTGAACTTTTACCCCTCATTCTCGCACGCACTCTCTCTCTTGCAATCCATTCTCCGCCAATGCCAGAGGTCGTAGGAAGCCGAAGACCACCTCCATTCACTACCCGTTGTCGTTGTTGCTAATATTTTCGGTAGGGGTGTTCAAGGTAGTTAGCTAACCGCTAACCGTTTATAACTGCTTTTTAATAACCGCTAACTGCTTTGTGCGGTTAATGATTTTAAGGGTATGAAAAAGCGGTTATAATCGCTAACCGCCTTTATTTATATATAATTATATAAATATATATCAATTAAATAAAAAAATCTAAAACGGTGTCATTTTGGTTGGAGAATAAGATGAAACCTAAGGGCATTATAACTAAGTATGTGAAATAAGCCCAAAAAATAGCTTGTTTTTCGGCCAATAGGGCAAAATAAGTCCAAAAAAAATGAGAAAATAAGCCTAAAATATATGAAAAATGAAGACTTAAAATATAAAAAAAATCTAAAAGCCCATTTTAAAAATTAGTTATAATCATTAGCGATTTGAATAATCTAACCACTTGCTGAAGCGATTCTAAAATCCGATAACCACCTAAGGCGGAAGTGGTTGAGGTTATTGCAAATAACCATCGATTATAACCGTTTGAACACTCCTAATTTTCGGCACAAGTTTTTTCGTACAAACCAAACACCAAAAATTGTTTTTCAACGGAAATCATTTTTTACACTTACAATATTTTTAATAAAAAAATTATTTTACTTCGAAACAAACGGACGGTATTGCCGTTCTATCGTGTTTTTCTTGAAAAAATGATACTGCATTACTGTAAAGAATAGGCCAAGATAGATCATCATCAACTCAACTTCTCGATGTTCTATGCTTTTAATTGGTTCTATTTGTCTGAAATGAATGCTTGATTAATCAGCTAGAACTACATTCCAAAAATCAAAATGGCAATTGAGAGGGAAATTGACCATTCGATTCGACACCATCAAAGAAAAAAAATATATAAATATTTTATATATATGTTCTTTGCGTTATCCACGGAGCATGCAGGAAAAACAAATGAACTTCTTGACCTATACATTTATAGGCTGCGGCCGACGGAGAAGTGACCGGAAGACTCTCCAAATTCACTCTTAATTTTTTTTTTTTTAAATAAAATATTTATTCCAAAAATAATTTAAAAGGGGTTGATGACTTGACGCGTAATATCGACTACACAGATAGATATATTCTATTCCACATATTTAAAAATAAATTTTTTTTAAAAAAAGAATTAAAATATATAGATATATATATACACGACTCAAACTCCCCATGATACAAGTGATCATCATTCAAAGATGAGATTAAAAATTCAAGTAGACTGAGACAAAGTAGAGTGGTGGTAGGTGTCCTTAAGATATTATAATGTCGCAGCCTTTATCATTTTTCTATATTGTTTCAAAGTACAGGTAAGTGCTTGAAAACATTAAAAGATTTTTGTAAATAATTGCCCAAATTTGAGGTTTGAATTGTTTATTTAAGATTCTGCGCGCAGATATCATGAAACAGCTTCCTGTTGAAGAAAGCTAGCCGTCGGTCGGACGTTGAACCGCCCGAAATATGATATAAAATAAAGCCTTTTTATTTATTTTTTCCAACCCATGCCATCATCTTTCGATCACTTTCAGATATATATATTTATTTTATTCCCATTATCGGCTTTGTTCTTTCATTTTCACAGCAACAGGTGGCTAGATCTTGTAAATCCCGGTAATGTTGACAGCCCCAATAGAAAATTGCTACTTCTAAAGACGTGATCATAACATCACCCAAGGGTTTCCCACAAAGGTCACCTGTGGAGTATGATTGATCGATATAGTAAGCAAAGATTTCAAAGAATTTGCCCTCGATTTGTGGCGATGATTAGAATATACAACATGGGTTACCAATTACCATGACTTCTGGGGTCGTGTTATAAGTATTTCCCGTGCATGCTTTCTTTTTCAATCACTTTAACCCTCCACCTTAGGCTACACGATTTGAAAAGTCCTTCACGAATTATGACAACTGCCTCCACTTAGTCACCTCACAATTTTGCAAATTTAGTTCTTTTCAAATTTACTTATTTATTAAAAATAAGTAACATGTTATCTAGACCGTCAAAATAATTTCCGTTCCTCCTAAAAAGCTTTTTATTTACTTTTAAATAGATGCTTCTTCTCTAAAAATTTAAAGCTTTTTTATAATATAAAGCGTAAAATCCAAAAAAAAATATACTTAATTTTTATTGGTAGCATGCCACTTTTTTCATATAATTTTTCTTTGAAGCCGTTCAATGTAAAAAATAGCTTAAATTGATCATATGATTTTAAAATTTATAATTTCTTTACAATTATAGGGATTCCTTTATTTTTTTTTTTTTATGGCCAGTATATATTTTCATTAGTATTTCGTACGTGAATGTTGTAGTAGGGGTTTCCATTTTGGTGCACTGCTCAGAAATGACAATATATAGACTCTGAGATATCTCGTGCGAGAGTCTCCTCAGACTTTAAAGTAGTCGTCTAGTCAGTTTTTATGGGGGGCTTGGAGGTGAATTTATTCCCCAAGAGTTCAACTCAAAACTTGATCTCCATGTTCATCACTTAAGCCCTCTGAATTTCAACTCTGGTGCATAATTTGAAATGGAAAATATTATGGGTCAATCAATTCATTACATTTTGAAGTCAATCATTGACTAATGTGAGATTCAATAGGTTCACAAAATTGATTTATAAGTTGAGATGGACCAAATATGATGAAAATCTTAACCCCTAACATTTCTAAAAAAAATTTCTCTAGCATTTTTTTTATGGGTGGACGACCATCTTATTCCCAACTGACTTTTAAGGGTAATCACACCACTCCCTGTGTCTTTAGAGTTATTGCAACCACTCTCAACATAATGGTTAGGGATGACGTCAACCAAAAGATTGTACAAATTTATTTGGATGGCGTTGCATGCACACCCACTTCCCGAAGAAAGAAGGGGAGAGTAAACTGTAGGACAATAGAAGCATGTATGCAAATGGAATAGAATAAATGTGAAGTCTTGCTAAACATAGATTTTGTTTAATGCAAGTTGGTTTGCAGTGTTCATTATTAAAACAATCGGATTATCTAGCTAAGACATGGCCCATATGGATAGAAATGGAAAGATCTATCAAACATTCTTAGCCCTAAAAGTAATTAACTAAGAGTAATGCTACTATTAACACTTATTTTATACTCATTGACATTGCGTATTTGAGTGATTTTTTTTAAAAAAAAAAAAGTCATCAATCTTAAAAAAAAAAATGCATGTTATAGCTAGACATATATTAATATGTATTGATTAAATAATTAATTTTACATTTCCTTGTGAGTTTAAGCTTTTGATATAAGTTGTGTTTTAACTTGATATCAAAGCCAAATGTCCTGAGTTCGAATCCTAAGTCCACAATTTATCTTTTATTTCAATTAAATAATTCACATGTTGAGCATTACCTATAAAGGAAGAGTTTTAGAATCTAAATTAGATTAAGCTAGCTTTTGGGATAAATTGTGGTTTAATATAGTGATATCTGATCCAAATCTAGTCTCTTCAACTTTAAATTTGATTGTCTTCTTCGGTCAATACGTGTCTTCCGAAATAATGTCTACGATGTCGTACTCCTCCATCACTACTTGTGGGGTTTTTGTTTTTGTTTGTCTTGGCCTTCAAGTTGATGATGGATTTGTTGTCTTGGCCTTCGGGTTGAGGGTGAAATAAATTGGTGTGGGGGCTTAACTCTCATGGCTGGATTTTTAGTTTTTATATTTTAGTTACTCGTGTCTTAGATCTAGTCTGCATGAAGCAGTGTTGTTCCTTAAATGTAACTGTACATTGGTTAGTGAAAACTTGAAGTCACTTTTATGACTTTGAATCTTCATAGCATTTGGCTAGGGCTGGGCACGGGTTGGTTCGGGCAAGTTTTGGCCTTTTCGGCCACCAAATCCGCCGGGTTTCTAGTAGAGCGGGGTGGGTTTTGCAGGGTGGGAAGAAGGAAGAAGTAGAAGAAAAAGATTAAGAATAAAGATGAAGAGAAGAAGAAAGAAGAAAAAGGTGGCAGCTATGAAGTGATGAGTCTAGGAATTTTTTTTTTTCCTTTTAATTGTTTATCAGCGGAGCATGATGGGTTGGGTCGGGTACTGCGACCCAAAATTTCCTATACCCGACCCCGCCCCGTCCCACACGGGTAACCCAAAATACAATCCGTATCCACATTTTTTATTTGAAAAAATGGGCGGGTCAGCTCGGATTGGGCGGGTATTTGCCCACCCCTACTTTTGGTTATGATTTTTCAAAGTTGTATACTCAATGATATAAAAGCTTTATACTCGTGAAATTTTATTAATGGAAGTTTCATATTTTTCAAAAAATATATATATAAAGTTTGAACAAATAAAGAGAGCTTTAAACTACAGAATAAATAATTAAATTTACTCTTTTATATAATTATTTTTTAGATAAATAGCTAGGGAGTTGACAATATCCTTATCAGATTCATTGAAACTCTCTGAATATATAATTAGCCTCATTTTTTAAAGATATCATACCGTGTGGGTGAGGGCCTTCAATGTCATTAAAAAAAGAAGTAATGAGTGATGGCCTCACCTAAAAACCTAATCCTCCATACTTGTATCTTGACTTGTACGTATCACTATCACTCACGTAATTTACATGCAGGCCAGGGAAGCAAACAGTTCTGGATACTTGAATCGAGACTTGCTTTTTTTCTTTTTTCTAAGCAAGTCTAGATACATGCAACTGCTGACAACTGTTTACTTCCCCTGCATGTAGGGTACGTGACTCTAACAAATATGTACATAGATAGCATCTTGACTTGCATGCACCTCTTGTTTAATTAATTTGGGTGGTGGGGAAGGGGAGAGGGAAAATGAAATTTCTAATATCAAAATCACGTCAATAATTATTCAAAATAATTGTGAGAAATAACAAAATATCTTAGGAAATGATGTTACCTAAGCCCAAAGCAAAGGCCCTAGCTCAGACTGACACGATCATAAAACCCGTCAAGAGTTTGGCTGTAGGGCGACCGGCGACCGGCGACCGGCGACCCGCAGCCACAGGAGACTGCTATCGGATTTGGATAGCTGCAGACAATCATGAAAGGTGTTCTTTGTAAAATCTTGTGTACGTGTTTCGTCGGCTGGTTAGTTAGCTGAATCGTATCTATGCTGGGGATCCTATATGTGATGTTATTTCTTACCATCCAGACAACATCCATCTAGCTGTCTTTGCAAAAAAAAAACAAAGATTCAGATTCTAATGTAATATTTTGCCAAATCCCCCTCTCCTCTCTTATGTGGATAGAATAATAATGTAATATTTTGCCGCCGGCTGCCATATATCAACTCCGATGATTTTTCAGCTGTGGTTGCCGATTGCAAAAATAAATAAATAAAAGGTCATGCCCTTCTTTGATTTCATATTATCTTTATCTATCACAATTTTTCTATAAATAAGCACAATTTGCATTATAAATAAAAATAATAATAATAAAGAGCATTTAAGAGTATAATTTATAAAAAAAAAAAGTAAGCATTACCCCCAAAAGTTATAGACAAGTTTGTTTAGCCCCAAAAGTTGCCCCTATGAAATTTAATTTCAATAGACTCACAGTTGTTGCCTATAACTTTCGGCCTTGGCGTGATAGCTGCCGTGAACTTCCAGTAGTGACCCCGCAGTGGCTTCGATCCATGAACTTCCACCGACTCCGCAGTACGTGACTGCTTAGACCATTAGGTATGGACACTCCACTGGCTGCCAAGAGGTAGGTAAAATAGAAGCTACATTGGGGTGACCTACTACAGTGCTTTTTGAATTTCATGAGCAATGTTAACTCACGAAATGTAAAACACTAAGCATTTTTTAATCCCAAACGTTGTTTCTTCTTACAATAAAGAATAAAGAAATCATTGGGGATGATATTTAAAGTTTTTTTATTATTATTATTTTTTTTTAAGAAAGATCACGAGCGTATATGCTCTTACATCACAGAGCAAAAAGCTCTTATAAAATTATAGCCGAAATTATAAGGTTACAAGTCATAGATGCTTACATAAAAATCAAAATTCAAATCCTATTTATGATAACAATATCTGTTACCCATAACTAATTTTCAGTTGTAACATTAGATCTATGCCAAGCATATTCAACTCAAAGTATAGGTAACTCATCTTTCTTGGCTTTGGTAGAAGAAAATCCATGCCGAAATTCATCCTCCTAAGCCCAAGAGCCAGAAAACGGATCACATCCACAACCCAAAGGTCTTGAACAATCCTTATTCAAACAAAATTACAAAAAAAAAGAAAAAAAAAAAGAGAAAACCTAGCCTCTACACAAATCTGCTCCTGCGAAGACTAGATCTACTCCTTATCAACCCAAAACGGTAGGAAAACTTCATCATTCTCCTCGTAGATCGCTCACAAGAGCAGATTTAAGAAGAAAATTTTTTTACTCAAAACAAGAAACACAACAATCAAAAACAACAACCAGAGTGGAGGAGATTATGGCATTGGCATGTTCTAAAGAAGATGGGCGGCACGTACAACACCTGGGCGGGTGGACGGAATTGGCTGGAGTTGTTGCATATTGCCAAAACATATCTAAAAAAAAAACATAAAGAAAACAATTGAAAAATAGGTAGAAGGGGAGTGGGAGATTAGGAAGGGCGAGAGGGAAAGGGGGGAGAGGAGGAGGGAGCTCTCAGAATGGTTCTCTGAATGATATTTAAAGTTAATAACTAACTTTGAACAAGTAGGAAGGTAAAATAGAATAGAGAGCAAACTTGCTTAACCGAATATAAATGCTTTTACATACGATGAATGTTCAATCATATTCCTAAGAAAATGATCATTTTGGTATACTTTAGCTTTTCTTGGTAAAGAAAAAATTGGATTTCTGTTTTTTAAATATTTGTTCATACCAGCGCATGTTAGAGCTAGCTAGGAGATAATTGTGTTGGCTTCAGAAGGATTTGCTAGATTGAAGACGAGGATGACTTCAGGAGAACCAATAGATAAGTTACAAGTACATGATAATATATTATTTCAACCGAACAATTTACGTATGAATTCGCTTTTAATTTAATTATAATTACATAAATATTCTAACAATTTTTATGTGTCGGCCCCAACCTAGCTATATGAAATTAATGTACGCATTAATGGAGTTGTTCCCATTTTACTTAATGATTTGTTGGAATAGAATCCTCTCCGGTTCATTATAGACTATAAGGTATCCAATTCAAGGCTAAAGAAATTCTAGTGCCACAAATGTGCCACGTGTCCTTTTAATAAAATATTAATTAATATTTAAAAAATAAATTAAAAAAATTAAAGAATATTTTTAAAAAACTAAGGGGTGGCCGGCCACCCTGTAGGGGGTGCCTAGACCACCACCATTGGCTTGGGGTGGCTTCAGCCTCCCCATGGCCATTGGGAATTTGGGGGTGGCCCGAACTAAAAAGAAAAAAAAAAATCGTTGGCCAGCGGGGGTGTTCGGATCACCCCTTCTAACCGAAGCCACCCCAGACTAGCATCGGCTACCTTTTTTTTATTATTATTTTAGTTTTTATTTATTTTTTAAATATGAATTAATTTTTTTTTTATTAAAAGGACAAATGACACATTTGTAACCCTAAGATTTATTTAAAGAAATCTCAATCATAAACTAATACCCTCAAATCCATAAAAAACTAAAAGATCCGGATCCCAATTTGTTACCCTTGAGGAGGATGAGATATTTATGACTGTTTTGTAGATATTAATGAAATTGCCCCCACCTACTTAATTTTACCCAAAAAAAAAAAATTTAGCACAATAAAGTAATTTTCTCACCAAGTTTCCTTCGAATTGAATTGAAATTTTTTAATTTAGTTTATAAAATTGTTATGTGTTCTGTAATTTGTGAGATTTTTTTTTTTTTTTAATCAAGTACATTTTTTTTTAGTAGTGCATGAAAGCTCCAATTTAACTGATTTTTAGATGTTAGCTAGACAGATAAAAATTTGGGATTTTAATTAGGGTTGTCACCAACTTAAACAAAATTGCTTGGAACAATAAGGGATTGCCAGAGAGAACGTCATTAAGGAGACAATGTCCAAGGAAAATGATTGTGAACCACAGAAAAGTGACCCTGATACCTTATAAAAATTCATAATAAAATATAAGAGAAACTTCACAAATGCTCTTTAAACTTTCACACATTTGAAAAGACACACCCTAAAGTTTAAAACTCTCAATTTTATTACTCAGACTTTTAATTTGATGAACAAATTTACCCACTCCGTTAGGGTTTGGCAACAAACTGACATTAAAATAGATGAAATGATCTTCTATACCCCCACAAACTTTTATAAAATTCAAAGTTTAACCTTATCCTCATATTATAAAGTTTAAAAAAAACAAAAAATTTAGAGTATTTTAGTATTTTTCATAGCCTCTATCAGGGGTTAAAGCCAAAAACTTACGAAAAGATAAATTGAATCAAATTAAAAGTTGAATTAGTGAAATTGAGAGTTTTGAAATTTAAAAAAGCCTTCTTAAAATGAATCAAAGTTTCTCAATAAAGTTTATTGAGTTTTTATGAAGTTAACCCTAAAATATATAAAATGTAAGAGAAAGCGTGTGATAGAGATAAAGTAACAAAGTGGGTGGGTGAAAAATACGAAGAATATATAAGTTAGGGTTAGGTATTGAATAATGTTACAAGTTCATCTTATATATTTTTTAAGTCTATTTTAAAACAATATGATTATTAAAATTATTATTAGACTTATGATTGATTATTATTAAATTATAATCAAATAATAATTTTAATAACAACACCAACTCTTTAAAAAATATAAAAGCGACTTTTTAAGATTACTCCAACATCAATGCCGTATGAAATTGTATTCTAATAAGGAAGATAAAGTAGCGTAGAATAGGAAAGACCTTAAAAAACTAAATGGGGGCTAAACAAAGACATGATTGTACCAGATGATCTTAATTAATACATTGATCAGCACAATCTATGTGTGCATTCCCTTTGATTCCTCGTGGCTCTTGGAGATAATATCAAGATGGTCAACAAAATAGAAGAAAGAAACAGATAATACCAGTGGAAAGATAAAGAAGCGTCAAAATCACGCGAATCTCAAGGCGAGTGCACATGCAGATCACGCCGCGTGTCGAGAATACGAGCCCGTGCCAGTCCTGTGGGGACTTTAGCGTCGCCTTGCACGAGAAAAGGACAAGGACACGTGTACGGTCAAACCTCGTCGAAAGCGACTCGTGGGGATCGCCCGTACGACTTCCTTATTCATTGATCGAGCAGCAGGATATTTATCGTACGACGTGCTGGTTCTGTTTTGTCGGGATGCGAAGGTGGTGGGAGTGTACTATGTAAAAGCCACGTGTCCATTTACCCTCTATGCTGTGGCACCGTCCGTCTTGGCCTTCCTATTCGGCCCTTCACGTGACCTTCCCACTACCGACTGTGGGTTACCATATTGCCCTTTCACACCAGTTTTACCTCTTGCATTCTGGTTAAAACTTAAAACTAATACCAAATTTATAACTACTTTATAATATTAATGTAAACATTATAACTAACTTTTTAATCCTGTCATTGTTAAAAAAAAAAAAACTTATTATGCTTTTTCTATGAGATAGATGTGAAATAAAAATATAATTTTTAGCATTATTATTTTATTTAAATTTAAATAAATGCTAAAAACTACATTGTTTTAACACAATTATCTTCTAATTCTAACGGGTTTCAACTAATACTTAGATCATCAATCCTTTAAAAAAAAAAAATTCAATATTAGTTTATATTAAAAGAAAAATTTATAGCATTACTCTTATAAGTATTTTTGTTGACTTAATTCGGTTTCAAAGAACAAATGCTACTATCTATAGGTTGAAACATTGATATAGAATACTCAGAATTCAATATCTATCATCTATAATGTGGATTCATATATCATGAACGTTCCTGCAAAGTTTTAGCTCAATCGGACCACAAACACTCATCAATCAAAATTGTTGATCAAAGATCCACAAAACGTCATCCGTAGGGGGTGTTTGGACATGTTGCTAGGCTATTTGGACACCGATTTCTACAAGCTCAATTTTGCTTGCTCGCAAGGCCCTGTCTGGATAGGCACTTAACCTGTCAAAACACCCTATACCTGTAACAATTTTAAATGATTTCAAATTATGTCCTAAACTTAAAGATTGTGGGGTTATTATAAATACACGTTTATAGAAATAGAAATATACGAATTTTCACCCAAAAGAGTACGTTTGAGGCTGTGCAAAGAAAGATCATATGTGGGGAGCGTTAAATTGAATATCTTAGAGTTTTAACTATTTTTTTGATAAATCTACGGTTGTGAAGTCTATCGAAATGATCTAGTAAAAGGTGATCACGTTGAAAAAGATTGTAAGTAATGAGACGAGTGGTAAACTTGTCGATCTTATAGAGCTAAGGGCTTGCAAATGGTTGTAAATGTTTATAGTTTTTGTAATATCTGGATAATATTTTGATAATGATTTTTTGGGTTTGGTTGCCCTATAGAGGTTTTACTTTTAAATCTGTTTCTAAAAGATTTCATTTTCGTAACCAAAATATATGTCTCTGTCTCTTTATTGCTTTATACATTTTGGTGATTGAATAGTTTACTGCTTTATAGTATTAATTCCACATAAATTATAATAAACTAGTTTTAAGAGTTGGCATAGCGTGTTTCACTCGTTAATTTAAATTAAAAGTAATTTAAATTTCATTCAATCATGTCTCCCTAAGAATGTGTCAATTGGTTATTTTTCCGACAAATAATTTTTATCCTATGATGGGTATTAGGCAATCAATCTAATCACGTCGGCAAGAGTTTTTGTTTTTTTTTTTGAAAGGACTCGTCGGCAAGAGTTTAAAGCATTAAGCAAGACAAATATAAAAATAAATTTATGTGGAGTGATATTATGATGTATTTAATGTGAACTCATAATATATTTTATGGGGAGTGATACTTCCCAATCTATCCATCTATTTAATCACGTCAGCATGAGTTTTTTTTTTTTTGAAAGGACTCGTCGGCATGAGTTTAAAGCATTAAGCAAGACAAATATAAAAATAAATTTATGTCGAGTGATATTATAATGTATTTAATGTGAAATCATAATATATTTTATGGGGAGTGATACTTCCCAATCTATCCATCTATTTAATTATGTGAACAAATTATTGAAAATAAAAAGAGCATTATTTTTTACATTAAAAAAAAAAAACCTTTTGTTTTAGGCATGTTCTTAAATTATTCTCATATTTTTCAAAAAATATAAACACAATTTACATTAAAATTCATGCCCATCGTGTCATTGGCAATCAAGATATTTTTTAAGTAAAATTTTAAATTTTATTTCATCTTAGATAATAATATTTATTCAGAAGTCACAATCATTCATACTTATAATCGACCTTATTATCATTATATCATACAACATTTGAACGTATTTGAAATGTATGCGGTTTTGATTAGCTACAACTTGTTCTTGTTTGTTTTCTTTTTCTTTTTCTTTTGCATCTAAAGGACAGGATTAGGTGGATTCTGTGTTGATGAGTGCTATTCCCACGAAAAATGATTCAATTTTGCAAATTTTGGTATTTTTGGTTTAAAAGTGCTATAGATTCAAATAAATAAATCTAAAAAAAATTTTAAATTGATGTTGCAAAATTTTTTAAATTAAAAAAATACATTTTTTTCTCTCTTATTTACTATTTATAATCAACACCTTAATTTAAAAATATTTCTAAATTTATTTGTTTGACTGTCTAACACTTAGGATTATGAATTTATTCGTTTTTCTAAATTTAGGATTATGAATATTATTAATCTTGGACGACTTCTTATGATTTGTCTTATGCGTTTGGAATAATTTGATTGCCGTCAAATGATTAAAATTCATGTAGTTGATATGATGTTTTGTGTAGTGGGGATGGGGCTGCTGTACTTATCCTGCAGAAAATTGGCTCATTTCTTTGGTGCTTGGTTTGATTCAAGGAGAGTTTTGTTGACTAATTGTAATCATAATCACGAGGGTTTAGACAGGAATTATCTTGACATGACGGTTGTTTAATTAATTATTTTTTTGTGGAGGAGTAAAGACTAGGGGTCAAATTATATATTTTTGTCTGAGCTAAAAACATTTACAAATTTTTAAATTAAAATTAAAAGAAGAAAATAGATTTGGTAACATCCATTGTATACCTCTAGAGATGACCCAAAATATTCCCTATTTTGTACAATTACTCTGACAGTAAAGGTGGATATAACATGATAGATTGGTCCACTCAAAATTAAATTCACAATTAAAATTTCCGGTCTATAATTTAAATTTGCAAATCTACCAATACCTAATATCTTCTTCAACATACCTACCATAAGGGGCGGAGATAGGATTTATGGTGTAGGGGGATGATTTTTTTTTTTTTTTGTTAATACATTAGAAAGATAGATTTAACTAAATACAAAAGTACATTAATATGTATAATTTCAGTGTCGGTGTGTTTGTGCGTGTTTATATAAAATAAAAGCATAAAAATCTTAAATTTAATCTCATAACATCACAAATAAAATAATAAAATAAACTAAACATGAATTATTGGGTCCAAGAAAAAGGTAATTTGAACATGTAGGGAAACTAAATAAATGGGGGTATTAAATTAATTAATTAATTAATTTTTAATGATGGAAGAGATGGCAAAACTTTAAAAATTTAAAAATTAAAAAAAAAATTAAAGAGAGACACAAATATTATTTTGGGGGGACAAAAGTATCATTTTGAGGGGACAAATTTATAAATATGCATACTTTAAGACAATTTTTGAAAATTTTACCTATGCCTTGGGTCTGCCCTGCCTAACATTGCATTAATTTTACACTTAATTTGCATCCACAAAGTTAAAGAAAAACTTGATTGGTTGGTATAGAAGCCCAATTTGATTGGATGATTTTTTTTTTACCGTAAATTAGATGGGAGGAAATTCTTTCATTATAATTTATTAAAATTTATATTTATCTTTAAAGCATGTCACACTTTCTTAAAAATTGTATGGGATTGAAAACACATGTAAAAATCACATACAATAAGAATGTCAGTCTTAAATTTTTAATGGGTAATTTAATCGGCTGTGGACTACATCTAATGAAGCGGAGGTCATTAGTTCAAATCCTCCTTCTCCTCCCTTGTGTGGACATGAAAAAAAAAGAAAAACAGGTAAAGTCTACTTAACCCCCTCAAACTACTACCCTAATGACAATCTACCATCTAAACTATCAATTGCGACAATTTATTCTCCGAACTACCAAAACAATGACCCCCTCAAACTACCACCCTAATGATAATCTACCTCCAAACTATCAATTGCGACAATTTACCCTTAGAACTACCAAAATAATGATAATATACCTCACAATGCTAGCAAAATAACAAAATTACCCCTATAAAATTTTCAATAAGACAAAAATACTCTTAAAATTTTGAAAAAATAAAATAAATCTTAGTATTTTTGTAAGGGTAATTTTGTCTTTTTGTTAAAATTGTGGGTATATTGTCATTGTTTTGGTAGTTTAAGGGGTAAATTGTCACAATTGATAGTTTGGAGAGTAGATTGTCATTGTAGTAATAGTTTAAGAAGATTACGTGGACTTTACCAACAAAAAAACCAACTTTATCATTGATTTAAGTCAAGTAAAAAATTGAAATATTTATTTAATTTTTTGTGCAAAATTCATAAAGATTTTAAGTACAAATGGTGCACTAACGGAAAGCTAGCTAGTAGTGAAATTTTTTACGTTTAAGAAAAGATTTTAAGTTTTTTTTTTTTTTAATGTAAAATTACAATATGGACAAGAATTTTTTCTATTTCAAATAAAATAAAAATGAAATAAATCTAATAATATACATAATATGAATACTATCACTTTTTTAAAATATATATATATATTACTTATTATAGGGCAGGGGACATTAATGTAACTTGAGAGGTCCTTAGTTAGGATTTTTCAACCATATGAGATCACTTTTTTTTTTAATAAAAAAAAATATTACTTATTATATAGGGCAGGGGACATTAATGTAACTTGAGAGGTCCTTAGTTAGGATTTTTCAACCATATGAGAGCAACATTGGAGAGAAGCAATTATACTATGTAGTATGTAGGCAGACCTAATTCGGTTGTCGGGGATAAGCGCAAAACTGACGTGCCATTATTGTAGGACATTTAATTAGAATAATTAACAAAGGGTCTCTCTTTTTCTAAACAAAAACAATTAAATGGACCCATAAAGGTCCTATAAGGCTATACCTATCCCTCCAAAAGTCTAAATTAATAACTTCCTTCCTGAAACCTTTATAAATGTTTGGGTCGGTTCATTCAATATATGGTGGTTCGTAGACATGAAATTATATTTTATTATTAAATGAAATATATCTGTATAAAACTTTTTGGGACATGCTCACATGAGTGTTTTAAGATAAGGATCTTCAAAGTAAAATTTTAAAATTATGTGAATTTGGTTGGTTCCTTGTATCGGATTTGGCTTGTATACTGTAGTTAAAATTACGGTACACATGCTGTTAACAATTAAATTGTGAGAATTTCATTAAAGTAAACTACAGTATACAAGCCAAATTCGTATCAAATGATTTGAAAAATATTACATATTAAAAATGTGGCATGTTATGAATAAGAATTGAATTTATTTTCACTTGGTTTTGACTTAAAAGAACGTTTTTTTTTAAAAAAAAAAGAAAAAGCGTTTTTTCAAAAGTGAAAACTAAACTTTTGAAAGACAAATTCTTTGTTTATCTCAATAACATGCCACCCTTTTAGTATATAATTTATCAAATTTTATTTGTTTAAAAGTTAATTTTTAAGTGATGTGTCATTATTCGATGAGATCTACAGTGACACATTTTTTAAAATAATTAATATTCTAAGATAGTGACATATTATTTTTAAATTATAAGGATCTGAATTCAAAAGTGTAGTGACCGTCAACTCAACTGGGCTATGTTTGGCATTGACCAAAAAATGGCCTCATGCTATTCATTTACAATTCAACTTCCAATAAATTTTTTCACTTTTACATAAAAATTTTCTTTTTATTTTTTTTTACATCAATCAAATCTTACTTAGAGTCTATTTAAAATTGCGTTTGAGAGACCTAAAAATACTTTTAACATAAAAAAACCTATTTTTTAAAAAGTAGTTTAATAAAAAAATAAAGATCACTTTTAAGGGTTTAAAAAACCTAAAAATAGCAACAAAAAAAAAAAAATTTGGCAAAAGCTTAAAATTAGAACTTTTGCTTAAAAACTTTTTTTGACTTAAAAATTCTATTTTTCAAACGCAATCTCAAAATACTCTTAATAAAAAAAAAAAATTGCAAATACCAAACAGAGCCAGTTGGAACCCTAACGAGAAGCATCTAGAATGGCCAGGTGTAGAGGGATGGAAGGAACAAGAAGGGGGGAGTGATTTATTTTATTTATGGTGACCGCTAAAGTTGTGCAGAAGTTTCGATGAGAGTCCTCCTTTGCACAATTGCACATGGCTGCCTCACTGACACCCGCTAGATCAACCTCCACGTGTTATTACCTTCAGACACAAGCAATCCCGCTCCAATTTTATTTCTTCCACTTGGCAATGGGGCATGTTAAAGCTCTTTATTTAAATCGTGTGACCCTCACAGACTAAATATCACATTTAATTTAATTTAATAATAGTAAATTTGGATGATTATGTTACGTGTTTCGCCTAACGATAAGATTAAGATTGTGATTCATAATTTAATTAGGGAAAGGTGATAAGATTGCGTTTAATATTTCAAGTTGGGCAAATTATTTCTAAGTAGGATGATTATTGGTAATTATTATTACTATTATTATTATCTTAACATGTTTACATAAGAGAATGGAAATGAGAAAAGATTCAAACTAGTGATATCTGCTTCATGAGACACGGTTTACAACCGATTAAGCTACCAATTGAAGACTATTAGTAATTTTCTTTACGTAGGATGATTATTTTTCTCCGTACAAATTGTTAGCGGGATTTTTTTTTAATCTCTTTTTTTCTTTGTAATTCTATTTATAGAATAAGGTTTAAGGGTTTATGTAGTTTAGCAATTTTAAAAATTAGTAAAATTGTAATTTAGTTTTTAAAATCATAAGTTTTAAAAATGAACCCTTTTACTTGCCATTGAAATAACCATTTTTCTCAAATGCATTTTCAAACAAAACACTTTTTATAATTATTTATTTATTTTAGAAAAAATACACTTTTGGCCTGCGATATTGCACGGCCAAATGGACTCTAAGTTAAAATTAATATTGTAGATAATTTTTTATTAACAATTTTATGTTGTGAGGCCAAGTTCCCTCTAAGAACAAGCCCCAAAAAAATCATGTTACACACATGAAATCCGAGCTCGTAAAATATTAATATAATGTAACATATATATCATAAACAGTAATCTCCTGATTAATTGCTGTAAAGAGATTACAAGGGATAAGAAGGGAACATTCTTTGAGTTTAAATGTATTTATATTCATTGTTTTTCGACTTTAATCTCTCACTTAGCACTTGATATTTTGCTTCTTCAGCATTTCTAGAAGTATATTTAAAAATCCCACCTAACCTCTTAGAAGGCTACCAAAGGCCAAAGGTTTTTATTTTATTTGATTTACTTTGTAAAAGGGCAAAGATCGATACATGGATTATTTGTAATGAGGCTACTCAAATAACACAAAAGTCCGGGGAGCTCAAGACAAGGATTGCAAATTCTATCAACTTGGGGTTGGCAGGTAAACATCTTAAACTGTCTTAAACAAGTGAGTTTTATTGTAACGATGCCTACACAAATAAATGTTAAAAGAAAATAAAAAGGGCTAGGGTTCAAAACATAAGAATTTATTTTTATCTTTTTACCAGCTTTTAAGCTTCAAAAAAAAAAAAAAAAAAAAAAACAATTATTCTCCGAGCTCATACGGTGCCGGAGAAGAATGTGAGGCTGAGGCTGATATCTACTGAAAGATCGTTTTCAAGACACATGGATGATCGGGAAACTGTTGGTGTCTGTTTCATTGATTGACCTTAATTTGGTTGGAAGCTGGAGCCGCCATTGATGGTGTAATTACTCCAGAACAACTCTTTTCAATCCGTATATGGTATAGATCTTACTATAAACAAAAACCAAAAGAATAAAATGTTCGCATATGAAAAGAAAATAAATAATAAATACAAACACCCCACTCCAACAAGGCTCTTCATGCCATAACGGGATAAGATAACCCCAGTTCCAGCACTCAGCAGCAGCAGCAGCAGCAGCTGCTGCAGCATCAGCATCTGCTCTTTGATATGATTGATTGTATTCCCTATGCTCCCCTCCCTTCCTACCATTCTGCTTTTTTCCTTTTCTTTTTACTGGAACGAACCAAACAACCCTTTCAAGTTTCAAGATTTTAAAAAGTTTCATTTATTCTGTCTATACCCTTTCCCTTTGTTTTAACTTTTAATAATAAGAGACTAATTACTTTATTTGATCAATTCATCAATATATATATGAGGAAGGTTATATATTTGCATGTACCCTAGTTTTTTATTTTATATTTATTTCTCTACTTATAAAAACTTACTACAAAAATATAATTACTCTCTTCTTTCTTCTTTCTTCTTTTTTCCCTCAAATATTTAATTTGTGTTATTGATATGCCTATATGTTAATTAACACCCACCGATACAGTAGTACTGTTGAATATTCCATTAATGTTATTTCATATATTTTTTTGTCAATTATATTGTTTTTATTAAAGATAAAGTTTTCCTTCAAACTGGGTTAAAAGAACTTCCACCAACTCGATCTATAAAAATGACAAGTTTTATTTGAATATGTGAGATGCACATATTTTTTTAATAGTATAGACAAAATTTAAATAAATAATATTAAAAATTCATAGTATCTTACATATTATTAAAAAAATAAATATATATTATTTTTATAGAAAATTTTATCCTTCAACCAAATTTAAAAGAAAAGTATATCCTCTTATCAACTGCTTATAAGACCCTAACATCATGTTACGAGAGCTTGTCCAACAATACATTTGATTTGACAATTAGAAAACGAAAAGTAAAAACTAAATGTCTAATTTGTTAAAGCTCTTCTTTTTTCTTTGCCATAAAAAATACAATATATTTAAAATTACTTTTATGTTATATTAAAATATCTTTCTTTGAAAAAAAAAAAACTCCCTCAAAAACACATTACCTTAATTAACAATCGAGAAGGTTCTCTTAGGTTCCTCTTGTACTACACTTCCGTGGGCGTGCTCGATCTGTTTTGTCTAAGAGAAATGAAAAAGTTGGAAGAGTGACCTATAAGAATAAGAAAGGGGGCTATATATTATTATTACATTTAAAAGTAATACCTCCGGCTGACTCCTAGCATTTCCAGCAAGTTGACATAAAAAAAATTAAAGAATACCCTAAACTAAATATAATACTAATTATTATTATCTCTTCCACTGCTTATGGAGCAGATTTTCAGATTTTCTGGCCTATAATCAGGAAGACTATGTTATAAAAAAATTAAAATTAGGTGAGTGGGATGGTTGTTTTGTCGTTCAATTAAAACATGACAGTGGTAAGTATAACCGATAAGGTTGTGGGGTAAACGACTAATGACAGAAAGCTATGTCTTAGATTGTAAACCAAGATTACAAATTCACAAATCCATGCAGTAAATTCTGAACAGGATGTCCCACCTCTGCCGCCGGTGATCCTGATTAACTGTTGTGTGTTTAAATTATTTGTTAATATTTTTATTTTTTTAAAGGAAATTAAAGATAAAATAAACAAAATATTAATATTTAACGGAGTCAGAGTTCAAAATAAAAATGTTAGGGATAATTTCACTAACCCCCTCAAACTTTAGCCATTTTTGCAAACACCCTAACATTCAAAAGCTCTCACTTACCCCCTTAAACTTTCAAAAATTCTCACTTACCTCCATCCGTACAAATTAAGGCATAAATTTTTTAAAAAAATACCAAAATACCCCTGTTTTTCATTTTAAAAAATAAAAAATATTTTGGAAGTTGACATTTTAAATAGTGAATTTTAAACAGTAACTTTTGTATAAAATTCAAACTTCCAGATATTTTTTTTTATTTTTTTAAAAATAAAAAACATGGGTATTTTGGTCTTTTTTAAAAAATTTGTATCCTAATTTGTACGGATGGGGGTAAGTGAGAATTTTTGAAAGTTTAAGGAGGGTAAGTGAGAGCTTTTGAATGTTAGAGGGTATTTGTAAAAGTGGCTAAAGTTTGAAGGGGTTAATGAAATTGTCTCAAAATGTTATTACCATAAATATTGTTGATCATGTATATATTTCTATTTACTGTTCTGCATGTGATAGTTTTATAATTATCACAAGTTAGATGCATTTGGCGGTTGAGTATTTTTTTTTTTGTATGTTCATACAAGGAAAGGGGAAGATTCAAACTAATGACCTTTACTTCATGAAATGTAATTTACAACCGATTAATTTACCCGTTAAGAACGGCAATTGTGCATTTGAGAGTTTTTCATAAACATTTTCTCTTGAAACTCAAAGGCTACAGTCAGGGAGTGACAGAATTAGAAATCAATTTTAAGGGGGTTAAATTGTATTAAAAAGGAAAAAAAAAAAAAGAAAAAGTTACAAGAGCCAAAGTAATAAGAAAAAAAAGTCTTTAATTGTTTTTTAAAAACAAACTTAAAGATTAAAAAACATTTTTTAATAATTTGTTTTAGGGGAAAGGGCTGGAGGGTGAGGGTGTCGAAGATAATAAATGAGACAATTATCCGATGCTAAAGTCAATCTTTATTGTTTAACTAACAACTAACAACAACAACAAGCACTCATAATATAGAGTAATAATGATCATGTAATATATATATATATATATATATATATATATAAAGTAATGATATAAGGAGGATTAAAATTCTTTTAGAGTTATTTTCAAATATAATGTGTTATTTAAAATTATTAATAAATTAAAATTTAATAATGATCATTTCAAATTGGATGATAATTTTAAATGTCATATCACATTTAGAATGACTATAGGAAAACCCTAGTCCTTATTATATCATTATTCCATAATATAAGGCATAGGCATTTCATACTTTTATCTTAAATTTATAAGCAAAACACTACAAAATCCTCTATATCGAATATGCATCTTAAATATAAACAGTACAACGTTACATATAACGAGAACTATTTACACATCCACCTCATTAATATACAATTTATCTTTGCACATCTATCTTTTTCCAAATTTTTCTATTCCATATTTCTCTTCTTCCAAAATTTTCTTATATATATATATTTTTTTCTCAAAAGTTAAAAATATGATATTTAGGAAAAATATAACCCTTATAAAAAAATAAAAATAAAATTTTAATGATATAAAAAAAAAAAAGATAATTGAATATATGATGTTTTTTTTTATAACTTTTTAGCTAAATTAGATAACGTAAATTTTAATTGGTCATTTTGTATAAAAATATACATAAACTAATGTGAATGCTTAAAGACTAACAACAAAGGTAACTCTCATTTTACAAATATAATGACCATAAAATGGCTGGAAATATACCAAAAATTTCCACATAGAATTTCATCAATAGTTATTGGAGAAGTTAAACAAATTTAATTTGTTGAGTCATTAACGATTATCATTTCGATTTTCTTTTTGCTTTGAATGTTTTATTTTATTGTAATGAAAAATCTCAAAAGGCTTAAAAAAATTCTCATCGGCCTATCACGCGCTCCACCGCCCTCGCTAAGACTAGGGGCGTCGCTTGCAAAAAAAAAAGGTCCAAAGGCAGGATCACCACACAACGCGGTCATCGTACACGTTTCAATTTCAAATAAGACGAAGCCACGTAGGATCCAAACAGGGGGCACGTAATGAAATCTGCATTTTGAGGGTTGCCACATGGGAAGGGCCAAAACCGTTGTCTAGGCCTGCATCTAACAGGCAAGTAACTGGGAAATTTCTGATTATTTTAACCGCAGTGGAAATTTGAGCTCTCTGTTTTTAACGCAACCAGGGTTTAACCCAACCCAACCACGGTTAAGCCCCACTCCCGTAGCAGTTTATAAACGAGCCCACCTTGCCGGTGATTTAGTAAACAATCAATCCCAAACCCCCTCCCCGAAGATGATGCTCGGAGAGCAACACCGTCCGAATCCGACGGTCCACATCCCTCCGTGGACAGTCCAAGACGATCCAACGGCCGATTTGTACTCTTCTTACGCTTTAACCCCCCTCTCCGCGAACTCTGACGGCAATGGCAACGGCAACGGCAGCGGGGAGTACTCCCCTTATTATCTCCAGGAAGCCCTAACGGCGCTTCAGCGTTACTTGCCCTCCAACGGAAGCCCCGAGATGGACTCGGACTCGGAAATAACGGGGTCGGACGCGCCGGTCGACGCCTACTCTTGCGACCATTTCCGGATGTTTGAGTTCAAGGTGAGGCGGTGCGCACGTGGAAGGTCACATGACTGGACCGAGTGTCCATACGCCCACCCTGGCGAGAAAGCCCGCCGCAGGGACCCGAGAAAGTACCACTATTCCGGCACGGCGTGCCCCGATTTCCGAAAGGGCAACTGTAAGAAGGGCGACTCTTGCGAGTTCGCGCATGGGGTGTTCGAGTGCTGGCTCCACCCGGCTCGCTATCGCACGCAGCCATGCAAGGACGGTACGAGCTGTCGTCGGAGGGTCTGTTTCTTTGCTCACACGACGGAGCAGCTCCGGGTTTTGCCTCAGCAAAGCCCGAGAAGCGTCGGAAGCTCGGTGAACACAACCGAGTCGTACGACGGGTCGCCGCTGAGGCAGGCGTTTGAGGCCTCCTGTGTCAAAACACTACCTTTCCTGTCCACCCCATCGTCTGTCTCCCCTCCGGCGACACCTCCGGCGGAGTCTCCGCCTATGTCGCCGATGACCCCGTCGCTGAGTCGTTCACTGGGTTCAAGTGCGATCAATGAAATGATGGTCTCGCTTCGAAATTTACAGCTCGGAAAGGTCAAGTCGTTGCCATCATCCTGGAACGTTCCAGTCGGGTCTCCCGTGTTTGGGTCCCCGAGAGGCTCCATCCTCCGACCCGGTTTCTGTAGCGTGCCTACGACCCCGACCCGGGCCGCCCCTACCCGTCCTGGAATCGGGTACCATGATATCTGGGAGCAGGGTTGCGAGGAGGAACCGGCGATGGAGAGGGTAGAGTCCGGGCGGGACCTGAGGACTAAGATGTTTGAGAAGCTGAGCAAAGAGAACTCCTTGGGTAGGGCCGACCCGAACCAGTCGACCGGTGCCCCGGATGTGGGTTGGGTCTCGGAGCTGGTGAAGTGAGCATCTGCCTAATCAATCCGTACACGTGGGTGGTTGAGATAAATCTCCGATGATTTCTTTTGCTAAAGATCTTTGATTCTATTTTGGTGACTTTATTTTGTTCCTTCTCTCACACTGTGAATAGTGTCTGAAGCAAAGTGAGAGGACGGCTCTAGAATTTGATTTTGGAAGCAACAACGCGAAGATTCTGTGTATATATTTAATATCATCAGATGGTATGGGGGTGAAGAGTAGAATCTCTTTTTTGGGGGCCTGAGAATCGGCAGAAGACATTAGATTGTTAAGCAAGCAAGCCAAAAAAAAAAAAGGACCTTTTTTTTTTTTGTTGCTGTATAGGTCGCAGTGGATCATTCCTTTTTCTTTCTGTTAATTATTGCTGTGTTTCTTCTCATTATCACCATCCTACTTACTGATCTTGAATCTTGATCCTTGTAAATGTTATTTCTTGGCATGTATTTGTTCTTATCCTACTGCAATTATTAATGTATTGTATATTTTTCATCATTGATTTTTTTTTTTTTTTTAATTATCATGCCTGGAGCTCGATCTGTTTGTAGATGGATGTGTGCTTGGTTGCCATTAATGGATCTTTCTCCAAATTTCATTCTGATTCTTGGGTTGGGGAAAATCTGCAGATAAATCCTCTCAACAGCAAGATTGCCGATGCCCTCTTTCTCCTATGTTTTTTCATTCAATATCTGTTATTCATTTTGGGATCATCTGTGAGTAAATCCTTTTCCAGTAAGACTTGTTCTAAGAGGACTAATTCGTAACAATATTTTTTATTATTTAAAAATATATATATATATATATATATATATATATATATATATATATAAGGGTTATTACTTGTTAGCGTTTTAAATATTATTCAAGTCATTCTAATTTTTTTTTTTTTATGTCTATTGATCAAGTAATTGACATTGCAAGTGATGTAAAAAATAGCATTATTTTATGTCATATCAGCATACTATAATTATAGTCAAGAAGATGATAAACTTATTTTTTCATAAAAAGAAAGTGGAAAACTGTCTATTGTTTTGCATGCTGATTAGGGTAGGTTAGATTGACTATCAATAGTCAACCATCAATGGGATGTCCTTGTTTAAGGGGACACCGGAGGATTAGGTTGATGAGTGAATTTGGTTGTGATATAAAGTGCTGGGGATATACAGTTGGGGATTTATTTTTCACCATAAAGTCCTTTCATTTACTTGACAGGGTCCGCAAAATTTTCAGATCTTTGTGGGTCACAGTTGGAATTTTCAAGCAGCTGAGAAAGAAGTGTATCTGACAACCGGAAATAATGGTAGTAGGACATAGACCATATTTGAGGGAAAGGAAAATTTGGTCTGACAAAGAAAAATTTTTTTGATTTGTGTGGCTCAACTTTGCCTTTGCCCTCTGATTTGACCCTTCCAACACGCAACATCATGACTCTTCCCTCTCTTTTGATCTCAGCTGTTCAAGTGCTTGGAGTTTCTTTTGATGATGTGTACCCCTCAACTCTCCACCGTTCGATTGTCTTAGATTGTAATGTTGATGAGATATAGGCCCCTACTTTCAATGTGTGCAGTGTCATTAATCTATTCTTGATAGGTGTAGGGCTGCTTCGGTGGTGCGATATGTAATTTGATTATATAAACGATGGCATTTTTTTCCCCTAAGCTGCTGATAACCGGATTTAAGTGATAATAAGTTCAACTGTTTTGGAATATTCAAATGCCAGAAGGTCCATGGGTTCATATAAAAGCCCATCAGCCCAAAGGTTGTCTCAATTCGGGTCTAGGGTTAGGAGGGAAAATGGGAATGAATGGACTAAACAAGAACATGCATTGCATAGACAAATCTTATATTTATGGATTGAGATTTAATCATTATTTATATCAAAAAAAAAAAAAAAAACTAGTAGACAAACAGTAAATTTAATTATTTAATATCCTAAAAGTAATATTCATCATTCCTAAATCGGTCACGAGCTTAATTAGTAGTTGCAGGCATCAATTTAAAGGTGGATCGTGCAATTAATATGTTAGGACAAATAAAGAAATAAAAAAAACTCCCATTTCATCATTCTTCAAAGTAGATCCTATTTTCTTCCTAGAAGAAACAAGAGGTATGTCCTAGAAGCCTCAGAAAAAAGAATAGAGCTTTATTATCATTACCTACACAAAGAAAAAGGAATGCCTTTATTGCCAATTTGAAGACCTTTGACAAGTTGGATAATGTTCATTACCCCTAGCTAGGCCCTAGACAAAAAAAAAAGAAAAAAATACTTATATAAAAAAAAAAAAATTAGATAATGTTCATAAACTTGTAAGAATTTAATGGCACGTGTAAAAAACTGTTAACTCTTAATTAATTAAATGAAAAAAAATCATTCTCTTGCCTATGTAATATACACTATTTTTATTAGCTTTGTGTATTTTAAAACGGTTGAAGGATAGTATCTAGTTACTTATATGGAAAGGTATTTTTGTTTACTCAAAAAGTAGAAAAGACAAAAATATCATTTTAATATAACTAATGGAACGAGCGACCCTATTTTTTGTATTTATCGAGATTTAAAATGTGAAACTGATGATAATTAAGATAAATAAAATAAATAAATAAATCATGGATGTTGGCCTGGGTGTTTGCATATTTTTCATTTATTCATATTTAGAAATTTCATTTTCAACTAGATAGCTCAATCAATTAAAAATCACGTCTCATAAAATAAATGTCATTAGTATGAACTTTTTTCATCGATCCTCTTGTGCAAAGATAAAAAGATTAAAAAGAAAAAAAAAGAAAAGAATCATAAAGAAGATTTAAATAAATTAAAAGAAAAACAATTACGGTTTGCAAGAGGCAAAAGGCACGAGCCGTGGGATTGTTTCTTGTATTTGACTGGCCAGTGGCCAGAGTCGTCCGTTAATAAAGAGATGTTTCCAAAAATGTACATACTAGAGTTTTATTTTTATTTTTTGTTCTACGATAATCGCTCAAAGAAGATGCAGTCATATGTTTGCCGACAGTTTGTTGAAGGAAGGCCCAAAAAATGTCGCTATTCCTTGCGAGGGAATTGGGACAAGTGGACAACTATGCCGCGTCACATTGATCTGGAACAGCATCATATCGCATGTCGGACACGTGTTTTTGCCTCCAACACACAAATTTGGATATGTCTTCATCTTGGAAATGCAACATTTGAGAGCCTCTGGTCCCCGTCGAATTTCTGGACGATTCATGGAAAAGCCCCATAAAAAATAAACAATGTACAAAATAGGCACCATAAATTCTGGAAAATATTCCTTATTTAGAATAAATTAGAGAAAACTTTAATTTATGTCTAATTAAATCATAGAGTTGATTTTTTCAGAGACGTAGGCTAACATCAAAGTTCAATGCCAAATGGCGGTATGGACCGCAACCCTTTGTTTTCTTCATTTTTCCGGCGGTTCCTTTCTTTATAGACTCTTACCACCATCCAACAACCTTTTCTTTTTTGGCCTCGCATTCCTATTTTTTTTTTTTGAGTATTCAATAAGACTTTTGAATGCATTAGTCAGAAAAGAAATTGTTGAAATTTTTGTCCACCGCGTACGCCATACGCATGTAATATTCTTCGAGCTTTGTCGTAAACTACATAACATCCCATTTAGTAAGTCATAGGTGAAAAAATTTGTGGGCTTAACTCATCTCATAAAACCGGATCAATAAGAGAGGATTATCCACTTCTTATAAACATATCCAAGATCTTTTTCATGAGCAATTTGAGATTATTCCTTAATACATTTCTCACATGATGAAATTTGTAGGTAATTCATCTCATAAAAACCAATAAGAGATAATTGTCAACTTCTTATAAACATGCCCAAAATCTTTTTCACAAACAACATTATTCTTCAACAATAGGTATGATACCTAAACGAATGATTGTTTACCGCCTCTCAAAAACAAAATCTTCTTTAATTATTTCTAAATGACAAATCGTTTAGGTGACTCAATAGATTTTAGTGATTGAGTATGTGACCTACTCATTCAAATAAGAAATTTGATTCAAAGCAAGGGAAAAAAATGGGCCCGTGTCTTGAGGAAGAACAAAGAATAAATAAATGGTCAATGACAAGCAAAGAAGATTACCCAGGAAAATGGGCGATTTGGAGGGTGATTACCCGGCACTTCGAGATTACCGTCAAGCCAAGTAATGCTTTTTCATTGGTTGCCCCTTTATTTATTAATTTATTTTATCCCCATTGTCTAAAATATTTGTTTTTTAACTCCTTTCAGATTGACGAATACGAGGTTGTTTTGCAATCTGATGGCGACAGGATCGACTAGATAACTTATTATAATTATTACGGTGTTAATAACAGTTCAAAGCCATGTCTGTACACCATGATGTGGGTAAACCATATCTTTTGATCGAAAATTGGTGATTAGAATAATTTATAATTAGTCTTGATCACTGACTTTCCATTCTTTCTTCCATACACTTCGATGCATGGAAGACTATTTCCTCCGTGAGGATGTTTGAAAGTCAAATGGGCCTTTTTGTCAGAGGCTCGTGGGCTTGTTCAGTGATTATTGGAAGAAGACCAAGAGCTCAAGTCAAAGTCAAGAGCCCACAAGCAAGGCTCAACTTCGGCCCTAGAAAACAAAGCCTAGTTGGGTTGAAATTTTGAGTGCTATAACTTTTACTATTTTTTTTTTTTTAATATGACACTTAACACATTAGTCACAAAAATATAAATCCCGCCACATGATAGTTTGTGTGATGCTTACTTTCATAAAGAGTAATGTGATATGCTGTATAAATATCCCACAAAACTAATACGGCAGGGTTTAATAGTCACTATATATATATATATATTAAACAAGGGCTAATTCAATGATTATTGGAGCTTGCCACACTAGTTTAGTAGATATTTGCGAGATGTTTGTGTTCTATGTAAATTTTTTTAACGAATAACGTGATATCATTGATGTGTAGCACTACTTGTCCATAAAGTTTGTAAGAACATATCCAACAAGAGTAATAAAATATCTCCTTAAAAATTAAAAATTTATACTTTAGCTATTCATTTTTCTATAAACACTCTAACAAATTCTTTATTCTACTATCTATTTTTTTTTAATATTATTTTTTAATAGTTAGATGAAGGGAAAAAGGATTAGGAGAGAAAAGCAAGATGATTTTTTTTTTTTTTTTTTTTTTTCATATTAGAAATAGTAATAACTAAATATAACTATTATGAAAGATATAAAAGCTATGATAGAGATGCTGCATGTAAGGGGTTGTAACACCCAAAGAATTTTCCTTGAGTATTTATTGATTCAAATAATTGTACGTTTTGATGCCGACAAGATGAGAATAAGCAGGGTAAAAAATCCAAGAAAGTATTCAACGAAATAATTGAGAGGGCTAGAAGCTGAATAACCTAAACTTAGGTTTCATTTATTTCAACGTAAATTATCTTTGGTACTGTTCAATGTTTTGTGCGAACGAAAATAATACAAATATGCAAACCCAAAAAAAAAAAACCAACATAATAATCTAAACGTGCACAACCAGTGGCCTTTTTTCGTTCCCTCTCCCTTGGCCACAGTCAAGAGGATTTAAGCTTCAAAGTTATGAAAATATTAATCAGTATATATACGTACTTTGCAGCAGTTGTTGTGAAACTAATATTAAGGTGGCAGTTTATGCTTCTCCTCGGATGCAACCTGTGCTAATTTTCATGTTCGTTGGATTTTCTCTTTGTTTTTGACATGTCTTCACAAAAGGAAAAAAAATGAATTCGAACTAATAACCTCTGTTTCATTATGAGTAATCAGAGTCGATTAAACTATCTCTTGGAGACGTTTGTCTTTGTTAAGTGATAAGAAAATGTAAATTTAATTACTTTAAATGGGATGAACTGACAGAATCTTATTTTAATTTGGAAAATATAATATGAAAAATAATATTTAAATAAAATAGTGAAAGTAAGTAGTTAAAAATGTGAGACAACATAGAATACTTTAAAAATGTTGATAATTAAAATAGAAAAATATAATCTTTAACCATTTTAGTGCGAAAATTTGATAAAATTGCGTATGATCAAAACAATTATTGTTGCTTGCAAAAAGGGAAAGAAAGTAAGGGGAATCCCACCTCCATATTATATAGCTCTAGTTCTAGCTCTAGCTCTGGTAATAGTCCCTATGGCAGAACTTGCGTGCACTCTTATTTCTAATGTTGCGACATTAAATTCTTTTATATTTTTTAAGTAATGAACATAAAAGATTTTTACAAAAAATAAAAAAAAATTTATTGCCAAAATAAAAAAATTAAAAATTAAAAGAAAGAAAAGGAAAGAAAGTAAAAGGAATCCACTCATTATGACCTCTCAAAAGGTGGCTCAACCCACCTCATTCTCAAAAAAATTATTCTTAAAATCAATCATAATATTCTTATTTTTTTACATCAAATTAATCATTTTTATTATTATTCAAATAAAAAAAATCACTACAAAATTGAATTTTTTATTTTTTATTTTAAATTATTCTTATTTTTTTTCTCTCATATTAATTAAATCTACTACGTATCATTCCACTTCTAGATCCCATTTTATTTCCAAACATAGCCATATAGATTAGCTCCAGCTCAAGTACTACTCCCTGTGGCAGATGTGTGCCAGTCTTATTTCCAATGTTGCGCGTGACATTAAATTCCCACTTTAATCGTCATAAAAGCTCATGCAAAAAAAGAAAAAAGAAAAAGAAAAAAAGACAACGGTGTTAGAGTTTTTAACCCATGAATGAATGTAAAGTTTAAATCTATTTAACCCTCTCAAATTATTATTTCAATAATAATTTATCTTTTAAATTATCAATTACAATAATTTACCCTTCAAAACTATCAAAACAATAACAATGTACTTTCAAATGCTAACAAAATAACAAAATTACCCTACATAATTTTTAATAAGACAAAAATACCCTAAAAATTAGAAGAAAAAAAATTAGTATTTTTGTTTTTATTTTAGTAAGGGAAATTTCATCAATTTGTTAAAATTTGAGGTACATTGTTATTGTTTTGGTAGTTTGTGGGGTAAATTATCGTAATTGATAGTTTAGAAAATAGATTGTCATTAGGGTGGTAATTTGAAGGGATTAAGTGGACTTTACTTATATATATATAGATTTTACAATAGCCTAAATAATAAAAACATAGGAGTAATTATGGGACAAGAAATTGCTCTTACCCTTTCAATTTGAAATTAAATGAAGATTAGTCATTTCATGGACATAATTTAATGTTGTTGCATTCGATTAAAAAACAATGATGGAGAGAGGTATGCATCATTTTATTTTATTTGATTCAATTGTAAAGTATAGATCATCAAAGATCTTGATACGAGTTTTTAAGAAGTAGTTTAATCGGCTATGATCACGTCTAATGAAGCGGAAACTATTAGTTTAAATTCTCCTCCTCCCTCTTATGCGAATATGTAAAAAAAAAAAAAACTTCAAAAGAGATAAACAATCTCATCATTAAAAAAAAAAAAAAAAAAATTAACAATTGAAACCCTAAATGCAATTGCTAATATTTGTAGAAAGCAACCATAACTCTAATAAACCTTTCGTTCCTCATTTCTCCTATCCATCCAGAATAGTCAAAAACACTAATTAACAAAAAAAAAAAAAAAACTTTCTTCACTTTTCGGTCAAAAAAGAAGATTTTACGTCACATTAACACACATTTTCGTTGTCTAAAACACAAAAAAAATAAAATAAAATAAAATAATCAAACAAACCAACGGTGAGACAAAAGACATTATATATATGTATTATTTTTAAATTAAAATACATGGAAATTAACCGACACCAAAGTCAACCTAGATAAAGACATATGAAAAACATGTTGTCTCATGCATGCAGACTGCAGATCTTCTGCTGCTGCGAAATGCTTAGGGACCAAGACATTCTCCAGGAGTTGCAGTTTGTGTTTGTTTCCACATTTGCTTTTACACATCTTTTTCTGCAAAAGGGGAAGTTTTGTGTTTGATTCTTTGTCATGGTTCGGTTGGGAGGATGAGTTATGGAATTTTCAAAGGACTACTTCTATCGTAGTATTATTAACAGCCTCACAAAAAAAAAAAAAAAAAAAATTGTTTTTTTGTTTTTAACTATTTTAGTGAGCGATTTGATGAAAATGTTCTAAATGCCTCCCTAGTAGCCTCATTATTCTTGTGAAAAAAAAATTAGTGAGTGATAGCGAGTATGATTCACTCATCAAATGAATAAAAAATTATTAAAATAGTTTTTCTCTCTCCCTCTCTTTTCACTTACCAAAAGAAAAAACATATATTGAATGGAAAATAATCCTTGGTTGAGGTGAATGATAATTGGAGAGGAAATAGTCTTATTCATAGCATAAGAATGTGTCATTTTTTTGAAAAGTATTACCGTAAAGGGAAAAAAATTAAAAATGTGATCGTTTGGAAAATATAAAATTTTAAAAATATGATAGTTAGAATAAAAAGAATACTAAAAATATGACCATTAGAAAAATACAAGCATTCAAAAATATAAATGTTGGAAAAAGAATAATTTTTTGAAAATAATATTTAAATAAAATAGTGAACGCAAGTAGTTAAAAAGGTAAGGCGTGCTGCTAAGGGTACTTTAAAAAAATTGATAATTAAAATAGAGAAATGTGATTTTTAACTATTTTGGTGAGTAAATTTGATAAAATTGCTAATATTATTAGATAAAAAAACCAAATGTGTGGGGAAGACCTCATTTCTCCTCCCCCTATACTCCCCTATTCTTTCATTCCTCCCTTCTTGTTTTTTCATTTTTTTTTTAGTTTATTTTTTTGGTTTTTTCGACTAGTTCAGTTGCTCCGGTCATCCCTTTGTTTATGTTACACTGCCTTTGTCTGCTCTCCACTATGTTGCACTGCTCTTCACCTCCTTGGAATTGGTTGGGCTTTT
Source organism: Carpinus viminea (assembly GCA_013348765.1). Classification (NCBI taxonomy): domain Eukaryota; kingdom Viridiplantae; phylum Streptophyta; class Magnoliopsida; order Fagales; family Betulaceae; genus Carpinus; species Carpinus viminea. The sequence continues at coordinate 14,376,340 of CP054667.1, forward strand.
CATCTAGTTTTTCAAATTTAGATCTAGTCTCATTTGCTGCCCATCGGCGCAAAACGACTCAATCTTGTCCACCATGCATCGGTCATTGCGCTTCGCCTCTCTCGCCCCAGCTATTGTAACTATTTGCTAGTTTTTTTTGTGTGTGTGTTTTATTTATTTGTTTAATAAGGGTTTGACTTCTCCATAAATATGCTTTCATGGCAATATTTGGGGTGGATGTTTTTGTTCTGGCCTTTAGATCGAGGAGGATTAGTTTCGATGTGAAGGTTTTGATCCAATGGCCAATAAAATAAAAGTTGGGAAATAAGGGCTACTTATGTATTAGATTGAATCTACCTAGAGCAGATCTGTTGTATAACTGAAGTTTGGATATAGGTTAGCGTATGTTAAAGCCATAGATATGATCTGATTGTAAGATTTTTTTTGTTTAGTCTCTATAATGTTGTAACCTCATAACTAGGATATCATTGTAAGATTTTTATGTTTTGTCTTTATGACGTTTTAACCTTATAGCATTGCCGCTAAATGAACTTTATGCTTTAATGTAAGAACTTTATATTTTTGATTTTTTTAATGAATAAACATGACTTCTTAGACGAGAAAAAAAGCTCTCTAGGGTTTCTTAGCTTCAGCCAAGCCACCATCCCCCTCCTAGAACGCCGTAACTACAGGGGAGGAGGGATGGCCTCCACCATCTCTCCTTCCCACGCCCTCTAGGACTCTAGTAGTTTACTTGATGTCCCTAGACCCGTGCCCCGTCCCTTTCCTCATCCCCGCCTCCATCCATCCGATTTTGTTTGGTGTTTCTTTGTAGACATTTTTCTTTCTGTTCTGTTTTTTGGGTTTTTGGCGTTTTGCCGATCTTCTCCGTGCTAGTTTCGTTACCCTCCGTCCATTGCTGAGCTTCTTTCACGCCCCCACCGCGATGAGCTTCCACCGTGATCTTTGTACGGGGTCAACGTACACACGATCGATTTTTCCTGTATTTTTGTTGCTTGTATTCAGTTATATTGCTTTTCTTTTTCCTGTATTTCATTGTTATTTGCTTGCAATAATGCTCTAGCTTCGATGGTTCGATTGGATCCCCTTTGATCTTGACCTATGTGTCGTGGATGAGTATGTACCCTGACTTTCTGGTCGATGAGGAAAAATGGTCCAGACTTCTATGTCGTGGATGAATGTGTATCCTGGCTTAATTGTCAAGGAGGATGAGTAGCGGCATAAGAGGATTTACCTCTTAGGGTCGTGGAATAAATGCTTCCTATGCAGCTGATGGTGTCTGCTTGGTTCAGTAGTCTTTGAACCTGTCAAGGAGATTTGAATGTTTATTCTGTTGTTTTAGTTATGAGGTAACAGATTTGTTTTCGAATTTCGTTGATTATTATGAAATTCGATTTGTGACTTTGTAACTTAGGTTACGGTTACTTTAGGACTTGCCCTATAATTGTAAGAGTTTTTGCTCTTGAATTATATGAAATGAGAATGACTTCTTTAAAAAAAAAAAAAAGACTTCTTTAATATATATTATTATTATTGCTTGCAAAAAAGAAAAGAAAGTAAAAGGAATCCACTCATTATTACGTCCATAGCTCTAGTAGTACTCCCCGTGGCAGAGCACTATCACTAAATTGTGACTTCTTCCTCTTACTTCTAATGTTGCGACATTGAATTCTCATTTTAATTGCCATAAAAGCTCATCCAACAAAAGAAAAAAAAAATCGTTGATTTTAGAGTTATTATTGCTTGCAAAAAAGGAAAGAAAGTAAAGAAATCCACTTATTATTACCTCCATATCTGCAGCTCTAGTAGTACTCCGCGTGGCAGACCACTATCACTAAGTTGTGACTTTTTTTTTTTTACCATGTCCGTACAATACAATAGGTGAAAAGAATTAGGGAGATTTGGCACATTCTCTTCTTCTAGATAACAGAGAAGAATTTCAAGAGGAGGGAAGATCTAGATCTTTCCTTCTCTCCTTTTATAGTAGCAATACTCGGTGTCTTCTATGTAGGCTTATTGAGTCTCCATTTCTGGCGGATTGCTTTAGATCTATTTTGTATATCTAAATTTAGATGTAGATCTAGTATCTTCAACCTTAGATATGATCGTCTTCTTCGGCTAAGGAGTGTCTTCCGAAGGGATATCTACGATACACGATATCGTGCTCCTCCGCTGCTACTTGTGGAGTTTTTGTTTCGTTTTTAATTTTTTTGTTTGTCTTGGCCTTTGGGTTGAGGATGGATTTGTTGTCATGACCTTCAAGTTGAGAATGTAATAGATCAATGTGAGGGCTTAACTCTTATGGCCGGATTTTTAGTTTTTCTTTGTTTTTGTATTTTGGCTATCCATGTCTTTGATCTAGTCTGTGCGAAGCAGATCTGTTTCTTAAATGTAATTGTACATGGGTTAGCAGAAGCTTGAAGTTATTTTTATGACTTTGTAACTTTCATAGCTTTTGGCTATGGTTTCTCAGAGTTGTATGCTCAATGATGTAAGAGCTTTATGCTCGTGAAATTTCATTAATGGAAGTTCTATATTTAAAAAAAAAAAAAAGATTAGGGAGATTTAAACTAGTGACCTCCGTTTTATTAGGCATGATCTTAGACGATTGAGATACCGCTTAAGAACACTAAATTGTGACTTCTACCTCTTATTTCTACAAACAATATTTTCTCCAGTTTAAATAAACTCGATAATATCTAACTAGTTATAGTAGAAAATTATTTTTGTCTTTTTACTTTTTGTATGAACTAAAATACCCCTTCATTAATATTATCTAATTCATTTAAACTAAAGAAAATCCTAATTATTATTTCTAATGTAGCGACATCGAATTCCCACTTTATGCCATAAAAGCTCATCCAACAAAAAGAAAAAGAAAAAAAAATGATTTTAGAGTTTTTAACCCTATGAATGAATATGTCCCCATTTTTTCTCTCCCGTGAATTCCTTTAGGAAGGAGGGATCCTCCCTTCCCTACTCCTCCTTATCCCCATTCCCTCCACCCTCCCCCATTTCTCTCACTCTCTCTCTCCCTCTCTCTCTCTCTCTCTCTCTTTTTTTTTTCTCGTTTTGTCTCCTTTTTTGGCCCCCATCACCGGTTTCAGCAGCAGCCACGTCACCTCCTTTACCTTTGTCGACTTGCCGCCTCATTTAGTCATTGCCTTTTTCGTTTGTTCTGGCCACCTTGGGAGTTTTAGATCTAGTCTAGTCTAATCTAGATCTGTTCCTTTCAGGCTTGCCAGGCCAACGACGCACCTCTCCCCCTCCTTCTCCAACCTCTCCGCCACCTGTCGCCGCCCTCCTTGTCACAACATTGCCACCAAGTGCCAGTTCTAGTCTACACACGCGGATGTGGAAGCTTCACTCTCTTGCGCGTACTCCACATGAAAGGTTATTGCTTCGCTTGCTCCGATGTTGCTGTTTGTTGGTTTTTTTTTCTGTATTTTAATTTGTTTTTTGCAGTTTCTTTGTAATTTTTTATAATAAGGATTGTCCAGACCCTTGGATTGTGGATTTGAATAGTTTCCTGGCTTTCGGGTTAAGGATGATGAGTTTTAGTATTGGGTTTTTTGCTCCTAATGCCAAGGATTATGAGATACCTATGCATTGAGTTGAGTCTGTTTGGTACAGATCTATTATTACAACTGAAGATTAGCAATGAGTTAGTGGATATTGATGTCATAAATAGGTTTTGAATGTGAGATTATTATATATGTATCTATGACTTGTAACATCGTAGCTTCGGTTATGATTTTCTAAGAACTTTTGTTTTTTGATGTAAGAGTTTTTATGCTTGTAATTCTTCATCAATTAATACGACTAGAATTATTTCCCCTTAAAAAAATGTGTCCCACACACCTATATATATGGATTTTACTGTAGCCTAAATAATAAAAACATATGAGTAATTATGGGACAAGAAAACTATTAGGTTTTCTGGTAGGAGTATATGATCCTTTCAATTTAAAATGTAATGAAGGTGAGTTAATTCATGGGCATGATTTAATGTTGTTACATTTAGTTAGATATAACAACGTTAAATCATGACAATGAAATAGGTCATCTTAATTTTCAAAAAAAAAAAAAAAAAGGTTGATAGTTTTTTTTTTTTAACATGTCTATACAAGGGAAGTGGGAGGGGGATTTAAACTAGTGACCTTCACTTCATGAGGTATGGTTTACAGCTGATTGAGCTAACCCTTAGAGACAAAAAAGAAGAAGAAAAAAAGATTATTAAGTACCCTATTAAAGACAAAAGATGGTTAGGGTTCTTACCTTAAATATTAACGTAGAGTAATTATAGAATGCATACTTGTGTCATACTAAGAATGATGTAACTATTAAAATCATTATTGGACTTGTGATTGATCATTATTAAATTTTGATCAAATTATAATTTTAATAGCCACATCATTTTAGTAGGATACAAGTAGACCTTCTACAATCACTCATTAACGTATTCTCCAACCATCAGGAGACACTCTCAAAGGCACAAAGTTGAAAAATGAGAATCTACCTTTTATTGCCAAAATCGTTATCTTCAATTAAGCAACAATGATTGTTTCTTACCATTGGCCAACTAAACTAAAGCCTCACTAAACTAATAGCCTAATTAGCTGTTAAGCATCATATTATTTTATTAGTTTCAGTTGTAAAGTATAGATCATCAAAGATCTTGATATATAAGAGATAAAGAATCGCATCGTATAAAAATTTAACAATTGAAACCCTTAATGTACTTCCCAATATGTGTAGAAAGCAACCATGTATAACGTACACCGATAATCCTCTAATTTCTAATTTCTCATTTCTCCTTTTCGATTGCAGTGTGAGGCTGGCTTAACTCATCTTCTCAACACCCACTGAAGTGTTCCAAAAACTCAAATTCAAAAGATTACGTCGGTGATCGTGACTTGCAGCAATGTGCAGATCACATTATACCTGGGTTAATTAATTTTTTAGTGTATTTTATTTTTATACCTGGGTTTCAATTTGTAATACAGATGATATTTAATAACTTATAAGTAAATATCAATTTAGTAGCTCTATCACCATTCTATTAATCAAACTAAATTAACTAACGGACTGCTATTGAGTGGTTTTGGCCACACTACGTGCGAACCACTCCTATGACCCTTGGGAGTGGTTTTGGCCAAAACCACCCCCAAGAGCTCATAGGGGTCGTTCGATCACCCTCATATTGGCTTTGGGGGTGGACAAAACCAACCCCATTGCAATCCGTTTCTTTGATTGTCAGAATTGTGACGAATGTACTAAACTAGTATTTACTCATAAATCAGGTACCATCTTTGGTACGAATTGAAATTTAAGTGGAAAAAATATAAAAACATGAAAACTTATCTAGGTATTAAAAAGGTAATTAACCCTAAAAGTAAAAATGTTGGGAGTTGAAAAAATTGAAGAAATTGAGTATCTGACTATCTATCCATGTTTTGGCCTTTGCTAAACAAAGCTGAGACTTCGACAATATGCAATCCTTGGACGCGGACAGAAAGCAATTTGAGAATATGAGAAACTTGAGATTGAGGCTTGAGGAAAAAATAAGGAATTCTCGGCTTTTACCACGCCGGAGGGAAATATATATAAAAAAAAAAGAAAAAAGAAAAAAGAAATACTAGTTGTTCTTTTATCATTTTTTTTTTGTGTTCTCCTAATTGCAATGTAGCTTTTAAAATCATTAATAGATTAAAAGTTAATAATGATAATTTCAAATTTAATGGTGATTTTAAAAGTCACATTAGAGTTGAAAGAACACTAGAATAACACATAGCATTTCCCATTAAAAAAAAGGGGGGCATTTTAGGTTTTCCAAGCTCTTTTTTTTTTTTTTAACTTTAATTTAGACCTCTGAATTACCACGCGATTTAACATACCTCTCGAACTTTAAAATCTCTTAATCTGGACCCCTAAACTTTCAATTGCTGTCAATTTATCCCTCCATCAATTTTTGCAGTTAAAATCTTTAAAAAGACAAAAGGGTTAGGACTAACAGTATTGTATTCTTTTTATAATATATATATTTTTAATTTTTAATTTGAAATTAAGAGTAAATTTGAAATTTTATTAAAAAAATCAAGAATATAAATATCATTGTTTTACTTTTAACGTTTAAAATATGATGGAAGGGTTCAAATTAATTACAATTAAAAGTTCAATGATACAAATTAAGATAATTCAAAGTTCAAGAGAGTATATAAAATCATGTGGCGGTTCAAGGGCTTAAAAGTAGAACTTTTTGAGGATGTGCCAAAAAAATTAATTTTGGAGGTCTATTGATAAAAATATATATACTCTAGGTTGATTTTTTTATTAATGTGGGTCAAGGTAGGTTCCAGCCTTTAAATGGTAATAAGTATAGCGACAGAGCCAATTATTATACCTTGCCACCTTGGAGGGTTTGAATTATATAAAGGAGTAATCCAATAGGCTATAAGTATGACTTTAATTTTATTGTATTGTAAATATCACGTGAATTTTAAATTAAATTAAATAATAATTTATTTTAAATTTAATAATAATTTTAAAAGTTACGTCATATTTAGAGATAGAAGTCAAATTTTTAGCATTACTTTATAAAAAGTTATTGAATAAAAGAAAAAGGAAAATAATAATAGCAACTAAGAAATAGGGTGCCTTAGAACATTTTTCACACATAACACACTTAAAAATTGACATAAGACCCCAAAAAAGAAAAAAAAAATCCCTATCCCTATATATATATATATTTTTAAAATTTTTAATGTTATGGACCTTTGTATATATAGTTATTTTGGTTTCCCTATCCCTCCAATTAAAGGTCCAAAATAAATTTTTGTTTGAACAAAATTTCATTAATTAAAATAAAATAAAAAGTATACATACCTCCTTCAAGCTACCATCTCATTATTATTGTATTCTCAAATTACAAATTGTATCAATGTCTTCCTAAACTATTAAAAAAATTGTTAATGTTCTCTCAATAACAAAAATACTCCACATGATAAATATGTAAATATATTGTCATGTTATTTAAATTTTTTTAAATAATATGACACTATTTAAACGATTAAATATAACAAAATAAAATCTAGATGTAAAATAAATCATATTTATTTCGACTATTTCTTTCATAATGAGTAAAGTTCAACCATTAAGAGAAGCATTGGAAACGGAGTTCAATCGATAACCTTTCATTATATTGAAATAGGAAACAAAACTACATTTGTTTTGAAAATTTAATTAATACAAATTGAAAATAATTAATGGTTAGTTATAATTAATGAGTTTACTTTATTCTCCGTTACCGTATAATTAATTATAATGTTATATTAGTTGGCCTTTAACATTTTGGTATTATCTTTTTAGAGAGTAATATTACAAATTACACTTCATTCTATCCAAGTGACCTATTTTTTTTTTTGAAAAGAAAATTATCATATTCTCATTCATGAAAGATCAAGAGCAAAGCTCTTATAATACAGGGCAAGCCTCGAAATATCCGTAGGTAAACTACAAAGATACCAACGTCATACAAGACTTATTACAATTCATACTCTCAAAACAGATTCGCTAACCTATGACCAATCAACAAATAAAATACAAATCTGTACCAGACAGAACCAACTAATGCATAGGTAGCAATTATTCCTTGACACTGAGGGCTGAGAACCCCAGGCCAACACTTATTCCTTGACACTGAGGGCTATGAACCCCAGGTCAACACTTATTTCTTGACACTGAGGGTTGGAAACCCCAGGCCAACACTTGTCCTCCTCGACCCGAAAGCCAAGATAACGTTCACATCTACAACCCAAAGATTTGGACCAAGCATCATACACAAAAGTAGGCCGATCGAGACAGGACTTATTACAAGCAAAAACAATAAAATACAGGGAAATAAAACTGATCATGTGCAAGTAGAGCTCGTACACTGAAGGACGCGTTGGAAGCTCAATGCGGAAAAAAGGCTCGGCAATGGATGGAGTACGACGAAACAGACGCAGAGAAGATCGACAGAACTGTAAAAATAAAAACATGCAAAACAAACAGAAAAGAGCAATACAGTGAAATACTAAAGCAAATACAGGGAAACCCAGCAAAACAAAATACAAAGGAAAATCAAAACAAAAAATAAAACAAATGAAAAAAAATATAGGGAAACCAAAGAAAACATAAAATAAAAAGTAGAATGATCAACCGGAGAAGATCTGGTCAGAATAATCACCGAGGAAGGTGGCAATGAAGATAGAGGACTCCGCCAAAGCGGAGGACTGTGAAACGCTGAAAGCCGAAAGACCCAAACAGGGGCACAAAGAGCCCAAAAAACAAACGGAAAAGACTGCCGTACAAGGAGGAGGCCGAGGAAAAGAAAAAAGAAAGGGAGGGGCACCGGGACTAGGGCATCAAGTAAATAATTAGAGTCCGATGCGAAATGGACGTGGGGAGGAGGGATGGCGGAGGCCATCCCTCCTCCCCAGGAGTGACGACGATCAAGAGGGGGCTGCTAAAACAAAAAACCTAGAGAAAAAACCTAGAGAGAAAAAACATCTATGTTAATGACAAGTGACCTATTTTATTGAGTTGAGATGAAAATGTCTATTAATTTTATATTAATTATTAATTTATTTTTTAATAAAGAAAATCTAAATGGCAGTGAAATGGAGTGCGGTTTTGGCATTTCTCCTTTTAGGATTACTCAAGCTTTCTAGATATAGAGCCGGTATGAGATTGCATTTGAAAAACATAACATTTAAGTAAAAAAAAAAAAAAGATTTTTGCGTTTTAATCATTTTTAGAATAAAAAGTCAAAAAACTATTTTCGAATTTTTTTTACCAAATAAGACTGTTTTTGTTTAATACAACTTTTTAAGTACTAAAAGTACTTTTTAAGCTATATAACACAATTTTAAATAGAATCTTAAGTGATATAAATTATATTCCCACTCAAGTTACAAAATTAAAGGGAATTGTTATTGACAAGTTTTGCCTCTGCTCTAATCTTGAAATAGATCATTTGTGTCAATTTTACATATACCACTTAATTTAAAAACTTTTAAAAATTAAAATTAGTCTTTGAGGGGCTAAATTGAAAAAAGAAGAAGAAGAAGAGAGAGAAGGGTCAGCCACCCTCCACGCCGGGCCTACCACCCCTCTTGTGACTTGTGAGAATGCACTCTCATTTTTTTTTTTTTTTTTAAATGTTAGATTTGTAATTTAAGGTAATTTTATACTGATAATTTTTATCATGTGGAACGTATAATTGATGCGACATGGCTGACATAAGTCACGCATTATTAATTACTTAGTGGTCCGAAATAAGATTTTTTTTTTTTTTTTTTCAAGTTTTTACACGTTCACTAGAGGGAGAAATAGTGAGAAGAATGATTCAATTTAATGACCTCTATTTTATGAAGAATGGTATTTATTTGTTGAACTATCCCTTAAGAATTTAAGATGTTTTTAATTGATTCAACTATAAATTGATAGAATGAACTATTTAAAACTGAGATTAAATAATGATAAAAAAAATTTATCAAAATTAGAACCCTAAAAAAAGTAGGGATTAATATTGATTTTTCCATAAAAATCAAACATACGTGAATTTGAGTCAAACTATATTAATTGTATTAATCATTTAGTATCGTGATTACTTTCTAATGTCGGATTTATTCACCCACACTAGTAAGAGAAGTGTAGCATCTTTCAAATTTTTCTTCCAAAAATTTGTTCGCAAATAATGTATCACCGACTTACCGTCCTATAAGTCTATCCCCCGAATTAATGACACGATCAATACGAGAGAAAAAGCATGAAATCTGCGTGCTGCCTCAAGCACACACATTGACTGGGCCCCTCCCTCTTAAACCCAAAATGAAAGCCAACAAGTTGGTTTGAAATTTGGATGGAAAAGGCTAAATTAGAGTCAGACTAAGTCAAGCTTTCTAAAGCTCTTCTTATCTTTCACCAAAACCTTATTGTCTTCTCTATCTCTCTCTCTCTCTCTCTCTCTCTCTCTCTCTCTCTCTGTGAACTTTTCTTTTTGCTGCTGTTGATTTCAGTGACCAGTGAGTTGGCCATGGGCAGAGCTCCTTGCTGTGACAAAGCTAGCGTGAAGAAAGGGCCATGGTCCCCTGATGAAGATGCCACTCTAAAGAAGTACCTCGAAAATCATGGCACCGGTGGCAATTGGATTGCTTTGCCTCACAAAGCAGGTCTCTCTTTTCCCACTCAATACCATAATAACACATATATATATTCTTCTTCCTTTTGAAAAAACTGTAAAACCCATCTCTTTTTTCTTCTTTTAGAAAAAACTGCCACTAATTTGTTGTCGGTTGACAATGGTTTTCCGATGCTCTAGGCCTTAAACGCTGCGGCAAGAGTTGTCGGCTGAGATGGCTAAATTATCTAAGGCCAGACATCAAGCGTGGAGGTTTTACTGAGGAGGAAGACATGATTATCTGCACTCTCTATGCTAGCATTGGAAGTAGGCAAGTTGATTCATCTAAACGCACATCTTTCATGTTTTCTTACCTTTTTTTTTCTTTTTCTTTTTTTATTAAGATTTTTGTTATATTTTATGAATACTCTGTTTTTTTTTTTTTAATGGGATTAGGTGGTCTGTTATAGCTTCCCAACTCCCCGGTAGAACAGACAATGATATTAAGAACTACTGGAACACAAAGCTGAAGAAAAAGCTGTTAATGGCAGGAAATACTTCTTGTCCCATGTCTGCCACCACTGACAACAACAGGGAGACTACTAAGAATATTAATTATCTCAACTTGGCAGAGATTTCGACTTCAATTAACCCCAAGGTCGAGGCCTATGATTGTGGGAATTCAGCTTCTTTCGATACGAGTTCCATGCAGGTTTATGTGCAAAACTGTACATTATCCCCTGTTTCGAAGCCTATGCAAGTTTCAGACTACAGCATAACATCATCGTCTCGGGATGTTTCGGGTGTTTCAACTTCTTCTGCTTTGGCTTTGGACAACAGTAGCGGCCTGTGGTCCGGCATTAATGGAGGTTTCAAAGAGGAAGGAGGAGGATTTTTTCCCCACGATGAAGATAATAGCTTTCTTAATGCTTTCGAATTTCAGGAAGATAGTAGAGATTTCGCCCCACTCTTAGGGAACTCCCCACTAGGTTACTTTGCTGGGTGATACTTCATTTCTCATCATTAACCTCTGAAAAATGTTACAAACTGACCATGGATCAAGAACATTGGAAAAATAAGATAGAATAATTGTAGCTTCTTAGATGGATTTTTAATTAGGAGCCGGGTTGGGGGTGTTTTGTTGAAATATTCAATGTAAGTTAAATTTTTAACTAATGAACATGTGATCCAGCTGATTGTATATTAAAGAAAAGTCGTATGGGTGTACTGTTTACTGTTTCCTACCCTTTTTATTATTTAATTTTTTATTTTTAATATTAAGTTTGTTTAATTGTCCTGTGTAAATTCATGAACGTGAAGGATGTGGTCAGCAAACCTGTCTGCTTCTGGCTGGTCAGTGGTCACGAAAGTTGCATTGCCTAGCCAATTCAAAGAGGAAGAATATGTCTCCATCTGACAAAACCCAAAGATAATCAGCCAGATAAAATAAATAGAATATTCTACTTCTTTTATTATTATAATATATATGTGGGTCAAAAACTTTATCCATCTTAACTAGTCGTTTTAAAATAATAACACAAATTGGATGAACGTTTTTCCTAATTTATTATAAATAGTATAAGAACAATCTAGTAACGTGGCTTTGAACTCTCGTGTATCATTTGGTGGCAAGCTTTCAAGGTCAACATGAATGCACCTTTGAATGATGATCCCCTTTACTTTACTTTACACCTCTTTTTTAGTTACACCTGTTTCATGAATATATGCAAGTAATTTCAAGGTGATGTAGAGATGTAGGGTTCCTAGCTACGTGATGGACGTCCGACCGATCGACCAACCTCATTTTGGTCTTTAATTAAGGTTGCTCCTGCATATATATATTCAGACTATACAGTACTGTTTATGTGCTTCTGCTTCTACTAAATTTTCGTTGAAGTGTCCGAAATCATATGCATCCTCATTAATATTTTAAATACGAGTAGCTGCAATATAACAATACAGCCATAAATGACCTTTAAAGGTGTGATATCATGGTGTATATATATGTTGGTCTTACTAAATTTAACGGTGTATAAGAATAAGACTATAAGTCGCCGTGTTGTTTGTTTTGGCGGTTTTTAAATTTATAATTAAAAAATAATAATTTTAAAACGCAATTAATAAAAACGAGATTTTTTTGTGTGTTTAAAAATGCAGTGAAATCGGGGTCAAACGCACTCTATCTACTTCTGTCAACTGGATTTTGGACCAGAAATTTCAGTGTACTGCTAAGATGGTCAATATTGATCACCCACATGAATCCAAAGTTTCAAAAAAATCTTTGACCGACAATATGAATGGTATATAAATATATATAAGATGAAAAACACAATTTGAATAGTATATATATAATATATGCAAGGGTTTCTGGTCTTACGATCAATGATGGAGCAATAAAAATTTATTAGATTCCTTCTCTTCCTACTGACTATTGGTGTGACGGCACATTTAATTATCATCCGAGACTAATCCTATAAACGACCATCTTTTACATTTTTTTTTTCTAATTTTTTAAGCAATTTAAAAAAAGGTTACAAGGAATTAAAACGTTGAGAAAAAAAAAAATAAAAATAAGAGAGAGAGCTCTATGACAACATATCAACCCAAATTAAAAATAAATAAAAATTTCAGAAAGCCATCCGAACTTTCATCCTTTTTAAAATACATCCCCTAAACTTAAAAAACTTTCAATTTACCCTCCTGAACTTTCAATTGCTCTCAATTTGGACCCCTCTGTCAATTTTAGCCGTTAAAATTTTTTTAAAATATCAAAATTTCAAAATTTCCCTGATTTTTATTTTTTAAAAAAATAAAAAATGTTTTGAAAGTTAAAATTTTATACATAAGTCAGAAGTATAAACATCATTTAATGTTTAAAATCTGACGGATTAGTCTAAATTGATAGCAATTAAAAGTTTTTTAAGTTTAAAGGGGATATTTCAAAAATGATGAAAGTTCGGAAGAACTTTCTGAAGTTTCTCCTAAAAATTACGGTGCAAAAAATAACAATCAAAAGGTAATATGAATTCTTGCTCTCCAAGGAGAATGGCTTTATTTGTTAAATCATTTAATAACGTAAAACACAAAAAAAAAGAAAAAAAGAAAAAGAAAAAAAAAGAGTGCTTTCTTTCAAAAGCTTACTTTCTTAACGTGATAGTGAAAATTACTATTGATGTGAAATATATATATTAATCTATTAAAAATTTAATCATGATTTTCACTATCACATATTTAAGTAATTATTTGAAAATACGTAAAGGATTTCTTAAATACAGAGTACTCACAAAATATTTAAAATTGTTTTAAAAAATAAAAATAAAAGGAAAGAAAAACGAAACAGAGCTTTCAAAAAGGATTGTTATATATAGTGATGGCAGCATTCTGTTATAGGTGATGGTTGTGGGCTAATTAAGCATTTTCAAAAGTTGCTCATGGAAAAGTCGTCGGTTTGAATGAGATTTAAAGAGTGAGTTAATTAAGTCAAAATGGACTGTGGGGAGGATCCTAATCTAGAAATTAGAGTCCTAGGCGGGCAATGGCAGGCATTATAATATGAAGCTTGATGGCTATTATAACTAAAGCCCTTTTGCTTAGACCTACAAAACTGCTTTTTGAATATTATGGCCATGGGACCAGTCATCTGTTCAATGCTTACTCCAAATTCAGAACCATCTGTTTCATAGCCTGGCCTCTTCCTCCTCTACTATTTCTCTTTAATCTTTATTCATATATAGACTCTTCCTTCACCTCTGTTGAATTTTCTTGGGCATCTTTTAACCACCAAATTAGAACATGTCTACTAGTCTATAAAAGTAGCCTAATTGATTGTTATATGATCATTTTTCATGAAGTAGATGTTACTAGTTTGAATTAGTCTCTCATTTTTTTTTTAAATCTTTTTGTGCAAATATATATTAAAGAAAAAAAAAGGAAGAAAAAAAGTCACACTTGGACCCTTAAGGGTTAAAAAGCTTGCCCCTCTTGACTTATTGTCATTCAAATTTATACACAATTTGAAAATGATATATCAATCCATCAGGGGTGTCTCTTGAAAGAGCACTGCCACGTGCTTTGACTCTAGTGTTCGTTTGGGTAGGTTTGATAATTATTTTAACAATTTTATTATTATTTTAATGAGATCTAAAGATGAGAATTTTTTTTTTAAAAAAAAAAATTAACCTTACCAACGAATTTATTGTTTCAAGAAATTCTACCCATTTTAACTTTCTTCTCACTTTCTATTTTATCTTTGCACTTTATTATTTCATTTAAATATTCTTTCTTTTTTAAAATGTTTATGTTTTAAAGTCATGTGCTTTTATATATATATATATATGTTCTTGAGCTTGGTGAGCGGTGGTCGTGACCACTGTAGTAGCTAACCAATTATTTTTGGCAAAAATAAGTAGCTAAATGCAGCTACATTTTCACTTAAAGCTCCATTTGATTCATTGTACATATTTTATGCATTTTTGGGTATTTAATGTGACTTAACTAATAGTCAAACCGAAAATAGACCCAAAAAAACTGAAAATACTCTACTTGACCAAATAAACTTATTTTGTTTAGAAAAAGACTTTTCATTTTAAATTTTGTAAATCCCAAGGCGGACCCATAGAGTCGTCCCCCCAAAATCTTACAATTTTTTCATAAATTTGTTTAAAATATACTCATTTTATAAATTTGTCCCCCCAAAAATCATATTCACCCAAAAAAATTTATTTGTGTCTTTTTAATTTTTTTTTTTTTGGACCCCCAAAATAGTATTTGTGACCCTTTTAATTATTATTTTTTAGTTTTGCCTCCATTCCCCAAAAAAATATATATATTTGTTCCTTTTTTTTTTTCTTTTTTTAACTTTGCCCTCTCTTTTAACATAAAAAACTTTAAATAAGCCATTCATTTAGTTTTCCTATATATTCTAGTTCACTTCTAATAAAAAACATAATTTGGTTTGGGATTCTAATCGAATACGTGAAAGGAAAAGTTAAATAGCTTGTGTTCTTTGAGTGGCTTTTAACCAACAATTAGTTTTTTGAGTGGTTATTTTGCCGTAATTTAGATTTACAATATTTATTTGACATCACAAGTTAAATGGTTTAATAATTTATGATTGCAAAATTGTTTGGTTCAACTCTTAGCATTATTTTTATTTGGGGCCTTGGTGATTGTTAGGAAAAAAAGTTAAAACTCAAGCATACTATTTTTTTGGGACCCTATATACTGTGTTAGTTTATTTTATTTTATTTTTTGCTAGCTGTTTATACTATTGTGTATTTGTGATACTATGAGATTAAATGTAAGGCTTTTATGCTTTATTTTATATAAACACACACAAACATATATAAAAAGATTATATGTATCTATATGGTTTTGTATTTATATAAGTTCGTCCATTACCTTAAAAAAAAAAGGTTCATCCCCCATACTACAAATTCTAGTTCCACCTGTGTGGAAATCACTTTTTGATTTTAAGTTTCTTATTCTCAAACCACTGAAAAATATTTTTTGGGAACTTTTTTTTTTAAATATGAATTCATTGGAAATTCTCAAACTACCAAAAGTCTGCGACTATTATCCGTTGTTGCTATTTTTTATATGAGCCAAGAGCATCTCCAGCCGTAATAGTTATTATAACTAGTCAAAAAGTATAATTCTTTATTTTATCTACCCATTTTTTAATGTCAACTCTAATAGATTTTCTATTCTACTAGTTACTTGTTTTAAAATATATATATATATATATATATATATATATATATATATTTAGGGTTAAATACCTAATACCCTTTTGAGATTTCAAAACTTTATTTTTTCCCCATAGGGTTTGGAAAGTGACCAAATTAGTTATTGTGGTTTTGAAAAGTGATTAAATTAGTCATGCGTCAGTTGATAGTTAGTTGACTTAATGGACTGACGTAGACCAATTATAAGTTGACACGTGGTCACCTAACTATTATTTTTTTTATTTAAAAAAAAAAAAAAGACAAAAAAAAAATTTGGGGCAGGCCCCCCTTGGCACCTTGGGGGTGGCCTGGCCACCTCATTTGAGAATGTGTATAGTTTGTTACCACCACTGATGAACAAGAACCCCACTTTGCCTCAAAGAAGAGAAAAGATCAAAGCATTGGCCATACCTTTTCTCATACTTGGGACGACTCTAACCAAGGCAACATCTCTGCCACCAATTGTAATGGCACTCGAGAAATATCTCGTTGATCAAGCAAATCGCCCCGGTCTCAAACAATCTTGGAATCAAATCAAACTCCGTCCCTTCCACATCCATTTTCATCTCCACAAAGTCCTTCTTTGACACCGTGTTCTTCAGCCACCCTGCAAAATCAAACCCCTCAATCTCATTCACCTCACCTCCACTAAGGTGCCAAAGGGTAGTCAGTACACCCCAATTTTTTTTTTTGTTATCTTTTTTTTTTAAATTAAAATTTAATTTAGTGACCAAGTGTCAACTTTTAATTGGTTCACGTGTTAGTCCATTAAGTCAACTAACAGTCAACTAATGAAATGACTAATTTGGTCACTTTTAGAACCACAATGATAAATTTGATCACTTTCAAACCATAAGGGAAAAAAAAATTAAAAAATAAAAAGTTTTGAAACCTTAAAGGGGTATTAGGTATTTAACCATTTTTTTACTATATTATTGTCAATACTTAATTAAAGGAAAAAGTAATATTGGCCACCCCAAAATTTTTTTTGGTCATTTTTTCTTTTCTTTTTTCGATTTTTTTTAAATAAAAAAATTAATTATATGGTCATGTGTTAACTTCTAATTGGTTTACGTGTCAGTCCGTTAAGTCAATTAACAGTCAACTAATGGAATGACTAATTTAGTCATTTTTCAAAACCACAAAAATTAATTTGGTCACTTTCCAAACCCTAGGGAAAAAAAAAAGTTTTGAAACCCTAAAGGGGTATTAGGTATTTAACCATTTTTTATTATATTATTGTCAATACTTAATTAAATGAAAAGATAAAATTATATTATATTAAAATTTAATCTAGTGTGCTAAAGTGAATAGCTACACTTACACTATTTGTAGTTATTAACTGTAACAATTAATGTATAATAGCTAGTCCTAAATTATTCTGTTGAAGAAAAAAAAGGCCAAAATAATTATTATTTTTCTATTTTAAACTATACTGCTAAAGATGTTCTAAGGATAGAAGATAACTCTTAATTTTATTTATTTATTTTTAAATATGATTCCTTTGAAATTTCCTATCGAAATAAATTTAAAGACAAAATAACTTTTGACCGGCATATAAATGCATTGTATCCAAACATTTATATAATTATGGGTATCACTATCAGTCTATCATCTTATCACTTTTCACTTTTGACCCGTAAGCACAGTACTCGATATTAATAGATAAGAAGGTGAGTCGGTGGCATGCAGTTTAATTATTGAAGCTATAATTATTTTATAGTAGCTTCCACAAGCTCACTACGTTTACTCTCTTTTAATCTTAATTAACTAATTAAATAAAACTAACAAATTTTAAATTTTTTTTTCTTTGACAGTTCTCAGCAGCCCAACAATGTTGATTAATTAATTGTAGTCAACTCAAAACAGCCTTGTTTATTTGTTTAATTCATGTATATATATTATATATATGCACTTCTCCAAATTAAAATGCCATGCATCTTTCTAATTCTAGTTATAAGTCAAGGAGCGAATAGAAAACCTCCAAGAATTAATATGGATATATATCAAATATCAATAATTGTTTCTATTGCAAAAGTGGGCCTATATTTCGATACATTTTCCGAGAGTTACTTATTTTTCACTCATGATGGGACAAAAAATAATTAAACATAGGGCGTAGGGGCAAGGTCTAACACTCCCTATTAAACTAAAGGCTCATGGTTACAAAGCTTCAAAGAGAGCCTTATATTTAAGGAGTAATTCTATAACTTCTTTTTTTTGTTATTAAAATTATTATTTGATTAAAATTTAATAATAATTAATCACAAGTTCAATGATAATTTTAATAACTACGTCATTGTTGGATTGACTCAAGAGAAACTTATAATATTATTCATATTTAAGATATCTTTTATAAAGTCAAATATATTCTTCTTCTTTCTCATAATAATTCTAGCCTAACATCAAAATAATGACTCGACCATAAAGACTCATTGGCTAGTCCTTCGCGTAGCATTTCTAATAGGCTAATCAAATTTTACTTGCTAACAACTCATATTTTTAGAACACCTACAACAACTTTTTTATTTTAACAATTCACTTTTTATTATTTCATTTAAATATTATTTTTAAATATTTGTTCATTCTTAAAAAGAAAGAAAGAAAAGAGAAACTAAAAGCAAACAAGAAGATAAAGAAATGAGTTGTGTAATCAATAAGTAAGTGAACAATACTTTTTATATTTGGTGAGTACTGTTTTACTTTACTATTTTTTTCCGGTTAAAGTAATGAGTCTAAAATGTTGAGATTTAAGTTACTTTTGTTAAATTGACTCATTAAAATAACAAAAAAACTAATTTTGGTAAGGTTGCAAAGAGTGCTCTAATCCAGTCTAGATGTGACTAAAAATTACTTTACCAAACAAAACAAAAAGATGAAACTTTACAAAACTTGCCTAAATTTTCACGTTTTTTGAAATTACCTTTTTAATGTTCAAAAACTCTCTATATAGGATATTAAACTTTCAAAATTTTGCAATGTCCTCAATCTATTAGAATATTTTGTTAAATCTTGTCAAAATGTCTAACATTTCATTTTTTTTAATGATTTAAAAAAAAATTGCAAAGATTTAGGCTTAAGTATTTTTGCAAATTTAGTTAAATCCTAACCGACATCTGAATCTTTGTAGTTTTGTATTTTACATTTTTATAATAAAAAATAGGGATATTTTGGAAAAAAAATTAATTAGATTTAATGGAATAAAACATTGCAAAAAATTGAAAATTCGATATTCTTAAATTGAAAGTTTTTGAACATTGAAAAAATAATATCAAAACACATGAAAGTTATGAGAATTTGTGAAGTTTTGTCGAACAAAAACAACAGGAGAATATGAATAATTTATAATATATACGTTATTAAATTTTCGAAATTGAATTGAACCATGAAGTAGAGTCTAGAGAGATACTGATCGCCCGTGCATAGAACCATTGATTTGGCAATAAGCAACGGGTTCCTATACGACGACGTTCAATGACTTCGTAAACAGAAAACTTTCGCGCCTAATCAGAACTTTCTCATTTCACACCCTCTGGAACCTTCTTCGACACTCTTCTCTCTGAGCTTTGGCCAACCTTCATCGTCTTCTTCGCAAAACGGTTCGTTTCAAATGGTAAGCCAATCAGTCCCTCCAAACCCTACTTTTGTTCCCTCTCTTTTATAGATCTAATTGCGACCATCTTATCTGTATCGTTTTTCTAAGCTACTCTTTGAATTTTTGTTTTCTTCTATTTTTGTCTTTGCGAGGATGATTTGGTGTATTTTAATTTTTGTGCTTTTGGTGGACTTTCCCTATGAACTCAGAACTTAATTATTTGATGTGATTAGGTCATGGTCTGTGTAATTTACTTATGACCACCCTAGCAGTTTTGCTCTGTTTGGTTGCTGAGAAAATCACCAGCAAAGCATGTTGTTGCTTGTATGACTCTGATACAACTATTCGGCGTTTCTATAATTGTGCTTCTTTGGAAAGTAAAACTAAATTTAGATTTGAAGTACGATTGACAGATTTTCTCGGCAGCCAAACGTAGGGATAGGGGAATTTAATTCCGTATAGCTTCTTCTATTTTCATGTTTTTCCTCCTTAGCCCTTTCTTAAATTCGTTGAGGCTATATTTGCAATGTTTGTTATCAGATTCTAGGTTGCATGCACAAAAAAAGGGGAAAGAGGTCAAGCTGACAACGATATGAGAGTGCCCCCTCCATGTTTGTGAAAATGATTTCTCATTTCAGGACTAATATGTTTTTATCATGTCATTTGCTAATTGTTTGTGCTGGTTCTACCATTCTTTTATATATATCTTTTGGCAATATGTTCCGATAACTTTTTTATTTCGCTACCCATGATGGTATATTTGATGGACACTTCTTGATTCCTGGCACAGTCTAAGAAACGGGGTCTTTCTTTGGAAGAGAAGCGTGAGAAGATGCTTCAAATATTTTATGAGTCTCAAGACTTCTTCCTTGTGAGTATGCTGTGCTGTTAAGGTTGGAGCCTTGGAGGGATTTTGTATTTACTCCTAATGTTGTTTTAGAGGATTATATTAATGTACAAGAAGAAAAGCATTTATATTTCAATGATTTTTACAAACACAATGTCCCCTTTCTTTCGGACTTTGTTAGGCTCATCAGTACTTTGTTACTTATATAGCAAGGTTGACCACCAAAGGATGGAAAAGCTTGTCTTTATTGGGTTGATTTTGAACTTTCTGTTAGATTATTCAACAATCTTCTTACTTTCCTGCTTCAGTCCCTTACAGTGTTCTTACAGGCTTTTATAACTCAAATTGATTTTTTGTATACCCTTCTGCTGTGAAAATTGCCACATTAGTACCTTTTTAAAAAATTTTTTTTTTAATGATTTCAGCTTAAGGAGCTTGAGAAGTCGGGCCCCAAGAAAGGTGTGATTTCTCAGTCTGTGAAAGATGTTGTCCAAAGTTTAGTGGATGATGACCTTGTTTTAAAAGAGAAGATAGGAACTTCTGTAAGTAAGCATTCTTAGATGGTTTTTGAAATGAAGTCTCATTTCTCTACGTAGCTCTGTGGTAGATTGCTTGAGATATCTTGCATCCACTTGAAGTTTGCAGACTAATTTGTTCTAAACAACTGTCAAACATATATTATTACATTATGCATATTGATTTATCCTGGCATTTTACAGTACTCATATTTTTTAAATCTCAGGTGTACTTTTGGAGCTTTCCTAGTTGCGCTGGAAATCAGGTGATGTTTTAATGTATGACCTTTTTTTTTTTCCTTCCCATAGAAAGATTGCATTTAACATAAAAAGAACAAATACGCAAGGAGTGGGTGGGGGACACTAACAATCACCCCAATACAGTTAGAATAGCACCCTAAAAAACGTAAAAATACATCCTGGGAATTAACCAAATAATTGGCTCGGCCCAATGGCTTCGAGCACATTGCCCTAAAAAAGGGGGCCATAAAAAACGGCAATTTTTGAGGTAGTCTAAGGGCCCAATGCTTGGAAAATCTCCTATTACAATGGCAAGAAAACTTAGTAAAGTAGGGAAGATTGTACTTGGGTCAACTGGACTGAAGTCACTGAAGAGGAGCTCTACTTCAATGTCCAGCGAGGGAGGTGCCCTATATATGATTAATGGTCTCAAGGATATTGGATCTAGTAGTCTCCATAGGTAAAAGGGAGCACCAATTATGGATAGGTAAAGGAGGGAGAGGATGAATAGGAAAAAGCCAAGGAACTACTGTGTGAAACCAAAATGAGTGGCAGTGCATGTAATCCATGGGAGCTAGTGCAGCACATAAAGTACGTGTTAACCTCAATGTTGTATAACATGTGGATTTAACTTCATCTATGTTCTAACAATGCCAATATTGTTGACCAGTTGAGGAGTGTCTGTCAGAAACTTGAATCTGATCTCCAAAGCAGTAAGAAGAGGCATGCAGAACTAGTTGACCAGTGTGATGCATTAAAGAAGGGACGAGAGGAATCTGTAAGTCCACTTCATCCCATCTCTTTTTAAGGTTAAGGATGGTTACTTCCTTGTACATCTGACTTGAAAGCTTTACCAGGATGAACGGGAGGAGGCCTTAGCTGAGCTAAAAGCCATCGAGCAAAAACATAATGCGCTGAAGGTTGGATTGTCCTACTCCTTTGCAATGCATCGAGAAACATGAGTGTTTTTTTTTTTTAGAAGTACCAAAAAAAAAAAAAAAAAAAAATCATGTAGGATTTTTTGATAAGTTTGTGATTAAAATTCATGTACGTTTTCAGGATGAGATGGGACAGTATGCAGATAATGATCCAGCTGCCTACGAAGCAAAGAGTTAAGAAATGCTTATATTCTCATGTGATGCTTAAACTTAGTATATTTTCACCTTTGTCAAATCTAAGAATTAACATAACTGATTGATGCTTGATATAATACATACTGATTAATTAAAACATTGGCAGAGGAAGCGATTGAAGTTGCCTATGCAGCAGCTAACAGATGGACAGGTTTACCTTCTACTCGTATGTTCATTTTTTTCCCCTGCTGGGAAGTGTTTGTTTCCCATAGATGGTGAACTCTAATGAAGATCTTTCTTTTGAATTGCTGCGGGCTAAAACTCCTCAGATAACATCTTCACACTGCGGCAGTGGTGTTCAAACAACTTTCCTCAGGCCAAAGAGCAGCTTGAAAACCTGTACAAGGAGGTATCTATATACTTGAAAACGGTGCAGGCAAATAAATCCACCATCGCCCCTTGGGTGTTGGATCCTGGTGCTATATGGACATATATAAAACATATTTAATTTGTGCGATAAGCCCCACAGGGTTTTTGCATCCAAATTCAAGAATTCATCTTGGAACTTTTTTCTGATAAATGAAAAATGGAGCCAACGGAAACGTATATAAACAATAAAAATCTTACACCTTTTTGTTCTGTTCATTCCTCATTCATTAGACTGAAATGAGAATATGCCCATATTTTCAAGGGACAATTACTTTATTTATTATTAATGGCTATTGTGACCATGTGCTTGGGGCTAATAACCTTTTTTGATGGGTTTCTCTCTTTTCTCAGTGTCTTGCTTTTAAATCTATATGCAGGTTGGAATAACTGATGATTTTGACTATCTGGAGTTATCAGCAGTACCACTCAGCTCAGCTGTTGATTAGATGCTTAAAGCCAATTGAACTCTTAAGGCAATGATGAATGGCTTATATTTCTCTTAAGTAATTTCATGCAACTATTTTGAACAAATTGACATCCAGCCTTGTGACCTTTCTTACGTATAAATATTGGTTAAAGGTTTCTGAAACCATAATTCTGAGCTAAAAATAGGGTCGATGCTTGATTGGAAGATAGTGTGTTTGATTTATGTAAATGTTTGATTGAATGAGAAATCTCTTGTTTCTAATGTCAAACTCTTCTATACTCCTAAACCTTATAAAAAAGAGTATCTACATTGATGGGATTCTTCCGTGTCTAGGAGACTAGGATGAGAAAAGTATGTTAAAAAGTTCTAACGAGTACTCACATAGCTTAGCACCTTGATTGCAGAATTTCTTCATATCTCAGTTTCTTTTAAGACTGTCATACTCCCAACCTCTCAACAGCATCTGTGGCATATCCTCTGTGTATCAAGTATGATAAATAGGTCTAGTATTCATGTCAATTCCACTGCCATTCTAAGTAGTGTTGATATCTTATATCATCAAATCAAATCTATGATTATATTAGAAAACAAGATAATATCAAGCAGTCTAATTAGGACAAAGTCTTCTCCCAAACCAATCTTTTAAAATTGTTATCTGTCTGTTGAGTGATGAGATTAACCAGATTTTTTCTTAAATACAAATGTTAATTTAATAGTTTAGGTTACAAGAATTTCCTTTTAACGAAATTTGGAAGAAAAAAAATAATTTGTCTAATCAATTATGTAGTCATCCCTAATTTGCCGCAGTGGTAGCATGAGGCTCCGTTTTGAAATCTGAGGATGAAGCCAATGTCACTGCCCAAATCATCAGCTTGATCATGCTTGAAATTTTATAGGATCTCAAATTTCAAGATGCATATAAATGGCTCCCTTCCTGTAGATATCTAGATTGTGAGACCAAGCCAACGGTCCCGTCCAAAAGTAACGGCACAATCATATTTGAAATTTTGAATTTGGGAAATCTAGCATATAAAATTCAAAATGATTGAGAATATTCCACAACTCAAATCATCCATGCCATGTGGAACAGGATCCTCCATTTCAATTCAAATGGAGAGTATCCATTTAGTGTAAAATGAGGGGTAGTATTGTCTTAACATTAAAGTTAAAGTACTAAATTTATAATATCATCCCTCATTTTATACTAAATGGATATTATTCATTTCAATTGAAATGGAGAGGATCCTATTCCCCATGCATGTGTTGTGGCCGAAGGAATAGTCATTGATTGGACGAGATCCTCTCTGTACACAGCTGGAATGTGAAGGTGCAACGGCCATTGACCTTACACGTGGCATAAATCAATGGTCCAAATATGCGTCTAAAATCCCCGTTATCTTAACAACACTTATAAGCCAAAGTGGCCAACTAATTTCTGAAGATTCTCTTTGAGCCTTGGGATTCTCCGATGTGTTCCTCTTTGGCTCTTTATAATCCCAAAAGCTCCCCTCGAACCCCATTGGAGGCAGAGGGGATCTTTCATTTGAAACAGGGGTTTCGGATTCAACTACAATGGAGATGTTGAGAGTTGAGTTTTCAGTAATGGCAGTTTTTGCGCTTGTTTTGACAGTGGTTGTACCTTCCATCCATGGCCAGAGCTTTGCGCTTGAGCCTGCGCCTGGTCCTACAAGTGATGGTCTATTAACTTTGTTCTTTGTCTTTCTGTTTATGTATTTTTAAGGAATAGTTTATTGGGTTTGCAAAGAAGTCTGATCATGGGGGAATGGTTATTGATTTTGCTTTTGCAGGGGTAGCAATTGACCAAGGAGTTGCCTTGTGCTCATGCTGCTTGCTCTGCTACTTACCTATATTATTCATTGATTCACTGAGACCTCTTCAAGAGAGAGAGAGAGAGAGATTTCAGTCTCATGCTTGAAATGTTCTGTTTCTTGTTTGTGTTGCCATTTATGTAAACCCCCATTCTTTCCAATATGAAGATTCTTTTCTTTTCCCAAATCCCTTCTCTTTAGACATTTTGTATTACTATTGCAATGTGCAAAGGGCAGCCTATCCTCTCCATACTAACAATTTTATTCTCAAGATTAAATCTTTTATAAAAAAAATTTAAATAATATAAAATTAGAATACCATTAAATATATCAAGTTTTAACTTTTGATCAACACCATAAAATAGATAATATTCATATCATATTATGAATGAAGGGAATCCTTGTCCGCATGGGAAAAGATAATTGGGTCACACTTGAATATGAGATTGGACATGTTGACAATCTACTTTTATGTTACATAATTACATCAAATGGAAGCTTAAACCTCCCACCCTTCGTCCATAGCACACTGCTGACGACTTCTTTGGCATCCTTTTCTTTTTATTTTTTTCCCCTTTCTTCCTTTCTTTCCTTTGTGGTCAACAATAATGCTCTGCCCACCTTAACCAACAACGTGGTTACCATTTCGATATGAGGGCATTATCAACTATGTATAACTTTATGTCCGCCACTTGAGTGTTGTCCGCATTACCATTTGTGCATTTTCAAAGGCCACCATAATTGACAGCTTGGAAGTTTCTCCAAGGGAAGAAGGGACAGGACCAAAATTGGCACCATTTCCTTGCCCCCCTCCCCTCACCCAGGAGGCCCAGAAAACGAAATTTGATCCATATTATTTGCATTAATGCATGCATTGTAACGACATGATAGTAATATAATTCAGGCGGGATAAAGTTTTTATTCAAAATGAGATGTGATAGATATAGGTTCTTTCGGTCCTTTATGAAGCTAAATTGCATTTTTACCAAGATTTTCATTACATTGAGAGCACTAGCAACAACTTCTCAACCATTTTCCTTAAATGAAGGAAACAAAATTACTTTTTGCTTCATTAAAAAAAAAAACACATCGCAATATATTTTCCTATATTAATTAAATCTTCTTTCTTTACTCTTGTTTTATTTTATTTTTTTCTCTTTTATATGGAGGAAAAATAAAAGTAGACATAGGGACATGTGAAGGAGAAAGGAGAGAGAACGATTTTTTACAATATAATAAAGCATTGGGTGGCTACAGTGTTTTCTAATGCATTGAAAAATACTATAGCTACACAAGGGTGTTCGTTAAACTTAGGGAAACTGCTATTGGTGTGTTTTCATGGTTTTATTGAGATTTTTCCTAAACTTAGGGAATTGAATGAGTTATAAGGAAGTTGTTGCTAGTGCTCTCTTATAACTAAGGGTGTTCAAACGGTTATACTCGTCGGTTATTGGTTATAACCGCAACCGCAACTGCAACCGCAAATGACTTGGGCGGTTATTGATTTTTAATAACTGTAAACGCAACCGCCTAAGCGGTTATTGGTTATTTTATAATGAACGATTAGTAGTTATTCAATTCAATAACCGCACGGTTATAACTGTATTTAAAAAAATTGCTTAAGCTTTTTAAGTGTTTCGAGCATTTAATTTGCTATTTTTTTGGTCTTATTTTAAGGATTTAAGGCCAAAATATTCCAAAAAAGATGAAAAAAAGCGTGGCCAAATAAATTCTAGTAAAAAAATATAGCCCAAATCCATTAATCCAAATTCAAATAAAAAAATTAAAAAGACAAATCTCAAATCCTATAAGTTTCATCTTATTCTCTCTCAAAAACGACGTCGCTTGGGATGTTTTATTTAATAGTTTATTAATATAAATATTTAATATATATTTATATTATTATATATAAATAAATGTGGTTATTGATTATAACCATTTTTTCCCACCCCTTAAAACTGCTAATCACAACCGCCCTAGTCAGTTAACGATTATCAGTTATCGGTTTGTGATTATAATCAGTTATTGGTTAGCATAACCGATCCGCTTGAACACCCCTACTTATAACCATTCTTTTGTTTTCTCTCACTGTCGTGAGGAAAACAATACCACTCTCCAACAACCACCCTTCTCGCTTAAACACCCTTACATATAACAACTCTTTGTTTTCTCTCATTGACGCGAGGGAAAACAAAACTACTCTCCAACAACCATCCTTCTTTCTCAGGGTAGCATTTGCCACTAAGCCCCTTTTATGAGCATTTCCAAGAGTATAGGCAAATCCTTTATAATAGTTAGATTTAACTGTCTACAAGTGGTAGTTCAATCGATTGTGAACCACGCCTTATGAAGCGAAGGTCACAAGTTTGAATCCCCCCTCCCCCTACCCTTGCGTGAACATATAAAAAAAAAAAAGTTAGATTTAACTATAATTATCATTTTTTCCTCTCCAACAGAATAGTTATTTTGCAATTTTTCCTTATAGTATGAATAGTAAATAAGCTGATTAGCCTATTCACACTATAAACTTTGTTTATTATTATTTTTGTCACCCTGTCTTCCTTTCACTCTCTCTCCTCTTTCTTTCATATTCTTTCCCACACAAAATAATATTTAAAGAAAATAGATAGTAAAATAGAGAATTTATTGCAGTGTATGAAAAAATGAATAGTTAAAATAAAATAAAATAAAATAACTTTTCTAGTAGCTTTTTTGCTTATTTCTGCTAGAGATGCTCTAAGTAGTTAACCTTGTTAAATTTGTCCTAGTTACATAATAATAATAATAATCTTTAACCATATTTATCTCTTCTAGCTACTTCTTCTCTCTCTCTCTCTTTTCATCAATATCCCTCAATGTTTCAATTTTTGCAATATCCCCCTCAATTTATCATTGGAATTGCAATGTCACCGATTCATGACCAAAAATAACAAAAATATATTCATAAAAGAAAAAATGAAACTTTTTTCTGATTTTTTTCTTATCTGATATATTTGTCAAAAATTGAAACATTGAGGAGATGTTGCAAATAAGATCGTAGTTAGAGGAGAGTAAATGTAGCTTCCTCTTGAATTAATTATAGCTTGCGATAATTCAGGCAAATCCATTGCAGACAGCAACAAGGCGGTACTTTCTTCATTTTCACCGTATTTGGCTCCAAGATGATTGAAGATTCACTTGGATATATTACATGGGAGAATCATTAAGCTATCAAACTAGGCCTCAGAACATTTTAAAAACAAAAAAGAAGAGTTGTTTAGAAGCTCGAAAGAGAAGATTTCGAGTTTGAATGGTGACTTGCTTAATTTAATGCCACCTTTATATACATTGTCCGTTTACCAATATGGTTCGACATAGAAATCAAAATATACTTGAAGGGACAGAAATCTCCATCAAACAAACAGTAAGGCCAATTCTTTACATAGCCTCCCATGGTTATACATACCCAAACAATGCCTGCAAAATTCTGACCAACAAAATCATAATCAGAAGCCAATAGAGCAAAATATTTGAACTGTGCAAAATGTAATTTGTTTCAATTGTAAAATATCGCCTTTAATTAGTGCAACTTGAAGAAAAAACAGGCCACTCAACCCTCATGGATCCAGACTAGACTAAACAACCCTAACATCAATCAACTGAAAATTACATGCACTATGGAATCAACTGCAGATGACAAATTGTCTTTATAAGAAAATCCAAAGACGCATTGATAAAATGTATAAATCATATTACAACAGAGAAAAGGGACCTGCTTAAAGTGCCATCTCAGCCTGTAGTGCAGCCAGTTCATCTTCCTCAGCTGTACGCTTTGGAATAGGGCGACGTTGCGGGCCTGCTGGGACCTGCACTGGAGCTGCAGGAGCGGTTGTTGCAGGCTGAAGAAGCTGCTCTTCCAGCTCAGCACCTTCCAGCTCTTCGAGTTCAGCTTCCAATTCATCCTGCAATGAGAAAACATTTAGACTCTCCTGCAGAGCTTCACAACGCTCAAATAATTGGTAATTCAAAGAGAGAAGAAAATGTCTTTTCTTTTGTTGGCAACTGAATAGGGACCCAAAAGAAATTGAAAAACCATCAAGAGAACAATAACCTCATCAAAATCGGCTGCTGCACCAATTGGAGCTGACAATGCTTCCTGAATCTGTTTCATGTTTTCAGTCTGCTCATTGATCTCATCCATGGTCTTGTCCACATCATCAATATTCCTATTAAATGAGAAGATGATTGCAGTTATGTCAGCCACAGGACTACTTTGATTACCACACCAAATTTTTTTAAGCAATACATATAGATATTTATTTAGATGAACCAGGTTGGACACAGTTTTCTTATAGATTATATTAGGAAGATCTAAATTTCTCCAATGGGGTTGCATGTCCTAATCAAGTGAACTCCATTGGAATAACTATAAATTATTCCAATAATAATCATTTAAGAGAGCTTTGTTGAAGCATTTAAAGGAAAGCAAGCTTCCATTGACGTTTGAGATAAAATCTATGCAGTCAGATTCTGAGATGAAATGAAAATTGCATATCAGACCACAAAACCAAGCAGTTCAGGGTTGAGGAAGCAGTCCAAAATTGTATAAACAGATAGCAAGTTGGAAAAGAAACTAATGGACCAATGCAGAGAAGACCCTGAACATACGTTGCTTTTTGCATTGCCTTCATTGCAGAAGCTCCGGTTCTCAATGCATCTACAGTCTCTGTCGTTGCTTTTGCACCTTCTAACATGATCATCTGCAACATTTATATACCAACAATTTTAGAGTCATCCCATAGAGCAAACTCAAAATAGAACACTCCCTCCCTCCCTCATTTTTCATACTGTCAAAAACTAGTAGATATAATAAACTAACAAGCACACCTGATCATGGATACGCAATTGGAAATTTCCAAGCTGCTCTATTTGCTGTTCATATAACCTCTTCCTCTTCAAACATTGTATAGCCGCTACATGACCACATGACAAGTTAGAATACCACCAGTTAACAACGTGAGTTAGTGAATAATGCAGTGAAACATCTTCAGGTTCAAAGTCCAAAATAACAACCATAGCCTATCTTGATAGTATCTAACTTGGATGATATCAAGAGGCTTTTATTATTAAGATTCAGAAATCAGACAAAGTACAAGAATGGTAAACTTAAATAAGAGTAAACATCAGAATTTTTTTAAAAAATAAAATTATTACCTAAAGTAGATCAAAATTGTCATATTTGGCCAATGCCTAGAATCAACGAACCATATCCAATGTGTACAAATTCATAAGCAAAAAAAAAAAGTGATTGTAAACATCAGAATTTTTTTTTTTAAAAAAAAAAAATTATTACCTAGGTAGATCAAAGACTTGTCATATTTGGCCAATGCCTAGAATCAACGAACCATATCCAATGTGTACAAATTCATAAGCAAAAAACAGTGATTGTAAACATTAATTTTTTTTTTCTTTTGATAGGTAAGTAAACATTAAAATATTAAGAACCTCAGTGTGAAGTTCCTCAAGAATTGGATTTCAAGCTAAAGAAACTTGTTCTTTATGCATTTTTTTTTTTATTCTAAATCAAATTTCCTTATACCACAAAAAAGGATCTACCTAACAAAACCAACAGGAATGTCTTACCTGAAACAAGTAGCTTTAGTGTACCTAACCTATATGGCAAGGTTATGCAGTAGATATTATAGTTATATCATTGAGAAAGTTAATTCATCACTAATTACACTAAAAGAACAAACAACTACAACTTCCATTGCAGCAAATGTAACTGGATTCCTCACACATTAATTCAAGAAAAAAAAAATCAACAATAGAAAAGTTACACTTCTCCAAGTAAAATATGAATGTGCTATCCGACCATACCCCTTTTGTTCTTTGCTCTGGTGAACTCCTTGGCCCTTTCAACCTCTGCACCAGCCTTTTTTATAAGTACTTTCTCCTTTTTCTCTAGCATTTCAAGTGTCTATAAAATTCAGGAAGTAAAGAGTTCAAGCAAATTAGTGATCAACATTATTCAAAATAAATGAATAAATAAATAATTGAATATAATAAGAACAAGAACATTGGAAAGTGCCAATTAGCAAACTGTCCAAAGAATTGATATAATAACACACCACCATAAAGGTTTCTGCTCTATCTATAAATTAGCATATTTCAAAGAATTCAATTTAATAGCACATTCACAACAGAGGCTATTTTGAAAACTTGTAGAATTGATCACACTTCGAATACTAAAAAAGACTTCTTCAAAGCACTAAATTTTACATATTCCATACACGCAACTTACGAATTCCATTTAACATTTGCGATTGAGCTCAAAATATATTGGGATTCTCTTGTGAAAATTCATACTGCTAATTGCCTACTTAACCATAGCTCTGGTTTCCGTCTCGACAACTATAAACAAATACAGATTATCTTATAAAAAGGAATATTTTCAGTAACTTGTTAGTCAATCTTATAAGTGTTTCTGAGTCGTCTTTTCCAGAAATACGTGTGTATAATCAACTTCCTCATTTTCTTATAAATAGGTAATCGAATTTCATTAAAAGGCGTCAGGCTGGAAGAATACCCTTCCAAACAAGCATATAATGTTTTGCACAGATATTTTTCTATCCCTGGACTATTCTCATCGATAAATATCTATGGTACAACAGTAAACCATAATTCGAATTCGGAAATAGAAAACGCAAAGATCAATATGAACATTCCAAATTAGCAAAACACGAACAAATCAAATAACAAAATAAATCGGTGATCGTAATCATACCTCGTTTAATTTGTCCAGCGTGGCTAGAGCATTGGTTTCCTGTTTAGGTTTTCCGAAGAGCCGGGTAAACATGGTCGATTCTCACCGATTAAAGCCCCTCGACCTTCTGCACCACTCAACAAAAATAAAATTAAAAAGGAAACCATAATTCAATAACCGATCTTCCATGAGACTTAAAAAAATAAAAAATAAATCGTATTTCATATATAATCGAATTAGATATGTACGGACCTGTGAAATTGAGGTTGGAGATCGGCGAGAGAACAGTCGAATTGATCGATTAAGGTTTGTATTGGATCTGTGAATCTATGAGTGTGCGTGAGCGAGAGCGAGAGAGATATTGGTTTCTTTCGGTTTTCTTAGGCGTGTTGGAGATGGGGAGGATGCTGCTTTGCCTTTTCTTCACGTCGATGTGGAGTCAGCGGCTTTCCGCGTGGCTCCCAACTGATTGGTATAAAGCGTGGGTATCCTCATTTGCCCATAAGTTTAAGGTTATTGACTCAAAGAGTCCGGTTGCGTTGGAAAGTTTAAAAAGTAACTTATATTTAAAAAATTGTGCTAAATAAAAGTAGACCTATTTAGTGGAAAAAAAAAATTAAAGTATGTTTGTAATTGTATTTGAAAAATATAATTTTTAAGTTAAAAATATTTATTTTAAGCTTTTGTTAAAAATGCGTTTTTGTTATTTTTAAGCTTTTTAAATTCTTAAAAACATTTATAATTTTTTTATTAAACAAATATTTTTTTCTTCAAACGAATTTTTTTAGTGTTAAAAATTCTTTTAGCCCCCTCAAACATAATCTCAAATAGGCTCTCAAAAGTATTTATTTAACTTTTTTACTCTAAGTTTTTGGATAAGCTCTTATTTAAAAATAAATAAATGAGATATTTGTATAATGTCTTTATGATATTTAGAGCATGTTTGAAATTCTGTTTGGAAAATACAGTTTTTAAGTCAAACAATATTTTTTTGGCAAAGCTTCAAGCTTTTGCCAAAATGCATTTTGGCTATTTTTAGAACATGTTTAGAATTGTGTTAGACAAATAGAGTTTTTTAAGTTAAAAAACACTTTTTGACAAAAACTTTATTTTTAAGTTTTTACCAAATTGTATTTTGACCATTTTTTGACCCTTAAAATCACTTTCAATTTTTTTTTTTATTTAAAAAGATTTTTTTGAGTATTAAACACACTTTTAAGCTTATCAATCATACATCCAAAAAATTACATTTAAAAAATAAAACTTTTAAATAAAATAATTTTTTTTTGTTTTTCTGCAAAAGTTTCATTTTTCATACTCCATGTTAAATATCAAGATTCAAGAGTATCTTAAGTTTGACTAATTGCGCCAGTGATCACTTCCTCTCTTTTTTTGCCTTCTTTTTTAACTCCTTTGTCCGATTTAAATTATTATTTTAAACAAAAATCGGAATATATATAGAGGGGCTTTTTCTCCTTTTAATTAGCATTGTGTGGTCAGGTAAATGGAGTGGCCATTCAAGCATTGAAAAAGGTAAACGCTAATTTTTTTGATAATTTTTTTACTAAGGTTAAAATGAGGATATAGAGAAATGTCAGAGGTCAATATTTTTCTTATATTTGACTTATATTTCTTATAATTAATTAATTATTAGATTTATAGACTTATGTGGGTCTCATATAAGTCTAAAATGAGAATATAGAAAATACTAAAGGTCAATATTTTTTTCATATTCTCTTACAATTAATCAATTATTAGATTTGTAGACTTAGGTGGGTCTCATATAAGTTAATAGTAAACCTCACAAATTTAATGATTGATCTATTAAATTTATAAAAAAATATGAGTCAAATATAAGAAATTTATTGGAGTATGTGATGACGTAAAGAAACACTCATTGTCTTCAAGTGGTAGCTCAATCGATTGGAATTATATCTTGGGAAATGGAAGTCACTAGTTCAAATTCTCCTCTTATATGGACATGTCAACAAAGAAGAAGAAAAAAACACTCATTAAAACATTTAAAAATGCAAATGAATGGTTTTTTTAGACCAATTTTCTACAAAGATCTAAAAAGGAAATAATTTATATAAGACCGTATTTTCCACTATTAGAGCTTTGCACAGCTTCCGATCATTGTATGTGATGCATGCCACATCTATCACAAAAACGATGATATTTATTTTATGAGGTGGGATATTTTTAAAAGATTTATATTTGATAATATGTATTTTTTTTTTTGACATGTTTAGAGGAATTCGAACGCTTTGCATAGCTTCCGATCATTGTATGTGATGCATGCCACGTCTATCGACAAAAACGATGATATTTATTTTATGAGGTGTTATATTTTTAAAAGATTTATATTTGATAATATGTATTTTTTTTTTGACATGTTTAGAGGGAATTCGAACGCTTTGCACAGCTTCCGATCATTGTATGTGATGCATGCCACGTCCACCGACAAAAATGATGATATTTATTTTATGAGGTATGATATTTTTAAAAGATTTATATTTGATAATATGTAGTTTTTTTTTTTTTAATACGTTGAAATTCGAACTAATGATAATTGTTGAAAGTTATATGATTTGATGTTTTTAAATGTAAGCTTGAAATTTCACCTAAAAGAAAGTGACGCGGCAATTGGGATACCTATTCAAGCATTGAAAAAGGTAAATGAACAATTTTTTAATGTAAATTTTTCATAAATGTAAAATCCTTCAAAGTGGCTGATTTTTTTATTTTTTAAAAAAGAAAAAATATATATATGCAATATGAAAATAGTGCAGTAATCAAAATAATGCATTAACAAAAGTAATATAACTAATTATGGAGGCGGTATTACAATAATTTAAAAAAAACAGTAGAACCGTCCAATCTGACAGTATGCAGTAATGAAAAGCAATTAATATAAAAACAGTAGAACCGTTTAATCTAATGGTATGCAAGTAATATAATGAAAGTAATTAAAAATAAATACTGAAAATAAACTAGATAAATTGAAAATATTATTGAAGTGTTAGAAACACACTTACAAAAGTAGAAGAAGAAAATGAAGTAGGAAATTACAATGTAGGAAGGAAAGAAAATGTTGGCGCAAGGTTCAAGGAAGGAATTCCTAAGAAAACTTCTGCCTTCAAAGGTAGGGTAAAGGTCCTTTTAAAGAGGCCCTCCAGAGACATTCAGAATATAAGTACAAAATAAAAGTATAAATTTTCTCACTAATGAATAGTAATAGTGAATAGTGACAGTGACCAGTAAAATCTGAAAATCTTGAATTTTTGCAAGACCAAATTGTCGGTAGTCACGTCTTCAAAATAGTTTGAAATCTTGAAAATTTTTGGGAAATCTTGGGGAAAATCTTCAATAGGAAAATATTGAATTCTTTAATTCAGACAAATCTTCAACAGTGAAGTTGAACAAAATCTTGGGTAAATCCTTCAATAGTGAAATTGAACAAAATCTTGGGTAAATCTTTTAGCAGTTCTTTTCTTCATATTCATCATCAGAACAATTATTTAGAGAATCAAGAAAGGTCTGCATCCATTCTTTCTTTTTGGAAATGTTTGAAGATCTTGAAGAAGTACCATGGGGAGAAATTTGAAGTGGAATTGGAGTTTTAGAAGCTTTAGCTAATCCTTTAACATTATTGACAATGGCATCAATTTTTGCGCTATTGTCCAGTAGTTTAGCTTGAAACCAATATCTTTCCATTCTGACTTCTTTGATGACATAGCGCCATGCTAGAAACCAAGGAATTATGTAATTCTTAACAAAATACAAAATAGGTGGGAAATTAGGATCAAAATCTTTATTATTGAGATGAGTCTTGAAAAGATGAAAGGCATTGATAAGTTGGGGAGGAAGAGTGTCTAGAATAAGACCAAATTGTTTCCACCACTAGAGGAACCAAAGAGGAAAAATTCCTTTGAAATTTTTGTCAAAATTAATGAACCAGAAATGATTAAATTCAGAATTTTGGAAAATCATGAATTTAGACAAAGCATCGATATAATCATAATAAGAATAGAGAATATGAGAATTAACAAAAGGTCTCAGAGTGGAAGGATGAGTTTCCCAATCTTTTCAAAATGAAATTAGCAAGATATGCAACATTACCAAAAAGTTTTAGGGAATCAGAAGTTTTGCCAAAAATAGGTTTGAAATGAACATATTTAGTTTGGATTAATATATTGGTATAATAATTTAGATTCTTTTGGGGATGTTCAGGAATCCAATGAAAGTCTAGGGAAAAATAGGAAAGGATCAATTGTCTTGGGGATTTGATATGAGAATGATTCTTTTCGATAGAAAATAAGTATTGAGAGAAATGGAGGGTAATGTAAACATGGAGGTCAATAAAAATAGGAGAGAGGGAGGAGAGGGAGTAGACTCTGGTTTTAAGACCAGAGGCATGGAAGAATCAATCTTCTCCTTGTCCTTTTTGCTTGCCATGATGGTACTGCAAAAATTCACGAGTAATGAAATCATGAATTGAATTATCATAATCTTTTATATATTCTATATCAAAATCAAAAGCACTCAAAATTGCTTGCCATCTGGCCAAAATCTGTTTAGATGCAATATTTTCAACATCTTTTTTCAATATGTATTTTGCAGACTTGCAATCAATTCTTAGCAAAAATATTTGATTAAGCAAATCATATTGAAATTTAGTAATACATAAAACAACAGAAATGATTTCTTTCTTAATAGTTCTATAATTAGATTGCACAGAATTCCATGATTCAGAATGGAATCGAACAATTTGTTCAGGAGATCCTAGTGAAACAAGTTGTTTCAAAATTCTTCCAAAACCAATTTCAGAGGCATTTGTCTCAACAATTTTAATTATCTGAAGGAATACCTAAGCAAGGCAAAGTTTTAACATGAACTTTAATCTGTTTAACAATGGAAGTATGGATATCAGTCCAAGGCGGAGGATTGTTTTGTAATCTATCAAACAAAGGTTTACAATATTTTCGTAAATCTTTGTAAAAATCGGCAATCTTTTGCTCCCCTCCCCTCCTTGGTATTAGAGCCATGAGAGTTGCGATCTTTTGTTGCCTCTAGATCTTGTTCTTAGCATTTTTCTAACCACTCTGCTCTCTCTTTAATCTCTTTGATCATATTTTGTCTTATCGGTTTAAACCTACCACCCCGTCAATCTTACACGAGGAGACCTATAATCCCCTTTTGTGCCTGGAGTTGGCTTGTGTAGGGTTTGGTAATAGGGTATGTTCACGGCCAAGGGTATGTGTAGTTAGAGTCTGTAAGCCCAAGTATGTTTAGAAAGATTAATTTGTGAACCATTTATTTATCAAAATGTTTAGATCAACCTCTTCTGTTAGCTCTAGATCAAGTACTTTACCATTTGATATTGTTAATAGTGAACAACTTTCTTTCGAGAGTGATAATTCTTTTAATTTTGATAAATGGAATATTCCAAAGCTTTCTCCCAAAGATATTTATACTACTTCTTGGTTAAAATCTACTTGGAGATCTGAATATTCTGTCAGAACTATTGAACAAACATTTGCTATTTTTGGTAATAATTCAACATTTCAATTATTTTGATTGCAACACCCCCTCCCCCTTGGTATCAGAGTCGTGAGAGTTGCGATCTTTTGTTGCCTCTAGATCTTGTTCTTAGCATTTTACTAACCACTCCGCTCTCTCTTTAATCTTTTTGTTCATATTTTGTCTTACCAGTTTAAACCTACCACCCCGTCAGTCTTACCCGAGGAGACCTATAATCCCTTTTTGTGCCTAGAGTTGGCTTGTGTAGGGTTTGGTAATAAGGTATGTTCGCGGCCAAGGGTATGTGTAGTTAGGAGTTTTAAGCCCAAATATGTTTAGAAAGATTAATTTGTGAGCCATTTGTTTATCAAAGTGTTTATATCAACCTCTTCTGTTAGCTCTAGATCAAGTACTTTACCATCTGATATTGTCAATAGTGAACAACTTTCTTTCAAGAGTGATAATTCTTTTAATTTTGATAAATGGAATATTCGAAAGCTTTCTCCCAAAGATATTTATACTACTTCTTGGTTAAAATCTACTTGGAGATCTGAATATTCTGTCAGAACTGTTGAACAAACATTTGCTATTTTTTGTAATAATTCAACATTTCAATTATTTAATAAAAGATTTATTGAAAATTCTAAGGCTAAAGATTACAAATTTTTGCATGTTGGATCTATTCAAGTTGCTATTAAACCTTTAACTAGACTTGGAATTAATGCTTCTGTGCTTTTGTGTTTGTGTGATGCTATATTTATTAATTTCAAAATTAGTATCCTTGGAATGATTCAATGTTCTTTGTTTAATAGTCCTATTCATTTTGATGTTTTCCCTAATTTGACCATTTCTTTGGATAATATTAATATTCTCAAAGTTTTAACTTTAAATGTTTTGACTTCTGGTTACGATATGGAAGAAGGTAGCAGACCTCTTGTTATCATCTACCGAATTTATTACAGACTTATGAAAACTAATTTAGATCCTCAGGCTGTAATTAAGAATGCAGGTCAATCTACTTTGTTAATTCAAAGTTCTACTCAAGATGCTAATATACGGACTCCAAAAATGATTCGATGGGATGAAATTATTCTTCCTAATGAATGGCTTTTGGAAAATGTATCTAAGCCAACTCAAGTAGTTAATGATACCTACAATCTTGATTACATCCAACAGTATTTGAATGGATTTGTTAAAATTAGTTTTTCAGATTTAAATATTTCAAACCAAATTCAAAGACCATTTCTTATTGATGAAAAAAAAATTATTTTGCTGGCTCTACAACCACTGAAGGACTCCAAAAAAGAGATAAAGAAATTGAAGATTTGATATTTCCTCCCCCTGACCATTCCAACTTGAAATTGAAAGGAATTTCTACTAATTCTTAAGTTTATTCTGCTTTTTATTCAACCAAAACTCATCCTCCTACTCACAAGGATGATGAAGGTGATTCTACTTTTCCTTCTACTTCAGATTTCAATGGTCCTCTTCCTCCTCCTCACCAGTGTAGTGTCATCCATGTTACAAAAGATTTTTTCTCACAAATTGATTGGCCAAAATTACAAAAAGATTTTAATTCAAAAAAGAATAGAGATTTACGGTATGCTTACTGTGCCAGATTTTTAGAAAGAGAAAGAGACCTCATTAAAGTCCAATGGACAAGAAAAATGATTGAGTCTCAAAAACATATTTTGTTCTTTGATTTTCTTCAAAAACATTTCCCTTTTGACAATGTTCTAAATGTTGTCAAAAAGAATTTTGTTAAAGAAGACAAGACAATTGTTAAGTCTTCCATCCTCCTATTGAAAATATTCTCATTGATTGCAATGGAGTCACTGTCAAAGGTTCTTTGTTCAAATCAACCAATGATATTCCTCATGAAAATAGGAAAATTATTGAACAAAACAATTTTATCAATCAATCTTTGCATACGATTGGACAATAGTTAGATCGTATTGAAGAAAAAATCATTTTCCCCGCTTCTTCCAAAGTTGAAAAACCTTTGATCTCACTTCTTGAAAAAGAAAGTGTTTGGGCTTAAAACCGAAGTCTCAGAAAAATATGGAAAAAATTGAGGAAATGTTTTTTGAATTAAAAATTGGCCAAGCCAGTTCCTCAAAAACCATTACTCCAATCTCTCAGCAATTTTCTAACTCTGATTCCATCTCCTCACATCATTCCATTGATTCTGATATTAGAGGGCTTGAGAAAAATTTTGGAAAAATTGATTCAGAGCCAAAACTTCAAAGAATTCTTGACAAATCTAAAACTGTCAATTTCTTAAAGAATTGGTATTCTAGACCAACTCCCCCTGATTTACAATTTGAAGAGAGATTTCTTCAGTCACAGTTTTCTGTTTCGTCAGATAAAATTTATGAATGGAATATTGATGGTTTGTCTGAACATGAATTGCTGAATAAGATGAATCATATGTCCATGGTTGCTAATGCCTTTGACACCAATCAAAATTTAAGCCAATCAGAAATTATTGATTTGCTTGCACTTGGATTTTTGGAACTCTTAGAAATTGGTGGGACAAACATCTCACTGAAGATTCTAGAGAAGAAATTACAAAAGCAGTCAAGAAGATTGAAGATGGCTTACCCATTTTTTATGAAAAAATTGATAGAGGCGAACCTGATTGTGTTAATACTTTGATTTATACTATCATTAAATATTTTGTTGGTACTCCTTCTAATATTACTTCTCAAATTTCTGATTATTTGAATAATCTTAGGTTTCCTACTATGTCTGATTATAGATGGTACCAAGATGTTTTTTTTTCACGTGCCATGTTTAGATCTGATAGTCAAAAATTTTACTGGAGAGAAAAATTTATTGATGGATTACCTTCATTGTTTGCTCATAAAGTTAAAGATGAGCTGATTGACACTACTACTGGGATGATTGACTATGAAAACCTCACTTATGATGACTTGTTTTCTACTGTCAAAAAACTTGGTATTAAAATGTGTATTGATCAGAAAATAATTAGACAACAATTAAAAAATGCTAAGAAGGCGAAATATGAAATGGGTAATTTCTGCGAACAATTTGGATTACCTCCTATTACTCCATCTAGGAAAGATTGGAAAAAGTCTGATAAAGTTTTCAGAAAGAAACCTGCTCCATATTACAATAACTACAAGAAAAGACAATTTAATAAGCCTTTAAAGAATTTTTCTAAAAACCCTAAGACAAAAAAGAAATCTAAATTTGATAAATATTTTTC
Source organism: Carpinus viminea (assembly GCA_013348765.1). NCBI lineage: Eukaryota > Viridiplantae > Streptophyta > Magnoliopsida > Fagales > Betulaceae > Carpinus > Carpinus viminea. The sequence continues at coordinate 14,416,683 of CP054667.1, forward strand.
ATAAGCAAAATGTTTCAATTGCGAAGAATCTGGACATTTTGTTGATAAGTGTCCAAAACCTCCCAAAAAGATTAAACAATAAATTAATACTTTAAATATTAAAGAAAGTGAAAAAGAAAATATTTTTAGAATTTTGTAAAATAATGATTTCTCTGATTTTTTTTCTTAAGAAGATTTTTTAACTTCTGATGATTTTGATTATTATTTAGCAAGTGAATTTTCTGAAGATGTTAAAATCGGATGTTTTGATTCTTGTTGCAACAAAACAAAAACTTGTTCTGTTTTAACTAAAACTGAAGAACAAGAAGACTTGTTAATTACTCTTATTTTAAGAATTGAAAATCTCAAGAAAACAATGATTAAAGATGCTAACAAACCTTCTAAGTCCAAGATCTCTCTTGATGAAACTTTGGAAAGATTTTCCAAACAAAAATCTAAAGTTGTTACTATTTCAGATTTACAACATGAGATTAGTGAGATCAATAAAGATATTGTTGATTTAAAGAAAGATTTGCATGATTTGAAAACTAATAATAAAACCATAGAACAAGAGTTTTTAATTTCAAAACTTAAAAATTGTTTTCAAGAATTCTGATAATGAAGACAACAAATCTGAGCATTCCAATGAAGAGGAATCCAACAATATTTTGTCTCCTAATGATGTTAAGATTATCAGTTTAATCAACAAAGTTATTCCTCCTAAATGGTATGCTAAAGTTCATATTATTGTTGCTCAAGATTATGCTTTTGATGTTATTGCTTTGATTGATTCGTGCTGATTTAAATTGCATTCAAGAAGGACTTATCCCAAGCAAATATTTTGAAAAATCTACTTAAAAACTGAATTTTGCCGGTGGAAACAAATTGCAAATTAATTATGAGTTGGATAATGTCCATGTTTGCCAAAATAATGTTTGTTTTCATATTCCTTGTGTTTGTTAAAAATATGACTGATAAAGTAATTCTTGAAATTCCTTTTATTTTGATGCTTTACCCGTTCAAAGTCAAGTTAGATGGAGTTTCTACAGTTAAGATGGGTATCCCTATTAAATTCCATTTTGCCTCAAGATTTGAAATTGATGTTTTCCAGCTGTCCATGAATTTAATTTTGGCTAAGGCTCATTTTGGAATGTTACATTGTTTAGATATTCCTCCTGACAATATTTTTAAAATTGATGAGACCAATGCCTCTGAAATTGATTTTAGAGGTATTCCGAAATAACTTGTTTCACCAGGATTTCATGAACAAATTATTCGATTTTATTCTAGATCCTGGAATTCTGCACAAACTAATATTATTCTTTCTATTATTTTATCTGATTTGATAAGCATTAACTGCAAGTTTGCAAAATACATATTGAAAAAAGAAGTTGAAAATATTGCATCTAAACAATTTTTTGCACAATGGCAATCAATTTGGAGTACTCTTAATTCTGATATAGAATATATTAAAAAAGTTTTGATGATTTAATCCCTGATTTCCTTATTCCTGAATTTTTACAGTGCCGTCATGGCAAGTAAAAAGGATAAAGGAAATATTGATTCAAAGGCTTTGGTTTTGAAACCAAAGTCAATTATTGCTACTTCTTAATTTCTTGATTTGGCTAATAGGTTTCACCTTTTAGCCTAAATTACCAATTTCTTATTCTAATTTAATTTCTCCTTATGATCCATTTGTAGATTTCTCCTAGAAATCCAGAGTTCCATTTATTGATTACAAAAACCATCTTACATGGTTGTCCTTACTTTCAACATTTGTTTACCATTGAAATGAATCGTCTCCATCAAATCCCCCAATGAATTAGCTCTCTTATTTTCCCAAAATTTCCATTGGATTCTGAACATCCCAAAAACCTTACTTATTATACCAATATTTTGAAGCAAACCAAATCACTTCATTTCAAGCCAATTTATTGCCAGACTTTTGTTCCCAATAAAATAATTTTTCACAATGTTTATATTGATAAAGTACTTTTTGAAAAAGATTGGAGAGATCACCTTTCCTCTCTCAGAATTCTTCATCCTTGTAAAATCCCTTACAGTTATCATGATTATGTTGATGCTTGGTTCAAATTTTTCCTTTACCAAACTCCCAATTTTGACCATTCCCGGTTTGTTACTTTTGACTGATAAAATTTCCGAGGGATTCTTCCCTTTGGTTTTCTAGATGGTGGATGCATTTTGGACTTATTCCTGATATTCTTCCCCTTAAACTTATTGAAAGTTTCACTCTTTTTAAGGACCATTTTAAGATTGATGCTTATGGTTCCAAATTTCCTCCATTCTCCATTTTATTAAAAAATACAAGATTCCTTGGATTTTAAAATGGCAATATGTCATTGTAGAAGACAAACTCAAAAGACATTGGTATATTAAGTAGTGAGACAAATTCTCCATTGATACCATTGTCAAAAATGTTAAAGAATTGGTTCATGCTCCCAGAGCCCAGAATTTACCCTCTAGTACTGTCCAAAATTTACCTTCCAATACCCCTTACACTTTTGACCCCTAATGTTTTTCTACCCCCAATTAAAGAAGCCTCTCTTGCTCCTAAAGTTTCTCCTCCTGCTTCTTCTTCTTCCTAAAAAAAGAAGACTTCCTTGAGTAAAAAGAAAAATAAAAGCTTTAATGGAGGCCTTTTTGGAATCTTTAGATGTTGGTTCTGATGAAGATGGAAAAGAATCTGATGCATCTTCTGAAGCTACCATCAACCCTTAAAGGGAATTATTTGGCAACTCTGGATTTGATACTCAAGAATATTTTCCCAGACTTGAAGATTTATGAGTTGTAGATTTACCCAAGATTTTGTTCAGTTTCACTGCTGAAGGATTTACCCAAGATTTTGTTTAGTTTCATTGTTGAAGATTTGTCCAAATTGAAGAATTCAAGATTTTCCTGTTGAAGATTTCAGAGGACCTTACTACCGACAATTTGGTCCTGCAAAGATTCAAGATTTTCAGATTTTACTGTTCACGGTCACTATTCACTGTTACTGTTCATCCGTGAGAAAATTTGTACTTTTATTCTGTATGTTCTGGAGGGCCTCTTTAAAAGAAGCTCTACCCTACCTTTGGAAGATTCTTAGGAATTCCTTCCTTGAACCTTCTGCCAACATTTCTTCTTTCATTCCTACTTTGTAATTTCCTACTTAGTTTCCTACTTTCTTTTCTTATTCTACTTTTGTAAGTGTGTTTCTAACACTTCAATAATATTTTCAGTTTATCCAGTTTATTTTAGTTACTTTATTATATTATTTGTATACCGCCAAATTGGATGATTCTACTGTTTTTTATTACTGCATACCACCAGATTAGACGGTTCTAATATCAGAACCGTGAGATTTTGATATATATATGGAAAATGCAGTGTAGACTCTAAACAACACCTAAAATGGGTGAATAGGTGTTATACAATAATAATGCCCAATTAAAAATTTTGCAATGCTCAACTAAAAATTTCATCACACATAAAATAACTACAATCGTCTAAGTGGGTATCTCAATCGGCTATAAACTACGTCTTATGAAACGAAAGTCATTCATTCGAATTTTCTCCCCCCTTCCTTTACATGTACATATAAAAAAAATAAAAAAAAAAAATAAAACTACAATCAAATAAAAATATGCACATTCAATAAAACAAATTAGTTGACAAAGTAAAAACCCTTTAAAAATTACTTCTATCTAGCATTCGCCCCCTGGCTTCTCTGCGGCTCTTTTATTTGAAGTATAATATACCCCATGGACTTGCAACAACGTTAGTTTTGACAATGAATTTGCCAACACAAAAACCAAACAAGTTACTCATAGTTATCTTTTTCACTTTCAAGAGATAAACAAGATAAGACTATTGGCTTAATACTAGGTGAATGTACTGTTCAGATTAAGATTATAAGTGATAGAATTTGTCAATCCATATATCCTTTTAAACATATGAAAAATACACGAGATACTATAACTTTTATGTTATAATTTTTTTAGAGAATACCATGGATGGTCTGTAAACCCATCATTTTGCAAATAACCAATAATTAATGACACGCTAGGCTTATTGCTGACAATCAGAATAAGACTAAAACACCAAATAAACTCCTCCCTTTTTTTTTTTTTGAAAACAAGAGCTCACCAAGTGGTTGACTTTGTTGTCCTTAACTCCATACATTCTTCAGATTTCAGATTCCAAGAAGGCTTTTGTTTTTCCTCGTAAGTAAAGCGCGGCAAATAGTCTTGAATAATTGTCGAAGGCTTTTGTTTTCCTTAGGGGCTTGAATAAGCTTTAGGGCATGTGTGAATTTAGAAAAGGTTAGGTTAGGTGTTTTGTTCCTGTGTTTGTTTTTCTTTATTTCTTTTTTATAAGTTGATAAGACATTTCATAATTAATAAAATGATTGAGAGTATATGGTTCACAAGTCAATTACGAACTAATTAAATTGACAAGTTAGATTTTTTCTTAATTATTTCATTAATTAAATTCTCTTATTTTCTTTCTATTATTGTCATTGGAACTATTTACAGCCCCCACAATTGATGAGTTCGCGATCGAATGGTGTTATTTATTGGTGATAATTTGATTGGCGAGTTGGAGCGCAAATAGTTTTTCCTGCTGATTGTAGTATTCTTTTAGGGAAAATAAAAGATTTTTAACGTTGTTCTCTCACCCGCACATGATGAGGTCACCTTCTTCAGATTTTGTCACTTTTTCTGCTTGGTACTCGCCAGTTGCCACGCCTGTCCACCCACCCTCCCCAAAAGGGCCAAAAACCAAAACAACAAACATTGCTCCTTTTAGCTCCATTCCCACCAAACACATTGACCAAACCTCCTCATCTTCTAATTCAATCTCAAGGTCCCAGACTTTTTTTTAGCAGAATTCATGGATTTCTGCAGATGGGTTTGTTTGATTTTCATTCTCCATGCGTTTCTGCCCCTGCCCATTTTTTCTTCGTGGCCCTCTGTGAGCCCGGAAGAGTTGGCTCAAATCCCAGTGAACTTCCTTGACTTTGCCCAAAAAACAGAGGTTTTTGATTGGATGGTGGGTATTAGGAGGAAGATTCATGAAAACCCAGAACTTGGGTTTGAGGAATTTGAGACCAGTAAGCTTATCAGAGCTGAGCTTGACCATATGGGCGTCTCCTACAAGCACCCGTTTGCTGAAACCGGTGTTGTTGGCTATATTGGGACCGGTTCAGCGCCTTTTGTTGCAATCCGAGCGGATATGGATGCTCTTGCTTTGGAGGTTTGTTTCAAGTTTAGGATTCTTTGATTTTGGCTGGGCTTCATGTGTTTGACTTTGCATTATTATTATTTTTTTAATGTGGAAGATTAAACTACTTTTCGGTGATATATGTGCAATATGCTTAATGGTATTGGTAATTGCAATGGACCTCTCGAGAGGTAGAAATTGAGAATTCTGAATTAAAGTTAAGAGTGGAATTTATTGGAAAATAATGGGACTTTCGTTGTTATAGGAGAGTGTAGAGTGGGAGCATAAGAGCAAAGTTCCTGGGAAGATGCATGCATGTGGGCATGATGCCCATGTTACCATGGTTCTTGGTGCTGCGAAGATTCTTCAAGAGCATCGCCACGAGTTACAGGTTCCTTGCTTTAGTAACTTTCATATGAATTTACTTGTGCTTTTTTCAGTATTCACTTCATTTTTTGTCTTTATACTATTGATTTGTCTCGATGTTTCTTAATCATTGATCTTTTGCCTTCAGTAAGCTGCAGATGGTTTTTGAGTGTCCTATTGAGATGGATTTTGTGCATGTGCATAAATAGCAATTATGCGTTCAGATGGTTGTTTGAATAGAAAAATGTACTCTCATTTACAGAACATTGTGACTATAAACTGTTTCAGTTTAACGGAACATGTAAATTGGCTCCAGTTTAATTCGTGTAGTTATACACACATTTACTTCACTTCATGCAGATTAATAATTGGGGTTGCCTATGCTGGAAAAGGTTGCATCAGATCCCTTAGAAATTATCCCTATCCAAGACGAATAACTATCAGCACTTTATTGTTACGAATGATCTTATATTTAGATTTCTAGTTGGACCTCTGTATTTGAGGACAAAACATATATATCAACAACCTTTATAAAGATACTGAGAAAGAGAATCTTTTTGTAGATTTTTATTTATGAGGGAGAGAGGGAGAGATTTGTACATTTCTATGGCTTAAAATATTCACCTTGGCCTCCCTCATCATCGATGTACATGGTAAAAAGTATTCGATTGCTAGAGTACTCATGCTGATGTACTGGGTTGTCATTCTTACTCCTTTTGGTCTCTTTGTGTATGTCTATGGAAATCTTAATAGTACTACTTCTGAGAGGCAAAATTCTTACTTTGTTCCAACAGATATATGTTCAGAACTGCAAATGGAAAATTTGAAATCATCCATAAAATTATCTATTGCCAGGTGTTCACTATGAAGCAGACTAGCAAGTATAATAGATACCGGCTTTGGCATAAATAGCACAGTTGGATTACTTCTGTTTCTTCATTTCCCTTTCTGTCCCCTACTGTACTATGGTAAGCCATTGTAGTGCTAAAGATGCATAATTGAGTATAACATCAAAATGGTGAAAATGTCACCATACAAGGAGTCAAATTTCTGCTGTCATACATCGCTGATTCTGTTTCTTTAGCAGTATTGCTCTATTTGTGTTTTCACCAGACTAAAGTTTTCATTATTATTTCTTCTGTTCTTGAAAGGGAACGGTAGTACTTGTTTTCCAACCGGCTGAGGAGGGAGGTGGAGGAGCAAAGAAAATGTTAGATGATGGAGCACTGGATAATGTTGAAGCCATTTTTGGGCTGCATGTTTCTCCTGCTCACTCTATTGGTGCAGTGGCCTCCAGGTCTGGTCCTCTTTTAGCCGCAAGTGGTTTCTTTGAGGCAGTAATAAGTGGAAAGGGAGGTCATGCAGCCATTCCCCAACACACAATAGACCCAATCTTATCAGCTTCCAATGTAATTGTTAGCTTGCAACATCTTGTTTCACGCGAAGCCGATCCCTTGGATTCACAGGTTCTCTCTCTCTCTCTCTCTCACTCACACACACACACAAATACGCTTGCATGCAGAGGCATACAACGGTTTTTTTCCATCTACAGGAGTTTCTCTTTTTTTGGAGGGGGGGGTGCTGTAGGGTGGGATAGGAGCCTTCCAGTCAGACTGCCAGTAAAAAGTGCAGCAGCCTTACAGAACCTATTTTATTCCTGTAATGCTTTATAGTTCTGATATCTGGTATTTGTCTTCTAAAAATTCTTTAAAAAATTCCATTGGAAAAGTTTGATTCCCCCACCCCATGCGTGTCATTATGTTTTCAGCATCTGCTATTAGTTTCACAAAAGTATTGCTTAACTAGGTTACTTCCCATTGACACAACTAGTACCTATATCTACCAACGGTACTAAAGTGAATATATGCCATGAAAAAAGTAAATGGTTGTTGTCCACTTTTTCATAGCAAATGAAGTGAATCTATCTTGTAACATCTGTAGCATCAGTTTAGTTGCTGCCTAAGTACTGTTTAATTGAACTTTTAAATAAATAAATAAAAACGCATAAACTTGCAGGTGGTTACAGTTTCTAAATTCCAAGGAGGCGGTGCATTCAATGTTATCCCGGATTCTGTCACAATTGGTGGCACTTTCAGGGCATTCTCAAAAGAAAGTTTTATCCAACTTAAAGAAAGAATTGAAGAGGTAAACTTGTTGAATGCTATTGGTTTAGATTCCCGTTAATATGCCTTTTTGAATTTTTTTTTAAATTGCTTGCTTTTCTTTTTCCAAGGCCGCAGGGTGTTTTGGCTAATTTGTCGGACTCACCGTTCTTGCTACAATATGTATAGTATGTGTCCTATTCCTTCGTATCTTGAATGTTGATTCTCTTAAACAGGTTATAACAAAACAAGCCAGCGTACAAAGGTGCAATGCAACTGTCATCTTCAATGAAGTTGAGAAGCCCTTTTACCCAGTGACTGTAAATGACAAAGATCTGCATGAGCACTTCTTGAAAGTTGCAGGGGACATGCTGGGCGCCCAGAACAGGTTAGAAATGCAACCGCTGATGGGAGCAGAAGATTTCTCATTTTATGGGGAGGTGATTCCAGGATATTTCTTCTTCCTTGGGATGAAGAATGAGACTCAAGGACAGTTTGAATCAGGGCATTCACCCTACTTCAGGGTTAACGAAGATGTACTTCCATATGGAGCAGCTTTACATGCATCATTAGCCACAAGGTACCTCCTGGAAAAGCAACCCAAACCTAATCCACCAAAGGGCAGCGTTCATGATGAACTGTGAACTGCTGAAGAAAGATTGTGAGTGAAAGGCTTTTATTGATTGATATAAAGCACTGCCACAATTTTGAATTGCATGTAAATCTTGACACTGGAAGCTGCAACCTGTATATTTAACTTATCAATCTTTTAAGACAACCTCTCTCAAGTTCAATGTGCTTAGGCTTTATATTGTTTGTTTTTCAAGGTTCATACTAGGGGAAAAGTTCATTAGGAGTCTTATGACACTGCTCTCTGAAAAGAGGATCTCCATGCCTGAAGGGAAGCAATTCCTTCTTGGAATCCTGCATACTAAACTTAGACAGAATTTTATATATATACGCAACTTGGGATAAGCCTTTCATCCTTTATCTCTTCCAAAGATGAAGCTAGTTAAGCAAAGACGACGGAACTTCGCGCCAAAAAGATATCTAGAGGTCGTTGAGGAGGTGGACAAGTTGTTGCAAGCGGGTTTTTATCAAAGAAGTCAAGTATCCCTACTGACTTGCAAACGTGGTGATGGTCAATAGAAACAATTCCATGATCCAATAATTACTAAAACTATCTCATTTGATCATTTTTTTTACTTTTTAGACCTTTAGAAGCGCTTTTAACTTTTTTTTTATCAAATTGATATATATATATTTCAAATTGACTTTTTGAGTGTTAAACGCACTTTTAGGCCATTCAAACACACGTCCAAACAAGCCCTAAGTTTATAGTCTCCTGTTGGGACAAACACCTCTTTTCGGACAAAGATTATATATATAATATTTTCAACTTTAGTCGTATCAAACACTAAAAATTGAGAAAATGTTTTCCAAAAAAATATTTTACGTCAAAACAAATGAACGCGTACGTGCAATTCAAAATTGTGGCTATACTTTATATCGATCAATTCACCCAATCTTTCTTCAGTAGTTCACAGTTCATCATGAAAGCCCCCTTTGGTGGATTAGGTTTGGATTGCTTTTGTTGAAGGTACCTTGATGCATCTAAATCTAATGCTGCTCCAAATTTAAGCACATCTTCGTTAACCCTAAGTAGGGCGAATGCGCTGATTCAAACCGTCCTCGAGCCTCATTCTTCATCCCAATGAAGAAGAAGAAGTATCCTAGAATCACCTCCCCATTAAATGTAACCACATGCAAGTTTATGTGTTTTTTAATTTTTGTTTAAAAGTTCAATTAAACAGTTGGACATCAACTAAGGTGCCACTCTACAAAGGCATATATATTCACTTCATTTGCTATGAAAAAAATGTAGAAGAATAATTTACTTTTGATATGGCATATATTCATTTGAGTGCGTCAATGGAAAGTAATCTAGTTAAGCACTATTTTTGTGAGAGTAATTGCAGATGCTGAAAACATGATGATACGCATGGGGGAATCAAACTTTCCAATGGAATTTTTCGAAGAATTTGCAGAAGATCAGATATCAAAGCTATAAAGCATTATTGCAGCCTCTGCATGCAAGCGTATTTGTGTGTGTGTGAGAGAGAAGAGAGAGAGAGTGAGAGAACCTGTACAGAGAGCAACACAATCACTCGGCGGCTGAAGAACTCTCTAGCAATCCACCATGGGTAAATCTAATACACCACTCGGATCTCTCACTTAAGGTTTCTATTCTTTGTGGGTTTTCCAATATCTGATTCAATTTTTGTTCTTTTCGGTGATTTGTGCTCTTTTTTATTTTGCTTAAAAAAAAATTCAGGTAAAGTACATGGATCTCTAGCTCGTGCTGGTAAGGTGAGAGGCCAAACCCCCAAAGTGCCTAAGCAAGAGAAGATGAGGAGGAAACGCTTTGGACGGGCTTACAAGCGCATGCAATACAATCGTCGATTCGTCACCGCCGGTATGTTCCTCTTATTTTGTAACTTATTGTTATTTTTGAATTAGGAAATTATTTTTTATATTCGAGTTTATTTGATTCTTTTTTATTTTATTTTTTTAACAAAACTGATCAAATGGTTGATTGAGACTATTACATCAACACTATAAGATAGTTGTAAGATGAAAACTTGGCATGTAGTATTACTCTTTGCAATTACATGGCTATATGATAAGGGTTCATGGGGTTTAAGAAATTTGTGGGTTGAGAGGTTCAAATGCTACTATTTTATGGGGAACCTTGTGTTTTTGAGGTGATTGTAGTGGTTAAATTTGGCAAGAAGAAGGGACCAAACTCGTCGGAGAAGTGAAGCAATACTTTCTGAGGATGAGGAGCTCTAAGGTTAATGATTTGTTTGGTTTAAATTTTATTTTAGGATAAATTTCCATGTTATGTAAGACTAATGAATATGTTAGTTGTTGGTGTTAAATATTGCATATGATTATGTTGGAGTTATGCTGAAAAAATATGTTCGTTGTTAGTGTTAAGTACTGCATATAATTATGTTGGAGTTATGCTGATAATTATTTTGAAAATGATGAGTTTGTTTTATGGGTTTGATGTTTTGAAATTGATTCAGTATGTTTGCCCACGAAATGGAAAAAAAACATTTTCAGCTCATAACAGACTGGTTCAATTTTTTGTGGACTATTGAGAAAGCTTGCACCCTTCCCCTAAGAGTGGTGCTGACCCATTAGATATCAATGAAAAATAAGGTTTAAGCATCCTCCAAACAGAACACACCTAGCCTTAGGGGAATCCCCAGTGACGTATGTTACTCTCTCAAACTTTGTCTACAAATGCAAAGAAGGAAGGGCAAAACTTTATTTCTTTTAAATCACAGTTAAGTTATTGCTGGAGAGATAATTGGAAGAGGGGGAGGACAAAATATCAGAATATGAGTTTGAGATCATGTTCCATATCAACGATTATTTTGCAAAAAAATTCTTGTTTTATTGGTGCCTTGAATCACCTAAAATCATCTAAAAGACCTTCCCCTACTTATCAAAAAAAATAAAATAAATGAATGATCAAACCCACGGGAAAGGGTGATGGTAAGATTTAACCATTAGTAATACACATCCAAAAACTCAACCCCAAATTGAACAACACAGTGAAGCTTTTAGGGCTCTCAACCTCGCAAAGACGAGCACACTGAAATGTGGAGAAGCTCTTTCATTACGAGAATTTAATATTATTGCATCTAACAAATGTAGTTGACGTTATATCATTTACATTTTTTGAGTGACGTCCAATACAATAACATTAAATCCTAGCCATAAAATAACTCCTTTCCAAATTTTGCTTGAGTAAAATATTCTCTGTTTCCATCCAATTCATAATTCTTTTTTTTTTCAAAAGGCACAACCCAAGTACACAGAAAACCCAAACACACCTCAAGCATAAGAGACACTTTAATAGAAAAAGGGGGGAAAAAACATTAAAACTGGTCTTTTATCCAACCATATTTGCCCAATTTATCAGCAAACGCACAACCAATTTCAAAACATCAAACCCATAAAATAAACTCATATCAATTTCAAAATAATTGATTAGCATGACACCAGCATAATCATAATCCAGTACTTAGCAACCCCAACTAACATGAGCATTAGTCTTTAACATAAGATGAAAATTTATCCAAAAAAAGAAAAAGAAATCTTTAACCTAAAGAGCTCCTCATCCTCTCACAGCGTGTTGCTTCACTTCTCCGACGAGTTTGGTCCCCTCTTCTTGCCAAATCCAACCACTACAATCACCCAAAAAACAAGGTTTCCCATCAAAATCATAGCATTAAAAACTCTCAAACCACATATTTCTTAAAACCCATTTCATACAAACATGTTTTTGCAAAAGCCACATCAAAAGCATCAAATAAACTCTAAATACATAATAATTTGCTAATTGAAAGGCATAAAAAATGATACAAATAAGAGACAAACCGGCGGTGACGAATCGGCGGTTGTATTGCATGCGCTTGTGGGCGCGTCCACGGGGCTTCTTCTTCTTGTCTTGCTTGGCCACTTTAGGGTTTGGCCTCTCACCTTACCAGCACGAGCTAGAGATCCATGAACCTTACCTGAAAAAAGAAGAAGCACAAATCACCAAAAAGAACAAAAAATGATTCAGAAATTGGAAAAACCAAAAAGGATAGAAGCCCTAAGTGAGAGATCTGAGTGGTGATATTAGATTACCCATGTCGGATTGCTAGAGAGTTCTTCGGCCGCTGAGTGATCGCACTGCTCTCTAAAAGAAAGTGAGAAATCTAGGGTTGGGATTTTGGGAAGGTATATATCAGGAGCCGAGTATTATGGGCCGAGTTAGGAGGCCCACAAGAGAGTTCTACTAAATCGATTTGTTTGAGCCACGTTCATATTATCCCTCAAATCTATTTGGCCCGGAAGATGAAGTGTTTGGCCCAAGTTATTGGCCCTTGGCAGACATATCACACTACAACCCACTATCATAGTCCTCACGTTAAGGATGTGCAAGAAATTTCCCCTTTCCCTTCTTCTTATTGAATAGAAAAATTATATATATATATATATATATATATAACAATGAGAAAAGAGATTTTTTTTTAAGGCGATTTATCTATTTAATTTTAATTTTTTTAAAGATTAATGTTAAAAACTGCACGTTATCAATTATCGTCATTTTTTTTAGAAATAATTGATTCGTAGTATCATATCTTTAGTATGGGTTTTAGTATAACTCTTTTCTAAAATAGTCAAAAGGTTTATATGGTAATGAGTTTCAAAAGAAAACACTTTTTAAATGTGAACTCTATCATAAAAGTCTTTTTTACTTTTAATAACGTCAAAATATTTATAAAAAAAAAAATCAAAACTATTATTATTATTATTTTGTTTACATGTCCACACAAAGAGGAAATTCAAATTAGCGACCTGCTTCATTAGGTGTGATCCTAACTGATTGGACTACCTCTTGAGGACAAAATCAAAACTATTATCAAACACACCTACTTAGCTAAAAAGTACTAATTAGCAATTAAACGGTCTAATTAAGACTCATTGTGCCATAATGCCATGCACTTCAATGAGTTGGTTTAGAGTTTACCCAATAAAAGAGTTACAATGAATTCGAGAAAGAGTTACAAACTTACGATGAATGATTTTTTTCACTTTTGATTTAAAAGGAAAAGAGAGTATGGAATCCTTAAAAAAAAAAAAAAGGGAAATATGGGTGAACTTCCCAACAATAAAAAAAATAAAGAAGAAGAAAAATAGAGAGAACAATGTGAAAATACAAATAAACAATATCAAATGATATAGACAAGTGTTTCGATCCTCTCAATGTGGCCGCATAAAACGGTAATAAAAGCAAAATATGCACAAATAAAGGCAAATCTATTTGAACTCCCGCTTGAAAACAACTACTAAAAGGAGATAAATAAAGAAAATAATGTGCAAGTTCAATTAACGAACTATAGAAAAAAGAGGTACCAACACATATCCAGTTACAAAAGTTTCTACCAAATGAGCCAACCATTGAAAAACTAAGCAGACAACAACCCACATAATACCAAAAAAAAAAAAAAGATACAAAGATACAAAAGGAAAAATAACAAAACACCATTAAATAGCTACAACAATGGAAGAGGATGGTGGAATCGAGTGCCAGAGAGCGCACCGGATAGATGAGCCCACGATCTTCCACGGCAAGAGTATGGCAACCACAATTGTACTAAACAGCCCATTATTATTGCTAGCTTGCAAATTTGTTGCCTTTTACTTTTACCAAGTTGATTATTAATTTTTTTTTTTTGACATGTCCACGCAAGGGTAGGAGGAGAAATTCGAACTTGTGACCTCCGCTTCATAAGGTGTGATTCACAACCGATTAAACTATTTTTTAGGGACATTAATTATTGTTATTAGCTTATGATATAAGGATCAATAATAATTGATCATGGTTTGATATATATATATATATATATATATATATAGATAGTTAGTTTATGAATTAAACTTTGGTCATGATGCACTGTAAAATACCCCTTTTACAGCCTCTAATCACCAGTTGCCACATCAGCTAAATCACAACAATTGCACATAATTAAATTAGAACCACATTCACCAGATGATGAAAAGATAAAGAAGAAAAGAGAGAAGAAGAGATGGTTTGGAAAAAAGAAAACACAAAAACAGCCATGGCCGTGGGTCGTGGGTCCTGCTGTCCTACATGGCAATGACCCACCCACACGATTTGAGGTTCAGACCTGTGGGTCTTTGCACCAAAGACCTCTCAAATATCGCAGCTTTAAAGAAGACAAATGCTTCCCTTCTTGCTAGTGTTCAGGGTGAGGCCTTATGCCAAAACAGCCATGGAGAAGGTTCTTATATTTTCAAAGGGGACAAAAAGAAAGTCCAACAAGACAAAATCAACAGAAAATACTTATAACTTCCCCCTTTTCATTATGCGAACCAAAACCATGAATCCTTCTCAAGCCCTCATAAAGCAATGCTAGTTATTGATGACCCTAAACGATGAGTGGCGTGGGTCTAGCTAGAGACCCACGACATGGGTTTGGCTAGAGACCCACGCTGTCGTGGTGTGGGTCTGGGTTTGCCGAGATTTTTTTCTTCTGTTTTTTTATTTTTTCATTTCGATTTGGTGCAGGTGTTATCAATTTCATTATTTGCATTTTTGTTAAATAGATGAAGTGTCAAATGGTGATTGGGTGCTGTAAAATAGGTGGTTTGCAGAAGGTCCTGACCATAGGGGCTCTCTTAGTTTATATATTTATTACATAAATTATTATTTATTCAAAAGCATATTATGTTGAGGATATGAAAGTTTTTTGCCATGGAAGATCGCATTGTCGTCCATACTTTGTATCAAATGTACAGAAGGCAGGGGAAATATGCAGAGGAAGATGGAGAATAAAGTGGGGAATAGGAAATTTGCATCTGAGCATCAAAGCTTAAAAGAGCCCTTGAGTGTCTCCTCTGCTCCAAGCCTGCCATGGATGGCCTCAAGATTTAATTTATAGGAGTTTTTATTTTTATTATTTTTTATAATTACGCTTATCTCAAGATTATGTTTTTGAGATGAAAATAGTTTTATGTATAAAAAGTGAAAAGGAAATAAGTTTATCTCAAGCATAAAAAAAGTTATAGAGAATAATTTCAATAAAAAAATAAAAATAATTTCTGTTATTTTAATTTTTTTTTTTTTAAAGAAAAGAAAAAGGAAGGTGAAAAAAGGTTTTTTATATTCAAACATATATAATATAATAATCGACTTTATTCCCCAGACAAGAAAAGCAAGAAAGAAAAAGGTTTCCCAATTCAACTTTATTCCGCCATCGTCAAATTTAGATTCTAGGCATAAAATTAATTAACGCCAAGAATCGCGCTTTCGGAATCTCGTATAGCCATTGGCCGGCGTACATATTCACTCTAAAAAACGTGACACGTGTACTAGTAGAATCCGTATTAAGCTGGGGAGTGGACTGCTGGAGGATGTGTCTGCGTGTTGCTCACGTACTATAATAAAAGCAGTAGATTATTTCTCCACAGCATATAAAATCCGTTGTTAGGGTTTTTCGGCTAACACATTGTCTGCCAAAAGCGCCAGACTTGGAACAGAGGGAGAGAACAATTGCCAAGACCATCATCCAATGGCAGACGACTCAGCTTCACTGCCTGGGCAACTAGCCGCAACAACCCTAAATGACGCCGTTTCATCCTCCGAAGTCCCGAAGGCCGAGTTTTCCGACCGCGTGCCGATCCGATCCATCGTGTCCCGTCCCGACGGCGGCGCGGGGCTCGCGGGGAACCGGGTCCGGATTGGAGGGTGGGTCAAGACGGGCCGGAAGGCCGACAAGGACGCATTCGCGTTCCTTGAGCTCAACGACGGGTCGTGCCCGGGGAACCTGCAGGTCATCGTGGACGCGGCCGTGGCGGATCTGAGCCCGCTCGTGCCGACCGGCACGTGCGTGGTCGTCGATGGCGTACTGAAGCTGCCTCCCGCTGGGACCAAGCAGAAGGTGGAGCTACGAGGTGAGAAGGTGGTCCATGTCGGCCCGGTTGACCCGGCCAAATACCCTTTGCCGAAGACCAAGCTCACGCTTGAGTTTCTCAGAGATGTCGTGCACCTTCGGCCGAGAACCAACACGGTGAGTTCAGGTGCTAATGCGCATGTGTGTTTGATTTGCTTATTTTAATAGGATTTAGGCAAATGCTTTTGTTTTTCTTATCAAAAAAATGTATTTGCGTTTTTTTTATATTAGTTAGCAAGTAATTGGGTTTTGTTAGAGAAATATTGCGATTAGAATAGGATGTTGGATTTGGCGAATTTCTGGAATGGTGTATGAAAGGAAAAATTATTCTTTTTTTTTTGTCTACTCAATTATAATAGGTTTTAGTTTATATGCATATTGCTTGTGTTTATTGATTATAAGGCGGGTGTTTGCTCACTTTTTCCAAAATGATTTTCTCAGGCATTGTGTTTGTGATAAGTTCTTGTTTTTTCACTCCTTACATGCCGAAAGGGAGATCGACTAGTTGAAATTTTATATCTATAGTCATTTAAAATGTGCTTTGCAGAAATGTAGTGTGGTTTTGTAGTACCAATTTGGAGTTTGCTACTAGAAACAAGGTAATAGAAACAAATCTTGGATCCCATGTTTGATGGTATTCTAATGTAAATTAATTGCTTATTGTGTGATGGTTTGTTGCTGAATGAGTTCTGATGTATCTATAAAATCCTTGTGCTAATGGCATTCTGCTTTATTTTTTAGCCCTCTTGTAGTTCTCTAAATGTAGTATGCTGTGTTTACAGATATCTGCAGTTGCTCGAATCAGAAATGCCCTTGCATATGCGACACATACATTCTTTTATAAGCATGGATTTCTTTATGTTCACACTCCGATTGTCACCACTAGCGATTGTGAGGGTGCTGGTGAAATGTTTCAAGTTACCACTTTGATTAATGAAGCTGATAAGTTGGAAAAGGAGTTGATCAAGAATCCTCCTCCATCAGCAGCTGATATAGAAGCTGCTCAGCTTATTGTTAAGGAGAAAGGAGACATTGTTGCTCAACTGAAATCTGCCAAAGCGAGCAAGGGGGAAATCAATGCTTCAGTTGCTGAACTAAAGAAAGCAAAAGAGAATCTAGCAAAGCTGGAGGAGAGATCAAAGCTGAAACCTGGTATTCCTCAAAAGGATGGGAAGATTGACTACACACAAGATTTCTTTGCCCGTCAAGCATTTTTGACCGTCTCTGGCCAATTACAAGTTGAATCTTATGCGTGTTGTCTTAGTAGTGTCTATACGTTTGGGCCCACTTTTAGAGCTGAAAACTCTCACACTTCAAGGCATTTGGCTGAGTTCTGGATGGTTGAGCCTGAAATAGCTTTCGCAGAACTCAAGGTATGTGAAACTTACATTTAGTAAGCTCATTGATATTTCTGGTTTTTGTGAAGGCTGATCAAAAGCTTTTTGAGATTCATTGAAAGCTGTAGATGGTTGTGTGGATAGGTGTTTGTATTTCTGGAAAATCCTGATGTGGCCAGTTCCCTTTACTAATCTAATAAAATAATTGTTCCACTTACATCAACCATGGCAATATCTTCATCCAAGCAATGGAATTTCATGATAATGGGACTTGTTCCATTTGGTCTTCCATTGCACTGTTTCATTGGCAATTATGATCTGTCGGGATTGCAATGCAAAACTCCTATGTTAAATTTCAATATCCTGGAAACACTATTTGAAATGGCATTTATCTATTTTTTGGTGCACCTGCATATATGTGATGTTGAAGCATATTACACATGGAGGTAATATTAAAGGTACCTATTTTTGTAGGATGATATGAACTGTGCAGAGGCATATGTGAAATTTATGTGTCAGTGGTTACTTGACAACTGCATGGAGGATATGGAATTTATGGCTGATAAGTTTGACAAGACTTGCATCGATCGACTAAGAATGGTTGCTTCCACCCCTTTTGAGCGTGTTTCATATACTGAGGCCGTGGAACTTCTAGAAGAGGCTGTGAAAGGTGGCAAGAAGTTTGAGAATAAAGTGGAATGGGGCATTGATTTAGCATCTGAACATGAAAGGTATGTGACAACGGTTTTCAAGTTGCTTCTACTTGAACTGCAGTTTCTTAAGCTCTTGGTTTCCTAATTTTGCAGATACTTGACAGAGGTGAAATTCCAGAAGCCTGTTATTGTCTACAACTACCCGAAAGATATCAAAGCATTCTACATGAGGCTCAATGATGACTCTAAGACAGTGGCTGCTATGGATGTGCTCGTACCAAAGGTCTGCCGTCTTATTATACATGTTTATTCTTTGCCTTCCATGTCTGATTTCAGTTTTTGCTTCTTTGAACATTAACAAATTGGTATTTATCTTATATTTCAGGTAGGAGAGTTGATTGGGGGAAGTCAAAGGGAGGAGCGTTTGGAGGTTATTCAGCAGAGGTTTGAGAACTTTTTTGTGCTTTGTTGGTCACCTTACAGTTTGTTAATATGCAAGAGCTGTTTGTTTTTGTTTTTGTTTTTTTTTTTTCACTTGTTTTTCCCAAATAGAAATAATTTTTCTTCCTACCTTAAATCTGTAAATTTGAATTAAGGCAATCTCATTGGGATACATTCTTCTATTGCAGAATACTAGACATGGGGCTGCCTCTTGAGCCATATGAGTGGTACCTTGACCTGCGGCGCTTTGGGACGGTGAAACATAGTGGTTTTGGTCTTGGGTTTGAACGCATGCTTCTTTTCGCCACCGGCATTGAGAACATCAGAGACGTTATTCCTTTCCCTAGATATCCCGGGAGAGCAGATCTTTGAGTTACTCTGATGCAAATTGATTTCAGTGTCGTAAAAGAAAAAATTGTAGGAGATTTTCTACAGTTTTTTTAGTGGTCCAGATTTAATTTCACTTTCTCTATTTCTCATAAAAAAAACTTAAAATTAAATCTAGACTGCTAAAAAAACTATAGTAGATTTCTTACAGGTTTTTTTTTTTTTTTTTTAATAATTTTATTTATGGTGTGTTTTTTACATCACTTAATCCAAACCCATTGATCTTAGTAATTTGCCACTAGAATTCAATACAAGTTGTTCTGCCTTGTTATAATTTTTTAAGTTAATGTTATGGCTGATTTTCTTTCAAATTGAAGTGAATCTAGAAATTATAGTGGTGAATTTTTTTCCCCTGTATATGCCTAGACTTTCTTTTGTTGCCATTTCTCGTGTTGTCCTCTATGCTTTGTTGATCTGTCATTGTATTATTATTATTATTATTATTATTATTATTTTGTGTGATGGATGTGCTGTTGATGTCTGCTCAATTGTTATAGCCGTACACGAAAAACTAGCATATCATTGGAGGGTGATTCTTTCAATAATTAAAATTAATAATTTAAAAAAATATTGATTTTTTCAATAAAGTAAATTTAGTTATTCAATATTTTTTCAAGTTAAAAAGAAATGTTGAAAGAAACGTCTCTCAACATTTCTTTCAACTTGTACCCTGATTTTTTCATGGGAACTAATTTGCTATGTGGTGAGGGTTATTTTGAGTTGGCACCCATTCTCCGCTTGATTAATTTCACACAGAAATGTACAAAACATTCCTAGTTTCAATAATCTAAGCTGATATTTAGATTTAGTTGTAAACTTATATCCAATTGTGAAAAATTAGTTCTGTTCCTGACTTACCTTGACAATATCATTGCTATGCACATCATAAATTCATTATTTTGATAAATAACGTGTTGTCAATTCAAAATGATACTTGGTTGAAATGAAATGCATCAGAATCTATGATTCATTTAATTAATATTTTAAATTGATTTGAAATTGTGAATATAATTCATTTAATTAATATTTTAACGTTCACAATTTTTTTTTTTTTTAAATAAGTAAGGCTTAACATGTATAATATTTAATTGAAATAAAATATGAATAGAAGAAACATGGTTCATATTTAGAATCTCTAATATGATATTATGTTATAGGTAATTATGAATTTAATCATTTACCTATTATTCTAACATTCCTTCATGTGTGAATTCAAACTCTCCTTAATAAGTAGAGTTTAACACGTAAAATATTTAATTAAAATGAAAGGTAGATTGTGGAGACAAGCTTTGAACTTGGGATCTTTGTTTTGATTATATATTAATTACCACATATCTTCAAATTTTACAACTAAAAAGAAATTATGAATTTGAATTTAAACATTTAATTAATATTCTCACATCAACATTAAAAGTGAGTCCAATGATGGATACCTTCATTTTGGGAATACAAGGTCTTCTCTTACATACAAATTAGCATGTTGGCATCTAAACTTAATATAATACAAAGAGAAAAATACACTTTTAACCCCACAAACTATCAGCTATTTTGTAATTACCCATCAAAACAGTAAAAAGTGACATCAAGGCCCCATATACTACCATTGCATGACATTTTTGCATTTTTCTTTTCAAAATAACCCCTTAATTGATTTTTTTTTTCTAATAATAATAATAATAATAATAATAATTTTTTTATGTATATATTTTTTTTAAGAAAATTTTACTTGGGCATTTTGGACAGAAAAATGTAAACTCTAGCTAGCTACACAGGCAAAGCATCTGGCTCCACTGTGGCACGTTGTCTGGGTCTTTTTGAAATGTAAACTACCGAGTGAAATGCCGTGATAAGTCCCGGGCAAGCAAGTATAGAAGCCGCCAGAAGAAGCCACATTAGGAAAGGCAAGTAGCAAAGCCGATCCGGCAGAAGCACTGATAAGAGTGAGGCCACCACAAGTGCAGCTGAAAGGACACGAAGAGCGTCAATGAGTTGAGCCCGATTAATTATCTTCTTATTGGCTGCATGTGAGAAGCAAAAAATGGGTAGAGCAGCTACAGAGGTCCGCATGTTTGCAGGGTGTGTCTCAAATAGATCCTTCACTTGGAGGAGACCAATCACTGATCCAATCAAGAATAGGAAGGGGATATAGCTTGATATCGAAGAATTACTCCCCCCCCTTGCTGCTCACTGCATGCACATTAATCACCAAAAACACATTAAAAAAAAAACCACTTTTAGAGAGAGAGAGAGTAAGATCCCACTGCAAGTAAACCTATTCTCTCTCTCTACGATCTGATCTGTTTGCTTGCTGAGAAAATCCTTAGGAGCGTGGAAGAGAAAATTTTGATGCTTTGGATTCTTATCTGACCCGCCCTGTTAAACCCGCCCCCACCCAGCCCGAAACCCGGTGAATATGGTTGATTATAGCCGGGTTTCGAGTAGAGTTTTCAAACCCGAAAGTTTCGGGTCGGATAACCGAAAATGCCAAAAAAAGCCGAAAACTGATCCGAACCGACCGTGGGCACCCCTAGGCCCTAGTAAAGGGCAACTGGTCTAAAAAAAGAATGAATTGACAAACCATATTGTATGTAATCCAAAGAGAATTCTGTTCTTTATTGAGTTTTGATAAATGAGAATCTTGATATTTCTTAAAAAATATATGCAGAGAGAGAGAGAGATGGTAGCAATGGAGATGCATAGGGAAGTAAAGTACAAAGAATGAAAGAGGCCAAACCTGTTCTTTCCCTTTACTCGTGTGGTCATTGGCAATTCAAGTTTACGGGTCATTCTGACGCTGCGACGCGTACCTCTGAGTCTGGGATTTTCTTCATTCGACATTTCTTTCCTTTGTGAGTCCTTCTGGCTGTCTACAAAGGGCAGAGGATTTGAGAATGGCGAGTATAGCGCAGGAGCTCTGCCAGTCGGCTCTGCTCAAACCGACACCGTTGGGGAAGTTCACGGATTCGGATAGGTAAACGCTCTGGACGAGGAGTCGGCTGGGAGCCTGGGACCGACTCGTGACAGAGAAGGACGAATCGCCCCCGTTAAAGACTTGAGAGTAGTAGGCGTGGATGGAGCAACAGGCCGCATATTGTATCCGAGTGATTGGACTTCACCGGAATGAATAGAAAAGAAGTGGAAAAAAGAAAAAATAATAAGAAGAAAGCTTGGTGTTCTCTGTAAAATGAGAAACGTCAAGCAGAGAAAAGAAATGGGGTTTGTGGGGTTTATATATTATCAGGGGTGGGAGTAGAGGAAAGTATTGGGAAGATGGTACGTGTGCGGAGGTGGTTCTCAAATCCTCTGCCATTTGGAGACAGCCAGAAGGACTCACAAAGGAAATAAATGTCGAAAGAAGAAAATCCCAGACTCAGAGGTCTACGTCACAGCGTCAGAGTGACCCGTAAAATTGAATTGCCGGTGGCCACACGAGTAAAGGGAAAGAAAAGGTTTGGCCTCTTTCATTCTTTGTACTTTACTTCCCTATGCATCCCTGATCCATTGCTACCATCTCTCTCTCTATATGTTTTTGAAGAAATATCAAGATTCTCATTTATCAAAAATCAGTAAAGAACAGAATTCTCTTTGGATTACAGCGGATGGTTTGTCAATTCTCCATTTCAAATCTGTCAAAACAGCGGATGGTTTGTGGCCTCGCTTTTTTTTTTTTTTTTTTTTTTGAGAACTGTCGAAACTTCCATTGATAATAATCAGAAAAAACAAAGTGAAAAACTCTTTGTGGGTACAATCAAACCAGAGCAGTTTGCTCTGTGGAGACAATCTGTTTGATACAATCTGGACAACAATCCTCCCACGATCTATCTACTGGCCAACATAAGGCTTCTCTGGCAAGAATGTGGGCTGCTTCATTTCCTTCACGACTAATATGAGTGCATTTCCATTGGTTGAAAGATAGCAAACCCATTCCTATATCCTCAATCAAGTGCCCATACCTACTGTTTACAGAGCTCCTTTTAATCAGAGCATCGCAGATCACTTTTGCGTCGCCTTCAAGCCAAATATTTTGGAAGCCCATAGCTATGCACAGATTCACGCCATAATAAAATGCCATACCCACAGCTGGTTCTACCCTGCCTCTTCGAATTGAGCTTTTTGCGGCCAGCAACCTCCAGTCAGAGTCCCGCACAGCAACACCCATTCCAAATAGTCCCCTGGTTTTGTCCAATGCTTGACTTTGAGAGTGTCTGGGCCCTTGGGTGCACCTGCTTTTTGTGCCACCAATTAGAAGGTGACTAAGCTAATTTTAGAACTTTTGTGCAACCTGAGTCAGGTATCCGGGTTTTAAAAATACAAACTATAATCCGACTCTCCCATGCAGGTAACCCAAAAACCAACCCGAATTCGTGTTTTTCTTAGAGAAAATGGGCAGGGCGGAGGCGGGTTGGTCGGGTATTTGCCCACCCACCCACCACCACTCCGAATGAAAAAGAAAAGAAATAATTCAAGATGTCTTGAAATCTTGGTCACAAGCATGTTTCTTCATATATATATGAAATTCCTTCCATATAAACTGGCCATACATTTATATTCACATAGCAGATGAAATAATTACATTTACCAATCATTATGACTGGATCGTTTAATTAATACTTTGAGAATTGTGCAGCAATCAAGGGATTAACGCTACGATGGCAAGCTGCATCTCCTTCGAGATCTTAATTGGATCAGTGTTTGCCCTAGTCAACGTGAAGGATCAATTTGAGGATCACACTGTACACAAGTGGTTCACCGTAATTGCCCTGCTCATCTTTTGCTTCGTAGATGCAACCATGAAGACGATCGTAGATATTCAGAAGTGTTGGGCAAGTAGATACTCTAAAATCATTGACGAGTTCAAAGTTCTTTCAAGAGGAATTTTATTGGCCTCACTGTTATCAATCTTTCTTTTGGTCCCGGATCATTTTACGTGGTTATATGATTGAAATTTAATATTTTAATTTAATTTAACATAATGTTGAATAACTAGCATATGATTGAAAGAAATAAATGTTGAGAGAAATTCTTTTCAACTAATTGAGTAGTTTCAATCACATGCATAAGCCCCCGAAATGGAAGTAAACATAAAACCAATTACCAATTGATAAAATTGAGTCTTGTGCCATCATTACGTGGTTATCATGAGAGTATTCTACCGTTGGGACACCGAATTGAAGGGATCTAGACGCTTTCTTTCATGAGCAAAAAGGCTTGTAAGCGTCCCTAATAAGTTTTTAATTAAAAAGGGCGGTCGGGGGAGATTAAACGTCTATTTTACTTGAATTTGATCATAATAGCACATTGTGAGCTATATAGGAGTTCAGAGGGACATAGACGGTAGAAACCGTAAACGCTTACTCAAGTCTGATTCAATCAAAGCATGGCTTAGCCCTATTGGGCATTAATAAGAATCAAAGTGGTTTATAACTTTATACTAATCAGACATAAAGATTTTCATTGTGAGATTCGAACTCATGTCCTATTATGTACTTAACTACTTTGAAAATTTTTTTGAGTCATTAAACCACCATTCCCTAATAAATTTGAGTGTGTGTGAATCCCCATTATTTTGCAAGTCAAACACATCTTTTTAAACTGAATTGTAGATTTTGTTCCATTTAGAAGTGCATTTGAAAAAAGTAACAATTTAAAGACGTGTAAGTACTCATGTTTTTATGTTATAAGCAATGAATACCTTTTTAAAAAACTCATTATTTTAAAAGTAGAACTATATTTCCGCACATCAAGAATGTGTGACTGTGTTTTTAAATATGTGTTTTTCTAAGCTATGTTTGAAATTGCCATCTTTTCAAACCATTTGAAACTGCTACGCCAAATCACTATAATTTTTTCAATAATGCTACTATTTACACTAATTTATTACATATATATTATACCGACTAATATGATGTATTTTAAGTAACTTATAATGCCAATCATTTAAAATATGGCATGTCAATATAGTATGAGTAAGATAAATGATCCTAAAATAAACCATTACTCTAATTTTATTAAGAAATTTAGCTTAGGTACCGTTAAAAAACTATTGTACATCTTCTGTACTCCAAAACGGCAATCGTTTTTTGCATTGAGCAAAACTTACATGTGGGTAAGGCAGCAGACTATGTTGTCGTTTAGAATTTCCGTATGTACAATATTTAAGCTTCCTCCTCGACCAATAGGCTATGTTGTGTCGTTTAGAATCTCCGTATGTACAACATTTAAGAATACCATCCGGAACACCGCACGGTTTCGTTCGGTGCAAAGAAAAGTGGAGGTCACAGGGAGTTAATTGTGACGATGAATAAGCTGACCAGAAAATGGCGAAAATCTCATGAAGACGACGACTTCTCTCTTCCTACTCACGACGATTCTCGTCCCATAGACACCCAAGGTCTCTCTCTCTCTAATGTTTAAATCTGCGTTGATTGCGGAGAAATTGAGGGTACAGAAAAGAAATTCAATTTTTGGTTTTCACTTGCTGGAAGCTTTTAATTGTTTAGCGTATAATTTTGCAGAACAGGAGGAGTTGATTCGATCGTTAGAAAAGACTCACACTCAACAGAGTCGTCTATGGAGGGTATTTTATATGATTTTTGTTTCTCAAAAAACAAAAATGGGCCTCCACTTAATGTTTCACGTTCTGTTCTTTGCTTGATTTCTTTTTAGCCTAATAATGAAATCCAATTTACTCTTTTTGTTTTTGTTTGTGTCTTTTTGGTAGAGTCTGTTCGCGGCAATTCTCTTTTGTTTTGCGCTATTTCTTTTGTACTCCATCTTCCAGCAGGCTTCATCTCCATGGGAACTGGTACGGAATCCTTCATTATGCTATTTTCAAACTTCTTGGCTTAGGGCAACTCAGTGGTGGAGTTCTTAAAATTCTAACCATTAGTTCATTATTCATATTCTATGACCTCAAACGTAATACTGTAATAGATACGCTACAGACTATAATTCTATCTAACATTCATCCAACAATGCTGACGTGACACTTCTAACTAATTCTTAGATTAATCATTGTTAAATAAAATAAAATCCAATGGTTGATTAAGAGTGTCACATTGAACACTGTTGGATAGAATTATAGTATCTAGCATTTCTCTCTCTCTATATATACATACATAACGGTCCAGGAAAAGTACTAGCCATGGTGTTAGACTAATTAAAGTTATAATTGGTGTTCACTAGAATCATTTGGTACATATATAATTGGTGTTCACTAGAATCATTGGTGCATATGTGTTTTCACAATCCATCCAACCAATGTGGGAAGTAACATTTACAATTTGGGTATCACAAATATACTATTGATAATGGTTATGTTTTTTAGAATCATGCAAAAGCTGTTGGTTATGTTGTCATACATGGTAGATTTTACAAAATTTGTGGCAATAAAGTGTGTTAATCTAGAAACATGTTCTGATAATGGTGTTAGGTGTGGGTACCAATTGGGTCGGAAGTGTTGACCCTCCAACTTCTGACCCAACGGAAGTCAGAAGTTAGATGTGCCTTCAAGGCTACCCACACCCTAGGAGGTGCCACCAACCTCATCGGCTTAGAGGTTGGTGACCTCCATTTTGAAGTAAAACAATCGTTGGGTTCGGTTCGGTTCTGACTTCTAACCCAACTTCAGTTTGAAATAAAAGAAAGGTTCTGACCTTCGAGCCAACCAGTCAGGTTGGTGGCTCGGGTAATTGAACAGCTTAGGGTGTTAGAAAATGCTGTATATTACACTATTATATCAAATTTTGTAGATATATGGAACTTGTTTGTTTGTTTGTTTTTGGCATTCCAGAGATTTCTGAATACTACAAAGTTCAAAATAGGGGCTATATAATTGCATATTGCATCTCATGACCTTTTGCTTTTAAAATTGGCATTTGTTCAATTAACTTTAACCTGTTGTTCTTTTCTGAACAGAGGTATCATGCTTACTTCATGGAGGAGGTGGACTCGTGGATGATTATATCTGCAGGTTCGTTTCTGTGCTTATCACCTTCTTTTTGCATTTGTTTTTGGCAGATTGCATTTCATTTATTGTGGGAGAGCCTTAATATCAAGTGTTCAACTAGTTTTTCGTAATCAGTATTTATTTTTTGGCCCTTGCATATATGGTTCTTTTAATACCTTCCCTAGTCTTGGTTATCAGTCAAATTCACTGTTTCATGAGATGTGCGTGTTTGGATTAGTTTCAAGGGTGGCCAGGCAACAGTTTGTTTTGTGTTCCTTAACACATCATTTGTCTTTAATCTCTGTATTGTTACTATTCGAAGTGAGGAAATTTGAAACCAGATATTGTGACTGATGTTATGTTTCATACAATTGTTGTTAAATTCTTTTCCGATATAACTCTCGATTTTAAATTTGCACAGATTGGGTAGCCGTTTTAGTATGTTCATTGACCATCATAGGGCTACTTCATAACTCGAAGCATCATAGGCAATGGATCTGGTACTCGTGCTTTGCTGGCATTATACTGGCTGTTTTCTGGTTATATTACATGTTGAGGTATGTCTAATTTTTTACATATTCTCTCTTAGTGCATTTTCTATTTCTACAACCAATTTTCAATACTACCATTTCAAAAACACAAACTAGAGAAAATTTTGCACTGCGCATCTGTTGATGAAAAATTTCTAGGCTGTCCTCCCTCATTTCTTTTGCTTCATTGCCTTCCAATGCTTTTTCTCTTCTTCCTTCTTCAATCAAAGCTTCTTTCGGTCTTCATTCAGTTAAATTGTGTTTCACTCTTCACTGTTCAATTTGTGTGCATTGAGCTGCAGAAATTGTGTTCTATCACGGTTCAGCTTTAGGTTCTCCTGGCCTAGAAAATGTTTTTTTTTTTTGTTGGGTAAAGTGTGTTTTAGTATTTATATCCTGCTTCGTGTTCCAACATGTTAAGTTGCATTCATCTGATACTTCCTTGGGTGGTAGATTGCCAAAGTTCCGGTGGGATGTTATCTGGCTTCCATTTGGGCCCGTTAGGTATGTTATAGCTTATTTGTCTCTGCATTAGTGTGTAACATTATGTTCACTAAGAAATACACATACATGCGTGGGAATTGCAGTGGAGCTGGAATGTGTTTGTACGTGGATCATCTACTGTCGGAGTCATCAGAAGAAATAAGAAAGCTTCGAGGCTATATGTATGCTTATAAAGCCATTTGAAAGGGAATTGCGGTTGCTGTAATGGAGTTTGAGCTAGATTTTCAAAGAGACACGGGAAAAGACTGAAGGACATGGCTCCAGTGATGTGTGAAGTTATATTAAGCTTTTGATGTGGATGTACAAAATTCTGAATAAAGTAACAAACCCCAATTTAGAATTCAAAAGCAAATACAGATTTGATTTATTAGATGTAAAGGTTTGGTCTTTTTTCTTCTTCTGTTTTTTCAACAAATCATACGAAATGATGAACTTTTATTGGCCATCATCTCACCATATAAATCTAGAATTCAAGTTGGTGTTTGTCGAAATGAGAGAAGTATCATGTTGTTTGCCTTTTAAGCCCTAAAGATGGCAACAATGGAGTGCTAAAATGGCAGCATCTTCTACAAATGAAGATCCAGCAAGAGAGAATGTAACCTTAAAAAGGAAAATGCTAGAAGTACTACCATCCTCTAGAAATGCTTACTTGGCATTTCGAGTCAAATGGGACGTTATTTAGTAGTTGACATGATAAATGTAAGATGACTACTATGTATATGTCAGATTGTAAAGATGTAGTAAAATTTGTAGGACACTTAACATCGTTAGAATTGATTTCAACTATTTCAAAACTACAACCAACTGAAAGTATCATAGTCTTCAATCAAAAGATTTAAGAAACCAGGTATCTAAAGAACTACCCACTCAACACTATAGCCAAAACCCATGTAATCTTTAAGAGAATGATTCTTCAAGGTGCTCTAATCTCTACAATCACTCATTGGAATTTCAGCAACAGCAACTAGAGGGTTGAATTCCTCCTATGCATTTTCGTCATCATCTTTCTTGTAAGCACTGCTAAAGTGCTAACCAAGGTCAAACCTCTCCAACCTGTACCCAAAAGAAAATTTAAAACAACAAATTAGTAATGAAAAAAGTCAATGAAAAGAAGTAGAAGAATATATCTACACACTCAAATTTAAAAGTAAGTTAAGAGTTTAGACTCGAGAATGATTCCTTCCAGAATGAACCAACAACATGAAATTAACAGCATAAGGGAGACAGACTTCTTTTCTATGGTTCATTATGTCAATAGCCTACATGAAAGGGCATATTAGCTTTTATAACCCATTAAAGCTTCCTAGAGATTGTCTAACATTTCCTGCATTCCTTTTCCTCTATTACAACAAATAAAGAGAGAAGTTTTTAGCTCCACCTGTATATGAAACAATATAACAAGTATGCAAAGTAATGTAATACAAACCTCCAATACGTTTATGCTGTCTACAACTACATATGGTGATGGTGATGGTACCTTTAATCCGTACTTGAAAATTAACACGTGCCAGAACGATAAATGAAAAATGAGATGAACAAGTGTGATGTCATTTTACATTATCAACCGATAAGTAAGATCTTCATACAAGCACTTCTTCTCTTCAAAATGAAGTAAAAGCTAGCAACCATCATAACAATCTTCCGTTGTTTGAAAGATCAATATTCTTAGTCTAAATGAGCATGAGAACAAGAACATAATAAAAAAATGGTGCATGAAAATCCTAGTTAAACTCATCAACTCATTGATAGCTTTTTCAGACATATATAGGGATTACTCATTGCAAATCACCGTCTGCTTAAAGAATCCAATAATTCATACTTATTCTGCTATATGGATGAAGGAATATCTAAGCAAACAAAGGACTAAAACACAGTGACACACATTAGAAGTCTTGAAAGATTGTCTATATTATGTCGTCTAGTATCTGTTTAATTAGAAAAAGGGAAATGATTTTATCATGCCAAGATCAATATGCAAGGCTACAATCATTGGGAATTACAAAAACTTAAAGAATTGCAGGACCTGATCTAATGCCAAGTAAAGAATCCAAGATCAGGGTACCTTTTTTCATATCAAGTGTTTTACATGGAAACTGAATCTCTTCATGAAGTGACAACAAAAAAACAACAAAAAAATCAATACCAAACATAGTGTTGCACTCAGAAAGAAAAAACTAATATTAAGTTCCATTAATCATAACAAGACACTTAAAAATTTAACCACCCCAAAATACAGTGCACCACACATTAGATAAAAATCAGAATAACAGTCATCTGGAATTTGAATGGAATATCATGGGATTAGGGAAAAATGAAGATAAAACACAATATAAAATCTTACCTTTCTTCCACTTCCCCGACCTTTTCTTGAGAATGTCCCCCAATTCTTGGAATTGACCCATGAGAACCATCATAAGCATTTGGTGAAACAAGACTTTCCAGATGCAAAACCCCATCAAATTCAGAAATCTCATAAGGGGAAATGAATATCCTCCTACAACGGTTTTCCTGCAAATTGTAGGCCTCAACTTTCAGTCCACCTTGGAGGATTAAAGCTTCACCATTCTTAGCAAAGCATAACGGTATCGAAAAGTCACGAATATATTCCGGCTCCGTCCGTCGCGAAACATTGGCCAATTTAATCCAAGACACCTCCGCTCCCTCTTCCTTCATTGCCCACAGCTCAACATCCTTCCCAAATTCCGAACAACACGCACAAAGACACTCTCCTAGAACACCCAGCATCGGCCCTGCAGCGAAACTCCCATCAGGCTTTGGCAACTCGCGAAATTTCTCCTTCACAAGATCAAAGGAGACGATCAGCGTCATTCTATCCGTATCTCCTCCACGTTTTGCTTGCCAATAAACAGACCCATTGAAGAAGGTTCCCATCGGATCAAGAAGATCAAATTTGCACCCACCATAACAAATTCTCCTCCATGAACTGGTTTTTAGCGAGAAAACATCCACGTTGATCATCTTCTTAGATCCATTTCCACGAATTACTCTAACTAGCTTGTAATCATCATTGCAAGAATCATAACCAAAACCATAAGAACCATCTGCCTCGCCCTGGGGTTCTTGTAGCTTCTTGTACTCTCTTGTACATGGGTTCCATACGATGACGTTTCTTTCACCCAGGCCTAAACACAACAACCCGTTACAAGAACCCAGAAGCTTAGCAGAACGAATGGAACCCGTTTCAACTGGTAATTGAAGATTCATTACAGCAGAGTTTTGGTCACGATCGCCATTGAACAAGGCTTCGTAGTCAAAAAACAGGATCTTAAGCCGACAGATAAACGACATAAAGACTTTGTGCATTGAATTTCGTTTAAGGTGCATTTTGATGAAGTGGGGGTCAGAGATAAGAAAGCGCCATAGCTTTGAAACGCACCTGAGCCGGCACAAAGACTTAACTGGCAATCTTGAAAGTATTTCCTCCATGACTTCGCAGGGAAGGGCGGCGGCCATGGCCGTCTCGCTTTGGTTTGCCTGCCTTGACGCCATACCTTTCGTCATCGTCGAAGAGTTTCTCACGCAGAGAGGGTGGTTTATTTGTCTGGTATCGTACATCACACAGTTATACGCAGCACTTTATACCAGCATTTTGGTTTTTGGATAACGTAAAAATCGCCATGCTGAGTCACGCGTTTATTAAAGAGCGTTAACTTACGCCACGGTTTTTAGACGATAAAATATGGAGGTAAGGTAACTAGGTAAGAAAAGGAAACACTCGGCAGCGGGCACAATTAACGGTGATTTCAAAGATCTTGTCTCTGACAGGCGGAGAAGATTCGACTAAATCTTAAGTTACCATATTTGTTAAATCCTATGCGTCATTTTTATCCTAAAGAAAGCCTACGTGCCACGTTGTCAGGACTCATCTCATCTTGGATAGAACAGTAATGCTATTTTTTTTTTTTTTTTCTTTTGTCCATTTTTGGTCTAATCTTGTTCATATTTTTTAAATTTATCACTGAATTTGTACTTGATAGTTACAAAGATATAAATGTGGGTTTTTTTTTTCTATTTTTAAAAGTAATTAATATTAGAAATTGCATTTTTATCCTATAAAATTGACATTACAAACCTAGCCAACCCTTATAGATTTAGATTAGTTCTTACTTAAAAAAAAGATATTCAAAAATTAGTTGGGAACATTGTGAAATAATTATATGATATATATCTTTTCTTTATTTTTAAAGAGGTAACCAGTTTCACTTCCCCCCTCCTTCCCAATCTCAACAAAAGTTTTATTTATTTATTTATTTATTTTTATTAAGTACATGATAAGGTACCACCATCACCCACTTAGTCATGCAAAGGATTTTTCAACAAGATTGAAGTTATTAGAAAAACTGCATTCACTACAACCAAAGATAAAATAACCAAGTTGAGATTCTACGAGCAATAATAATCGTAAATCTGGAAAAACAAGTCTGATTCACAGAACTTAAAAATGCCAAGACAAACCCTCATCTAAAACCACCACCCTTGTAACAGCAAGTTTTACTTATAACAGATAATTAATAAATCAATCATCCTCTTCAATGACCTTCGTTCCCAAACCACCAAGTCCCTCTGGTGGAACTTCAGCAACGGTGACGAGAGAGTAGAGCTCTTCCTTCGCATCTTCATCGTCGTTCCTCTTTCGAGCAATCCGAACCCTAATCCTCCTTGGAACACTCCGGATTCCCCTGCTCCAGATGTGCTTGTTCAACTTCACATCAACTCTGACGTCCTTCGTTCCCATGGCTTTTTGTGCAAACTTTCTGATCTCCTTTATTGCCTTGGGAGCCTTCTTCTTGAATGTGCTGTTTTTCAAGAATGACAGTAGAAAACAATCTACTTAGATCCTTTCACATAATCTTAGAAATAGTAATCACATTCATAGTTCAGTTCTGCACAATTACTGTCTTCCATGTAATAATGCAAACTTAGAATAAACTGAAATATGTTGCATCATAGAAGTTCACATCACCACCACATCACCTCTTATGTTAAAAGGTGTAAAAGCAACGGTGGTGGTGAAAATAGTTGGTGACTATTATCACTATGTCATCATTACAACATGCAATGCATATCTATCACATGCACAGCAACAAACTGATGGAATCACCATTGCTTCAGCAACGGAAGCAATAACAGATGAACCATTGAAATACAGTTTTTGCATTAAAACTCCAACCAATGTGCTTCTCCCCCACCTTGTGTTTTTGCAATGTCGCTTAATTAAGATGACCAATGAGCTTTAGCTCAAATGGTACTTACTCTATTTGTAGGAAGATGGAGGGATGAGGCCGTGGGTTCAAGTATGGTGCATGTGTAACTTACCGATAAAAAAATTAAGATCACCTCTTATAGTCAGGCGATAATTCAATCTTTTCAGTTAAGCAAACATTCTCTCACACAGCAAGCACAAGGGGAATAAGGCACGGACAGAGGGAGATAATTTATGTACATTACCAACTATTACTTAGAAAATTTTAGTGAACATAGACTCAGAATCTCACTCCATGACTGAGAGAATATTTAATGGTCCAAGACCTCAGACAGAGCACCCAACCAATTATCAGAATTTGGCAGGGAATCTGATATTGTGACCACTGTCTACAACTTCATCCTAAACAAATTCTTTTCCTAATAATCAAACCCCTCCCTCCCTCCTCTCTCTCTCTCTCTCACACACACACCCCATATTGTGAGTGACTGCCTCACCCCCATCCATACCTCTGCCACAACATCCACCACAATCTCACAACCTACACTTGAACCCTTCCAACTAAATAGAACCACTGCCCATTACCAAGCATTAGAAAGCCAGTCAGCATCATCAAACCCCCAATTTTCCATCTCCAATCCTTTATCTAATCACCACCCCAACTGCACAAAGGTTTCTTTCTGCTACTGAGTGACTTCACTCACTACCCTCCACTGTAAATGGAAAAAGAAAGGCCATCAAAGGCCTCGGTACAAGACAGATACAGCTAAGGAATAGTGCACTCAAAGGAACAAATCACCAGTGTTCCCAACATACATTGTCGAACGGTACTTAAATAATTGAAACTAGTTCTCATAACATGGCCACCTTCTATATCCATTAACCTAACGTAAATCCAAATCGAAATTTCATAGATTAGACAACCTCGAATAACCCATGACATGGGAAAACCACCCAACCCCCACACCGTGTTCCTACTCCTCAATAAAAAAAAGTAGAAACACAACATTAAGCCACTCAAACAGCAAGTTATACAACCAAGAAACTACATAACAAATAATTGATAAACCCAACATTCAACAAGATAATTGCACATAAGAAAGCTTTAAAACGATCAAAACAAAAGGCAAAAGGAAAAAAAAATTGTTACCAGCTATGCAAGCGCTTGTGGAGGTTGATCGTATATTCTCTGGTAACTACCTCCTCCTTCCTCCCCTTGGTATTCTCCACCATTTTCACTCTCGCTTCTGCTCAAACGGACTACCTGCCACCAGTCATTCAATCACACACTCGTCATTTTATATTTCCCACGACAGCCTAAATTCCATTGAAATATAAGAAGCGTTTCCTAGATAGACACTCAAAACCGTTTGAATTTCAAAGCATAACCAAAATAATCTTAACAAAAAAACACCAACAATAAAAATAAATCTTTAAAGGTAAACTAGGAGCTTTATAGGAAATTCAAGGATAGTCAAATCATTTGGTTGCTGGGAAACCGCAGGGATCGTAAAAAGAAAAACCTATTACAAAATAAGATAACATGAGATCCAGAGCATTGTTTCATTTTCTTTTTCTAGGTTTTTCTCAGCAATCAAGTGGGTATAGCACTTAAGCTAAGCGCTTAGAGAGGGAGAGAGAGATAGATAGATAGAGAGAGAGAGAGAGTGAGCGCGACCTTGAGGCTTCGAGTGGTGCAGAGAAAGAGAGAGAGGCGGAAGCGGAGGTGGGTGCTCAACTAAAAACCTAAAACCAAAACCCTACATCGCATACCGTAATAAAGGTCTATAATTTTGTTTTTCTTTTTTCTTTTTTAATTTGTTTATAGTCTAGCAAAATGGCGTTTTTAACCTTATGGCAGCGGTGGGCCGGTGGCCCCTTGCTTTCTTTGCTCCTTTCCTTTCGGTTCTCTCTCTCTCTGGGGCTTTTGACCTGGGAATAAGGCAAACGTGGGCCGGGTACGACCCAACCCCGACTGTAACTTTCTGGGTCAATGTTTTGGATGGGCATATTGAAAATAATAATAATAATAAAAAAATCTGACATTTTGTGTTGAGCCAAGTTGGGTTTTAGATTATTGTATTGTTATTATTTAACTCAGTTTATTAAATTGATATTTATTTTTAAAACATATAATTTTGATATTCATTTTCAATTTTCATATGCTCTAAAAATATTTGTCAATTACATCTTATATCAACAGACTAATTATTTCGATTTTTTTTTCTTTTAAAAAAAGGACAAGTTATTTCTTCTTCTTCTTCTTCTTTCTTTCTTTCTTCTTTTTTTTTTTTTTTTAAACAAAGAGAATGCCTAAAGGTCACTATGTTAGGCTTCATGTTGGTTCATTTGGTGTTTAAAATATGCGTTTATATTTGGGACATAGGTAGTTGTGTATTTATGTCTACATTGAGAAAAGTAAAGAATTCTCCAAGGAAACACATATTGCAGCTAGTGTTCGAACATGAAGAGGTCCATGAAGTACATATTCATTGTGATGTTTGGACATGCTTGACTTCTGAAGATTAGTGTTTGAACACGAGTTGATCTGAGAGCAAATGTTCATGGCATGTCCGAACATGCTTAGTCAAAAGGCATCGGACATAATAATATAATCGACGTCAAACATAATAAAAATCAGAGAGTGCATGTTCCCTAGCATGTGGGTTGTCGTCCGAACATGAAGGTTGATTAGGCATGAAACCCTAATCATGTATGAAAAATATGTTTACCTATCCAAGACATACGATTTTATCTTTAAAAGATCAGTTCTATTCATTCTTTGGCATATCTAAGAGGAGTTTAGAGACATTTGTCAGTTAGATACAACATATACATATTTAGCCATAATTAGCCTCTCTAGTTATGGCATGTTTTTATATTATAGCTATAGTATATTGTAATTAATAGGTAGATTGTAATTACCTTATTTGTTCTCCTATTGTTGCTGTAATTGGTGAGATACGATTCCTATATAAGATGAGAAACCCTCACATTGAGAGGTATTCAATACAATTGACATGGTATCGAGCCTAAATCATCTAAATTAGGGTTGTGATATGAGTTTTTTGAGTTGGGTCGGGACTGAGCAATTGGTCTCTTTGGCTGTCGGTGACTTCATGGGAGTTGTCGATAATTTTGGTGAAGGTTCTAAATTGCTATTCGGTAGTTTTTGTTGAGGGTAAGGTAGCGGGAGTTCTGTTGAGGGTAGAAAGGGTACTCTTACCGAATTTCTTCTTGGGGCTGTCGGCGTGGAGGCTTTGAGAAAGCCTACCAGCGATTTCTATTGCAACTATCTCTTGTCAGAGTAGTCTTGAAGTGGTTATCGGTGAGTTCTGGAAGATTTGGGGCTGTCGACATGGAGGATTTGAGACTGCTAGCGATTTTTGGAGGAGTTGGGCTATCGGCGTGGAGACTTTGGAGCTGTCGACGATTTCTGGAAGAGTTGAGGCTATCGGCTGATTCTGGTGAGACTGCCGATGATTTCTGAAGGAGTTGGTAGGGCTGTCGACGATTTATGGAGGAGCGTGGACATTCGGCTGAGGTGAAGGTCGTCGATTCGGCATGAGTAGCGCGAACGTGAACTTCTTCTTGGGTGGGTGGGCTAATTGAGTGGATCGGGCTTGGGCTTGCGATTTAGACTTGAGTGAATGGTTGATTGCTGTCTGGGTCAGGCCTGGGCTTGTTTTCTTTGTTTGGGTTTATTCGTGGGTTGCTAGTTGGTGTGTTGAATTGGGCTTGGTTGCTCAACAATTCGATGGGCTACTTTTTATCGTGTTTTATAATTTCTGATTTTTATTTTTCATCATGTCTTCTAACAAGACTTTTGGAGTTCGTTTTACTGGAAAAAATTATGTTGCTTGGGAATTTCAATTTAAATTATTTGTTATGGGAAAAGAGTTATGGGGCCATATTGACGGTAGTGATCCAGCTCCTACGAAGACCAAGGATTTGGCTAAGTGGGAGTTAAGGATGCACGTGTGATGTCCTGGATCTTAGGGTCTGTTGATCCTTTATTGTGCTCAATCTGAGGCCGTATAAGACGGCTAAGACTATGTGGGAGTATTTGTTGAAGGTTTATCACCAGGATAATACTGCACGTCGTTTTCAATTAGAATATGAGATTGCTAATTACACTCAAGGCAATCTCTCCATTCATGAGTATTTTTCTGGTTTTAGAATTTGTGGGGAGAATTTTCTAATATGGTTTATGCGAAGGTACCTGCTACATCTCTTTCTGATGTTCAAGCTGTTCATGAGCAGAGCAAGAGAGATCAATTCATGATGAAATTACGTCCTGAATTTGAGGTCACTCGCTTCAATTTAATGAACCGGGATCCTTCTCCATCTTTGGATGTTTGTTTTGGAGAATTGGTTCTTGAGGAGCAGCATCTTCTTACACAGGCTACATTCCAGCAAGACTCCAACCCGAATCCAGTAGCCTATGCTGCTTACGGGAAAGGGAAAGGTAAGGATATGCGCAAGGTTCAATGTTTTAGTAAAGGAGTATGGTCATATTGCCTAACCAAGAAATCTTGCAACTATTGTAAGAAACAGGGTCACTTTATCAAAGAATGTCCCACTCGGCCTTAAAATCGTCAAGCTACCGCCTATTAGGCTGCAGTGAACACCTCTTCTGCTCCAGTGATGTCCTCAGCTTCTTCTTCTGCAGGCGGATCCTCTGTTCTTACTCCTGAAATGTTCAGCAAATGATTATGTCAGCCTCTTACTTCATATAAGTCTTGGCTTCTTGATTTTGCTGCATCCAATCATATGACCAAATCATCTGATACTCTTTGCAATGTTCGTCCATATCATGGTTCATCCCATATTCAAGTAGCTAATGGGAGTCATTTAGCTATTAATGAAGTAGGGGATATCAATTCTTCATTTAGAAATGTTTATGTATCTCTTAGACTGTCTAATAGTCTTATTTCAGTTGGCCAATTAGTTGAAAAAAATTGTGATGTCCATTTCTCTCGTGATGGTTATCTTGTGCAGGATCAGGTGTCGGGGAAGATACTCGCGAAGGGGCCTAAAGTTGGAAGACTATTTCCACTACACTTTTCAATTCCTAGTTATTTATCTTTGGCTTGTGTGACTGTTAACACTCCAAATGAAGTATGGCACAAATGTTTAGGTCATCCAAAATCTGTTGTTCT
The DNA here is from genome assembly GCA_013348765.1 of Carpinus viminea. Lineage (NCBI taxonomy): Eukaryota > Viridiplantae > Streptophyta > Magnoliopsida > Fagales > Betulaceae > Carpinus > Carpinus viminea. Next base: position 14,455,079 of record CP054667.1, read on the forward strand.
ATCTCATATGTTAAATTCTGGTTTGTTAAGCAATAAAGAACAAGTTTCTAAAAATTTGTCATTTGATTGTTCTGTATGCAAACTTGGTAAGAGTAAGACTCTTTCGTTCTCTTCTCATGGTATTCGTACTGAAAAATGCTTTGATATTGTGCATAGTGATGTATGGGGTATTTCTCCTGTTATTTCTCATGCTCGATATAAATATTTTGTGACATTCATTGATGATTTTAGTCGGTATACTTGAATTTATTTTATTCGGTCCAAATCTGAGGTCTTGTTTGTCTTTCAAACCTTTGTAGCATAGGTTGATAATCAATTTTCTACAAGTATTAAGATTTTGAGGTCTAATTCTAGTGGGGAATACATGTCCCACGAGTTTCATGATTTCTTAAATCAAAATGGAATTGTCTCTCAGCGCTTTTGTCCTTATACCCCTCAACAAAATGGGGTGGCTGAACGAAAGAATCGACATCTCTTGGACGTTGTTTGCACCTTATTGCTTGAGTCTTCTGTTCCTTCTAAATTCTGGGTTGAGGCATTATCTATTGCAGTTTACTTAATTAATAGACTGCCCTCTCAGGTCTTGAATTTTGATTCTCCTTATTATCGTTTATATCATCAACATCCTATCTATCTTAATCTGCATACTTTTGGCTATGTTTGTTTTGTTCATTTACCTCCTCACGAATGTCATAAACTTTCTGCTCAGTCTGTTAAATGTGCCTTTATGGGTTATAGTATTTCTCACAAAGGTTATGTTTGTTATGATCCTTGTTCTAACAAAATTTGTATATCTCGTAATGTTGTTTTCTTTGAGAATCAATATTTCTTTAGGGAAACTTTACAAGACCCCCCTGAACTACCACCCATTTTGAAATAGCCCCCCCAATCTTCAAAAACTCTCAATTTAACCCCCTCAACTTTCAATTTCTCTCAATTTCAACCCCTTTGTCCATTTCCATCGTTAACCTTAGACAAGACCGTACACACGTGACCTGCACGTGATTTTTTACGCAGGAAATATCTGTTATACCCTCTACATTCACAAAGACCAACAGTGATCGCCCCACGCCCACGCACACACCTCCCTTATGTTCCCGTCCGCTGCTCCACCGCCACCGTCACTCCTCAACCACCAACCCTTACTGGTGACAAGATACGAAATGTTGGCGGAACTCTTAAGAAGAGAGAGAGAAGCGGGAATTAAGCTGGATCCTGAGATTGATGCATTCACGAAGGAAGGTAGGTCTTTGATGGAGGTGTATGCCGAAGAGGACTTTAGGGTAGACTTGGACCTGCCGGAGAGCAGGTCCAAGTCTAGTTGCGGTGGCGCCACGCCGTTTTGATGTGGGAGGCTGTTGGAGCCGTGAAGGGTGGTTTTGGTGCTGAAGAGGAGTGAGAGCTTCTCGGGGACCACCACAGAGAGCAGTGGCTTTAATCCACTCTGTTAGATTCTGTTTTATAAAGCTAAAACAGAGGAAAGGACCAAATGGTTTTTATATGTGCTCCAGTCCTACTCTGCTCATCAGACAAATCCTCTCTCACTTCTCTCTACTCCCACATCTAATTATGCCACTTATTTGGGACTGAGTCTTCATGCAATCCACGTATTTACGACGGTGTTTGAAAAAATATATGAGTACAAGGCAAAGAAAGAGAAGGGCAATAATCCAACACCACTGATAAGAATACTGGTAAAGCAATCAAGGAATGACCCTCTAAGAATCGGAAAATTAATTACACCCCATCAAATAAGATAAGGCTCAATACAGTCATCACTGGCACACTTCCATAAAATACAAGCAAGCAACTAAGTCAAATACTAGCTAAAATAACCCACAACAGTGGTAGAAGATGCATTGATGGAAACAGAATTTTCTGCCCAGATTCCGCTTTATGCTTCAATGAGTAGCTGAAAAATCCCAAGATGCAACAAAGTAAATAGTATATAGTGCTCAAATTTTTTTATTTTTTTAATTTTAAAAAAATTACTGATTGTAACTTCCCAGACAAGAATTTTTTGCAACCCAGGCTAATAAATCTCACACATAGTAACTAATCAGATCTCCACTTTAAGTCAATCCAATAAAGAAAAAAAAAAGGTTAAAGTTGCAGAAATCACTCAAAGACTAAGGTGATTTGGACATTTAACCTTCTATAAAACAGCAAGCAAAGGAATAGTAGAAATATTTGAAGAGACAATTAAAGCGCATCCTTAGGCAATTGAGCACATTAGTGAGAATGACGAAAACATATTGCATGTGGCCATTAAATACCGTCAAATGGAAATCTTTCGCCGTGTAAAGAAGATGACAAAAATAAGGGAGTGTAGGTTGGCTTCAAGGATTGATAATAAAGGCTACACCGTCATAAATACATGGATTGCACGAAGACCCAGTCCCAAATACGTGACATAATTAGACGTGGGGGTAGAAAGAAGTGAGAGAGAGTTGTCTGATGAGCAGAGGAGGACTGGAGCACATTTATAAACCATTTGGTCATTTCATTTGTTTTTGCTTTATAAAATAGAGTCTAACAGAGTGGATTCCCACGCTGTAGCTATAGTGTGTGGGGGTTATGTATAATGTAGTTCAATATATAATTGGTAGTAGAATCTGAACCGCGTGGTATTGTGGTTTAAAGTTGTGTTATATATCATTTTACTATAGTATAAAAGTGACAATAGGTATGGGCAAAATATAAATTGAAGAGTTTTCAATTGCACGGTGATTTGTAATTGTAGAAGAGTTTTGGTGTATTTTTTTAAACGAAGCAATCTTTTAAACATTCAATGATCTGCTGCTACAACCATAGACGTAAGATAGATGTATCCAGTTCAGGTTACGCGTTAGGGAGAAACAAGACATTCTCAACACGGTTTTCCTGCCTAAAAGCATGATTGTCCTCGACACCCTCGCCAACATCGGCCTTTTCTTCTTCTTGTTTCTCTATTTCAGAAAGGTTGGGTGATGGAGGGTGATGATGAGGTGGACACCAAGGCCGACGATTTCATCAACAGGTTCAAGCAGTAGTTGAAGTTGCAAAGGCTAGATTCCATTATACGGTTCAAGGATGCGAGCAACAGGGGCAACTTCTCTCTGCGTGCTTGCTCGGAAGCCATTGTTCTTTTTCTGGTTTGAGTGAGGGAATGAGAGAGATTAATGGTGTTAAAAAGAAAAAAAGGTATGGTGGCTTTGAGGAGGTGGTGATAATGGACGTGGTTGCATGGGGTGGACATGTGGTGAGTGCATGGTCTCCATAACGTGTTTGGGTTTGTGCAAACCAAGGAGGTGACTCAGCGATTGCATGTGATTTGAGGATTACGATTGGGAAGGGAGATAAAAGACACGTGGAAATGAAGCGAGCTGCTACGTTGAGAAATTGATGGATAAGATTATGCCGATCGATTCGTGGCTGGGCAACCCAGATCCGTGGTTGTGGCCTGTGGCATAAACTTATCCACCAACCCAACCCATCATTTCCACAAGCTGATCCACCAGATGGCTGTCTCTGAGCGCCTCACCCATCTCTCTACGCCAATGAGGCTTCCCTTTCCTCCATCCTCTCCACCCTCTTCATCTCCCTTCCCTTCTAGTCCTTCAACATCTTTATCTTAAGACGGCAACCCCACCACTACAGGAACACTAGCACTCCCAATACGATCAAATCCATTTTGATGGTTCAACTTTCAAGAATCAAGGGTCCATTATTCTTTTAATTTTTTAATTTTTTGTTCTTACATTTTATTAATCTCTCGTAGACATCGATATTTGTCCCACCGGGGCCGGGCAACCTTACTTCTACTACATACCCAAATTCCATTTTTCACAGATTGTCACGTTGTGAGTCTTGGTTGCCATGGATGGGAAATCATCAAGTGAAACTGGAGGGAAGCCCATTAGATGCAGAGGTAGCTCTTCAACTTCAAGCGTCTGAAACTAATTTCTTACACTTTCTTCGACCTTCCCATTGACGACCCAAAAAAGGAAGCGTTCAGATCCTACAACAGCGGCGGCCTCAACGTTGTGATTGCTGGGTTTGTTTTGTTTTTCCCAAATGTCTCGACTATCTTGGGTAAACCAGGGTTTTACGTGGAGGAATTTGTTTGTGAGGGATTGTTACAGAAGGAAAGGGTTTGGGAAAATGTTGTTCTCTGCAGTGGTGGCACAAGAGGTGAAGATGCGATATGGTAAGGGTAGTTGTCATCGGTGGCAGTGGAGTTTTCAATGGGGTCTAGTTGTCACCGGTAAGGGTTGGTGGTTGAGGAGTGACAGTGACGGTGGAGTAGCGGACGGGAACGTGAGGGAGGTGTGTGCATGGGCGTGGGGCGATCACTGTTGGTCTTTGTGAATGTGGAGGGTATAACGGATATTTCCTGCGTAAAAAATCACGTGCAGGTCACGTGTGTATGGCCCCGTCTAAGGTTAACGATGGAAATGGACGGAAGGGTTGAAATTGAGAGAATTGAAAGTTGAGGGGTTAGATTGAGAGTTTTTGAAGATTAGGGGGGCTATTTCAAAATGGGTGGTAGTTCATGGGGGTCTTGTGAAGTTTCCCCTATTTCTTTTCTACACATCTTGAGTCATTGCCTAAGATTAGTATTCTACCTTGTTTTGATGAATTGTCTCCTCTGCTTGAATGGTTCAAACCTGGAATGGTGTATACTCGACGTCGACCAACTTTGCCCCTTCTGACCGACCCTTCATATGAATCTGTTCAGATCACTTCCCCTGAGGTTGACACACCATCTGAGACAATTCCTGAATCTGGTCCTAGACGATCTACCCGAGTATCACATCCTCCTGATCGGTATGGTTTTTCTCACACTTTTTTTAATACTACTTTGTCTTCTATTTCCATTCCTACATGCTTTTTCGAGGCTATTAAATATGAATGTTGGCAGAAAGCGATGGATGAAGAACTTCGGGCTCTCCAAGACAATCATACTTGGGACGTGGTTCCTTGCCCCTTTAATGTTAAAGCCATTGGCTGTAAATGGGTTTACTCGATTAAGCTACGCTTTGATGGGACTTTGGATCGGTATAAGGCACGATTAGTTGCTCTTGGAACAGACAAGAATATGGGGTGGACTATGAGGAGACATTTGCTCCAGTGGCGAAGATGACCACAGTGCGTACGGTTATTTCTATTGCCGCCTCCCAAGGCTGGCCACTTCACCAGATGGACGTCAAGAATGCTTTTCTTCATGGTGATCTAAAAGAGGATATTTACATGACTCCTCCTCCGGGTTTGTTTTCTTCTCCATCTTCTACTGTGTGTCAGTTAAAGTGGTCTCTCTATAGCTTAAAACAGGCTCCCTGGGCATGGTTTGAAAAATTCAGGACAACTCTGCTTTGCTTCTCCTTTGTCCAAAGCCAATATGACTCATCTTTGTTCCTTTGCAAGACTCCAATTGGTCTCGTTCTTTTACTTATGTATGTGGATGATATTGTCATTACTGGCACTAACTCCAGTTTGATTGCACATTTCAAGCAGAATCTTCAGGCTTCTTTTCATATGAAAGACCTTGGTCCTTTTACGTATTTTTTGGGGTTGGAGGTGTACACCGATTCTTCAGGTATATTCTTGAATCAACACAAATATACCCAGGATTTGATTAGCCTGGCTGGTCTTAAAGATTATTCTTTGGTGGATACTCCTATGGAGGTCAGCATGAAATATCGAAGTGAGGAGGGTGATCTTTTTTTTGATCCTACAATGTTTCGACAATTGGTAGGTAGCTTGAACTACTTGACTATTACTCAGCCTAATATTTCCTTTGCTGTTCAGCAGGTTAGCCAGTTTATGCAGACTCCACGCCATCTTCATTTAGCTGCTGTCCGCCGTATCATTCGGTATCTTCTAGGGTCATCTGGCCGTGGGTTGTTCTTCCCAATTGGCTCTTCTCTTCGCCTTGTTGCTTATAGTGATGCGGATTGGGCCGGATGTCCTAATATTTGGCGGTCTGTCACGGGTTGGTGCATGTTTCTTGGTGATTCTTTGATTTCTTGGAAGAGTAAGAAACAAGCTCGCGTTTCTAAATCCTCTACTGATTCTGAATATCGGGTGATGTCTGCAGACCATGAGCGTACGAAGCATATTGAGATAGACTGTCATTCTATTCGGGAGGCCTTAGACACTCGTGTTATATCTATTCCTCATGTTTCCACTAATCTTGATAATCGACATATTCACGAAGGCCATGACACTATCGGTTCCTGGGCAAATTGATGCTTCTTGATCGACCAAAGATCAATTTGAGGGGATGTCGATTAGATACATCATATACATATTTAGCCATAATTAGCCTCTCTAGTTATGGCATGTTTTTATATTATAGCTAGTTATGGCATGTTATATTATAGCTATAGTATATTGTAATTAATAGGTAGATTGTAATTACCTTATTTGTTCTCCTATTGTTGCTGTAATTGGTGAGATACGATTCCTATATAAGATGAGAAACCCTCACATTGAGAGGTATTCAATACAATTGACAACATCTTCGAGTACCAAGTATCTTGATTGTGTTAATACACAAGATACTTGGGGTTGTACAGTGCCAAGACAAAATTGCTTGCTTGAATTGCAGAATATTGGGCTTGATCAAACCATGGTGTTGTTGCATCTTTGAAAATCAACAAGAAGCCTACCAGTGGGTGGGTCAAAGAGATTTTTCTTGTCCTTCAACTATTTTTCGTCGTGGATTCTTGAGTTTGATTGTCCCAAAGAGGTTTTTAGTATTAGTTGTTATGATTTTCCCTTTGTCGACAAATCTTGTGACGATGTTTTAAATAAATAATAGTGTGTTTTTTGAAATGAAATGGCTCACGCATTGCATTGAAACCAATTTGGCACCAATTTTGCTTTCACTCTTTCCTGGGACCAACAGACTAAAACCAATTTGGCACATGCATTGAAAGTGCTGTCAAGTGACTCCATTACAAAAAGTTGGGCCAAGCGTCACCAATCATTGGATCATTTAACAGTTCAGCTACCAAATAATTAAATTTATTTATCAAATTAGCTGTAATGTTTTCGAGTCTTTTGACTAGTTTTCATGAGACCTATTCTTGTCCAGAACTTTATAAATCATTTGTTCAGCAATGAATAATACTAGTGTAGCACCACATTCTTCTGAACAAATGTTACATCCAACGGAGCTGGCCAGATTAAAAAATGGATATACATAGATGTTTCAATCACTGAGGCCATATATAATAGTGTGGGTTACTTTTCCTCTGACCTACTAGTGATACCTCACATCTGCCTGCAATGAGGAAACATGATTTCTGTTGGAAATCTTCGTACTTCTCAAATATATTGAAGTCCCCCAATTAATACCCTATGATTTTAGGGTACTCCGTGAATATCTCCACAAACTAAGACCTAAAACTGTGAGACCAGCAATCCCTGCCAAAATCTGCCACAACAAAAAACATAACTAATGTGTTAAATTTAAAAAAAAAAAAAAATCAGAAGAAATATATGTAAAAGCAATGCATATGAGGGCCATATATAGTCAATTTCAAAAATGAGGAATTCTGTGACAACTGTGGGAAAAAAATTAGCATTATAAGTACTGAGAAGGTTAAAGAACTTTCGGAGAACAATGTCACATTGTTGGCACATGCACTAGAAACACAGCGGTGGCAAAACCAGCATAATCATGACTGACCTTTGTATCGTTGCTGTGATAACCGGTCTGAGAAGATCGGAGGAACGATTTCAGTAACTTAAAGCGAGATGTCTGGGGCATTAGAATCACTACAGTGTACTGTCTTGTGCAAGGATAAGGCAGTATCCTTTGGAGTGCCAACTGTGCTGTCAGTGGTGTTAGTGTTGACCTAACTTTCGACCGCCCTTCATCTATAATCTGCATCAGAGAAATAATGACAAATTAATTATTTATGATATAAGAAAAGAAGAAGTATAATATACTTTCTATCATGATATTGTCGCTAAAAATTATATGCCCAAGCATTACATTTTCTATTATCTTGTAAAAGAAATATAGAAACATGATTGCATGGTTTATGCTAAATCGTGATTATTCAGATAGAATATTACTGCCATTGCCAATCCTCTGTGATGATACTGTTTAGAGAAGTATCCAAACTGTCACTTGTTCTTGTAGAAGGTGAGAATTCCTACCCCACTCACATAGAATGAACTAATTTTTATGTAAACCAGAACAGTTGTATGAATTACTTCTAAATTATGAGAAATTAAAAAAATGTTAAACTTGAAATCCAGAGTTCTATGTGTATAACGCATTATTGGTGCAGAAGATGCTCAGAATTCTTGTGTGATACAGTTCAGAAACCAAGAAAAACAGGTGTATGCAAGTCTAATCTCACCATATATTGTTAGCCAGCATATTCTTGCACTTAAGGCCTATAGAAACGTAATACATTTGTGTGCAAACTGCAAACTACAACAAAGGCTGGTAGACAACAAGGTTACAGCCACCAACCTCAAAAGAAGTGCTGACATCACCAGCATAGATCCTCGACTGGTAGCTGCGCAAAATCCTGTCAAGCCAGTAGTAGTTCTCCTGAAAAAGCACAAGCAATCAGCAACAACGAGTGAAAGGTAGTAAATTGCTTTCACCTCTCACATCCATGAACCTTAATGCTCTGGATGATTGCCTAAAACAAATGAGAAGAAAGTTCAAAGTTTTACAACAATTAAAGTTGAACAGCAGCAATCAAATAACTTTTACTCCATCTTATTGACAACCATGTGGACCATAATTGTATAAACTCAAATTTGTAAATAAGATTTTACCTGAAGTCCATTTTCATGGGCTCTTTGCTCAATTTCAAGGATGGAAGAAACATCTTCATCTGAAGGACCTTCCTCTTGAAGACGTAATATCTCATCCAAAGCAAGATCAGCCTGTTAAGAAATATTGCAAGACCTAGATTGTGAGCAGATTGGCCAATAATTAGAACAAAAAAAAAAGGAACAAATTATGATAATAAAAACCCACCAGCTTTGAGGAGATTGCTGGATCACAAGAGAAATTTATGCTAATATCACCACGAACATTGCCAGTTCGCGAAGGTTTATTTCCACCAAGAAATACTGAAACAACTGCAGAGTAGATCTGGGCACAAGAGCCAATTAAATAAAAATTAGGCCAACAAATATTACAATCAAAGAAAAGACAAACTGGCATGCATGCTCACCTGCCCATGCTTGAAACGCAGAACGTGCATTAATTTTGTTTCAAGAAGTTTGCTCAGGAACCCAACAAAATGAATCTCCTCCACCTGCCATTTATTTGTTTGTTTTTGTTTTTCCAACAGAAAACTCATTTTCACCATCAGTAAAATGAATATCAAAAAGGCCTGACGGCAATCCATTACAAGAGCATTTAATTGATCTATCTAAAAGAGCTGCATACCATGGTTCCATTTTTCAGCTCAATGGGAAAGCATAACTGGACCGAACATTGTGCTTCCACCATGGGACTGCGAACCACTTCTCTACAAGCATATCCAATGGTTAGCAGGGATTGGAATTCTTAAAGAAAAAACATGCATCCACACACACACAGGACAATTCCAATGATGTTTCAAATGTCAGAAGAAAGGTATGAAAGCAACAACATTCAAGATAACAACAAAGAGGAGGAGGATTAAAAATTGGGAGAGCAGTGAGAGAGAGGTGGAGTGAATGGTTGTTCCCTTCAAAGAGTTAAAAAAAAAAGATCAAGAAAAGAGAAAAGTACTTTACTGTGCTGATTACCTAATTATGGTTGAAGGAAAAGTGAATGGCAAGCCTTTGAGGTCATCGCGGTTAAAATGCATAATAGGTTCAGGAGGCCTTGGTATTCCACCCTGCATGCAGAATCACAAACCTAGTTAACATGGAATAATTACTGTTTCCGGAGCTATGTAGAATTGCGAAAAAGCTACTGCTTACCAAATACTGCAATATTAAGGGAAGTGCAATTGTAGGATCAATACTGCCAATAATCACAACGGTAAAAGTTGATGGATCTTTGAAACAGTAGTTGAAATATTCACAAGCTTTTAACGGATTAACTTTTCGAAGGTCGCTTATTCTAATGGGCTGCAAATGAAGAAATTAACCCCAATTTAGAAGCAGGGCACACCTATCTTGAATCAGAAAGATTAAAGCAGGAAATCAGCCGCACCTTAAAGAAATAGGAGTTTCCATAGTTGAGCTCCTTCACACGGTTTGCAAAAGCAGTGTAAGGATCCCTCTCTTGTGCACGAACTGCTTCTTCTGCCATTTGCATCACTATTTTGACATCTTCTCCTCCTGGTGTTACTTTTGTTGTAAATAGTTGATAGACAAGCTGCCAGAGCAAACATAATAAAAAATGACAGGTGTGACTCCCTCACTGTAGTATATTAAGAAGATTAAAGAAAAAACTAAAAAGATCCAGCAACCATTTAAAACCCATATAAAGATGGAGGGAGGGATGGCACAATAGCCAGCAACATCTTTGTGTCTCATCTGATCAAATTATGGGCCAGAAGGGTGAAGAAAAATTCAAATTATGGCCCGAAGGAACTAGGGGTAGAGTTTACACTTAGAAATGAGACTAACAGCAAGTTTACTTCTTTTTTTGATGTCAAAGAACTCACTTCGGATCCATCCCTCCAAAGTAAACCCCGGTCTCGTGCATTGTACTGGTTAAGTTGCGGGCTTTTCACCAGAGGATGTGACCTCTAGAGATTGTTTGCACCTATGAGGTGTTGAACCTTGGACTTTGAAGGGAGCAAACCCTCAAGACCAAGGCCTTCACCGCTTGGGCCAACTAACGACAAGTTTACTAGTAAGCAAATACAAGTGCACACAATCATTATGTAACAAAGGCAAGCCTGACTGTCTTAAACCCACTTTAGGTAGATAAAATTTATTGGAGTTACGCTTCACAGAATAATTTCGAATGCATATTCATATCATTCAACTCCCTTTCCCCCACTCCACCATAAAAAAATAAAAAAAATAATAAAGGAAGGAAGAAAAACAACATATCCACCATGCATGCCATTAATTATCCTTAGCAAGTAAGAGCACCAACATATCACTTTCAAATATGAAGACACATAATTGAAATATTATTATTAATTATTTTGGGAAAAATCAAAATTAGTCCCCGGTTTTTCTTGAGATTTCAATTTAGTCATTGGGTTTCCAACTTTGACAATTAGGTCTTTAGGTTTTACCTTCTTTTCAAACAAGTCTCTTCATCAAGTTGTCATTTAATTAATTGACGGCATGCTACGTCAAACTATTAAGTTGATAACATGTGGTTTGCGTTTGACACATCATGTCCTAACTATACTTTTCACATGAAAAATTATCTTAAATAACAAATCTACCTTGAATTAAAAATAATAATAATAAATTTAAATTAAATTAAAATAAATTAAAAATTAAAAGAGGGGTGACAATTGTGAGGGGAGGCCTCCCCTTGCAAAGGAGAGGCAGTTGCCCCTCTCCTGTAAAGGGGAACTTGTGAAGGATGGCCATCACTCATCGGTTGAGAGGTGGCTCCCTCAATGGAGAGTAGAGGCCACCCTTCTCCTGTGAGGGGCTGCCTCCCCTCACAAAGGGAGGTGGCAACCCCCATTCACTGCTGGCCACTCCTCATAGCTGTCATCTTCTTCTTTTTTTAAGTTTTAATTTTGATTTTATCTTCTTCTTCTTTTTTTCTTTTTAAAAAAATATTCAAAATAGATTTGTAATTTAAGATAATTTCCTATATGGAACATATAATTGGCACATGAGCTGTCAAACGTGAACTATGTGATCGATTCAATAATTTTACGTGGTATGACATCATTTAATTGGATGGCAGCCTGATAGAAGGACTTATTTGAAATTGAGGTAAAACTTAAATAACTAATTGTTGAAATTGTAAACTCGAAGATTAAATTAAAATTGCCAAAAAAAAAAAAAAAAAGAGAAACCTAGGAACTAATTTTCATTTTTCCCCTTTTTAATGATTACTTATAAAGATTTGTGACAGATTCTTTTGCAATCCCCTATTCTTTTAAAAGAGACTTTGAGCATGATTAACTGACAGAAACAAACCTGCAAGGCAGTTTCCAAGTCTGACGGTGAACAGTCACCAGAGAAACTTCTCATGTATGCTCCAAGATTCACACCAACTTCAGCTCTCTTGCCAGCAAGCATGTCCATTAAAACTGATGGTCTATAACCAAATATACCAATTTCGCCAGCAATGGTTGTTCCCATTGAGCAAGAGAAATATTCGCTCTCTTGGAGTTCTGATAAACCTCCATATGAGAAGCCTGTAAAGATAACCTGTTGGGAAAAAAAAAAAAAAAGTTAAAAAGAATTATATATAGCACATGAAGTCATGCTCAAGTTTTGATCATCCAATTTAAAAAAAATCACTTTGATTGCCTAAGAATAGTTAGCAGCCATTAAGTATAGAACAAGAGCCCTATATATTCCAGATAGCATCAACAAGAAACTAGTTTTACTCTCATTTAGAACCAAATAATTTGAAGAAAAAAAAAATCTATTTGCAACAGTAACCCCGATGGAGAATAGATAAATGCCCATCCACATAAGTCTTCAAGGTTTCTCAACAATATTAGTCTCCTTTTTGATGCACCTTGGAATAACAAAATATTGTAGAATGTAAAGGAGGAGAAAAAGAAATTGAAAATGAAGTTCCTCTACTTTTCAAACTCGACATCAGGTCTACAACCTCCAATAACTCCAATGAAGACTGAACCTAAAATGGAATCAAGTTCATTTGCCCATGCAAATGACAGTGAAGCAAGTGACCCTAACACCCCAAATCCACATATAAGGTGATCTATGGCCTCCAAATTTGATAGACTGATTTCCAGATCTCTTGTGTTGCAGTGTACAATAATTTAAGAACACCGCATCAGATGGAGACTTGCTCTCTATAAGAATATTGATTTTTTAAGTGTTAAACTCAAAATTATTTTCAGTTTAAACTAGTGAGATAACTATTAATTTTTTCTTTTTGACAAGTAATGTTGTATATATCAAAAGCGCAGAGAGCACAACCCTAGTACACAGGGAGTATACAAGAGAGCGACTAAGAAGAAAATAACTATTAATTTATCATGATATCTGTTAAGATTTGTAGGAAGGAAAAGAGATGGAGGCTACGGCCTCTTTATATTATTTAAGCTTATTTGACCTAATACAAACAACCAAATATATAGCCTAAACCCTAATGATATAAAGATCAAACTACCCTTGAAACCCTAATGACTCAAAAGCCTAATATCTCTTCTAACACTCCCCCTCAAGCTGGAACAGCTTGAAGTTCACAATACAAATAACAAGATAATTAAATAAAACTTTAACGCCGGTCGAAAACTTGAATAACCATTTGATCGGTTCTCGCCTAAAAACACCAAGGCCGGTCGGATACAACAATCTCAACATTGGATCGGTTCTCGCCGGAGAATCCAAGACTGGTCGGATACAACGATCTTGGGATTGGTTCTCGCCATAAAACACCAAGGCTGGTCAGGTGCAACGATCACTTAATCGGTTCTCGCCGGAGAATCCAAGGCCGGTCGGATACATCAATCACCAACAACAAACAACAAACACATGATTAACCTAATACAAACAACCAAATATATAGGCTAAACCCTAATGACATAAAGACCAAACTACCCTTGAAACCCTAATGACTAAAAACCATAATATCTATTCTAACAATATCAAAACAGGTGGTCATAAATTCAAACTTTAACGCCCTCTATCTCCCATTTAAAGTTAAAAAGTTTCATCTATTGGACCCCTCTTATTGAGGGCGAGTGTGAACACAAATAAGGGGGAGTATGAGAATATTGATTAAATTTATGAACTTAAATTTTTGGACAAGTAGTAATTTATCTCTCCAAATGACTAGAAAGGAACCTAGTCCGCCTTGTAAATATCAGGCATGGGAATACCGAATACTCCAAATCCATCTCTTTCTAGGCTCTAATCGCAAATGTTATAGCCATATGATTAGTCTAAAAATGAAATTACATGATATCAAAGGCTTGAAATTCGCAATAAGACTGAGCACTTCAAGAGTCAAGCTTTAATTCTCTCACTACAAACCACTCATTCTTCCCAAAATTATTTGTTTCCTTTCATAGTTGACCTGGCCAATCCACTAATTCTTTCCATTTCAAATCACAATCCTTTAAGGGTTTAGTTTATATGTCTAGAGTACACTGATATTTCATCTTATACCCACCTTAAGAATACTCCAATTAGCTTTTTATAATAGTAACTGTTCACCTTACGCAAAGAAAAGAGATATGTGAAGGCTTCAAGTTGGATGATTTGTTTCTCCCCCCTCCCCATACACACAAAATTATATCCAATCAGCTGTAAGCACTGATTTATGAGTACACGATTATGAATGTAATCATAAGTTCATAACTTCAATAATAAACAAACAAATCAGACCAACAAAAAAAGAAACAATAAACAAACAGGTGATAAATAAAGACCACTAAGGAGCCAATTCAAACAAGATCTTTCACAGAATTTCATTACATAGTTCTTTTGACTACAGATATTGCAATATCTACACAGTTTTGTACCTGGTCCGCGAGAAAGTCTGTACACCTATAGCAAACTCGCATACCATTTGATAGAATTAACTCAGTAGCTCCAATATTTGGATGTTCAAACAGCTGCACAATATTCCTGAAGCAAATTGTTTGGGAAAAATTAGATTCGACAATCAAATTGCAAATGTGATCTGTCATAGTAGACTGAGATCCTCCAAACTAGTACAAACAACCTATCTTATTGGGCTAATAAAGAATATAGAAGGAATATATCAATGCATCAAATTATCAAATTTCATCCAAAGGCAAAGACAATGTAACCAAAGGAGATAGGGAGAGTAGTCAACGCAAATAAAAGTTAAATGAAAGAACATGTACGAAAGATTGATCTTCAAAGGAGTCAAAACTTTACCCAAGATTTGGCTTTGTACTGACAATTTCTTCAGGAATGTGTTCATCATCCCAAGGAGAAATGTTCCTTTCTTCCTCAAGAATATTGATCTTCAACATTAAATTTTTCAGATCATCTACTGTTGCAGACGCTCGAGGCTCAATTGTCTTTATGACACAGCTGCAAGATGTTTGTAATTTCTTCGAATAGTTGGATACCTCAGATGCCGTTATATCTATGCATAGAAAGTGGTCATGGTGATTGCAACCAGGTATATTCTCATGCTTGGTTTATTTCATAATCCTAGAACCAGTACATTTACAGATGCAATAATATTTACTCACGAGGTAGAAGAGTTTTCTGGAGTTGAGCCTCATATTCAATCCCAACAACTGGTTCATTGCGAAGAAAATGCTGGAAAAGAAATTTAAAGACAAATATTTGCCATAATTAATTACAGATTCAAATTAACAATTAGAAGATCCAAGAAAGCTGCAGTTTTGATATACTTGTAAATATTCATCCCGCAAGCTGGTTGATTGCATTTGATCACGCTCCAAATAGGCAGATTCAATCTCTGACATCAGTAAAGCTCGGACAATAGATATCTCGCGTTCTGAAAACCCATGTAGGCGTACCCTTGCAACCTGAAACATAAGAGTTGTCATTAAAAGGTAAAACATTTTGATCTGGAGAGAGAGAGAGAGAGAGAGAGAGAGAGGAGGGAGGGAGGGAGCCAAAAAAATAAATAAATAAAGCAAGTTCTCAACACAAGATAGAAAGCAGACCTCAATCAACATTGACTCTAGGGCCTCAATGGTCCCTTTTTCTTTACAAGATGAAGTCATTATATATGCCTTCAATGGACGAACTAGAACATCTGCAGCAGCTGAGCATGAGAAATAGGGTGGATTCTTTCTACGAGATATCTTAAAGAACCTCTGGTTTAGAGCATAAAGGAACATGGACTCTGCAAGTAAATCCCTATAGTCCTTCACCGTCTTCAGCTGATCTGCTTGCATCTTATAGCTAATCATCACTGCAGACTGTTTTGAATGAATACAAGATAAAATTATTAAGATTTACAATTTCATTGTGAAATCCTTTTACTCTCGTGCTTTTCAAATATGCAGAAATATTTGTATGAACAAGGCCAATTTACTCTGTACTAACCCCAGCAGCTTCAGATTCAACGAAACATGAAAAACGTGGATCCTCATGAGGTGGAACTGGAAATATTGGTACAAGTGGAGGCTCGGGTGCTGAACTTTTCTGTCCAAAATGAGTCTTTATCAACTCAACTACGCTCTGTGAGAAAGAAAGAGAGAGTTTGTCAAGAAACCTTAACCAGAAAACATACTATTATAGTTCCAATGTGAAATTTTACGTATCAACAAAATCAAACCTGTGTATCAGAAAAATCTCCAACAGCTATCACCGCCATATTGGATAAATGGTACCACTTCCTATAAAACTGCTTCACAGTCTCATGAGAAACTGTCCGAATTACTTTCTCTAATCCAATTGGCAAGCGCTCAGCATACTGCAGTCAATCAAACAATTTCAGATTAAAAAAAAAAAAATCCATAAAATTGATTTATAAAAAAGGTATATGAAGGGACAAAGGGAGTATGTGTAAAATGGTGCTACCATATAAAAACATTACAAGAGATGCCTCATCAAAAAATAAGTGCATCTTCTCATCAGGTTAACTGGGAAAGAGAAATGTTTTGCCTCTTTAATGCAATAAATGTGCAAATTATATCAGCAAGAAAGCCTCAACAATGAATGCTTTTTCTTTTTTACATGTCCGCACAAGGGGAGGAAAATGGGGGATGGGGATTCGAACTAGTAACCTCCGCTTCATGAGGCATGGTTCCCAGCCGATTGAGATACCCCTTGGACACACCTTGAAAATGAATTGATTCATTACTTTATCATGCAAAATTTTGTGTAGTCAATATCAGTACCCGTGAACCTTCCATCATCAGAACCCAATGTGCATCCTGCATCCTTCCAGCAGCGTTCCTATTCCCTCTATACTCTTCCATGACAGCTCCTCTTTCTTTTTCCAGATCATCTTTTGAGACCCGGACCTGCATGGAACAAGTAAATATACTAAAGGAAGTAAAAACTTGAAAATTACCAGATAACCAAACATGGCAGAATCTTTCTTAATACCTCCAAACTGAATTCTGCCAAGACCGAAATGGCTTGAGATAACAGTTCAGGCTTGTCAACGGGAACAAATAACTCATACACGGTGTCATCAGCAGATGTTACTGCATTTTGACAAGCACCAAATTCTGCCCCAATACTTTCAAGAAACTTGATAATATCATGATTTGTGTATTTCTTAGTGGCACTAAAGGCAAGATGCTCCACTATGTGAGCAACTCCACGTTCATCCTCCTCTTCCAAAACTGATCTGCCAAGAAACCAATACATCAGCTTGATTGCCATTCTTAATATAATATGGGTATGTGCGGGTGAGCATGTGCATATTTATGTATGTACAGATAAACTTGGTGAACAACTAAAAAATATGCTTTAGTCTGCACAGGAATAGAGATGAAGAATCTGAAAAAAATAAGCTCTAGAGGCTTAAACACTCCATTGCTTAAGCCAAAAGGAATATATACGAACTTCAACCTAGATAGTAGACACGAAAACTATCTGTAGCAGTAAGCTGGCTTGAGTAAACACGCCATATGTGACCTAACACTTTTTTCTCTGGCGGGATCTGAATCTGATAGAACACCTTTAGGGACTCAAGAGATTGTGATTAGTGGGTCTTCATGAGAAAACAAAAGCAAAATTTTTATATCATCCAGAGATCAATGGGTGTTTTCTATTTTCCAGAGGGTATTTGTCATAAACCAAATTTGAATTGCACTTGGGCAATGTATACGTTCATTTGTCTCATATTACAATAACTTCCTATATAGCTCAATTAGCTCTCATAGACGATGCTGGCATCCCATATATTGTTCTCAACCCAAAGCTTAAGTCCACACATTACATTGCTCTGTAATTTCCACCGGGTTTTTCATATTTGCTATAATGGGGGTTGAACCCCATAAACTGTATTCTTGCAGTATATGATAATCAAGTATACCACATCATAGAACAAGCTAAATTGCCATCAAATTCACCAAAACTCAATACACAACCACATGTAATCAAAACCAAAGCGACCAAACAAACAAACAAACAAAAAGCAAATTACCCGGCTTTAACAGCAAGCGCAAGAGCAGCTCTCATTCTGGGCTTAGAATTGCAACGGACATAATAATAGAGACCATTGTCAAGCCTGCCATAGTCAACTCCCACAGGTTGCTCTCCAAGCGCGCGGTCCTGGTCCACGTTCAACAGCTTCAGCGACCTGAACCCATGTTTCTTTGCGATCTTGGAATTCTCTGCCGGAAGCAAATTCATCCTTCTTTGTCTCTCTCTCCCTCTCTCTCACTGAAAATTCTCCCCAATGAGGTACACACCTGCGAAACAGTCGTACCCACAAGTCTTGCTTTTATAGAAAAAAAAAATATGTATAAAAAGAAGCCGAAAAATCTACAGCAACAGCTTATTGTGTTGGTCAGACGCTTGCGAAGACACTGATTTCAGTACGTACTGAGCTCTGATCTCCACCATCATTGGCTACTTCCACTTTATCGCTTTGACACGCGCGCAGGCCAATATAATAGCGAGTTTGCACGGACGACCTAGGATATGACAAGAAATGGCTTGAGATAGGTCGAGCTTTTCCAAACTTTGAATTTTGTTTTTCTCTTCTTTATTTTTTTGGTAATTTTTTATTTTAAGAATATTTTAATATGATATAAATTAAACATCCATAATTTTACTATTGAAGGGGACTCTCAAGTGATTATCAGGGCCTTACAAAACCCCTCAATTGTTCAAGATTGGAAAATTGATGCCCTCATTTCAGACTCCATCTCCCTCTTGCCAGCATCCTCCTCTTGGATGGCTCGAAAATTTACCGAAGTATAAACTTGTGCTTACCATGTAACTTATTGGGCTGTGGGTAGAGTTCACTCTGACTACATTCTCACTTTTTTTTAGCCCTATTTCCTCTTCCTCTTATGTAGTGGACTGGATCCACCTTCCCCTTAGTTTTTGTTTTCTCTTGTTCTGTTTGCGTCTGTTTTCTATGAAAGTGTTTTTACAAAAAAAAAAAAAAAAAAGGTCTATTTTTGTTTGTAATTAAAAAAAAAAATTGAGTTTAAAATAGCAATTTTAAATGTAATTTTTAAAAACATTTGTAAGTTTTTGTTAAAGATAAATGTTAGAATTCCTTCTCGTATTGATTGTTCTTAAAAAAAATATATAAAAGACCAATAGGATAAGTTATTTTCTATTTTCTAAAAACAATATTCACGCATAATTAATTGAAGAACACTAAAAATATATCAGAATTTCTTGGCGTAGAATATGCATTTGAAAAATATACTCAAAATATTTGAGAACAAATATTTTTGCAACCGTTATTCTCATTTTGATACATTGTCGTTGTTACAACTTGAGTGTGGTCTTTAATATCTTTTCGCAACGCATTCTAAATGCTTCATTTTTTATTATGGCAACTCTTTTGCCTTTGAAAACTTAAAACATTGATAATTATAAATTTTTTTACAAAATTGTAGATATTTTAAAGCCTTTTGGGGATTTTATTTCCCTTTAAATTGCTTTAATCAAGAGCAAAAGCATAAAATAACTAACAATTTGATACAAATAATAAATTATTATTAAAAATACTTATTGTCTGTCTTCTTTTCTTCCTTTGGTTAAAGTAATTAAGAGAGTGAATGGATAACACTCATAAGTGTAAACTTTAAACTGTCTTCAAAATAAATACTTTATTTATTTATGTTGGGATGCTTTATGCTTGGTATCATCTTTTACGGTTGAAGTTTAGTCAACTCTTAAATGTGGTCTGTTGGTCCCCTTCCTTTTTTTTTTTTTATAAATAAATAAAGTTTAGACAAACATGTATTCTTATTCTCTAAACAAAGAATATTAACTTTTTGTTTATATTTATACCAAATGTGAGGTGAGTATCCTGCATCATATTCATTTCAAACTATAATTAAATCTCCCGTCGAGAATTAAAATTTTAAAAATTAACAAGATGTTAGTAAACCTTAATCTTTGAGACCAAAATTCATTGCAATTGAGTGTTAGAATTGCGGCTATTTCAAACAGTCAATTAAGAGAAGCCCCAATAAAATCTGTTTATTTGAACAAATAGGCTTTATTAAGCATCTCTCTCATTTGATGCTCTGGTAAATTACAATTTGGTTAACGAATTGCAACCCATCGGGATCAATAGTTTGGTAAATTGATCAAAGTCATGGGTGCAAATCTAATAAAGGCTTTAGAGTTGAAATTTAAGTCTAATCTTGTTGTGTTCCGTTGGTCCCTCTTTCGTTTTCCCTTTTAAAAAACGGCTAGACAAACATATATTCTTATTCTTAAATCAAAAGAATATAAATCTGCAATCGTTGAAAATATTTTTTTAATATTTTTAGGAGAAATGCTATTCGCCACACCTTTATTATACTGTTATCTCATGTGGCGAAGTGGTAGTTCTTGTTCAAAAAAAAAAAAAATCTATCTACTTTTAAACCTTGTCATGTATTTGCATGCTATTTATTTAAAAATTATACTTGGAATCTCTCTTTAAGAACTTTTTTTTTTGTTGGTTAAAAATACAAAAACTTGGATTTTTTTTTTTTTTTTTAACATGTCCATACAAGAGGGAAGGAGATTCGAACTAGTGACATCCGCTTTATTAAACGTGATTCCAATCGATTGAATTATTTTTTGGAAACACTTGAATTTTACTGTCAATAAAAGTGAGATAAGTGATAAACTTATCCTTATGTTACATGGTCTGGTAAATTATATGCTGAAGATCATGAGATTGCCTTTCGTGGACGAGCTGTACAAGAAAAGAAAGTAACTAGAAGGATTCACTGGTGGGATTTGGCGAAGCCACTCCAACGTTCAAGTTAGCAAAAGAGTTACTAAGGGTTATATTACATACTCGTGAGATTCACTTGATTTATATATATAGGCCGAGTCCCTCCCAAGGTTTGAGAGACTATCACCAAGAGAATGTCACTTGATGTGTAGATTCCCTTTTTTGGTCAGTTAGGAGAGGCAGCATGGCATGGGCATAAACCGCATAACAATTAGTCGAGGGATAATTGTTTACTTGGTGATATCATTTTGGTGAAGGTGCACTTGGATCATTGTGGTTAACTAAGTTATCGTCCGTTGAACCCTTAATGGCCTGAGTCCTTCATACTTCCCGTTGGTCGGACCTTTTTCGAATCCATCAATACTTAAGCTCTATATATAGTATGCCCCAATTCTCTTGGATGATTGATGTGCCACAATGCAAATCAATTAAGGAGAATTTGAAATAAGTACTTTGGGCTTAGTCACAGCATTTTCTAGGGCTCGTTGGTATTTGGGCGCTCTAGGTTTGTATGCCATTGGCATGGAGTTCAGCTCACCTAAAGTTTTATATATATATCAAGAAATGCCAGGGAACTAAACAAATGAACCCATAAAAAGTTTTAAATTAATGTGACAGACCGTGAGTAGACGAGAGAGAAAATTGTTTTTTTTTTTTGTTAATTTAAAAACCCTTGCTACATCAATATGAAACTTTTTTTGTCTTCATTTGTTTAACTTTTTAGCACTTCATATATATATATATATCTATGTTTGTATGCCATTAGCATGGAGTTCGGTTCACCTGAAGTTCATATATATATATATAATTTTGTTAAATTGCTATTTACCTTAAAAAATTTAAATTAATAAAAAATGCTGAATCTGTAGAATATGTTAGTTGAAAATGAAAATAAACTGAAGGCTCAAAATAATAATGAATTTAATTATATAATTAATAATTTAACTCATTTATTTTTAATTATTAAATAATAATTAGTTCCAATTCCAAACACAAATATTTAAATTATTTTCCCTTCATCTCCTATGCCTCGTCACTCGTCAGGGCTCGTTTGATAAAACTCTCAGGTTGGTATTTTTTTTTTTAATTGAAAATAGTTTTAAGTGTTTTATTTTAATATTTTGTTTATTGATTTTTATTTATTTATATTATTTTTTCAGCAAACCCAAATAACATTATCAAACGAGCCCAACATGGATGAGCCCCAAAAAAAAAAAAAAAAAACAAGGATGAGCCCCTCGCAACCGTGAAAGAGGAAGACTGGAAGTCTGGAAGAGGATGACCGAACAGGCGCAAGTTAAGGAAAGCAGGAGATAGATAACACTGGGCCTCCACAGCGCAATGGCTCATGTGTTGCTAGCATGCGCTGGTCCCCAACGCCTGCTTATCCTACGCCCCTGCTCAGCGTTTTCTCAACCGCCAACCACTTCGTACCCCAGCTTTTCCCACCACACTAACCACTTACCGCCGTTTTTGACCGTTGATCTTTGGAATCCGAGCTATGGTCGGACCAGAACGTTGCTGTGTAGAGCTAAAGCGAGTCGAAGCCAGAAATTGAATACCCAGAACCTGGAAAGAGAGCTTGAGGAAGAAAAACAAGAGTACGAGGAGGATGATGAAGACGAGGAGGAATTTGAAGATGGGTTTTCAGCTCGGGGTGGATATAGAGGGAGAGAAGAAGAGAAAGATTATGATAGAGACCCCGAGTTCGCTGAAATCCTCGGTAGTTGTCTGGATGACCCGCAAAAGGCGCGGTCCAAGGTAAGCACTGCATTGTTGGAATTTTCTTAGCATTTTTTTTTTCTGGCTTGTTGTTTTCACTGCCAAGTTTTAGTTTTTAGTGCTAGTTTCATGTTTTAAGGGAGGATTAATACATGGATGTTTTAAAGTTGTGGTCTTTGTGTTGTTGGGAATGTTTAAGTGGATAACGGGTGTGGTTAAGAGCTATTACAAGTAGATTTTGGGGATTTTTTTTTTTTTGGCTGAGTTGAAATGTGGTGTGTTGAATTGCAGATGGAGGAGAGGTTGAGGAGGAAAAGGAACAAAATTTTGCAGTCGAAGACCGGTTCAGCAATACCAATGACGGTGACATTCAATAAGTAAGTTTGAATACGTGGGACATTAATTGGCTAGACTAAACCGCAACTAAGTGGTATTATATGCGGTAATGCTGATATGTACATAGTGATTTTATACTAATTTATGCCCGCATGATTTCCTCTGAGGAACTCGCAAGTTTTAATTTGTTCTTCAATTTTAATGAACCTGAACCTACATTAAGTATCAATCTCTCATAGGAACCATTTACTTAATTATAACTTTTGAAAATATTTGGAGCATCGAGCAACATCAATTCATCATATGTATTCAGAAAAAAAAGTGTATATCTTCTCAATCTCTTCAGGTAAAATGGTTGTTAAGATTTGTAATTTTTCCAGCTGTGTAAGTAGCTTAGCGCTGATTGCAGCTGTTTGAAAAATACCACATTTTGGGTACCAGTCAAACCAAACTGAGGAGAGTTTAGTAGGAGCACAAGCTCTGAAAGCATATTAGTCACACTGCTCTTTTGTTTCAGCAAGGCAAAGGATGAAATTTGAAAATTTAGGTAGTCACATACATATTCCAACATTACATGAGCTCTAAAATCCTTGTTTTTTTTTTTTTGGTGGGTCAGCAAAAGCCCTATGTTCAAATTGAGCTTTATCGATGCTTGAGTTTCATGGATCTCATTGCAATATTCACTCATCAACAGAAAAAACTTTTAATCATGGATGCTTTGGATGGAAGAAGGCATAGAGGGAATTGATCTGCTCATCCTACAAGTTAATTTATGGGCACCGGGTGCCAGAAATTTGGCATCATAGTGAAGCTACCCATGAAAATGCTTGAAATTATTAACGATAGTGATATTGAATTATTGTGATTGGTCAACAACGCATGTAAGCTTATAGATATTCCAGCAAAACATGCTTTCTCCAAATAAGTCATTTTAACACTGCGCTTATTCAGTCCTTGTTAATAGATAACAGGTAGGCTTGCATTTATTGAAGTTGAGCTGATAAATTGATCGCACAAACATTTTTTCTTCTGGCATGTGTTTTTGTGGAGTCCACCATGTTTGTCAAATGGGTCTAAATGTTCCTCGAGGGCCAAAATTCTTGTAGTACCTTTTTTCTAGTTTCTAGAGTTGATATCTTTCATCAGCTTCTAATCATGAATGTGGTACGACTGCTTCATTTCCTGCTTCTTGCAAGAAATGAATGCAATATAAATGCAAGTTACCACATAAATGCAATTCATCAGTACTCCTCTTTTGTAAACTCACTCTTTGACAATTGGCGTTTCCAGATTTGACTTCTCAAACTCATACATATGGTTTGAATTCTACAACACTCCGTTGGAGAAAGATATTAACTTAATTTGTGATGTAAGTGACTGTTCTTTTACTTAATGATAACCTCTCCACAAAATGAAGTGTAATTTCCTTCTTTTCTTGTAGTTTAGTGACTTAGTTGATTTAATTTGTTTTCAGGCCATTCGATCATGGCACATTATTGGGCGTCTTGGTGGATGCAATTCCATGAATATGCAAGTAAGGTTTGATCTTCATAAAATTTTGATACAGATATTTTTCATGCCATATGGATGGCAAGTTTATTGCTTGGAAACTTGGAGACTTTTTTTTAGCTATATATGTTCTTTGTTAATTACACAATGTGCAATGTAACTCCTGCAGCTGTCACAATCTCCTTTGGATAAAAGACCAAGTTATGATGGTACTCAGGGAGCAAATGTGACACCAACCACATTTTACAATATTGGGGATCTTGAGATTCAAGACAACTTGGCACGAATCTGGTATGGGGGACTATTTTGAAGTTCTAGATAATGGATGTGAGGTTTTTTTATTTTAAATTCTTTGTCCTGGTGATACTTTACATATGCTTATGTTTATTTGCGATTGGTATTGAGAGAGAGAGAGTGAAGTATTTATGTTTCTTCCTCATATATTTGATAACAATTTTAACAGGTTGGATATTGGGACCAGGGAACCATTGCTTCTGGATGTTTTGATAAATGCATTGACACAGATAAGCACCGAGTAAGTTCCACACATCTCTATTTCTTTTCAAATATTTTCCTACTTGTAGTGAGTCACCAATTAGAGTTTGGACTGGAAATGCCATTGAAATTTCCAGTGAACGATAGTTGCAGTTTTCCAGCAACTTGTGTCTGCATATTTAGCGTGTTTTCTTACATAGGATATGAAGTTGGATATACGCATATGCATATGGCGATAGCTAGGATTGCTTTCTTCTCTCTTCCAGCTCCTTAAATGGTCTTGGATTGGCTTTTCTAGGATACTTTTTGGTTTGGGATGTTTGCTTGTTGGTGTTTTGGCCCTTTTTTGGTGGACTTAAAAAGCTCCTCATGTTTGGACTGTTTGGTATATGCTCTCACCCCTTTGCCTTTTCTTTTACCAGCATAATTGGCATCAAGCAGTTAATGTTTGGTGGATCTGAATTTGAGAACTGGAGAGAGAACTTGACATCAGAGGATGCAGGTTGCAGCTTCCACAAGATTTAGCCTACGTTAGTCACTTGCTTACTTTCTCTGCCGCTCCTGAAGGACGGGAACAAGTCACAAAGGCCTATCAGGAATGCCAGATATTACAGCCTTTGTCAGTTCTAGGCACGTAAACCTATGTTCTGAGCATAGAAATGTATGCTTCAGACCAGTAAATCCAGAGGAGATACTGAGGAGAAGGCTTTTAAATGGGTTTCAGTCTTAAATCGATTGATGAAAATTTTCCTTTTGTATTGGCAATGAAGGTGGATTAGGCGAGATTTTTAAAAGATATGTCAATATTGACATTATATATATCATTAGATATTTAGATGTACTAATTTTAAATCCTATTATGAAATGAATACTAAAAATTTTATTTGAATGGGGAGGATCCTTAGCACTCTTGGACATTAAAGAGTAACGTAAAAATTACATGTCCTATCCTCCCATTTCACTTCACTAGGTTGATGTGATAATACCTAACTTTCTATTAGCTCTTATTTTTATTTTATTTTTTTAATAAAAATTGACCCAAAAAATGAGCACTATTATATCAGTCCAATGAGATAGAAGAATGTAACATTACTCAGGCATATAAAGTAGAAATCTAATTTTAGAAGAAAATACATTTTAGCACTTTAAACTATGAAGAGTGACATAGATAGGTACTCGTTGTCCCTTTACTACCAATGCATATCAAATTATACATTCGGTTAGTATTTGTCATCAAAATAGACAAAAAAAAAAAAGAAGAGGGTGGGGGGGGGTGGTCAATTGCATCACGTGACCTATTTTGCGTTTTTCTCTAAAAAATACTCTTAAAAGTCATTAAAAAAAAAAAGTTCCAAGTACAGCTCGGTCAATTATAGACAAGCTTCTATTTTTCCAAAACTACAGCATCGCCTAGACCTCATGATTGCATCATTTAGGAATATGCAGTGGCTTCATGCAGACCAGAGTCCACTAATGCACAGATACCTTCTGTGCAATTAACTTAATTTCTTTCACCCTCTCGTCGACTAACTGCCGGAGCTGCTCTTCTTGATTTGTTTGGTTTTCATCCATCTGAACACTATCATCTTCACCAGTCCGAGACCTGTGCATGACAAACGACATCTCCTGATCATAATCACTTGGAACTTCGATTACTCGCTTTCCGGCAGTCCCAGAATCTTTCCCGATAATGTCATCCTTCACACGATTTGAAATGACACTCACAAAATCCTCCATGTACTTGTCAACAGGATCAAGACCAAGATAGATTAAAACCTCCCAACACTTGAGAAACTGCTTTTTGTTAATTTTCAAACTTTTCCTGACATCATCAATGAGACTTGAAGGGGGCGTAAATCGAGGGATCTGGACTTTCTTCGACAGTTTTCCTCGCTTAAGGCGTGAAACAGCTGAACTAACAGCATCCTGGATTGGATCAAAAACAAGCAAGCGTGGTATGTCAACACAGGTGCGCACATGTTGGAAGTAATCCAAGGGCTCTTCAACTGTCAAGTCATAAACATCTTCAGACACTGCAACATTATTAAGCACCTCCAGAAGGTAACGCCCATAACCTTTGTGTTGGTAAGGAGGCAATACCAGTATCTGCAAAAAGCAACATCACATGAAAACGCTGAATAAATCCCAATAACTAAATGAAAAGAAAATCAGAGTTGTTCAAACATGCTCATGTAAGGGCCCCATGACTCAAGCAAGCAACCGCTTAGTCAACAATGAAGGAGAATACCTGACTGAGTCGCAATCGAGAACTGTCTGGATAATGGTAAAAACGATAAATGGCTGTAAAACCAAGCAATTTGCATTGAACCTCGCCCTGCTCTTCCGTTTTCTTCTGAATCAAAACATACAACTCCCATCTTGGATCAATAACATCAATAGGGCTGCTACCTAATTCAGAAAATAGTACTGTTAAATACAGGAGCTATACTTTCAAAATCCAACCAAAGGAAGAAAAAAAATTAGAGATTGCAACAGCCAAGACAAACAACAGCATTACCATCAACAAGAAGAAGAACAAGAGGTATCAAGCGACTGTAGAGGTGCCCAGCAGCCGTAGTGCCCACCACCATGCGAACAACCTGACCCAGCACAGCAAATTAACCATGGTACTCAGTTTAACATGCATGATTGCAAATAGAAGGAAAAGAAACATGAAAGTAATTGGTCATTCCAGATTCTTCTTTGACCTAAGTAAAAATGCAGCTAATGGGGGATCCAAAAGATAAGACAATCCTTTTTATATGTGCACTAGCAAGGCAAGCCGGTACAATAACAATATAGAGGGACCATGAAACCTGACAAGCATTCTATAAAATATACATAGTATGGAGGTCATAATTACAGACATCTAGACAAGCAACCATCATTTTTACATGATACTAAATCAGAAAGCTTAATATGCAAAAAGCACCTCAACATCAGAATTAGCTGCTCCCAAATGGCTATTACTATCAGCAATGTTTCCATTTGAGGTTTTGTACTTCAATATCTCCCCACTTGAGATAATGGATCTGCAAAGAGTTAAAACGTGAATATCAAAGCACAATAAACCAAAAACCCAACACTGCACAGAGAAAAATAACCTTTGATTATTAAATGTCAACAAAAAAGTACACGGTACCTAATAAGACTGCTCTCTGTGGAAAAAGTCTGAAGAAACTCATGTTTATTCTCAACAAGAGTCTCAGCGAAAATTCTCTGTATAACATGACTAATTAATCAGCAGATCTATAGGAATAATAACTAAAAGGATGGTTTAAGATGGGCAATTAATGTATACCTGAAGAGCAGCTTTCAGATCCGTGATACCTTTTCCTCCCTGAAAACAAATAAAAGTAATTAGTAAACATGTTCAAAGGACAAAACCAAATTAGATTCTTTAAGGAAAAGTTCACGACTCAATATAAAAGATAGCAGAAGTATATAACAGTCTTGACTTTCTAGTAGACCATGGCTTCTATTCTAATAAAACATTTCTTGCTTAAAAATAAAAAAACAAAAAAAAACAGTTCTAGCAATCCATGGATTTAATAGCAGTACTTACATCAGATTCGCTCTGAAAAGTAATATCAGCATATGCTTGAAATGATATGCTGCTAACCCAGATGGTAATCTGCATAAAATTATTAAACAAGATGCATTAAGGAAAAGACCTTTGTAGAGAACTAATCATTCTGTTTATATCGTCAAAAAGGAAACATTGTTTCAACATTATTAAACTTCAATTCGCAACAATATTAAATCACCTGCAATCCTTGGTAACCATATATCTTTCCATCTTCATCAAAAAAGCTATTCAAGTCAACAGGGTCGATACATAAACTGTCTGCAGAACCCACTTCCTCTTTGCTAGAGACTATGACACAAGCAATCAAGTACAAATGCAAGTTGACATAAAGCTCAACACAACAAAAAGAAAATAACATGTATGTAATGAAGAAGAGAATCAATTAAAAAGAAATAGATAAAACATAGATCTTGAGCTGATTATTTAATACGTTTACAAGGACAGAGTGGAAGCTTGAGTCATTAAGAATCAAGAGTAAGGCCAAAATCAAAATTGCTATCATATAAGCATGAACCATGCCAGGGTATTCAGGTTCTGCTCTGCATCCTATGTTGTAAGTCAAACAATCAGTTTTGTAGTAAGATTGTTGAACATACAAACACATATGCATGCTTGTGTGCACAAGCATTTACCTTCTCAAATGGCCCATTCTTTTAGACTGAGCAACAAACTCAGAGAGAAAATTTCATTAGATGACAATATAGCTTATTGCACATAACAAAGATACTACATTTATTACCAGACAACACTGCATTCATAAACTCCTTACATCTCACTTAGACAATGAGCTCAGCAAGCTTAGATTCCAGGTTCTCAAGAAACTGAGCCGATTTCCAAAGAACCTCAGGTCATACAATTGTAATAATCAACCATAGCAAACACCAATTTAACAAAATACAACTTGAATCAAGTTCTATACTTCTAGTTATTTACCGCCATTTCATTGTTGACTACAGTAATCTCAAATCCAAAATAAGTAAAAATAATAATAAGAAGAAAAATCATTAGCATTTTACTTTTCCTGTATTTATCACTAGCCAAACAGTGAAACAGAAAAATCAAGCCTCATAAGTATTATACCCAAAGGCCCAACTTTAGGAAACCACAACAGGCACCAAACATTTCTTTTTTAATTCTTTGCTAGAGTGCAAGCAGAATAATAGTCAACAATAAATAAAACAACCACAATTTACCATCAATATAATTAAATCATACTCAATCTAATTATCTTAATAAATACCCATAATCTAATCATACCCAGGTAAATCTTAATGCACTCTTTGGCCTCAACTCCAGCATCTGCACGAAAACAAACTAGTATCAGTGAGCTAAAACAATGAAAGTGATACCAGAAAGCACACAACAACAACAAAATCACGGAAATGAAAGGTCAGTGAAGAAGTTTTGGAAGAAGGTGAATCGGAGAATCCAAGCTAAGTTGACTCACCGATGTTGGAGAAACCGACACGCCTTCGTTTCTTGGGCTCGGCGGTGGGATCAACGGTGGATTGCTGCTTCTGCCCCATTTTTGGGCGGTTAGGGTTTATCAGAGCGGGAAATTGTGAGGGAGAGAGGCGGGAAATTCTACCGTACGAACACTTTTGGGGGAATTTAAGCCTTTATATGGTCCTACGGCAGGTGGAGACGTATCCCGCGTGCATTGCACGTGACACCAATATTTGTCTTCAGTTGCATATGAAGGCCCAGGCCCGGACCAAATAGGTGTTTGCATTCCTTTCAACGAACATGGCTTAGTGGGCTTTTAGCAATAGAAGAATTTAAGATGGCCCAAATAATTTTTTTTTTAATTTTCTATTCAAAGCGGGAGGGGAAAAAGGAAGAGAGGGGGGAGGGGGTCTTTCCCACTAATAATGGAGATTTGAGGGAGAGGAAAAGATAACGTTGCCAAAGTAAAATCTAGTTGCAACCTAATATGCCACAAAGTAAGTACAGAAGTTTATACTTCTATTAACTTTTTTAGTAGCCCAAATAATTTTATTTATGTCTTTGAATTCTCTTGAATCATGCTTTCATACTAGTACTATTTAGGATTTAGAGGTCATGATAATCCTAGGTAGTTTCAAACGACAAATATAGGATTTACAAGTCTCTCTCTCTCTCTTTTTAAAGGGTAATCTAGCTAGATTAGGAACCACTCAATTTTAAGTAAAATAGAATGAATCTATTTTTCAATAAAGATTTTGTTCTGTCATATTACATGGTACTTTGAACAAGATATTACATTATTTAAAATTTTAACGTACTAATAAATGTATCATCTTTGAACCATCAACTCTGTTTGTTTTGTTTGTCATGAACAAAAAGGCATAAGCCTGTCCTTCAGCCCCTTATATTTTTTCAATAAAAATGGTATAAGAACGTTTTGTGCTGCTTTTGACTTAGCCGCAATATTTCATCACAATATAAAACAATTTGTAACATTAAAAATAGAGATAACAATTCATATTTACTATTTACATGTCGAGTTTAAATTATATTCAAATGAGTAAGATTATATAAATCAATTGTAATATTATCACTAATTTACTAATTTCACTACTCATTCACTTTCCATTCGATTTTTCTATCATCATTTATCATTATTATATATTTGTTTTTTATTTTATTTTATTTTATTTGTTGTCGTTGCTGTTTATTTTTCGTTTTCCTCTTAAAGTCCAACGCGGAGTGGTAGAGACTAGCTGATGTGAAACCATAGCAAATTGGCAATATTGAATGAAGCCATGAATTAGGCAAAATTAGCAACGAATGGGTCGTAAGCTATTTCTTTTCTTTATTTTTTCGTTTCTTTAGGCAGCAATGGGTAGGATCAATACCTACCGTTGGATGGCAACCTACACCAAAGATTGAGTCATTGACATGTAATTTTTTTTACAAGGAAAGGCAGGCCACTTCATGTACCCATCCTGAGAGACAAACTTCAAATCCATGCAAACCGGACCGTCCAATTCATTGACGTGTAATTTGCTTCGGCTAGTTTCCCCTCTATTCTTCGGAAAGTAGAGCATGTGCACTTAACTTGATTTTTTCCACCCTCTCGTCAGCTAACTGCCGGAGCTGCTCTTCTTGATTTGTTTGATTTAAAGTTTAAACGCATCTGAACAATCCCACCTTCACCAGCCCCAGACCTATGCATGAGAAACGACATCTCCTGATCATAATCACTTGGAACTTCAATTACTCGCTTCAAGATAAGGTGATTCTCCACACGATTTGAAATGACGCTCACAAAATCCTCCATGTACTCGTCAACAGGATTAAGACCAAGATAGATTAGTACCTCCCAACACTTGAAAAACTGATTTTTGGTAATTTTCAAACTTCTCCTGACATCATCAATGAGACTTGAAGGGGGAATGAACCGAGGGATGTGGATTTTCTTCGACAGTTTTCCTCGCTTAAGGCGTGAAACAGCTGAAATAACAGCATCCTGGATTGGATCAAAAACAAGCAAGCGTGATACGTCAACGCAGGTGCGCATATGTTGGAAGTAATCCAAGGGCTCTTCAACTGTCATGTCATAAACATCTTCAGCCACTGCAACATCATTAAGCACCTCCAGAAGGTAACTCCCATAACCTTGGTGTTGGTAAGGAGGCAACACCAGCATCTACAAAAAGCAACATCTCATGAAAACGCTGAAAACAAAAATCCAATAACCATATGAAAATAGATTCAGAGTTGTTCAAACATACTCATGTGCATTCACAACGGGTTCTTTATATTTAGCTTTGCTCTAAAACACCTATTTAACAAACTCCTTTCTCTACTTTATATTTAACTCTTGTCATAGATGCTCTACATTCTAAGAGCCAAAAAGATAAAGTTATATAATTTTTTAAGCTTATTTTTTACCCTCCTCTCTCTTGATTGGTTTAAAACTAATAAAATAATAATATTTAACTAAAGTAGACAAAGGTATGAAGAGTCTGATGTTTGTCATGCAAGCAACTGCTCAATAACAATAAAGGAGTATACTTGACTGATTCGCAATCGAGAACTATCTGGATAATGGTAAAAACGATAAATGGCTGTAAAACCAAGCAATCTGCATTGAATCTTGCCCTGCCAGTCAGTTTTTTTCTGAATCAAAACATACGACTCCCATCTTGGATCAATAACATCAATAGGGGTGCTACCTAATTCAGAAAATGGTACTGTTAAATACGGGAGCTATACTTTCAAAATCCAACCAAAGGAAGAAAAACATTAGAGATTGAACCAGCCAAGACAAACAAGAGCATCACCATCAACAAGAAGAAAAACAAGAGGTATCAAGCAACTGTAGAGGTGCCCAGCAGCCGTAGTGCCCACCACCATGCGAACAACCTGACCCAGTCGAGCAAATCAACCATTGTACTCAGTTTAACATGCATGACAGCAAATAGAAGGAAAAAGAACATGAAAGGAATTGGTCACTCCAGATTCTTCTTTGGCCTAAATAAATATACTGCTAATGAGGGATCCAAAAGATAAGACAATCTTTTTTATATGTGCACTAACTAGGCAAGCCGGTGCAATAAACATATAGAGGGACCATGAAACCTGACAAGCATTCTATAAAATATACACAGTATGGAGGTCATAATTACAGACATCTAGACAAGCAACTATCATTTTTACATGATACTAAATCAGAAAGCTTAATATGCAAAAAGCACCTCAACATCAGAATTAGCTGCTTCCAAATGGCTATTACTATCGGCGATGTTTCCATTTGAGGTTTTGGTAAAGAGTTAAAACGTGGACATCAGAGCACAATAAACTAAAAACCTAACACTGAAAGGAGAAAAATAAGCTTGATTATTTAATGTCGAGGAAAAAGTACACGGTACCTAATAAGACTGCTTTCAGTGGAAAAAGTTTGAAGAAACTCATGTTTATTCTCAACAAGAGTCTCAGCGAAAATTCTCTGTGGAACATGACTAATTAATCAGCAGATCTATAGGAATAAGAACTAAAAGTATGGTTTAAGATGGGCGATTAACGTATACCTGAAGAGCAGCTTTCAGATCTGTGATACCTTTTCCTCCCTGAAAACAAAAAAAAAGTAGTTAGTAAACATGTTCAAAGGACAAAACCAAATTTGATTCTTTAAGGAAAAGGTCACGACTCAATATAAAAGATAGCAGAAGTATATAACAATCTTGACTTTCTACTAGACCATGGCTTCTATTCTAATAAAACATTGCTTGCTTAAAAAGAAAAAAAAGAAAAGAAAAGCTTCTATCAGGCCATGGATGAATTCCAGTACTTACATCAGATTTGCTCTCAAACGTAATATCAGCATATGCATGAAATGATATGATGCTAATCCAGATGGTAATCTGCATAAAATTATTAAACAAGATGCATGAAGGAAAAAGCTTTGAAGATAATTAATCATTCTGTTTATATCGTCAAAAAGGAAACCTTGTTTCAACATTATTAAACTTCCAACAGCGAGTAAACTTCAATTCACAGCAATGTTAAATCACCTGCAATCCTTGGTAACCATATATCTTTCCATCTTCATCAAAAAAGCTATACAAGTCAAAAGGGTCGACACATAAACTGTCTGCAGAACCACTTCCTCTTCGCTAGAAACTATGACACAAGCAATCAAGTACATGTGCAAGCTGCCATAAAGCTAAACACAATACAAAAAGAACACGTATGTATGAAGAAGAGAATCAATTAAAAATAAATAGACAAAACATCAGATCTTGAGCTGCTTATCTAATAAGTTTACGAGGACAGAGTGGAAGTTTGAGTCATTAAGAATCAAGACTGAGGCCAAAATCAAAATTGCTATCATATAAGCATGCCAGGGTATTCAGGTTTTGCTCTGCATCCTATGCAGTAAGTCAAACAATCAGTTTTCTAGTAAGATTATTGAACATACATACACACATGCATGCTTGCGTGCATGAGCATTACCCAATTGCAAATTAAGACATGTACACAAGCATTTAACTTCACAGATGGCCCATTCTATTAGACTGAGCAGCCAACTCATACAAAATTTCATTAGATGACAATTTATTACCATAATAACGATACTACCTTTATTACCCTACAAACATTGCATAATTCAACTACTTATGACAATGGCTTAAATGTGCACAATTCCTTTTGATTAAATTAAGCACTATCGAAACTGTTTTACACCGACTCTTGCATTTTATAGTTAATTGTAAAATATTGTTCAATCAGTAAACTTGAGCTTACACAAAGAATAAATGCAAGGAATTATGTTTTTGTAGGAATTGAAAGAATTAGAACGAAAAATAAAATAAAAGAATGAAACTAAAAGGCAAAGGAGTTGGATTTCTCACATTTGCCCGTATCATGCGTGGAACCAACCCAAAAAGAGGGACCACATGAGCCATATCAAAAGGATAAAAACAAGAAAAGAACTAAAGAAGAATTGCCTCCACAAAACAATTTCATAAGTGGGCCAACAACTAAAAGAAAAGTGAGAGAAAGCAAAACAAAGAAGGAAAGGACGACCGGCATCAGCCTGAAAGAAAAACATGGAAACCAAGAGAAGCAAAAAGAAAGAAAGACGCGTGGGCAAAAATAAAAGAAATACACCAAAGAAGGGCGTGGACCAAAAGGAATGGACAGCATGCGTGAGCGTGAGTGAGTGAAAGAGATCTGAAATCATACCTAGGGAAATCTTAATTCACTCGTTGGCCTCAACTCCAGCATCTGCACGAAAACAAACACAAAGCAAACAAGTATCGGTGAACAATACTGTTAGTGCACAGTTTCCGATTGATGACGTGGCACGCTATTGGGCTCCTGGATCTACTGCTTCGGGCCTAGGACCCCTGCACAAAGAAGAAAACAATAGGATTGAAGGGAGATCGGGGGTGAGCCGATGGGGTCACTCCGATGCCTAAGTCAATGATTTGTATGTAGAGAGGAGAAAGCAGCAATACGTAAAGAGGGCAAGAATTGCGTTACCTCAATGTGTCGTCTACTTTGCATTATATAGGCACGGAGTGGTAGTCTTTCAACCAATTACTAACTCTTCCCTGATTTGCTGCGAGGCAGTTTGTTATCGAGGGATTTGAGTAGTTACCCGTTCTTGATCTTTAGAAGATCAAGATAGGATTTGGTTGTTAGCTTTTGAATTTTGAATTCTGATTGATTATAAGAATCTTGCAGTGTCGTTGGAGTAATAGAGGCTTTGTATCCGAGAAGGCCTCGGGCCTAGGCCTCGGATGTTATGGGCCCAGAGTAACATGTGGTCGAGGCAGTCGAGGCCTGAGGAGGTCTCGGTCTTTAAAGACAATCTAATCGGGCCGACCCTGACTTGGGCCTAACAGGTGTCTCGGAGTAAAGTGTGTGGGGTTGATCCACGACCCAACAGTTACCCCCCAATTCCCTTGTCTGTAGGACTATGGGAATTTTAGTGTCTTTTAACAGGCTGGATCAACTTTCCGGGAGTCATTTTAATCTTGGAATATGTTTGAAGTAAAATTCGGCAAAGTCGAGAAGGTGAGCCTCGACGTTCTCATGAGAATTAGTCTCGACGACGTCGAGTAGCGGGTTGGCAAAGGCGAAGATGAGGCTCGACGATTCGAGATCTGTGGCACAAAAACAATAAAGTTTTTGAGCGGAAAAGTTTTGAAATTCTCCAAATCAGACGAGGCGCGTTATGACCGAGGCGGTCTGACAGCATTTAATGCGCCGATTATGCTTCTCGAGATAGCGCCACGTGTGGGCCTTGGATTCGTCACTCGTGTTTCTAACAACGGTTGATCATCATGAAGGGCCAGCTGTCGAGAAGTCGAAACGTCTCTGCAGTTTTATTCGAGGTACGTCTCTTCATCTTCTTCCTTTAAAGCGCGTCGACGCTTCGTTTCATCCGTTCCCCTATAAATAATGTACACTGGTCCATTCGCCGTCCATCTTCATCCTTTGAAGCGTATTTCCCAGTTTTAAGCCCGTGTTCTTTATTTCGTGAATCTTTTTCCAGATTTTCCGAAGATGCCTAGGGGTGGTGGTGAAGATTCTGACCTCGACGCCCCACCCCGCCACGTGGGAGAGTAGGTTGTCCAGACGTGATGAACGCAGAGAATTGAATGGAGTGTTTCATTCCTCCTTCGTCAAGATACGGTTCACGAGAGGGGTCCGAGCCATCGTGACGCTCAGACGCCATGAGGTCCGTGGTTCACGAAACGATGTTCGTAGGCTTCCGTCTCCCTTTCTTCCCATGGTCCGAGAGTTGCTTGCCTACTTGGACTTGTCCCTCACCAGATAGCTC
Source organism: Carpinus viminea (assembly GCA_013348765.1). NCBI lineage: Eukaryota > Viridiplantae > Streptophyta > Magnoliopsida > Fagales > Betulaceae > Carpinus > Carpinus viminea. The sequence continues at coordinate 14,491,982 of CP054667.1, forward strand.
CCAATGCGTGGAGATATCTCTACTACCGCATGGTGTTGTGGCCTCTCGCCTAGGAAAGAGCATCGCTTGACCGTCAGGAGTTTTTACACCAAGACAGGTTCACAGGAACCTGTGGGGCTGGAGTCTATAACATCCAGACGAGAGTGGTCAGATGGTAATTCGGAGCCGAGATACTCCAGTAATCATGGCTGGAAAACAAAGTTTTTCTTTGCCTCTGGGCAATGGGAGTTCGCTCCTACAGAGAAGGCCACAGACGCGAGGGTTCCTCGGGAGGTGAACATGCTTTCGGAGAGGGGTGGTCGAGAACCGCGTCTCACCCCAAAAGAGCTCGCGCGGGTCGGTGAAGTGCAGAGGTGGGCTCGTAGGCATGAGTCGAGCTTAACCTTCGAGGTACTGGGTTCGGTACCGAGATTGATGGAGCTGGTTTATGCTCCCGCCGGTCATGTGGCGGTTGAGCTGACTAGGGAACTCGTCGGAGCTCCTCTCGATCTTAGCCCTCCGGCAGCTAATACAAGGAGAGCTACCCCACGAAAAGGCAAGGCCCCGGCGACCGGTGATGGGTCGACGAGAGCGGATAAGGGTAAGGAAAATGGTGGAGCCAGAGAAGCATGAGAAACCTCTTACCCTATCCAGAGGGTGGGACTTTCAAGATTAGGGAACCGAGGCCTTCTTCCCACCGAGTTCTTCCAATCGCCCACTTATCAAAAAGAGTCCCTTGGCCGAGAGGACAAAGGCTGATGCCCATCCGAAGGTGGTAAGGGCGTTGAAGTTGGCCGACGAGGAGTCGGAAACCGAGAAGGCAGTCGAGGCTGCTCCGCCATTGTTCCCTCTTGCCGATGCTCCTGCTGACGCGCAGGATGCGAGGAAGCCTCATGAGGGAATCCTAAAGGAGACCGCCACGGATGCAATCCCAGTTGAGGAGTCGGACGTCGAGGTAATCGAGGCGCCCTTGATAAGAAGAAAGCTCAAAAGAGCGTCGGAGCGTTCACCGGGGAAGGTGGAGCCGGCAGTGCCCATCACCGAGAACGCCCTTGGCCGATGTCTCGAAAGTGGCAGGTTTCTTAGCAGCTCGTAGGAAACAGGCGCCTCCCCCGTCTGTGCCCCGAGTGGAGGAAGTTGCCGCCTTCCTTGCTAACGAGCCGGTTCCGGCAGTCCCTGTGAATGTGGCAGGGTTAGTCGACGAACCACTAATGGCGCCTGAGGGGCCCATTCCATCCTCGAACCGCCAATTGGGCTCCAACATACAAGACATCCCGGAAGACCTTGAGATGGTCTCAAGACTCCGTCGAATAGCGGACGAGAATTTAGGGCCATTCAGTAGAACCCATGGGGCATATTCATCGTGACCCTGTCCACCATACCGAGGCGGGCTTGCCTCGGCTCACAATGAAAAAGGTCCGAGTCCGACGATATGCAGGGGCCTCTGCGTCGAAAAGGCCTCGTGTGTCCGATGCGTCAAAGCCTCCGAGGCGTCGACAAAGACGGTCGAGGTGCCGGAAGGGGCTAACTGGACCTTGAGGAAGGTCGGCGAATTTGGGGGCGACTTGAAGGGTAACCCGTCACAAGGCGTGGTTCGATATGGTGGATCACGAGAAACTCCAGCTGAAGGAACGTGATCTCGGCTAGAGGGATGGCCAAGAGATGTTGTCTTTGCATTTTTGGTGTTATCTGCTTTTTTGTTTATTTATGTATATATATATTTTTTTATTTTATTTTCATTTGCTCGACGACCCTTCTTTTCGGGTCCTTTCTCCTCGGCTATCCTCTCGCTACTTGGAAGGTCTCGGCCGAAGAACGTGGGGAAGAAGGTTTGAGCAAAGAGTTGGCGGAGGCCAAGGAGGAAAACGTTCGACTCCGGGCGTTGGTCACAAAACACGAAGATGACCTCCGAGTCCTTGCTGAACATTCGGCCGTGATGGAGGTCGAGGCATCGGATGCCTCAAGCGAGACCGAGCCGTGTGAGCTTGCCTCGATGACCGAGGAGCTCCAGGGAACACAAGCTGGGTTCGCGGCTCTGCAGGAAAGTCATGAGGCTCTGCAAGTGGCACACGCGGGGCTTCAAGAGGACCATTCGATCGTGAAGGAGGAACTGGCGCTTCTTGAAGAAAAGCATGCACTCTCGAGCAATCAAGGAGACTCAGAAATCGGTCGAGAAGGTCTCGGAAGATAAACTCATTGCCGAGGAGAGGTACAAGCACTTCCGCGATGAGCACAGAAATGACACTCGAGAGGGCCGAGGAGAAGGCTACCGTTATCTTCATCGCTTTCTTTGCTTCTAGGGTTCGAGATACTGGGCGATGGATTGTACCTCGGGTTCGAGACTTGGCCTGTGGAAGGACCGCCCAAAGAGTCGACCTCAACACGGTGAATATTGAGGACATCCCTTGCACAGTGAGGCTATCCGCGCCTTCTTTCTTTGGAGCGGAAGAGATGCAGACGGTTGGGATTAGTGAATTCAACTACCAACCTCCTGCCTGCTACCGAGGTCCGAAAGCGGAGCAGGGGTGTCCGAGGTCAGGAGGCCATCGGGCCAAGTCAGCTGAAATGAAGTTAAAGAGGCTCGAGGTGCCGAGGTCGCTCCGGTTTTACAGACCCCCTAAGGATCTCTAGCTCACTTTGTACAATTTTGTAATTATATATATTTTTGTAAAACTACTTTATTGGTTAATAAAATAGTGGGTTTCATTCATGGCTCTTTCAGATACATTTGTGTATAGTTAGTGTTGGGTCTCGATTGAGATCAACTATGGTTCTATTCAGCGTCGGGTCTCGGATGCGAGGCACAGTGAAGTGTCGTCTCGGGGATCGACTTTAGTTCCATTTCTAAGTGTCGTCTCGATGCCGAGCTGGTGAAGACCAGCCTCAGATCGGATCTTTTAGTTCCTTTCTAAGTGTCGTCTCGGATGCCGAGCCCGGTGAAGACGTGTCTCGATCGGGATCGACCTTAGTTCCTTTTTCTAAGTGTCGTCTGATGCCGAGTGGTGAAGACCAGTCAGATCGGCTGACCTTAGTTCCTTTTCTAAGTGTCGTCTCGGATGCCGAGCTGGTGAAGACCAGTCTCAGATCGGATGACCTTAGTTCCTTTTTCTAAGTGTCGTCTCGGATGCCGAGCCGGTGAAGACCAGTCTCGATCGGACCTTAGTTCCATTTTCTAAGTGTCGGTCTCGGATGCCGAGCTGGTGAAGACCAGCTCGTGTCGACGGATCGACCTTAGTTCCATTTCTAAGTGTCGTCTGGATGCCGAGTCGGTGAAGACCAGTCAGATCGGGGTGACCTTAGTTCCATTTTTCTAAGTGTCGTCTCGGATGCCGAGCTGGTGAAGACCAGATCTCGTGCTCGGATTGACCTTAGTTCCATTTTTTCTAAGTGTCGTCTCGGATGCGAGCTGGTGAAGACCAGTCTCGTGACGGTGACCTTTAGTTCCATTTTTCTAAGTGTCGGGTCTCGATGCCGAGCTGGTGAAGACCAGTCTCAGACGGATCGACCTTAGTTCCATTTCTAAGTGTCGTCTCGATGCCGAGCCCGGTGAAGACCAGTGTCTCAGACGGGATCGACCTTAGTTCCTTTTTCCTAAGTGTCGTCTTGGATGCCGAGTGGTGAAGACCAGCCTCAATCGACCACCTTAGTTTGGTGAAAACTTGATCGCTACCTATTCATTCAGGATATATGAAGATAAACTCCAGTACTTCTTTTATTGAATCAATTCTGCTAAAGTCAAACCACAAAATAAAAGGGAATTACAGGTTAAATGAAATATTTTCTGAGATGCTCCGCATTCCATGGCCTTGGCAGGGCCTTTCCTTCTGAGTCTTCTAAATGGTACGCTCCCGGTCTTCGACAACTAATCACTTTGTATGGGCCTTCCCAATTCGGAGCTAGTTTTCCTTCGGCCGGGTCTTTGGTTGCGAGGGTAACTCTTCGCAAAACCAGGTCTCCGATTCTGAAAGTCCGTTTTGACCTTTTGTTGAAGTACCCATTGTCATCGACTTCTGACCGTGTGATCTGGGCTTGATCACGCTTTTCCTGTACTAGGTCTAAGTGGAGTTTTAGACCTTCATCATTAGATTCCGCCTTGTATGCTTCTACCCTTAAACTCTCCGATCCCAATTCTGCTGGAATAATCGCTTCGGTTCCGAATGCCAAAGCGTAAGGGGTTTCTTCGGTGGGAGTTCTCTTCGTTGTTCGGTACGCCCAAAGAACCTCCGGAGATAATTCCAATCTCCTTTTTGTCGACTTTTTTTCAAAATTTTGAAAATGGTTTTATTGGTGGCCTCCACTTGCCCATTTGCCCGAGGGTGTCCGGGAGATGAGAAGTAATTCCTGATGTGAAGCTCAGCACACCATTTTCGAAATGGTTCACAGTCAAACTGTTTCCCATTGTCCGTGACGAATGCATGGGGTACGCCGTAGCGACAGACAACATTTTTCCATAAGAAACGCTCGATGACTTTGGTAGTTATGTTTGCCAAGGGTTCAACCTCCACCCACTTAGTAAAGTAGTCTCTGACAACTCAGAATCGACGCTTCCTTTCCTCGTGGTAGTGGTCCGACTATATCTACCCCCCATTGCGAGAAGGGCCACGGAGAGGAAATTACACTTAGTTCCTCGGGTGGTTGTTTGGTGACGTTAGCAAACCGTTGGCACTTGTCGCAATTTTTGACAATAGCCGTTGATTCCTTATTCATTTGCGGCCAATAAAATCCTGCTCTTACGGCCTTATGCGCCAGCACCCTTGCCCCTGAATGACTTCCGCAAATACCTTCATGAATCTCTCGGAGGATATAGTTTCCTTCTTCGGGAGAGACGCACTTAAGGAGGGGCAATGTGAATCCTCTTTTATAGAGCTTTCCATTGACTATCGTGAATCTGCCGGCTTTCATTCGGAGCTGTATGGCTGTCTTCTTTTCGGATGGCAAGAAACCGTCTTCGAGATATTTGATTATTTCGGTTCTCCAATCTGAAGTTTCCTCGACCGACGTTACGATGATTGGGGCATTGTCAGATATTGAGGAACGTATTAAGCTCCGTATATCTTTTTTGTCTTCCCTGACTCCATTATCTTCGGTTGAAGCTAGTCGTGCCAAGTGATCAGCCTTTTCGTTGTCTTTCCTAGGGATTTTTGTGATGCTGAATTTTCGAAAGGAGATTAGCATATCTTGCACCTTAGCAAGGTACTTCTTCATTTTATCCCCTTTTGCTTCAAACTCCCCCATTATATGACCGACGATCACTTGTGAATCGTCAACTTCCAAATTCAGCCCTAGTTCAAGGGCCAACCCGAGTCCTGCTATGACAGCTTCATATTCTGCCTCATTGTTGGTGGTTTTGAATTCTAGCTTTAAAGAACTTTTCAACTCCTCCCCTTCGGGAGTGACAACCACTATCCCCGCACCCCCGTTCTTTTTTGTTGACGAACCATCAACGAGATGATCCATCTCCGTTCTTCCTCCGCTTCGTAAGTTTGTGAATTCAGAAAATCCATGAGACTTGACCTTTGATCGCATGGAATGAATGGTCGAACTGTCCCGATTCGATGGCCTGTTGCTAACCGCCCCGATAAGTCCAACTTTTGCATTATTTTCAAGTGGGTATATCGTGAGGACTCGTATGGAGTGAGCTTGAAAGTAGGGTGAGTTTCCTTGAAGCTATGATGAGGGCAAATGCTAGTTTTTCGATTTGTGGATACCTTTCTTCGGCCATGTAACGCTTTCTTGACAAAATATACCGGCTTTTGTACCCGTCCTCTTCTCGATCAAGCCTTGACTGACCGTGAAGCTAAGTATAAATATAGCACCTCCCGTGAATAGTTGCTTAACAAAGGAGAGTTTGTCAAATATGTCTTCAATTCGGAGAATGCCTTTTCACATTCACTGGTCCACTCGAAAGCCCTCCTTAAGATTTTGAAGAATGGGAGGCATTTGTCGGTGGATCGAGAAATGAAGCGATTTAGAGCGGCTAGCCTCCCGCTTGTTGGAGCTTTTGTGGATTTTGGGATTGCATCTCTAAGACCGCCTGGATTTTTTCGGGATTGGCCTCTATCCCTCTACTTGATACCATGTAGCCTAGGAATTTTCCAGAGGATACCCCGAAGGCGCATTTCGCGGGGTTGAGCTTCATTCCGTATTGCTTTAATGTTTTAAACGCCTCATGGAGGATTAATTCTCGCGCTTTTCACCAGCATGTCGTCAACATACACTTCCATGTTTCTCCCTATCTGGGCTTGGAACATTTTGTTCACAAGCCTCTGGTACGTGGCTCCCGCGTTCTTTAAGCCGAAGGGCATGACTTTGTAACAGTAAAGGCCTCGATCGGATGAATGCCGCCTTCTCTCGATCTTCCGGGAGCATGAGGATCCGTTGTATCCTGAAAAGGCATCCATGAAACTGAGTAACTTGTACCCGGAGGTAGAATCGACCAAAGCATCGATGCGTGGGAGGGGAAAGCTGTCTTTGGGGCAGGCTTTATTAAGATCAGTGAAGTCCACACACATTCTCCATTTGCCGTTAGATTTTTTTACCAGACCACATTGGCAACTAACGATGGGTAATAAACCTCCTCGATAAACTATGCCTTCAACAGGTTTGTCCACCTCTACGCTTATTGCTTCGATCCGTCGTGCAAACTTCCTTCTCTTTGTCGCCGCCTTGCTTCGGGATCCACGCTTAAAACATGGACTATCTCCTGGGTTAATACCCGCATGTCCTCATGCACCAAGCAAAGACCTCTATATTTCTTCAGAGGAAATCTATGAGGTCGTCTCGACTTCCGCATCAAGGCGTTCCTATCCGCAACACCTTTCCTTCTCCCATCGAGACCTCCTCGACCGGCTCTGCCAGTTCTCCCCTGGCCTCGGATACCAAGGCCATCGTTAGGTTGGTCGTGTCCGGGTCTTCATAGAGATGTTGTAACATTTCTCGCCGCAAGTTGGTCGCCCCGCACTTCTCCGATTCCTCCTTCTGTTGGGAATTTCATTGTAAGGTGATAGGTCGAGGTCGCTGCTTTTAGCTTGTTTAGTGCTGGTCGACCCATAATGGCATTGTAAGCGGACGGCCGGTCTATTACCAAGAAGTCCACCATCACGGTGGATGCCAGGTGCTGTCCTCGCTCACCGGTAGAGAGGATGATTCCTATCGGGCATACTACTTCCTCCAAATCCGACTAATGGAGATCCAAACGGTTTGATCCTTTCTCGATCAATGCCCATCTGCTGGAAGGCTGGCCAATAGAGAATATCGGCAGAGCTTCCATTGTCCACCAAAATTCGATGGATCCCATGGTTTGCGACGGTCAAGGTTACTACGAGAGCATCGTCGTGTGGCATCACAACCCCTCGTGCATCCTCCTCTGAGAATGATAGTATCACTGGTTCTGTTTTAGCCGCTTTGGCGGGTCTATGTAGGGAGTATACTTCCTGGCTCTGCATATTTCTAGCATACGCCTTTCTTGCTGAGTTTGACTCCCCTCCGCCGGCAATACCTCCGGAAATGGTGTGGATCTCCCTAACTATCTCCTGGTTCGCGAGGTTGATGTTCTTCCCCGACATTCCTTTGTTCTTCTCGGTCGTCCGACCCTTCTCGAGCTTCTTCTCGACGCTCTTTCTGCGTGATCGTGGCCTTCTCTTGCCCCCGATTATTTGCTTCCCGACCTCTTTCTTGTGCGAGAAACGAATTAGTTTCGCTCAGATAAAAAAACCTCTATCTCTCGACGGAGAGATATGCAATCCTCAGTAAGATGCCCATGATCGGCATGGTACTCGCAGAACTTGCTCCGATCCCGCTTGAACGGATCGGCCTTCATCTTCGGTGGCCACCTAAATGCAGGATCCCCCTTGATAGCCGAGAACACCTCGGTGAGGCTAGTGTTCAGAGGGGTGAAAACTTCCTTCCGGAATCTTGGAGTCTCTGTCTTTTGAGGCTCATTCTTCACTGATGGATTTGGTTTTTTGTCTCCTCTCCGGGAACTCTTTTCCTCCTTTGATTTTGGGACAATCGAGGCCTTCTTGCTCTCCTCCTTTGCTTGTTCTTCCAACGTCTGAGCCTTCAGAAGCGTCCCAACTAGCTCCTCTTGATGGATGAACTCCTCAGTCAGCTTCATGAACTGAGGGAGTGTCACTTTTTTCACGTTTTTCTTCCCACCTCGGCCATCAATGGCCCTTCGCCTACTCTCGCATTAGGGCACATAACAGTGTCTCGTCATCGGGGTGTCGACCTCGAGCTTTTCCTTATTAAAGCGAAGCATGAAGTCCTTCAGGCTCTCCTCTTTATCCTGTCGTAAAGTTAACAGACAGGTGGGGTTCTTCTTTCTCTTTCTGGTTGCGAGGAACTGGGTCAAGAACAGGCGCCCCAGCTCCTTGAAAGTGCCTACGGATTTTGGGGGTAATCCAGTAAACCATTCTTTCGCCACTCCCAATAGGGTCAGGGGAAAAGCTCTACATGCAATCTCGTCCGGAGAGCCCTCTGAAAGCTTCCAAATGGTCCTGCGGGTCCCCGCTTCCGTTATACTTTTCAATCCGCGGCATCTTGAATTTATCCGCATAGGGTACGCCTTCACCCGTTCAGTGAACGGGAGACTTTCATCTTCCAACATGTCCCATGCCATTAATTTCGGGTCCTCTCCATCCATTTGGCGGAGCATACGTGTATACTTATCTTCTAGATCTTTCATCTTGGCCTCCTGGTGACTCTACCGAGATTCTTCGTGTCGCCTCGACCGATGCGACTTTTCTCCCTCGTGCCTATCTTCGCGAGGCTTCTCGACTTCGCGCCTCTCTCGACGAGATCCGCCATGGGGGGAGTCTTCTCGGTGTGATCGACCCGTCCGAGACCTTCTCTCTACGGCGTGACTTATTCGGTCCTCCTCATTTTCTCCTTGACAAGATTTCTTTCATTGTCCCTTGGGGTTGATGGACGTTTCCCACGGTGGATCTTGTCGCTTATCTTTCTCGCGCCGCGTTCTCTTTCTTTCTCATCGTCACGCTTCTTGCCAGTGAGACGAGCATTGAGTTCCTCGCTCGCTTCGAGGACTTCCATTGATTCCGCCATAGACTTGAGGAAATCTCTCAAACCCGGTCATTGGATACCGGGCGCTAGAGGTGGTTGCATCCTCAACTCCGGATCGTTGGATGCCCAGCGCGCTAGGGGTGGTTGCATCGGTTGAGGTTGCTGCGGGTGTGAAGATCGTGTGAAAGAGCGTGTATTCACCATGTCGGATAGTAGATGAATGAGAATCGACTGAAAATCGTTCCCACAGACGGCGCCAAACTGTTAGTGCACAGTTTCCGATTGATGACGTGGCACGCTATTAGGCTCCTGGATCACCGCTTCGGGCCTAGGACCCCTGCACAAAGAAGAAAACAATAGGATTGAAGGGAGATCGGGGGTGAGCCGATGGGGTCACTCCGATGCCTAAGTCGATTTCTTTGTATGTAGAGAGGAGAAAGCGCAGACGTAAAGAGGGCAAGAATTGTTACCTCAATGTGTCGTCTACTTTGCATTATATAGGCACGGAGTGGTAGTCTTTCAACCAATTACTACTCTTCCTTGATTTGCTGAGGCGCTTTGTTATCGAGGATTTGAGAAGTTACCGCTTCTTGATCTTTAGAAGATCAAGATAGGATTTGGTTGTTAGCTTTGAATTTTGAATTCGATTGATTATAAGAATCTTGCGGTCGTTGGAGTAATAGAGGCTTTGTATCCGATAGGCCTCGGATGTTATGGGCCCAGAGTAACATGTGGTCGAGCGGTTGAGGCTGAGGAGGTCTCGGTCTTTAAAGACAACTAATGGGCCGACCCGACTTGGGCCTAACAGTGTCTCGGAGTAAAGTGTGGGACAAATACAATACAATGAAAATTTCCAAAACACACAAAACAAGAACAAAATCACGAAAATGAAAGGTCAGTAAAGAAGTTTTGGAAGAACGGGAACCAGAGAATCGGAGCTAAGTTGACTCGTCGATGTTGGAGAAGCCGCGCCTTTCTATCTTCGGCTCGGCGGTGGATTACTGCTTCTTCCCTATTTCATTTCTGGGGGTTAGGTCTTTCAGAGCGGGAAATTGTGAGGGAGAGAGAGGCGGGAAATTCTACCGTACGAACAATTGGGGGAATTTAGAATTTAGGCCATTATATAGTCCACCTCTTCTAGAGTCTAGCCTCTAGAGGCAGGTGGAGAATTATCCCGCGTGCATTGCACGTGATACCAACGTTTTTCTGGGGTTGCAAATAAAGGCCCAGCCCAATTAGGGGTTTTAAATTGTTTCAACACAATCGAAATGGCCCAAATATAAATTGATAGAAATTTCCTCAAAATCAATATGGAGGAAATATGCTCAAATTCTTTTTTTTTTTTTTAAATAACTCATTCTTATTCCATAAAACTCAAGAGCAAAAGCTCTTATAATCACATGGCAAACTATGAAGTAACTGTAACTTAAGCTACTAAGTCACACGCAGAATTTCATACAAACCAGGCAATAAAGGCCAACCAATTAATGAAATTCGAAAACACATCCGCTACCCCATGACTAAAATAGCAAGGATAAACATTCAAATCTGCTTGGCAGATTCAAAGACTATTGAACCAAGCAGATGTCATCAGCTACACAGGAAGCATTTATTCCACGACCCTAACAGGTAAACCCTTTTATGCCGCTACTCATCCTCCTCGACAATTAAGCCAGGATACACATTCATCCACGACACAGAAGTTTGGACCATTTTTCCTCCTCGACTCGAAGGCTAGGGTAACATATACATCCACGACACACAGGTTAAGATCAAAGGGGATCTAATCGAACCAACGAGGCCAGAGCATTATTATAAGCAAATAACAAACGAAATAAAAGAAAAGAAAAGCAACATAATTGAATACAAACAAAAAGAAATATAGGGAAAGAAACTGATCGCTTGTACGTTGACCTCGTACAAAGAAGGGCACGGTGGAAGCTCGTCGCGGTGGGGGTGCGAAAAAAGCCCATCAATGGACGGAGGGCAGCAAAACTGACGTGAAGAAGATTGGCAGAAATTGCAAAAAAAACCCCAAAAAACACAGAAACAGACATTAAAATAATACAGCAAAACATCAAAACAAAAATGGGTTGGAGGAGGCGGGGAAGAGGAAAAGGGATGGGGGGCACCGGGTTTAGGGACATCAAGCAAACTATTAGAGCCCGGTGTGAAAGGGACATGGGGATGAGGGATGGTGGAGGCCATCCCTCCTCCCCTGCAGTTATGGCATTCTAGAAGGGGGGTGGCGGCTGGCTAAAGCTAAGAAACTCTAGAGAAAATTCTTCGAGTTCTAAGTTATCATTATGGGTGGTCAAACTCATTTAAAATAATGTTAAGTATTTATAAACATTTAAAACGCACAATAAATTTTTAAGGTCATTAATTGTAGTTTACTAACTTAAAGTAACGTTCTAAATGTTTATAGACACTTTGCACTATTTAAATGGATTTGAGGATATTTCTTTCATATTGGTTTTGAGAAAATTTTTGTCCCAAATAAATTCAGTTATGTTTCTTAATTCTCTTTAAGCATGTTTTATATTTGAGAATAGTTTCTATAGGGACCTGACATGAATAAGGTCTTTTGTGTCCTAATAGAATATAGACACCTAAGCGTATAACACCACAAGTAATTAAGACACAAACACTAGATGTTATACTATTCTCTTCAACTTATAAATAAAATCCCCCGTTCAAAAGAATTGTTGACCTCTTTGCGTCTCGTAACGCTTTCAGTTCTCCTTTAGTTCAAAAGGAAGTTCCCCTTTTTAGCTCAGCATCCCAAAATGAGGAATCTATCAAATAAAAGTTGGATTTTTCACATGGTTTTTGAAATGTATCACAAGGACATATTGTTTTTCTTTTACCGATTTTTCTTCCTTTCATTAGTTTCATGTTGGGGTTTACTGCTGCCTTGCGAATTTTCTTAATTTTTTGTTTTGTACCGTTGGAGATTAGTGGATTTCGTGAAACTAATTCCTCGACGAACGTTTTATCAATAAGTTTGTCAATTTATCTATTCCTGTGTTTCACCCATAAATAATTTATCAATAGTTTGTCAATTTCCTGTGTTTCGCCCATAAAAAGCAATTCATGTTCAATCTTGTTATATCTTCACAACTCAAAACAATTTGCAACAATAAAACTAGGAAAAGGTGATTCTTGTTCACGTGTAAAATATAGTACAAACAACATACATTGAACTTTTGTACCCTTTTCATGTGGTTTTAAAATCATCCAATATTTATCCCTTCCAAATTCAATAGTAATTTTAAAAACAATATCTCGAGTGAACAAAAATGGGACAAATTCTACATAGATTATCTCATTCAACACACATTTCAAAGCTGGATTGCGCTATTTGGTTGTAGGTTAGAACTATTTCACATAAGTCACATGAAAGAATGTGATATGAATTTCATCAACCACTAGCAATGGATCATAGAAAACAATTGAAGTTCCAAAAATTAAACAGCGGGACGAAGCAGAACAAACTAAGGCAATATTATGTTAAAAACTAGGTTTTCCCTTTTGTGGCAAGGGGGTAGTTCTTTGCATACATCGAGAGATAAACATAAATGAAAATTCAACTATTTTTCCTTCAGCCTCCAGCGAAACTAAGAAATAACAAACTCAGTTCCCTAGCATCTCACTTCCTACCAGGGGTCTTGACATTCTGCCTGTTCCTCTTCTTGAGGCCAGACTTTGAAACCTTAAGGCTCCTGTGGACAGCGCTAAGCCTTGCAAGGGCTGCCGTCTTCAAATCTGGCCTGTAGTAGTTATCAGAAACCTGAAATCATTCGCAAGCAACCATCTTAGAAAGCGTTGGCATTTACACAAAATACAATGCATCCCTGAAGGCATGCAATACAAACATATTTATACACACACATTTCAGCGAAGTAAACTGAATCCTATGCAACTCAAAGTATATGAAAAGATACAAGGAAAACATCCAGTCCAAAATTCAATTTGAAGTATTAAGTTCAAGCAAAAAATAACCTTGTCAGTTATTCAACTTATGCACTATCAAAGTCGAACAAAATTTTAAGGAAATTTGTCAAGATGAGCAAATTCAGTTCTCATCTCAACCTTATGCGTAGACTATGGCAATTTCTAATGGAGATGATGTTACAACACTTTCTTTATGATGTGGAACCCCTTCAAGGGGGGCCACTTCGTGACCAATCCCTATCTATAAACCCTGGATACATGCCCCACTGCTCACAAGAATCGTGTATCGGTTAAGTGAGGATTCAATCAACCGATCTCATGGTATTAACCAAACAAGTCAACCATTGAAGCTAACAGTCGTGGGTGGGGTAACCCTACAAACCAGCATAGAAGAATTACACCACGACAATTAACAAGAAAGCTTAATGTGACCAATAGAATCATTTTAAGTGATACAGGCCAACAATCCCGAAGCATAATAAATCTCGGGGAAAAGAGAATCCCACTGCAAGCAGGATTTCCTTACACGTTAGCTGGTCATCACTGCTTATAAGAAGAAATAAAAAATCGCAGCTCATTCTACGAAGAACATGCAGTTATCAAGACGTCAAACTAGGGGAGACATGGCTTCGAATTTCACTTACATTAAAGATCAAATGCATAACTCAAAACAACAAATTACTCATCCAAATAATCGTTATATGCAACAGACTCGAAGTCACTAGCGAGAATTGCTACCAAAATTTTCTAGTAATCAAGATCAATCAACAAAGGCACGTCAAATTTGGAGCAAAATTGAGTACCTGATTGGTAACGGCCTTGGCCATGCGAGGGAACTCCTTTCTCATGACCGATTTGTGAAGCAAACTCGCCGGCTTGTTCTGCTTCTTGGTCTTCGTCGTCGCCAGCGTCACCGACTGATCTTTGCCACTAGGCTGAATCGTCACCGTCTTACGGTTCGCCAACCCTACATTTTCGTTTCGCACGGTCAACTAGGGAAAACATCGAAGACAATAGCTGTTTCGAGTAGTTTGAGATTAACTAATTAAATTTTTGAATTTAAGATCCCATATTCAATATTTTCCATGAATCTTTTTTTTTGTTGGTATTTTTCTCGGTAAACAAACAAGTACCAGAGTGCTTGTAGGAGTTGAGATTGTAGAGGTTGTTGCTTTCCTTGCTGAACTGGACACTGGCATTGCCTCGCCCGAACTCCTTCAGGAGAAAGCAGTTGTTCCTCTTCACGATCTCCCAGACTAGCTGATCCGGAACCGTCGCCATCGCTACCTGCACAATTCAACAATCCATATATTGGATGAACTCCAAGAATGAACACAGATAACGCTTTAAAAATTGAAAACAAACTCCACTAGACAGATCGTGTCAATGAGTACTTGATCTGATGTGCAGCGAAAAACTAGTAGAAAGTGAAACCGATTTGAAGGATGGGAGAAATGAAAGGGGGGTAGATTATTAGGGATCGGAGAGATGAGGAAGACTTACTCTTAAGTCGCAGAGAGAGAGAAAGCGCAAGACTCTGAAAAGAGAGGGGGTTTACGACGCCTCCGCACCCAAGAATTGAAGTGCTAGTTTTATACGCGTTCCCAAAACCCTAATCTAAAACACCTCCTGAAATGCTGTGGGGAAAAATAAAAAATACATGTGTACTTTCGATAAGTAAATAAAAACAAGAGAAGCTCTCGTCGCGGGCGTTTGGTCTAGTGGTATGATTCTCGCTTTGGGTGCGAGAGGTCCCGAGTTCGATTCTCGGAACGCCCCCTCAAACAGTTCTTTTTTTTTGTAAACTCAAACAATTCATTTTTAGTGTTGAAGGTTGGAACTTTTTTTCACCTTTTTTTTTTTTCAACAAATGTTCCGTTCCCAACATCTATATCCATTTGTTCCAGCCATCAAAATTTTGTGGACACATTCTTCATTTCAAGTGGGGTGCTTAAGATTTTTCTCATCAATAGAACGTGGGATGGATTTTTTTTTTTCTAAATTAGGTTAGAGAGAATTCTTCCAACCTAATTTATTAAATTGATATGTGTCTATTAAAAATACAAAAAAAATCAAATAGAATATGTCAAATGCATATCAATTTAATATATTGAATTTGAAGAAATTCATCCAACTTAATTTAAAGAAAAACTTTGTTTTACGGTGTGTTGAGTTAATAGGCCAACAAGTCCACGTAACCCAAATACCAACCTCATCTAGCCAAATATTGATGCATTGACCTAGTTTCACCCAATAATTGATGTACATAATCTTTTCCCACATTATTACCACGTTACTTGAAAATTTTCATACCGCATGGAGTCATGGACCATGCCCATCACATACCTCATTCCTAACGCTTACGTTGCGCATCAATATAGACAAAAATGGGATGAACCACGCTAAAATGAGAATTGTGATAGAATCGACAGGTTGACTTATACGAAGGTTAATATAAAAGATAACCTACATTCAAGTAAAAAAGACTTTTTGTCTCTCTCAAAAACATTGCTCTATTTGGCATTCATCAACTTCTTTTCCTTAAATATATTACGGACAAGGTCCATTGTTTGCTTTTTCTCCATTTTGTGGGTGCGAATCAATCGGTGTTCGACACAGGAAAACTATTCTAACAAGATATAGTTTAGGTACTTCATGTTTAGTTATGTGTATAGTTTAGGCACTTCATAATGCCAGTCATACCAGTCTCTTGATTTTTATGCAATTTATCTTCAGTGAATGATATGTCCTCCAATGTTAACGATGCTTCGTAAATTATATAATTGTAAACAGTTTGTAGCAGTGATAGGTTTGAATCCTACTCGGAGAGATTTGATTCATTCTGAATTATAAGTTTGCCTTGACCGTTAAGAATAGATAACTAGTTCCTTGTCTTTGTTTCAATTGAATTCCATCACATTGCATCACATTTTGTTTTACGATACTTGGGAATCACTGTCAATACCTCGATGTAGATTTGCGAAAATCCCTTGTTTGGCAGTATGGGCAAATAGCAAATACATCTTTGATGCATTTATCGATTCTCCCAAATTGGTGGAACATGGTGAGGGGTAGCATATTGTTTGAAATATTCAAGGAAATATAGCCTTAAGAATCCTGCAATATTGGGATTCGAATACAAGTTTGATGCAATTGAGATCTCTCCACCTAACTCCTGTGATTCAAACCAAACAAGACACTGCTTCAGTTCAATGAGTGCAATCAAGAGGGGCATACAAAAATATATGAGCATTCCTTAATTCTGAAACAATAGATTAAAAGGTTAAGTGTTAAATTACGTTGAGTAATATTTGATAATATACAATCCCAGTAATAAAACTTCTAGTTTGGACAAAGAAAGCTTTGCCAAGCTACACCCCGCATTTACAACTTTAGATTTCTATATCCCCTTAAGAAAATTACCCAATGCATCTATTAAACAAAATGTGGCTGATGGAATTTATTAATTTAAGAAGCTAATTACAAATCTGATCTACATCGGTCCATCATTTCTTCCCTATCAATGAATCGTTCAAGCAACTCTTTCTCTTGCAAAACCAAGCAATCCTCACTCTTCTCGAACCCTTCATAGAGTCGTGTCACAACATAATCATAGACAGCATCCCTCAGTGGATTTGGTGTGTGCTTAAAACAGAGTAAGGCAGTGACAAGTATGACAAAACTCTCAAGACAGCTGCAGAATTACATCAACCAAATTGGACTTGCATAATCGTGCTCAAAAGTATAGTGGGAGAGGCAGACTGGACAACAATCTGTATAAATATTCATGAGTCTGCTCTCTTGAAAGATGCTCCCAAGTTTGTGTAATGCACGCATTGAAACCACAAAATTCTCCCAAATCATCCAAGCTTAAAATGAAATTCTATAACTGAATAAATTCATTTTGGACCTTATGCAAGATAAAGTTTCCTGTTACAATTTATAATGGGATCATTTTGCATGACACAGAAGAAAATCTCCAAGAATCTAATGGCCATGAATACCAAGGAATAAAACTGTTTTCATCAACTGAACCTTCAAAGATAAATTGCAAGCAGGGGACAACACTTCCTTTGCTCTCACATCAATTGTCCAAACATTATACAAGCTAGGTTTGCTAATTAATCTGGATTTTTTTGCAAAGGTAAGGTAAGCAAAAGGACTAAAAATAGGAGGCTAAGTTGGGGCCAGTCTTAAGCAAGACATAAGTGGCCTATCATTAACATAAGATACGGTCTTAAAAAAAACAGAATGACAGAGAAGTATATGTGACCAGATACAAGTGCTTGGTAAAAGACACCCTCGACAAGAATTATGCATAATCTAGGCAGACGAGACTGTTTAACAGACACAGACGAATCAAAATATAAACGACAAGGTATTTCATAATACTAATTATTATAAAAGATAACTTACCTTATTAGCCTCCAGTTTCGGATCTATGCAACGCTTCCATCTCTGCTGTACGTATCACCGAGCCTTTGCTGATCTCTGAGCAAATCTCTATCAAATGGGCCATCGCTCTGAACCCAAAGGCAGTTTAAACCTCGGCAGTGGCATTTAGCAATGGTGGTTGAAGGTGGCCATCTTTTCTCTTGGATGGGGCTTCTGGTATAGTTGATTGCTTAGGAGATGAGGTTTCTCTTAATTGGGTAGACCCGATCTACTATGGACGTGCTCCTTCATTTTGGTGTGCCAAGCTGATGTGGCTGGTTGTTGTTGGAGGGCGTAAATGACCTGGTTTAGACCAGATCCTTATTGAAGATATCCTCTATGTAAAAATAGAATTTTTACTCTAATTATGATAGAAGATCAAACGTGATCACACTCATCCAATATATTCTCTCCCATACATTTGATTTTTATCATGGATCTAATGAATTATTTGGTCATTGCAACCTCCTCTTAATTCTGCCAAATTCCACTCCACAAAATCTTGTTCTAACTCCACAGCATGGGTAAACATTTTTCATTGAAATTATATACTTAAATCCTTCCACCACATGTCCCCTAAACCAATCTAAAGAGGACCCGCAACAAATCAATTTTTGCATCTCTTCCTAGGACAACCAAGGTTGCCAAATTAGATGCCATCAGAAACCTAAACGTTTGCTTTTCCTTCCTTCAACATTTCCCATTTCCACGTAACTCTAGGATAAGCAGTTCTGCACCTCGAGACAAGGTCGCTAGCAGTGAGAAAACCAATTTGAGGGTAGATCATCAATGCCATGACAGACAAGTTGGTACATTTATCCAAAATAGAGAAAATGAATGAAAGTGTAACATCTTCATTTACCGTCACCATATGTGCAACAATTTCCTTCAATACTTTCATCCCAACCCTACCTCCCAAACCTCTCGTGACAAAATAATCCTCTGCTTGCAACCAAGCACTGGCGCCCAAATTAAGATAGGTCAGATTTGGAAAAACATCAAACACTGTCTCAAGGCTAAACCTTGTCATTTTTTGGTGCGGTGAATTCATGGTGAGTTTCTTGACAGTTCTACCAGATGGAAACATGCAAATGAGATTACAAAGATCCACAGACTGAAGCTGAAGGTTTTTCAAATGAGGAAACCCTTTTACTTTAAATTCATTTGCCTCCTCAAGGGTAAGGTGGAAATCAGATAATGATGGGGTTTCAAGGACAAGAGACTGCGGTTTAACACACTTTAGGGTCAGATTGACAAGATTGGGTCCAAATATAGCCACAGAAAGTGGAGCGTTTGACACCGTCCAATGACAGGTCTTAAGGTGCAAAAGATGAATCTTTGGTTCCTTAAGTCCTCCCACACCTATCAAATTCAAAACTTTCAGACAAGGGAAGAAATTGTTCACCTTGTTTAGGTCTTCATCATCCAGTCTTATGAACTCAAGTGTCAAGCTTGTGAGGGTGGGCATTGGATTCAGGCCATCCACTGATAGCCAAGCATTCTTCACCTCCAGTTTGCGAAGAGTATGGCCTGCACATAATATGCAACTACAAACATTAATGCCATCTGACTAAGATTAACATACATATAGACAATCACAGAAAGCATATTTCAGTAACTAGGAAACTGAAGCTCAGCTAGTAGTGAAATTAAAAAATAGTGGAAAATAAACTAGCATAATCATGGAAAGTCATGTCCCTCACCATCACCATCTTCCTTGGCCATACATGCCCATTGGCAAGCTATTACAGATGGGGTGCGCTTGATATTCTAAAATATCTTCTATTTTTTTTATTTAATTTTTTATAACAAGAAACTTCTATGACTATTTTCTCTTGCTTATGAACCACTACTTAATCTAAAATGCTGCATATTCAGCAGAATCTTGAAAATCTCACAAGATTTATAATCATAACTAGCCACGTACTTTATTAAAATAAATGATTATTTTACTAAAGTTTATTGATACAAAACTTATTATGAAATATTATAATGGTTACATCCAACGGATTCCACCCTCGGAAATTCTTCACTTGCAACTTGTAAGTATCCTAATTCTATATAATGATGCTTCGCCACTCCTTAGATGTGTACCTTAAATTTGTGAATGTGGTAGATGGGTAATGTAAAAAGTTATGTATATAAAACAGCGTAGGATCGGCTTTTGACCATCTCATATACAAATCAATTGGTGTCCTAAGGCCTTTTATGACATTCAAAATCATGCATGCGCACGGTATTTCTAAGAACCGTGTCCATGGCAAAACGCCAGTGTTGCACATCCCCGATCAGTGATATTTCTCTCTTGTTAATCTCAGTGCCAATCATCCATTTGGTGTGAGCATGTTTTATTATAATGAATGATAAAATTACAAGCAAAATTATACAGACACAGACGTAAGGGGAACTCACAGCACGATGAAATCAGAGACAGAACCTCCGACTTTCTCCAACAAGACTGAAACCAAAAGTCCGACACCGACAGCGATCTCAGCCGTCCAGCGATCCTCGGCAGCCACTCCTTCACGAAGCGCACATCGGTCAGGTAGAGGTCGTCGGACTCGTCCTCGACGTCGTCGTATTCTACGTTTCCGAGAGACTTGTCCACGCCGATGGAGACGGACTCGAGGAATTGGGAGTCGCAGACCAGGGTGTTGAGGACGGTCTTGAAAGGCGTGACCAGGAACTTGGTCTCGGGGGCCCGAGACTTGAGGTAGCGCGACAAGGTGCAGAAGAGGCGGACGGATCGGACTTCGTAGGAGAGCGAGTTGAACGTCTTGGAGACAAGTCGACACCGACCGAGCTCGGCCGAATCTGTGAGTCGACTCAGGATGTCAACGATCAGAGATGGTGGGAGCTCCTCCATGTAGAGAGCTGCGAGGGCGAGAGAGAGAGAGAGAGAGAGAGGAGGATTTGGCTTTGACTCTAGTTTTAGTTGTTTGGATTGACACGTGGCTTTGAATCTTGGGGATCTAACGAGAGGTAGTTGCACTCGTTTTAATGGCGCGTGTGGATACGCTCTCGGTTATAAAATGAGCCCGGTATTTCTTTAAATATCCAAAATGCCACTCAAACCCCCCATTTCAGCGAACGTACCAGCCAATACTGGGGTTTAGGGTTTTTTACGCTTTGCGCTGAGAGAGGGGAGATGGGGAGGAGGATACTGAACGAAGCGTTGAGAGCGATCGTGAATGCGGAGCGGAGAGGAAAAGCAACGGTGGAGTTGAAACCAATTTCCACGGTCATGTCTTCCTTTCTTAAGATCATGAAAGATCGAGGTAAAGCTATGTAGTATTCTTTCTGATTGCTGCAGTGCTAGTTTTCACTTTTCAGTGTTTCAATAAATTTTCTATTTATTTTGGGTTCTGTTAAATAGAGTCTGATTTGATATGCATACCCTTCTTTGAAGAAGTGGTAAGTTCAGTGCTTTACCAAACCCTGCAAATACCCTGCAAAACTTCATTTTAATCGTGATTTGTTGGAAGTTGAAGATGTCGTGGGACGTTCATTGCAGCTGAATTTGATAACATCCTGCAAAAGAATATATAATCAATGAGGTGGGTTGGTTTACTTCGTTCAGGAAAGAAAAGTAAACTAAAATGAACAACCCTTAAGATCATGATTCTATGTCAGATTATCGAATTACTCCATATTTTAGTGGTGAGAGCTCAATTCAATATAGCGCACACAGGTTTGAACTATTTTGCATATCTTTGAACCATGATACTTTCTTCTCCCTTGTGGAAATTTCCAAACACCTTGATCCATAGTTTCATTTCAATTTCTGACAGTTATAGAATGAAATCCTTCAAATCAGACAGAGAAGCGCTACACAGTTCTCAAATTTTTTTTCCTTCCAAAAGTTGGTTTCCAAACAATTTGTCACCATCTCATGAGATTTATTATTTTTGAAATTTGGGACTGTTAAATAGAATGTTGGAGGATTACATTATCATGTGTTTCATTTCATGTGGATTATAGAGGAATACCTTTCCAATATTTGTATGGTTTGAGGTCCATTGTTATGGTTTTCTTGTTCTTTTGACTCCTACTAATTAAGTGGCTTCTCTTATATACTTCCAATGTACCTGGGGCGCCTTACGCTTTTAGTAAAATTTCGATTACTTATCACAACAACAAAAAAGTCCACTGCTGTTAGAATTGATTCAAGTTTTGTATTTTGTATTTTGTATGTGCTGAACTGCTATGTCATGCCCGAGCCTATTGTCATCCCTGTGCCTGTTGTGTAGGGGTACTATTATGTTTTCTTTGGTCTTGTATTTGTATCTTCACTGAACTGATGTGGGTCTATAAACCAAAATTCCACTTTCCACTTGTATTATTGTTATTCGAGTTTGAATTCCTTTAGTTTTACTTTATGTCCAATATTCTTAACAGAGGGGAAGTTAAAATAGTGTCAATGAAGTAAGAGATAAAACATTTTAGAAACCTCAGAAGGCCCTTATCATAATCAGAGACCTGATACTGCCAGAACATAGATTTAAATTGAAGAGGGGATGAGGTGCCTATAATTTACTCGATAAAATTCAAGATTGTCTGTTACATCTTTTTGTGTTTCAAGAGGGCTAGAAATATGATTTTGACATATAATTTTCCTCACATGCACCAATTTCTGTTGGGCATATCAATCACAATGCATCTCTAGCTGCTTACGATAGGCCAGGAATTTGTGAACAGTTCCATTGCTTCTATATGAATCTATGTTTAGAGAAGGGCAGTTTAAGAAGTTTCTTAAGCCATCTTCTCTAGAACATTGAAGCTCCGCTACTCTTGTTTTGGAGCAGCTTCTTTACATGTGTATTTACTCTTTCAATTTTGAGTTTTGAAAGGCTATTGGTAATCTACTGCCTTTCAGAGTGACCAACTTCTTGTTTTTTAAGCAACCCAGTTTCATTAACTTGGTATATTACTTTTAGGGTACATCAAGGGTTTTCAGGTTTATGATCCACATAGAGTGGGGAGGATAACAGTTGAACTACAAGGCAGGATTAATGATTGCCGGGCTCTCACTTACAGGCAGGATATCACGGCAAGGGAGATTGAAAGATACAGATTGCGAATGCTTCCGACACATCAGGTTTGTTAACATTTCATTGTCAAGAATCTGCAAAGTATTCTTAGTTCTCATTTGACCCTCATATTGTGGAAAAGGCTTGGGGAACAACTAACAAGGGCGCGTACTTGATTCTCTTTCTTTGCTTTGTTATGGGTTCTTGTTTGCTAGATGACAAAAGTTGTTTTCTTCAAAATCATCTCATTACCTCTCTCTCTGTCTCCCTCTCTTCATGCAGTGGGGTTATGTTGTAATCACTACTCCAGATGGTGTTCTGGATCATGAAGAGGCTATTAAAAGGAGTGTGGGCGGACAGGTTCTGGGTTATTTTCATTAGATTCTCACCTTGTCTCTTTCAACATGCTTGGACGGAGAGTGAGCTTGTTTGCTAATGGAAAAACTGTTATGAGATCCTACTTGATCACAGCTTGCCTTCACCAGATGAATTCTTATGCTGTCTATCAGAACTTTTGTATCTTCTGATGAATGAGATGATGAACAAACTTCTGTTCCTTTCTCTTCGCAAATTTATTGTTTGTCCAGTTATTGAACTGTGATAGAACTTAATTCTTTTTTATTTTTGGTGAATAACTTATTAAAATTAGATCTACATGAAGATCTGGTCCTATTGTCACACAAAGGATTTTGTGATTTGATCTGGATGCCAACGATATACAGGAAACAGATGTTCATCTATCCTGAATTTGTAACCCATTTTAAATTTATGATTGCCCTTCTATGATGCACTTCCAGACGATGTTAGCTGCCTAAAGCAGTATTGCTCGTTGACATTGATTTAATCCTGAAATATCAGTTGCAAAGGCCATTTGGCAGTACACATCTTCAGCATTCTTGTGTCATTAATAGCCAGTCACTTTTGGTAAGATGCTTTAGGCTCTGCAGGCATGAGGTTAGAAATCCTTGTTGGCTTGTGGTATAATTGTATAAACCTCATTGACGGACTTACACTTGGGTAGTTTGGGTTATAGAAGTTGCTTTTGGATCAGAGATTGCTTGAAACTGTGACCTCCAAATGTGATGATTGAAGTTCAAACCATGGCCTCAAGAGGAGGGAGGGAAGCAAAATAGAAAAAGAAAGCAAAAACAAGCTAATTGACGGCACTTTTACTTGTGATTAAAATATGGTTAGAAATTTTGATATGATTCGCAAATTTCAACACAAATATAGCATGGAATTAGACTAGATAGAGGTGTTACACCCATTTAATTAAATGAGTTAAGTTACGATTGATATATATAGTCTTATATTCATACATCAACATGATTCAAACTCAACGAACTCAATACAAAGAAAATAATAGCTTTAAGCGTCTAACTTATTTAATTAAACAAGTCAAGTTATGATTAATCTATATAGTCTTACATTTATGTCTTGACATAATTTGAATCTGATATGTGAACACGAATTGTCACTCATAATTAATAAATGTCAAGTGTATGTTCATGAGATTTTTTTCATTCAAGGGCATGCGTTTGATAGCTTGATTGTTTCATGATCGTTCTAGTAGAGTAGTTTCTTAATTTAGACATTTTTCATCCGAGTAATTGACAAATTGTATTTAGTAGATTCAATTAAGTTAACAAATTTCAAATTTTGAAAAGTTAAATCTTAAAGTTTTTCTTCTAATTTCAAATAGATTCTTCTATCTCTCTATGTCATACCAATTAATTAATTGCCATGTGACTTCATTTGATAGTTATGTTCTAATTGTACAATAATAACTTCTATAAGTTCTTAGCACAAACAAAGGCCTTTGTGTCCGCCAATAGGAGCATGACTGGAATAACATAAAAAAAAAACATAGACACCTAAATTATGCTCATCAAGACCTCATATATAGAATAAACATTTCTTATTCTTCTTCTATAGGCTCATCGTCAGCCATCAACCCATCGCAAACAAGCCCAAACGACGCCAGAGACGACCAAATCACGCCGGAGATGTTCTATGAATGTGTTATCATGAAGGCGCTATCAGTGGATCGGCAAATGTCATCTCTTGCGTGATTTGGTTGTCTCCGGCATCATCTGGGCTTGCCAATGGTGGGTTGGTAGTTGACGATGAGTCTATAGAAGAAGAAAAGAAATGTTTATTCAAGGAAGATTTTGTGTTTTAACTCATATGAGGTCTTAGTGAGAATAAATTAGGTGTTTATGTTTTTTTTTATTACGGTGTTCCACGTTGATTTGTCATGCTTTTATTGGAAGACACAAATTAAGGTATTTGTGTCAATATCTTATAAGTTATAAGAGTTGTTCTCCTAATTGTACATGTCATGTCAATTTTTTTTTTTTTTTTTTTTTTTAATTTTTTGAAAGGATATCATATATCATTAATGAGTGAATGATTCAACAATTATACAGTATCACGGACACACAAAGGAAAATCCTCTGTCCATAGTCTCTCCTCACTCAAATTACTATTATTATTACTATTTTTTAGGATAAGGTTTGCCTACCCACTCAAATTACTATCAAATTCAAAATGTCCCCTCAAACTTTTATATCATTCTAAACTATTAAAATATTGTCAATGTCCTAAAATTAACAAAAAGATAAAAATACCCTTATAGATGTCTTAATAAAACAAAAAGACCCTTATAATTCAGAAAAAAGAAATATTTTTTTTAAAAAAAAAAAACTAAATTTTTTAAACGATTTTTTTTAAAAAAGAAAATTTGTATTTAAAAAAAATTATAAAAAATTAAAAATTTCAATTTTTATAACAAACTCTTATTTATTTATTTTATAAAAAAGACCCTGGCCGGGGAGTGGGTTGCCGCTCCTAATCGTGCAGGACTGCAGGGTATGAGTTGCCACTCCTAATCGCGCTGTTCTGCAAAAATTGCAGAACCCAGAAGAACTCCCATCCTCCCATCCTTTTTTCTCTCACACAACAAAGCCTATCCCCCTCTACTGTTAAAACCCGAAGCAGAATACCCCCTCCCTGTTCGGCTTCGTCGAGAGAGAGAGAGAGAGAGAGAGAGAGAGAGGGGAAAAGAGCCGAAATTGAAGCTGTGAAAGGTATACCAATTTATTTTCCTCTCTTGATTAGTTATTGTGTGTTTGAAGTTTAATTGAGAAAGAAAGCGTGTGGGTAGGTTTGATATGGCCGAATTGTCAGATGAGATGGGGATTGATTTTCAGTGTTGAAGGGGAAATTTTTGGTGGATGTTTCAATCTTCTCTTTGGGTTTTCTCTGCAACCGATTGGGTGTCAGAAAAAATTGAGTTTGGTTTCTCTGTTGTTTTTAAGCTCACCGAATGGGTGTTGCGAAGTGTTTCACGTTCCTTTGAGTATAATGTTAACCATGTGTATATGAGCTTTCAACTATCTGATGTAGGAAGATATTTTCGTTAAAAGCAAAGATAAAGAAAATATCAAAAATAATATTGCAATGTTGCCGCTTGATCAAAATTTTATCTGTTCTCAGATAATGAAAGTATAGCACGATTTTAGCTGATTGTCAATTTTATATCAGGATTATATTTTATATTTAGCACTTTATTTTATTTTTTCCTTAATAGGATTAGGTTTACTATTGCTACTAGGATTATATTTACTTACTTGCAAATATGCAACTTTATAATGTAAAATTATCAAGTTAGAGAATTTCTCTCAAAACTCTGTGGAGTTTTTATTATTTTCTCAACCTGAAATTGAAAGTTCAGGGGTGTAAATTGAGAGCTTTTGAATTCCTTTCTTTCTGGCACACCATTCTGTTGGGGTGTCCCCTGCTGGTTTGAGCTTATCTTTGGGTAGAAGACGAAGACACTTCTCCTTGTAAAATCAAAGACACTACTTTTTGATTAGTTACTTTAGTCTTCCGCTTCCCCTGCAATCTGGTTTTTACGGGTATACTAAGATCGTTGTTCTAAGTTTTATGTTCTATTTTGTTGTAGTGTTGCAGAAGAGTAAATAATGGGGGATGTGGTGAAGGATGATGTTCTTGCGAATGTGCATTCCACCGTGTTCAAAGAATCAGATAATCTGGAGGGGAAATGTGTTAAGATTGAGGGTTACGATTTCAATCAAGGAGTAAACTATTCTCAGCTTCTCAGATCCATGGTCTCCACAGGGTTTCAAGCCTCCAATTTGGGAGATGCCATCGAAGTTGTTAATCAAATGGTTAGTTTTTATTTTTAAAAAATTGGATATTTTTTGTGTGGGTGTCTTGTTTTCCATGTTTTCTGGGGCTAATTGTGATTGATATAAAATCTACTCAAATATCAAATAGTTTTTATTTTTTAAAAGATATATTGAATTGGACTGAAGCTAGATTGGAGGCTCGCTGATGAGAGTATAACAACAGATTGCAGTGAGGAGGAGAGGGATCCGACCTACAGAAAGTCTGTGAGATGCAAAATTTTCCTGGGTTTTACTTCAAATCTTATATCTTCTGGTGTTAGGGATGTGGTTCGCTATCTTGTTGAGCATCATATGGTGAGTAATGCAGGAAGCCTCTTTGTGTTATATAATCAGCAAGTTGAATTATTTTGATCCCTTGGGTTGTGAATTATAAAAGGATTAGAGCAGTCTTATCATCACTATTGCATTATTGCCTTGCATGTTAGCTTTATCAATATGTGTTGCTTATCTTTTGGCTGCAGGTTGATGTAGTGGTTACAACAACTGGTGGCATCGAAGAAGATCTTATAAAATGCCTTGCACCCACATATAAAGGTGAGTTTACTCTACCTGGAGCCTATTTACGCTCAAAAGGACTGAACCGCATTGGTAACTTGTTGGTTCCTAATGACAACTACTGCAAATTCGAGGACTGGATAATTCCCATTTTTGACCAGATGTTGAAGGAACAGATTGAAGAGGTATTCCTTTTATGCTGTTGTACTACATATCTAGTCGTTATTTTTTAACCATCTACTGATCTTGTTTGTTCTTATACTGTTAATGTATCTGTCTCTAAATCCATCATATTTGAATCTGGGCTATATGCATAAAGTTTTTGAAGAATTAGATTCTAATACCTGATATCATTTTCAATATGTATTTTCTTCCCTTCTCTTCTTGCCCCATTGATGGAAAATCCTTTCGGAAACCCACTCTCTTGTTAATAATACACTTCTCTTTGTGAATGCTATCAGAGCTTCCTCAACCTTTTTGTTTTTGGTTTCATAGAATGCATTGTGGACGCCGTCTAAGGTGATTGCTCGCTTGGGAAAAGAAATTAATAACAAGAGTTCATACCTCTACTGGGCATACAAGGCAAGTGCTCATATCTTAATATTTTGGAAGCAGACCTTTTTCCCCATCTTAGTGTGCTGTTTAACAACTGCTTATTTTTTCAATTCTTTTTTCATTTTTATGTTCAACATTATTCAATATTTTGCTTTCCTTCACTTGTAAAATTTAGGCTATTTAGTTAGCCGCTTCATTGTTAGTTTTGGAAATCTGATATTATTAGGTAACACTACTAATAACACCTATGATTCCAACCTCACAAGTAAAAATGTTTGTTTCTTAGATTTTCTCAGTACCCTATGTAGTAAGTTTGTAAGACTTCTGGTTCTCTTGTAACATATCTCACATTTATTGACACAGATTTGAGTTCTCAAGCAACTCATATCTGTGTATCCACAACTATTCTACATTTAGGGAAAGAGAGAGAGAGAAATGAAATTGTAGTGGTAAAATATGGCAGAAGAGAGTTATAGGAAAAGAAGAAGTTTAATGGTTATGCTTTAATGATTTAATTTTACAAAAGAGAGCTGAATAGATTTTCTTCGTCCAGATTTTTCAGATGTCTCTCTAATCTCTATTGATATACTGAGATTCTAGCTACAACCTCCTTACAGAGCTTTTGTTAACATGTGAATATGTATTAGACATTTTCAACGTGCTCCAGACCTTGGAACTTTTGATATATTTTGTACAAGACAGCTAGCAAGTTTATCAAATTTAGCTGTGGCAAATATTTCTGGACAAATAGTCCTCAACACTAACATCTCCTGGAATAATGTTTTGATGGGTAGGCTCGCTTTCATGTGTTACTGAAATTGCAATCCAACTAGCTGTTGTAGTGTGTTAGATAGTGCTACTGTTGTAGTCTTTTATGGTAATGTAGTAGGATTTAGAACTAATTATTGTGCACTTGCCACTCTGAAGGGGGTTGCTCAACTTAATAGTACAGAAGTGGTAAATATCGAAATACTCACCGAGATTTGATTTTCTTTGTTGTCTTTTCCAGAACAACATTCCAGTTTACTGTCCAGGCCTAACAGATGGCTCACTAGGGGACATGTTGTACTTCCATTCCTTCCGCAACCCAGGTTTGATCATCGACATAGTGCAAGGTGTGCATATCCTCATCCAACACTCTTGCATGCTTGTACTTAACAAGTTGAGAAATGAAACTGAAATAGTTAGCTCTTTGAACAGATATTAGAGCCATCAATGGTGAAGCAGTCCATGCAAGCCCTAGGAAGACTGGTATTATAATTCTTGGAGGGGGGCTTCCTAAGCATCACATTTGCAATGCCAATATGATGCGTAATGGTGCAGATTATGCTGTGTTCATCAATACTGCACAAGAGTTTGACGGGAGCGACTCTGGAGCTCGCCCAGATGAGGCTGTATCATGGGGGAAAATACGAGGTTCTGCTAAGACTGTTAAGGTATATCTTGTTTATGTCTCATCTTTGTTTTCTAATTTGAGAACCAGTAACAGCTTTCCTATTCAAATAATCTTCCACAAAAGCTTTCCTTAATTTTTTTCTATATCATTAAAGTAGTATTTCTTTAACTGTTCATTATTCTTTATTTATTTATTTACATTTCTTATCCTCCTCATCTGAACACCACTACAATTCCAACTACAAAACACCCACAACCATCAACCGAAGCTACAGCCAAATCAACAAATCCAAAAACCAAATTCAAAGACACCAACAAATCTAAATCACCACCAAATAAAATCATTTGATAGCCCAACAGAAATTTTGAGCACTAGGCACCACATGGCCGGCAAAGGCCACCCATGGTGGCAGCAGTAGCCACCACCCCACACCATTTCCAAAAACTCCCTAGTCCCTCACCTCTGAGTCTGCATAAATTCACCGACAGTGATGCCGTACGGTGGTGAAGCAGCGGTGCTAAGTTTGGCAACCGTGGATCCCCAATTACCTCCCTCCCTGATCTTACAACTCCCAATCCTGATCTCTTCTTCCCTTCCCCATTACTCGCCGACTCTCAATCACCACTCAGCTCTCTGCCTCACCTCCTCCGGCAACTCCTTCCCCAGCCACTCTTGGAGGTGTGAGAGGAGAGAGAACAATTTTTTTAGGAAGCTATAGGGTATCTGTTACATGTGGCTTTTTTTGTAGTTTTTTTTTTTTTTTTTGGATTTTCCCTATACATAGGGAAAGGAAGAGATTTTATGATACCTGTTGCTAGTGCTCCGACCTTGAAGCTATTCTTCTCACTTGCATTATAATTTTTTTTAACAAACAGAAACCTTTAGCCTTTTGTTCTCTTTCCTTTTATGAACAACCTTTGTTTTCTTCGTCTAAGTTATTTGCTTATCTATTAGAAGTGCTACTAAATATGATTCTGATTGTTCTCCTTTTGATTGAACTGATCAGGTACATTGCGATGCAACCATTGCTTTCCCTCTACTGGTTGCAGAAACATTCGCCTCAAAGGAGAAAGAATTCCATCAGGACTAAGGCTCTATTTTGGCCAAGTGCAGATTCATTTAATTGTACAATTATTGAATTGATAATGCTCTTAATTAGATTACTGTACTTTTGGAAGACTCTGATCTTCTGCCTTTGGGAAAACAACAATAGAATGATCAATTCTTAATAGGGGAAGTTATAATTCATCTTCCTGTAATGAAGTTTAATTAGGATTAAACTTCTGTGATTGGACCCTGTTTGAATTGATCTTTTTGAAAGCCTTGTTACAAAGGCATCTTAATAGGTGGTGTCTGGCTTTTTTTTAACCAAATCAGTTACGTTTTTTTTTTATATTTTTGGGCCTTTAAGTCAGATACTTTAATTGACCGAATCATAGCGGGTAAGCTATAATTTCTCCTTAAAAAAATTTGGCATAAGGATAAACAACACATTTAAATCCTATGGACTGGTGCTTAGGGCATTATAGTTTTTATTAAAAGTCTAATTTGATAATTTGTATTGCATTTACGACGTCATTTATTAAAATGTTAATTGTCATGTGATAGTTCATGATGCACTTATTATATTTACAATTTTCGATGTAGCAATTCACGTGGTATTAACCATGATACTCACTAAAATATGAAATGTCTTGTTTATAAGAGGTGGTAATAAAAGCTCTTAACACTCTTTATCATTTTTCTATCTCGTTGCTTGAAAAGAGGAAGGAGGAAGAGAAATAAAACATTTCAAATTCATTAAGACGAAAGAAAAAAAGAAGCGATTGGTGTGGATGATTTCAACTCAAACTGCTGTTTTATGATGACAAAAACTAGACACGGAAACACCCTCAGTGGATAAGCTGGACCCTTTTATTAATGTCAACATTCTTTTGTTGATAAGGAAGAAGTGGGTGAAGCCATATGTTTCTCAGCAACCACAGTTTCTCCGATTTCAAAATCACATACAGCTCTTCATATTTAGTTTACATTCAAGCTGTATGTGATAAGGCAAGTAAATTGAGAGGAATGCTATTTAATAGACTTTTAAGTGAAAATCAATCCCTAGATCAACACTTGTAAAATAAACAAATAAAAAATAGTCTATTTGTACTATCACATCATCTCAATTGTACGACAGTCGTATAATAGTCTACTAAATAGCATTATCTATTACAAAGAGATTATGAGCATTGTTCAGTAGAGACGCTTGCAGATGGTGATACCATCACCTATTGAAGCATGTGAAATTTGGACGCGGGGATCAGCAACAAGTAACTTGTTAGACTCAATTGTAAATTGCCTATCCGGTTTAAAAAAAAACTTTGTATGAAAAACAAACCTAATTAGAAAAGGAAAACAAATCCTAATATGAATTGAAAAGAAAAACCCAATCTTTATTAAAGAAGAAAAACTAAAACACACATGCATAATTAAAATAATAGTTTTCTCAAATTTCTCCTGCATAACTAGCTAGGACTTCGAGGACGACAATTAGATCGATCAGTTTGGAAAGGCCTTTATTGATTAGCTCTTTGGCTTCGCATAAGAGATTACATGAAAGAAATAAAAACAGTAATGCAGTCAAGATCGAACACAGTAAAAGGTCCATATCAGCTTTCATTAAAGCATATCTTGAAGAATTATTGCAAATTATTGCCCCAACTTTTTAACTAACATTCTAATTACACTTTCCTGAACACACAGCCAGACCCAACGTTCAACCCTTTCTTTTTCATGCATTCTCAACCTATATATATATACATATATATATATATAGATTCCAGAATCTCCAGAGACAAAGCCAACTTTGCAAGCTTGTGGGCTGCCACATTTCCTGTTCGTTTCACATGACAAACACTCCATTGATGAACACTTTTGCTTCGCGTCATTAATTAGAGTACCATAACGGCCCCACAAACACTCCATTGTTATCTTCCTTTTGAAACCATATTCTAGTATACCAAAATTAAATATTGACTACTAGAGAGTTTCCTTGTTGGCAAAACCCCATGAGTACAGGTTTAGGAAGAAAAAAGTCATGCAGAAATAACCAACAATTGTTCTTGTCACCCGGAAGAATTTATTTGGAATTCTTTCTTGATCTTTAACAAAGTTCCATTCTAAACATTTGGTATAAGAGCATTGATCCTCGGTGCATCGTCCATACCCGCAAACAACTAAGGAAGATGGAGCAAGAGTTCTCGCAATTCATGGAACGTTCGGAGAAACAATGGCGAGAAATGGCTATGGACATTCAAAGAAACAATTCATGGACATTCACCGTCAACATGTCCACTACACTAGGAGCAGAATCCCCCTCCATACGATGGAAGAAAATAAAAGCAAGTTTTCCTCCTCAGTCCAACTAAAATTTTCTCATTAAGATTTAGAGAGAAAGTTTGTAACAAGAACAAAAGTTACAAAATTAAAAATTTCTTTTCTTCTTCTTTATTTTCTTTCAACTCTCTCTACACAATCATTCAACATAAAATAAAATGATAATCTATTTGATACTTTAACATCATCAATTCAATTTTGTAAACCCAAAAGGGGCCATTCTTCTTTCAATATTGTCAATTGCAAAACCTCAAGTCATAATTTGTTCAGATCTCTTTTATTATTATTATTCTTATAAGTAATGTTGTATATCAAAAGCGTAGAGGGGCGCAACCCTAGTATACAGGAAGTATACAAGAAAATGCCTATGAAGAAAGAGAGAAGAGAATAAGGAAATTGGAATAACTAATAATTAAAGGAGCTAAATAAACAACTGTCCAAGTAAAGAGGGAAAAAATGAAGAATGATTTGAGCTCCTTTAAGGTGCTTTCTAGATTCTCGAAGCTCCTATAATTTCTTTCCCTTCATAGACACCACATGATGCATAGGGGCACCATCTTCCAAATGACCGCACTTTAAGAGTTGCCCTCCGACCACCAACTTGCGAACAAATTCTTTACACTATTAGGCATAACCTAGGAAAAACCAAAATGTCTAAATATAGCGTTCCATAATGAATTAGCAACCTCACAACGGAAGAAGATGGTCAACAGATTTCTTATCAATGTAATAACTTTTTTCACTCAACAATCTTGGCATCTTACATGGAACAAGGGAGCCCAACAATTAATAGCAAGAAAAAAAATCCGATGGTATTAGTCAAAATTCAATATTGTTATGCCTTGTTATGTGAATATGTAATGTGATATATTTTAGGTTCTGAGTGAACCTAAACCTTAGATTCTAAGGGAACCTAGACCTTTTAAATTTTGAGGAAACCTTAAAATCATTTTTCAAATTCAAGGTTTGGGATTAATTCTATGATTTCTTTATTAATGAGCTTGATGTCTTTAAATAGACAATTATAATGCATAGTGAAAATAAATGACTTATTAGAATAAACTACCAATAATACTTATCCGTAATATTCAAATTATACTAAGTAGAATAATATGATAATACTTATCTCTAATATTTAAATTATAATCCCTAATTCTAATGTTATCTATAAAGATAACATATTATCCTAAGTTATTTTAATCATAAAATACCCCTATTAATTATACACCTAACATGCCCACATACCAGGGAAGAAAGCATAGATGGCCATGGCCACCTTTAAGATGGAGGGGGATTGGATTATCCATGTCAAACGGTACAATATAAAAAACTTTGAAAGTAATAACACCCATCTAAAAAAGAAAATCAAAATTTATAGTTCTAC
This sequence comes from Carpinus viminea, assembly GCA_013348765.1. NCBI lineage: Eukaryota > Viridiplantae > Streptophyta > Magnoliopsida > Fagales > Betulaceae > Carpinus > Carpinus viminea. The sequence continues at coordinate 14,525,828 of CP054667.1, forward strand.
ATGAAGTGAATGCCTGCCAAGATTCTATGTAGAGCTTATAGATAAGTTGTGCCCAAGAATTCTCAGAAGAGAGTGTACCAATTGACTGTGGTGTCAGGAAATGGTTGAATCAGGAGTTGAATAGAACGGAGGTTCCACCCACTGGGTCACTGTCTACAACTCAACGAACTGAGATTCATGAGATTGATCGACCGGTGATTGCCGACAAGATCGAGCACGTTTCTCTATCAAAGTGTGAAACGGGTTTATGGTTTTTGAAAGCGAAAGGCTTGAGGCTAAAAAAAAGAAAACACTTTTCCACGCGTTTGGCTGGTGGGCTGTCTACTTTTTCCAACTACTCTCCCGTGGCGTAAGTTTCTCTGGTGGGCTGCCGCTCTCAGCTCTCTTCTTACGGATTTAGATTTTTAAATTACGTAATTTATGCTGTTTTTAGGCCACATTAATAATCAAAAGATAATTTTTGGGTCAAATCTTTTTTACAACCTAAAGAGTAAGAACGTGATGAAAATATACTTAATTCTCAACTAAAATTTATCAGATTTTTAATATGTAACATTTTTCAAGCGTTTTAATGCCTAAAAATACCAAAAGTTACTTAATTTTAATTTGAGAATTTTCTGTTTCTTTAAAATGGTAGAGCATCATAATCCCTTCAAAGGCCATCGGAGGTGGTTCGCCTAACTCTTTAGGGTGAGCTACTATGTGGCTAAAATTGATAGTTCGATCACCCCCAGTTCCAGAGTAGCCAAACAAGAGTTCGTTTAAAGCAAGAATGGTAACAAGAGAGTCCCATTCAAGTGGAATCGGAGATGGAGGCAGCGGCTTCTACTGCTAAAAAAGCAGCACCGGCTTCACCTGCATCAACATTGAGGAAAGGCAAGGCAGTCTCCTATAGGCTATAGCAAGGGGCCAGAGGCAGCCAGAATATCTCCCTCATGATTCCTCAGCAGCAACCATAAAAGAATTCCTCACAGCAACATCAAAGTTCAGCTTAAGATGGAGCTCCAAGAGGAGGGCAAGACCAAGCTCTCTATTAATGGATAGCAATAGACTTTGAAGGTTGGGAATGGAACCAGAATGCGCCAGCTTAATTATCATTCCTAGCACTCCCAATTAAATAGCGTCAATAGCAATAACATGGATTGCATGGGGATTATTGATTAATAATCAATAGCTTCAACCCACTCGGTCAGATTCTACTAGCTAGGTAGACAACCTCATGATCATATCCTGACAAGGCAATGGAATTAAAACAAAAACAAAAACAAACTCTCCTTTGCTGATGAGATAGTCAGGAACATCCTCTGCTCTCATTACATGTTCTAATTAACCTGCTGGCTGCTAGACAAGAATTATGGACTCCATCTGTAATGCGCTTAATTTTTTGATTAAGAATGGATTGTAGATTATTTCTACTTGTGAAACCCACCTAGTTTTTGGTGTTTTGATTCTCAATTTGCACTGTATTTCTACCGCTTAACTTTTCACTTCACCACACAGCCAACCCATTCCTCAGTTCTCACTGCCATGCTCTCTTTTTCAATTTTTTATTTTATAGCAAGATAGATGCCCTGCATCATTTTCAAAGTTAGTTGAACCTTCGCGTAACTCTAAATCCAAGTGGGGAGAGCAAGAAACATCCAAGTAGCTAGCTGACGTCAGATAGAACTAAGGTTGTTCTGATAGCGTGTATTCGCAGCAGAAACTAAGAATTGAAAATAGAAAAAAGGAACTTAGAAGAGAGAAAATAACAAATAGGGAAGAGAAAATCCCTAAGGCTTTGTTTGTTAAATGGTTTTGGTTTGTTTTGGCTCGACACTCTTCACGGGGGTCCACAATTAATAATTTCATTTCTCCAATATTTTCCTACTTTTAACATTACATCACTCACTTTTTATTACTCTTCAATTAAAAAAATCACTACAAAACAAAATTTTTCATTTTTTTATACCAAACATTATTACTTTTTTACTTTTTCAAAAAAAAAAACATTCTTACTTTATTTCACATCTGCTACAGTACGAAACCAAAACCAAACCAAAACCATTTACCAAACAAACCCTAAGTGCCCCAAATAAGCAAACAGAGAAATAATTCTGAAAGACTTAAATTTAATTAATAATATAAATTGAATTCCAATACAACAAAGACTAGATGCGTGCCTTTATATAGGTTAGACACCTCCTAAATTAACAAGGAAAACAAAAACCTAATAGGAAAAGGAAAACAAATCCTAATATAAAAGGAAAAACACAATCCTTATTGAAGAAGGAAACTTAAACACACGTGCATAATTAAAATAATAGTTTTCTCAATTTTCTCTTGCGTCAGTCTCTCCGGGTTGGAAAGAACTCGCCCTCGAGTTCAAATCATCTTTGCCTCGATCTTTCGGGTGTCCAATTAATCCCTTCCATACTGTACTTTTCGACATGAACATAACTTGATGTTGGAAGAGAAACAACTTGCAACCCATCACAACTTGATTATGAATAGTAGATCTGAAGTTTCTCACACTAGTTTGAGATAAATCAATCTTCACACACTCTTCATTTATTTTCTTCAATTCACACTCCATAAAAGGCTCCAAAAAAAATGATCAATACTTTCTTGACCGCAAAAATTAAAAATGTCTTCCAACACTTCAAAACCAACATCTAAATTATCCTTTGGGCTCTCATCAAGCACATGGTGTACGGAACTATCATCAAACACTGCCAAACTATCTGAATGATTTACCTCTTCCAACAATTCCTCTTCTTCATGAAAAATTGCAATACTTTCTAAAAGATTTACCTCCTCCACTTGTAGATTTACCTCTTCCACTTGTGCCTCAATTCTTTATGTTCTTTAGGACTTTTGTTGTGGTGCGAATGATTATGAAGGTTAGATCCCGACACCAAATCAAGTTGAGGTTGAATGTCTCATAATGGTGGAACCTCTTCCGGTAATTTTGCTTGGAACACGTCGGAAAATCCCTCCAACAGCTCCTTTACCAGCCTCGGTACCACTCCCTTGACGCTGCTTTCCTTGCCCGTGAACTCCTGCTTTGCTACAAAGGATTGACTATCCCCTTATGAAGGTTTTGGTCCTGGCTCTTGGTTAGGTAGCAATGTAAACTTGACTTTATCAATCATGAAGTTGTACGTGTTATTTTCTTTATCATGAGTAGCAACTCTATCATGTTGCCACGACCTTCCCAACAATAGGTGACACGTATCTATGTCGACCACATCACACCACACCTTATCCATATACTTAGTTCCAATGGAAAATGACACTAGACAACGTTTAAAAACTATTACCTCGTTTCCTTTCGGCTTCGTTTGGTAACTACATTGGCGTGGACACTGTGTGGGTTTTGACAATCCGTACGCTTTGACCAGACAATAACCTTAGTTTCAAAAACACTTTTCAGGCAGAAAAAGATGATTTACCCTCAAATCGTCTTTTTCGTTGTACCGGAGTTTTGGATCACAATGTCCTCAACCAGCTCGACCAACTTCGGGTGCTCAGCTTCAAGGGCAACTCCTTTCCCGCTTAAATCCTCGACCTCTTTGGCCTCCCCAATCTCAAATCCCTCTTCCTCAACGACAACAACTTCTTCGGTGACTTTCCCACCTCCCTCTCCACCCTCCACCACCTCAAAGTCGTCGACCTCTCTGGGAACCAGATCTCCGGCTAGATTTCGGTCTCTTTTCTCAGTCTTAGGTGACTGTATGTGCTCCATTTGCAGGACAACAAGTTGAGAGGCACCATCCCTCCTCTCATCCAAACCGGTCTTTGATTCTTCAACATGTCCAATAACTAGCCATCCGGCGAGATCCCGATGACCCTGGCACTAGTCCAGTTAAATGAATTGTCATCTTCGGGGAATTTGAATATGTTCGGTGAACATGCGGATAATCCCTATGGAATGCCCTAGTCGGGGTTTGGGTTTCAATTGAAAATGAGTCCTCACAGTTATCCGTTCTCCAAGTCACCACCACCATCGTCCTCCTCGATTCGCACAAAATTGATGAAGATAATCACAAGGAGCCTGGGAGGGCCTGTGGCGTTGTTGGTCTGCGTGCTCTTACTATGGATTGGTTGCAGGAAGCGTAGGAGGTTGAAAGAGGATGCATTGAGGAACAAGAGAGTAGTGGAAGCGCAGACACTAGGGGAGGCTGAAAGAGGATATGTTGGCCTTACCTCCTTCACTTCCTCGTCCTCGCCAGAATTTTTCGATGGGTCGTTGTGCATAAAACGCGTTCAGTGGAGACATTTGGTGGAGAAACTTAAAACTAAGGAAAAGGGTATTTCAGTAATTTAGCATAATAGTCTGACATTGTTTGTAGATTTATTAAGAAAAAGACAAAAATTGCACAGTAACCATGCTTGTTGAATAGTATCTACCCCAACGCCAACGCGGTTACCAAACACCACCTTCGTGAGCCATTCCATCCGATTGGGTGTAGGATGTCTCATGGTATTAAGCCCTAACTTTCAGACTACTTCATCTAAAACTACACTATTGCTACTCCTTGGATCGATAACAAGTTTCACCACCTTGCCTCTCATGGTACATGTAGTTTGAAATTGTCGACACGTACCTCTATTGTATCGGGAAACTGATTGGTACTTAGGTTTTGTCATCTTCACATGCATCTTCTCTTTGTAGGGTTTTTCCATGTACCCGTTCACGGATCTAGATCCATCTGTCCAACTTTGTGATGGTTGGTGCATGGCTTGGGTATGATTGTGGGGCAAGAGTGCATCTCTCATGTGCTTTACTAGTTTCTCCAAACTATTGATCTTTGGCTTGCCTTGTCTATATCGCGATCACTTTAGCTGCTCCCACCAAGCAGATGCGTGACCTTTAGTTTAATGGCGACAAGTTTCACCTTCTTGCTATATGGAAGCTCCTTATAATCAAAGATCTTCTCTACTCTATGAAGCCAATCAATGAAGCCTTTGGCTTGCAAAGCGCTAGAAAATTCTGGAAGTTCAACTTTGAAGCCTAAGTCTTCATTCCACTTATCTCGAACACGTTGTTCCTGAACTAGAATAGGCTTGTGATACGGATTCTCGAAATTGAATTGTGACCGTCAGCATCACAATACATCTCCAAGTCTTGCGCTGCTAGATACTGGGTTAACTCCACAACCTACCTCTGCGAATCTTCAATCATCACGTCTTGTATACTGCGCTCATGGTAAGGGACTTCCTCATTCAGAACCTATCCAAGTCAACCACGACCACTAGCCATGAAAAACTAATGGAAAAAATTTATCCCAAGAAGACACTAAGTTCTGATATCAACTAAAGTTGGGCAGAACTAAGACTATTCTGACAGCGTATATTCGCAGCAGAAACTAAGAATTGAAGATAGAAAATGGAACTCAATAAGAGAGAAAATAACAAATAAGGAAGAAAAAATCTCTAAGTGCCTCAAATAAGCAAATAAAGAAATGACTCTGAAAGACTTAAATTTAATTAATAATATAAACTAAATTCCAATATAACAAATACTAAATGCCTTTATATAGGCTAGGCGCCTCTTAAATTAACAAGGAAAATGAAAAACAAACCTAATTGAAAAAGGAAAACAAATCCTAATATAAATTGAAAGGAAAAACCCAATCCTTATTAAAGAAGGAAAACTAAAACACATATGCATAATTAAAATAATAGCTTTTTTAATTTTCTCTTGCATCACAAGCTAGGACATTGAGGACGACAATTAGATCGATCAGTTTGGAAAGGCCTTTATTGATTAGCTCTTTGGCTTCATATAAGAGATTACATGAAAGAAATAAATACAGTAATGCAGTGAAGATCGAAACACAGTAAAAGGGCCAATCAGCTTTTATTAAAGCATATCTTGAAGAATTATTGCAAATTATTGCACCAACTTTTTAACTAACATTCTAATTACACTTTCCTGAACACACAATCAGACCCAACGTTCAACCCTTTCTTTTTCATGCATTCTCAACATATATATATATATATATATATATATATATATATATATATATATAGATTCCAGCTCCACACTGACTAGAATATTGCTAGACTTCTCCTTTCTCGGTGCGCCACTACTAGTGGTAGTCGGGTGCCACTTTTGTGCTGGAAACCTAATCCATTCAGGGGACTCGACCAGTTCCTCAGGTTACTTGACATGCTACTTCATCTCTATCTACTCTTAGTTTAGTTTTTCCACGATTAATTGTTATAAAAGGCATGAATTAGTTCACAAATTAAGGAGACCATCTGCATATTTTTCTTCTTGGTGAAAATAGAGAGAGATTTATATATTATTTTGTGTAATGTTACATTCTTTTCGGTGTTCTCCAATTTTATGTGGGTATTGTTTTGTTTTTGTTTTTCCTACTTTTTTAGAAAACAATATTCATGTAGAACAGGATAACACTACGAGGAATTGTAGTATTTCTCTATTATTTTTAGTCTCAGGATTTTTTTTAGGGAAAAATGTAAAATTAGTCCTTATGATTTACCTAATTTACAATTAGCTCCATGCAATATCAAAATAAACTCAAACGTTCGTAAGGGTATGCCAAAAAAAAAAAAAAAAAATTAATCCCTACATGCAAATTTTGTTTATTAATTTAACATATTTTGTTAGTATGACACTGGTTTAAATATGATAAGTATCATAATTTTATTGGCTTTAATGTTTCACACTATTATAGTCTGTTAAGTAAATGAACAAAATTTGATTGTAGGTATTAAATTAATTTTTTGGCATACTTCAAGGACAGGGACGGAGGCAGCAAGTTGGATGGCCTAGGGTGGGTGAATGGGTTTATGGGAATAAGCCTAAAAAAAAAATTTATAGGGCCAAAAAATTGATTGGGCAAGGCAAAAAACATATTGGATTGGGCCAAAAAAATAGATTGGGACAGGGCCAATTGGCCTAAATTAGTTTTTATTTTTTTCACTTGCTAAAATTTTTTCTTGCAAAATTGGGGGAGGGCCTTGGCCTACACCGGCCCTCCCCTTCCTCAGTCCTTGTTCAAGGACATTTGAGTTTATTTTGATACCACTTAGAGTTAATTGCAAATCAGGCAAATTACTAGGACTAATTTTGCATTTTTGCATTTTATTTATTTATTTATGTTTATTTTATTATTATTTTTTTACAAATAAATTATTGGCTTAGGGTATATATTTATGGTACTTAATTAATTTATATCTCCATTTGTATATATAATTGCTCGACTCCAAGCGCGCGTGTATCTTTATGAATAATGCCAGCAGCCAGCAGGGGATATTACAAAGTTAATTCCAATTCTTTTCTTTAATATATATATATATATATATAGTTATATTCTTTTCTTTAGTGGTTCTTGTGACCTAACAATAGCTAGCTAGCTTGCCTATATTCATCCAAAAACAAAAAAATTTACAAAACTAAAACTTTCACTCGTTTTGACACTACCCCTAAAAGTTTAAAAATTGTCAATTAAGGGTATCAAATTTTCCAATTTCTTTTAATTACCCTATTCCATTAAGATTTTTCATCAAAATTTCTAAAATACCCTTACTCTTTTTTTTTTTTTTTAAAAAAAAAACAAAATAACAAAATTGCAAAGATATTTATATATATATAAAAGCGCATTATCTTTATAATTTTTTATTTTATTTTTTACTAATAAAAAATATGGGTATTTTAGGAATTTTGACAAAATTTTAACAAAATATTGGAGTAATTGAAAGAAATTAAAAGTTTGACATACTATTAATTGACAGTTTTTAAACTTTAGAAATTACTTTTAAAATACATGGAATTTCATAGGGTTTGGCAAAGTTTCCAAAAGAAAAAAAGGACAATTAACTAGCTAGGTCGCTTCAGCTTGAAATTAGCAATGGAAAACACCAAACAGTCGTTGCAGCATGCCTTTCCTCCTCTAAGAGCAAAAGCAACAGTTTTCCTTTGATTTTCCTCAAGTTTAGAGAATAAAACTACTTTTTGCTTTCCTATAAAAATATATTTCAGAATAACTCATCTTACCTTTCTCTATACCATTAAAATATTATTTCTTTACAAAATATAAGTTTCCACCTACCCTCATTTTTTTCACAAAATCTCAACACAATCCTCAATTAAAGACAAAAAAAACATGAGAAGAGAGAAGAAATAAAAATGTTTATATTAAAATAATGTATATAGAATCACTTTTGATTCCATACATATTGGAAAATACTATAGTAACCCATGAGGATTGGTTAAATATAGGAAATCTGATGTGAGTAGGTTTTTGTAATTTTTTTGAATTTTTTCCTAAACATAGGAAAGAGAATAATATATAAAGCATCTGTTGCTAGTGCTCTAAGGGCTGTCACTACTATTTGCATTTCAGAGCAATGGAAAATACCGAAGTATTGCCACAATTTTTGGCAAACCCAGTTGTGTTGCAAAGTCAGGAGCTACATGAGGTATTAATATTGTCTTTAGATTTTATTCGATTAATTATATGACGCTTCTTTCGTTTAGTTTATGACAACAATCTGCACTGTCGTCACTATTATGGTAGTATATATTGGCCACTAGTGTGTACCCACGAGAACTAGAGCCTCTAAAGGAGCTGAGGGAAGCTACTGCAGACAATTCGCGGTAACTCTTCTTCTATCTTAAGCTATATATATTAGACAACAAAACATATATAGTTCTTGCCATGTTTTCTTTTCTTTTCTTTTCTTTTTTGGGTCGTCAGAATCATTTAAAGATTATTTGGAAGCATAACTTGGATGAAGTGATGATCCGCTTTCAACTTTGGTTATGATAGAAGAGTTATTAGGGTTTGTGAGAGTGATTAGGGTTTGATCAATCATTATAATATTTCTCAAAACATATATAACAAAATGTGTGAGGTAGGCTGTGTAACAGAAACGAACCTCCACTTTTCATCTAAATCTTTCATGCAAACTAACAACATATACGTAGAGTTTGATTACATCCCACACCCTTTCATTGCCTAGAGTTTGTTTTGTTTTTATTTATTTTTCTACTGATTGAGATATTGAGGACTATAAATTGTGGGCTTCACGCCCATGATTGGGGGTAGATTGGCAAATTTGGCATTGTGACTGTTTTCAGTCTGATTTCTACCCTATATATAGAAACGATTTATCACATTGTGTGTTTGTGTCAATCGGAGGTCTCTGTGGTGGTCGGTGATGTCAACAGTGGTTGGCTAGTGTTGCAATGGCCATGTACGTTGATGGTAGGTTGGTGATGCAGATTAGAGTGTTTGGGACTTCATGATGAAGACTGGGGTAGATGTAAGTGTACAAGGACTCCAAGGAGTCAAAACATAGTCACAAGGGAAGTAATACCAAATTTTTGGAATTGGCGTCCGGATAGGGCCTCTAACCATCCAGACATGGTTACGATCTTGGAGTCTCTAGAGTTGGCGTCCGAACAGGGCTGCAATCTTAGAGTTTCGGAAAATGCCGTTCGGATAGGGCCTCTAGCTGTTCGGACGTCTCTATGTCCCGTCCGGACACGCTTTGTATATTTACAAGTACGACCTTAATTCATACTTCTTTTATGTTTAGGGTTTGAGGGAATATAAATAAATACTTATAACGTCTAAAAACGCAGTTTATGATTATTATTTAGTTTTCTTTAATAAAAATACTCAGAATTGAGTTTTTTCATTATTTTCTTTCAAATCTTAGATCGTATTTGTTGTTTAAAGAATTTTTCTTTGATTTTGTTGATGGTCTCATAATCTCATAATCTTAAGAATATTTATCAATTCTACTTGTTGTATTTCTTGCTTATCACTATCCACGTACCACTGCATCAATTGGGTTATCTTGCTTTGTGGTTGTTTGGCTTCGTGGCGATCATAGTTGATGTTGAAGGCGAGTTTTAGGGTTCACTTGATTTAGTAATTTTAAAACATGTACGAAAAAAATAACAATTTCAAGACCCATTTAATTAATGAAAATGTGATTTTTAATAATAATAATAATAATACGTATTTAAGGTTCGGTAGAATTGTTGTTTGGCCTCTAAACCTTGCGTTTTTAACATGCACTTCATTGTCTGCAATTTAAAGACTTTGAATTCTTCACGTTTTCACAAAAATTCCATGTTTTTGTTTAATAAAACACTTTTGACCTGCGAAATCTTAGATTGGATGACTGCATTTAATAGAGTAACTAAACGATATCTTTTCCAGAGCATTCTTTGGTACGTCGCCAGATGCAGGTCAGCTAATGGCCATGCTGTTGAAGTTGGTGAATGCAAAGAAGACAATTGAAGTTGGGGTGTTTACAGGATATTCTCTTCTCCTCACGGCTCTTACAATTCCTGATGACGGAAAGGTTTGCAAAACTATTGAGAAATCAATACTTGTAGTGTGTGTGTATATATATATATCTGCCAAATATATATATATATATATATTTTCCTAAGTGTAATATATATGCATGCCTGAATATTGCAGATCATAGCCATAGATGTCGATCGGAAAACATATGAGACGACCGGCTTACCAATTATACAGAAAGCTGGCGTTGAAGACAAAATCAACTTCATTGAATCACAAGCTTTACCAGTTCTTGATCAACTTTTGGAAGACGTAATTAATGAAGCTTTAACATGAGTTATAAATATTGTTTTCATTTTCAATTTTCAAGAATATGATTATATATATATTGATTGCATGCATGCATGCATGATGCAGGCAAAGAATGAAGGGAGTTTTGACTTTGGTTATGTGGATGCGGACAAGGGTAATTATTGGAATTACCATGAGAGGATGATGAAGCTGATTAAGGTTGGAGGGATGGTGATCTACGACAACACACTGTGGGGAGGATATGTTGCGTTGCCTGAGGAGGCTGTTCCAGAAAAGAAAAGGGCATGGAGGAAGTCTACCATGGAGTTTAATAATTCCATCGCTGCTGACCCTCGTGTTGAAATATCTCATGCTTCAATAGGCGACGGTATGCTCATCTGCAGGCGAATTTGCTGAGGCATGGCGTCCGCATGGCTTTCCACTATATATCCTTGATCAGGATTATCTTTAATTAATTTATGGCTCAATGTTATTTTCAGACTTACGAGATCGATCTTATGCCTTGTGATTTCTGTATTAATTATATAAGATATGATGGTTTAGTAAGTTATATTATGGCTGGAAGTTGCTTATCTGGTTATTATTATTCATTATATGCTGCTTTTTTTCTTTTAGCTAATGACATATCATGACATCAATCTACGGACCGTAAAATCTCATCTCAATTTCTCTTTATTCCGCTTTATATTTAATTGTACATTGCATTATGTTTTTCTTCAAGTAACTAGCTTCCAAATAATCTTTAAATGATTCCGACAACCCCAAAAAATTCATGGCAAATTTTTTACTCCCTTTCTCACCGTGATAACGTTTTTTGAAAAAGTTTTTTTTTTCTTTTCTTTTTTGCCAAAAAATAAATAAATAAAGCATTAACAAACAATTTTAAATACAAAATACCCAAAATTTCTTTCTCATTTAATTATGTCACATCAAAACATTCTTTTCAACTAAAAAACAAAAATCACTGTATAAATTTAGGACCCATATATGTTTTATGATCACCCCCCACATTTTCAACTGTTGGGGAGAAAATATCTCCTAGTATGCCCCCATTTTATTTTACACTTATTTACAAATATGCTATCATCCTCACATGTATACATCACTATTTACACTTTTAAATAAAAGAAGGAGAAGAAGGGCATCTTTTTCATCTCCCTAATTGAAGTCTCTCCCTCATGCCTGCTCTCTTCCCGGAGGATCTCTCTTCCTCTCACACGCTTATCTCTTTCTCTCCCTCTCTGCTTCTCATTTCTCACATACTTCTCTCAACACACACCGACTCAAGGATAACTAGAGGCCAATTTTTATTATATTTCTTATCTACAAATAAAAATGCTAACTTAAGTATCGGAGAGTTTTTGGCCTCAACCGAAGATCTTCTGACCATGTCTTTATTTTACAGGAACTTCATTGCCGTATAAGGATTCTTCGCAGTTTTGCCATCAAGAAAATAACTTGGTAGCAAATTCTTAAACCATAAAACGCACCAACATCAACCAAATATAAAAAACCACCCTATATATATGTTTATATGTTTTGTTGTCTAATATATGTAGCTTACCGCAGATTGTTTGCGGTAGCTTCTCTTAGCTCCTTTAGAGGCTCTGGTTCTCGTGGGTACACACTAGCTAGTGGCCAGTATAGAGTAGAAGAATATAAATTAATGATTCTCACTTCACACTTCTATCAATTATATGGCCCAATCCTTTGTAAGTTAATTGCTTGCAAACTAATGGGTAGTCAGTGAAATCACTAAAATGCCTTGGTGCTCAACTATTTGAAATTCAAATAGTGAGAAGAAGATCAATTTTTAAACAATAAATAATTTGGCCAAGTGAAGCTGATTTATTAAAAAATCGAGCTGAGTTTGGGCTCGAGCTCAGCTCATGTCTGGGCTCTAATACGAGCTCGAACAAGGTTTGTTCTTTGATGAGCCAAGCCCGAGCTCAATTTCTTGGCTCGTGCTTCGGCTCGAGCTCGAGCAAAATACTAAGAAACTAAGTTATAAAAGTCTAGTGCCTCCCAAGTTTTGTTGACTTCAAGTAACAAAAAAAAAATATTCCTAGCGTAAAGCCTTCTGCCTTCCCCCTAGCTAGTGCTTCACTTCTTGTTTTGGCCGACACTCTCTGACGTGTTTGTTATTTTTTTATTTTTTTATTTTTTAATTAATGCAAGTGAGGCCTGGCGTATTGCCATCACGACGATAAGATTCTTTGCAGGAACCAATTACAAAACTGGTTGGTTTTTTTAAACGACAACTGGTTAGTTTTTTAAGGGTGAGCTTTGTTCAAAATTTATACCATGCCCTTGACATCCTCAACAAGATAGACCCGCACATGGTTTGTGTGCGAGGATCGATCAGGATTTTCTACGATCTCCTTAATATATGTTGTCTGGATTGAACGAGTAAGATGGCCTACCTCTCACAATTGCCCATCCGGATGCAACAAAGAATTATTAATTATTATTAACCCAATTATCAACATCTACCATTCAAACCACCTTGCCCACAAAATGCAGTTTGAATGGATTTTGCTAATTAATTATCAGCCTAATGAATATTTGGTCCTACGTTAAATATCTTATACGTACAACAACCAAAATTCAGCCAAGCCCATTAATTCAAGAAAAAACCAGTTCAACTGCCAAATCAGCCTATCCATCTACACATGATCATATTGCTTCACTTACTGCTTTCTGCAGCTCTTTTATAAGGGGGGAACATGTCATTTTTTTGGCGTATTTTCTACTATTTAGTTGTTTTTTTTTTTTTCACTCTATTTCTAGCACCCATTTTTTGGTGTTTTGATTCTCAATTTGCTTAGGAAAAAAAAAAGAAAAAAGACAAAAAGAAAAGCACCTGTACGTACGTCTTCCACAAACTTTTTACTTCACCTTCTAAACGGGGTTTGTTAGGGGTTCTCCTCGTAGTGTTCTCCTAGCGTTCTCCCATCTTACGTAGAACATGATTTAAGAAAAAATAAAATTGTAATACCGTTTTTTTTTCTAACAGATTAATTTTTATGAGTTAATAGTTAGGTTCTAATGCTTTAAAACTTGTTTTTTGATTCAAAACTAAAATCTAAGGGTAGAAGGTTAACCCTTTAGGGTTGATATCACCTAAAATGGATTTGATTATCCTCAGTTTGATTCTAATGCCTCAATTTTAGTTCTAATGCCTAAAAAAATCAGTGGTTGAGACCACTACAATTTTATTGTTTCTTAAATCATGTTTTACCTAAGACTAGGAAAACGTCAGGAGAACCTACGAGGAGAACCCCTACCACTTTTCCTTCTAAACAGACACTTCCCTAACACAGCCAACCCACTTCACTCTTTTTCACTTTTCTCATTTTTTTTCTTTCTATAAATAGCCATATATATCGGATCCGGATTGATATCCTGGAATTTGAGATCCTTGCCCTTCAATTTTATCTAAAGGCTAGTATTTTGTCATGTGTCACACTAATAATAAAATAATATTTAAATTTTAAAAAGAAATTAATTAATTTAGGATGGCCGGCCACCCCATATTTGCCATGGGGACAAAGCCACCCCCAAAAGCTAGCGGCCACCCCCAACTGGCTTCTAGGCCCATGACAAAAATGAGTGGTTGACCACTCCATTTTTGCCATATAAGATGGTCAGTCACTCTCAATTTTTTTTTTTTTGAGATTTTATTTTTAAAATTTAAATATTAATTTATTATAAGTGAGACACGTAGCAAGATAGTAGTCCTTAGATTAAAATGAGGGGCCAAGATTTGAAATTCCCCTGAAATTCCAAGGATCCAGATCCATATATATCAGCTTTTATTAAATTAAGTATATCTTTCTCACTCATTTTTTCCATTCATTATTAATTGCCCAGGGATCCAGATCCATTTATATCAGCTTTTATTAAATTAAATATATCTTTCTCACTCATTTTTTCCATTCATTATTAATTGCCCAGGGATCCAGATCCATATATATCAGCTTTTATTAAATTAAGCATATCTTTCTCACTTATTGTTTTCATTCATTATTAATTGCCCAAGGATCCAGATCCATATATATCAGCTTTTATTAAATTAAGCATATCTTTCTCACTCATTTTTTCCATTCATTATTAATTGCCCTTAAAACTTGTTATCTCACGTATAATGAAATGGGGGTTACTAGTTTAAATCTTTATCCCTCTCTTATATAGACATGTTTAAAAAAATAAAAAAAACTTTGTTACCTAACATTCTAATTAGACTTTCCTGAACACACAGCCAGGCCTAACGATCAACCCTTTTCTTCTCGATCAATTTCTCAACCTACATATAGCCAGAACTTCCTACCTAGAGTACTTCTCGTTTCTCGATCAGTGCGCTATATTTTGTACTGGAAACCTGATCCATTCAGAGGATTCGACCCCGCCCGTTCCTACCACTACCAGGTTACTTGATTTGCTACTCCTCCATTTCTATCTACTATACTCATTGTACTTTAGTTTTTCCTCGATTGTTATAAGAGGCACGAATTAGTTCACAGAGGATAAATATAGATCATCTGCATATTTTTCTTCTTGGTGAAAAAAGAGAGAGTTTTATATATTATTTTGAGGAATCTTACCATTCTTCTCAGTGTTCTCTATGTAGATATTATTATTATTTTCTAATATTATTCGATTTTTTTTTTATAATTTGAAATTAAGGGTAAATTTGAAATTTTATAAAAAAAAAATAGGGATATAAACATCATTATATCACTTTTAACCGTTAAAATTTGACAGAGTGGTCAATTGATTGAAATTAAAAGTTTAGAGGTATAAATTGAAAGTCTTTAAATTTTAGGGGAGTCTTTTCAAAATACGCGATTATTCAGGGATTTAAAGTGATTTTTTATTTTATTTTATTTTTTTAGGATTATTGGATTAGGATATCTATACAAATATCCTAATTCAAATTCTTCTCTCCCTTTTCTGCGGACGTGTTAAAAAAAAAATTGTATCTCTCCATTTGTATAATGTATAATTGCTCGATCGACTCCTAGCGTGTATCTTTATGAATAATGCCGGCCAGCACGGATATTACAAAGTTAATTCATTCCAATTCTTTTCTTTAAACAGCACTTCGATCTGTTGTGTAAATGCAAACACTACTCAAGTGAACTTTTTTGGATTGATTTACAGAGTTGAGCAATATATATATATATATGATCGGACATTTAGTGGTTCTTCTGACTGGAGAGCATTCCTAGAAGTTTTCTAGTCCCGTTCCTTATATTTAAGGATCAAATTACTTTTTATTTTCCTACGACAAAATATATTCCAACAACTTCCTTTAATCATTCTTTATAATATTAAAATATTTTTTTTTCCTTTATTTTAATTCTTTCTCTCTCTCATCTCACCTCCATCTTCTTCCTTTCCCCTCCGGCCCAAACTCTCTCCCATTCTCGCCTCTCTTTCCCTGCCATCCAACCCAGCAAGTCTACCAACCAGCACAGTCGGCGCTTCACAGTCTACACTCCACCTTCCCAAACCCCCCAATATATTTTAAATTTTTAAATTTTTATTTTTCCAGAAATAGAAGGATTTCTCATGACTGCAGAGGAACAGAAGGTGCGACGCGACCGACAAGGCGACAACCCACAACCCACGAGCCCCTCCCTTCCCCATTTCGTCGCCGCCTGCCCCTGTTCATCTTCGTTTTCTCCCGTCTGGTTTTGATTCTTTATTTGGTTTGGTTTGATTTTGGATTTTTTTTTTTTTTTCTCCTGCTGCTCGGAATTTGGGTTGATGGAGTTGATTGAAGAATCAAAGCTTATGGCTGCAGAGGAACAAAAGGTGCGACAGACAACCCACAACCCACGAGCCCCACCCTTCCCCATTTCGTCGCCGCCTCCCCCTGTTCAACATCGTTTTCTCCCGTCTGGATTTGATTCTTTGTTTGGTTTGGTTTGATTTTTGTTTTTTTTTTTTTTTTTTCCTGCTGCTTGGGTTTTTCTTCTGCTCGGAATTTGGGTTGAGGGAGTTGATTCAGGCGTCTGCTGTTTTGGTCCTTTTCTTCTCTGATGGGTGTCGTCCGTTTGGTGAGGTGCGAGAGAGAGAGAGAGAGAGGCGAGAGAGACGAGAGACGCTGGACGAGACAGAAGAGAGAATTTTTTTTTAAAAAAATTTAATGATGGCATCAGTTGCTGCAGCGGTCAACTGTAGCATACATATTATTGCTTGGGAATCATGTAAAGAATCTATTGTAGGAACTTTTTTTTTTTTTTTTTTTGGTGATTTTTAGACCTATTCTCTGTACATAGAGAACAGAGGGAATGCTATAACAATAGCTAACTTGCCTTTCTTCATAAAATAAAATAAAAAATTTACAAAACCATCTTCAACTTTAACTCATTTTAACATTGTATCTTTCAAAGTTTTAAAACTAACATGGTATTAAAAAAATTTCTTTTAATTACCCTATTCTATTAGGATTAACACCACTATTTTTTAAAAAATAAAAAATAAAAAAATTGCTAAGACATTTTTTATTAAAAAAAAACCATAATACAACTTTTATTTTATTTTTTACTAATAAAAAACATTGGTATTTTTTAAATTTTAACAAAATTTAACAAAAAATTCTAACCAAATTGAGTAATTAAAAAAAATTAAAAGCCCGACATACGAACCCTTAATTAAGAAATTTTAAACTTTAAGGAATACTTTTAATGTCCGTAAAAGTTCATTTGGTTTTGGTAAGGTTTCAAAAGAAAAAAAGACAACTAGCTAGGTTGCTTCAGCTTGAAATTAGCGATGGAATTATGGAAAACACCAAACAGTTGCTGCATGCCTTCCCTTTAAGGGCTGTCACTACTTTTTGCATTTCAGAGCAATGGAAAACACCAAAGCACTGCCACAATTCTTGGCAAACCCAGTGGTGTTGCAAAGTCAGGAGCTATATGAGGTATTATTGTCTTTAGAATTTCTTCGATTAATTATATGATGCTTCTTTTTTCTTTTCTTTTTTTGTTTTTAGTTTACGACATCAATCTAAGCTGTCGTCACTATATATATTCTGCTAGTATATACTGGACACTAGTGTGTACCCACGAGAACCAGAGCCTCTAAAGGAGCTGAGGGAAACTACTCATGCAAACAATCCGCGGTACGAAACTCTTCTTCTATCTTAAGCAATATATATATATATATATTAGACAATAAAACATATATAGTTCTTCTTTGTTAGAGTATACCATGGAGTTCAAGAATAATAGTCACAGTATAAGACTATTACCGACTTACACTTGAAGATTATCACTGAGTTTCAGTTGAATAGTTAAAGACTATCACCTAACTAACTAAGCTAGAGTAGAAGTCTATTTATATATATCCAACATGATTTTTCTATAAATATGAGCATGTTATATTGAAAATATTACTCAGAGAAATAAGAGTTTAATGCAGCCTTAGGGCTTGATCATGTGGATGTAGGTCATAGACCGAACCACATATATCTCTATGTCATCTCTATCTTATTATTCCTCTTTATTATTTTCGCATTATGAATTCTTATATGGTATCAAAGCAAATTGGCTAACACCAATTGCTAGATCCTGGATTGAAAATTTTCTTTTATGTTTCTTATTCTTTATTTCGATTAATTTCAAAATCACGAAATCTATATTGTTTTATTTTATTAAAAAAATAAAAGAAAAGAAAGGAGATATCAGTCTCCAAGACCCTGGTGGTCTCTCTCATGCCCAAGCCACCAGATCTGATGGTGCCTTCACCACCTCCGTTCATCTTCTTCTCTGCCAGTCCACACCAAATCTCCAGTCCTTCGCCTCCCAACCATGGATCCATGATGTGTAGCGGCACGACCACTTTAGCCATTGTCTCTGACTCTCTGGCGTCAACTTCTCCACCAACTTCGTCTCCCTCAGATTTCATCTCCGATCTGGCGCCTTTCTCCACAAATTTTCCAAGCCCAATGTCAGTGCTACCAGCGTCTCCCTCCGCCTTTGACTTCAAACAGTGTGTTTCCGGCGTCCTCCGAGGGTTTGAACCTTAGGTGCGTTATACTTGGTAGGAGGCTAGGAGTTACGTAAATTGGGAGAAGAAATTGAAGAAGAAAAAGAATGGTGTTTGGTAATAGGGTTATCTCTTAAATCCTCCATATATTACTATTCTAGTTTAGGAATATGTTATTTTGGTTTAAGTTTCAGATTTAGTTCCTTTTGGTTATGGGAATAAGATAATCCTTATCCTAGCTTATGTAATCAGAGAATAGGATATTATTAAAGAAATAAAGAAAAAGAAAAAGGTCAAGTTGCCCATATTTTTGCCCTTTGTTGGCACAGTTATTTAGTCTTTTGTTGGTCTTTTGTTGGCCTAGACCTACTTTTGGCCCTTTGTTGGCTTGATTCTCTTGGCCTTTATGGTATTGTTTAAAACTCAGGCCTATTTCACCCCACAGTTGGCTCATACCGGCCATAGTAGCCGATGCTGACCACAGTTGCCGAAGTTCAAGTTCAAGAGCAGCCGATGTTTCAAATCCGGTGCCATCAACTCCACTCACTACCTTGGCCGCCACTAACTCCAACGAGTCTCCATTGCCAACCAAAGAACAAACTCAAGTTTTCACAAGTTTACACATTGAATTACTTTGAGTTTAAGGGGGAATGTTAGAGTATACCATGGAGTTCAAGAATAATAGTCAAAGTATAAGATTACTACTAACTTACACTTGAAAACTATTATTGAGTTTCAATTGAATAGTTAAAGACTATCACCTACCTAACCAAGTTAGAGTAAAAGTCTATTTGTATTCAATATGATTCTTTTATAAATAGGAGTATGTTATATTGAAAATATTACTTAGAGAAATAAGAGTTTAATGCAGCCTTAGAGCTTAATCTTATGAATGTAGGTCATAGATCGAACTACGTATATCTCTGTGTCATCTCTATCTAATTATTCCGTTTTATTATTTTCGCATTATGAATTCTTATATTGCCATGTTTTCTTTTCTTTTTTGGGTCGTCAAATGATTCAAGTCAGAATCATTTAAAGATTATTTGGAAGCATTCCTTGGATGAAGTGATGATCTGCTTTCAACTTTGGTTGTGTTGGAAGAGTTATTAAGATTTGTGAGAGTGATTAGGGTTTGTGGTATTTTTATCATTGTAATATTTCTCAAAACCTATATAATAAAATGTGTGAGGCAGGCTACGTAACGGTAAGGAACCTCCACTTTTTATCTAAATCTTTTATGCAAACAACATGGAATTAAAGCTTAGAGTTCGATTACGTACATCCCACACCCTTTCGTTGCCTAGAGTTTGTTTTGTTTTACTTTGTTTTTATTTATTTTTCTATTGATCGAGATATTGAGGACTATGAATTGTGGGCTTCTTGCCCATGATGGGGGTAGATGGCGTTGATGTCCCCCGTCTTTAGTGGTGTGATGTCGTCGTCATCCCCACCGTGAGCTTCGTTGTCTTTAGTGATGTAATTGGAAAATTTGGTATTGTGGTTGTTTACGGTGTGATTTCTACCCTTTACGGTGTGATTTCTACCCCTATATAGAATTGATCATGGTGTTTTGTTGTGTCAATCAGAGGTCTCTGTGGTGGTCTGTAACGTCAATAGTGGTTGGTGAGCGTTGCAGTGGCCATGTACGTTGGTGATAGCTAGGTTGGGTTATCTTGCTTTGTGGCAGTTATAGTCGATGTTGCCAGCGAGTTTTAGGGTTCACTTTATTTAGTAGTTTTAAAATATGAAGTATGAAAAATAATAATAATAATACTAACAATTTCAAAATTCAATTAATTAATGAAAATGTTTTTTTTTTCTTTAAAAAAAAAAAGGTATTTAAGGTTTGGCAGAATTGTCATTTGGCCTCTAAACCTTGCGTTTTTTAAAATGTACTTAATTCTCATATGCGATTTAAAGACTTAGAAATTTTTCACGTTTTCATAACAATTTTTTTTTTCTTTTTTTCTTTTAACGCATGCATAAAAGACATTTTCTACGTTTTTATTACAAGTTATAAGGTGCATGTTAAGTAACTTGTTAGGAGCTGTTAGGCTAAGATGCCAGGAGCTGCCGCAAACTCAGGAGCGAGCTTCACACGTGGCTATGAGCTGGAGTTACTTATAAATCAAGTTGAGCTAACTCAGGAAACTGTTTATGAGCTGGAGCTCTTACTGTTATGTAATTGATTCAATTAGATTAAATTGTTAACTAATCATTTGTTTCCTCTTGTAAATGATCCGTATAAATAGCGCATCCATGTAATGGTTTACTCACTTAATACAAATTAATTAAAAGCTTTCCAAAAGTTCTCGAAGATCTCTCTAGTTCTAGTGTTTTTGCTGCATCTTGCAATCTGAAATGGTATCAAAGTAGGTTTAGTTCTTCCTAGTTCTTACTTACTTTCTTTTTGCTTCCGCTTAATACTTCTTTTCATCTCTGTTTTTCAATTCTTGCTTCCTTCTTTTCAAAATTTTGCATTCAATCTGTTCTTTGAACAATGCCTTCAATTCCTGTTAATCCTATCCCTGTTAACACTTCTAGTGATGGTGCCAATCCTATGAATACCACTCCACCAAACTCTGCACCTTTAGCTGTAGAGTTTTCTAGTCCCTTTTATCTTCATCATGGAACTAGTCCAAGGACTTTACTTATTTCACAACCTCTGGTTGAAAACAATTACCAAACCTGGAAGAGATCCATGCTTATGGCACTTTCTGCCAAAAATAAGCTTGGTTTCATTGATGGATCTCTGGAGAAACCAGCTACAAATAGTCCTGAATCCTTTGCATAGGAGAGATGCAATAATATGGTCCTCTCAAGGATTCTGAATTCTGTTTCTCAAGAAATCTCTTCCAACATCATTTACATCGAGTCTGCTCAAGAGATGTGGAATGACATCAAGAAGCGTTTCTCATAGTCCAATGGACCTAGGATCTTCCAATTGCAGAAGCCTATTTCTGTTCTCTCTCAAAACAACACTTCTGTGAGTTCATACTACACTTCTCTCAAAAGTTTTTAGGATGAATTGAACAACTATCAACCCCAGCCTTTGTGCTCATGTGGAACCTCAAGAACTGTTCTTGATTATCAGCATCGTGAGTATGTGTTCCAGTTTTTGATGGGACTCAATGAGTTTTTTTCTCATGTCAAAGGCCAGATCCTACTTATGGATCCCCTACCTTCCATCAACAAGATCTTTTCCATGGTTGTCTAAGAAGAGAGGCAAAGAGAGATCACTTCCACTTTCTTTGCTCCCTTGGCACATACTCCAGCTACGATGACAACTAAGTATATTTCACTAGCTGCAATGGCACCAAAGTATGCTTCACCAACTGCAATGGCACTTAAGTATGCTCCATTTTCTTCTTCAAGGTATCATTTTTCTAAGACATAGTATTCTCATAGGAAAGACCTTTTTGCACTGATTGTGGTCTCCTTGGCCATACAATTGAGAGATGCTACAAGTTGCATGGTTACCCCCTGGGGTATAACTTCACCAAAGGAAACAATGCTGCTTATACTCCTTTAGCAAATATGGTGTATGATTCTCCCATGCCTCAACTTCCAATCACATCTGAGCAATGCCAACAGCTGTTAACCTTGCTTAGATCCAAGTGTCCTAATGATATTTTTGTTCATCCAATGTTTGGCATTCTAGACTAGGCTTTAACCAAATCCCAATTCAATGATAATTTCTAATCCTCAACTCTAGGATATAAGCATTATGTTTTCTCTTCCAATTATCTTTTTCAAATGACTTTAAAAAATTATGTTGATCATCCATGGATAATTGATCCTTCTTCCTTAATCTTTTCTTAATTACTTCAATTGTTGTTAAACATGTTAGGCTGCCGAATGGTGATTTAGCTGCAGTCACACATATGGGCACTGTCAAGCTTAGTACTACATTGACTCTCACAAATGTCTTATGTGTTCCTTCATTTTCATTCAATTTGATTTTGGTAAGTAAATTGATCAATGTCCTTCACTGTTGTTTAATTTTTCTTGTTGAATTTTGCTTCATTCAGCAACTGTTAGGATGGAAGATGATTGGACTGGGGAGAAAGAAAGGTGTCCTCTATCATCTAATTCTGCATAACTTGGCAGATTTCTGTGATTCAAATGTTCATATCTTAGTTTTCCCTTCTGCACAAATAAGTCCTCCTTCCAATGCTGAAATTTCAGCTTCTACACAAATAAAGCCTCATTTCAATTATGCAGTTTCAGATTCTCTTGTTGTGAATTCTGTAAACTCTGTTGTTGAGGTTTCAGCCAGTGTTTGGCATTCTAGACTAGGGCATTTGTCTGATTCCATAATTCAATTACTCAATAATGTACTCCTTGGTTGTTCTTCAATTTCTAATAAAGATTGTTCTGTTTGTCCATTAGCCAAGCAACATAGAATTTCTTTTCCAATAAACATTATACATTCTACTCACGTATTTGATTTAATTCACTGTGATATCTGGGGCCCTTTTTCATCACCTTCTTCCAATGGTTCTAAATTTTTCCTCACCATTGTTGATAATCACAGTAGTTTCACATGGATATATCTGATGCATAATAAGTCTCAAACCAAATTTCTCATCAAATCTTTCTTTCTTCTAGTGGAAACACAATTCAATTCCAAAATCAAATGTTTAAGGTCTGATAATGGCAATGAGTTTAACATGACTAATTTCTTTTCCTCTAAGGACATTATTCATCAATTGACTTGTGTTGGAACACCCCAACAAAATGTTGTAGTAGAAAGAAAACACCAACATCTTTTAAATGTTGCTCGTGCCCTTAGATTTCAAGCACATCTCCCTTTACATTTTTTGGGTGAATGCATACTCACTGCAGCATACCTCATTAATCGAACCCCCACACCTATTCTAAAAAATAAAAGCCCTTATAAATGTCTTTTCTCATCTTATCCTCAAAACTCTCATCTTGGGGTTTTTGGCTGTTTATGTTATGCATCTACCTTAACTAGAGATAGATCCAAATTTGATCCTAGAGCTTGTGCCTGCATTTTCCTTGGTTATCCTTTTGGTGTCAAAGGTTATAGGTTGTATGATATCTCTCTTAAGCAATTTTTTGTCTCCAGAAATGTCATCTTTCATGAACATCTTTTATACTTCTCTTAAACATCCTATATCACTTTATGTTCCATTAAATGTTCTCCCTGCAATCATCCCTTCTTTAGCTGATTCTGACTTGGTCTCACCTTCTTCTCCTCCTACGTCTCAACCAGATTTAACACTTTATGGAATCCTTTTTGGTTCAACCTCACCTATCAATTCACTTAAAATATTTTATAGGTCCACGAGATCCAAAATTCAACCAAGTTATCTGCAGGAATATCATTGTCAGTTGGCTGCTTCTCCTTCTCCAATTTCATCATCTTTTACTTCCATGATAACTTCTGCCACTTCAAATATACCTTTTAGCTTATCTTTTGTTCTTTCCTATGATAAATTATCTTCCAATTAGAAATGATTTAGTTTATCTGTTTCTTCTTTTGTTGAGCCAAAATTTTATCATCAAGCTGTCAAAATTCCTCATTAGAGTGATGCTATGAAAGCCAAGATTGATGCTCTTGAGGCAAATGATACTTGGCAGCTTACATCCTTGCCACCCCATAAACATGTCATTGGCTGCAAATGGGTTTTTAAGGTGAAGCTTAAAGCTGATGGTTCCCTTGAGAAGTATAAGGCACGGTTGGTGGCCAAGGGATACACAGAAAGTGAGGGGCTTGATTATTATGAAACATTCACCCATGTGGCCAAATTAGCCATAGTTAGGTGCTTGTTGGCAGTAGCTATAGCCAAGAATTGGCATTTACATCAGCTTGATGTTAATAATGCGTTTTTACATGAGGATTTGGATGAAGAGGTGTATATGGAGTTACCTCTTGGTTTTGGTACTAAATGGGGGTCTTAAGTTTGCAAATTGAAGAAATCTCTTTATGGTTTGAAACAAGCTAGAAGACAATGGTTTTCAAAATTTTCTAATGCCTTGCTTAGGCTTGGTTTCATTCAATCCAAGAGTGATTACAGTCTGTTTACTAGGTTAGATGGCTCCTCTTTCCTTGCCTTATTGGTTTATGTAGATGACATAGTGTTGGCTGGAAATGATGTTGAGGCTATTTCTTCTTTCACCAAGCTTCTTAATCAGGAGTTTAAGCTTAAAGACCTAGGTGATTTGAAGTTCTTCTTGGGTTTAGAAATTGCTAGATAGTCCATAAGAATTTCTATTTGTTAGCGCAAGTATGCTCTCGAGATTCTAGATGATTCAAGTTTGCTTGCTTGTAAACCATCGAAGTTTTCTATGGACTCTAATCTCAGACTTTCTAAGCATGAAGGTTCATTATTGGAGGATCCTATTTCTTACAGAAGTTTGATTGCCAGATTATTGTATCTTACTATTACTCGGCCTAACTTAGTTTATTCCATCCATGTATTAAGTCAGTTTATGTCACAGCCTCGACAACCTCACCTTGATGCCGCCACTAAGGTTATGCATTACATCAAATCTACTCCAAGCCTTGGTCTGTTCTTCCCTGCATCTTCTGATTTTAAACTCAAGGCCTTCTGTGATGCAAATTAGGCTGCATACCCTGATACAAGAAAATTAGTCATTGGTTTTTGCTTATTTCTTGGTGATTCTTTGGTGTCTTGGAAATCCAAGAAGCAACAGACCATCTCTAGGTCCTCTGTTAAGGCAGAGTATAGATCCATGGCTGTTTCATGTTGTGAAATTATGTAGATTAAGTCTTTGCTAAATGATTTGCAAGTTTTCTTTTCACAATTAGCTTTGTTGTATTGTGATTCCAAAGCTGCTTTGCATATTGCTGCAAACCCTGTTTTTCATGAGCGTACCAAGCATATAGATATTGATTGCCATCTGGTTCGAGATCAAATTCAAAAAGGAGAAGTTAGAACATTCCATATCAAAACAGAACATCAACCAGCAGATATCTTCACTAAACCACTTGGTTTTGCTGCTTTTTCTTCAATTATTTCCAAGATGAATCTTCTGAATATCTATGCTTCATCTTTACAAGTTATAAGCTGCATGAGCTGCATGTTAAGCAGCCTGCTAGGAGCTGTTAGGAGCTGCATACTAAGCTGCTAGCAGCTGCCGCAAACTCAGGAGTGAGCTTCACACGTGGCTATGAGTTGGAGTTAGTTATAGATCAAGTTGAGCTAATTCAGGAAACTGTTTATGAGCTGGAGCTCTTACTGTTATGTAATTGATTCAATTAGATTAAATTGTTAACTGATCATCTGTTTCCTCTTGTAAGTGATCAGTATAAATAGCACATCCATGTAATGGTTTACTCACTTAATACAAATTAATCAAAAGCTTTCCAAAAGTTCTCGAAGCTCTCTCTAGTTCAAGTGTTTTTGCTGCGTCTTGCAATCTGAATTTGTTTATGCGAAATCTTAGATTGGATGACTGCATTTAATAGAGTAACTAAACGATATCTTTTCCAGAGCATTCTTTGGTACGTCGCCAGATGCAGGTCAGCTAATGGGCATGCTGACAATTGAAGTTGGTGACAGGCAAGAAGACAATTGAGAATATTGTTTTCATTTTCAATTTTCAAGAATATGATTATATATATATTGATTGCATGCATGCATGATGCAGGCAAAGAATGAAGGGAGTTTTGACTTTGGTTATGTGGATGCGGACAAGGGTAATTATTGGAATTACCATGAGAGGATGATGAAGCTGATTAAGGTTGGAGGGATGGTGATCTACGACAACACACTGTGGGGAGGATATGTTGCGTTGCCTGAGGAGGCTGTTCCAGAAAAGAAAAGGGCATGGAGGAAGTCTACCATGGAGTTTAATAATTCCATCGCTGCTGACCCTCGTGTTGAAATATCTCATGCTTCAATAGGCGACGGTATGCTCATCTGCAGGCGAATTTGCTGAGGCATGGCACCCGCATGGCTTTCCACTATATATCCTTGATCAGGATTATCTTTAATTAATTTATGGCTCAATGTTATTTTCAGACTTACGAGATCGATCTTATGCCTTGTGATTTCTGTATTAATTATATAAGATATGATGGTTTAGTAAGTTATATTATGGCTGGAAGTTGCTTATCTGGTTATTATTATTCATTATATGCTGCTTTTTTTCTTTTAGCTAATGACATATCATGACATCAATCTACGGACCGTAAAATCTCATCTCAATTTCTCTTTATTCCGCTTTATATTTAATTGCACATTGCATTATGTTTTTCTTTAAGTAATGCTATACTAGCTTCCAAATAATCTTTAAATGATTCTAAAAATTCATGACAAATTTTTTACTCTATTTCTTACCGTGATAACGCTTTCTGAAAAAGTGTTTTTTTCTTTTCTTTTGCCAAAAAAATAAATAAATAAAGCATTAACAAACAATTTTAAATACAAAACACCCAAAATTTCTTTCTCATTTAATTATATCACATCAAAACATTTTTTTTCAACTAAAAATCAAAAATCACTATAAATTTTATTTATCATAGGACCATATATGTTTTATGATCACCCCCACATTTTCAACTGTTGAGGAGAAAATATCTCCTAGTAGGCCCCATTTTATTTTACACTTATTTACAAATATGCCATCATCCACTCACCTAAGGACACATATATATACATCACTGTTTACACTTTTAAATAAAAGAAATAAGGAGAAGAAGGGCATCTTTTTCGTCTCCCTAATTATAGTCTCTCCCCCCTCATGGCTGCTCTCTTCCCCGAGGATCTCTCTTCCTCTCACATGCATATCTCTCTCTCTCCCCCTCTCTGCTTCTCATTTCTCGCATACTTCTCTCAACACACACCGACTCAAGGATAACTAGAGGCTAATTTTTATTATATTTTTTATCCACAAATAAATATGCTAACTTAAGTATCAAGAGTCTTTGGCCTCAACCAAAGATCATCTGACCATGTTTTTGTTTTACAGGAACCTCATTGCCGTATAAAGGTTCTTCGCAGTTTTTCCATCAAGACAATAACTTGGTAGCAAATTCTTAAACCATAAAACGCACCAACATCAACCAAATATAAAAAAGCACCCTCTATATATGTTTTCTCGTCTAATATATGTAGCTTACCGCGTATTCAGTAGCTTCTCTAGCTCCTTTACTCTTTAGAGGCTCTGGTTCTCGTGGGTACACACTAGTGGCCAGTATATACTAGCAGAATATATATATATATATATATATAATTAACAGTGTAGATTGGTGTGATAAACTAAAAAAAAAAAAGAGCATATAATTACTAGAAGAAAATCTAAAGACAATAATACCTCATATAACTCCTGACTTTGCAATATATGCGGGTTTGTCGTCAAAAATTGTTCCTGTTTGGTGTTTTTTTCCATTGCTCTGAAATGCAAAAATTAGAGACAGCCCTTAAAAGAGAAAGTGTGCAGCAACTTTCAGATCATAATAATATTAACCCGATCCTCTCACAGCTCACTCAGAAAACAAACCCCCAAAAAGGAAAGGAAAATTGTCAGAGAAATACAGTAAAGCAGATAAAAAGGAAATATATTCTGTACCAGCTAAACGATCGATCGATCGATCGATCCAAACGTTGTGAGTGTTTTGACAAGTTTCCAAATCTAGATTGAGATGGAGTACGAGGTTTCCAGCGCCAAGTGTCGGGCCTCCCAAGTTTTGTTTTGAATTTAAGTAATAAAAAAATACTCCTATAGTCCTTCGAATTCACTTCTTGCTTTGGCCGACCCTCAGTCTCTGATGTGTTTGTTTTTTAACTTCTTTTTTTTTTTTTTTCTTTTTTTAATTAATGCAAGTAAGGCCTCAGGCCTGTCGTATTGCCATCACGACGATAAGATTCTTTGCAGGAACCAATTACAAAACTGGTCAGTTTTTAAGGGGGAGTCTTGTTCAAAATTTATAACATGCCCTTAACATCCTCAACATGATCCGCACACTTGTGTGCTCGGGATTTTCTACAATCTCTTTGTCTGGATTGCACGAGTAAGTGGGCCTAATCATCGGGGCCTCTCACAAATGCCCATCCGTTTGCAACAGAGGTCAGATTTTAAAATAACTAATAGTTCACATGTAAGGAAGATTTTGTCGGGTGGAATGGGATCCTCTTCGTTTCCGGAATCCAGTTAGTACAATTTAGGAGAGAAAAATGGTCATTTTCAATTTAAAATGACCATTTTGCCCTCTCACTTTTGCTACGGGTTCAGAGAGGATAATACCTGTTTCGGAACTCCCATAGAGAAGTTAGAATCGCATAAAATAAACAGACCGGCATTCATTCATACGGTTTAGATAACCAAACTCAATAAAAAAACAAGACATTTATAACGTTACATCAATTTTCAAACAAATGTGCCCTTATTTTCGCACAGTACCCAAAAATAATAAGAATTTAGAAACAAAAATAATATGACTACTTTGACTCGTTTTTGGGCAGGAAACTCTCGTCTTTTACACATCCTATAACCAAGTTCATTGGATTCTCAGATCAAAACAATAATTACAAAGCACGTATAAAATATCTACAATATCCCATGTGGATGC
Organism: Carpinus viminea; assembly: GCA_013348765.1. NCBI lineage: Eukaryota > Viridiplantae > Streptophyta > Magnoliopsida > Fagales > Betulaceae > Carpinus > Carpinus viminea. Next base: position 14,554,991 of record CP054667.1, read on the forward strand.
AACTAAATATATTAGCGATTCCGTCGGAGAGACTCGAAGTGCGCAGTGAAGGCATCATAGTCTGGAAGTTTTGGATGAACATGACTAGCCTTTTCAGTGGATTGAGTCTCCGCACTTGAAGACTTGGAAATATCAGTGCTACCACGTGATGTTGATATCTTTGGAAGAGAACCGGATGGATGTTTTATGGTGGATGGCTTTAAACTTTCCTCATTCGAGGACCTCTTGGATTCTGGTACTGGCTTATTAGATGCCACCTGCTCTACTGATTGACACTTCTCAGAACTTCCCCAGTGATCTGAGCTCTTGGTCTGAGACAAGGGCTTTCGTAGAGCTTCAGTTGAAGAGGATTTCCTTTCTGCTCCATAGTTCAGAGTCGATGATGTTTCAGACGTACCCTTAGTCTTCAAATAAGAACTCCTACCGGCATTTGGAGAAGAGGCTTTTGTCCGTCGAGACAATCCGGTAATTGGACGAGCATTGCTGATGGAACCTTGTTTAGGAAGATCTTCCTCAGAATCGCTAGGGTCTGCAACAAAGTTCGTAATTGGGACCCTTGGGCTTGAATTTTTATTTAATTTAGTGCCTGCTTTTTGATTGTGTGTTTGTCGACTACTACTAATAGTTTGCTGTAAGAGTTTCTCTGAATGATCATCATCAGAATCAGAAGATGAGATTGGGGCTCTTGGGCTTAGCTCTCTACTTTGTTTTAAAATCACTTTCTGATTGCGCAGCTCTTGATTGAGAGCAACAGGACTAATTGTAGTCTTGGCCGCCACAGAAGAAGGGGATTGCTCAATCTTGGAAGTACTGCCTGAGGCTTGCCTGACGGATGAAGCACTGCCTGATGGACTTCTAGTATAAGGTGGACGCGTCAAACCCTTATTTCGAAGGCCTCCTGTCAACTTTCCTAAGTTCAACTCGCTTCCACTTCCTAAACTAGATTCCTTCAGAAGTTCATTATCTTTCCAAGTATCAGGTAATGGTGGTGTCTGCTCCTTGTCCTCGATGCTCAAGTCTGATCCAGATTTTTCAAGTTTTGGAGATGGCATGTTGCCATAACCAAACCTTTTATCAGATACACCATAAAATTCATTTCCTTGGTCTGTCTCAAGGCGTACTTTCATGGGCTCAAAATCAACTGGAGAGGGTGGCGACCATGGCTTTCTATTAAATGCCGCATTTTCCTTCTCTGCAGATGAAGATGCTATCAACTCATGACTTGCACTCTTGCTCAGCTCAGAATTTCTGGAGTAAACAATCTGTTCGTGAGGATGCATACTAGGATCCATATTCCCAACAAGCTTTGATTTCTCCAGCTCCTCTTCACCATCTGAACTCTGGCCATCTGAATCATCATAAGTCACATGGACGGAATCATGTGGTTGTGAAGGGGCCGTTGAACTTTTCGAACTTCCAGAAAATACAGGAGAAGACTGATGCTCGTAGGAAGAATTCAAGAAATCATTTGGTTGTAAAGGAACCGTAGAACTTCTCAAACTTTCAGAAAATACAAGCTCGCTGGAAGAATGTGATTGGGAAATGGACTTTTCAAATAGCTCATCAATAGTTTTCCTGGGGCTCCAAGCATTTGTATTCTCTAATTGATTTGCCTGTGATTTTCTACCTGGAGACGAAAAATACAAACTAGATTCTTGTCTATTTAACTCGTTCCCAACATCAAATTTATAATCATCATCATCTGAACCATAGTCATCAAAAACCATAGCAGCATAGTCATGAGAATTTGTCTTCTCATTGTTACTAGGGACGTTATCTTCATCAATAACAAAAGGTTCCTGACCAGCATCATCACTATAAGTGCTTGAATGAGAATGAGAGGAAGCTCTGCTAGATTGTTTTCTGATCCTTACATCTCCAATATAATCAACGTTCTCAAACTTAGTATAATCATTTGGTTCATTATCAATTTCTAACCCACTGTTGCTGGATTGCTTCTTCATACTCGGTTCACCTAAAGAATTAGTGTTCTCTAGTTCAGATGAATTCTTTCGAGAATACCTATCTGTATTTTGGGAACTATTAATCACTGGGTTATTATCAATAGAATCTCTAGTTGACTTCAAGGAAGCTGACCAGCTAGACTTGTCAGTGTTCTCGTGATCATCCCTGTAAGACCTTTCAGCTGCTCCTGGCGGGCTATCTTGCTCAGTGCGATCAATTTGCTCATCATGCCTCAAAGAATTTCTTTCAGGGAAGGCATCATTAACTGGACGTTTGGCAATATGTTCATCTTGCAATTTGGACCCAGCATATTTTTGATACCCTTCATCACTTGGCCCATGAGCAGAAGACTTGTGTGATTCCGGAGAATATTGCTGCCTATTGACCTGTGAACGGATTGAAAGTTCTGCAGCTGCTCTGGCAGCCATACTTGCAAGCTCTGCAGATTCAGCAGCTGCCTGTGCAGCAGCGGTAGCATCCTTAAATTCCATATTGTAATTCTTCCTACCCAAAGAAAAAGCATTGCCTTCCCCAGAATATGAATGCCTGGATTCTCTCTCGTCACTCCCAGTTCCTATAAGACAGAAGCCCATAAATCCACTTTGAGAAAGAGTAGATAATAAGAAATTGGCCCCATTTAAAACCTTGAATGAGTAAGAATTTAACATCTTTAAATGGATGCTTCACATACCTGACGATCCCGCTTGTGGATGAAATGTGCCAAATGTAGCAAACTTTTTGGCGTCAGCATTTGCAGAATCAAAATTTTGGGAGTGAGGTGATAATCTAGTGTTGTGATCATAAAAATTTCCAGATACATCATGCCTTGCATCACGTTTAACTGGAGCTTGAACATTTGGAGGAGGTCTGCTGTCATCGTGATTAGGTGGAGCTTGGACACGAGGCTCCACAAATAATTTACTGGCATTCTCAAAATTGCTTGGTCCATTCTGATAAAATATTTGAAAATGATATTAGTAAACACCAAAACGATTAAAACAATGAAAGGCAGTGGTGGTTACTTTGGAACTTTTACATTGGCGACACAGTATGCTCTATGATAATGTCACACAATGTATGGACCAATTTGAAATGAGCACATCTTACCAGCAAATCCTCAGGGGGCCTTGTATCTTTCTCGTCTAATGAGTTAGGATCCCATTTAATGTTATGTTCCTCAGCAATTGCACTCAAAATTTTGATCTTGGTCTGAACATCAGGTGCTTTGGCAGATAATTTCTCAACCAACTGAATAGAACGACATTAAAAAATAAGCAGTGACATTAAACCCTTGATCTTTGACAGAGTTTGTTACCCTCTGTAATTCCAATCAAGAATAGTTAATCATGCCGTCCAGAAACTTACCATGCGACCTACACCACAATCTGGACGTAATTCAGCAGCGGCAGTGCTAAATTCTTTTCCATATTTAGCTGTAAAATGTTTGCGGATTTCTGTGAGCTCAGGAACGTCTGCACATCTTGGAGATGCAAATATTACACTTGAAATTGCTTCCTTCAGATCAATGGGACAGTTTCTGGAAAAAATATGAAATAGATCAGCACAAAGCAAGATCTCAAAACTCAAGAAATAAGAAGTTTGGCAGTAAGACCAACTAAGACAACATTTTGAAAATATTATCTTTCTAACTACAGGCAAGAGAAACCTTTATACACCCAACACCTCACAGTTAAGATCATAATGCTGAACTTTACTTCTAATAGAATGGTGAGTCAGCTATCAATCTAATTTAAAGATCTTATACTAAATCTACAAGACTGTAATTCATGTCTCACTCAAAAGAACACTAGAGGTAGATAGATACATAACAGCCAAATGATTTAGACAGGACCGTAACCCAACATAAAAAGTCTCTCTCTCTTTACTGGCCTTAAGTTACGCACAGTTATGATCTTCTACATTGACATACATGTTTCTAGCAGAACAAAGAAACTTAGATCTCTCAAATTCTGAAGAAAATGCTTTTATCCACTTGCACACACTTATTCACCAATTTTTTGTGTATGTAATTATGCATGCTAACAAGAAAATGCTGAGGTCACTCAAAATAACTATTATTTTTTTACTCGTTTACATACTTTTGCGACTCTATCACTGGTAAGCGTGCCACAATAAGTTCACAGTATATCTCAATAAGTTCATATGCTGCCATTGTCTTCTCCTCCCTGTCAACATGTTCAACCTGAGGTGCAGGACAAAAAGAAAAGTCACCAAAAAAGAGAAGAAAAAGAAGAAGACAGTGCAACAAATGAAAAAGGAGTTGAGAAAAAAGAAAAAGCATACAGTTTCTATTACCATAAAAACCTTAGGAAAGGACAAATCACAAAAACATGGATTTAATTTACCTTTAAGGTAAGACATCAGAAGCAAAGGGTCAAAGCATAAAGTTAATATTGGCTAATTTGCTACTTAGCCTTATAAAAGAAAAATTAATGGCCTCAAATATAACACTTATAAAAGTGGACATATCTTGGTCCTGATTGATTTAATACTGCTTGTGCTGTCAAAGCCAAGAAACTGTATACTTCATATACACTAAATATTTCCTTCCAAAATGCAACTTTCGATTAAGATATCCTTCTCTCAATTGAAAAATGAGCATGTGAATACTGCAGTACTGAGATATACTTTTGACCCTTGCAATTTGGCCTAGTATGATTTTCATCCCTAAAAGTTAAAAGTTCCAATTTAGTCCTTAAAAAATTTAAATAGTAGCAATCTAGTCCTCTCATCCATGGCACTGGAAAAAATTACTGACATGGCAAACGGAAAGATAAGCTGGCACATCAATATTCAATAGTATATGTGGCATGTGAAATGACCATATGGTATATGCTGTGCCATGTCAGCAATTATATAAAACTATTTAGTTCTTTATTTTTTCACTTTTACTAAAAGAACAAAAGCTCCCTCTTTCTGTCTTTGAGTACCTCGACACCAATCTCAGGAATTTCATCACTTCCCCTGCAAGTGCCCCAATCCAAGACCCCTCTGTCACCCCTCCCTCCTGCCTTGGTCCAGAGCTTTGTCTATGAGTTCTGCAAGGACCAGTCCCATTACCACTCCCATGATGTTCTCTACCGCAATCCCAAGCCCCAGAATGTGAGTGCCACCAAGGATGAGGGGATCCTCAAGATCACCAATATCAGCCTCAATTGCACTTTTACGCTTCTGCCTTTCTCTTTTTCTTTTTTCCTTCTTTTTTTTTTTAACCTCTATTTTGTGGTTAAGAAAATAGAGGAAAATGAAAGAAAAGAGTTTTGTTGCCTGAGTCCAATTGGGTGCGGTGTAGTGGTGTAGTGGAGGAGTGAGGGGGAGTGTGAGAAGGGGGGTTGAAGGTGGAGAGAGAGAGAGAGGTACAGTGGCACTGTCAATCAACCCTTGTTGCACATCAGTAAAGTGGAATAAAAGTGAGGTGCATAGTATTACTCAATCTACTAATATGCCACTTCATCATTCTGTTTGTCATATCAGCAATTTCCCTTGATTTGAGGAATGGAACGTCTAAATGCCATCATTTAAATAATTTAAGGACGTCACTTAAGTACAACGCTTTTAATGTCAAGGATAAAAATCAAACCTAGGTCTAATTTCAAGGTCCAAAACTGTATTTCACTAAATAATGCAAAGTTTTCAATCCATCTTATTCACAAGTTTGCACCATTCCTTACCATAGAAGTTTCTCTTAGATCTTTGGGAGTGCTTAATTTTTCTTTCTTTTTCTTTTCCCCTTTTAAATGCAATTCTACCACAATACATTCACCATTCATTGCCCCGCTCAGATTATTACAATCACCAGTACCGTCAGACACGCAGCTAAAGAGCTTGATTATTTTAACACAAACAATACAATCTAATTGAGAAAATAATATCCATACCAATGATAGTCAACCAAACTAAAACTCAACCTGCATAGACCGACTCCAAAAGAACCAAAAATGATGAATAAACTGTAAAAAGCATACTAGAATTCATACTATCATAACAGTAATTAGATGTCAGCGAAACTCAAACCCATAGACAATTCTACACGAAGAAGGATCTGAATCACATACTCGAATTCTAGCGGTCCGGTCCTGCCCAGACTCGAGCAATTGGGCTACATCCCTCTTTAGGTGCTTCAGCTGTGCTTCCCTCTTATTCCTCAACAGCTTTATGCGCGATACCGCAAGCTTCAAGGCTGTTTTGCTGCATCAAAAACCAACTAGTCTAAATTCAACAAATTCTCATAAATACATCTCAATCAAACAGTAAAATCCGAAATCCCTAGAAAATAAAAATAAAAAGAAAAGGACAAACATGGCTTTGATTCAAGAGAGAGAGAGAGTACACAACAAAGAATCCATTCAATATTTAATTGGCAACCCGATTCATTAACTCCAAACCTTCTTTTCCTTTCCTACGATTTCTCGGAAAACAAACAGAGGTTGAAAATCTGCCACACACACACAAAACAAGAAAGTGAAATTACCATTTGGCGGGCTTGAAACTCTTATGTAGCATAGTTATCCAAAGTTTGAGACCGAAATTCAGATCCCTGGAGTTGCAGAGCAAAATTGGCAAAAATTAGGGTTCTAATCCGACGCGAAAGGGACAGAAAATGAGATTTTGATTTTTTGTAATGATACCTTTAATAACGGAATTTAAACCGAGAGATCTTTCTTTCTTTCTTAGATAGGAAGAAAGTAGGAAACGGAATCGATGGGACTACCGCGGCGGAATTGAATTCCAATGGAAACAGAAGGACTACGGTATAGGAAGGTGCAAGGAAACCAATCCTGGTGTTGACTTTTCTATTTGACCACACAAGTCATAGCTGTTAGGGATTTGGCTTAGGCCATCAAAAAAAATTTAAAATTTTTAAAAATAATAATAATTTTGAATTTGTATATATATAGGTCAAAAAAGGAATTAAATTAAGGGCCCAACTTTAATGAAAGTTGAAGGCAAGTACCATGCACTAAAGTAAATACTTGGTGAAGACTGAAGAGGTTGAGTTCTGTTGTAATTCCTCGAATAATTCAAAAGTTTAATTAAGAAATTTTAAAGTTGAGACTTGTCAAATTGCATAATAATCTAAGGGATCAAGATTCACGACAATTTCTCAAAATTGTCGATCAATTTTTTTGAAAATTTCAGCCGTTAAAGAGATCTAATGGCTCAAAATTAAACATCAATTTTTTTAACGGATGGCATATATTCCCGAGGCTTCAAAATTTTCCCTCGAAAGTGGAAAATAGGAAATGAATTAAAATGCTTCTTCTTTTTTTCATCTCTTTCTCAACAAAAAAAGAAAAAAAAAAACCACCACAAAGCTTTAACATTTTGCAGATGTTTCTGACGGCAACTTGTATTTCTAAGGTAGAATCTAAGAAAAACTACCGAACAAGACAACACTATTGAACTGGTATTTCTCTTTTGAGTAATTTGTTCATTTTCACTGTTTATTTTAATCTTTTTGTGGGTTTCCTGTGTATGAGTGTAGGGTTATTTTACTGCAATTTGTTATTTATTGTTTGTATAGGCTTGGGGTTTGCTGTGTATGGGTTTGGGGTTTGTTGTGTACGGTTACTTCCCATTAGAGAGAGAGTTGATGAGAGCTTGCTTCACATAAAGATGGTGAGAAGTGACTTCTGAGCTGAACGAGAGAGGAAGAAAGAGAGAGAAAGGTAAAAAATAATTATTTTAATTTAATATAGGAGAGAATAACTGAAATTTTGAAATTCAACCTCGGGAATATATGATATCCACTAAAATAATGGGTGTTATATTTTGAGCTATTAGATCTCTTCAATGATTGAAATTCTCAAAAAAATCGACTGATAATTTTGAAAGAAAAGCCGGAGATCTTGATCCTGCAAAGCGATTGATCAGCAAACATTAATTTAACATTTCTTTAGTCATAAATTTCTTACTCCCAGCCCATACGCAACGACGGTGTGATTATCACGTCCGTTAATGTCATGAATTATGATGGCGACCAAAGGTTCACCAAAAGAAAAGAAAAAAAAATGTTTTTCAATTTGCTAAACGCCATTATTGTTGATTAAAATACTCAATCGTTCATTGGAATTAGGCAACCTGCGTTGACCCATCAATTTATGTGCTAAAATCTACGCATAAAGCTCTCAATCTGCTGAGGGGTTGTCCTGGTCTATTGTGACAACATTTTCATCAGTCATCATCATATGTGTAAATTTCCGCCGTCTTCGTCATTTAGTGTTGGTATGATATCATTTATAACGATGTAAGAAAAATACTAACTACATCTTGCAATTGAAGTTTTTAAAAATAGTCTTAGCATAATAATAAATTAATTTTTATAATTTATATATCTTTGTAAGATATATAAATCTTTTTAATGTATCCTAAAGGTTACTTCAAAACATTTTTCTTGCTAGATTGGTTATTTGAAAACATCCAACGCGTCTAGGAGTTGTTTGGCTATTATTATGTTGGGTGCTTTTAGGTATCATTCACATCAAGGATTATATATTGCCTAGTTGTCAATTGAAAAGTATGCTTCACCTGCTTTCTATTTTGGACTCTTTAGGAGTTCATAAGTAGTTTCAATCTGCACCGTTCCTTAGATTCTACCATATCATATTGTATTGCAAGATATGAAGAGCCCCCTCTCCCCCCCCTTTTTTTAACAACTTGGTTTTTTTTTTTGTTTTTGGGGAGGGATATGGAACTTCTATTGACACGAATATAAAACTCTTACATCACTGAGCATACAGCTCTAAAAAATCATAGTAAAAAACTATAAAGGTTACAAAGTCATAAAAATGGCTTTAAGTTTCCGCTAACCTAGTACAATTACATTTAATGAACAGTTCTACTTCGTACATACTAGATTTAAGACATAAGTAGCCAAAATATAAAAATAAAAATAAAAACAACTAAAAATCCAGCAATAAGAGTTCAGCCCCCACATCGATTTATTTCATCCTCAACCCCGAAGGCCAGGACAAACAAAAAAATAAAAAACAAAACAAAAACCCCACAAGTAGTAGTGGAGGAGTACGACATCGTAAATATCCCTTCGGAAGACACGCATTAGCGGAAGAAGACGATCAAATTTAAGGTTGAAAAGACTAGATCTTAATCTAAATCTAGATCTACAAACTAGATTTAGAGCAACCTGCCAGAAATAGAAACTAGAGGAGCCTACAGAGAGATACCGAACACTGCTACATGAAAGGGGAGGAGGGAAGATCTAGATCTAGATCTAGATCTTCCCTCCTCTTGAAATTCTTCTTGGTGTAGTCTAAAAGAAGAGAGAGAGAGATATAAATTCTAGAGAGAAGGTATAACAACTTGGTTACTTGCAAGATATAAAGAACCCACGTGTATAAGTGTATTAGCTAGTGAAAAATATTAAATTTTAAACTTGAAGAAAGTTTACATGCCCTTTCAAATTACCGTCAAAGTGACAATGTCCTCCCAAACTTTCAATTGTGACAATGTCTCTTCCTTCCAAATAACCAAAAATTGACAATGTTCCCCCAATGACGAAATTACCCTTAGTAAAGATAAAAACAAAAATACTAAAACTTTTTTTTTAAAAAAAAAACCTAAACAAATAGCAACAAAAAATTCCAATCGGTGGCCAAAATTAAAAATAAAATAATTTCATTTTATAAAAAAATAAATTTTTTTTTCTTATAAAAAATGAAAATTTTCGTTTATTTTTATTTTTATTTTTGTTTTATAATTTTTTTAAAATAAAAATTTCTGTTTAAATAAATAAATTTTCGTTTAAATAAATAAAACTTTTCATTTTTTAAAACAATTTTTTAAAAATCTTTAAAAAAAAATTCTGTTTATACAAAAACTTAAAAAATTTCGTTCAAAAAAAAAAATCGTTTTAAAAAAATTATTTTTAAATTAAAATTTTTTGTTTTTAAAAAATTTATAATTAAAAGTTTAGAATTAAAAGAACCTTATTAATTGGATAATAATTTGAAAAGTATAGATAGTAATTTGAAAAGTAGGTGGACTTATGAGTAATTCACTTTTAATGCATGCAATGACTTTGGGTATTGCCTGCACACAACAAGCTCAAATGATTTGACAAGTTGATTCGGGCTTTTTGTCTTTTTATTCTTTCATTCTGTTTATGTTTTTGGTCACAGAGAGAGAGAGAGATATATGTCTTGCAAACTATGGCCAGAAAGATGGCAGAATCAAAATTTGAATTCTACTAATCTAGATGATTTTAATGATTAGCGAATAACTTTGAGCGGAAGAAGCATAATGCTTTTCTGGTCAAGAGCCTTTCTGTTATGGCCATGCTCCTAGAACGCCCCCACTAATTGGATTCTAATGCGACAGAATTGTTCCCACACACAGGGCTTCAACTAAAGCAGAAACATACATACATACATATATATATATATATATATGGTGGAGACTGGAGACAGCCACTTCGTGGGCTTTATCTTGTATTGGACTCATTTATATAGGTCCTCTAAAATCAACCTTAAAACCTGTTTATTGTTTTCATTAAAAAAATAAAACTGTTTGCAGAAGCCATTGCCCACAAACAAGTCTCTTAACTTAGTACCAAGAATGCTATAAGCCACGTTTTTGTTTCTTTTTTTGTTTTTAAATATCGGAGAACCTCTACAAGGCTCTGCAGAGTAAACCTCGGTCCCGTGTACCGCACCCTCAGAAGTTTTCGTACATGAAATTAGGTAAATCGCTAGCTTTTTATTTGGAGCTGTAAACTCAAGGGATTGTTCACACCCGAGAAGTGTTGAATCTTGAACCTTAATGGGAGCAAACCTCCAAGACCAAGGCCTTCACCACTTGAGCCAATCTCTTGGGGTTCAAGCCACATTTTTATCTTACCATTATTACATTGAATCAGCTCTATTTAAAAATTTTAAAATATATATATTGATGCTCAAACTACGTTTTTATCCATAATTCTCAACCAACCCTTATACTGTTATACTAGTTTTTGTTAAAAATGTGAGATAGTAATAAAATAAAAATGTGATATATAGCATTACTCATAAAAAATAATAATAATAAAATTTAAAAATAAAAATAAAAATTGAAGCACTTGTTGACACTGCCATCTGCTGCATTAGCAAAATGAGATAGCGGTGAGATGTAAATGCAGCTAATAGTGTATAACAAGAGTTTTCTTTCAAATTGGTTGGTTGAAATATATTTATCTGACGCATGTCCTTAAAGCTAAAACATGTAATTCTTACATGCATTTTTAAAAATACTGTAAAGACAAATATTTGTTTAATAAACTAAATTAAAATAAATGACTTCAACCCAGTTTAACGTATGTATACTGAAGATACTAATATCTTGCTTATCACAATTCGTCCTCCCCTAAGAACGAATTCCTCATGTATGGGCCGAAAACAACATAAAACATCACCCTCTCTCGCTTGTATCGGAAATGTTTTGTTCATTCTATCATTATATGCACATCCCAACAATGACACCACCGTCCCATGCATTATGCATACATCTCGAAGAAAAAGCCTCACATCAAGAATAGATATATTTCTTTTGTACACTAGTGACTTCAAAATCCGAGAAGCTCTCAAGTCAGAGCTCAAGATTCGTGTTAGCAAATTGGCTCATTAAGATGGCGAGATCCATACCATGAACCATGGTAGGCATGGCTGTCTCATAAGGACACTCCCAGGAAAATCCGACCTTCCCAGACTTCTGTACTCTCTTTATGCAGCTCTTAAACTTCTCATGACATTTTACTTTGGCCAAACCTGCAAAACCCATATTTCATTAATCACAAAAACAAGGAAACACATATTTACCTGACCTAACCCCTAAAAGAAAAGGGAAAAATCTAAAAATCAACAGAAACAGAATAAACGCAAGAAGATTGAACAAACTCTTGAGGGCACAGAAAATTGGACGTCCCTAATAATATGATTCATGATAAAATGTCATCATATTTTCACTTCTCAAATCTTTTAATAGTTACAAACAACCAACCATTTCAAGCAGGTGGATAGGAGGGCATAAAATACCCAAACAAGTTATGTCGGCCAGTAATGCTCCCCTTTTATCCTTCCTTGCTTAATATTTAAGAGACACAAATATTAGGGGAAAAAATCAAATGGCATGATTCTTCAAGTAACATGGAAACCTCCAACTTTCAAAATCCAACAGGATCAAGCAAACAACATACCAATCCACTATGAAGCTCCAAGCCTCCAACTCTAAAGTTTATTTTCTTTTTTTCAATTGAAACCAGATGCAAAGCACAATAAACCATAAATTTTATGACAAGTACTCAATACCTTCCAAAAGCTAACATTCTGTTCAATGACTCAAAAGTCAGGCATATGAACTTTTAGCTTGTGAACCTATCTTCTTACTGCTGCTTCTTAATATGGAACATTTCAACTTTTTTCCTCCAACAATACTTACCATTCAGAGATATATATATATATATATATATAACACAACCAAATCCATTTTAATCATCACTACTTGTATCAAAAATCTAAACTAATAGAAAATGGTAATTTTAATCACTTAACTATTATTATGAAATCCCCCTCATCTCTGGGCTAAGAGTTTATGCCTAACCTTAAAAGCTAAACTTTAAATGTCAGAATTCAAATTTCGGACAATCTCTTCTGATACCATTGATAAATTACTACTTATCTCAAATATCTAAGCTGGGAGAAAAGATTAAAGTTTTGCAGTTCTTATAAGTGGCACCAATCAATTACATGAAACAACCATAACAATGCAATTGAGACCTAATTATGCTCGAATGGTTATATTTCTACAATGCCAAGACGATAAAACAGGTAGCCAACACATACTAATTTCCTCTTTCAGCAAGAACTACTCATATTTCACACTACAATATCGGCACACATATTTATATTTATGCGTGCAAATCCATTTGATATGTAGGAATACCGTGTTTATCGACACATTCGTCATGAAGTTTGCAACAAGCGTCGAGATCGTCGCACGGTTTTTCTCCGGGACAACCGGTCCACCCTACTCCGCAGTACTTCCCGTATCGGATTCCAACGTCTAAGATTTAAAAAATTATAGAAAAAAGAACGAATTTATTGATTATATAAATAATAAATATGTTATAGAGAAATTTTCGAGAATGCAGTCAATGCAATGTGGAAGGATATGGATCGGACTCACTGTCACAATTCATGGCGACACAGGTTCTGCTACATGTCACCTGCCGTTCAAGAAAATAAATAATTTGAGGTTTTCAGCACTTAATTTTTAGATCCAACGCTTTTTTCTGCAATTTTTCTTGGGAAACAAACAGAAAGAGAGAAACCTGACTTTGGAGTTATTGATGGAGCACTCGGCAACGACGGTGAGGAGGGTGAAAACGAAGGCGAATGCCGCGGAGACACGCGTCCGAGAGGGGGCGTCGGCACCACGCGGCATTTTCCGCTCACGAAACAGGTGTCGTTCGCCGTTTTCCTCCTTCTGGTTCGTCTTTCTAACGTCGTCGTTAACTTCTGCGGTCTTTATTCTATTCTATTCCAAATTCTCCCGGGGAGGGCATATCCGCCCAGATAGCGGGCGTGGAACCGGCCTACTAAATAGCCATAGGCCCATAAGTCTAGGTTCAAGAGAACGGCCTGGGCCCCGGACCGTGTGCCTGCAAGCTGCAATCATGGCTGTTGTCATTTGTGGTCGTTAAAATTTGTGGTTTTTTTTTTTATTAAAAAATAAATACATTAACAAACAACTCAAAATATAAAACACTTCAAAAATATAAAAATAATGTTTAATTCTACCTCACATAAAAACATTTTGTTCAAACTAAAAACAAAAACTACATTAACATAGCTACAAGGGTGGGTTTGGCGTTGCAATTTATAGATCAAACATGCGACTTTAAATCAAATTACAAAATATGTATCATTTTGAATACGTTTATTAAAAGATTGCAATTTGAAAATGTAAAAACATACATTTTCAAATCACAGGTAAAGGAATGTGTTAGGAATGTGTTTTAAAAACGCACGAATTTAAAAAGCCTAACAGTATCTTAAAAACCTCTAGCATTGTCTTAAAAAATTATATTTTCAAATTACACATTTTTAAACTGCAAACCTAAACATAAGACATAAAAGACATTGTCTTGGCTTTCTTCCTTTCTTTCGAGGTATAATAAAACCTTGTTTTTCAAAGTTTAATAATTGGGTTTTGCATGTATGTTCTTTTCTTTTCTTCTTTTTTCTCTTTTTTTTCTTCTTCTTTTTTTTTTTTTTTAACATCTCCAAATAAGGGAAGGAGAGTGAAAAATTTAAACTAGCAACTCCTGCTTCATGAGACGTAGTTCTCAACCGATTGAACTATCTCTTAAAAACTAGATAGATCAATTTCCTGCCCTTCTCTCTACCCCTCATCCCCGATCTCCACCCTCTCCTTTGATCTACAAACCTCACCTCAAGGAGCAAACAAACACTGATATTATCAGACATTGGAAATCATAGAGTGAAAGTTGCATAAAGAATTCCCAACACCAAGAACAAGTAGCAGACAGAATAACACCTTACTATCTATGTTCTCCCCAGTAGCGGGACAAGAATCCCTAGATCACCCCCCACAAACCACTGTAAAACATCAGGTATAGAGAATTGGAGAAATATGTTGGGAAATGCTAGAACAGAGAAATGTAATGAGTTTGAAGTAAAACAGCAAATCAATACATGTGTATCATATTCATTCATCAGCAGCAGTAGCTTCCAACAAAGATAACAAAACAACAGGAAGGTGCATAAGAATTTATTTCAAACGCATAAATTATTAATGCTACCAGAGATTCCAACTGACTTCTCAGCTTCAAAAATTTGGAAGAACAAAAATTTCAATGCAGGATTCCCGCAATTCCGATCACCAAAAAAACAAGAGAAACTTACAAATACAAACCCCTTAAACGGTGGTTATTCTCAGACATGGTAACCAGTGAAAGTAAAACCCCTTCCCACAATCTCACCAGCACAAAACCATGCGAAGCATTCCAGCCCAAACAAAGCAGCAATGCCAGCATCTTCGACCTTCAGCTCCTGCCTGTTCTTCCATATATGCTTGACGTAATCAAGTTCCTTCCAAAATGACTCGTAACGACCAGGAATACTGTACAGAACAGGAAAAAAAAGTCAAATAAAGTTACAGACTGTATAAATCCCAATGAAAGCCACACAATTTCACTGAGTATACATGGCATGCATTTACGATGTTCATTTTTCACCTAAATAGTTGATAAGTTAGTCACATTTTTTTGCATGGGGCAGCATTTGAAAAATAGAAAGAAAAATTACAACTCTACTTTTTTTTCCTGGGTAATTGCAACTCCATTTAAAAGAGGTGAAGATTGTATCAAACAAATTGTCATTGATTGGTCCTCCCAAGCACAATCTAAGGCAACCTGAGTATGAGAAACACGATAAAACCATTTTCATGATTTGGATCCTCATAAAACAGAAAAAATGTGTATCATGATTTCAACATCTGCCCCAGAGGTTTGCCCAACCATTCTTCCAAACCAAAACACATTGATACTTCCGAGTTCAACTGTGAGGTATAAGCTATGCCAGAGCCTTGCACCTCATTGTAACTAGAAATCACTTCACATGCTTCATAAACATTTTGCTGACGCAAAAATTGTTTCCAAAATTTTCCGCACAGGGAACTGATAACCAAAATGAGAAAATGGAACAGTAGAAAGCAATATGATCCATTCTATGGCAATCATCTAAGCCCTTTCGAACCTACTCTTCTCCTTCTTGAGTAATGCTACAAGTTCCTCTTGTATCCCTCCAAGAATGATGTAATTCTTAAAATAATCATTGTACTTGTGATTGATCATTATAAATGGTGATTTTAAGAGCTACATCATTCTTTAAGGGACACAATAGTGACACAAAAGAGGGACTTTTAAAATTACTCCTCCTTATTACCAACATCCATGATGGCAAAGGAAAAAATGGCTCTAATGCCAAGTCAAACTTACATCTTAATTATGTTCATTTCTTTTCTTTTTTCTCAATGTGAAAGCCTTAACTGGGCAAAGGAAGAATAAAGTATGAACAGGCGTTAGTATCTCAAAAATAAATTACAAAGTAGAGATTATATTTCCATATAAGTTTCACAAGCATCTAATCTTCTAAAATTGGCTGTTATGATGGAAGATGACAAAAAAAAAAATTTTGATAAGTAAAAGATGACAAAATTGTAATAAGATACTGCAATTCCTTGCTCAAAATGCTCAGACTGGACATTTCTATGACAGGCAGTATGCTCTTATTACAAAGAAAGGCAACTCAAGTCTACCAAACAAAACAAAACAAATCTTTACCATTAGAACCCTTTCATAGAAAGAATTTGGTCGGACCAACTAATGATGGAAAATTCAAAAGTTAAACAGCAACATGTTGCAATTATCTATTTCTTACCCAATCCTAGTCTATGCTCTTAAATTTGATAAGACAAACCGGTGATTGTCCTCGGATAAAATTTTTTGATTGGGTGTCAATTAAAGATTGCTGATAGGTCCTTTGATCCTCTGATCCTCGGGAAGACAGAAATATTAGTGAAATTTCATCTTAGATGACTAGTAAAGGCTGGAAGGAACTATGAAGTATGCTTGTGGGCCACATTGAGCTTCTTTTATGGAGACAAGATCTTCACTACAGAAATTAACTGAAGTGCATTGATTCATCAGCTTTTGAACAATGGCTTGAATAGTTCAGCTATAAATTACGTTACTGGCCATTTCAATTAACCAATTTTGTATGCCTGGGAATTAAAGATGTCAAAGCCACTGAATCAATGCACTTCAAAATCTTCACTTCCCACCTTCAAGATTATCGTCTTCATAAAAAGAAGGTAAGAATGGTTTCACCAGTCCTCAAAGTGTTTGTATAGTTCTCAAACCTTATTGGTGACCCAAGATGACAGTTGCCAAAAGCATCATTCATGAGAGGGTTAAAAGACTATTCAAAAGCAAATAATTGAATTTAACGCCTTATTTACAAACACCTCATTGCATTACATTAACATGTGTCGAAATAATAGGAATGTGGCCAGAAGAGGAAAAGAATATCAATTATAAGGGTAGTATGAAAACAAATTATAACAAAAGAAAGGAAAATTGGTAGTCAAACAAGCCCAAGAGCACAATGGTGGGTGCTAGAAGGTCGGTGCGTTTGTATAAACCTGAGGATTCCAAAATTTCATAAGTCCATGTTCCCCAACATATTGAAATTACATAAAAGGATCCCAACAATTAGGAATAAATTAAGACCCAAAAATAACAAGGTTTACAGCAAAACAAAATTAAGTGGCTTTGTTTGTGTTAGAGATGCCATCTTAAGGTCCTAAGAACCAATAAGTGAAAGCCCATACTTTCCTTACAGGCTGGTTTGCATAAGTTTGAAACTTGTCACTGGTTCTTGAGGACAAGTTATATAAGTAAAGGAAGTTCATTAAAAGGGGCATAACCTAAGTACATAGGAAGTATACAAGAGAAAAACACAGCATATCTTGTGATGTTTACCATATCCTATGTAACTATAGTGCCCATCATATACAGGATCTTACCATCTAAAGTTTGCAAATGCCCGATAAAGCCAATAACAAGCACCTTATCTAAGAGCAACCATAAGCAACCTATAGATACCATACATTTGTTGTGAGTGAATTAATATTCTCCTCCAAAGAAACACACCAAACTCCTACTTCACTTATTGATACATGCATATCATCATATATGCACTACGACTAAAGCCACTAGAATATGCTTAATAATTACTAGTTTTAAAGAATCTAATTTGATTGAAGTTAAGACTTATTTACAACATTCTATGGTAGTATTTTATCATTGTGTTTGACAAATCTGCAAGTAGTTGCTTCATTTTAGAGCTAGAATGCTAATATCCTTGGTGCCTAATTTTAAAATGCCTTTGAACTTTCTATATCAAGGCACACAATACATCACGCAGAGGAGTGTGAAAAAAAACTCCAAAAAACCAACCAGATGAAAAGTAACATCAAATACCAAGACAACAGGGGTACAGGAACTACAACCTAGCAAGGCGAGTGTAAAACAATTGCTTAGACAAGAGGTTGCATTTCTCCACTGTAGGTGGCTCCTGAATGTATTGCTTGTTCTGTTCCAACAACTGCTTGTAGTAAGCACCTCCATGCTTTGAGACAAGCTGAGACGCTTGACAAGCCTTAGATTGCAACTGCCGCAACTTCGACGCCATCAACTTCCCAAATTAAGTCTAATCAAATAAACCAATATATAATTAAATACTCAGCCAAAAATATCATTTCTAAACCACAAAAAGGGATATATTATTGCATAAATCAATGGCTCTGTTTGTTAAACTTTTGTTTTATTTCTTTTGTTTTCTCTTCTCAAAACAAAAACACTAACAAACAACTCAAGCTCAAAGCACTCCTAAAAACACAAAAACGCTTTTCACCTTTATGTCATATCAAGAACACTTATTCAAACCAAAAACAAAAAAAAAACACCCCCAAATCACATTAACAAACAGAACCATTGAATTTCACACCAACTGAATACTACTTGATTATTCAAAACATAGCAAATAAATAACTAAACCAAACTGAGCCATATACTTGAAAACAAAGTTCTAAAAAAACTAAGCTCAAATTACTGAATAAAACGAGCTTTTAAACTTCCAAATCCTAACATTTTCTCCATTTCTTCCTAGAAAGCTATGGAAGCCCAAATTCAAATAATACCAACTAAAAAAGACAGCCAACATGCACAAAACACAAAATCCCATCGCCATTCTAGCTTTTCAATAAGACCAGCAAGGAAAACAAGCCAACACCAACACAGATAGGACCAGCAATCAAAGTTTATTCACTCATCCACAACCTTTCACGGCAAGAATACCAGTCTCGTGCCCAAAAGAACATACGCTTCAATCCCTAATCACTTCATGTTCAACATAAACCGGGTATTAATCCAAAACCACAGAGTACCACAAAGCACAAACCGCATTATACAAACCCCATCAAATTAGACCCATGAACATAAGCTCCAAAACACATGGGGATCTGCCAAAAAGCAAAAGATCTAAAACGGAAAAACAGCAATCCAAGAGACACAACTGAAATGCTCATACATAGATAGCATACAATCAACGAAGTTTGTAAATCTCCAGTGCAGATGAAATTAACTGAAAATATTTACCTTCTGTTGCTCTCGATTACAACGCAAGCGCAAATACAAGGAAACAGGGACAAGGATTTCGCTTCTGTAGCCGCTGGGAGGTCTGCGGAGTGCGAGAGAGAAAGAGCGAAAATGTATAGGGATTTGACGGAGGGTTTACCGTGGACGCTTTTTTCTTTTTCTTTTTCTTTTTAGATTGCAATTAATGGCAATTTGGAATGCAATTACGGAAAAATTAAATTTATTCATTATATTGTACTTTAAATTACATATATATCACCTCGAATAGGTAATTTAATCGGTTTAGGATTCAAACCACGTCTAATAAAGCAGAAGTCTCGACTTCAAATCCTCTTCACTCTCTTATACAAACATGTCAAAAAATAAATAAATAAATAAGTTACATATATATCATAAATAAGAAATTATGAAGCGGAGGTCAAGTTAAAATCCTCCTCCTATGGACATATATCAAAAAAAAAAGAAAATAGGTCAAACAAATTATTTATTTTTGATATATTTGAAATTTAAAATAATTAAGAAAATTGTTACACATTCATCTTCTGCTCAACTTTTTTTTCAATTTACCATTTAATCTATGAGACCTGAATGTGGTCTTACATGTTTAATGGCAGATTTGTCAAATCTTTGTGCTAAAAAATAAAAAAATAAACATTTCTCGATAACTATACCACGTATCACATACATATGGCACATGATATGTCAAATGAGAAGAACATGACATTAATTTGTTGGTCTGATACAGTATATTGTTGAAAAAGAGCAAAATGGGAGGATTAATTGAATCGTTATGAATTTTTATTGTACCTAACGGAATATATAATATTACGTTATTTTAAAATGAAGTGATAAGATATTTATTATATTGCAATGTATAGTAAAAAAATTTCAATTTTTATAATTATTTGAATAGAAATATTATTGCATAACTCTTTTTTGTTTCATGTAATGTTGATTCTACTCCATATTCAATTTTAATTTAGTATATCATACAAGCTTAAGTGCAATGAAAAATACCATTCAATCTCAAATGAGCACCATCTACCCACGATTAAATCGTACAAAATTTTCATGCACAATATGATAATTTTAAACTTTTCATCAAAAAGTCTTGTGTTCAATTGAGAATACATGTTACTCTGCAATTTTCATAGGCTAAATACACATAAGATATATTGTTTAGGAGTAAATAAGGTAGTTTAATCGGCTAAGACTACACCTAAAAAAATGGAAGTCACTAGTTCGAATCTTTCTCTCCCCTCTTGTACAGACATATAAAAAAAAAAAAAAGAGTAAATTTGAAATAATAATAATAATAATAACGGTTTAAAAATGTAAAAACATAGGTAAAAAAGTACAGTTCTAAAAATGCATGCTTTTAAGGGCCTAATCGTAATTCTCTTGAATGATTAATTACATTTTTAGAATTCATATTTACGGTTTTAAAATTACCATTTAAAAATATATATATATATATACTTAGCTAAAGCAGCACTCGGAGGGCCTGTTTGGATTGCATTTGAGAAGCTTAAAAG
This sequence comes from Carpinus viminea, assembly GCA_013348765.1. NCBI lineage: Eukaryota > Viridiplantae > Streptophyta > Magnoliopsida > Fagales > Betulaceae > Carpinus > Carpinus viminea. The sequence continues at coordinate 14,575,745 of CP054667.1, forward strand.
TGCTTTTAATACTAAAAAATTCAATTTGAAGAAAAAAGTATTTATTTGGTTAAAAAAATTAAAACGCTTTTAAGGGTCAAAAAAACTTAAAAAAGTCAAAACACAACACTTAAAGGGTCGGTTTAGAATTGAGTTTAAGAAATTTAAAACTGCTTTTAACACTAAAAATCCCATTTGAAGAAAAAAGTACTCATTTGGTTAAAAAATTTAAAGCATTTTTAAGGATAAAAAAAGTCTAAAAAAATCAAAACACATTTTTGACAAAAGCTTAAAAATGAAGTTTTTGCTTAAAAGTATTTTTTTACTTAAAAGTTCTATTTCTCAAATGTAATTCCATGCTCTCAATAGGAGAATGAATTTGAGATAAGGAAATGGATTTGAAAAATAATATTTTGAGGTAATTTTAAAATTATGGTTAATAGATGAGATGCATTCCTCTCCCTTTTTAAGTTATTTAACAAAGCAATGCAATTCCCTCCAACCCGGCCCATAATTAGAAAGACCAGATGGGCTTAGTCAAAAAAAAAAAACTATACAGCCCAATATTAAGTAAGAACCAGGCCTAATTTTTTTGTCATGAGTTGGAACAAGGCCCAATTTTAAAGTTTCATAACCTTTCTTAAGAAGACAAACTAAATTAGTTAAAGATATTTTCAATTTCAAGTAAAATGAACATAATTTATTTGATTAAATTTTAAAAATTTAATAGTGTATATTTGTCATGTTATTTAAAATTTAAATAATGCAGCATAATTTGGCAAATTTAGCAGAAACCCTAGTAAGATCTTAAAAAGTATAAAAAGAACAAAAAAAACCCAACAGTTACAGCTCATGAACATGCAGAGTTGCACGATGTAGAGGCAAAATTGGTGGGATTTTCCTCTTTACCTGGGCTACTAATTGAGCCACCCCCATCCGGGTGGTGGGGTGGCCCCAAATCGGCCGGCCAGATGGGGGTGGCCCAGCAACCTTAAGTGGCCAACACCACTCCAAAATTTTTAGTTTTTTGAAAAGAAATAATTTTTTAATATTTTTAAATCTTTTTAAAAAAATCAAAAAATTAATTATAAGGTATGTAGCGCAATGTGATTGATACTAATGTGACATTTCATTAAGTTTTGGATAAAATTTTAACAAAAGTACTATTTTTGTCTTCATAAAAACTACATATACCTTCTATAATAAAAATAAAAACCTAAAAAACAAAAAATAAAACTTCAAACTCTATAGAAGTTTTTAGTATTCAACCTTCTTATTTTTTATGTGATCAAATGGGAACGGTCTACTGGCCCCATGACACCGGCAATCACGGCTACCAATTGCTTCACTCTTACACGCCATTCTGCCGACTTAATAAATTTGTTTTTGATGACTCGGATCCCAACAAGTGGTTGACAACTTGACCCGTACGGATCCCATATGCATATGGAAATCATACACGTATATATATATATATATATATATATATATATGTATATGTGGCAGCTGCAGCTCATGATTGCCCTCGCGAGCCAGCGGCTGATCGATCTGGACGGCGGTGATGGGCGGTTTTGCTTTTAGCACAAGAAAAAGTGCCATGGGGAGCCAACACGCCGGGATGGAACAGTTTGACTTTCCGACATTAAGTGGGTAGGTGACTAGGTGTTGTTTGAAGAAATTGTCAACATGAATAAGCTAGCATGTGTTTTTAATTTGTTTGAAAAGAGATCTCATGAGCATGTCTTCTATTTCTGACAATATTTTGTTCTTATTTTGTTCCCTTTTTTGTCTCTTTTTTTTCTTCTTTTTTTTTTTTTTTTTTGGTGCTTCATGAGGGTAAAAGTAAAGCACGTAGATTAGTTTGCCAAAGGTTTTAGATTTTTTTTTTAAAAAAAAATCATGTGAATTAGTCACTTTTTTTATTAAAAAACATGTTAAAGTATTAATTAAATAATTATATTTATTCTTGTTTAATAGTTTAAGCTTGTGAGAAAAGTGGAATACATGCATGCATGACCATTTAACATAGTATTATCAGAGTAGATGTTTTAAGTTTAAATTATAATTTCGAAAAGTTTATCTAGTAACTAATTAAAGTTTTGGCCTAATTCTTGAAGTTAAAACTAAACTTAAGCAAATTGGATTAAGTTAAATGACAGTTGACACGTATAATTGGAAGCTATAAAACCATGTTTGACGAGAGGAAATTAGGTGATCAGTTTAGTATGGAAGAGCATTTGGTTGCCAAATGTTGTTTTGAAACATGAGAAAATCTATAGAATCTTAAATTAATATTATCATAATTAATGGTGGTTAGTTTGCAATTTAGTTGGATTTTAGAAGGGGATGTTCAGTCAAATCCATGCTTTAGAAAAGTAAACGCTAAAGAATTATAAGGAAATTTAATAGAAAAATATGTTCCAATCTGAATGTAGTGGTGACTTGCATAGAGAATTCCAGACATATATATTCTATGGTGTTGGAATGCATGATGCTGCTATGATGCATCCAAGCTTATATATGCTTATTACACCCTGTTTCTTAATCCTTGCTTGAAGGATTAGTTGAGATCATCTTCAATCAATTTCTTTTAAGTATTCCATGTGGCACTTATAAAAAAAAAACAGCATTCCATGTGGTTGTTAAAGCAACTCGTATAAACTTTTAAGATTACAAAAGCAAAGTTTCGCACGTTTAGACCGGTCAATTGACAGGCCATTTACATGACAAGAAAACGACCATTGGAGTGGTCATAGCCTGAGGCTGGCTGGCAAGGAACTTTTGATGGTTTAGTCAGTAGGGTATTCACTAAGAGAGTTTAAGGCTGATAGCTCGTTAACAGTCGGGTATGCGAAAATATGCTTTTGCAAGAATAATTGGCAATTCAGCATGACGTTGAAGCATAGGTCATGAGTAGGTGATTTAACAATAATGATCATTACATTAATTAATATAATCAGGGTTAATGTATTCATTGCAATAAGCTGCATCAATTTCAAATGATGATATCACGTGGTGGAACATTGTTAGGTGTAAACTAAGCATAATTGTATATATATATGGAAAGCTAAGCAATTAATTATGCATATCTTATCCAATAACATCTTGATCAAGCCGGCTTAATTATGTTAGCTTGACATGACCATGACAAAATCAACTTCAAATGTCAAAGGTAAGAAGTTCCAGTTTAGATTCCAACCTAGCCAAGATGCTAAGTTTGGTCGGATACATGTTGAATTATTGTATAAACTGCTGTCCCACATTAACCTTAATTAATCACGCCTCTACAAGGTTGATTATGTTTAGCTAGCTGATGAGAGCTCATGAACAAATTAACTGCTTCCACACTAAATATATATGCTGACCAGGAGAAAAGGCATCATAAAATATTTTTAAAGTGAGAGAGAAAGTTCACCAGCATTACTACAGTCTCACAAATGGAATAAATTTCTCTGCAACTCAGAGAAAAAAATATGGAATTTCTGCAGAACTTGCTTATAGCAAAGCAAGCAAACAAAACTATTCTCCATGATTTACAGTATAATCCACAACCAGAGAGAGAGATAGAAATCAAATCTCTGATCTCAGTCATATCATCCAAAGAATCAAAATGGGTAGAACCATAAAAAATAAAAGAAAAAAAGTAACGACTACTATACGACTGGAATGACGTGTCGAATTTTTCATTTTCACGTCATCTTAGTTGTTTGGTGGCGTATAATAGTATGCTAAATAGCATTACTGAGAAGAGATTTGATTTTTATGATCTTATTCTCGATGTTCCATGAAAATACGGATTCTTTTCAAAGCAACTTGTAGGGTGAGCTCACTCATGTTAGCAAAACACACCCTGAACCAACCAGGTTCAGAGCAATGGCAAGAAGAGCCTGGAGATATATTGAGCTTCACTTCATGCAGCATGGAGTTCCAAAGAGCCAATTCACCTTCTCTTGTGGGTTCATCCAACAATGGACTTAGATTCATCCAGCAAAACAACCCAGCATTTCCTTTCAAACACTCAATACCAGCACTCCTAAGGCCTTCAATGATCATCTCATACCTCTTCCTTAATCTCTCTCTGTTTATCTTGATGTAGTTCTCTGTGAATGCCTTGTTGGACAACATGGAAGCCAAAAAATGCTGTGTTTGCGAAGAAATTAAGGTGAAGCTAGACATCCTCCTGGCTGTTGTCACAACCTTGTCGTTGTACGAGTATATCGTGCCAACTCTAAAACCCGGGAGGCCGAGATCTTTTGATAGGCTGTAAACAATGTGCACTCTTTCTGAATCCTTGAATTTTCGGGCTTCAAGGATTTCTGCAACGCTTATGAACTCGGTCGGCGAGAAGACGGATCCCGAGTAGATTTCGTCAGAGACGAGATGGATGTTCTTGCGAGTGACAAAGTCGAAAATCTCTTCAAGAACTGACCGTTGGATTGTTGCGCCTAATGGGTTGGAAGGGTTTGTGATTAGCACCCCTCTCACTTTGATGTTCATGGCTTCTGCATTGTTATAGGCGGCTTCTAAAGCTTCTGGAGTAATCTGAAAATTGTTTGAGCTGTCACAGTGGATTGGTACAATTTTTACACCAGTTCTCCACCTTAAATCTCTATCAAATCTGCCATAAAAAATAATATAAATTTGCATTAGTACAGGAATAAGGATTTCATTATGCATTTTTAAAAACACACGATTTTAAAGGTTAAAATTTTACAAAACGCTTCAACTGCTTACCCTGGATAGTATGGGGTGGGAACAAGCAAAGCATCGCCGGGATCGGCAAGAATGAAGGTCAACAGCTCATTAGCAGCAGTAGCACCGGCGGTTAAGACAACTCTTTCAGGGTCGAACTTTACTCTTCCTCCTCTTATTTGTTCCATGAAACTTGCCATTGCCTTTCTGAATGATTTAAGTCCATGGTAATCTTGAAACAAAGCATTCTCTCTAAAGCCAGATGCTCCATTCCCCCAGCTAGAGGCTTCTGAATGCTTTTCCAAGAACTCTTCTAGCAAATCAAATGAAACCTGTTTAGGAAAAAAACAAACAAACTGTTACATGCAAATTCTAAATCAATAAATTTCTGCAGTACTGTCTGTGACAGACACTTGTGTGCGCACGCGCACGCATAAACACACACACACACTTACTTGGTTTTCTGCCAAACCCATCTGTATAACTCCCAAAGGGTTATCGAGTTCATGATAAGGGTTTTCATCATAAGCTTTCCAGCCGGCGAAATATGGAGAGTCTTCCCCATGAGTTTCAGAAACTGCAACTTTTGATAGCCGAATAGAGGGCTGCTGATCTTCAATCTCTACAGCCATAAGTAGCCGCCTTTGTAAATGTTTTTTTTCAAAGAAAGCTGCAATGGGAATGAGAGATGGAGAGAAAGAGAGAAGAGAGAGCAGAAAGCGTTGTTGAATGAAGCCTTTGTCAAAGACCCCCCATATATATAAGAGGTTACTGGACAAAAAGAGTTCCCTCACAGCTCTCGGAAAATAAAAAAATAAATTAAAAAGGAAAGAGAAAATATCAATGATTGATTCTGTGGTGTAAGCAAAATCAAAAGGTCATTTTTTACAGATATAGTTTTTATCTGTCGTGACAACTGTTAGCTTCTGTCATCTTGTCAAGGCTTTCTTTATCTCTCAATCTTCATCGAAGATCCATACCGAATAATGGTGGTTGATGAGGGGTACTGGGTGTTATTCTTTATAGTCTCCATTTTCTTTCTGCTGGCCTGAGTTTTTTTGTTGGAACTCAGAATAGATTATGGTATGTTTGGATGTATGTTTGATGGGTTTAAAAATGTATTTAACACTTAAAAAGTTTGTTAAAAAAAAAAAGTACTCATTTAGTAAAAAAAAAATTGAAAGTGCTTTTAAGAGTAAAAAATAGCAAAAATGCATTTTTTACAAAAACTTAAAAATGAAGCTTTCGATAAAAAACGTTTTTTTAATTTATTTAAAAGCTCTATTTCTCAAGCATGCTCTAAGTGTTCTTTTATTATTATTATTATTTAATAATGTTGTTTAGCAGACGGTTATACAACTCCTTTAAAAGCCCATGAGTTGCGTTAGAAGGCCACAGAACACAACTGCAAACCAAATGCGTCCAAACACACATTCTAGGAAGATAATTATGACTCTGATACCACTTGTTAGAAGATTCACTCAACTTAGGTATATTAAGTATTATATATATTTGTCATGTCCACACAAGAGGGGAAAAATGGATTCGAACTAGTGATTTCCACTTCATTAGGCATTGTTCCAGCCAATTGAGTTACCTCTAGCCTCTAGGAGACTCAAACGCTCACAACAAATCAACCATTGGATCAGCACTGGTAAAAAAAAAATAGATAAAATCAAGAGCTAATTTACACAATCATATATATATATATATATATAATCTATGATAGTTGTATAGCAGCCTACTAAATAATATATATATATATTTTTTTTTTAGGCATGTAATTAATTAGTTTCCCATCATTATAATGGTGGTTAGGTTCTCTCTAAAATTTCTAATCACTTCCCAACCTATGACTAATCAAATTTTTGCCAAACAAACACTAAATTCCTTGTTGGAAATGAAATCATGAATTAAGAATATATATTACGTACAAATATTTGAAGAGATCTAGGAGTAGTTAAGTTCTGGTGAGCTGAGAAAGATACCAATTTACTCAAGATTAAGATTCTGATTTGCGAACAAAGCTATGACAAAGGGAGATCTGATGGCCCCACGTATGTATTAATTCCAAACAACAAAACTTATAACTTATATCGGGTTTTGAGGATTGCAACTACAATGGAAATTCTCATAATCTAAGCATACTTTACAAGATTTTATTCATTATTAATCGGATATTGCAGTCGTTGGCTCTTATGTCTAGTGCATATATCATGGGATATATATGGGAAAAATTCACTTTACTCCCCTGAAGTTTCAGCGGTTTTTCAATTTTAACTTCAAAGTTTAAAAAGTGATAATGTACCTCTCTGAAGTTTCAAAATTGATAATTTTAACCCTCCGTTAGCTTTTTTTCGTTAAATTGAACGAAAAACTATGAAATGATGAAACTGCCCTCATACTTCTTCTTCTTTTTTCGTCCATTTTGACGGAAAATTTTAACATATGATTAAAATTGCAACTTTTTGAAACTTTAAGGGAATACATTGCAAATTTTTAAACTTTAAAGTTAAAATTGAAAAACCCCTAAAACTTCATGGGATAAAGTGAATTTTTTCATATATATATATATATATATATATATTACATCATCCAATGCCTACAAAATGCACATGGGTAAAATGGTCTTTAATTACCGACAATCCAAAGTAGTTGCTATAAATACCCGGCCAGTCGGTAAAGACTCATTAGCGATGACTTTCATAGCGTTGAAAGTGGTCACTAATAATACCTCTCATGGGATCAGGATTTGTTGTTGCTATGATCAAGTAATCGCTTATCGTCGTTAAAGACCTTTTTTTTAAAGTACATTATTATTAGTTGCATGCATGTACCATGTACATGGCCTATCTAAGTTACACATACATACATATATATATTATATATTATATATGTGGAAGGGTGTTGGGGTTTATGTGCGCATGCTATTTGTAGGATTTAAGATATGCTTGTCAAGATTGTGCAATTTTTGTGGATTTCAACTAAAAGGAGGTTGAGAATAAAGAATTGGAGGGGAGGAGAAAAAAGAATAATGCAATAAGGTAAACTGATGATAATGAGAAGAGAATATGCTGCTTTAATTTAGATAAACGACGTGGGGCTCAAGATCATGAATAACCATGTGCAAGAAATCAATAGCATGAGATCTTGCAATTGATAGATTGAATCCTAATGCCGAAAGGAGAACGTGAATGGATTGATCAGGATGACGACTGTTCGGCGACTTCAGCCTCTAAGGGAGGGACAAGTATCAACCAAAGGTCTTCCACCAGATATGGAAATTTTTTATAATACATATTTTTGTTTTTGTGTTTCATCTTTGAATAATTCCATATATTTATATCATAGTCATGGATTAGGTAAATAACTTTAATCAGGTTGTGTTGCAAACTGAGTATTTTGTATCCTCTAATATGAAGCAGACATCAACATCAACAAATAATTCAACCATTTACATGCACTAAATATATAATTTCACTTTTCTTGACAAAATACTTAATAAACAAAATATAAATTAATAAAACCACCGAATTCACCGTCCTAGTTGGTTTGGGAGACTCCGATGTTGAGGGCTTAGAGGTGGGTGGAGGTTCGGTGGTAAGTGGTGGGCATTAGGTTAGAATTAATAAAAAAAAATTTGTGGAATTGATTTGAATTATATATATATATTGTTTTTATCTCAATTGTATTTGATTTTTTAGCTGTTGTGTCAAATTTTTATTGAATGTTGTAAAAATAAGTTTTACACCACATCCGGATAGAATGGACTCTTTTTCTTAAATCACAATTTATCCTAAAAATTTAAGACTGGTTCTAACTCAGAAGTCAAGACCTATGTTTTGATATAATTTTAGGTCATCATGACTTATCTCAAAAGGTTAAAATGATAAGAATTGATAAATTTAATCATTTAATCAATACTTTAACAATTGGAAGACTTCGCTAGAAAGGAACCCAAATCATTGGTGGGAAAGCATGTAGTTGATGGGAGTGGAATAAAATAAACCCTCATGATCCTTGAGTTAGGCATTAAAGCTTAACCAAAACATTATTTTGACAAGAGGGGGGAGGAAGAGTTTAAGCTGCTTTGTCTTTAACCAAAGCAAAGAGATAATTAATATTAAGGTGAATCTGTATTATCTATTATCATTATGTGGCGGTGTGGGGATTGCCAAAGCTGGCCTTTTCAGCCATTCAAAGCTAAATTAATGAATAAGTTTAAGTGTGTTAGGTGCCAAAGAAAGCAAGATTATCACGTAAAGCTCATTGCCAAGAAAGTGTTAAGTGGAGTCCAACTGAGAGAGAGCATGTCATGGAACCACCCTTGAGGTTAGGACTTATATATATATACGTATGAATATGACAGGGAAAATTGGATTTATAGAGAGCTTTGGTGTAGTGGTCTGGTCTTCCTTATTTATGTGTCTTGTTCCCAACATGAAAATATAGTATTTAAAACTGAAAAGTCACGGGGGATTGCATGTTACATGAGATGGGGGTTTTGTTAATTGTCAAACAGCTCACTTTGTCAACATCTTGGAAGTACGGGGGGCCGGAGTATGTCACTTCATGTTCTTCGTATGGACTACAACCAAAAGGGAATGTGTTTTTTGTCCTAATTTGCATATATCCCACGTTGCCTAGTACTGCACTAACATTGCCCTCCATCTCTACCCAAATCCGTGTGACCAATTTCCCCATATTCTGGCATCTGCTGTATGTGATAGTATAAAAGGTTTGATCATGCCATAATGGGGATCAAGCGTTAGTCACATATGCTCTATTACTTTGAGGCTCGGGATGGACTTGGCATGTTATATTTTATGTGATGTTGAGGGCATATGAATCTGCTTGGAAGATACAGAACCAATAGAGAGATGCCTAGTGGAGAACATTATAGTAATCACGTCAAAGAGAGATAACGTCAGAATATTGGGTAGGTCAGTTGGTAATACTGACTCTGCAGGGGCTCCATTGGAATGCAATTTCATTTCTTCTCTCCTACCCTCCCTATCTTGGGCATCTTCAACGCGCATATATCCATCCTCATTTGTACTATTCTTTATATATATATATATATTAATGATTCTTAGCGTGTTTGTACAAAACAAGTTTTGAGAAACAAGTCTGGTCCTGATCTTTGAGGCAAGGGCCTAACTAAGGATATTGTTCGTTGTTGCGGTCTCATTCTTGGGGTGTGCTCCATTGTAATCTCAAGTTCGAATTCTGCAAGTGCTAGCTGCCTTCTCTTTGGGGCCAGTTACCCAGACCGAAAGCTTGCGATTTAACCTTCAATGCTTTGAGTGGTGCAGGGTATTGGACCAAGGATTAGTTTGGTAGATCCTAACCAGGCCTCAATGCTAATGTATCGCACACTAGGTATTGCCTTTCACAAAAGTGTATTTTTATACAAAAATGTGTACAAAAAGAATCCTATACGTGTTAGTGGTTTGAAAATGTGAAAAAAAAAATTACATTTTCAAGTCACAAGTAAGATGACACAATTTTTAGAAGCGCAAGATTAATTTAAATGGAAATTTATGATTTTAAAAGATTGAACCTCATTTTTAAAATTTATGTTTTCATTAACTGCATTTTGAAACCACTAAACCAATTGATCTTTAATATTATAAACTTCACGTGAGATCAAATGATACTTTTTTTTTGGCAAATGTAAATTAAGCAATAACAAGGAAAAAAGTTTTCAATCGTGAGATTTGAAAATGCGATTTTTAAAAACCTAGTTAAGTATTTGGTAAAACTACAGTTTTGTCCTTTAAAATCGTAGTTTAGCTTTTAAAATTGTGTCTTAAAAAACATATTTCCTTGCTTACAATTTGAAAATACTGTAATTTTTTTTTATGATTTGATTTAAAATCGTACTTTTAATCGGTGTCCAATGCACTTGACAACAACAAACTTAAGGGAGAGTATAGGTGTCACTCAAGGGAACTAATTAACACTGGGATGAGGATTAATTAATTTACAAATCGACCAAATACAAATAATATTCAGCAAAAGCCAAAAGATGTCTTTGGTATTAATTTCTTAATATTGTTGCTCTAGTTGTAAAGCATTGATCAAATGCAAATCCACCGGCGTCTTTTGACTAACAACAATTCATCAAGACCATTCAAATTAATTATATTATTGCCGTTTGGAATTTATATATATTGTTTATTATTATTTTTTTTAATACACCCATTTGTATTTTTAATCTTGAATTTTAAAGCCAATGTTTCTATGTATCCGCCAAGAATCGCCTTTTTATGGAAGATTGTCTAAAAATAAAACCATGTGCTCTCTCTCTCGTAAAATAATAATAATAACAATCGTAATACATTTTCATTATTGGTTTTATAATTAATAATCAATACTTGGAATAGCTTCTTGCACTGCCTAAATTGTGATCCAAGAACGTCCACAGAGGCTGAGAGATAGGATTGCTAGCTTTACCCACAATTTTATTATAAATTAAAGAGACCATGATTTTTCTATTTGTCTTGTACATCTACTCGAATTCTTTGTATTTATATATTTATTTATCCAATTATTTTTTCACTTTCTTATTGAGGTATTAGTTAATTAATAATATTATGCATGATAATCCAGCTCCTCGCCAACCAGGCTTGCACGCTCAGCGTTCCAATCAATCATCGAACATAAGCTTACGTTGGAACTCATGAAATATTATTATTATTATTATTATTATTATTATTATTAGATTGAATATGTAAAATGTTGTTTCAGTAATCAGGGCTTCAGACAAGACGATACCTTGTAAATTCAAACACATGGCTGCACCATTTTCATGTACGTCTTAATTAAAGAAAATTAGATTATTTACAAATAAAAATGTTTAAATTAAATTAAATTAAATTCGACAGAGACCTTTCCATAGCAGAAAGAAGTGTGATTGCAACTTCTCCCAGGCCTGCCAAACCTGATTGGACAACAATGGTAAATGGCATGCAACATTATTTATTATATATATTTATATACATAGAATCATTTTTTATTTGTTGGGGGAGATAAATAAATAGATGGATTGACCACCATCTTCACCAGATCATAAAGGTAAATATTTGGGTCTCCAAGTGAGATTTTGACATATTTATTTATATATTAATTAAGATACTACTTAACTTAAACCCATAAGTTTAGATTGATTAGTTATGATCACCACCTAATGTAAGACTTAGGTCATATTTGCTAACGTATTTTTAAATTCTTTTTAAAAAAATCACCTCTCAAAAACACTATTGTTTTTCGTTGAGTGCTACACTTGTTTTTGAAACCAACGGCCGTGGTGGTTGGCCATTAGGCGCCCACGGTGGCTATTTTTTTTTTTTTTTTTTTTTAATTGAAAGGGTCCACGGTGGCTATTTATCTCATCACAAAGGCGGCTGAACAATAACCCAACCAGCTGCTAGCCATGAGGCTTCCTTTTTTATTTTATTTTTGGGGTGGGGTGAGTGCAAAAGGTTGTTTTCAATTTATATTTGGAAAAACACCCAAAATGTACTAATTTTAAATTTTAACCGTGAAAATGAAAATGATCTTATTGCCACTTTGACCTAAACGGTCAAAATTTTCAAGTCAATATTGACATTTTTTTAATAAAAAAATGTAAAATTATGTACACCGTTATATACTATCAATTTCATTTGAAACAGTCCCCAAGAGGTAGTTCAATTGGCTGTAAATCACGCCTTATAAGGTCCTTGTCCAGTCGTCAAAGTGTTAAGAGTATGGACAACTTTATATAAATTAAGGCATGTGAAAACTGTTTAATAGATTAATGTTATACTCTTCATACCCATTTTACGTTGATTGACATAGTGTGTTTTAAGTGACTTTATTCTAAAACTTCAATATATATATATATAGTTTTGCTTTGAACCCACGAGCGCACATAGATTGCTGAAGAAGCATTGTGAGACAAGTCCATTGGAGCAACAACTAGAAAGCTTTAGTGAATTGGACATACTTAGTTGCTTTCTTGGATTTGAAAAGGAAATTAAATTTTAAATGGAGGACTGGACTAAAAACCATAGGCATTTTGCAAGTATTGGCAACCCCCACTCTTCCAAGAGTCACCATCTAAATATGCTCTTTCCAAAGAGGCAGTAATCCAACCAAAATATATATATAACAATACAATTAAGACATGGTCCAAATCCAAATAGAAGCAAGGAGCTTGGCTTGTCAAGAGTTTGAGAAGTTCCATTTTGACTTCAAATCACACCACGAAGCTACACTTGGCCATTTTATGAAGTTAACTAACTAATGATGTTTTGAATTGACAAGGAATATACTGATATTAGATATACACATCTTCCTGGTATCAAACAGAAAAACCCAAGAGACAACACAAGTCCCAAATCATTATACTAATACTTAGCAGTAGATAAGTGATTGAATGATAGTTAAGGGATGCCAAACGCATAGAATATTGAAATGAGAGATTAATTATGAAGACAATGTTGGCTTTTGCTCTAACATCGTGTTAAATTATCAGCTGTTTATATCTATCTTTACACTTGACAATTCGAATAAGTCATGAAATAGTATTTTAATTGTGTTAGAATGTTTTAGTCAATATGGGGTATAACTGTATAAGAATAAATTATTGTAATTGTAAGTCGTTCTAGTGGTAATAGAATCATAAAATTAAGTTTATTTTTAAACTTATGTTTAAAGCACATTCAAGTTCCTCTAAAATCTTACTTAAACAATATCGTTACGAACTTAATATTTAAGTTTGTGATATAAATTCTCTAAAATTAATTTTTTATCCTCTTATATATATATTAAAAAATCCCTCTCTTTACTTAATTCTAGTCCCAACCCTAGTGGTGTGGGATTTCTCTATTCTAAAACCATTTAAAAAAAAAAAAAAAAAGAGCAAAGCCTAGGTTGAGCATGACGAGCAAAACCTTTCGAATTGTAGCCTATAGAGCTCACGAGCCTAAACTTCGAACCATTTGCAGACATGGCCCATACGGAATAACACAATGATCGATCAACAACCGTAATACCACGCTCCCATAACAGGCCCAGTAAGGCCCACTTTTGTGTGTGTAGTAAAGGAAGGGCAAAAGTTGATGTTGTAATAGTTAAAATCATAATGATTAATGATAAAAGTTAATGTATGTAGTAAAACTCATTGCAATGTTATCAAATCATATTGCAGTCTAGTAAATGGATTTCTCATGGATCAGGATCTCTTTAAATTCTTTAAAAATTTGAGCTCTCAAATTTTAAATATTGACCATTCATCTTGATCTTAAAGGTCCAAAATAAAAGATTTTTCAGTTTTTAATAATTAAAAAATCAGAATGTGTTTTGACTTTAAATGTGAAAACTGAAAAGTCTTTTGTTTTTTGCCATTAAAATCAAGATAAACAATCAAGATTTAAAATTTGAGGGCAAAATTTTGAGGAGATCCTAATTAGTATGGGTACTCTTTGTTCGCTTCTTCGTCTGCATTAGTTTCCGTTTGAACAAAGAAACATAATAACAAAAAACGGTTGATTGATTTTCTTGTTTATAAGAAATGTGTGATTTTTTTATATGATTTTAATTTGTTGACAAGGTTTAGTGATTTATACAACAAATAAGAAATATAGATTTTTTTTAAAAAAATTTATTTATCATTCGTGCATTACTTATCTATATTGTGGCAAGGGTGCCTATGTGATTAACTTCTTTGTTAAGAAGGTGTGATTGTGTGGCCGTTCTCTTTCTTATGAGAAGAGTGGCCGTGCTCTATAATTAACTTCATCTAATAGTTTTTTGTTTTGTTTTTGGGTCATTTTTAGTAGTTCTAAAGGGTTATTTAAGAGATGAGGTCTCTTTAGTTAACTTTATCTATTATTTTTTGTTTGTTTTAGTAAGTAATTCTAGACGGTGAATTTCATTTTATCGAGGATAAATTTGTCATTAAAAGTGACGCATGTCATGTGTTGCTTAGGTTATTAACGATTAAATATAACATAAAATGTAACACAAAATAAAATGATAGTATGGAAGAACGAGTTGTAGTGAGTCATAATTTGAATCTAAGGATGTAATTCGAAACAAAACGATAGTTTGGAAGAAAGAGTTATACGAGTCATAATTTGAGGTACAAGTACAAAAAAGGTAGTAGTTTGGGCACAAAATATAATTTACCCTAAATACAATCATTTCTTATGTAATTTTCATGACGCGAACCCGAATTTCTCTCTAATTCGTTATTCGCTTTGAATCTTTTTGGAACTTTGAATTCTATTCGATTCTTCCTCCGAGGACGAATCGATTAGTTTGGAAATAATTTTAGCTTTTGCTATGGAAGAAGAATGACTGAATAGGGAAAGAGGATCAACATCACTCTCGGAATCGAGTGAAGCCGTGTCCATGGCTTCGTCATCGCCCTCTCCTCCCCATGTGCCAATGGAGCTCCACGTCGCCAACCGGCAAAAGCTCCTCAACTCTCTCCGCCACCACCTCACCGATTCCTCTCGTCCTCTCCACGGCTTCGTTTTCCTTCAGGTACTCTCTCTCTCTCTCTCTCTCTCTACATATACACAGTTACACACACACACACACACACGACGTTTTGAAATTTGAAATTTAATTTAATATTTTTTTGTTGGGTAATTCGGTTTTCAGGGAGGCGAGGAACAAACGCGCCACGATACTGACCACACCGAACTCTTCAGGTACTTGATCTCTCTTTCTCATTTCTTTCAATATTTTGATTCCGGTTTTTAGGAAATTCGTGAATTGTTTACTTGATTGAACTTCTCTTTGAATCGGGCTTCTTTTTTTTCTTTTTTTTTTTTAATTTTTTTTTAAAATTTTTAATTATTTATTTTTTATGTTGCAATTTACTTTGAATAATCGACGTGTTATTTTGTCTCTGAGAAAACTATCGGAATCAAATGGATTTTACTATTGATAATCGATGTGTTATTGCATTTATAGGCAGGAGAGTTACTTTGCTTACTTGTTTGGAGTCAGAGAACCTGGATTCTATGGAGCTATAGTAAGTAAATTGCGTCCACAGCACGTTTCTTTGTTCTGTTTTATTTTTAGTTTGAGAACTGCCTTCGGAGTTATCTCCACTGTTAATCTCAATGAATTCCGAGCAAAAGTAGCAATATGGATCCAATTACCACTGCCATTAATGGAACAATGATAGTATTATTTTTATTTAGTTTCTGAATCAGAAATCACCAAAAATATGTTGTTGATAGCATGCTCAAAATTTTAAAATTTGGTTTCGTAGCTTTAGGATTTTTTTTTGGGAAATCGTCAGGACACCTTGTGTCTTTTGCCATTTTTATTTTTCTAATTTTTTTAATTTTTTTTTAAGGACCTTAGTTTTCATTTTTTCTGTGAAGGACATTGCGACTGGAGAATCTATCCTGTTCATTCCTCGGTTATCTACCGACTATGCTGTTTGGTTGGGAGAGATAAAGCCATTATCCTACTACAAGGTGATTAAAGTGATTTGTAGTTTGAAGAGGGTGCCTTGTATATTTTTACAGCTCATGATTATGCTGTTTTGCAGGAACAATACCTGGTTAGCATGGTATACTACACCGATGAGATTGCCGTGGTTTTGCATGACCATTTCCAAGGATCTGGAAAACCCTTGTTTCTATTACATGGGCTTAACACTGACAGCAATAAATATGCAGAACCAGCAGAGTTTGAGGTCCTTACATCTCGCACTTACTTTCTCTTCACAAATAACTTCTTTATATCTTCAGAATAGAGTAATGGGTCAATAAGTTCCCAAGTTTCACTACATTTTTTAAATATTTCTGTACTGATAGCATTAGTAGTGCATTAGCAATAAGTAGATCTTGAACTCAATGATGCATCTAATAACATGATATTTGTCAACAATTTTTCATGGTTCAGATGCATTTTAAATGGAAAACCTCCATAATCTTAGATCAGAATAACTATAGTTAATAATGTTTTCCTTTTCTTCCATTTTTTGAATCTCTGTTTAGGGTGTGGATAAGTTTGAGACGGATTTGACAACCTTGCATCCTATTCTGACTGAATGCCGCGTTTCGAAGTCAGAGCTTGAGCTTGCCCTTATCCAGTATGCCAATGATATAAGCTCTGAAGCTCATGTTGAGGTAACTCTTTCCAAAATTTCTTATTTGCTAAGCATGGTTATATAAATAGTCCTTACCTTCAGTTGACTATAGAACCAAGAATATAAATCTACTCTTTAATGTCTTGTTCCGTATGCCAGTGATGATTCTGAAGTAGTCTAGTAAAGGGGTCAAAGCACCAAATGTGCTATCAGTTTGTTGCTATTATAGTGAAATGCATTGTTTGCCGTCATAGCCATAACTTAAATGATGGAAAGAGCAAAGAGAAAGCTCCTTCTTGATAGATGTTTTGAATATTGGGCACATATTTGTTGTTCATCTTTTCCTGTAGAGTCATCTGGGGAATGCTTGTAGAGATAAATTGATGTACTTGTTGCTATTTTACATTCTAACTAGGTTATGAGAAAAACTACAGTGGGAATGAAAGAGTATCAGTTGGAAAGCATGTTTCTTCACCACACCTACATGTATGGTGGCTGTAGGCACTGTTCATACACTTGTATTTGTGCCACTGGTGATAATAGGTGAGTGTTTCTGTAGCTCTCAAGGTTTATTTTCTATGCATGTTAAGTGCTCTTCTGCGCATTACTGAAACCTTGGTGCATGCTCTTTAGGGACATAACTTCTCAATATTGCAGAAAAAATAATAAAATACAAATGGATGAAAATTGTGTTTTCTGAATTTGAATTTTGGTTGTAATATCTGATGTTTTTGAAATGCGGACATGCCCTATGATTGTCCAATATTTTTTTACTGGTTTTGCTTGAGTACAGATTGAACCAGAGTTTGTACATATTATTATGAACTTTTGTAGACTAGCTGGCAAACATATTGAATCTTCTCCATGGAAATGTAAATTATGAGTAGAGACAGATTGATATAGAATTTTACATCTATCATAGAAATTTTTGCTAACGGATATATTGTTTTATTACACAGTGCTGTGCTCCACTATGGCCATGCAGCGGCTCCAAATGACAGGGTATGGTAGATTTAATGCTTTTAGACTTGATGCATTATAGAACTTTTTATATTGTGTTAATGCATAAACTATGCTTAATTGCTTAATGATAGAGGTCTTTATGCTTTGGAGTTTCAGAATTCAAGTTGTCTAATTAAATTTCCTTAACTGGCAGACGTGATTTTTTGGAGTTTTCAAACCCTTGTAATCTCCTTTGTGCAGACCTTGGAAGATGGAGATATGGCATTGCTTGATATGGGAGCTGAATACCATTTTTATGGGTCTGACATAACTTGTTCATTTCCTGTGAGTTTGACCTTTTTGCTTGCAACGTTAAAGTTAGATATTAGTTTTTACCTATGGGCCTTAACTTTTTGAGTCGCACTGTTAATAAACTTTTTAAGGTCCCCTCTAAGGTCTTACCCAATTGAATGTGGCTTCTCTTTTTTCCTTTTTGCTTAGGTCCTTCTTTGATTGATCAGATCATCATCATCACAACTATCATCATTCATCTTTTTATTCTTAGACTAACAATGATGTCTGGCCATATCATCTTATCATTGTCATCATCACAACCATCATCATGCATACTTTTATTGTTTGACTTCTTCTGATTTTAGGAGTAACCACAATGATCCTTTCATTAAGAAATCCATTGGAATCTTGGAAAGGGTTTTAAATTAGAGTCCTGATTTGATGGGGATTTTTGGAGTAGAAGAGTATACCTGTGATGCAGATTTATGTTCAAGGTCATCTAAATAGTGAGAAGTAATAGATAGTATAGAAGTGGAAAATGCTCCTTATGCTACTAGGAACAAAACCTAGTTGTTTGATCTTCCCCTTTTAGAAAATTTCATTGATTTAAATTTTCTGTGCAGGTGAATGGGAAGTTTACTGGTGATCAGTCTCTCATATATAACGTATGTGCTTTACTTTGAAAGCAGTATCAACCTAAGTATTTGGACTTAATTGCTGTACCAAACACATCCCAAACAAAAATGTGCATACCTATTATTTGGGTTGACTGCCTTATGGCATTTTTCATTCTTCAGACTGTGTATTCAATTATCATTTTTTGCAGGCTGTCCTTGAAGCACACAATGCTGTCATATCTTCAATGAAACCTGGAGTAAACTGGGTTGATATGCACTTGTAAGTGTGGAACTGATTTTTCTGTTAGAATAATTGCAATGTCTTTCTGAGTGTGTTATAAGGTTAACCAAGGAAAATTACAGGAGGGATGGGATGCCCTCTTTAGGGAACAACAAATAAAAATTGCCGCATATATGAAAGCATTGAAATGGAGTGGTTTTATTTTGTTCATTAGAATGTGTGGAGAACCTTATATTGAATTACAGAAATAAAAGGAAAAAAAAAAAAAAAAGAACAATCCTTGTGCAATTGAAGCCTAAACAAAGTATGGTAGCCAACAAATATCAAAGAAGCTTTTGCTTATTGAATGTAAAGATTCCAATGTAATATCGATCATCATGGTCTGATTTGGTATTCTGGAAACTGGACATCATCTTCTAGAAGTGTTGGTGTACAAGTATTACTTTCATTCTATTTACAATTTAATTTCTTAAGAGAAAAAGCTATTTGTTTTATCAAGGTTAGCTACATTCTTCATTAAATAGAAAAAGGTATTCATAATATATCTCTATATTCCCTTGATCCTGGTTCCAGTTGCCTAGATCGTCTCATTTGCATGCAATTCTGCATCTTACATTTTTTTAATTTCAGATTAGCTGAGAAAGTTATCCTCGAGTCATTGAAGAAAGGATCCATCCTTGTCGGGTAACATCTATTTTCTCAATGATGTATCCTTAGTTACTTGCAACTTCTTATTAGAAAGGAAGTTTTCGATTCATGTTTAGTTGTGGTCATTGGTTCTAGCAATGTGGACGATATGATGGCTGAACGATTGGGTGCTGTTTTCATGCCTCATGGTCTAGGGCATTTACTTGGTATTGACACACATGATCCTGGGGGCTACTTAAAGGTCTTGTGAATAATATTTCTGCTTATGCTTTTTAGTTTCTATTTCTTGTTTGAATTTATAATTATTGAGAACTGTGCTTATGTTATATGTTTTGTATTGTATTTTCCTTGATCACTTGGAAACTTTGCATTTTTTGCAGGGATTGGAGAGACGAAAAGAACCTGGATTGAGGGCCTTGCGGACAATTAGAGAGCTCCAGGAGGGAATGGTTAGTAATGAATTTTTCAGTCGATGGAATTGTCCTGTTCCTTTTTGGTAACAGAATCAAATCATATTTGTTGGAGATTCTGTTTTCTGAAATCCGTGACCCAGGTTAAAAAGCATGTGTTGCGTTTGATAACTATGAAGTTGTTTGATTTCCTCCATATTTTTTGTTACCATGTTTTCACTTAGATTTATTTCATTGGTCAAAATCAGAATCTGATGGAAAATCTGTGTTGGACTTTTATATATTGTTTTATCTTGTATTTGGCATGAGAGGTTCTAACTTCTTAGGGTTAACTTATTTGAAGGGAAGTTGAAACTGAAATATTTACATTAATATCACATCACGTGCAAGCATGTTTTTCAGGGATGCATAATTGCTATTATCATCTATAATCTGTTTAACTGCCTTTGTATATGCTTTATCATAAGGGTCATAATCTGTTAGACTCGTCAACTCCTAATGCTATGGCGTGGGAATGCATAGAAATGTTTGGTCGTGTCTTGCTTACTATTTGGAAGGAATTCGTTTTCTTTTATTCTGCAGTGTTCAATTGGACTCTTTCATTTAATTACTAATTAGTTTTTCCTTTGGCGCCTGAAGGAGTACTTTGAGACTAAATATAAATTGATGTAGCAGTTATCTACTATGGTTTGCTCAACTGCTTGATTTCTGTTCATGGGCCTTTCTGTGATATGTCTGTATGGTTTGCCAGATCCTTAATATATGCTACAGAATATATATTAGAATAATCATTGTTCCATTTTTGTGGGGCCTGTTTATGTAGGTGATAACAGTAGAGCCTGGATGCTACTTCATTGATGCTTTGTTGCTTCCAGCCTTGGAAAGTTCAAACACTGCAAGATTCTTCAATCAGGAAGTAATTGGCAGATTTAAAGGTTTTGGTGGAGTTCGAATTGAAAGTGACGTGGTATTTCTTACCGAACCATTCCTTTGCACCTGAAACTGGATTAAATAATTTTCTTTCCTTGACATTTATATCTGCATAATAATATTGGTTATATTTTCAGTCTCACCGTATACGGCACATATATGGTTTACACATTTTAATTTTTGATATATTGGAAACGCAGAATTAGTAGATGATTTTCTTAAGTTACTGAATATTTTTAACCTATTTAATAAACCATTTCAGGTGATTTCTAATCCTGTGCTCATTTTTTCTTTTTCCTTTTTTGAAGTTTTTGGCCAGGCCAGCTTTGTTAAATTTTTTCTATTTACTGAAACTGTACTGCTGCTGTTTTCTCTTCCTATGATAGCAATTTATCACCCCATGCATTTGGTTATTATATTTTTCTTTTTTCTTTTTTTGTTCATCCTTTTATTTTTTGCAGCATGTCACTGCCTGTGGTTGCAAGAATATGACGAAGTGTCCCCGGAAAATATCGGAGATCGAAGCAGTGATGGCGGGGGCACCATGGCCGATCGACAAGACCTCTATTTATTTAGAAAATGGTAGAGAGCAGGTTTAATAGTCCCCGCCCCCATAATGTGCACAGAAATGTGCTTTCCATAAGGCTTACTTCTGTTGTCGACTATCGTAGATTTTGTGATTTTATAATGTGAATTTTTATTTGCGTTGTGTTTCTATTCTTGGAGTGAATATTACGATATGCTACAGCTGGATGGATTCCTTAGGCTAGGAATTTTGATAGAACTTGTTGATGCAATTTTTGGTCCGAAAATTATTATCCAGCAGTTTTTCCTTATGGTTGGACTGCGAGTAGAATTTATATGCACCTGTGGTGTTCCTATAAAATAGAAGTATGGTCAAAGGTCTGCGGCTAGGAGCCGAAAACTCTCTGATGCTCGGAGAGAGGTCTCCTGGAGAGAAGGGAGACATGGGAGAAGGAAGGTCCCCCAATAAAAGGAGACCTTTCTCCTTTTATTCAGCCAAGGTAGACACGTGTTACCTTATGAGTGTGCAATAACAAATTGATAAATAAATATAAATAGGTGGGATCCATGGAAATATATTTGGACCTATTTCCTTCTCAACATAACTTAATTTTGATTGTCCAATGAATCGAGAGTTTTGGCTCCAATTATTGAATATGGACGGTCATGATACCTCTCAACATTAAAATCATGATAATGTCGAGAAATTATGTGACTTTTACAATTTTTTCATATTTTTTTTTTCTTAAATAAGTTTTCGAAAAACACAACTAAAACAGCAGAAATTCCTCCGAGGATCCAACCTCAAGGGGGTGGCTGACCACGTCAAAGGTATGCTTTGACTTCCCTTTTACTTTGGTTTTCTTAAAAGTTCAAGTAATTCAATTCAAACAATTTTGTTCCCCTCAATTTTTGAAATTTCAGCTACATTTTTCTTTTTTTCTTTTTTTAATATGTTCACACAAGAGTAGAGGGAGGGAGGATTCGAACCTATGACCTCCACTTCATAAAGCGTGGTTCACAGTCGATTGAGCTACCACTAAAAAACTTCAGCTACATTTTCTTAGTATTGTATAGAGGGAGGGAACTCATCCCTCTAAAGGCTTAGGGGATTGAGATATGGTGCACTACCTAATGTATTGTATTGTGAAGTATATTTTATTTGGATCATTCATTTTATATGGTTGGTCAATCAATTGTGACAAGAAATTATAAATTAGGTTTAAAAAGTAGGCATGACATCTTATCTTTTGAATTATTTTATTAAATTAAATATACATATATATTTAGACTTAAAAACTAGCTCATCTTCTGTAACAAATATGTCTTGACCTATCATTTTTACTTTGGCTGCTTCAGATGAGAAATCTTGATTTTCTGCATGACCATGAAAATGGTTTGACCACTTCTAATGGCCGGTTTGGGAGTGGTTGAATTGGTGGAAAAAAGAGAAGCATATTACCGTTGGTGATATTGGGCCGGATCCGAATCAACATCTGAACGAAAACTGACACAAAGACGCTGTTGAATTTTCAGGGTAGCTAGGGCAGCAATGAAAACGATAATGTGCCAACCAAAACGACACCGTATGATTTCTTCACCTATAGGACTTCAAAACAACAACAACAAAAAAAAACAACTCCCACTATTTATACCCGCGGACAGCGGCTCGCTCTCTTTCACACGCATTACGCATAGAAAGCTCAGCTGCGCAGGCAAAGCAGCCATAAACCCCACACCCAAAGGACAAAAGGCAAAAGCCCTAATTTTTGCTCTAAAATGGGTCGCCGCAAGAACAGCAACAACGACACCAATCAGAGCTCGACCAGCTTCAACAGCTCGCACCAGCTCCACGACGCCAAGATTCGCTTCGAGGACCCAGAAGAGACCACCGAGTGCTCTACCCACGACGAGTCCATGTGCGAGCCCGACGACGACTCGCTTCTCGACGGCGATGATAAGACCAGCGCCGACTATTACTTCGATTCCTACTCTCACTTCGGTAAGCCTCGATATACAGACCTTCCCTTTGCTTTCCGACAAAACTGGGGAAAAGAAAAAGGGGAGAAGTGAATGCTTCGTAGTAAAGTCTTTGTAACCCCGTTTGTGGAAAAGAATGTTTTTTTTTTTTAATCTCTTATGATTTTGGGTTGTCATGGTTTTGTGGATAGTTTAGAGCTTTGAATCAACTAATGTAGAAAGTTTGTTTAGATTGGTTGAGTGGAAGATTTTTGTTTTCTTCACGGTAAGTTATGAAGCATTAATGCATGTATGTTTATATGGTGGAGAGCTCTTAATTGACTATAAAGTTGTGAAATTTATTAGTGTTTTTTTTTCCTTCTTCTTCATGTTTTTGCTTAAATGGGTCTATGTTTTACATTGGGTTTGTCTTAATTCCTGAATGCTATTCGTGACAATTATATATGTAGTTGTTCATAGTAATCTTGTGTATGGATTCGAGAATGGATTTGGGGACTTTTTTTCTTTTCTTTCTCTCTCTCTCTTTGCATTGATGATGCGTCCTGCAAAAGCTTATTTTGGTCTTTGTGTGTATTTTCAGGTATTCATGAAGTAAGTTGACACAACCTGGATGCAGGGTAGTGTTAATGTTTGTTGCCGTAACATTGTGTTGCTAATATCTTTGATTATTTTTGTGATCCTCCTTACATTGCAGGAAATGTTGAAAGATGTTGTGAGAACTAAGACATATCAAAACGTTATTTATCAAAATAAGTTTCTATTCAAGAACAAAGTGGTTCTTGATGTGGGAGCTGGGACAGGAATTTTGTCCCTATTTTGTGCCAGAGCTGGGGCAGAACATGTTTATGCGGTATATTTTTTCATTTAAAAAAAATATATGTATTTTATAGGTCTTTGATCAATCAATTTGTAAATATATGTTGCGTCTCTTCTTATTTTAGCATGTAATTTGGTCATCAGCTAAATAGTGTACTGACGTTACAAATTTTCCATTCCCAGGTTGAATGCTCCCATATGGCTGACATGGCGAAGGAGATTGTTGAAGCCAATGGATATTCTAATGGTGATATTATTGGTTTTGATATGTTACTTTCTTTCTCATTCAGTATTTGCTATGATTGGCTGCAGCTTTATTTACTCACTCATCATTTTTTGTTACAGTTATAACAGTTTTGAAGGGAAAAGTTGAAGAAATTGAGCTTCCAGTGACTAAAGTGGATATAATTATTTCAGAATGGATGGGTTACTTTTTATTGTTTGAGAATATGTTGAATACCGTCCTTTATGCTCGTGATAAATGGCTTGTAAGTGTGCTGTCATTTACATCCAAAATTTCCTCCATTTCTAGCAGATCTAAAACAGGCTAATCTTATGCCAGTGGCTTTATTAATTCCAATAATAATCATATTCTTCTGCAGATGTAGGGAGATATTTCATTCTAATATTTGACTTAATAAAAATGTCCATAATGATTATATGTTTTGCCTTAATATAATCATATATTTTCCTTTTTTTTTAAATGCTTTTTAACAAGTTCCAATCTATATCTGTTACTTTCCTACAGGTCAACATAATTGTTTTCTATTACATATAATATGCTTGTTATGATGAAGTAAAATGTTGGAAGCTTCAGATTGTTGTGGCCTTGTAATTGGAACTTTTGTTGAATGGTGGGAACTTTGGACTCCTATAGATTTATATCATTCATAGAGTTGTGGATGGAGAGAGTTGTGAGTGGCATTATCTTGTATTTTCTCATACTTCATAGCTGTCAACTTCCAGGGAAAAATATGCAATCGGTTCCTGTAAGGTTGCCTTGTTCATACCTAAGGTTTCCAAGTTAGTAGGTCTTCTCTTGCAATGTTATTTTTGCCTTGGTGTACTAGGCTATCATGTGGGTTGTAAACATAGGTTCAGAACACTCAATTAATTTAATTGTAAGATTACTTTAACTCCTTGTATTGCTGTTTTTGTGTTCAGATGCTCACTTCCATGGTTGTGTTTTGTTGTGCTGTAATTTGATATTTAGTGGTTATTTTTTCTACTTTCATGGTGCAATGGTTTGGTTTGTGTTGTTATTAAACTATGCTATAGTTTGTTTAAATCAGTAGTGTATTTTCTTTTTTCATTCTTTTTCATTTATCCAGGCTGAGGATGGAGTTGTGCTACCTGACAAAACCTCTCTATACTTGACAGCCATTGAGGATGCAGAGTACAAAGATGACAAGATTGAATGTAAGACTATTGACGTTTTGCATATACAATAGCAGATGCCATTGGTTTAGGATCCATTTTTTTTGTCTGGATAGTATAGAAGCCTGTTAATTCACTCTGTTGCTGTTGTGGGGATATGAATTGCTAAGTTTTTTCCCAACTACAAACTGATGTTGCAGTTTAATTTCCTTGTTCTTACTTTTTCCTCTTGCCAATTTCGTTCTCCAGTTTGGAATAATGTATATGGCTTTGACATGAGCTGCATCAAGAAGCAAGCCTTGATGGAGCCCCTTGTTGACACAGTTGATCAGAATCAAATTGTTACGAACTGCGAGCTACTTAAGGTGAGAATTACAGGGGCATGCTGATGCAAAAACATATGAAATAATACTAGATATTGTTTGATGGTAGATTTAGTTTGCTTTTCGTTTTTCCTTTCTGATTGGTCCTTATGAAGCAGTTACTTTGCTTTTTGGCTAATGTAAGTTCATTTGTTTCTCTTCATTCAGATAATGGATATCTCCAAGATGGCTCCTGGGGATGCTTCCTTCACCGCTCCTTTCAAGCTTGTGGCAGAACGTGATGATTACATCCATGCTCTTGTAGCCTATTTCGATGTAACATTTAGCAAGTGTCATAAGTTGACAGGCTTCTCCACAGGTTGGTTTCTTTGCGCTTTACATGCTTCTCTTTTGGTAATTTTATCGTCTGGATTAAGTTTTGTTGTGGACTGCGGTACATGTAATGATTTAAACTGTATATTGTTTAAAGGAAAAGGCATTTCTGTATGCCCAAGGTTTAACATGTTCTATTCTTGCATTACTAATGTCCTCACAAGCTAGGTTTATAAACTCCATATCTGACTATGGTGTTCTGCCAAAGCTGTAAAAGCCTATGGTCTAGCTTTTTGGGACATCTTGTTTGCATTGCTTTGTCTGTGCTTCTGTCTTTACTATGATTATATGCAAGGTGTTTGGACCAAAAGCCAGGTTTCTTCAGGTTTAAGCCATACTGGCTTGGTGAACTGTTAATTAATATGTTTCTGATTGGAATATCATGCAGGGCCTAGATCAAAGGCTACTCATTGGAAGCAAACAGTCCTGTACCTGGAAGATGTGCTTACCATATGCGAAGGTGAAACATTATTTGGGAGCATGACTGTGGATCAAAACAAGAAAAATCCCCGTGATGTCGATATAATGCTCAAATATACATTGAATGGTCGGCGCTGCTCGGTCTCAAGAATTCAGTACTACAAGATGCGTTAAGTTACGTGTTGCCGATGTTTTCCATTATTGTTGCTCACCCACTATTTGAAAGCTGCCTACAATTAGTGCGTGAAGAATGAATTGCGGGTTGGTTTTGAAAAAACTACAAGTTATCTGTAATATCAGATATCATTTCTTATTGACTTAACGGGATAGTATTGATTTGTAATCCTAAAAATTTTGAATTTAATTTATATTCGATGTTTCTTTAGCAATTTGTTCTTTAATGTGTCTTCTATCATTTTTGTTAAAAGTATTAGCAAACAACTTCAAATTTAACTAATTTTACATTTGTATCACGTTAAAAAAACATTTCAACCAAAAAGTGAAACGCATTATTGTCTAAACAGATTTTTATCCAGTGACAATTCTGCTCTTGTATACATTAACAAGCGTGATTGCAAAAAGGAAAATAAAAAACAAAAAAAGTTCCACAGGAGAAAGCTTTTATTGTACTCTTCCCTACTATCAAAATTTGTGTTTTTGTATTGCCTAACAAAAGATATTGATACAACGAGCGTAAACAAGCAGATCCTCACTTCTCCCGACTCCTGTAATGTTTGTGATTAGTGGGGAGCTAAAGCTCTGACTTGCTGGCCTTCAAATTCTTTGAACCTGCTGCCTTCTTTGTTCTCCACCACTGCCTTACCCGGTTGGAGACTTTGTATGCGTGTTTCTTTAACGAGTCCCTCACATTTGTGATCCCTTTGGTCATCTTCTGTCTCCAATCGCCCTTTGTACTCTCTTTCCTCCTCAGAACATCTCCCTGTTTGAAAGAATTCTTTAACGATAAGCATAATACATTCCTACAGAAACTATAATCAAAGATGAGATTGTCATAGTACCAATTTTGAGTTGAATTGTGTCTCATCATCATCGTCGTCTTCATCGTCATCACCTCCTTCACCAAAATTTTTCATGTTCATCAGATCGTCTCTGGAGTACATTTTCATGCCGGGTGCTCCTGGCATACCCTGAAGCACAGAGAAGCAGAATAAAGGCCAAATCCAACATAGCCCAAATCAACATATAAAGAAAGCATAAGCTCTAAAGCAATAATAAATAATCACCTCCATGGATTTCATTAACTTTTCCATTTCAGCCTCTTTAGCTGACTTGGGCACAAAAAGCTCTCCAGGGGTCCTATCCTGTGCAGCAGATCGAAGATAATTTAGTGTGGTACAAATTTAACCCTCTAGTTCTTTGATCAATTGTGCAAAACCAATTATCTCATTGTCAATGCCACACTATGTGATAGCCAACTATTTGAAGTATCTAATGACCGGGAGAGGGTCTTGACATAAATGCCAAGACATCCACTTATCCAAGTAATATAACTTTGGACACAATGAGCTTGTTTATATATGGTACAATTAAGTTATATGAAAAGTGTATAATTATATGTTAATGGAGCAAAGCTATTTAGTGGTTTATAGCAAAATCTGGGAAGAAGGGAATATAAAATGTTCAGAAATTGACTTCTTCGCAGAAGATATGATCTGCCTATGGAGGACTACATTATTTAGGACTCTTGCATCATTTTTTGTCAGAGAGTACAAAAGCATCATCAGTGGAAACCATTTTCACCAGAAAGTTCTCATCCTCTTTCACAATAATTCTTATTGAGGTGTTTAGACCACATATTTAATGCTAAGGCTGAAAATGTATCTAGGAATTAGGTGTAGCTCAACAAAAAGCCTTCACAAATATATGGGAATTAAATCAAGGGCAGTATTGCATGCCCAATATATTGGCAAGAATATGTAAAAATTGAGAAAAGTAAATTGGTTAAGTACCGGAATCGTCCAGACGAAATTAATGTATACATTAGATTCCAAGACAATCTGCAATTTTGTTTTTCTCCTAAAGCTTCAAGTCAACAAATCTTGATCCATTTCACATTATTCAATGAAAAATGGTCCACGGAGAGCTATGTATTATTATGCATAAAGAAATGACCTAAAAGTACCAGTTCAGAATGCAGTTACCTTGGGAACTGGAGGTGGCTTGGTACTGCATGCTTTAGTAAGGTCCTTACATAGAAAGCTAACCAATGAATCAATATTAGGCTTGGATTTATATAGAAATTCAGCAACATCAGTATCAGAATACCCCATGACCTGCAAATTCCACAAGTAGCGATATGAGTATAACAAATCTGGAACTGAAGTTAATAAATCATTTGTAAGGACCAAAAATTAAAGAGAATCTTCAGAGGGTAGATGAAGGCAATAAATTAAAAGATTGCTGAACATTTCTCGGTGGTATCTGAAACAGAGACCTAACAACCCATTGCCAAGACCGAGGGGCAAACAACTTGGTGCCAAAGATTTTATAGGATCTCTCTTATACCATTCGCAACTCTCAGTCGATAGAGATGGAAAATGAATTTGAAAAACGCCAGTTTTGTCCATATTCTAGATACTTAGAGAAATGCTAGGGAGCCAAATAAATGAACCCAGAAAAATTTCCAAATTGACGTGGCAAGGGTTTATAAATTAAAAAAAAATGCAATTATCTCTCCCTTGTCTGCTACTCATGGTCTACCACGTTAATTTGAAAATTTTTCTGGGTTAATTTGTTTGGCTCCCTAACACTTCCCAAATACTTCATTAACTCAAATAAATAAATAAATAAATTGACTTCTTTGCCTCTATAGAGTTACATAATATCCAACCAGACCAAGACATCAAATAATATACAGATCAAGTGACAAAATCTCACTTCTTGGCAAGCCCGCTCAATTGTCTTACACTCTGAATTGCATTGTCCTTCAGAGTCTTGTTCCACTAGCTGAAACGAGATGAAACATAAATGAGTCAGCAATTCAAGGCATTGAAAATCAAAATTATGCATTCAGATTGCCCATAAAAGAAGTAGAAATGCACCAATGCAAAATCTTGGCTTGTCATATAAAGAACATGTCATGCACAATCCTACCAAAGTACCAGCCCCTATTAGTTCCATTTATGGAAAACACATTATTGCCAAACCAGGTCCACAAAGATCCAAACAATCACTAATAAAACCCAAAGTAAAACACAATTTCAAACAACCAATTCATCAAACAGCACCAAAAACAACCCAGGTAATAAATTGTTTCTTACCTCTAACTTATCCCTTTGTTCCACTATATCTAGCCGTAAAATCCAATCCGCTTCAGCTTTCTTCAGATTACAAACATTCTCCGCCATCTCAATTATTTGATACTCTGAGATCTGACCCCCAATGCAAACAATACACCAAAACCAGAATCAAATTCAACAGAATAAACAAAACCCACAAACTCAATTCTCAAACACTCGCATTGAAATGAATAAATGGCAAACCCAGATGACAGAACAAAAAACAAAAAAAACCTTCTTGGGAGAGATCTCAGCTTGCTTCTTCTGAACCTGGTCGTACAGCTGAGCTGCGAGCTTCTCACAGACCTGGCATTTGATGTACGGAATATCTTCCTTTCTGGCAGCCATCAGGGGTTTCTTGGAACAACGAGAGACTGGTATCCATGCTGAGACTAGCAGCACAGACACCACAACGAAAAGCAGAGACTTCGTTGTCGCCATTAACAAAAAGTCTCCAGAATTCAAAGAAAACAAGGGCTTTCAACAAACAGTTGGTGAACAAAATTTGTTAAAGAGATGCCAACACACCCAATTTGATCTTTTTATAGAGAGTTTTCACCAAAATTTTATCTTTTGGTGAGGCACCAAGAATACTCTGATCCTACCTACAATATGCACTCTCTCTCTCTCTCTCTGTGTTTATGTTATTGCTCCGTACCTACAAGAAAAACATAATTTTTTTTTAAAAAAAAAAAAAAAAAAGAGAGAGAGAGAGAGAGAAATTAATTTTTTGCTGTTTCTTTGTCTCTGATTGGGTACTTAGAGCGGAGTACAGTGGGTCCCTTGCTTTCGACCAATAGGGTGCGAGATAACACGTGTTTATAATAACCACGTCAAAATTTATATAACTTTATTTAATTAATAATTTTGTTCACTTTAAGATATATTGACGGGATCAATATATTTATATAACTTCTTTTAGAATTTTTTTTTTTATATATAAAAATTAGCGTTTATAAATGCTCTTGGACAAAAATTTGGTATTTTGTTAATTAATTAATTATTATTTTTTTTACATGTTTGCATAAGATAGAAATTAGCTCTTTTTTATCCCGCACATAGGAGAAAAAAGGGAAAGATCATTTGAGCTAATGCTTTATGAGGCATGATATTACTAAGCTACCCTGAATAGTTAATTTATTTAAAGAATGGTTAAATACTTTATTAACCCCCAGGGTTTAGAAATTTTATTTTTTCATCCATAAGATTTGAAAAGTGATCAAATTAGTTATTGTAGTTTGAAAAATGTAAATTATCATTAGTCTGATTTTAAGTTTAATCGACACTTGGGTAATTAAAAGTTGACATTTACCTAATTAAATTTTTTATTTAAACAAAATTTCAAAAAAATATTTTTTCAAAAAAAAAAAAAACCTAGCCCCTTAAGCACCAAGGGGTGGCTCGGCAACTCCCATGGAGCTAAGGGGTGGCCGAAACCACTCCCAAATAATCCACAAAAAGTTTCTGAATTGTGAATCAGAATAATATTTTCTCTTCAGTTTGCTTTTAGGGATAGTTGACTCAGCGGCTTGAATCATCTCATAGCCAGCAGCTTGGATGCATTCCAAAATTGCTCATTTTTTGGGTTGGAGAAGAAAGAATCAGCGGCAGCCGAAGTTGCCTCCTCCTTTTCAAATTTTAAGATTGGCAATGGGGTTTGAGCTTTTTATGTTTGGAGTTTAGTGAGGATAATCATTTTCCATATCCCTGACTTCAGAGGTGCAGGTGGAAGGGGCTATGTACAATTAAGGTGAAACCACCCCCATGGAGCCAAGGGGGTGGCCGTAGGCAACTTAGTTTTTTTTTTAGGAAAAATATATTTTTTGAATTTATTTTAAAAATAAACAATTTATTTAGGTTGTCACATGTTAACTTATAATTGGTATTCAGTTAAGTTAATTAATCTTAAAATTACAAAAATTTCATTTTAAATTTAATTTTGGTCAACAAAATTCTCCAGGTATTAAGAGCCAAAAAATTAAAAGTTATTTAATTTTTTAAGCTTATATATTTATTTCTTTTATTTCTCTCTCATTTACCAAAAATAAAATAAAAATAATATTTAATTAAAATAGAATAGATATGAGAATTTAATGTTTAATTTATTTTAAAATTAATTCTTCAAATTATAAAAAAAAAAAAAAAAATCTCTTCAAATTTAACTTTATTTGTATAGTTTAATAGGAATGTTATAAATGTTTTGAGAGTTATTGAGGCGATAGTAGTCACTTTAATCAATTAAATATGTCGACGTAAAACAAAATTTTTTGCAATTACTGCTAATGATTTCGCTACCGAAACTTTGAGCTCGCCGCTACAATTACTTTCGTCTTTCGGCCCTTAAACCCTAATCAATTGCGTTCTCACCCAGTGTCATGCTTATTAGGGTTTTTGCTTTCAGCATTGGCTCCTCTCTCTAATTCACTCCTATTCAATCCTCAAAACAAGCGACATGGCTTTACAGCCAACTGAACAAAACCCTAACAGTCCCATTACAGGCAAAAACTACGAGCTCAAGTTAAACGAGTCAATACGAAACCTCTTAGCCGAAACCCACAAAGAAGCCCCCAATTTCTCACATTTCATTCATGTATTCCGAGATTTAATGCAAACCCAGCATGAACCATCTCTCGAATCTATCTGGGTCTACGCCGGATTAACCTTCCGTAGCCGGAATTTACCGAAAGAAGACCTTTTGGATCGGATTTCTGCCTCAAAGGACCTGTTTCAATTGGTATCGGCGTGTTCTGTTTCGTGTGGTGCTTCGAAGAGCATAGCATTGCTCGCTCCGGTGGTGTTCGAGGTGTACAGGGTGGTAATTGCGTTACTTGGAAAGGACTCGGCTTTGAAGAGGGACAGGAAGGCAATGAGGGAGGCTAAGTCTTTGGTGGAAGCCATTCTTGGGTACATAAATGTGTGTTGCTGTAAGGATGATGGTGAGCAATGTGGTTCGAATATGATGACTCCTTTGGCGGATTTAGTTCGCATTTGGATCGATTCGAATGGCGGAATAGAGTCTTTCTTGCCGCTTGTGAGCGGTGAGGTTTGTGAAAGGCTTAGTATAGGAGGATGTGGTGTTGGTCACTTGGCTGGAGTTGTCATTGCAGAGGTGTTTCTGTTGGAACTGTGCTTGAGATTCCGTGCTGGGATTGTGAGGGAAGAGTTGGAGAAGGAGCTGAGGAGTTGGGCTGTTGGTTCAATTACTGGCTTGGGGAACTTTTACTTTTTCGGTTAGTAGTGTTTATTGTTTTTCTTTTCTTTTTTTTTTAATTTTTTTTGGCTTAATATTTGGAAAATGCACAACAAGATTGTTACTGTATATGTTTATATACTGTTTTTCTTATTCGTATACATTAAGTTTTATGATGTTCCTCTAACTGGATTGTTTGTATAGTCTCACTTTTGGAACACTTTTGAACAGCTTTCCTGTAACTCTGCATTGTATTTGATGAAATAATTTAGCATGTCCTGTTACAATATGATTTTGTCTGATTTCAACTTTGATGTGCTTACATCCTGGTTTATTTGTCGAACAGAGACCCTTATCCGAATGCTGCTGGAGGCAGTTTTACCTGTGACTTCCCTACTGGTTAGCATATCTTTCTTTTGAATGCTTAATCTGTTAATATGTATTCCCTATAATCGGTATGTTTTCTCACTTCCTAGGTGCTTCCGCGAGTGTGAGTGCAGTACACTTGTCAAATTATGTATGCAAATTGTTTAAGTGGTTCTACATTCTAAACTAATAGGAACTTGAGCAGATGAAACCAGTGATGTGAGTTGATTAGTTTTTCTTTTCCTCAGAGCATAGCCAATCTTTCTTGGGATCTTGTCCTTTATTATTAGATTTAATCAATACCACAAATTTGCTACTTTGGGGAAAAATATGAGTTTTAGCAGAATCGTTGAAGTCATGGAGTTTATTTTGAGCTTCTATGCATTTTATATATTTGTAAAGGGTTACCAATCATTTCTTGGGCATATACTTCTTGGAATGTTGAGCTTTTAGTTGCAGAGTACATTTATTAGAAAAACATTTATCATTTCATCATGGAAGTAAGCATCTATATCTTGAAGATAATCCTTATTCTAAAGAGCATCCCACGCAAATATGTTTATGCAGAGTTCTGAAGATGAAGTTTTGTTAAGAAAAGTCCTCTATGATGCTGTCATATTGGTAGAGTATTCTTTTCTAATTCCTGTGAGAGCAATTTATGTACCTGCTGAGCGCATGAAATGTCTTGCCATGGTGAGATTGATTATTACACATGAGGCTGTAGAATTTTTCAGGTACTAAAGAATGAGTGATGTTGAAATTCTAATGAAACCTCAAGTGCAGAAGTCTCATTCAATATTGGCCTTGCTGCAGGAAATTTGGGGATCAGATGAGAGCTATCTCTTACATAAAGGCCTTCGCTGGTTCACATTTACCTTCCCAAATTATTAAGTGGGTCTCCGGCCAGATTGGGTCGTCGGAAAAAGAAAATCTATCAAATGGATCCTCACCTAAAGCTCTTATTAGTGAGTAGCTCTATTATTCTTTTGGTCCCTGGTGTTCACAACAAATGCACTCTATAGTTATGACCAACTTGTAAATCAAAATTTTAATTTTGAATGATCTCATTCTCCAGAGTGGCTTCTAAACCTTGAGGATCGAGGAATAAGAGTATTTGATGATAGCATTTCAAAATGGCGTACCAAATTGGTTCTTGATATTTCCAAAGCAGACTTTGAACAGCCTTCATCTAAGTTGGAGGGCAAAAAAGTGGATGATGATATTCTCTTTTACATTGATAATAAGGGGGAAGATGAAGATGCAGATGAGGATAAGATGAACGAATCCATGAGCACTGCATTTGTAGCTGCTGCCCATGCAATGAAGTCGACGGAAAATGGCGAAAGAAAACGGAAAGAAGAGAGAAGTGCTGAACAGAAGAAAATCAAATTTGTCAAGTATGACCTCTCTCAAAATTCTGATTCAGCCAGAGGAAGGCCTTCATTTTTCAGTAATGATGGTTTTAGTAGTGAGAGTGAAGTTGAGAATCCACTCTCCGATGAGGATACAGAAACGAAGGAGTAGGAAAGTTGTGAAGAAGGCCTCAATCATGCTATTTCTAGCAACTTCGCTTTTTGTTGTGCTCCCTTACATTTCTCAATGGGTATTTATAAGAACGTCAACCAATTTCATGATGAAAGTATGTGTAACTATTCTATTTGGTTAGGCAGATGAGGTTGCTGGAGATGCCAATGAGAACCCGATGAGCTGCCTTAGAGCACTCATAGTGGTTTATGTATTTTAGAGTTGTGATTCTCTAAATGAAATGTGTTTTGTATTTAACTTAAGAGAAATGATAGGGGTACCAAATTTTTTACCAAGAGATGGGGTACCAAAATGACATGAAACTTATTCATTGAAAAGTATATAAACAATTAAATAGGAAAAACGCTATTGGGTACTAATGAATAAAATCTACATTATTTTGGCACTTTTAGCATCTCTGGCTGTATTTTATGCTTTTTCCTCTCTTTATTATTTATATCTTTATTTTTTTCTTTGGTGTTTGGTTTTTTTTTTAAAAGGAAATAATATTTAAATGGTATAGAAAAAGAATCCACAATCGGATAAGAAATGTATTTGAAAAGCCATTTAGTTAAAATTAAATATTAAAAAATTGCTTTTTTAGCTATTTTCGAGAGAGATATATATATATATATATATATATAATAAATAAAATAATTAGAGAATCCATCGTTAATGCAATGAGCATATTGGGTTGCAGGCTATCTGTTAAATGCAAATATATGGGTCCTATGCCCCTGGTGTGGAAAACAATGGGCAAAAGCACATCTTGTCACAGCACGTGGCCATGCATGTATCAAGCATACATGTTTATAGTTATCGACCATATTAAAATACCTTAACATAAAAAATACAGTGCTAACTATCATGAGGGACAATATCTTTATATAATGATCTAACGTCGAACATCCATCTCTTCGTACGGGCCCAGCAAAGCTTATCTATCTTCCCATCTCACTCTAAAGGAGTACAACAAATTGAAGAATTAAGCAAAGACATCCACCCTCAATTGTGAGCCACTCCAATAAAACTTATATTCTATTGATGGGAGCCACTAGATAACTTAATAATCCGCCATGGAAGCATCTTTAATGCGAGCTATACTATACAAATCCAGTAAAGCTTTCTTGAGGGCCATCTCTCCACACCATTTATCAGGATTTAATAGAAAGACCGGAGGCATTGGTACCTTTCAAATTGCTCCCATCAATCCAATGGAAAGACCGCCTCTACAAAGACAAGTCATCTCATAGGCAACTTGCACTAAGCCCGACAATATCATATTACCTTTGAAAAATTGTACCAATCAAATTCTGGACAGGACATACCTGCACATAATGTACTACCACATCACTTGCAAGATCCACATGCAGCTTTCAAGCTTCAAATGGCAAAGAACCCTGGCAGTTTTCAGTTCAGTCGGCACAACAATGGTTTCTTCTTGAAATAAACAGCAGTTTGTAATAAGTTGTCAGAGTGTACTGTCTTCTCTCTCCGTTCATCTTACCCATCCATTACATATTTACATGTCAACTGTTAGAGGCTGTATAATAAGAGTGAACTTCTGTTTAGTCCAGCAAATAATACAACGCAATCTTCAATGCACATGGTTCATAGAACATTAAGTAGACAAAGATTTGGTAACGCATATCTTTACTTCAAGAAAATGCAAATATATTAGACCTGTGCCCCTGTTCCCAAAAAAATATATGTATCTTGCATGGATATGTTTGCTTAACAACCGCTTATTAAAAAAAAATGTATGCTTAACAACCATATTAAATTACCTTAACATGAAAAATACAGTGCTAACCTTGGTTCTGAGAACAAAATTTGCATCAAAAGAATCCACAACAGCAGCATCAGTCTGCACGATATCATATAGAATAACTGCAATAAAGGGAAAGAACATATCAAACCCAAAAAGAAAAAAGAGAAAAAAGAGAGGACAAGAATTTTAGATTGTAAAGGCATTCCGACTTCTATAAAACTGAAGGCATTTGTATCTTTCAATTTGCTCCCATCAATCAAATGGAAAGGCTGTCCCTACAAGGACAGGTCATTCTCATAAGGAACTTGCACAGAGCGAGCAACTATAGTGGCATTGCAATATTCTACTTCAATTAGCCTAGAAGCTCCAAAAACCTGGATGGAGTATGTGGACATTATTGACTATTAAACACTAACAGTTTACACGGATACTAATAATAACCCTTGTGTAGTGTATGCATGTGGACCTATTTTCTCTTTTTTTTTCCTTTTGTGTGTGTGTGGGTTTAATGACATGGGATATTAATTCATGAAGGAAAATACCTGGATTCTCAGTGTTTAAGTGTTTTTTTGCCCAGGATACCAGTGCTTAGGGCATGGTTACTCCAAAACCAAGGATTAGAGTTTAATTTCAGCACGGGTCAACTTGCTAAACACCTCTGGCCAAACAAATCACCAATAATCCTGGCAGGAGCAGGTGCCACACTTAAAGTGGTGGAACTGATTAATGTCACGAACAACTATTTCCCGATTGGTGATGTCTGAAATGAGCTTCATAACATCATGGCAGTCTTCACAGATGCGTAGGTTCTTGAAAATTCTAATCGTTTTTACAGGGTTGGGACTTATAAGGGCAAAAGCAAGAGCCAGCCTTTCACTATGATGATTAAGATGCTCCTTTTTCTCTCTGTCAGTGACATTATGAAGCACACGTTCTGTTTTTGGGACATAACCTACTGATATTAGTTCTTGGCCAAGCTCCTCTAATTTTAAATGAATATCCCTGATTTTTGGATGTGAAACATCTTGAGACACAAAGATGTGGATTTGACCATTGATCTCTACCCAGCTACATCCAGGTTCCTTCTTAACACCCCGACTGGACATCAATGACCTGACCTTTCTGACATCATCCCACCTACCTTTGGCTGCAAAAATATTGGACAGCAATATATAAGTCGAGTCAATCTCAGGTTTAAGCTCAAAAAGTTTATCTGCAGCTCTTTCACCAAGCTCCACATTTCCATGCATTTTGCAAGCCCCAAGAATGGTCTCCCAAATCAATGTGTGTGATGTTAGCTTCATCTTATTGATGAAGTGTTCGATTTCATCAAATTTTCCAGCCCGACCAAGAATATCAACCATACAAGCATAATGCTCAACTGTAGGAGTAATCCCAAATACTTCGCTCAGTGAGTTGAACTGTTTTTTCCCTTCTTCAACTAAACCCATGTGGCTACATGCAGAAAGAACACCTAAGAAGGTAACCGCATCTGGCATGGTGCCTTCATCTAACATTTTCCAAAAGGTTTCAAGAGCTTTCTGTCCTTGTCCATGTTGTGAGTATACACATATCATTGTGTTCCACGCAACAGTATCCCAAAAAGGCAAGCCCTGAAAAATAGCCTCAGCATCTTCTAAGAACCCACATTTTGCATACATATCAACAAGTGCACTAGAAACAAAAATGTCACCAAACTGCCCACCTTTAATTGCCAAAGAATGAAGTTGCTGCCCAGTTTCCATGGCAGCTATATGGGAGCAACCACCTAAACAGCTGGCAAGAGTAAACTCATTGGGCTTTATACCTTCCTGTTGCATCAAACTAAAGTGCTTAACAGCCTTCTCTGCTTCATCAGTTTGTGCATAACCAGTGATGATGACAGTCCAAGTAAAGAGGTCTCGATTAATCAACCTATTGAAAACAGCATCTGCATCTTCCAAGCACTTGGTTTTGGCGTACAAGTCAACAAGAGCTGTCCCAACAAAATCATTACCATCAATTCTGTTTTTTATGATATGGGTGTGTACTTGCTTTCCAAATCCTAGATCACACAGGCTAGAACAAGACCTTAAAACACTGACATACGTGTACATGTTCGGCATGAAACCTTCCACCAGCATTTGATAGAAGATTCTTGGTCCTAGATTGCAGAATTTGTAGCCATGGCAACCGGATAAAAGGGCATTCCATGAAACCAAAACATGATCTGTCATTGCCTCAAACACCCGGGCACCACCTTGTGGACATCCATTTTTCATGTACATAGTAATTAAGGCATTGCTGACTGAAATATCGCTTTCAAACCCATACTTACATAAACAAGCATGGATGCTTTCACCATACTGAAGGTATCCCAAACCAGTGGCAGCGCTAACAACACTTGCAAAGCTAAATTGATTTGGTGGGACACCTGCATATCTCATTAACAAAAATAGCTGGGGCTTCTCGGCTATGACCTTGCTGATCAAGGCAAGTGATCATTGCACTCCAGGCTACTACATCAGGATTTTTTATCATATTAAATACTTTTAGCGCATCATATGCCAGCCCACACTTAGAGTACATATCCACAAGACTACAACCCAAAAACTCATCTAGTTCACACCCCATTTTGATTGCCACAGAATGCACAGCCTGGCCTTCTCTCAAACTCCCTGAGGTCGCACAACCCTTAAGGACAGTAGACAAGGTGAACTTGCTGAACTTCATTTCTGATTCTCTCATTCTACAAAACAGATTCAATACTTCTTTCCAACCACCCACCTGGGCATAACCATTAAGCAAGGCATTCCATGAGACACCATTCTGCTCAGGCATGCAAAAGAACACTCTTTCCGCAAGTTCCATGTCACCACATTTGGCATAAAGGTCAACAAGAGTAGACCCAACAAACAAATCCCAGAGGCACCCAACTTTGATTGCTTCTGCGTGCACCTGCGTCCCAAACTCCAAATCCATTGACATAACACAAGCTTTCAACACGGAAGCCAACGTGAACTCATTAGGCCTCACACCTTCCCTCTTCATCTCACAAAACAAATTAACACCATCACTACCTAATCCTTCGGCCACGACCCCTTGTATCAATGCAGTCCAAGACACAACATCCTGTTCAGGCATCTCATCAAGCACTCGGCGCGCATACACGGGACTCCCACATTTTGCATAAGCGTTGACCAACGAAACCCACAAATGAGAGTCCGGGTCTATCCCATTCTTGATCACCTGCCCATGAATGGCTCTTCCCTCATTCAAAGACCCTTTCGAAGCACAAGTACGCAGCATCCCAGAATAACGTCTTAACCTCTCCTTATTATCCAAACTCAAAGGTCTACTTCTTACATTCTTTTCAATGTTCTCCCTCGACAAAACTGAATTAGCCCAATCACGAACCGTATCCTTTCTGGGTTTTCTATGAAAACTTTCATGAAAATGATTCGGCGAGTTTCGGGTATCGGATGAATCCGAATCACTGGTGGGGTTCGATTCTACAACATCTAAAGCAGCAGAAGACGAAGAATTCAATCTAACAGAAACCAATGGTGACTTCGAACTGATACGAAGCTTATTGGGGAGCTGAAATCGAAAACCAGGCGGTGGGCTACGCATCTTCAGAGCAATAAGATCGCATTCCATCAAATTTGAACGCCAAGCTTCGGCTCTGAAGCAGTTTTTTATCATCAAAAGCATCAAATGCACAGCCAAAACTAAAAGAGCTTCAATAGCGGCAGAAAAAGCATTACAGACTAAAACTCAGACAGCTACTCCGCCGAACTGAGAGCTTTTCTTTTCAAAAACAAAGAAAAGTAAACTTGTAGGTAGGACCCACGATTCCACTTTCTTTTCGTTTTCTACGGATTCCCGCGAACCAAATAGGTTAACAAAGAAAATAACAACAGAAAATCGCTTGCATCAACGGATTTGAGGAGAGAGAGAGAGGCAGCGAGCGTAGTCGGCTGGCTGTGGCTGTCAAAGAAGCGCGAATACGAGTGTTATCTTTCGAGTAATCGAGAGTATTTTATTGGCCAGGCGAGGTGAAAGATCTGCTGTGACGCTGGCACAGGTAGGTGACCTTTCTGATGACGTGGCAATCTCCTAATCGATGTGATGAGGACATCGCCAACGAGCTGCTTGTTTGGTGAGTACGTAGTCAAAGCCTCCTTCAAGGGTTTTCCAAATTTTGAGAGAGAAAAATAAAATGTAGAATATAATTAGAAATTATGTTTGGGACATCAGATTTTTGTTATTTTTGTTTGAGATTAATAGATTATCATATATCACTAAAAAAAAATCATATACCTTTATGATATAGTAGCGAAAATCAATTGTCAAAACAACCTTAACGGCCTAGTATTATTAACAAGAATTTAAATTCAAAACTGATTTTGAACTCAAATGGGTCAAACCCCAAACGTTTTGGAATGGAAGAAATTTTCCCTAAATTAGGTTGAGAGAAATCAAAATTCAATTTAATTTAACCAAACATTTTTTGGTGCGCGCATGTTTTAAACCGAGTTAACATATATGGACAAAAGTGTATGAACTAAAAGATTGGATTTAATTAAAAGACAAAAAATTTGGGGTCTAATGTCTTAGAGCATTTAACAAGCTCTCTACTCTATTTCAAATTTAATTTTGATCAACAAGGCTCTCCAAATACCAAGTACCAAAAAGTTAGAGTTATTTAGTTTTTTAATCATATATATTCATTTTCCTTCTCTCTCTCATTTACCAAGAATGAAAAAAAGAATTAAAAATAATAATATTTAATTAAAGTAGAGAAGATATAGAGATTTGATATTTGATTTATTTTAAAAGTGGCTTTTCAAATTTAAAAAAATTGAATTTTTCTCTAATTTAACTTTTATTTGAAGAGCCCAATATGGATGCTCTTATTAACCCTAAATTTAGGGTTTTAAGAAATTCCTAGAAGTATGGATCTGTTTGGCAATGGCATTGGACAGGTCAAGAGCAACCAACTCCTCACAGGATGTTCAAAATCAGCATCTCCTCAAAGTTGGGCAGAACTCAAGGACCTCCCAAACTGGCAAACTCTGCCATTAAGTAGCTCAGGGGAGCGACTTCTCTATCAGATTTCTTCATCGAGCCATCCCCTCCAAATATAGACAGATTTCCTTTATCTTTGGATGTGACATATCATGAGCAAAGAACTTATGGGCTTGAGCATCAATCACCAGCCAGCTACACGCTGGTTCCTTTGTGATTCCTAGATTGGACATCAATGTCCTAACCTTCACAACATCATCCCACCTTCCTTTGGCAGCAAAAATATGAGATAACATCACATAATTATAGTCAATGTCTGTTTCAAGCTCAAATAGTTTCTCTGCAGCTCTTTCACCAACTTCCACATTTCCATGCATTTTAGAGGCCCAAAGAATGGTCTCCCAAATCAAGGCATTCTGGGTAAGCTCCCACTTCTCAACAAAGCTTTGAACCTCACTAAATTTGCCTGCCCGACTGAGGATATTGACCATGCATGCATAGTGCTCAATAGAAGGAGTGATTCCATAGTCCTTGCTCATTGATTTAAAATGCTTTTCCCCTTCTTCAATCAAACCCATGTGACTGCACGCAGAAAGAACTCCTATAAAAGTAATCTCATCAGGCAGGACCCCTTCATCTAACATAATCCTAAAAGCCTCGAGAGCCTCCTTTCCTTGCCCATTTAGTGGGTATCCGCATATGATTGTGTTCCACAAGACTGCATTCCGATAAGTCATGCTCTTAAAAATGGCCTCAGCATCTTCTATGTGTCGGCATTGCCCATACATATCAACAAGTGCAGTAGCAATATACACGCTGCTTGACAATCCGGATTTTATAACCATGGAATGGAGCTGCCGGCCACTCTCAAGCAATGCTAAACTGGAGCAACCACTTAAACAGCAGGAGAGAGTGTAGGCATTGGGCTTCAAGCCTTCTCGTTGCAACTGACTGAAGCACTTTACGGCCTTCTCCCCTTGATTGGTTTGTACATAACTGGATATGATGACTGTCCATGTCAAGAGGTCTCTTTCAGTCAGTTCATTCAAAATTATATCTGCATCTTCTAAGTGCCAGCATTTGAAATACATGTCAATCAGAGCAGTTCCTATGGAACTATTACTGCAAAGGCCATCTTTTATGATATGGGCATGTATTTGCTTCCCAAAATCTACATCCAAGATGTTGGAACAAGGTTTTAAAATGCTGATAAACGTGTAGATATCAGGTTTGAAACCTCCCACAAGCAATTCTTTGAAGATTCTTGGCCCTTGATCAGAAATTTTGTTATCATGAAATCCAGATAAAAGGGCGTTCCATGAAGCTATATCTCGAACATTCATAGTATTGAAAACCTGCCAACCATTACGCACACATCCAGTTTTCATGTACATTGTAACAAGTGCACTGCTGATGAAATTATCAGATTTGAGACCATATTTATATACACAAGCATGAATACTTTCACCGTACTTCCAGTTACCTAGACTGGTAGCAGCACTGATGATACTAGTAAGAGTATACTCATTTGGTGTCACATCTGTACGTCTCATTAGGCAAAACATCTGCGCTGCTTCTTGGCTCTGGCCTTGCTGATCAAGACAGTTGATCATTGTACTCCAGGCCACAATTTTGGGATTTTCGATCCTCTCAAAGACTTTGAGTGCATAATCTGGCAATCCACACTTGGAATACATATTAAGAATGCAACAAATCAGAAACTTATCGAGCTCACTACCCATCTTGTAGCCAGAGCATGCACTGCCTGCCCCCCTCTCAAATTTCCCAAGCGTGCACAACTCTTAAGGACAGTCAATAAGGTGAACTTACCATACTTCAATTCTAATTTACTAACGGCAGAAAACAATTTCAGAATCTCTTCCCAGTCACCTATCTGAGCATATCCATCAAGCAAAGCATTCCACGACACAACACTTTTCTCAGAAATGTAAAAGTACACCATACTTGCAAGCTCCATCTCGCCACATTTTGAATAAAGATCAACAAGAGCAGACCCAACAAACATATCCGAAAAGAACCCAATTTTAATGACTTCTGCATGCAACTGTGACACAATATCCAATTCCAAGCACTCTGAACAACCTTTCAAGACACTCATCAAAGTTTGTTCATTCGGCCTGATACCATCTTTGAGCATTTCACTATACAATCTAATACCGTCACGGCTGTACCCTTTATCTATCAACCCCTCAACTAGCGCAGCCCAAGACACAACATCCCGTTCACGCATCTCATCAAGAACCTGACGTGCACATTGCAAACTCCCACCCTTCACATACACTTCCACCACCAATCTCCAAAACTGGGAATCCGGGTCCATCCCATTCTTGATCACCTGCCCATGAACCGCCTTACCCTCATTCAAGCACCTCTTCAAAGCACAACTACGTAGCACCTCAGAATACAATCCTAGCCTCTTGTTGCTATCTAAATTCACATCAGTTATTGAAGGCACCGGTTTAAGAAGATTATGATTTGATAACTTCTTGAGTATGTTCTGAAAGCGCCCATCGAAACAAGCCGCCGACTTTTCCATGCTATCAGATAAAGACGAACTGGGTTTTACATATGGTATTGCTGCTATTGCAGTAGCAAAAGAAACAGAGCAAGGCTTTCGCAATAAACGATATAGAAAACTAGTCCCCAGGCTACGATTGCAGTCCATTGAACCGAAAAAGAGCAATGAAAGAGAGAATTGTATGATGGGTTTTTCCCTACCTTTTTTAAAAGCATTTCCATTCATTTACTTCTTCCCTCTGTAACTTGGATCAAGCCAGACTTCAAACCCTTTTGATCCGTCTAAGAAGTATTCATCCTTCCGGCGGTTATTTCGTAGCCACCCGATTCATACCAAAGGATTCGGCGGCTTACCTGCGGTGGACAAAACTACCGCAGATGCGGTAGTTTTGTCTACCGGCCAGGATGTTTTCTAAGGGTTTTTTAACCTTTAGAAGAAAAAACGTGAATTAAATAAAATAAATAAACGTTCGGGAGTGAACTCCGTT
Organism: Carpinus viminea; assembly: GCA_013348765.1. Lineage (NCBI taxonomy): Eukaryota > Viridiplantae > Streptophyta > Magnoliopsida > Fagales > Betulaceae > Carpinus > Carpinus viminea. The sequence goes on from CP054667.1 coordinate 14,620,603, forward strand.
AAGTCTCTTTCTTCTCTCGCTTTTGGCCATGAACTCCCATTCATACCGAAAGAAATACATTGGCACAGGGAAGCAATGAAAACATTGAAAAAGGAACATCTTATTACCTTAAAAACTGCACTTACTTAGATCTTTCCCGCTCTTGTAGGAAAATCTCGAGTAGGGGAATAGGACAAGGTGAAGCGGAAAGTGGCTGGCTGGAAGACGAAATTTATATCATAAGCCACGAGGTATTATTAAAAGCGGTGGGGCAGACAATACATACAGTATGAGTATTTTTTTGCTTCCGAAGGAGCTGTGCAATGATTTAAATAAGTTGATGCAAAATTTTTGGTACGCCACACAAAAAACGAAAAGAAAATCTACTTGATAAGTTAGGAAAAAATGAGTATGGCCAAAGCTAAAGGAAGGTTGGGGTTTGACGACCTTGTTTGTTTAACAAAGCTCTTTTGGTAAAACAAAGCTGATAATTATGCATAATCCTGAGAGTTTGGCTGAGAATATTATTTCTGCAAAATATTTCCATCAAGGACCTTTTATGTCTACCAAGTTGGGAATAGGCCATCATATACGTAGCATAGTATTCTGGCAGGCAGGGAGCTATTCTAGGAGGGGATTTTTTGGCGGATTGGTGATTGGCGTTCCGTGTCAATTTGAGGAGATAAATGGATCCCAAGGCTGACAACATTCTCAATCTAGCCTCCATGCACAATACTATCCGAGGGAGCAAAGGTGGTTGAGCTTATTGATGTTAACCTTGTCTAATGGAAGGAGCCCTTGATTCAGAATATTTTTGGTGCAGAGGATGTGGATATCATATGTAATATCCCCATTAGTAACTACTATCAAAGGGACAAGATGATATGGCATGCTACAAGTACTAGGAAATTTTCTATAAAGAGCGCTTATCGTATTGAAAATGAATGCCAAGGGAGGAAGAAAGGGGAGGGATCCAACCAAGTTAGAAGCCAAGCTGTATGGAAAACCATACAGGGTTTGAAAGTACCTAAATATTCGTCCAAAGTTTTTATGTACTGGAGAGCTTGTAATAACATTCTTCCAAGTAAGGATAATCTTAAAAGAAGAGGTATTGTCGATGAAGAGCTATATATTTTTTGTTGTCAAGAAAGGGAAATAGTTAACCACATTTTATGGGCTTGTCCATCGGCACAAAATGTATGGAGCACCAGTAATCATAAGCTTCAAAAATGTAGGAGGAGATATAGCGGTTTTATGGAACTTTTTGAGGAGCTGTCAGTACTATTAAATGGGGAGGACCTGAACCTCTTTGATTTAAGTCAAGAGGGATATGGTAGAAACGTAACTCAATTGTGCACGAAGGTGTGTTCACTCATCCAAATATTGTTGCAAATATGGATAGGGAGGGCCTACTATAGTACACATGCAAATACTTATATGCCAAACCAAGTAGTCAAAGGTAGTATTGGTACTGGTATGAAGTGACAGGCTCTCCGATTGGGTTCTATAAATCTAACTGGGACGTTGCTATATCTACGGATAGAAAATGCATGGGCATAGGAGTGATTATTAGAGATGAAAGCAGTTTCGTCTTTGCGGCTAAAAGCAAAACAATCCTGGCAATCTTTGAACCCTTCCACGGGGGAAGCTTTGGCATCCTTGCACCTGGCTGAATTTATTCGAGACCTCTGCTTCTATAGGTTATGTTGGAAGGGGACTCTTTGTCGGTTGTCAAGGCCATTGGAAGATATGTCATGTCAAGCAAGAAACAAATAGAGCGGCTCATAGATAAGCGAAGAAGGCATCTAGGAGCATCATGGATAGCATTTGGATTGAGGAAACCCTTGCATGTATTCTCAATACTATTCTTCTAGAGCTTAGTGCTCTTTCTTTATAGAGTGTTGGCTCTCATATATGAATGAAGAGTATCTAGTACTTCTCTCTAAAAAAAAAAATTAATTTTTCAATACATCAACTTGACTCTTATTACAATAGTCAAAATTATTATTTAGAAGAGGTATGATAAATGCATAACTTTGGCTCAACTTTTATGTTTTTTTTTTGAAAAAAAAAATTATGAAGCAATAACATCCTACGTGGTCCCTTTTATTTTTGGTATTTTTTTTTATCATAATAATGACTTCTTTTTTTTCTTCTTCTTCTTCTTCTTCTTCTTTTTTAATGTTATTGCTTCAAAAAAAATTTAATGATCACATAAGATAAAAGTTTGGTTAAAGTTGTGAAAAAAAAGTTGCATTTATCATTTCTCAATTTAGAATACCCTTGTCCTCTTCTCATCCTTTTCGAATATTGTGTGTGTGTTTTTTTTTTCACTTTTTCTATTATCCCTCTTGAATATTGTTAATTCAATCTTAAATCAACTTTAATTAAAAAAAATTAGGGAAAAATATAAAATGGCCTCCCAAACTACTTGCCATTTATAATTTAACCCTCTAAAGTTTCAATTGGTATAAAATAGCCCCTAAACTATCAACCCCTTATAAAATAGCCCCCTCCGTTAGATTAAACAGTTAAAATGGATGGAAAACCCAAAACGACGTCGTTTTGGGATGCATAGTTACTAAAATGCCCTCTTCACAAGAAAAATTCAAATTACAAAAAAACCCATGTACACGGCGTCGTTTCGTTCCCAAAAGAAAACACCCCTTCTTCAGTTCTTCCCTCACTTTCCTTCTCAATCAAACCAGCGAAGAACAATGAATCCCATGCCCAGCGAACCAACGAACCACGCCCAGCGAAGATCTTGTTCATGTTCGTGTGTACCTCTCTCTCTCTCTCTCTCTGCATGTATAGAATCCATGGTTTATTGAAATTTTGATTTGGGTGAAGTTGATTTTATAGTGAGAGAAAAATGATATGGGTCCCTTTGTTTTTGTTTTTTTTTGGTATATTTATTTGCTTGTCTGCTTATTGGGGGTTTTGGTTTTGCTTATTGTCTTCCCTTTTGAAATGGGATTTTTTCATGGTTTTACTAAAGAGAAAGAACCAGTGGAGCAAAAAGTAAGACTAAAGAGAAAGAACCATCAGAGTTGGAAGATCTTGGTAAGAATTTCATCACTTTCTTTGTCATGGTTTTGTTGTCAGATCAATGTCATGAGTTTTGGCCATTTGGGTTTTGTGGGGGTTTGATTGTAGGTGGGTGGGGGTGAACCATTGGCGTTTTAGGGGGTATTTTTTCATTTTTGTGAGTTGAACAAGTGTACTTCCTGCGGAGATTGGAGAGATCTTTGATTTGGGTTTGGGTCTTGTTATGAGCAAAAATACCTTGTGTGCATAATAGGTTTGTCTGTTTATCTTCAAACGTGATTTTTTTTTGTTTGATTTCGAAAATGGGTAAGAACTTTTGGGTGTTCTTTTTTCTTTTTATGTGGGTAACTGATTATGAGTTTTGTTCTAATTTTGTGAAGTAGAACTGCTCAGGGATGTGGCTGTCCTCGCGGAAAACTTGGGGATAGAAATGGACTTACTAAATGAAAAGGCCTCCAAGGATCTTGGTATTCTCTGTATTGGCCAAAATTGGAGCAAATTTGGGGTATTTTGTTCTAGATTTTCAGAGAGGTTATTTCTGCCGAGTTGATTTTCTAATTGAAGCTATGCCAAGGAACACAATAAGAAGAAACCCAAGAAGACACATTTTCTGTTGTAAACTCATTTTTTGTGTGGAAGTTATGTAATCTCATTTGTTGAGACCTTGTTGAATAGAAGGGAAATATTTTGCTTTTGTCTAGCAATTGATGTGCATGAAAATATACAGGGAAATGACAATCAACTTCTATTATCCATGACTGTCTAGCAATTGATTTGCATGGTAAGGAAGCAAAAAAACAATTGACACTCTTCTATTCAGCAAGACTGCAAGTGAGAGGGACAGAAGAATAGGAAGCAAAAAAACCCCAATCCATCAAAATCATCTGCCTCGCCATCAAACAAAGAATCCAAAACAATTGACACTCTTCGGTGGCATAAGTGCCTATCTAACACAATCAGGACCAAAAAAAAAAAAAAAATCTAGAGCTCCTTGCAAGAGAGCATGAATTGCAGAAACAACACCATCATTAACCAAAAGTATAAAAAACTACACCAAAAGATCTTTGAACCTCAATTTCAACCTCCATCCACAATGGATCTTCCAAATCAAACATGTTAAAAATGAGATTTCTCATAAATGTAATATGTTCATAATGAAGCACTACATTATCAACAATTCACTGTTACTGAAAATAGCAAAAAAAGTAGCAATTTACATGGATTGACCATTACTGGAACTAGTATGTATCTCCACAATTGGATACAATAGTAGAAAAATGTGATAAAAACTTTTGGTTTGGAAGGGAGATGAGCAATTCTTTTAGCAATTTCCATGTCTTCTGGAAGAATAGAAGAGAACCCCTTCTTATTATTGGGCAAGCCTCTATTGGAATCTTCTTGAAAAGAGTCTGAGAATTTCACAAAGATTGAGTTATAACTATTAGAATGCTTCAGATATTATCAAACCAATGTTCAAACAGTCAATGTGCACATTAAACAGTCAATGATTACTCAAGTCTGAAATTATAAATTTTGACATGATAAATGTACAGCCCTACTTATATATAAAAAAAATGTACAGCCCTGTCTAATTTAATTCCCATGACATAAAAGAGTAAGAGCAAAGAAGAGCTAGCACGTAAATGGCATCAATGCCATTTTCTTTCATATGGAGGTCTACTACCCAAATATTGTAGCACACAAAATTATCTCATTACATGGAAATGAAGAACTCAAGACCAACTGGTAACGATCAAAGTCTGTAAGAAGCCCTAGACAAGCAACAATCACTATATGCAGCATTACTATCAAAGTATGCACCGGCTAAGCTATTCTTCTCACATAATAACAATCTAGTTTAAGGTCAATTACCTATAACATATTGACAAAGAAGAAATCAACCATGAAGAAATCAAAAGCATTCCAAACATGTTAGGACCTTAGGGATATTGTCAAAACTCAACCACTGCTCGGCCAAAACAGAAAGCCAGGGAAAAGAAAAAACAAAACAAAACAAGACTAAGCCAAAAACCAGAAAATCAAAAACCAACATTTAGCCAAAAACAAAGCAACCCACGAAAATCAAAAACCCAATTTGGTTAGAACTCCACAATCGGAAAGGAAAACATCAAGCCCAAAAGGGTTTTTTTTTTTCTTGAAGACCAAATAGCCATTCGGGAGAAGCTCAACAAATTTCACAGTTCACACACAACACGACGTTCGGTGGGTACCAGAAAATAAGCCAAGAAATTTACACATTCTCAACCAACAACGAAAATCAGAGGGAATAAATCCATGAAAAGAATGGTATAAGAACAGCAAAAACATTAAAATCGCATGAAAAAATCCATGAACAGAATGATATGATCGAAAAGAATGGTATAAGAATAGTAAAACCATGAAAAAATCCCATTTCAAAATTCCACTCACCAAATTAGCTGAGAAAACGGATATTGACTTTGAGCTAGTGCCGTGGGTGGCGTTCGGCCGGCTTGATCTTGGATGGTAGGCGTTGTCGGTGGCGGTCTGCGGGTGGAGTTCGTTGGGCGTGGGATTCGTTGTTCTTCGCTGGTTTGATTGAGAAGGAAAGCGAGGGAAGAACTGAAGAAGGGGTGTTCTCATTTGGGAACAAAACGACGCCGTGTACATGGGTTTTTTTCTAATTTGAATTTTTCTTTTGAAAATGGCATTTTAGTAACTCTGCATCCCAAAACGACGTCGTTTTGGGTTTTTCATCCATTTTCACAGTTTAATTTAACGGAGGGGGTCATTTTATAAGGGATTGATAGTTTGGGAGGTTATTTTATACCAATTGAAACTTTAGAGGACTAATTTACAAATAGTTGGTAGTTTAGAGGGTCATTTTATATTTTTCCCAAAAAATTAATGATAATGCTATTTCAATGAAAAATAATAGGAGAAGGATAAGGGCATACGAAATAGCATTTCTCATGAAATTGTGAGGGATAAATGATTATTTTCCTCCCCAATGGTCATCTCCGGCCGTTCAACTCTTGTAAATTCATCACTTCGGTCCAACTAATTCAATAGTAGATTTACAAGAACTGGACGGGAGATGACCAATAGTATATCTCAATTATTAGTAGATTAAACATGTCAACCCAGCAAAGACATGCGAAATTGATGCTATAATTCTCTTGTACAAATTAATATTCGAAAATCTGGGCACTCGATTAAATGGGCGTAATTAAACATTTTGGATCACATTATATATTATTCATCCAAATTAATAATTAAAAAAAAAAAAGCTGATGTTGGGAGAAAGTGAAAATAATTGATAATTTGAGAGATTAATCGTTACTTTTTTTAAAGTTGGAGAATAATTGCAGGTATAGCTTTCCCATCAATCCATTACACAAACTTATCCGATAGTGTGATTCCTCAAGACGGCTGATCCAATTCTTCACATGGAAGCTTTCCAAGTGACTCTCGAAGGATCTTAACTTAAGCATTGTTTGGGAGCAGAATAATTTCAATTAAATTTTATTTTTTGAATATTTTTCTTTGGTTAATTATCTGTTTGGGGATATTTTCAAAAATTCACAAAGATTCAATTGAGTTTTTGGATTTTTTCAACCAATTATTATTGGGAAGGAGAAAAGGAAAAAGGATTTGAACTAGTGACCTTAACATTATTAAATGTGATTTACAGTTGATTGAGCTACCATTTAATAATAGAACCTTCTTTTTCTTAAACCGAAAACTGAAAACAATTCTTAAATTTTTTTTATCAAACCAACCCCTCTATATTTTCTAAATGAGAAAAATTCAAAAAGAAAAAAAAAAGAAAAGAAAAGAAAAAAAGAGTAGGAGCTTTTCAAGCTTTTAATTATAGAATTCAGGGGAGAAAATAGCCTGTACAAGTAGAATAGATTAATGGTTGGCTTGATTAAGAACAGAATATAAAGAAATTCATAGCTGGCAATGTAACCAGCAAGCCAAGCCAGTTCAAAAGTATAATGATTCAACCAAAATGATTTTTTTTTTCCAACTAAATAAATTTAAACGTTTTAAAAACCCCTATTTTTAAATGCACATTTCAAAATCACAAACCGAAAATGAACATAAACAAACTTAATTGTTCGAACAATCCAAACATTTGCTCGACGTTTTTAGGTGCAAATGTAATGTGATTAGGCATGTACTAGGACATAGATTCAAATCTCTGCAATGAAAAATGTTCACATATGTTTGATTAGTATTAGTTATATTGGTTTCCATTGATATTTTAGTGGGGCTGAGAAAGCGCCTGTGGTTCTTACCTTCTAGGCTCTTCTTCTGCGGCTCCAGCAGATATATGATACTATGGTTACGCTTAGGTAAAATAGTTGTAATTGGTTTTTCAAGATTAACTTTTTTTTGTTTCCAAGTTGATACAAATCATTAGGTGAAAAAAGTTCTGATTTCATCAATGATTAAACACCTAATTTGATTCAAGAGCATCCACTTCAAAATTTAATATACACAAACAAAGTTTTCTAAAGAACATGGCATTAACTTGGTGGTCAAACAAAGGATTAGTAAATTGGGCATCAAAATGAAAGCTATTAAATATTTGAGATTGGGAATCTAGCCTCTTTGATGACAAAGAAAATGAATTTCTTCCATATTTGTACACGGATGCTACAACAATGGTGGTTGGTGAAGGAGGAACCGAGGAAGCAAGGCCATACCTCGCCAAAAACAAGATGAAAATTACAAATCAACATGATTAGGATGGTATGAGTAATGATTGAGTCAAATCAAAGGCAAGCAACCGGCGACCCACTATTAAATTTTTTTGTACCTTATAAGTCCCCCCTTTGTGACACACGTCAAATCCCCAAAAAACCACGTGGACCCCAGATGGGACCCTCCAAAAGAGCATCCAATACAGGTGTCAACATCACAAGGGCACCACCACACACTCTCGCAGTCAAACCAAAATGATGGGGCCTTGGCACCTTGCTATCTATTCCACCGCGGACAGGGATCCCCTGTTTTTTGGACAGGGTTTAGATCTGCGGCTATTAACTATTCTAATTATTACAAAATCTTTACCATTATTCATAAAATCTTAAAATGAGAGGATCCTGATCTTAAGGCCAATATTAATTAAGGATTAAATACTTACTACTCCATTAGGATTTTACAACTTTATTTTTTTCCTTAAGATTTAATTTATATCACAGAAAAATTTTTTAAAAAAATTTCAAATGAATGAATGACAATAATTTAATTGTAAAATGATGGGTAATATTGTAACGTTAAAGTTAAAGAACTAATTTTACAATATTACCCATCATTTTACACTAAATGATATGTCCATTCATTGAAATGACGAGATCTATTCCAAACAATTTGTGGTGGCTGATTTTTTTTTTTTCAAAATAAAAAATTTAATTAGGTAGTTACGTCATCAGTGATGACATGGCTACTTGTGCCAAGTGTTAAATTTTCATTCGTTCACGTGTCAGTTTGTTAAGTCAACTAATGATTAACTAACAGAATGACTAATTTAGTTCTTTATCAAAATTGCAGAAATCTCAGGTGATAAAAATCAAATCCGAAGGAGACAAAATAAAGTTATGAAACCCTAAGGAGTATTAAGTATTTAACCCATTAATTAAAGAGAGCCCTTATTATTAGGTCCTGATATAAATCAGCTCTTTTATAGTATCCAATTACTATGTGACATATCATCAATGTAAGAAAATGCAAAAAAATAATACTAAGAACAAACATACCAAATCAGAAAAAAAAATAATAATAGCTGAAGAGATCCCGGCTAGACTCGCCGTGGGTCTAGTTGGTTTCGAATGCCTCAAACCGCCGGCCGTGACTTGCCTCAAAACCCATTTCTAATGCCCCCCCCCAAAGCCCCTTTTTAATGCCCTAAAACTGATTTTTTGATTTAAAACTAAAATTTAGAGGTAGAAAGTTAATTATTTAAGAATTTTATTACCCTAAAATCTAGTGTATTTTGATCCAAGTTATTTTTGTATACTTTTTATATTTTTGCTTATGTGTCGATTATTGATTAGTGGCTGTAAAAATGAAATTTTAGGACACATCCTGATATAAGTTAAACCCATTAATTTAATAAATTTGATTACAAAAATTTAGGAAAATTTTCTTTATGGAAACCAAAAGGCAAACCGACGTCGTTGTGGAGAAATGGTGAAGGCAAACGGCGCCGTGTAGTCTGGTTGGAGGTTAAAAAAAAAATTGACCATGGTCACAGGGTAATTCAGTTAGTATGGAAGGTGTTTAGAGCGTCGGTGGTGGTTAGCCGTAGGCTATTTTTTTCTAGTGAGAGAGAGAAATAAATTAAGAGAGAGAATCGCTTTCTATATAAGCCATCGAAGCCAAAGGCTAATTTCTGTGAGAGAGAGAAAGAGAGAGTTTGGGAGAGAGAGAGAGAGAGACAGAAACAGAGAGAGGCTCTGTGGGGCTTTGAGACGCAGAGAGCTACGGCCATGGCAGAATCAAACGACTCCGTTTCCGTTGATATGGAGAAGATCTATCTCGGTGGGAAGGTTCGTGTTTTTCTGCATGAAAGTATTCGTTTTTACGGCTTTTATGTTTGTTCGCTTATTATGAATCAATTTGAAGCAGTTTTTTGCATTGTTCCGAGACCTTCTTGTACTGCATTTGAGTGGATTGGTGGTGGGAGGTGCCCTGTTTGCTTGGTGAGAAAGATTGGAAAAGAAATGGGTTTGTTTTGTTGTTTGGAATATCAAAGAGTGAGAATCATTGGGTTTTCTTCTTTTTCTTCGCAACAAAATGATGGGTTTTTTTTTTTTTTTTCCCTCCAGCTTATGGAGAGATTTGATTTTTGTGGTATTGAAGGTTCGGAAATGATGATTTCCAAATCTGGGCATTTTTTATTTTTAGGTTTTTATTTATTTTTACCATTATGGGAAGATTCATTCTTTCCATTTATGTACCCAGTTGTTGTTGTTGGTTTTTTTTTCCAGGATTTGTGTGCTCATATTTTTGTGCTAATTTTGCAATTTCTCAAATCCCATTCTTCTGGTGGAGCTGTTGACGCAGTTTTCTTTGTCAAAATCTATTTTTATCGTAAATGGTATCCTTTAATTTTGTTCACTTTTGTGCCTTTTTATGTAAAAGTATCTGATGTTTGGTTTCAATTAGATAGTATTGGAAATAATGATTTTTTTATTTTTATTTTTATTTTTTATAAGCAATTTTGGAAACAATGATATAGAAACCTTTATTTATTTATTAGGTGTTCGATCTTAATTGAGTTATGAGGATTTTTATCTCTTCTTCTTGCTCTTTGTAGATTTTTCTTATGGGGGGTTGAGATTCCTTTCTTCTTGTATGATGCTTTTTAGCCTAAAAGCAATCGGATCCTTTGGTGAATTCATTCCTTGGATCAAATTGTATTACAGTTCGTTGAAGAAACCTAAGCTACACCTTTCTTTGTATTATTTCTTTTTATTATATGGAGACGTCTAGCTGTTTCACTTTCTTTTCCTATTTTTTATTGGTCATTCGATCAGTCTAGTCAATGTCTTCTTTAAATATGTGAGATTCCGTGCCTTTTTAATTGTCATCCCTTTTCTATTAAAAAGAAAAAAAGAATACAATGATTGAAATCTGGGATTACTTGTTTGTTTCATCTATCTTTTGAAGTTATGTCATATGATGTGGCAAATTAGTTTTGGCTCGCCTGAAATGGGGTTGATGCACATGAGGAAGCTCATTCAGGAAATTAAATTCTCTGGATAAAGCTGCATTTTTCGCTTACTTGAAGGGTATATATAGAAAACAATTGATTCCTCTTACCAACTGAAGGCTGACTCTTTTCACAAAATACCTGCACAATCGAAGATATTATGGAGATCAAACGGTTTTAAAGTGCACCTCTTTGATGATTTATTGGAATTTTTGCTCTAGATGTTGATGCGTATATATATATTTCTGTGCTTATTTCTCTGTTCATAACACTTTTATTATAATTTGTCAACTGCAGGAACATCTTGTACGAACTGGCCGTGGTTCTGTGTCTGTTATAGTCTATGGAGACCAAGACAAGCCCGCACTACTTACTTATCCTGATTTAGCTTTAAATCGTAAGTGCAATGCAATGGAGTCACATGGGGTGGGAACTAGGTTTAAAATTGCTAATCTTTTTTTTTTTTAAAAAAAATAAACTGCAAGAGCAGATGTGCGAATCTTTTTTTTTTTCCTTTTGTTGCTCTTGTAAAGTATCTGGTTTAATTGACAGTGTTAATTCACCTATAAATTAGTGTGTGTGAATCTTTTTATCTTAACTATCACAGCTATTGATCTAGTTCTCAATACTTTTGAGCAGATGTGTCTTGTTTTCAAGGATTATTTTTCTGTCCTGAAGCAGCTTCTTTGTTGCTCCACAACTTCTGCATTTACCATATCAGTCCTCCTGGGCACCAGGTCTGTAATTGGTTGACTTGACTGCATCTTTATAATTTAGCTGATTTAACTATCTGGAAAATGTATTGCATGCATTATGACTGGATGTTATTATTCACATAATTTCTCTTCTGGAACTTTCATAAGAGTTCTTGCAGTTAGGAGCCGCTGCAATATGTCCTGAAGATTCCGTACCTTCCGTTGATGATTTAGCAGATCAGATCATTGAGGTTCTCAACTTTTTTGGGTAATTATTATTTTAAAAAATCTTGTTTCTGATTTATTGTTAATTTTTGACATTTGAAGCTCTAAATTTTAAGCTGTAATAGTATGCAAGGTGATTTTTTTGTCGTACTTGTTAACAAGACAGTGTAGAATGGAATTTTATGCCTGGAATGTCTTCACTGGTGTTTTCTCAGATGAGATCCTGTGTTGTTAATTTGCTTTCTTATTACATTATTTTATACTTCTTCAGGCTCGGTGCAGTGATGTGCATGGGGGTAACAGCTGGTGCCTACATCCTTACACTATTTGCAGTATGAACCCTTTCTGGAATATTGTGAACCTGTATGTTTCAAACTTATTCAATTATTGGTCCACTGATCAAGGTTTCATGTTGCAGATGAAATATAGGGAACGTGTTCTTGGTTTGATACTTGTGTCCCCTTTATGCAAAGCGCCCTCTTGGACTGAATGGATATATAATAAGGTTCCTTTATGATGCCGTACTGTTACTCTTACAAGTAAACATGCATATATTTCAATGTTATAACTAAAGTTGCATATTGTCTGTAGGTGATGTCAAATTTGCTTTACTTTTATGGCATGTGTGGTTTGCTGAAAGAGTGTTTGCTTCAGCGGTACTTCAGCAAGGTATTCTAGTGCTTCAACTGTGATGAAGTGCATTTATCCTACATGGTTTTATTAGGGTCACTGGGTGATGGGGTTGCTATAAATTTTGACAGGAAGTTCGTGGTAATGCGGGAGTTCCAGAATCAGATATAGTTCAAGCATGCAGAAGGGTTAGTGTTTAAGCTAATTTTTAAATTCCTTTACCCAAAACTGTATCTTCTCTGGAATTTGATTCTCCATCTTTCTCCCGTCCATTTTCGTTCTTAAAATAGTGGATTTTCAAAAGGTGACACTTGTTTGATCCCCATGACATTTATGTTTCCTCAGTTGCTCGATGAGAGGCAGAGCATAAATGTTTTCCGGTTTCTTCAAGCAATCAATAGGTAAAAACTGTGCTATAGCTGCTTTCCCAGTCCTACTTCTTTGTGGGCATGTATAAAATCTTCAAAGAGTATATGTTTCTGTGCTGAAATTTTGTTTTGCCAACTTGCAGGAGATCAGACATTACTGAAGGGTTGAAGAGACTAAGATGCCGTACGCTAATTTTTGTTGGGGATAGCTCTCCTTTCCATTCCGAGGCTCTCGACATGATTTCTAAACTTGACCGGAGATTTAGTGCCTTAGTTGAGGTATGCGTTGCAAAGTATATCTAGGAATATCTGTATAATACAAATGCACACTATCAAGGAACCACTTAGAAGGGTATTTATATGTGGACCGCTAAGGATCTTAGCAAGGGTTCAATGCCTTCCAGAGTAAATGTTGTAATCTGAATTTGTTACTGTTGATGCATTTGTTGCAAATGTTGTTTTAAGGAATGCCTTCTATGACAGCTGATCAGAGTAAATGGCTTCCATGACTTTTTTATTGACTGATTAATGTTTGGAAACTATGTATGACATCCTTCCAGAGTAAATGTTGTAATCTGCATTTGTTATGGTTGATGATAAATCCAGAGTTCCAAATTCACATTGTCGTAATCTGATGCTTAAATCACATGTTATTCTTCTGATTCAGTCTAAATGTGCATGAATGTGGGGAGGACTTGTATATTAAAGGATGTGTTGTTAGTGCAGGTCCAGGCTTGTGGATCAATGGTGACAGAGGAGCAGCCGCATGCAATGTTGATACCCATGGAGTTCTTCCTCATGGGGTATGGGTTGTACAGGCCGTGCCACTTCAGCGACAGCCCAAGGAGTCCACTCAGCCCATCTTGCATCTCCCCTGAACTTCTCTCTCCAGAAAGCATGGGTTTGAAGCTAAAACCGATAAAGACCCGTATTTCACTTGATGTTTAAGGTGGAAGAGAGGTAGAATTGGAATTAATTTGACTCATGATTCAGAAGATGTTCAATTTTTTTGTTCTTTTTGGTTTGTGAATCAATTAAAAAACAGTAGATTGGTTGGAGGGGTTGTAGATAGAGAAAAGGGAAGAATATTACAGAATACGTATAGGGATCACTTGAATTCATTCATTGTAGTCAAAGGAATCACTGAGTTGTGCCTGTAAATTCTATAATGGACTGAGATTTATTTATGATGACGAGCAATCAATAACAGAGAGGAGCTTCCCCATTATTCAACTTGTGCTTCCCATATTTTCATTACTCTTATCAGGATACTCTATCCATCTCTCTTGCAACTTCATTTTTCATTACTATATGGCACTAATAATCATGGCTTGGCTGTAAAAGAGGGCAGCAGCTGATATGGGTCACTTGCATTCTGTTAAGAGAGAGAGAGAGAGAGATAATATTTCACATGAATGAGGGCAACGGCTGATACGGTGCCGCTCATAATATTGGCTTTGTTTGGAAACAGTAAGTGGATTGGACTTTGTAAGTTTCAAATTTTTTTTTTCAAAATCAATCCCAACTCTTATTTTTTTATATTACATCAATCATTTTTTATCACTTTTCAAATAAATAAATCATTACAAAACAAAAAATTTCACTTTTGTATACAAAATATTCTTAATTTTTTTTTAACATCAATTAAATCTACTATAATTTCAGTTCATTTATACTATTTCCAAATACACCCAATTATACCTGCCAAATTCTAATTGGGAATCTCAGGACTCATTTGTTTGATTCAAAATCACAGCTCATTTTATAATGATAATGATGACCTGACCATATTCCACGCATGTGATGTAATAAACAAAGCCTTCGGTTTCAACCACTCACGCTTTAAACCATATTGAAGGAAATTTCTCAACCCTCATTCGATTACCATTGACATTGAGACTTCATAAAATCCACACAATATTTAAAAGTCTAAACTCTTCTTTGATATGCTTCAAGAAATCTCGACCATCTATTACCTCAAAAACTGCATCATATATGATAGAGATGGATGGCCCACTGAAAAGTGGTGGAGTGAGATCACTGAGATGGGAAGGGAAGAAAGGAAAGAAAGAGAAGCGCACATGACTCATGAGATATGAAAAATGTTTCAATATTTTTTTATATTTAAATTTCTAGGAGTTCTATCCTATAATTGTTTTTAAATTAAATAGATAATATTTTATGATATTAATATTTATAATTTTTAAAATACAAAATATGAATTTTTTTAATCATTTCCACGCCCTTTTTTTTTTTTTAACGGCGGGGTCTAGTTTTTGGGACACTTCCCATCATTGAAATCTGACGGCTCCGTATAACTCACTATTGTAATTTATGGCACTCATTTATCCAATTACGTCCATCTCTGGCAAAGGCATAAGCTTTTTATCTTTTGCTCGGCAGAAAAACCGAGCTCCGGTGGCCAGAATGGCGGCAGCAACAGCGGTGGTAGCGTTTGACTTCGATCGCACGATCATCGACGGTGACAGTGACAATTGGGTAATAACAGAGATGGGTCTCACCCGCCTCTTCAACAAGCTCCGACCTACCTTGCCTTGGAACTCTCTCATGGTTTCTATACTTCCTTTCACTCTTTTCGATATCTTTCACATGAACTCCCACTTGGGTTTTTGTTAAAATTTTCGTTAGAAGTTATTTGTTCATTGATTTTAGTTAACTATTTTAGGATCGGATGATGAAGGAGCTACACTCACAAGGCAAAACTGCCGGGGACATTACGGAGTGCCTGAAACGGATTCCTTTGGACCCATGTATTGTCGCGGCTATTAAAGCGGCTCATGCTCTTGGGTAGTTTTTTTATTTATTTTTTGTTCCCTTTTTACGAGCTCATTGTTGTTAGCGGGAGTTGCTACTTGTTAATGGTTGATGGCAAAAGGTTGTTATGGTGGCTACTGTGTCTGTGGTAATGGTTTGTTTTGTTTCAGATGTGACTTGAGGGTAATTAGCGATGCGAACCGGTTTTACATTGAGACAATCTTGGAGCATCATGGTGTGTTGGGGTGCTTTTCTGTGATTTACACAAACCCAAGTTTCGTGGATGAAGAGGGACGGCTCAGAATCTTGCCTTTTCATGATTCAAGTTCGTCTCCTCACGGTTGCAAATTGTGCCATCCACATATGTGCAAGGTACTATAGTAATGTCTGCCCAAAATGGATAGTATAAAGGACATTTATTAAATTTTTTTTCCTAAGTTAAATACTAGAACAAGAAAGGAAAAGAGCAGGAACCCGGGGGGGTGGGGGTTTGAATCAGGGTGGCCTAAGGTATAAGGAGAAAGGAGATGCAAGTTGTGTGCAATGAAATTGGCACTTATGTGAATTTTTTAGGCAGACCAAGAGGAAAGCCTGCTGAGGATTTTAAGAATATCCCTGGTGAGGGGTGCTGTTTGCCAATCCTGGGAAAGGTGCGGGTTTTGGATGGTGTAGATGTCAGAGAGCTAATCAGTTTCATGAATGATTCTGTCCAGCACAAATGCTTAGGCTAATGAGGTGGCAAGGAGAGCCACTTTAGTTATTAGGTGTTGGAGATCACAAAAAGTGGATAATATAATTGTATCAAGCCCACCTTCCCCTCCCTCACTCCTAAAAGAAGTGCCTCTGCATTGCAGATTATATAGAACAAAGTGTGTTGATATTATTTATTTCATCTCTGGCATCTTGTAACTTAAGCAGTTTACAATTTGTCGACTCTTATTTCCTTTTCTTTTGGTGTTGGGGGATTGTAAAAAAGGGTTTACTTTTTATCTTCTGATAGTAGTACCTTTATTCCATTTAAAACTGGTTCTGATTGTGGCTTCCGTGATAGGGTCTGGTGATTGACCAAATCCAAGCTTCTGTTTCTGAAGGTGACAAGAAAAGATTCATCTACCTTGGAGATGGTAGTGGCGATTATTGCCCAACTCTGAAACTTGGGGAAAGCGATTATGTGATGCCAAGGAAGAATTATCCTCTGTGGAACCGTATATGTAGCAAACCAATGCTAATGAAGGCACAAGTCCATGAATGGAGCACTGGAGAGGAGCTGGAAAGAATCCTAAAACACCTTATTGATACAATCATCATCTAAAGATAACATCAGCAGTGATAAGGCCATTCAGTTAACTCATCCGATTGTGAGTTTGAGACAGTGCGAATCCTCACCAGGAAGCACTCCCTCAAACATTTAATGTTCCTCACTTGCAATTGATCTTTCGAATTGTGTCAATGAGATCGTTTTCCCTGTATACTTTCATGTTTTGACAAAAGAATAAATATTTGAGGAACTATAACTTCTTATAATATAGTTTCATTAAGCATTTTCCTACTTTTTCTTTTTCTTTTTCTTCGGAGAGATGTGTCTTGAATTAGAAGATGCCTGAAATAACCAAGTGTTTGCTATGCAGCAAAGGAACCATTTTTGTTCTTTGAGTGTTGAAACTTGCACCCTTAAAAAAACACACACAGAGAGTTACCAAAGCATAATTTTTGCTCAACCTAGTGCCTCTGACAGCTAATTCAGGTAGCAATGAGAGGCAAAGGCTGTTTGCTGGCGTGCTATGTAGGTGTGCTTTAAAAGGGTCTTTGAATGAGGGGAAGGCAAATCATGGCAGGTGATCAAGAGTGTGGGATAGAACTAGATTGGATTTTTCGGAATTTGCTGGTTCATATATATGGTAAATGTGGGAGTTTGTGATAAGATTTTATATCCTGTGCAAGAAGGTTACAGTATGATGGTTTTTTCTGTGAGAGGTTGTTTGGGCCTCACCTACTCAATCAGGTGTGTGTAAGAAGGTTACAATATGGCGGTCTTTTTGTGAGAGGTTGTTTGGGCCTCACCTACTCAATCTAGTGTCTAGATATATGGTAAATGTGGAAATTTGTAATATGATTTTAAACCATGTAATGAGATTGTAATAGGGCAGTCTCATGTGAGAGGTTATTTGGGTCTCGCTTACTTAAACAGGTGTTTGGACAGTTCGAGCTGAGACAGTCTCACATCATATGATAGGTTGCCTATTGCATGAGATACCAATTGGTTTTGGATTTGATAATTTTGTCAACAATATACTAGTGACAATATAATATAAAGATCAGGACTTGAGAATCTTCAAAGAAATGCTCTTGAACTTTATTCACAATGGCTATGCAAAACTTGATCTTTCTTTACAATGCAGAACTTGGTAAAGGTTTTCCAAAAAGGTAATCAGATTATAGTAGATCTTCAAGACAATTGGGATGGTTTTAGACTTTTAGTGACTAAAAGGTCGAACTGATCAGTTGGTTTCAGTGGCCAAAATCATCATAGCACCTCAGTGAAGTCAAGCCATGAAATCCAGCTAAGATCATGAACTAACTTGACATCATTTATGCAAAGAAGATTTTAAGTGAGTAATTAAGAAAAACAATTTCCTAAAAAAATTCCTTTTCGATTAAATACCATATTATATATAATATAAACATCTTTTTCCTTATTAACTGGCCAACTAGGAACCGACATAATGACGTTAAGGACAACTCACTAGCAAAGGCAAACTGTGGAACAAACTTTCCTTGTCGACATACGACAGCTAGTGCAATTTGATTCGGACCTGTTCTCATTTTGATCTCCACTTGTATTTGAATTGGATTCTCTACAACTGGGGATCTCGACAATTCATCCTGCCTCTATAATCAAGCTTCCTGATGGTCCCCTGCCCAAATAATCTCTTCCACTTCGGGCTAACGATCTAACGGATCGCAGAGAATATAAAATTTTAAAAGTTACCGTCCAATCAAGCTTTTGGTGGTACGGCGTTAGAATACAAATTACTACTATTTATAGGATAAACGCATTAGGTGAAGGAAATACAAATAAAGTAAGCATTCAATTTGACTACAATCAAGCATATAAGAAGAATAGAATAAGGAAAATATAAACCCAATATTCTAATAAAACATACGACCTTTTTTTGATGTTGTTGTTGTTTTTAAAAGACAGAATCAACATTAACTAACAAGACCAATCACATATATTTATTTTCACTATTTTATCCTATGTAAATTTATATTCTCTCATGGTTCCTATTTACCCTATATCATTCTTTTTGAAACTCCATATAGGGTTGAGTTGAGCATCAAACTTGAATAATTTTGTTTTGATATATCTAACTATATATATTATTAAAATTTTTTAAATAAAATATACATCATCAAACTTATTAAATAAAATAAAATATAGTGTTTGTGGGGAAAAAAAAGAAGAAGACAAAAGTGTTCTTCTAATTTAGATCGAAAGAATTTCCTTCAACTTATTCTATAAAAGTAACATATGTCTCTTAAACATGTAAGATGCACATATTTTTTTAATAGTAGAGATAAAGTTAGAATAAATTTTATTAAAAATTTATACGTATCTCATATGTTATTAAAAAAAAAGACATATTCATGTCAAAAAAAAAAAAAATGTCTTTTATAAACTAATTTGAAGGAGACCACAAGAGGTAGTAGTTCAATTAGCTAGAGGCCACTGGTTCAAAATCGAATATCTCTCTTTGTCTTGTAATGACATGTAAAAAAGAAAAAAGAAGAAAATTCTTCCGCCCAATTTTGAGAAAAACTTATAAAAGAAAAAAAAAAATTTGCCATACGGTTCTGATTGTAAGATCTTGGCTGACTTCAACCTTCGCCCGCCAGTAGCATGGTAGGCAAAGTTGAAGCGGAACCAGTCCAACAGAACTCTGCAGCCAATGCATTGCCATCTTTTACACAAACGAAATCCAAGAAAGCGTGAGCTTCTCTATCTTGTCAGAATCCCAAAACATATAAAGTCCAAAACTTTCACACCCCAGAGAGACGCTCCTACTTTCAAGTTTCAACCAATCTTTCCCCCCTTCCTGTTACCGTACAGTTCCTTAGCCGCCCAGATATCAAGAAACAGCGTCTGAAACTTCTCTCTCTCTCTGCCATAAAGGGTTGGTGAAATGGGGAAGAAGAGAGAAAAAAGAGAGATGGGTATGTTCTTTGATGGGGTTATAGACGCCATGCCAGTGTATGTCAAGGAGCTGGTGGCTGGGGGAGTTGCTGGTGGGATTGCAAAGAGCGCGGTTGCTCCCCTCGAGCGTATCAAGATTTTGTTTCAGGTACAATTGGGTTGGGCCTTCTCTTTGGTATTGTTTTCGTTATCATTCTTGGTTTTCTAGTACTTGGGGTTTTGGGTTTCTTATTTTTCTTGTTTCGTCTTTATTTTGCTGTTATCCTTGATGGGTTTTTGTCAGAAATGATTCTGGTTTAGGACCTCTTGGTTTGACTACAAATGACTGCGTTTGACTGTAGTTGAATTGAGATTGAATGAGTTCTGAAGATGGTTTGCGTGGGGGGCGTTTGTTGCAAATATCTTGGAATAACTAATTGGTGTGTGATTGAGGTGGTAATTGATTCTGATTCCCTTTTTCAAATAATTGCTTCAAGTTCCTTCCCCCAAAGAAGCGATTATGTGCTTTCTTTGTAATTAAACAGAGGGTTTCTAATATTTATCTATGTATGAGCTGCTCAATCAAGTCCAGGAGATTGTAATTCAAACCATATAATTGAAATGTGCTTTACTAGTTTTGAAGTTATTGGGGCACATCCCTACTTACTACACCCATCTTCAGATGATAGATAAAAACTCATCACTTTTAACTTTTAAGGTTAGATCTTTTCTTTCAAGT
Organism: Carpinus viminea; assembly: GCA_013348765.1. Classification (NCBI taxonomy): domain Eukaryota; kingdom Viridiplantae; phylum Streptophyta; class Magnoliopsida; order Fagales; family Betulaceae; genus Carpinus; species Carpinus viminea. The sequence goes on from CP054667.1 coordinate 14,640,941, forward strand.
GACTGTGGGAGGTGGGGTTCAATTATGCCTCTCATCGTTTTTAGTATAATTTAATAGTTACTGGTGGATTAGTGAGTCAATGACCTCTTATGCAACCATGAAAAATATAAAAAAAAAAAATTCATGTTTAGCTGACTATTTATGGACCTGTTATTAGGGCGAGCCTCACTCTGGCTTCTACCTAATCATCCGTATAAGATTTCATATTCATTTAGCATAAACAATAATGCTGCCTCTATCTTGCATTGCAGTTTGCTCCTTGTTTTGAGATCTGGGTGCTGCCCAGGCTCCGGTATTAATTAATTGAGTATCAATTGAGCTCCATTTGACTAAAGGGAACCATAAAATAAAGGGATTAAAATGTCAGTTGGTCTTTATCATAACATTTATGAGTAGAATTGAATTCCATTGCTTTTAATTTGGCATTAAACAAGTTTCTTTTTAATGGACTTAGAATGGGAAGTTTAATTGATAAAAAATTTGAGTTTATCACATATTTGTCACACCCCTGAAGAAAAAAATGCACATTAGCTTATGTTTTGACTGATATAATCCTGATATCTGAATTTGTTCTTAAATTAGTTCGATGTTGTACATATATTAACATTTAGGATTTTGGTTTCTATGGATGGACCTAGCATCTTCCTTATCTGTTACTTGATTGGAAGATGTTTGTTGCTCAAAACTATATATGCAGCCTTCATGAGTTTATTATTCTGTCTTAGCTCTCTTATGGAGTGATTTATGTAGTCTGCATAGATTTGTCTTCCCTTTGTGGCGGGAGAAGGGAGGTGGGGAAGGAAGGTTGGGCATGGGTTTTTGAAAAAAGAAATGCTACTCAATATTTTCAAAGTGTCCATCTCCTAACATTCTCTTTGTTCTTTTGTTTTTCATTTTTCATTTTCTTCTTCCATGTGGATGTGAACGTGCCACATAGAAAATAATGCTGGGACATGGACACTTGAAAATGCTGAGTAGCATTTCTCTTCTGAAAATCATGTTTTTGTGTTCCTGGGATGCAGTAATTCATAAGCTGTTCGTAGGAATGAATATGTCCCTGTGACTAAGAAAGTTACTCTTGGAGCTGGTGAAAGACATGTTAACAATACTGAGTTGTTTGAAGTAATTTAAATGGAGGAGGTATTCATTTTTCATTTCTTGTGGTTATATTTTCACAAGGCCATTTGTTTACTTTGGGACCTAACTTGACCTGAGAACCTTTATTCATGTTCAATTAGAAACATGGACCCCTACCTTATACCATAAAGTCACCAACCAATTGTAATGTGCCAGACCATGCTTGATTGCAAGCGGTTTGGGTCACATGCCCAAGTTAACTAAATAGAAGAACCCTAACATTTCCTATATCAACTCGGGTATAAATGTCATTGTTTATTTCAGTACTTTTGCTTTATCTTCTTATTTTCTTGCTTATAGCTTGGCCCTGTTTCTGTTGGTTTGTTCTAAGAATAAACTTCTAGGATTCTGTGACTGTACCTAAACAAATACTTCCCAATCATTTTGGTAGAACTTTTGATTGGAAATTACGATTCTACTTTTAAGAATGTTCTTCATGAGAGTATTTCCAATTTACTGATTTAGATCATGTATTACATGAAAACCCAGTAACTTCTCATCCACTCATAGTGGTTCAAAGTATTATGTTGGATATTTATAAAAAATATGTACTAATTTATTGGATGATTTTGGTTGAAAATGTGATATATCTTCAATTTGGATAGTAGGGGCCATTGTCTGGTGTAATGGTAAAGTTTCAGGCAGCCAAGCATGAGTTTGAGTCTTAGGAGCTGTAATTCATGCAAAAAATGTTGAAGGATAGGGCAATGTTCAATCCACCCCTCTGAGGATCCCACTCAGGATCTGTTTGTTAACTATCAATTGAAAAAAGTGATTTTAGGTCCAGAAATCAATTTTAGAGAAAGCATAAAAATTGGCTCTTATGAAAGTTGTTTTTGTCAAATAAATGGGTTAAAAAAAGTTGCCTTTGGGTTAGGTTACCAAACATTGGCTTTGCGCTTATATGCCTACTTAGGTGGGACTACCATTAGGTGATTATCCTTTTCCCTGATTAGGATAGCGGATCAGCAATTCTAGCATTGATTTCTCCCTTTGGGAATATGAACTCTGTACATTTCTAGCTTTATACTGCCACTACAGATGGGATTTGGTCCTAGATCATCCTTGAAAATTAGAAGAGAACTTATTTATGATCCCTTTCAGACCAGACAAGCAGAATTCCGGAGCATAGGGCTGTTTGGTTCCGTTAAAAAGATTGCGAGGACAGAAGGGGTTATGGGTTTCTACAGGTGGATCCCTGAGTCATTCTTATTTTTGTGAGGTTGTTTCTGAACCATTTTGTTTGTGAACAATTATTTATTTTGTGGTATTTGTTTTCAGAGGGAATGGGGCTAGTCTTGCTCGAATTGTTCCCTATGCAGCACTGCATTACATGACTTATGAGCAATACCGCAGATGGATAATACTTGCTTTTCCTGACTTGGGGAGAGGCCCTGTGCTTGATCTCGTGGCTGGATCATTTGCTGGAGGAACCGCTGTGCTCTTTACCTATCCTCTTGATTTAGTTCGGACGAAATTAGCTTATCAGGTAAGTAATTAAAAAGAACATAAATGTAAACTCCATTCCCCCTCTCATAAATGACTAGGATTCATTGGAGAGATGCCCAACTCCTTTGGCCTGTCTCCTGGGGAAGATAATCGTTCCAGCAGATACCCACTGGTTTAGATCCTCTCATGTGAGCTTTGTTCAATAGTCCCAGCACGTCAATGGATTTTGAAAGGGATTAGTTGCTCTGTATTCTTACTTGAGAAAAATGCCAAATAAATTGTATTTGGCAATGCAGGTTGTTGGTTCATCAAATTTGAATGCTCGAACGGTACCTCAAAATGAAAAGGTTTATAAAGGAATTCTTGATTGTTTCTCGAAGACTCGTAAAGAGGCTGGTTTTAGAGGTCTCTATCGTGGTGTCAGTAAGCATCTCTAAACTGCTTGCATCGATTACTGCTGTCATTCTGTGTTTCTGTGGTTAATATCGTCATTGAGGTTTTTACACTTAACATGTGAAACATTATCAGCTCCATCACTCTATGGAATTTTCCCCTATGCTGGTTTGAAGTTCTACTGCTATGAGGAGATGAAACGCCATGTCCCTCAGGAGCACAAGAGCAGTATTATGGTGAAACTTGTATGTGGATCTGTCGCAGGTTTATTGGGTCAGACCTTCACATATCCTCTTGATGTTGTCAGGAGGCAAATGCAGGTTAATTTACTTAAATGATCTTCTGAATAATACTTTAAAGTGGAACATCAGCTGTAATTTTGAACAAGCATCATAACAGGTTCAACGACACTTGGCATCTAATAGTGCCAGAGATAAAAGGAACAATAGAAACCCTTGTTATGATCGCTCAAAAGCAAGGATGGAAGATGTTATTCTCAGGGCTGAGCATCAACTACTTGAAGGTGGGAAACCTAGTCATTTTGCTTTATCATATCTTTTTTATTTCTCTGGGTAATGGAGTTTTGGTACATCTACTGCAACAGGTTGTACCATCTGTAGCCATTGGGTTTACTGGTTATGATCTTATGAAATCATGGCTGAGAGTTCCACCACGAGATGAACCTGATACGGAAGTGGTAGCCGGCACAAGAAGTGGCACACCAACGTCATTTCACTCCTGATAACAATTCTTACCCATTTTTGCTTTGAGCAGTTTTCTACACAAGTCATCAGGAGCTTCACAGGCCCTTTTTTCTTCTTTACATTTCCATTCTTTCTAGCTATACAATAATAGCGCACAATGTATAGTCCATCCCTCCAAAAAGACCTCCTTGAAGGTCTAATTTTTACAGATTCCATAAGAGGATAATCCCTAAAATAACGAACGTCAATGATTTGACATTCAAATCATGTTCATGTCAATGAACAGTAAATACATTTTATGATTTCAAGCACTCTTGTAACTTGGTAAAGAATTTTATCATTTCAGCACATCTCTAATTGATCGACTACGTCCACTAGATGTTTGGGTCAGTGAAGCGTGTAAAGACATTTCGTTGCCAAGTATCGTATGATAAATAAGAATAGCTTCTATAAGAACTCAGTATAAACTAGGTCATTTGTACCCTCTAATAGGAGATAAACACCGTAGCGTGAAACACCAAAAGTGATTAAGATGAAAACACTAGATCTTACACTATTCTAAATGGGTTCTCCTTTGCTGAACGCCACCGTCCCCATTCATCCGCCGAACATCACTGCTGAACAACAACCCCTGTTTGAACAAACCCATATCGTAATATGGCAACCCTTACTGAAACAAAGAGAATGCTTCAGGAAAAATCTAAGCTTGAAGAGGCTCATGACAAATTGGTCAATTATTTAACTCGTTCCCAGTAAAAGGTAATTGAATCTCAATACAAACGTAATGTACAATGAAAACATCATTACATTTACAACCTAATCTCCGACCAAAATTTCTTTGATTTCCTTGCTGCAGCAATGGGAATTACATTTACATGGAACTTCAATTTTATATTGGGGAAAAATCTAGCAGCATATCCACGAGAGGAGCATTAACATCAAGGTCTTAATACCTTTTACCAGTAATCCCCACAAGAGCACTTGCCATCCTTGAAATGATGGAATCGCTTGTTATCCCTTACAATCAACTCTCTCCCAACAATTTTTGACATAATCTTTATTGCATTGTGGCAGTCACCGCAGATCCTTAGATTCTTCATGATCCTAAGTGTCGTCCTTGGTGGAGTACTAATCAGACCATAAGCAATCGCCAAACGCTCACTGTGATACATCAAGGCCTGTTCTTTTGCCTCCTGATCAATGTCATGAAGTACGTATCTTGTATCTGGCACATAACCTGCTTCCTTCATCTGCCCATTCAGACCTTTCAATTTCTCATATGCCTCTCCCTTGTAAGGGCTGGTACACCGGTACTCGCTCAACCTATTCTTTTCCTCAAGCATGTTCGTTGCAGACTGCTTCTTCCGTGGAGGAGTTGGAATTTTATCAGCAAAGGCCTTTGAAGGATCAAGGCTAACTGATAACTCCTTGGCATGGTCTTCAAGTTCCATGTCTCCATGAATTCTTGCATAATGCCTAAGAGCCTCCCAAACCTCCACTGTAGGCTCAATCGGCATTTTCTCAATGAACTCTTGTGCTTCATTCAAATGACCAGACCTCCCAAGAACATCAACAACCCCTAGATAATGCTCAATCCCCGGAACAATTCCATGCTCATTCTTCATCGATTCAAAGTGTATTAACCCTTCTCCCACTGCTTCTGCACTAGCGCATGCTGCCAAAACCAGCACAAAGGTCTCGCCACTGGGCTGCAACCCGGCTTTCCTCATCTCTTCAAACAACAACAACCCATTATTCCCCTGCCCATTGACTGCATACCCATTAATCATCAAATGCCACGAACTCACATTCCGGTCACGCATTCTATCAAACAATCTGCGTGCATCTCTCATACTCCCACACCTCCCGTACATTTCAATCAATTTGTTATTCAATTCAACCTCACCACGAAAAGGAGACTGTTTCAAGAACTCATGCACCCTCTTCCCAGCCTCAAACGACTTCGAATTCCCACAGGAATCCAACAACGCACAGAAAACGCCATAATCAGCACCAACACCTCGACCCATATGCTCCACAACCTCTTCAACCTTACCCTCCTCACACAAACCCATCAAATCAATACTTGGTTGGTCACCGCGCAATGGGTCGCTGCCATTTTCATTGTTTAGCCGATTACTGTTCATTTCTCGCTCATTCGAGTGGCTCTCCTTGTTGTTCTGTGAAGGGTCGGGGCGGGATTTGTACTGGGTGTTGGACCGAGTGCTGGCACTTGGGCGGTAAGATACACCACCACTGCGGCGGCGATGGACGCGGGGGTTGTGGTCATCGGGGAGCGCGAAGGTGAAGAGAGGTCTGGATGGGGCGGGGCTGAGAGAGAGCTGGGCCGGAGGTCGCGAAGATATTCGAGGTTTCCAGTGGGAAGAGATAACGGAGTTTCCGGACCTTTGAAGAGATATCAGAGTAGCCATTGACCGGCACTTGAAAGTACAGAGCACCGCTTCCCAGTGGTGCGACGCAGATATAAATAGTGCTTTTCTTCTCAGAAGAAACTTGGAAATTTTGATCCAACGACAGGTCGTTAGTTAGGGTAAGAACTAAGAAGGGCTGGGCTGACAAAAACGCTCTGTTTTTTAACGAGTTTCTGCCTAATATATAAATTTTTTTTTTAGATGAATAAGTACTTTCGTTAAGAAGACAAACCAAGTACAAAAAACACCACTTACAAGCCTACTAAACAGGCCAGAAAACAAAGCCTAACGGAGGCCAAAATCACATAACTAACAAAACAACACAGCAAACCCAACCACCACAAAAGCCCTTATAGAGGACTTTCAGACCTTAAAACAGAACCAGAAAAACATACAACGAAAGAAATCTGCAGCAAACTAAGTAACAAGTAAATTTGTAGGCAGATTCCAAAGAGAACAAAACATAATGTTCTCCCTAGTTTTTGAGAAAATTCCTTTCCCAACTATTATGGTTCAAACTTCCCACAATCTTTTCCAAAATCTACTCCTCAGTGAAAGGATGACTTGCATGCTTGAGTTCATTTCGAGTACACCAGATGTTATAAACAGTAGACCCCAAAACTAGTTGACAAATAATAACCTTTAAAGATTTAGAACCCCAATTGCTACACCCCAATTGAAGTATATCTTCCCATACAGTAGGAGGATTGGCCACTATACATTTTGTCATATAGAATTTACAAATTTTTATAACTGAAACTGCATTCAAAAAATAAGTAAGCACAACTTTCCAATTGATTACTGCAGAACAAGCAATTGACATCCCCTTTATAACCCCAACTCAGTAACCTGTCTCTTGTAACTATCCTTTCTTTCATGACAAGCCACAAGATAAAAGCTTGCTTAGGAATGGCTAGAGGAAACCAAACTAACTTCCACCACTCAACCTGCTCCCTTTCAACTCTTAAAACCTCCCATGTGTCAGAGCTAACATAGTAACCCTTCATTGAGGAGTCTAAATAGGTTTATCCATAGAACCCAAACTTATTTTAGAAAGTCTAGCTGAAATTTCCACTAAAGCTTCAGATCTAGTAGGCCTTCAAAGCCAGTCCCCATTATGAATCACAGAAGCCAGCTTTGCCTCCACACTGCTTTGGGCATCATAAATAGCCTATAACCATATATATCAAGTAATATGCCAGCATGATGCCAGCAATCCATCCAAAGGTGAATAGTTTTCCCATCCCCAACCTCAAATCTTAAAAACTTTTTGGCTATATCCCTTAATTTGAGAATCTTCCTCCAACACCAAGAACAATTTTGTGGAATACCAACACTCCAAAAACTCTTTTGTTTAAAAAAGTTTTATTTAATCCAAGCCACCTAAAAAGAGTCAGACTTAGCAAAAATACTCCAAATGTGTCTAAGCATAGAAGTTTGATTCCAACCTATCAGCCCTTTCAACCCTAAACCACCCTCCTTTTAAGGAAAACAAACATCAATCCAGGCCACTTTTGCCTTAGTAGCCTTAACATCCTTCCCATTCTACAGAAACCTATTAAATTTCTGTTCAATAGACTTAATAACTTTCTTAGGGAGAATGAAGATACTTGTCTAGTATACTTGCAAGCTATATATAACAGAAGAAAGTAGTTGAAGCATTCTTGCATAAGAAAGATTCCTAGATAGCCAAAAATCAATTCGGCCTGCAATTCTCTCCAATAGTACCTTACAATCTGCAGAAGAAAGGCTAGAAGAAATAAGAGGAACCCCAAGGTATCTCATAGGGAGAGAACCCTCCTTCATCTGCAACTCATTTAACAAAGTATGTTTAACCCTCTCAGAAATTCTAGAGTAGTAAAAAGAACTTTTTGAAAGGTTGGCCTTCAGGCCAAACAACTCCTCAAACTCAACCAAAATAGCCTTAATGACATTAATAGAACTCAAACTAGCCTCAAAGAAAATAAGAAGATCAAGTGCAAAGCATAAATGAGTAAGCTTTAACTTCAAGCATTTATGATGGAATTTAAAACCTGAATCAGGCCCAGTAGACATAGCCATAAGTCTGGAAAAAACATCCATAACTAACACAAACATATAGGGAGATAGTGGATCACCTTGTCTTAGACTCTTTTTTCCTTCAAAATATCCAACCAAGGTACCATTAAGACAAATAGAAAATCTAGGAGATGTTATACACTCCTTGATCCAACTCAAAAACTTCTTTGGAAATACAAAACACTGCAAACAATTGATCATAAACTCCCGATTAATTGAGTCATAAGCTTTCATGAGGTCAATCTTTAAAGTATACCTAGGATTCCTATGCCCTTATGATAATTTCTCACCATTTCCTGTGCCAACAAGACATTCTTTGCAATGCTTCTAGAAGGAATAAAAGCTGATTGGTTCATGCTTACCAAATCTCCCAATAAGGGTAGCATTCTATTAGAAATAATCTTGGTAATGCACTTATAAATGACATTACAAAAAGATATAAGTCTAAAATCTCCCATAGCAGAAGGGTTTATCTTCTTTGGAACCAAAGTAAGAATGGTGGCATTAACTGCCGAATATTATATATATTAATTTGATAAAGTGTTTTGACATGAAATAAATGTAAAAATTATTATTTTTATTTTTAATAGTGTTCTGTGTTTAAATTATTTGTTCATATTTTTATTTTGAGAATAAATAATAAAAGATAAAAAAAACAAAAAACAAAAAATTTAACCAACAGAGCAATTTCATGTAATATTCATGACTCGGTTATCTCTGTTAAAAGCTATTCTCAAAAATTTCTAGAAAAATTCTTACTGAGCTATTTTCTAGTTATATCACGTCAAGACACTTCCAAAATACTTACACTATTTTCACTTTTATATTACATTACGTCAAAACACTTTCAAAATTGCTGCTATAAAGACAAAGTCAAATGATCTCATATGGGAAGCATCAAAGAAAGATTTTGTGAAAGTAAATTAGAAAGTTTGTTGTGGACAAAAATAATATGAAGATGGGAGTGTTAGTTATTCTTAAAGATGAAATGCTAGAGGTTTTGACGACTCTGTCTTCGCCAAGAAACCATATTATTGAGTTAGATATTGTAAAGGCTCTTGCAGCTTTGAAACCAGCCCATCTTTGTCGTGAGCTAAGATTTAATAGGGTGATTCTGGAAGGTAATGCTCTCCAAGTGATGCAGGCACTCACGAAGGATGGAAGGAGCTGATCTCACTATGGACATCTTATTGAGGAAGCTAGAGAGGTACTAAACTGTTTCTATAGTTGAAAGGTTAATCATGTTAAACGAAACCTTAATGAGGAAGCTCATCGTCTTGCGAAAAAAGCTCTCAGTGTTGAAAAATGACTCATAGAGGAAATTTCAATATGTATCTTAAATATTATTTATGTAGAGCATTGTGCTTAATGCGTTTTTGCTATCTATAATAATTGCTCATTTCCTCTATAAAAAAAAAAAAAAAAACCTTATCAAACAAACAAAGTTCTGTGTTCATTTTGGTAGTAGCCCTAATTTTTATATATATATATTAAAAAAAAAACACACACACACTTGGAGAAGCACTTAGCTTAAACACAAAATGCATTTGGTTTAGAAAGTCGGATAAACACATTTTTTTAACTTTTAGTCAGACATTTTACGTACAACTCTAAAACACAAAAGTTACTGTGAATGCCCTAAAAGGGAGACAAGCTACAATATTATTTGAAGGTCATGTAGTTAAGGATACAAAGAGAGCAACAATATATATATATATAGTTAAATGGGTATTATTAAGGAAGACCTCCTCTGGAAGTCCGTCTCTAATTTTGTAATTTCTGGGAATTAGACTCTTCTCCCCTTGTGCTGCTCACACCTCTTCCTACCATAAGCAGGAGTTCTCATACAGGTAGATCCGTTCTGCAAGGTAACACCACATGAGCGAAAAGTTGTTCCAGAGCCAAGCCCAGAGAAGGAACTACCGGCCCTCATGCCTTTGTGCTGCCAACACCTTTTATTTCCTTCCACTGGCTGCCTTCTGCACAGAGAACCATCGTGTAAGGCTGCTCCACAAGTAGAGGCATTATAAGAACTGAATTTCAAACCCATATCAGACACATGGGACTTGTCTTCTGCTGCTAACATGGGGACCAACCCATTAACTCTCAGCCCTTTGTGCTCTTCACACCTGACTCTTCCTCTAGCAGGCTGTCTTGTACAGTAAAGCTCATGACCTAAATTCACTCCACATATAGTGTTACAGCTTTTGCTGACAACAAACTTCTCTGGGGAAGCTCGAGGTTGCACTATTCCAGGTTTGCACATTGCAATTGAATTCTGGTTTCCTTCCATAGCTGACTCAGGAATGGATCCACTTATTCTCATACCTTTGTGCTCGTCACACCTTTTCCTCCCCTGAGCCGGCTGCCTTCTACAAGCAGAGCCATCACTCAAGAAGACTCTGCATATAGGACTAAAGTTCTCACTAACAGGACGCTTAACTACAACCAGTGGACACTTTGCTGTGTCAATGTGACTGTAACCCTCTCTGTCATCAAGATTAGTGAAATCTGAGCCAATTATGCTCTCTGATTTACCTTCTGTAACCAAGGTTGGGATGAACCCAGTAATTCTCATCCCTTTGTGTTCAGCACACCTCATTCTTCTCACAACCGGTGGCCTTCTACAAACGGAGCCATCACTTAAGACCACCCCACAAAAACTAGTGTTATCCTCAATAACACCACTTCTATCCAGTACAAGCCTGGGCTGCGATCTGCTAAATTTGAAAACTCCTGATAGGAAATTGTAGCTCTCTTCATCAGCGCGAGTGCTTGCTTTGATTCTAATGCCCACTTGCTTCTGATCAAATGGCATAAGTTTCCTGACAATATTAGAAAATTGGATAGTGTTTGTAGCATCTTTCTTAAGTTTCAAAAGGATATCATACAGTCGCCGTGCACCATTAATGCTTGAGTTCCATGCATAATCAAATCTTTTGAGCAGCTGGGCTTCTGTTTTCTCAGCATCCCTCTTGCTCTCCATCTGTTTAACAAGCAAGAAGGAAATTAAATGAGGATTTGTTGAAATAACCATATTACAAAAAATTTTGCATCAGACCTGGTTCCATACAAACATACATACATAGGTACGTACATACATAAATACATGCAGACGCATAACAACTCATTTAGCATAATTCATCCAGATGTATGTAGGATATGCATGGCTAAGTGTGTGTAGAATGTGATTATGCACTGGATATTTTCATGCTTATATGTAGGTCTACACTGTGCCTTATACCCTTTCATAAAAATTTAAAAATATATATATATAGTGGAGGTGGCCGAACCCCCCCAATATATATATATTATTTAGAAGAAGAAGAAGAAGAAGAGGAGGAGGAGGAGGTTCCTTGGCCAAAGTGGAGGTGGCCGAACCCCCCTCTTAGGCTGCCTGAATTTCTGTATTACTCGGACAGCCTAATAACAGGGAATCTCAATCCATAAATTGCACCCAAAAATACCCCTTAACCAGCATATGAGGCTTGGCCTTTACAGCGAGTAATTATAGAAGTATCTCCTATGTTATTCTTATGTCACTCAAAAAATTACATGATTTTTTTTATAAGTAAAATTAGGTGGTTTTTAAAATCGCCATTTGATCAAAATTTAACAATGATCAATCACAAGCCCAATGGTGATTTTAAAAGCCACATTATTTTTGGAGGGATACAAGAGTGACACAAAAGGGACACAAAAAAGACTTGTAACATTACTCCCTTTATAGGGGATGGTAGGAACTCTGTGTGATTATCACTCTCATGACCACCACTGGACTCAATCAGTACTTTGGTAACAGCAAAGAAGAACATAACCAGAAAATCTAATGACCTCTCATTCCTTCAGTCGGCGACAACAACAAACACTCCATAACGAATGACATCTGATGTAGAATGTCAATGAAAGATCCTAGGGTTCACAAAATGAGGCTTGGGGTTAATTTGGAAAAGATATGGGAATTGGTGATATTTGTTTGGAAATGAAGAGCTCAAAGAATTTGCTAAAAAATAAAAGGAAAAACGTCACACCTTCTAGGATATGAGACAAATTCGAAGTCGGCCGTCAAATTCTGATTAAACATGCACAGTAATAAACTATCACTACCAGTATATAACTTCTCAAATAACCCTAGTAACAATCTGTATTGAATCCTCGACACACTAATCTAGACCATGCATTATCATTAGTAAAACATAGATAAAAGACATCAAAAACCTTACTAATCAAATCAAATCAAAATTTGACAAATACTAACAAAAAACCAACTGATCCCACCAAATCAAAGCTTGAGGTTGATAAATCTGACATTTCTTGATTCTCCTATACTCCTATAAACTTTAACTGGCCGGTTTCTATCAAATCTCTAGCAGCTGATCACACATGAACAGACTATTTCAATATCAAAATTCTTCTAGAATTGAAGCTTATGATCATTAAACGTACATTATAGGGCCAAAATTCATCTAGCTTTGTAAACTCATGCTGTTCACAAGATTGCCCTCTTCTTTCTACAAAATGCAGTGCCCATGAAAAAGAAAACCAACAAAACCAAGCAAAGATGTACTTACAGGAACCCATCGAAACACAATGGGGTAGCCATTTGAAAATATCTCCTCAAACAATCCAGGCCCTTTCTGGAGACACACACTCTTAGAGTCATTTGGGCAACCATTGAAGCAGCTATTGCTCAAGTGAGCACCTGTCCGGCCATACTGCTGGAGTCGCGTCTTAACATTGTCTGCCTGACCAAGGTAAGTCACGATCACGCGGTCCGGGTCGAGCTTGCTGATTTCACGCCCCAACCCTGTACGAGATACAGCAATCCCAAGCTCATACAGTCCTGGACCAGAACCTTTGGGCAGGTTGTGAACTCTATACCTTGTTGCTCCTTCCTTTCCCAGTAAACAGTCTTCCCAATCGGAAGGACCAACAAGAATCTAAACAAGTTGAAACACGCACAATGAGCCCAAAACGAAAACACACCAAAAAGACTTGCACAGACAATGAACACTAACATATGCTCTCAACATGTTTGTTGATATCTTTAAGAGAAGGAGGGAAAAAAAAATCCAAAATACAATTTTCAACGTGTAGGCTAAGAAATTTAAGAAAGCCAGAACTTGGAATATGGTTTAGAGGTACAGAAACAAATAGACACACCTAAATTTCACTCCCAATTTCGTAGCTTAACATGTTTAAAGATTCACACCAATCCGTGTTCTGGGCAAGTCGAACTCAAATTTAAAACTGATATGAAAAACACAACGCCAAACACACATTCACAAAGAGAGAGTGTGTTTTGAAGACTGAACCTGCCATTTGGAGAAGACGGAGTCGTGCTTTGTGCGCTTACAGTCTTCCCTCTTCAACCTGGGGGCAGCAACGGACAAATCGGTTGTTTCCATGCATTCTGGTTGGCAGTCGAGAAAATGACCGTAATTCACGCCGTTTTGTAGCCGCCGAGATATTGTTGTAGTGGGGACCAAATTGACATCGGAAATTACTCCATGATATCGTAGAGCCGGTGGAGGTCCTCCGTCCACCTGATTGCATTCAGGTCGGCTAGACCACTAGGCGAGTGAGGGCTCACCTAAAGCACCCGAGGCCCAAAAAAAAAATAAAAATAAAAATAAAAATTTGTACAAAATTTCTTTTAATATATATATTTTTTAATTTATGACCTTTTTTCTTTTTTCTTTTTTTTAATAAGGCCCTAAATTTTTTTTTAATAAAAACTTAAGGTCTCTAATCATGATAAATAAATAATTTTAAAAAAGTTAAAATTTAATTAATAAGCCCCAATATAATAAGCATACGGTTAAATAAACCCAATTAACTCATAAAAGCAAATATCCTTATATTTAAAAGAGAGGTGCTGCTATACGGTCATTGCAAAAACTATAGGTTTTTGGCTTTCCATTCAAATGCTGTCACCTCACCTATTGTCTCTTAAGAAAATAAGAACAAAAACCCAATCAAGCAGCCTAGAGAAGAGAGAAAGAGAGAACTAGGGGTGGGCAAATTAACCGTTACCGATTACCGACATTAACCGAGCCGATATAACCGTTACCGATAATTAACCGATCGGTAATCGGTTAAAAAATTTATACCGATAACCTTATCGGTCGATAATCGGTCGGTTAAAATTTTCTTATCGGTTAACCGATATGACCGATAAATATTTTTAATTTTTATATATATTTTTAATTTTATACTTTTTACTCTTTTAATTTTTATTTTATAATATAAAAAGATGTAATGGATCAATATAAAAAAAGATTCAATAAACATTTTTAGCCATATATATATTTAGGCCCCCAAAAGGAGCAAAACAACTAATTTTTAATAATTTATTTTAGGCTTTAGCCAAATAAAAAGTATTTGAACTCTCAAAATAATTAATTTTTTGCCCAATTAGCAATTAGTAAAAAACTTAATAAAAAGTTAACAAAAACCGGTTAACCGATTAACCGGCTAGTTTAACCGATTACCGATATGACCGATTAACCGATTAACTGATAGCTTATCGGTCGGTAATCAGTCAAGAATCGATTAACCGATAGCTTATCGGTCAATAACCGATAACTCTATTAACCGGACCGATATGACCGATACCCAGCCCTAGAGAGAACCCCTTGTGGAAAACTTGTGAACCATTGGAGAGAGAAAAAAAACCACTGGTGATGGCAGACCCAATCGTCAGAGATGGTGACCCAGCCGTGGGTCACCATCTCCGGCGACCCAAGGTCACAATCTCCGGCGATTTCTACCAAACCCAGTCTAAAAAATCATTTCTAATGCCTCAAAAATCGATTCTAATACCACTAAACTTGTTTCTAATGCCTTAAAACTTAATTCTGGATTAAAAACTAAAATCTAAATGGAAAGGTTAATCCTTTTTGAGATTTTATCATCCTAAAAAATCCTAGCCGTGGGTCTTGGTGGCCGGCCAGATCCAAGCCGGCTGTGGGTTCTCTCCTTTCTTTATTCTCTTCTTTCTCTTCCTTCTTTGTTCTTTCCCCATATCATCCTAAAAAATCTAGTGTTTTGGTTCTACACAAGTTTTTTGCAATTTTTTTGCTTTAGATGATGTGTCCTATTTCTATTAGGTGGCAAAAGACCCCCCTTGGGTGCCATGACCATATTGTAGATATTCTCTACTTAAAAATGAGTATGAGAAAGTACACCAAAAAAAAAAAAGTGTATGGGTTTTTTTTTTTTTTTGGTGGGTTTTTATGGGGTTTTTTTACCATTTTTATGGTATGTATTGTTTGAAATAGGTGTATCAATGAACTAAGAATTTATATATAAAAAATAAAAAATTTGTAATGTTTATTTTTGTACTTGATTTTTTGTGTGAGTTGTCCCCAAGAGGTAGCTCAATCGGGTAGGATTACGTTTTATAAAACGGATGTCACTAATTCGAATCACCCCTCCCTCCTCTTATATGGACATATCAAAAAAAAAAAAAAAAAAGATTTTTCTTGTGAGTTTTGTATGAATTTTTGTCAATTTTTTTGGGTAGATTTTGATTAAAAAAAATAAAGCCTCATTTAAAAATTTCTCCTAAATTTCTATAAAACATATTGCCGGCCCTAATTCCATGACCTTTCCACACAAACAACCAAGCGGGTATTGCCACATCATCAGGCTCAGCTGTGGCTCCCATGCATTGGCAAGCTTCAAGCAGTCGTGCGTAGACTGCGGAGCACTGGATATATAGTGCAGAGACTGAAGATTACGGGGAAGGGTAGAAGAGAGGTTTCCTTCCTCGTACTATATTATATTATGCAGTCGTATGAAGCTGTGAAAGGGCCCACAATATGCAGTTTTTCGCTTGTACACTTGAACGGACAAGATTGTCCTTGAAGACATCGGACAAGGTTCAAACTATGACGAAACCGTGGGTTTAACTGACTTTTTTGTGTTGTCTTTTTCTTCTTGTCCTTGTATATATATAAAGGTAATCAGTCCATTATCCAGATGTGCACGTGGCTCGAGGCTGTCATCTTCTACCCCACCAACTGCTGCATCGCCAGGTCAGAGTTCTTCGCAACCTTTGGAGGACTGTGAAAGAGGATTGGTACTTCAATTAGTTTGGAATTATGTTTTATAAAGTGAAAGTTAATAGTTTGAATTATCTTGTAATCAGTCCATTCCAGCAAACACGAAAGAAGTTCTTAAAGATAATTCAATCGACTAGAGGCTACGCTTAAGTAAAAGTTCATAGTTCGAATATTTCTCTTCTCTTATGCGGATATGTAAAAAACAAATCTTATGTCAGATCAAACCTACAACTCCGCTAGTTTGTCTCATTTGAAGATTGTTTTCCTTAATTTAGGGAAAATAATTTCAAACCCACATTTGACATTTCGTTCAATGATACTATAATATGAAACCTGGTGTTAATTTAATTCCTAAGGAACAAAAGTGTGTTTTCCCATAAAATATTTTAGTGAAATTTCACTTACTCCTTAAACTTTTACGATTTTTGCACACTCCTACAATGTTCAAAAACTCTTACTTAGGTGTATCAAACTTTGATTTTCTCTCACTTTGTCCATTTAGATAAAAATTCTTCGCAATATCAATTTTATCACTGACTCTAAAACTACATCGTTTCCAAAACGACGCAGTTTTCGTTTTGGAGTCAAGGTAAAATAGTCAATTAATGATGGGTTTCTGTACAGAAGGGGCAAAGTGAGAGAAAACCAAATTTTGATACACTTAAGTGAGATGTTTTGAACATTAGGAGAGCATATGTAAAAGTGGCCAAAGTTTAGGGGGACAAGTGAAGTTTTTCCAAATATTTTTCTATCAGAACAATTAGAGCCACAGGAATCCGTCTGAAAACTTGGATGATGCAAAGACCGCTTGAATGATGTACAAATAGTTAGTGAAGTAACAAATAATCCCAGGAATCGGGTTTTGCTTGTTAATAATGCATGAGAATGAGATGAATCTGAAGAGCATGGGAAGAGAAAAGGAAATAAAAACCAAGTTGCATACGACACGAGGTCTTAACAGTTATACATACAACTTCGATGGCGAAGCAGAAACAAGACACACTGAGATGAGAACATGTACACAAGTGCATATTGGTGTTCACTCAAAAACAGTTGAGATTCAAGAGAGTGCCAGAGAGGTATATCAGTCAAAGTCTTCCAGCTTTGTGATGAACATTGGATTGTTGGGGCTCCTATACGGCCTGAGTTCAAGAAGTCTTTCAAAATATGACTTCCTCAATCCATATTTTCTAGCCATTTCAGAGCGGATCCAACCTGAATGGTTGTTGGGTGCACCCGTCACTATTACTGCTGTATTATCGACAGCTAAATTAGCCAAAGCTACCATTGCCTCTGGCTCCGTGGCTGATGAGGTATCCACTAGAAAGATATGGCTAAAATGTCCAGCAGCTATGCCTTCACTGTGCAATCGAAAGCTACTCACAAAAGTTGAGAGAATTATCCTGTATTTCGTAAGATGTTGGAGTGCAGGACAAGCAAAACATTCCCCATCTATAATGCATGAGCTAAGAATGTCAATAGGAACCCCATCTATCTCTCGGAATGCAGCGTTGGCTCGAAATATATCCGACTCTGGGATCTTCACCTTCAGGCTTCTGTTCAGCACGTCGCATGTGCTGTTTATAGGAGCACATACAAGAATTCGATTCTTTGGGGAGGTTTTATATGCTTCAAATACTGCTTCTCGAACAACCACTCCAGTTCTTGATAGAGACTTATTTGCGCTATTTACACAAAGTGAGCCCACAAGAAGATAAGGTGGTGAGCTGCAAAAGCTTAAAATGCGATGAACAGTATCCGCACCAAGTTCCTGATAGGCCCGAGCTGGTGGGTTAAGGGTGTTCTCTCGGGAGGTGCATTCAGGAAAGAGGAAGTTCAGGAACAAAGGATTTGATGCTGCTTCAACTGCCTGATGAGCCCTTTTTAGACAAACTCTGTTGAATGAGAAGCTGATGTCATATTTGCAAGTCGAACAATGCTGTGAATGGAAATCATCTCCAAATTCGACTAACACACGAGTGCTCTTCACCACACGATAGATAAAACCCTGTTTACCATTTAGACAGTCAGTGTTGTAGATATGATAAAGAAGTGAATTCATAAACACTCTTACTGGGATTTTAAGAATCGTTAAGGTTTTATAAACCAGAGCTTTAGTTTCTTGTTCTAATGCCAAGAGAAGAACTAGCTAGAGCAAAGCCACAGCAGAACCAGGAGATTCCATCAAAGATTCATATCTTATAAAATATATTTTACAATTGGAAGGAATAGTAGATTTGAAACGAAAAATTAAAGGACTATATCATCACACAATCGGAAGGATAAAGACAAAATAAAAACATCAACAAAAATTGAAGGATGAAAAATATACTTTATCTTTTTTTGGCGAGCCCTAGATCTGTTTATACATCTAATTGCAGTCCATAGGCGATAAATGTTCACCATCAATGGTTGATAATTAATTTGATTTTTTTGATAATTAATATCAATACACTACCCAATAGTCAATATCTGCTCAAACATTTGACGTCATGGCGTGTGAGAAGGACACATCCTTGTTGTCTTGATTTTTAGCTTACTATCTTTGTTGCCAAAGTTGAAAAGCGCAAGCACCTCTTACCTCCTCTGAATTTCTTAAGTGAAGAAGGATATAGTAAGTACATTTTCCTTATATTGGCACGCAACTATTGGGTGTTTTAATGGAAGTGGAAGCATACCTGAAACGGCTCGACATTTGTACCCGAAGGTCGTGCATAGACCAAGTCTCTTGATAAAAGGAATGGTCGCTTCTCAGGAACAGAATCAATCTCAAATACCACAAAGATTTTATCATCCTTCTCAACATTTCTATTATAATCTTTGTGCTTGTTTGGCCTGTTACAAATTTGTGCGCCATGCAACTCCAAAATCACGTTCTTCAATTTGAAATCACTCCATTTCTGATTCCAATAAAAGCATAAAGTTACTTATAAAAAATAAAACCATAAAATTAACACAGGCCATAATGAAAAGGCATACAAATTTAGAAATTAACAGTTCAATCACAATGTTCTACCATGATGCTCCATCATACATTATATGATAGATTTCTGCAAAAAAGAATGTAAAACACTCTTAAAATATCCGTGGTGATCTAAAAGAGAGGAGTGAAAATGAGATATATAGCAAAGACATAATTTAAATAAACTTCTAATTAAGTCGTGCTTAATTTCTCCTTGTTTCTAGTAAGAAATTTCCCAATTGGCTTTTCATCTTATCGTTTCTATTCCTTGCAGTATTTGTGTTGAAAGTTTATCAGGCATTAAACTAAAGAATACAAGGACTCATTTTGTAATACAAACTTGCATTTCCAGTCCAACAGGATAAAGTAAAATTGTGTTAATAACGTCTGTTGTTAATAGGTTAAAAAATACAACATTTAGATAGGTAACTAAGATTGCATTATTATTGAACGGAAGGCCTGGATTTTAGAGCTGGAATGAGTCCAACCCAAATGTTTAATATTCCACTCCAGAACCTAATTGATTTGCATCCCAGTATTAATTTCAAAAAAGTATTACTACTTCAATATTTTGTAATATTCTAAAGCACATAATGGTTATCAATATTTTTCGAAATTAAACTGATAACAGCAGGATCACTAAATTTTATCAGATAATTCTGAGCTACCTCGATCTGTTACACCTGTCCCAAACCTAAGAAAATCCAACCCACCCTAGCTCTCAATCACTAATATACATAGAGTATATTCATCTTGGTATCTCTCTTATCTTACATCTTTACAAATACTTTCACCAGTAGGACAAATCATAAGGACCTAGATAACTTTTGGCTGCATGCTATTCCATAATAAGATAATCATGAAAACTAGTAATTAACTAAGCAATTCACCATAAACAAGATTTCAAAGCAGATTGTAGATAAGAAGGTTGATATACCAAGTTATGTTCTTGACAAAGCAGCTAACTTATAAACAGCAATATCTAAGGGCATTCACGAGTACCTCCGAGTAGAAATCCTCAGCATATAACAGAGCAGCAAAGTAATGCTTATAAGTTGAAGGAGACAAAGGCTGCTTTAGAACTGCTGGCACAATGTCTTTCTTGATTAGACCTTTGATATCCTCAGGAATTGCATATATAGGTGAACCCTTTTCCAAAACATAACTCGCCTTGGCTTCTCCATTTATTTCATCAGAGAGCCATACGAAGAATCGGCTTAAAGGCTGGAGTTTGCGAAGGGGAAGATGGAGGTGGCCGAGAGGAAGAAGGAGGTCCACTGTGGGGAAATTGGGATGGTCCAGAGGAAGATGGAAGTCCTTTAGGGGAAGATATAGATGGTTTATGAGAAGATACGGGTTTCAGGGGTGACAGGAGTGGCTTAGCTGAAGATGGGGCCAGTGAAGGTGAAGATTGAGGTGGTTTAGAGTAAGTTGGAGAATATACAGATGGACTAAAAGAAGAGGGAGGCAGATTAGATGAAGATGCAGACGATTTAGAAGGATATGTTGGGTTTTTAAGGGAAGATGAAGATGGAGACAGTTCTGATTCAGATTGACGTGGTTTGAGGAAGGATGGAAGTGGTTTAGATGAAGATGTTGTGGAATTAGAGGACGAAGGAGATGGACTAGAAGAAGATTGGGGTGGTCGTGACCTTGGAAAATTTGGTGGGGTTGTATTCACAGGATGATTTTCGTACACCGGATTTCTGTTCCGAACATTATGATAATCACGACGTTCGTCTTGGGAACCAAAAATGAGTCGCCAGAGTCCTTGAAAAAGATCCATCTGTGATCAAAACACACTCATTAAACACTAATCTGTTTGGTTGCTGAGAAATTGAAACAAATTCCTGACTTTTGAACTCGTTTTAATCGTACGTTAAAGATCAAACATACAGAAAAATCAAGAAAAAGAGGAAGACATGATAAATCTTACACTAGATTTTCTTCTGAAGACCACCAAAAAAAAAAGGGTTACAGATCCAAAACGAAACGAAAGAATCAACTTACTGATCCGGAGTGAGTGTCAACTCATGTTCTTTCTACTTTTCCATCTTCTTCAGCCAACTATAGTGATCTGCACAAGTGACCAAACGAAGCTGAAAGTGATGAAATATTAGAAAAAGGGGGGAATTAAAAAAGTAAAAATAAAAGAAAGCCGTACAAAGATAATATAAAGAGCGCAGACAGACAGACAGAGAGGACTTTGATTCTCTGGCGGTCTTCAGCCAATGGCTGAAATGCGCCATTCTCTGCACTCGCAAGGGTTGAAGGTGACGAAAAAGATCCCATGCAGGGTGGCTAGACCAAGCATTCGCGGGCCCCCGGATTAATAAAGCCCAAAAAAAAAATTTGTACAAAAAAAATTTTAATAATTTTTATTTATGGCCCTTTTTTTTTTTTAACAAGGCCCCAATTTTTTTTTTTTAATAAAAACGTAAGGCTTCTAATCATGATAAGTAAGTAATTTAAAAAAAAGGCCTAATTTAATTAATAAGCCCCAATATAATAAGCTTACGGTAAAATAAGATCAATTAACCCATAAATGGAAATATCTTATACTTAAAAATGTGTATGGAAAAGTCAAAAAGAAAAAAAGTGTATTTGTTTTTTTTTTTGTGGGTTTTTATGAATTTTTTGACAATTTTTTTAGTGGGTATTGTTTGAAGTAGGCGTATCAATGAGGTAAGAATTTATAAAAGATTTTTTTTTTTTTTCGTAATGTTTATTTTTGTACTTGATTTTTCTTGTGGGTTTTGTATGAGTTTTTGTCAATTTTTTTGATGGGTTTTGATTAAAAAAAAAAAAGGTTCCATTTAAGAGGTTCACCTAGGCCCCATAAAACATTGAACAAGCCCCGATTGCATTGAGACTTTGGAGTGACTTCACGCTCTTTTCAACTTGAGCAGGTTTCCTCTTCTTGTTGTTCGGCCTATGGCTTTTAGAAAAAGAAAAAAACTTTACCAAGTTCTTCTTTTTTCTTTTTCTTTTTATAAACTATTATTTTTGCATTTTTTTGAGAGCTTATAAATTATTTTTTATATCACAAAGAGTTATTTATAATTTAAGACAACTATAAGGACTTATAAACTATATTTTTATACCACATAGAATGATTTGTAATTTATGTCAACCACAATGACCAATTTCACATTTATCCTTAATTTTTTTTCAACTTAGACCTTGGTATATAAATTTGTTTTGTATAAATGTGAAATATATATATAATGTGTGTTTGAGGCACATATTTTCTTTTCTGTTTGAAAATGATATTACCGTGACATAAAAGTAAAAATTCAAATATCATTTCACCTTTATTTTACATCAATTACTTATTATTACTATGCAAACAAAAAACCAACAACAAAACTGTTTACCAAACGGGCTAGACTATGATTACCCTTTTTTTAGGGTTTGTTTTTTAAAATTATTAATTAAATAATTAAATTTATAATTTTCCATTAATTTAAAATTTGGAGATAATTGATAATTTAACTAACACAGTACCAGAATCATGAATTCAAATATTGGCTTTACAATTTATTATGCATTTCTTATTTTAATTAAATATTTTACGTGTGAAGTTTCTCAATAATAAGGGTGCCGCAACATTGATCCGGTGCTATTTCTAGTGGCTAAAGAAACAAGAACCAAAAGGAAAAATGTGGACAATCACCTACCGATCGATGATAAATACTTGCTAGATTTACTAATAGCAGGAGTCAATTGAGACCCCTCATGCCCTTTCATTAATCTTGTTTTTTAGTACTAAGTAGCTTTCATTGATCAAAGGGTGCATAAAATATTAGCAGAGCTAAGAGCTAAATTCTCAAAGCGATTAGGCAAACATTAGGACATAAGTTCCAAATGAGAATTTTCATGCCTAATTAGTGTAAAAAATCATAAGTTCTGATAATGTTTTGATGAAATTTGGTCAAATTATGGTTTACTTGGACTTAAAAGAGTTCTTCTAGTACTCACCGTTTATGCCATTCTTATGGGATTCTCAACAAACAAATGTTACTATAGTTACGTTCAAGTAAAGTAATTTAAAGTAGTTATAATGGTCTACTACCTTATATTTTTTTAATTAAAAAAAGAAAAAAGAAAAAGTAAAGTGACAGGGGCATGATAAAGATAAGAAGCTTAGATTCCAGCTGTGTGGACTTGGCTTATTATACCTGCCAATATCTATAGAATCTTTACTGAGCAAGAAAAGGGGGAAACAAAGCATCTAAATTCTAATTTATAGTTTCTGTTAAAGAAATTCCCCACCCCCTTGTCCTCCACTTCTGCTGCTGCAGCCTGCATTCATCACAAGGTTTTGAAAGAGCCAACCACAACAAAAGTACCTTGTTTTGGTTCTTCTTTATCCTTTACTTGGCCATGTCTATATATATATATATTGTTCTTTATAATCAGAACAAGGAAAGCTAATGCACTAAAACTTTACACATCCTTAGGCTATAAGGAAAGCATCTCCGTTCCCTGATCAAAAAGGATGGTAAAGGAGTAATAATAAGAAAATTGTGACGGCTGACAGGGACTCCCTTGTTCGAGTAGAGGAACTTCTACTAAGCAAAGAAAGCCTCCCTCACATATTACTGCCCGGAAAGAGTGCAAGAATAAAAGAAGTGATCACAACTATTAGAAATCATGTCCATAAGGAATGGGGTCACACGTAGACTAGGGGTAAAAATGCAGTTACGGTTAATGATTATTGGTTAAAACTATTAACCTTAACTGCATAGGCAATTAGCAGTTAATAACCTTAATAATCGCTAACCACTTTTTAAAATAAAAAATTAAAAGAAAAAGCTAAAACGATGTATTTTCTATGATTATACGATAATACTCTACTATATATGATATTATTTCCAAATCTTTATATACATTCAAACATAAAAACGACGTTATTTCATGTGTGTGTGTATATATGTATATATATAAAAAATGTTAGAGGTTCTCCCTATAGTGTTCTCTTGGATTCTCCCGGACTTACGTAAAAGTTGTAAAATATAATTTAAGAAAAAAATAAAATTATAGTGGCTTCCACCACCCGTTTTTTTAGGCATTAACACTAAATTTAGGATAATCAAAACCATTTTGGGTAATACCATCCCTAAAGGGTTAACTTTCCACCCTTAGGTTTTAGTTTTGAATCAAAAAATAAGTTTTAAAGCATTTGAATCTAAATATTAACTCATAAAAATTAATATGTAAGCAAAAAAAGGTACTACAATTTTATTTTTTCTTAAATCATGTTTTATGTAAGTTTGAGAAAATCCAGGAGAACACTACGGGGAGAACTCCTAGCAAACCCCTATATATATATTGGTGGTTAGCAATTAACAGTTAATGATTTAAAAACCTAAAACCACTAATTATAACTATCTAGACGGTTAGCTTTTTTTCTTAGTCGCCTTCAAAAGCGATTAGCAGCTAGTGAGCATTTAATAATCACCCACATTTTCACTCCTAAATTTTAGACAATAAACTTTAAAGAAGGTCGAATGATCTACCAAGGCCATTCACCATGTGCTTTTACTTTATTTACCTTTTTTCAAATAAAATATGCTCAAAAAATATAATAATAATAATTAAAAAGTGGTAGTTTATTATGATATTATGGTAAAAGTAGTTCAAATTATGTCTGGATGATTCATCTTTTGTTTAAATTAGTACCGAAATAATCGTTAACATGCTATCGTCCTAAAATTATTAGTGAATTTGAAACTTTATTAAAATTGTTTATAGAGCACAGCTTTTACCTAATAAATAAATAATATGAGAATTAACGGCCACAAATATTTTTATAATATGAATTACTCATTTTTTTCAATAGAAAAGGAGGGATGTTACATTGATTTTCTTTAAAGAAATTAAAATTAAAAGATGTCTTCAGATTTTAAAATGAGTTTTATGTTGTATTTTCACAGTACCGACAGATTTGTAGGGTTCGGGTACGGGTCAGCCCTCTTAATCCGACCGCTTCTGGTCAATTTTCAATGTCTGTTCACAGTGAACATCGGCAGATGGAATCCTATAAAATTGGAGCATAGACATACACAATACCCTCTCTGCATGAATCACATGAGCTAACAATCAAAGGGCATGTTACAAAAAAGAAAAAAGAAAAAAAAAAAAAGGGAGATAAAGATAAAGATGTAATAAAGGCATAATAATAATAATAATAATAATAGTGCTTTCCTTTGTAGAAACTTGGAAACTTTGATCCAACGACAGGTCGTTAGCAGGGCCGGCTAGACCACTAGGTGAGCTAGGCGCTCGCCTAGGGCCCCCGGCATATTGAGACCAAAAAAAAATTTTAATAGGGTCCAAAAAAAAAAATTAGAAATTTAATTAAGGCCCAATTTTTTTTTAATAAGGCCTAAAAAAAAGATTGCCATCAAAATTTAAGGTCTCTAATTATAAAAAAAAAAATTATGTAATTTAAAAGGCATCAATTTCATAAGACCTCTAATTATAAAAAAAAAAAATATGTAATTTAAAAGGCTCAATTTCATAAAGCCCAATTTAATAAGGCAAGAACCCAATTAAAAAAAAATAATTAATATCTCACTCACATGCAGGCTGCCTCTCTCTCTCCTTCACTCTCTCTTCTCATCTCACACACAAAAAATTTCTCGACCACCACTGGTTTTGGCTGCCGCCACGACGGTCTCGAGGCCTGGGCTATCGGCCATGGATGCATGTTCACAAAGAGGTGATTGGGCTCTTCTGCAGACTTCTAGAGCTATCTATTTCAAGCTAAAATGGAGCATCGTGAAGTTTCACTCATCCGAACAGACTAGTAGCTTTGACGAAGCAGGCAATGGAGGATTTTACTTCAGGCAGGGAGAGGGGGGAACGAGCTTTGGGTTCTCCTCGTCTTCAAGGCGGGTGGAAGGCTCCAGAGGTGGGTTGGCTAAAAGCCAACTGGGACGCGGCAGTTGACCAACCAGGAGGAAGGTCTTGGCCGTCTGGCTTGGGAGTGGTGATTCAAGACTCAAACGGATCTATGCGCGGCCGACAAGCGTTATGGAAACAGTTTGTTCTCCATCCGTGGCGGAAGCTATGGCTCCTGAGGCGCCGCTATGCCGTGACCTGGGTATTCGACAAATAACATTTGAAGGAGATGCGAAAGGAATTGTTGATGCAGTCTTCTCGGATGAGGTTGATCGAGGGTGGATGGGTCATATGATAGCTGATCTCAAGCAGGATTTTGGAGGTTTCCAGAATAGTTTGATTTCTTATGTGAAGAGAGATAACAATCGAGCAGCTCATCTCCTGGCAAGAGGTGCTGCAAAATTTGCTTTGAATAACATGTGGCTTCTAACGCCACCTACTTGGCTGCTTGTATTGTTGACACTTTATTGTTAGAGCAATTAGCTTTGGCACATTGATCTTTGTAACATTGTCATTTTCTTTCAAAAAAACATACGTGGAGAGCCTAGCTTTTTCAAAGAATCAGAGCTTCTTATTTTGCTTATTTTCCTTATTTGGCCTGTATTTTCCTCTTGTGCTAAACTGTTTCAGCTTGCTTGGATCCTGGCTTAAATACTATAAAGATGAGTTATTGTAGTTGATGTTCTTTGGTTTTTGTGGGTTTTGTTTGGATTAGGTGTATAAAAGAGGGTAGGATTCATAAAAAAAATTGATTTTTTTTTTTTTTTTGCAATGTTTATTTCTGTATTTATGATTTTTTTTCTAATTGAAATGATTGCATAATTTGATTCAGTAATGGAAGAACATATTTGATTTTTATTTTTTTAAAAAAAAATTGTTACTTTTAAAAAAAAATTTACTTAAAAAAATTTTTTTAGGCCCCATTTTAATGTTTTGCCTAAGGCCCCAAAATGCATCAAGCCGGCTCTGGTCGTTAGTTAGGGTAAGAACTAAGAAGGGCTGGGTTGACAAAAATACTCTGTTTGTAAACGAGTTTCTGCCTAATATATTATATATATTAGTTTGATACTGTGTTTTGACGTGAAATAAATGTATAAAATTATTTTTGTATTTTTAATAGCATTCTGTGTTTAAATTATTTGTTCATATTTTTATTTTGAGAACAAAGAATAAAAAATGAAAAAAAAAAAATTAACCAACAGAGCAATTTCATGTAATATTCATGACTCAATTTTCTCTGTTAAAAGCTATTCTCAAAAATTTTAGGAAAAATTCTTACTGAGCTGTTTTCTAGTTATATTACTTCAAAACACTTCCAAAATACTTACATTGTTTTCACTTTTACATTAAATTACATCAAAACACTTTCAAAATTACTGCTACAAAGACAAATTCAAATGATCTCAAATGGAAAGCACCAAAGAATGATTTTGTGAAAGTAAATTGGAATGCTGCCGTGGACAAAAATAATATGAAGATAAGAGTAGGCGTTATTGTTAGAGATGGGATGGTAGAGGTTCTGACGACTCTATCTTCGCCAAGAAACCATATTATTGAGCCAAATATTACAGAGGCTCTTGTAGCTTTGAAACCAGTCCATCTTTGTCATGTAAGATTTAATAGGGTAATCTGAAAGGTGAT
This sequence comes from Carpinus viminea, assembly GCA_013348765.1. Classification (NCBI taxonomy): domain Eukaryota; kingdom Viridiplantae; phylum Streptophyta; class Magnoliopsida; order Fagales; family Betulaceae; genus Carpinus; species Carpinus viminea. The sequence continues at coordinate 14,668,695 of CP054667.1, forward strand.
GCTCTCCAAGTGATGCAGGCACTCACGAAGGATGGAAGGAGCTGGTCTCACCATGGACATCTTATTGAGGAAGCTAGAGGGATGTTAAACTGTGTCTATATTTGGAAGGTTAATCATGTTAAACAAAACCTTAATGAGGTAACTCATCGCCTTGCGAAAGAAGCGCTATCTCTTATCGTGAAAAAATGACTCAGAGGAAATTTCAATTAGTATTTCGGATATTATTTATGTAGAGTATTGTGCTTAATGCGTTTTTCCTATCTATAATAATTGCTCATTTCCTCTAAAATAATAATAATAATCAAAAAAAAAAAACCCTTATCAAATAGACAAAGTTCTGTTTTCATTTCGACAGTAGCCCTAATTTTTAATTTTTTTTTGTTTTTTGTTTTTAAATAAAATAAAATATTTGAAGAAGCACTTAGCTTAAACACAAAATGCATTTGGTTTAGAAAGTCGGATAAACATATTTTTTTAACTTTTAGTCAGCCATTTTACATACAACTCAAACACATAAGTTACTGTGAATGCCCTAATAGGGAGACGAGCTACTATATTATTTGAAGGGCATGTAGTTAAGGATACAAAGAGAGCTACACTATATATATATAGTTAAATGGGTATTATTAAAGAAGACCTCCCCTGGAAGTCCGTCTCTAATTTTGTAATTTCTGGGAATTAGACTCTTCTCCCCTTGTGCTGCTCACACCTCTTCCTACCATAAGCAGGAGTTCTCATACAGGTAGATCCGTTATGCAAGGTAACACCACATGAGAGAAAAGTTATTCCAGAGCCAAGCCCAGAGAAGGAACTACCGGCCCTCATGCCTTTGTGCTGCCAACACCTTTTATTTCCTTCCACTGGCTGCCTTCTGCACAGAGAACCATCGTGTAAGGCTGCTCCACAAGTAGAGGCATTATAAGAACTGAATTTCAAACCCTTATCAGACACATGGGACTTGTCTTCTGCTGCTAACATGGGGACCAACCCATTAACTCTCAGCCCTTTGTGCTCTTCACACCTGACTCTTCCTCTAGCAGGCTGTCTTGTACAGTAAAGCTCATGACCTAAATTCACCCCACATATAGTGTTGCAGCTTTTGCTGACAGCAAACCTCTCTGGGGAAGCTCGAGGTTGTATTATTCCAGGTTTGCACATTGCAGATGAATTCTGGTTTCCTTCCATAGCTGACTCAGGAATGGATCCACTTATTCTCATACCTTTGTGCTCATTACACCTTTTCCTCCCCTGAGCCGGCTGCCTTCTACAAGCAGAGCCATCACTCAAGAAGACTCCACATAGAGGACTAAAGTTCTCACTAACAGGACGCTTAACTACAACCAGTGGACACTTTGCTGTGTCATTGTGACTGTAACCCTCTCTGTCATCAAGATTAGTGAAATCTGAGCCAATTGTGCTCTCTGATTTACCTTCTGTAAACAAGGTTGGGATGAACCCAGTAATTCTCATCCCTTTGTGTTCAGCACACCTCTTTCTTCTCACAACCGGTGGCCTTCTACAAACGGAACCATTACTTAAGACCACCCCACAAAAACTAGTGTTATCCTCAATAACACCACTTCTATCCAGTACAAGCCTGGGCTGCGATCTGCTAAATTTGAAAACTCCTGATAGGAAATTGTAGCTCTCTTCATCAGCGCGAGTGCTTGCTTTGATTCTAATGCCCACTTGCTTCTGATCAAATGGCATAAGTTTCCTGACAATATTAGAAAATTGGATAGTGTTTGTAGCACCTTTCTTAAGTTTCAAAAGGATATCACATGGTCGCCGTGCACCATTAATGCTTGAGTTCCATGCATAATCAAATCTGTTTAGCAGCTGGGCTTCTGTTTTCTCAGCATCCCTCTTGCTCTCCATCTGCTTAACAAGCAAGAAGGAAATTAAATGAGGATTTGTTGAAATAACCATATTACAAGAAAATTTTGCATCAGACCTGCTTCCATAAACATACATGCATAGGTAGATACATACTAGGTACGTACATACATAAATACACGCAGACGCATAACAACTCATTTAGCATAATTCATCCAGATGTAAGTAGCATATGCATGGCTAAGTGTGTGTAGAATGTGTTTATGCACTGGATATTTTCATGCTTATATGTAGGTCTACACTGTGCCTTATGTGACATATAAAAATAAGGAAAAAGTACGCATAACCCTTCAAACTATTACCTCACTATCAATTGTCCCCCAAATAATATAATTGATTGAGTCAATGCCACCCCCCATGACAAAAGTACCCTTCATAAAAAATATATATATATTATTTAGAAGAAGAGGAGGAGGAGGAGGTTCCTTGGCCAAAATGGAGGTGGCCGAACCCCCGTCTTAGGCTGCCCGAATTTCTGTATTACTCGGACAGCCTAATAAACAGGGAATCTCAATCCATAAATTGCACCCTAAAATTACCTCTTAACCAACATATGAGGCTTGGCCTTTACATGGAGTAATTCTAGAAGTCTCTCCTATGTTATTCTTGTGTCACTCCAAAAATTACATGGTTGTTGTTGTTGTTTTTTTTTTTTTTTTTAATATAAGTAAAATTAGGTGGTTTTTAAAACCACCATTTAATCAAAATTCAATAATGATCAATTACAAGCTCAATAATAATTTTAAGAGTCACATTATTTTTGGTGGGACACAAAAGAGACACAAGAGGGACATGTAGCACTACTCCCTTTACAAGGGATGGTAGGAACTCTGTGTGATTATCACTCACATGACCACCACCGGTCTCAATCAGTGCTTTGGTAACAACAAAAGAAGAACATAACCAGAAAATCTAATGACCTCTCATTCCTTCAGTCGGTGACAGCAACAAACACTCCATAACCAATGACATCTGATGTAGAATGTCAATGAAAGATCCTAGGGTTCACAAAATGAGGCTTCGGATTAATTTGGAAAAGATATGGGAACTGGTGATATTTGTTTGGAAATTAAGAGCTCAACAAATTTGCTAAAAAATAAAAGGAAAAACATCACACCTTCTAGGATATGAGACAAATTCGAAGTCGGCCGTCAAATTCTGATTATACATGTAATAAACCATCACTACCAGTATATAACTTCTCAAATAACCCTAGTAATAATTTGTCTTGAATCCTCGACACACTAATCTAGACCATGCATTATCATTAGTAAAACATAGATAAAAGACATCAAAAACCTTACTAATCAAATCAAATCAAAATTTGACAAATACTAATAAAAAATAAACTGATCCCACCAAATCAAAGCTTGAGGTCAATAAATCTGACATTTCTTAATTCTCCTATACAGGAATAAACTTTAACTGGCCGGTTTCTATCAAATCTCTAGCAGCTGATCATACATGAACAGACTATTTCAATATGAAAATTCTTCAAGAATTGAAGCTTATGATCATTTAACGTACATTATAGGGCCAAAATTCATCTAGCTTTGTAAACTCATTCTGTTCACAAGATTGCTCTCTTCTTTCTACAAAATGCAGTGCCCATGAGAAGAAAATCAACAAAACCAAGCAAAGAGGTACTTACAGGAACCCATCGAAACACAATGGGGTAGCCATTTGAAAATATCTCCTCAAACAATCCAGGCTCTTTCTGGAGACACACGCTCTTAGAGTCATTTGGGCAACCATTGAATTTGCCCAAGTGAGCACCTGTCCGGCCATACTGCTGGAGTCGCGTCTTAACATTGTCTGCCTGACCAAGGTAAGTCACGATCACGCGGTCAGGGTCAAGCTTGCTGATTTCACGCCCCAACCCTGTCCGAGATACAGCAATCCCAAGCTCATACAGTCCTGGACCAGAACTTTTGGGCAGGTTCTGATCTCTATACCTTGTAGCTCCTTCCTTTCCCAGTAAATAGTCTTCCCAATCGGAAGGACCAACAAGAATCTGAACAAGTTGAAACACGCACAATGAGCCCAAAACGAAAACACTACACCAAAAAGACTTGCACACACAATGAACACCAACATATGCTCTCAACATGTTTGTTGATATCTTTAAGAGAAGGAGGGGAAGAAAAAAAATCCAAAATGCAATTTTCAACGTGTAGGCTAAGAAATTTAAGAAAGCCAGTACTTGAAATATGGTTTAGAGGTACAGAAACAAATAGACACACCTAAATTTCACTCCCAATTTCGTAGCTTAACATGTTTAAAGATTCACATCAATCCGTGTTCTGGGCAAGTCGAACTCAAATTTAAAACTGATATGAAAAACACAAAGCAAAACACACATTCACAAAGAGAGAGTGTGTTTTGAAGACTGAACCTGCCATTTGGAGAAGACGGAGTCGTGCTTGGTGCGCTTACAGTCTTCCCTCTTCAACCTGGGGGCAGCAACGGACAAATCGGGCGCTACCATTCTGGTTGGCCGTCGAGAAAATGACCGTTATTCACGGCGTTTTGTAGCCGCCGAGATATTGTTGTCGTGGGGACCAAATTGACATCGGAAATTACTCGATGATATCGTAGAGACGGTAGAGGTCCTCCGTCCGCCTGAATGATTGCGTTGAGACCGTGGAGTGACTTCACGCTCTTTTCAACTTGTTCCGCCCCGCCCCTTTTCCCTCTATGGCTTTTAAAAAAAGCAAAAAACTTCACCAAGTTTTTCTTTTTTCTTTTTCCTTTTCTTTTTACTCTTACCACGTGTCGAGACAAAGCAATAGATTTTGTTTAAGTTCAGAAATTGATTTCGATGAGTAAATTATTATTTTCACATACATGTGAATTTATAAATTATTTTTTATATTATAAAGAGTTATTTGTAATTTAGAATAACTATATAAACCAATATAAATAAAATTCAAATATCATTTTACCTTTATTTTACATTAATCACTTATTACTATAAAAACAAAAATCAACAACAAAACTATTTACCAAACGGGCTAAACTGTGATTACCCTTTTTTAAGGGTTTTTTTTAAAAAATTACTAATTAAATTATTAAATTTATACTTTTCTATTAATTTAAAATTTAGAGATAATTGATAATTTAACTAACACAGTACCGTAATCATGAATTCAAATATTGGTTTTACAATTTATTATATATTTCTTATTTTAATTAAATATTTTACGTGTTAAATCTCTCAATAACAAGGATGTTGTAACATTGATCTGGTGCCGTTTCTAGTTGCTAAAGAAACAAGAAGCAAAAGGAAAAATGTGGACAATCACCTACCGATGATAAATACTTGCTAGATTTCCTAATAGTAGGAGTCAATTGAGACCCCCCATGCCTTTTCATTAATCTTGTTTTTTTGGTACTAAGTAGCTTTCATTGATCAAAGGGTGCATAAAATATTTGCAGAGCTAAATCAACAACACTGTGACAATGAACTGAAGTGCATAAAATATTAGCAGAGTTAAGAGCTAAATTCTCAAAGCTATTAGGTAAACATTAGGGCACGGATTCAAAAAAAAAATCACGCCTAATTAATGTAAAAAATTTTGAGTTCTATTGATGTCTTGATGAAAATTGGTCAAATTATGGTTTACTTGAACTTAAAAGAGTTCATCTAGTTCTCACCGTTTATATGATTCTCAACAAACAGATGTTATCATAGTTACGTTCAAGTAAAGTAGCTATAATGGTTGACCACCTTATATATTTTTAATTAAAGAAGAAGAAGAAGAAAAAAGTGAAGTGACAGGGGCATGATAAAGATAAGAAGCTTAGATTCCAGCTGTGTGGACTTGGCTTATTATACCTGCCAAAATAGAATCTTTACTGAGCAAGTAAAGGGGGAAACAAAGCATCTAAATTCTAATTCATTGTTTCTGTTAAAGAAATGCCCCCACCCCCTTGTCCTCCTCTTCTGCTGCTGCAGCCTGCATTCATCACAAGGTTTTGAAAGAGCCAGCCACAACAAAAGTACCCTGTTTTGGTTCTTCTTTATCCTTTACTTGGCCATGTCTCACTAAAGGGCAACCATTATTTATTTATTTATTTATTATTATTGTTCTTTATAATCAGAACAGGGAAAGCTAATGCACTAAAACTTTACACACCCTTAGGCTATAAGGAAAGCATCTCCATTCCCTGATCAAAGAGGATGGGAAGGAGTAATAATAAGAAAATTGTGACCGCCGACAGGGACTCCCTTGTTCGAGTAGAGGAACTTCTACTAAAGCAAAGAAAGCCTCCCTCACATGTTACTGCCCGAAGAGAATGCAAGAATAAAAGAAGGATCCCAACTATTAGAAATCATGTCCATAAAGAATGGGGTCACATGTAAACTAGGGGTGAAAAGAGAGTTACACTTAGTGGTTATTGGTTAAAACTATTTATCTATGCTGTTGGTAAAATTTACTAACTGCCTAAGCGGTTAGCAGTTAACCGTTTTTTAAAATAAAAATTAAAAGAAAAAACCAAAACGACATATTTTCTAGGCGGTTAGCGATTAATAATCCTAATTACCGCAAACCGCTTTTTAAAATAAAAAATTAAAAGGAAAAATCAAAATGACATCTTTTCTATGATAATACCTTACTACATCATTTCTAAATTTTTATATATATCCAAACATAAAAATGACATTGTTTCATGTATATATATAGGCAATTAATAGTTACAGGTTTTGAAAAAACCTAAAATCACTAATTGTAACTATCTAGACGATTAGCTTTTTTTCTTAATCACCTTCAAAAGCGGTTAACAGTTAGCTGGCGTTTAATAATCACCCACATTTTCACCCCTAAATTGTAGACAATAAACTTTAAAGAATATTGAATGATCTACCAAGGCCATTCACCAATGTGGTTTTACTTTATTTACCTTTTTTCAAATAAAATATGCTCAAAAATATAATAATAATATTAATTAAAAAGCGGTAGTTTATTATGATATTAGAGTAAAAGTAGTTCAAATTATGTCTCGATCATTCATCTTTTATTTAAATTAGTATTGAAAAAATTGTTAACTAGATATACATTATCGTACTAAAATGATTAGTGAAATTGAAACTTCATTAGAATTGTTTATAAAAACACAGTTTTTACCTAATAAATAAATAATATAAGAATTAACACTCACAAATATTTTTATAATACGAATTACTCTTCTTCTTTTTTCAATAGAAAAAGAGAGATGTTACATTAATTTTCTTTAAAGAAATTAAAATTAAAAGATGTTTTCAGATTTTAAAATGAGTTTTATGTTGTATTTTCACAGTACCGACACATTTGTAGGGTTCGGGTACGGGTCAGCCCTCTGAATCTGACCGCTTCTGGTCAATGTTTCAATGTCTGTTCACAGTGAACATTGGCAGATGGAATCCTATAAAATTGGAGTATAGACATACACAAACCCTCTCTGCATTAATCAGATGAGGTTACAACCAAAGGACATGTTACAAAAAAAACAAAACAACCAAAGGACAAAAAATAAAAAATAAAGTGAGAAAAAGAAAAAGAAAGATAAAGATAAAGACAAAGACATAATAAAGGAATAATAATAATAATAATAATGAGGAGGAGGAGGAGGAATTGGTTAAGAAGGCAATTATTGGCTATTTTAGGTCCCACTTAGCTAAGAAAACGTCAGAAGGCTAGATTTAAAGAAGGTCCTACTCCTACCTAAGCACAACAATTGAATAGGCTTTTCCTGTCATGTAGGATGTAGCCACAAATTAAGGAAGTGAATTATTTTTTGTGTGGTACCCACGACCATAATCATTCTTGTTCATGTGATTTGAAAGGTTATTTTGGAGCTGTGGATAGGGCCGGAATTGGTCTTCCCAAGAATAGTCCTTTCAGACAGTAGCCTCCTAAGAGCACTAGCAACAGACTCCCTAAAGGAGTCTGTTTCCCTTCATTTAGGGAAAAAAAGTAAAAAAATCACAAAAACCTCTCACAGCAGAAGCCCTATATTTAACTTAGTCCATTGGGTTTCAACAGTATTTCCCAATACATAGGGAAACACTGTACAAACCCAATGTATTATTTTAATACTAAAACACCTCTCTCCTCTCTCCTCTTCCGCCCGTTCGTCTCTCTCCATCTCTGCCTCTTGTCCAGCTCTCTCTCTCCCGCTCTCTCTCTATGTCTCATACTAAAATCGGCACCTTTTTCTCCGCTGATGGTCATCGCTGCTGATGGGTGCCGATCTCACGAAGCCATCTCCTGAGCAAGCAGGGAATGGTCATCGTTGATGGGTGCCGATCTCGCCGGGAAGCCATCTCCTGTAGCCGAAGCAGGGGAATACCGGCAACTGTTTGGGCATATGCTTCGCGAATAAGGTATTCGCGACCACGGCATCTTCTCCGGTGAGGCCGTCTATGTCAGGTCGGGTCGCCTTGAGCCATCCCAGAACGTGGTCGAAGGACCGGTTCTCCATGACCACGACGACCACGGTTTTGATGGGTCCGTTGATTTTGTGTCTGCTATGCAATTGAACTCTAGGATGATAAACCGGCGAGGTGGGAACAACAAAGACGAGGACGAGGATCAAAGGTTCAGCAGACCAAATGGGGTGGAGAGGGGGTGGGTGAACCATTTCTTGCGGTTAGGATTTGGGATCGGAAGAGGGTTGGGGGAGGGAGGGAGAGAGAGAGAAAAAAATAATTTTTTAAAAGTAAAAAATATTATTTTAGTGATATAGGGAATTGTTAAGAAACTATTGTGGTATTTTTATATAGTAAGTAAAAGTAGTTTGAATCCCTAAACTTAGGGAAAATGGTTGGGTAGCTGCTGCTAGTGCTCTAAGGCTCAAGACAGAAATGGAAAGAATCCTAACTCAACTTGAATAGGATAATATCTAGTTAATTATATTAGAGAAATAATTTTATTTTTTTACTTTTTAAGAAAATAAAATACTCTAAAAAATTAGTTAACTCAACTTGAATAGGATAATATCTAGTTAATTATATTAGAGAAATAATTTTATTTTTTTACTTTTTAAGAAAATAAAATACTCTAAAAAATAACTAATTAGATATTATTTGGTTCAAATAAAATGAAGAAGATACTAATTCAACTTAATAAGGTTTATCTCCCAAGTAACACTACAAACAAACCATACTTAATTAAGTCCTATGCGGCATGTGTAGGTATTAATCCCGATAAAACAATGTTTACAAAAGGTTATAATCATGTCACGACGGTCAAGTGTACCCCAACAACCATGTGTACCCTAATGTCATGATATGTTTAGGGCATGAGAGAACAATCACCTAATAGAGTGTGGTTTATATAATCGAATCGGCTATTCCTAAACTATAATTTCCCAAAACAACCATCAAGTAGAGAACACTTTTTAAGACCGGTATTTTTTTTTAAAAAGTTTATTTTTAAGTTATGAGCTCATGTGTTAATGATGTGGCGTTTTTAGCATGGCGTGTGGTAAGATAGCTAATTGGATGCTCCGGACATGTCTATTCTTTTTTATTGAATATGATGTGGTATGATAGCTACTTGTCATTGACACCATTAAAAATTTATCGAATATTGAGAGTTATTTGATAACGATTCCATCTTTTAGAGAGCAATATGATAAAATGTGAAAACTCAAAGAAACACACCAACACTTTTTTCTTGCTTTTAACTTTGTATTATGGCTTTCAAGAATAACTCTCAGCCATTCTTGTTGGAGTACATGCACCTTTTCAAGGTACAAGACTACAAGTTTCACAATTTCAAAATTTACAGTCTTTTTAATTTTTAATTTTTAATTCATAAGTAGTAATTTTTGGCTTGTGCAACAAGAATTTGACGGAACAGGATCCTGTCCATTTCAAATGAAATTGATAATATCCATTTAGTATAAAATAAGGGGTAGTATTGTCTTAACGTTAAAGTTGAAGAACTAATTTTACAATATTACCCATCATTTTACACTAAATGGATATTGTCCATTTCATTTGAAATGGACAGGATCCTATTCCGAATTTGACTTGGTTAAAGGATAGTGCTAATTTGAATATATAGTTAATTGTTATTTTTCTATTTAAAATTAATGTCAATGAGAATAATATATGTTCACAAATACCCTTTTTGATGTTTAAAATAATGTCGTTGGAAATTTGGTATTTTGTTACTGACAAAGTTTTCTTTTAAAATGGATTAAAATAAATTTATTCAATTTATCTGTTAAATTAATATCTTTCATTCAAGCAATAATTCACACAAAGGACATAAGAAAATATAATTTTGGCATAGTAAATGACTCTTCTAAACATGTACTGCCATAATCCCTTTGTCTCAATGTGGGCGTTTGCAGGTTTTCTTATCCCCTGCCTGCCAGGTTTTTCAGTAGGCAGCAGGCCAAGTATAAGCCTACAAATGATAAAATCCCCCACCTTGTCAACACTCATTTAGAATAACGTGGCACCATCTGCAATAGTTGACAGGGTTGCTTATTAAGGAGTTCAAACTTCAATCAAAATGGTAACAAATCAAATGAATATTAAGGAGTTCGGAATCACTACAAGCCCTTGCCATTGATTTGTATTATGTGTCGATTAAGCATGGTTTTCAGTTTTTAACACGATTTGGGAATTCAACATCAATTCAATACAAGATTAGTGGGTTAAGATCGAGAGATTTGTCCTATTTAATTAAATGAGTCAGATTATGAGTGAACTATATAGTCTTATATTAATTGACAATTTTTTATATAATCAATGAATCTGACGCAAAATTACTAAGTCCAATACTAATATATCGATCTTATCAAAAAAAAAAAATCCAATACATAAACACAAATAGACACCTTTAGGATCGAGTACTATCTCCAAATATAAAAGAAATTCAAAGTTTAACAAGTCGTTGCCGGTGATTTGTACTTTGCTTTGGCTTTCTAAATAGGGTCTTTTAAAAATAAAAATAAAAAATAAAAAATCAGATTTTAACTCAACATTTTTCCTGAAGGTTTTGCCTTTTTTGTTTATTAGCACCATCCATTTCCTCTCCTCCAAAAGCCACAATGAGACTTTTTTTAAGGGTGTGACACTGACGATCCAAGTAAAGATTTATAATTATGCCTCTAAAATGAAGCAGTTAATGAATGATGAGAGAGAGCTCCAATGATTGATCTGATTTTGCATTTAATGGCTTTGTTTTGGTCATGAAAAAAAAAAAAAAATCGCTTCGTTTTGGCTTTCTGCGTTGTCGGCTTTCTCTTGCGGTTTAGCACAAGCTGGATGAGAATCTCTTTTGTCACCGCCACCACCTCACCTTCATTCTTTTCTGTGGTTCTGGTTCATGCATTTCTTATGACATGAGCGGTTTCAGTTTCCATGATCAAAACTTGGTGCTTGAAAATAATTGCTGTGGATTTTCTGAACCCAAGGCTGCTGCCTGTTGGAGTTTCACATTCCCTTTCAAGAGAAAGAGCTGTCTTGTAAGTAAAGTACCTTGAAGTGCGTGTCTTCTATACTTTTTTTTTTTTTTCTTTTTTCAACTTTTAAGCCTTCCATGGTTCCATGTGATGTGAGTATCCCAAAAGCTTCTTGCTTTCCGAGACACTTGTCTCTGGTTTACTAGTCATTGCAGTGATTATGCAACTTTTTGCTGTTCAAAGTTTGTTCTTTTCCTGAACTTTGTGGCATCTGATCGAGAAAATTTCATGTGGGTGTTTACTGTTTAGAAGGCCAAGCAAAAAAGGAAACAAATTTCTTCTGGGTTTGAGCCAGAGGTGGGTGGTGAAGGTGGTGGGAGTTAGGATTTTGTTGGCGGGTTGAATATGAAAAAGAAGGGTGGTGAGGAAAAGGGTTCCTCAGATGTGGGTGGGAAGTTGGTGGTGGTTGCTATAAAAGCATCAAAGGAAATTCCAAAGACTGCTTTGTTGTGGGCTTTGACTCATATTGTTCAACCTGGAGATAGCATTAAGCTGCTAGTGGTTATTCCTGCTCATCCCTCAAGTAACTTTCACAGTCTTGCTTTGTTTTTTAACGATTAGAATTTTAGAAAGTTTTCTCAAAGTATTGATGAATTGTTGTTATATCGCCTTTTTGTTTTTGTGAGCTTAATTCTGTTCTTGCCTTTTGATTTATAATTTCTTGTTGGTAGGTGGGTATGTCTGTTAAGCTGTATGATTACCAACTTACCATGCTTCTGCTTCCTGGCCAAATTTCTTGGGGACTTTTCTTATATTCAAATTTACATCTTATAGACTTGAATGTTCCTTCCTAGAATAAATACTTTTAATCTGCCATTGAATTTTATACGAGTATAAAATCTTTATTTATTTATTTTGCTTTTTTCTTGGAAAAATACTTGTAACATCTGAGTATTGGGCAATTTTTTTTTGTTCTCGGACGTGAGAAAGTGGCAGGACAATTCCTTTTTTCACTTCATTGGCATTAAAGTCCAAGAGTAAGCAGAATTGGTCTCGTGATGGTCACTTGAAAAATCTAAGAAATAAGACAATGATAACAATTTATTCTTACAGACAATAGGGAGTGATTGGATCCAGCTCTTCTTGACCTATGGTAATAATATAGTAAAATGGGGGTTATATGGCATAGCATGTTCGAACTTTCATCTTGAGATGTTCTTGTATTTATGAACCTCTTAAAGAAGTAGAATGGAGAACTTCAACTTAACTTGCCCGCCATTTGTGTATCACATCCCCATCGTGTTCAACGTAGGTGCTTCACAAATTTGAAGTGTTGTTGAATTTAGGCTATCAATAGTTAAATGACTTATGCATATTCGGTAGTTATATATACTGCATAGTTAAATGATACATACAGTGTGTTTGTTCATTCTCTCTTATTTTGTCTTATTCCTTTGTTAATTTATTTTCACTTTTCACTGCCTGGTTGTATTGACTTTGGGAAGTAGATGTTGATGATTGATGAGAAAGCTATATATTTTCAGGTAAAAGGATTTGGGGCTTATCGAGATTCACCAGTGATTGCACCATTGGTCACTGGTGGTCTCTGGCAGGAACCCATTCAGATCAGAAGGATGATATTGCAGATTCATGCTCTCAAATGGTGCTTCAACTCCATGATGTTTATGACTCGGAGAAGGTCAGCGGTCCAGTGCATTGGTTTTCTTGTCAACTATTCGTTCCATGCACCTCATGTCTAGTTTAATGTATTTCATACCCTGATTTCTCTTTGCAGATAAAAGTCAGAATAAAGATTGTTTGTGGCTCGCCATGTGGGGTGGTAGCTGCTGAGGCCAAAAGAGCTCGATCAAACTGGGTTATACTGGATAAGTAATCAATATATGCACCTTGTTTTCTTGCATGACATATTATACTGTTTCTCAGCCTGCGGCATCCATTTAAACATTGGGTGATTACACATGAACATAGCCTGTTGATTCACAAAAGATTACGACTGAACATCTTATGTGTTTTGAAAAAAAAAAAAAAAAATCTTATTATATGGTTTCCTTCTATATCTTCTGTTTGTTCAATTACTATTTTTTTCGAATTTTGGACAGACGATTGAAAAATGAAAAGAAATACTGCATGGAAGAGCTGCAATGCAATCTTGTGGTTATGAAGCAATCTCAGCCAAAGGTTCTTCGTTTAAATTTGGTAAATTCGACAAAGTTGGAATGTGAAGTGGGTTGTGCATTATCATCTGAATTTGAAAAATCTCCTAAAACTCTGAAAAGCAAGTTTGGACAATTAAATATGATTAGAGGACCAGCTGTTACTCCTGCAAGTAGTCCAGACAATGAGTCACCATTTGCTACAACTGATGTTGGAACGTCATCAATATCTAGCTCAGATCTAGGGACTTCACCATTTTTCCTTTCTGAAACTTGTGTGAGCTTAAAGAGTGATCTTCAATTTACCACTAAAGAAGATGAAAATCTGGATGAATGTGACTCTGACACAGATAGTGAAAAGATGAGTACTTGTTCCGCAAATTCAATTTTTCATCCATGGATGGCAAGCATTCTCAGGTCCAACAGTGAATATTCAAAACACATGGTGGAAGGTTCACAAAGAAATGAGGGGAAGGTTCTAACCTCCACATATGAAGCTTTGCTGGGGAAATTGTCTAAAGTAGATCAAAATCCTCGTACTGGAGTGCTGAATTATAGGCTTGATCAAGACCTACGCAAAAGTGTAAGAGAAGCAATTTCACTATCCAGAAATCGACCTCTCGGCCCTCCTCCATTGTGTTCTATCTGTCAGCACAAGGCACCTATATTCGGGAATCCTCCAAGGTGGTTCACTTTTGCTGAACTGGAATTTGCTACTGGTGGATTTTCACAAGCAAATTTTTTGGCTGAAGGTGGATTTGGTTCTGTACATCGAGGTGTCTTGCCAGACGGTCGGGTTATTGCAGTCAAGCAACACAAATTGGCTAGTTCTCAAGGTGATCTAGAATTTTGCTCAGAAGTTGAGGTCTTAAGCTGCGCACAACATCGCAATGTTGTGATGCTTATTGGATTCTGTGTGGAGGATGGAAGAAGATTGCTGGTTTATGAATACATTTGCAATGGGTCTTTGGATTCTCATCTTTATGGTAAATTTTCCCCTATCCCCATATTTTTAGTTACATAGTAACATTCAATAATGGTAATGCTATTAGGATGTGAATATATCTCTGTTGTGTTGAAAATTTTCATCTTTACTTGAGGTTTTGTTTCTGGCTTTTGGTTTATTCAAATCAAAAGCTTTGGCATGTGAACTGACCCTAGAAATCCAAATCGTTAATGGGTATGCTTTTGTTAGAGCTTGATTTTATTTTTGTGTGCGTGCATGTGTGTGTGGCATCACTTCTCTGAGTTAAGGATGGTGTTTGGATTTTGCAGGAAGAAGTCAAAATCTGCTAGAATGGCCTGCACGACAAAAAATTGCAATTGGAGCAGCTCGTGGGTTGAGATACCTTCATGAGGAATGTAGGGTCGGCTGTATTGTCCACCGTGATATGCGGCCTAACAACATCCTTCTCACTCATGATTTTGAACCATTAGTATGTCATGCTCTTGAAATCCCTTTAGTAAAAAATGCCCGAAAATAGTCATACCAGCTGTATACTTTCCTTGATGAATGTTGTTTCTTTTGTCTAAAATTATAAGCTGCATCAACTGTTATGCGTCAATAGGACATGTGCCAACTGACTGCTATATCTGGACTAGGTGGGAGATTTTGGACTGGCAAGGTGGCAGCCAGATGGAGACATGGGGGTGGACACAAGAGTAATTGGAACATTTGGGTAAAACCAGACAACAGTTATCTTCTTCTTGGTTATGCTTTTTGCAAACAATGATAAAAGAAACCATGGCATTATGTAGGTACTTGGCTCCAGAATATGCTCAAAGTGGCCAAATCACAGAAAAAGCTGATGTTTATTCCTTTGGGGTAGTGTTGGTGGAGCTTGTTACAGGGAGGAAAGTTATGGACATGAACCGGCCCAAAGGCCAGCAGTGCCTCACTGAATGGGTACGAGCTAACTTAGCTATAATATAGTTGTTAAACATCATCATAAATAAAATATTTGATGAAGATACTGGACATCTAATAGTTAAGAGGCAAACAAATTGTCTTCCAGTTTATCTTGTCCCTGCTGGGTATTTGCACTCGTGTTTGACAAATTGTCTTCCGGTTTATCTTGTCCCTGCTGGGTATTTGCACTTGTGTTTTGTCAAACAAGAGTAAATTTAATTTAAGTTTTTCTCCTTGGCCATTGCTTATGTTTCAAATCTGGAACAGGCACGACCTTTGCTAGAAAAACAAGCTATTCATGAACTGGTAGATCCATCCTTGAGGAACTGCTACTTAGAGCATGAGGTTTATCGCATGCTGCAATGTGCCTCCTTGTGCATTCGGGATCCCCATTCGAGACCTCGCATGTCTCAGGTTGGAGACTTGGACTTCTTATTTAAACTCTTTATATACATACAAAATAAACGTTACTTTTGCTCTATAAAATTCATATTATTTGATGATTCTGTAAGAAGAAACTATATGCTATTCTCTGTGCCGAGGTATTACAAAAGTTTTCTTTTGGTTTTGCCTTCCAACATGAAAGTAGTTTCTTTTAGATTGGCCCCCAGGGTGTTTTGAATGCTATGTGCTTATAGATTTATAGGTTTTCCCCCCATAGCACAGATCCTGGTTCTGCCCCTGACCGTGTGCTACTTGTTCACAGTTTCCTTATTTTCTGTGCACATTGTTTGTTCCCTTGTAGGTGCTTCGAATGTTGGAGGGTGACATTGTCCTGTAATCAACCAATCACCTCTTGAGCCTCTTGGAAACAGCATGGGGAGAGTTTTGACCAGAGGAGCAGCATTTACAATAGAGATTAAGTAGGAGGTTCTCCTGCAGAGTGAATGGCAACACAACTAAAAGAGAGTGAAGGGAGCAGAAGTTCTTGTAAAAGGACACCATTTATAAACAGTCCACATGATAGCAATACTTAGATTGCTTTGCCTTTCTTATATTACTTGAACACAGACTTACAGTAGGAATTATGGCTGTACAGTTGTGAGAATACAAGAAAATGTAAATGACATCTCTTTTCTTTTTTTCTTTTTTCTTTTTTTTTTTTATTTAAAAAAAAAAATTATTAGGGGTGGAGGGTTAGCAAATTCCCTTGTGGACATTCATGTATTTTTGGTAATGAGGAAATGTATCTTTTACTCTAAGTTGCTTAGTTCTTTAATAATAATAATAATTATATATTTTTTTTTATCTCAACCCTATGTATGTCTTTCAACTATAGGGGTCTCTTTAGTTTGTATCTTATGCAACTGAGCAAAGGTTTCATAACTAGACTAAAATATAACATTGATTTCGTTTAACTGAATTTTTTTTTTTAAAAAAAAAAAGGAAGAAAGATTTGGCATCAAATTGTTGCGGGTTCTCTAAATTAGGTCGGAGAAAATAATTTTAACTTATGAACCCTAAAAGTAACCATTCTTCACGGGACAAGTATTCAAGTGGCCCATGAGGTCTCATCTTTTATTTGATCATTCTTTAAGGTTTAAAATTTATTAAATCATTCTTTTAAGAATCGCACCATTATCAAATGGTTCTCTATGTATCTCTTATGTTAACTTTTAACAGGAACGAGTGACACTTAATATTATTTCATGTCCAATAAAAAGTAAACACGTGTTAGTCTCTTCAAATAATTAATGGACCATAAATTTTCCTCAAATTCTAAATATTATTTTTAAATAAAATAAATTAAAAATTTGTTACGTTGATGTCTATCTCTATCTGTCTTTTAAAATATAGTAAAAGATATGATAAATATTAAAGGAAAATGTTAGGGGTTCTCCTCGTAGGTTATAATGTTTCTAGGTTTATGTAAAAATAGATTTAAGAAAAATAAAATTGTAATGGCTTCCACCACTTTTTATTAGGCATTAGCATCAAATTTAGGATGATTAAATCCATTTTGGATGATACCATCCCTAAAGAGTTAACCTTCTACCCTTAGGTTTTAGTTTTGAATTCAAAAACAATTTTTAAAGCATTAGAACCTAACTATTAACTCATAAAAATTAATTTGTTAGCAAAAAAAGGGTACTACAATTTTATTTTTTCTTAAATCATGTTGTATATAAGACTAAGAAAACACTATAAGGAGAACCCTTAACAAACCTCAATATTAAACCATTTTACGTCTAACTTCGTGATCGAGCGGCCCTCCTGTTAGCCGTACATCAAGCACTTAGTCCAACAATCGAACGCTCCAGATTGATCCAGCAAACCGTACCAGACCGACCCACTCCTATAGGAGAGCAGCTTCGAAGTAATGTCGCAGTGGGGAGGTACACCCATGGCTTCGCTCCTGAAACTTCGCAAGCCTTCTCGCTCGTGTCCCACCCTCTCCTCACTCTCTCTGCGCCGCTTCTCCACCTGTACCCTCTCTCTCTCTCTCTCGCACTGCTTTGAATGCTTGTTTTCTGTTATACAACACACGAACGCAGAGACTAACATAAATGTTGTATTTTTGGTTTTGTGCGAAGATGGGGCGGAGGCGGAGGAGAAGAAAGCGGAAGCCTTAGAGAGCTTCATTCACCCTTCGGCAATCGTGCATCCCAATGCTGTGATCGGACGGGTACTCTTTACTGTTTCACTTTTTAATTCTTATTCCACTCCAATTTTTGTTCCTTCTTTGTTTTTTTTTTTTTTTATACTAACATGTGTCGAATTTTGAGATTTCATCCTTCGAATTAGGAAACCAAGTAGAAAATGCCGTTCTAATTTGAATGTTCTACTAAAACACTTGGTAAATATCATTTATTTCAAAATTTTAAGCGGATAAGAGAAGGTGAATTTAATTATTTATAATTAATATTTTAATATTCTTCCTCGTGTGTGGATATTCACATAAAAGATAAATTTTTAACAATTAATATTTTAACAAAAATGCCCTTTATTTTGTTTAGTTTTAATTTTTTTTTTTTTTTAAAAAAATATTGTGTTAATGATTTAAACTTCAAATGCAATTTTGTGTGTTTGATAGTCTGTTGGCTGTATAGAGCTTTGATTGTCAGACTGTGTAGTAATAGTAATCGAAATTGAAGTTTGCGTGGAGCTGAATCTGCTGCTTAGTTGCTTAGTTTGCATTAGTGTTAATATGTATAGTGGTTAAGTCCATGTTCAAAGCTATGAAATTCTATCAATTGGATTGGTTGGCTGTTTATGTGCTTAATGACTCGTAGAGGGTACGTAAAAAGTGATGTTTTATGATTCAGGGTGTTTCGGTTGGTCCTTTCTGCACCATTGGATCCTCTGCACGGCTTGGGAATGGTTGTCAATTGTATCCTGGGAGCCATGTATTTGGAAATACGGATTTGGGGGAGCGATGCGTCTTGATGACGTGAGTTTAGATGATGATTTTGTGATAGTGTTGATGCATACATCGTCTTGCTTCCTGGCTGTAATTATATTACATGCTTAAATTTGTTAGGCAGTGGTGCTGTGGTTGGTGATGATCTTCCTGGACGAACTGTGGTTGGATGCAATAATATTATAGGGCATCATGCTGTGGTTGGCATTAAGTGCCAAGACTTGAAGTACAAGGTTAGTTTCTTGTGGCATTGATGCTAACTTATCTGTTTCAACTTGTGATGGTAACCAGATGTTTGCTGTTATGTAAATTTGTATTCTCAACTTGATTCACTGCTCTCCTTGAATGTGGCTTTAGGATGTGTTTAGCATTGCTATTTCGCATACAAAAAGTGCGATTTAAATAAAATTGCAGAAAATAAATTATTTGGGATTGCGTTTTTAAAAATATTTGATTTGAAAACACACAACTACAAAAAATTGTGTTTTCAAATCATAGGCAAGTGGGTGCTTTTTAAAAACGCACTATTTTAAAGGCTAAACTATGATTTTAAAGGTTAAACTGTGATTTTACCAAATATTTAATTGTAGAAATTGCATTTTCAAATCGTACATTTTAAATTGCAAACTCAAATGGACACTTAGTCTTGTTCACACTATCATTCTCTTGGGAATTTAAAAATAAAAAATAAAAAACTGTTTCAAACAGGTTACATTAAAACTGGTTTTGAAAACCAAGGATCCTCCTGCTTTTTATTTTATGATAATATATTGCATATTTTGTTATGCTATTCTGTTATTTTCATTTTTTTCCCTAATATAACTTCCTCATCCACTCTGTTTGGTTTTCAGGAAAAAAGAAAAAAGAAAAAATGAATGAATGAAAATGGCCAAAGATGATTAAATGAGGATATCATCTTGAAGCTTTGTTTCATGTATTGGATAATAACAGTCACCCAAGCCCAAAAAAAAAAAAAAAAAAAAGGATAATAACAGTCACAACTTAAATACATGTGTGGCTGTTTTGTGTACAGGATTACCATTCTTGTTTATATGTCTGTCGTTTAGCCAGGTGATGAATGTTTCCTTGATGTTGGGGACAACAATGATATCAGAGAACATGCCTCAATCCACCGATCTTCAAAGTCAAATGATCGGACGGTATGAGGGAGTGGCTGAGGCTGATTTCTTTTTCTTTTTCATGATTTGAAACTTTTTGCGTTAAATTTAGATTACTTTATATTTTAACTAGCATATACTTTCAGGTTATTGGCAATAACAATCTTATCATGGGATCTTGTCATATTGCCCATGATTGCAAGATTGGTAACAATAATATTTTTGCAAATAATACTCTTCTAGCAGGCCATGTTGTGGTGGAGGTAAGTCCTTTGTTTATTTTGCATGGTTTAACATCTTTGTATAATGTTATTTCTCAAATATTTTATCTAATTAGAATTTAATCAATATGCTCCAAGTGTAGGATTATGCTCACACAGCAGGTGCCATCGTTGTTCATCAATTTTGCTGTGTTGGTTCTTTCTCTTTTATTGGCGGGGGTTCTGTGGTATGATGATCTCCTCATAATAAGCTTTGAGTTGTTATCATACCTTTTCACTTTATGTAACAAGGAAACTGACATGGGTGTTAGTGCCCAACATGGACTTGAGTTATTTGGCACAATGACTTCGAGGCTTACTAAACTGTGACACAAGTGTCAGTTCCAGAAAGGGTGTCCAGCACATGCATATTGATGTGTTGAACACTGCAAAAAAGCTGAAGTGGCAGTGTCCATGTTACATAGCCCTTAAGATTTTAGTGAATCAATTACTTTTGCCAAGTATTATCCATGAAAATCTAATTTCTCTATATTATATGGCTAAAGATTTCACAAGATGTCCCAAAGTACATGTTGGTAGCTGGAGAAAGAGCTGAGCTTCGTGGCTTGAATGTAGAGGGTCTTCGGCGTCGTGGATTCACAATTGCAGAGGTTCGCATGAAGTAGAATTTGATTTTCTTGGTTTAAAGTTATAAATTAACATTGTTTGAGAGAGCTGATTTATTCCTTTGGGCAAGGATTTAGATAAATAGTCTGAGAATGGCTTACAGAAAGATATTCATGCCTGTTGATGCAAATTCAAATGGTTTGGAAGAGCGTCTTGCCGAAGTGGTATTACCTCTTTCTCCTCCCTCTATGTATCTCACTTAAAGCTTACACTCAGATTGAAACTAAATCATTTTTCAGGAGCAGAATGAAGAATTGGCTCACATTCCAGCTGTCTGTTCCATGACACGGTCTATTCGCGACTCGTTTGCAGAAAACCGCCGTGGAATTTGCAAGTTCAGACATTGGAATGGCTCTTGAAAGCATGCTTTACTGATTGTTGGTTTCTTTTTCCATCAAGAGCAAGTCTTTCCCAATTCTGTTCAAGTCATGAAAGATGCATTTTTTTTTTCCTTTCCTTTTTCATGATTGCAGTGAAAACTGTGGTTTGGACCTATTCTCTTACCAGCTTCTGCCTAACGGCTATTGTTTGTAAAAGCTGCTGTCAACTATTCTGTACTTTGACAACTCTCATGTGTAGTGTAGCTTTAGGTTGACCTTTTTTTAGTTATTTATTCAGGTTGACTTTGTTTGAAGGTTAAATCTGTCGCAGTTCATTGTATCTTTTAGAAGAATTCTTGTATAAGTCAAGGCTGTAATGAGAAGGAAAGTTGCAGCTGCAAAACTGTTTGGTAGAAACAGATCAAAACAGAAGAAAGTGATGGAGCTTTATGAATTCTGCCTTAAAGCTCCAGTTGTGGAAGTATATCTATTTCTCCTGATTCTTGACATTTTGATTGTTCTACATATTGTAATAATAGTGTTTTTACTTTTTTCAATCTTAGATGTATCTATTTTCTACATAGTATTTATTTGACAAGCTATCAGAGATTCTTTCTTTTATGAAAGCCAAACCAGTCAAGGTCGTATGATGTATGACTTAGGTGCTGTAAAAAAAATTACAATAGTTTCTTAAACGGTCCAGATTTAATTTTACATGCTCTTTTCTCCCTAATGAAAAACTTGGAATATTCATTGCCAATTTCTCAAGCCCAAGGTCATTAAAAGTCACACTTACACTAACTAAGAAACTGCTAATTGTTTAATCTTTAATGCCTTTGACTGGAAAATAGCTAGTACCTGCCCTTGGGAATAATTGGTATATTCTGTTGCATATACTGCAAATAAAACCTTCCTTCTTCATTTTAAATTCCCAATAAGCCTCAAATGAAATCCTGGAAATAACGAGGAAGTAATCACCAACATACTTGTTCAATGTAACATGCTTTTATGATGACTGTGCAAAAAATAGCTGAGACTTTTAACAGAGTCCAAAATTGTTTAATGGAGCAAGTTTCCTCATCTTCATAAGAATTCTAAGTTCTGAATTTTATACTTTACTTTGACCCAAAGAAGTGATGACCAAGAAGAATGACACCTTTTTGTAGAGTTAGAAAGTCACTTCTTCTTTGTTCCTTTCAAAAAATAAAATAAATAAATAAATAAAGTCACTTCTCTATGGCATAAAGTATAATAGTAAGGCATAATGTAGTAAATTAACAAATTCAAAGCATCAATATGACTTCAACTATTTTCTTGTGCCAATTAATATATTATCATGAAAGAGGGCACTACATTCAAAAGCAGAAGATGAATTTGACACTTATAATTGTTACACCAGAATTCAATTAATAAGAATAAACTGTGTTTGGGATATTAAAAAGGACATGTTGCATTATATTACCATAAGGGAAAATTAAAAAAATATTAAATATTAAAAAAAAAAAAATTGTCTCTGGGATTTGAACTTTTGATTCATTTAAAAACTAGTCTCTAAATTTCTCCAAGAAAAAAAAAATACTCTTTGGGCTTTCATCTAGATTGCTAGTTGGCTTTTTTGCCACATCAACTAGTCATCAAGTAATCATTCCATGAGAAATCATATATATATATATATATATTAAAAAATTATTATTAATTTATGACATAACTATAATTTCACATTGAACAATTATATGACAACTCAGGGGATACGGTAGAAATTTCGTCAATAATTTGGCCTTTTTTTAAATTTACAAGACTCATCGAAACTCGAGAATTAATCTTTCATTTTTCCTTATTATAATGACTAGTTGTGTAACGATCGGTGAAAAACACTAACAACATTTGCATTATCACTCTAAAATGATTGGTCAAGTTGCAATTGAAACTCCCTAAAATCATTTATAAAACTCAGTCTTGCGTATCAATGTAAAACTTCAACCTATGAACTAATTACTTATCGTTCCAATACGGGACTAATTATGTCAGAAATTGTTTATGGTGATTGGACGGAAGGAAGGAGGGAATTGCAGAATGAGAACTGGGCAAAAGATGAAAGACTGTAGTTTTGGCCATTAGCATAAGAAACTGTTGCAGAGTCGCTGCTGCAACATTATTGAGAACGATATAATATTATAACGAAAGATGGCAAGAGTGCTTATACATTGGACATTCCTCAACAATTATAGTTCTAATACTGGATTATGATCTCTGATGTAATCTTTCTTTTCTCACATTAGTGGCACACTGATGCTAATTAACTAAACTTAATTTTGTACCATATATATATATAATCAATCTGCCGTGTTTGAGATCCTCTGTTTGAATGTGGAGTTAATTTGCTCCCTTTTGGTGTTGGCCAAAAGACTAGATCTCAGTGGTTGCTAACATTTTATAATTGAATACTTTTTAGGAAGATACTAGATAAAATAATAACAATAATAAAATAAAGTGATACAGTGTGACGTATTGGGGCGCTGAATCTGCAAATATAAAATTCAATTTTTTTTTTCTCTCTCTATAAAGTATTCTTGTTGAGAAAACAAAACAATGAACAATTCTAACAACTGGTCGGTCTTATCATATGCTTAAATAGAAGTGAGAGACGTAGTCCTAAAAACAAAATTACAAAAAACCAGCCTTCATTAAAATAGACGCAAACTCGCCCGAGCGAGTGTCGGGTGAAGCTTTTGTCCTACAATTCAACATCACATAAACATTGGAATTGGAACTTTTTTTTGCGAAATATAAAATTATAGCCCTATAGATCAAACTTCCAAAGCCTTCCAAGTTTACCTTCATTTGATATCGAAATCAAAAAATATATGACAATTTTATTCCGACCGGCCGACTCGGGTCCATGATTATCAATTTGCTGGTGCACCTAACTTAGACCATTTTGATAAAATTTGACTTCCAACATTTTTTTTCTTGCTTAGAGCTAATCCCAAACTCCTCGGTGAAGCCGCGTGTAATCTGGATTGGATTAAGGAAGGGCTAGCAATGAGCAGTTAAAACTTGAAATGGTGAGATCATCCTATGTAATGTATTTGTACCAAACAAAGCATGGCCAGAACAAAGTGCTCTTGTTCTTTATTTTGAAATTGTGAAAGCTGATCTAACACTTGTTTAGGGTGCAGTGCTTTTTACTTCATCAAATTAATGCTACACTTCTGCCCATTTGCTTCTCTTAAAGTTTTTAACTTTTGGGTTTGTGTGGAAGCAACTGCAAAAAATAACATAATTGTTTTTTTTTTTTAATAGAATTAGCACATCATACAGCTCACTCCTAAAGTGTTTCTTAATGAAAACCGAAGAAAATATGTTGTCGGATACGGCCTAAGCCGTGCTAGGTAAGTTTATATAGAAAAATAAGTACATGCCCTACTTGGAAAGCAAATTAAAACGAAATTGTCAAGTTGTGTTCAACCAGAACCTTGCGATGAAGTCCTACAGTCTGTATGATGACCCGTATGGGCAAATCAATTATCTAGTAATTGATCCCATGGCTCGAATTTCAGCCATGTTCCTCACAAAACAAAACTCAGAGATTTCACCTTCCTCATCGTAACGAGAAAGCAACAGCGAAAGAATTTACTAAGACTATGAGATTAAAATATAGTAAATAAAATATCACACAACAGGCACCAGAGAAAAATATAATAACATCAACATCATCATATAGATAATCACCAAATGTATTGGTCATTAGACCGTCATCAAGTAGGGAGTACAAATCAAAATGAACATAACATCATTGTTCCCAAAAGATCAACAGATCATAGTCTAAACTTAAGCTTAAGAAGAGCTAATGAAATCAAAATCTCTACCATCTCCTCACGAGCAGTGCCTCCATCCTCCCACATAGTCCTAAGCCAAACGAGATCCATTCTCAAAGATCACCTGTATCATATTTTGAGCGATCACCTAAGTGAGCTCCGATGGCATCTTCTTCTAGTGGAATTAAACCGCGTAATTATTCATAATGATAGGGAAAAACATAAATAAAAGGGTAAATCTAGGATTTAGTGATTTTTAACATAGATAATGCTCACGCCAGTTTAGTAATGAATTCAAATGTTTTTATAAAGAAAATGATAGTTTATATTATAAGTGATATATATATGTATATAGTATATAGTATATGCATATGAAATAAGCAACAATCATAATTCAGTAGTATGGTTTACTCGAAATATTATTCATTCTCAACAGGGTTGGCATTGTTTCAAATGACCTATAGTACAATGTCGATGCCCAAGCCATTGCACGTTACTGTATGTAACACTAGCAGCACGACCTAGTCTGACCTCAGGTGGCCCACACCGCTAATAATGTCCATCCTATAGTGATTGCCTGTTAAGGTTGCGCTGGCCATGAACAACCATTGGATCCAAGGCCCATATAAATCATATGTTTGATCATAAAGTTAATATGTATAGTAAGCTCATAGCCATTACTACCGCACGTACCGCGGTACCGGTGTATCATGTCATACGATGCAAATTATCTTGTCTCTATTTTATATGCATATCTCTTTTACAAGTCTCACTTTTTTAGCATTTTAGCACAACGTTTTTCTCAAATATCAGAGTTTATGTGCAACAAATATAACAATGAGAGTTGTAAAATATACATGTTTTTGTTGGTACACAAAATAGACGTGCAGTGCATGGGAAAAAGTAACATCAAGCATTATATAAGGTAAAACTCACATGGGTCGAAAAGTGTCTCCGAATAATCTGACCGATTCGGGTTTTTCAAATATGTAGAAAACCTTCTATTAGTCTTACTTCTACCAAAACAACTCTAGAACAAGGAAAACTGGAACTATGGGACGGTTGGTGAAAATAGGGTTTCTCTGTTATACTCTGGCCATACGTCTACTGTGATTTTTCAGAAAGAATCTCATTTTCTCTCCATTATTCGTCTATTCTCCGACTCCTAAGGCTATCACAAACTCCCTAAGGTCTCCTAACTTAGATTGAAACCTCCATACAAAGTAACAACGCTAAGCTTAACAAAATGCAGTCTAAGCAAGATTTAAGGTGCAACTAAGCTAATACTACAACTAGTTACTACAAAACAACAATCAAGCACTATAACAACGTATTCTAAGGAGTCAAACGTTATCTCTTTGAAGCAAAACTACAAGAGTTTCTCCTCATAAAAGCTCCAAAAGCACTCACAAAACACACTAAACACACACTAGCAGCCTGAGGGTGTCTGAAGAGTGTGAGAAATCGAAGGGGGTAAGGAGCTATTTATAGGAAAGGACTGCCACCAATTCCCTGAAAGCAACGGACGTCCGCCCAACCCTAGCGTATGTCCAGTGGTTCTTGCCTAGCGGTCTAAAGGCTACTTCGTACGTCTAGGTATTAACCGAGGGGTATTTCAAAAAGTAACGTATGTCCGATGATCCCACGTACGTCCGATGTATGGCTTGCAAAGCGTACATCTGGTGATCCCCTACCATACGTCAGCATTAAAAACAATAGCGTATGTCTGCTTGACTTAGCGTACATCTGCACCACAATCCAAATCGCCCCTTAAGTGGTTTTAATGACCCAAAGCCTAAATTCATTCCCTAACTAAGCTAGTTATGCCTAGTTAATTATTTGAGTCACTACAGTCTACTACTGACTAAATATCTAAGGTTGTTTCAAATTGTAGCACTCGATTGAACGACCATCAATTGAACCTCTAAGGGATCGAATGACACTTTGACCGAGCTTCTTTGGAACTTTTTTTATCTTTCTCTCGGCGTCCTGTTTTGACCCGGTAAACATTGATATTAAAAAAATCATCATAAAATATTACTTTGTAGTCCTTTGAATAAGCTTTTCAACACTACCAAGATTTTCTTCATTTGACATTTTAAAATATGACCTTTTTATTACAATGGACCTGCTGAAAAACTGGCCTAAGAAGTCTTATTTCTTCTTCTAGCTCCAATCTCCTCCCCCCTCTTTTCGCCTTACTCCAAAAACTAACCTAGAAACTAGGAATGCAACCAGAGGGTCAAGCTAGGGGCCATGGCTCTCCTGTTTTGAAATATATATATATATATATATATATATATGAAATTAGATTTTGCCTCTCATTACCTTAAGGTCTTTATAATAGATATAGAATCAATTTCAAGGACTTTGGTACAAAAGACAAAAATACCATTTTTCTGGATGCTCCTAGGACCAGAAGAGGTTCATCAAACATAACCAAACACCATGACACACAAAACTTCTTAGAAAGTTCACCAAATTTAATGAATTGGGTTATTAAGATATTCAACTCCCTTCATGGTTCCACAGTTATTCAACTTTACATATGAAATGATAATTCTGAAATCTGCATGGTCAATTCTACGTTAAAGAAGACTTGGAATCATTGCAACGAATGGCTTAGAGGCCTACCGGGGTAAGTCGGCGGAAATACCTCTAATGCTTTAGTCAGTTGAGTGCTCTAAGCCATATGTATCCCCTGTCGGCTCATCCTAGTAGGCCTGCAAGCCATTCGGTCTAGTGATGTCATGTTCTCCTTCTAATGCCTTCAATTTTTTCTTTTTTTTTTCGTAACGTAAAACGTGTGACTTCAAGAACAGAAACATTAACTTCAAAAGAGTTCATATGGACATATATGTCAGGATAAGCAGCCGGACAACCCAAAATTTGTTTGAGCAGCTGATTTCCACATGCTCTCTCTCACAAATAGGTGTGGATCCCCATCTTGTACTACATATATAGTTCTTATTAAGAATAAGCAAGTGATTAACAAGTCATTATTAGGTTAAGAAACTTTCTTTTAAGATCATTATCTTTTCTTCTTTCTAAATTGAGCGAAGATTCCTTTCAGAATTTAACTCCAAATGAGCCTGAAGTAATTGACCAGATGAGCGTGGTTGCTGGTTCAGGCCTAAAATATTCCTAAAATTGGCTTCCAGATGCAATGATATGAGACCCATGACCCATCCTCAAAAGGTTGACCAATATGATAATAACACTGCGTTAAAGAAAGACAAAAGCTAGTTGGGTGAGGTATCTACCAAATATATTATATATCTCACTCTCCAACTTGTTCTGATTATTTTATGGATAATATTTACCTACATTAGAAAGAGAATACAATGTTCTCCTCTCTCTATTCAGCTCAACATACTATTTGTGACGATGATATTTTTGCCAAGTACCATAATATATTTAAATAATGGAAATAGTTTAATACAATATAAATTAGTATTTTCCTAGCTTGGACAATATATATATAGTATAAGAGATGATGTGAGATGGCCTACAATATTCCAAATAGTGCTACGATTGGATCCCGTACAATAATGTAATTCATATGGACTCCCACCTATTGGGCAAGCTCTCACATGGAATTGTCCTATTGCACGGGATCTTTTTTAGTACTTAAATGGAAGATCTAAATAATGGGTCATTGATCCCAAGTTTTCTACAAAATTCAACTATATTTTTAATCAAATTAATGGTGATCATCAATCCGTGTTTTTTTTGGGTATTTACTTTGTTGATATGAATTGAGATGACCTAGCTCTTCTGAAGATTTCTTTGGACTTCTCTGCATTACATTTGAAGGGTATATATTGACTTCCCAAGGTCTTTGGTAGAACAAAGAATGAGATTGAAAATTCAAAGCTAATTTCTTCACATTCTTTTGTCCTATTATATATCTTATATAATTAACATGGGTATATATATATATATATATATATATATATATATATATATAGTTGCAGTGAATTTCCCATGAAAGTTGTCTCGTCTGATGAACATCACTTTCCAAAGTTCTCACTTCTGAGATATTTCTTCTCTGTTTACAAGTCATCTACCTACTAATATCTCTCTCCTATTCCTTGGTAAATATACCAATATAATACGAAAATATCAATAAAAATCAATCCACAAGTGAAAATAAAGAAAAGTAGCTATCTATTTCATTGATTTCAATGACAAATAGGTGCAATGCTCGGATGAAAAGTAAATTGGAAGGGTCCCCGTCTACAGAATGTAGCATGCTAGAAAACTCCAGAGGACAAAATGTACCCTGTATATCTCCGGAGGGCAAAAATACCCCGTGTAAGATAAGATTTCTAGAGAGAAAAAATAGATAGAGAGAGGAGGGTCTACTTTATTATTATTATTATTATTATTATTATTATCATCTCTTTTGTTTAGAACACAAGTTGAAAAAATATCCAACAATAAACTATGTCTATCCAATCATCTTCTCTTGGTGTGCATCCATTTTCTATAAGCCCCACCCTTACCCCATCATGTTATATACTACCAAACATATTAGTTATTTTTGTGCTCTCTCTCTCTCCCTCTCTCTCTCTCTCTCTCTCTCTCTGAGAAGTTGAGGTTGTCCCGGTGAACATGGGCAGAAAGTGCTCTCATTGTGGAAACGTAGGCCATAATTCAAGGACCTGCATAACTTTCAGGGGAACATTTTCTGGTGGTCTTAAGCTCTTTGGAGTGCAGCTTGACCTTTCTTCACTTTCTGTAGCTGCCATGAAGAAAAGTTTTAGCATGGATTGCTTGTACCCATCATCCTCCTCCTCATCATCCCCATCTTCATCATTGTCCTCCTCTAGAATTTCCCTCGATGAAAATTCTGACAGAACAACATTTGGTTATCTCTCTGATGGTCTCATTGGTCGTCCCCAAGAGAGGAAAAAAGGTAATTTAGTTTCTCATATCTTGTTAAAAATTCCCATCAATTCACATCAAACTACTTCACTACAAAAGTGACTTTTTTTTTTTTTTCTTCACCAATCTCTAATATTTTCTTCTTCTTCTTCTTTTCGTTTAGGAGTTCCATGGACAGAAGAGGAGCACAGAACATTTCTGCTCGGGCTTGACAAGCTCGGGAAGGGTGATTGGAGGGGCATCTCTAGGCACTACGTAACAACAAGAACGCCAACACAAGTTGCTAGCCATGCTCAGAAGCATTTTCTTCGACAAGCAAGCCTCAACAAGAAGAAGAGACGTTCAAGCCTCTTTGACATGGTACGTTGATCCTCCTCTCTCTTTAGCTAATATATAAAGATCTTCCTTGGATCACTTCTGCAGAACCATGAAAACCAGAAACTATCCTTCTGCAGAAACAGCTTTTGTACTCGAGAATTTGATTTTCAATTGATTATACATATTTTTCTTATATTGAACATGACAGATTGGGAGCAGCAACAACTTTAATCCAAAGCCAAGTGATCCGGTTCCTACTCAACACAACTCTCAACGTAAAATTCACCATGATACCACTCTGCCTCTGCTAGGCCTTGGTTCTTCCGCTGGCCATGTCAAATCAGATAACCAGGAAACTGACAATCCTCAATTAGGTTCTTCTCACAAGCAGAAAGTACCCGTTTGGCTATATGGGTTGCTTGATTCCCAGCTGAAAGCTTCAAATTATGCAGCCAAACCCAGTACCCCCACTGCAGCACCTAATCTAGAGCTTACACTTGCGGCTCCAAGGCCTTTGGAACAAAATAAGCCTTCCCCAGCACCCCTTATTTTCGGCCCTGTTAGTGTTACCTGAACACATTCATGGATAATCCATGGAAATTATGTCACCCCGAGCAGAAGAGAAGAGGATCAAGTAACATGTATTATTCACGGTATTAATTATTAGTATAGTTTGTACATCTTAATGGGAAATTGTCCCTTTTTTTCTTCCTCTTTCAGAATAAATAGATCTATAATTATACCACCATGAAAACTAGTCAACAATCTTTACTGGATATATCTGTTGTTCTCAACGGGTGACTGCAACATGTGTGATAGCAATATAGGCGGCCTGATGTAGTTTTCTCTTATTCTAGTTGCAGGCTCTGACAGATTAGCATCTCTTATATATATATTGTTCTCATCTGATGCAGAACATTATTTACATGCTAGGTTTACAAGTGATTGCGTGTATCAACATGTTAAATCACTATTTATTTCAAAAACTTATGATTTGTAAATATTTCACATTAAATAGTGATTTAACGTGATATCAGAACAAAGGTTCTAAGTTCAGATATTGTCCGGGCCATTTAGTTAAATATTTTACGTGTTGGATCTTACTTAAGCTTTTGAGTTAGATCATGATTTAACATGACTTTTAGAGAGCTGTGTTCTCATTAATATCTCTTCTTTTGAACCACTTTTGTGTCTTCTTGCTAAGTCTATGTTAAACTGCAGCTCAATAAGTAATTTGTTATATTTGACACAAACTTTCACTTCCTAGTAGTGCTAAGCTGTCTTAACAGCGACAGATCCAGGAAAGAACCAAAGTAACATGAGAAATAAAGGTTCTTTATCTTCCCCACTCTTGGCAATAATTGAAGTATAAAATTCCAGTGCTCATTAGAATATACAAGGGAAATTAGAAGTTGGAATCTTAGTATTTGGGGGGAATGTTTGTCTGTAACTTCAATCCAGTTGGTTTGATAAATAGTTTTAGACTGTGATATTTGTTTTTATTGAAAAAGTGTTATGACGTAAAGACAAAAATTAGTTTGGAGTGTTTTGTGTTTGGAGTTATTTGTTAATACTGTTGTGAGCGTTATCAAACGTACCCATTTCTCCATTTGTGTCCTAAGAGTTCATTCAAAATCTGGATTTTTTAAATCACAATGCCAATCCAAACAAACCCGTACAATACTGGAAGTCATTTACAGTTTACTAAAGACTTTTGACAACATTTTCAACATTGTGTTTCAAAGATTGAATGCTGTAAAAGTTCAATCATGAATATAGTAATTTGAAAACATTTCACAAATTTCAAACTCTTTTTTCCTCTTCTTTGGACAGAAATCAGAATCTTGAACTCCTGTTGATATATATCAAGTTGCAGCAGTAGACAGTAGCTGTACTACATTATTTTGGAGGTACCCAGAGGAAACCAAAATAAGATAAAGAAGGCAATCTCAAGTATGTGTGACCAGAAAGCTGACACATTTTTGCGTTCTCACTCCATGCTTTACCAACAAGATAACAAAGAAATAAAGCTTTTGTCCATGCTCTGTGAAGCGGACACGTCTCGCCATCTAGCGTTTTCTTCTCTACAAATTAATGGCGTTTCAGTCCCTTTATTTTTGTCCATTGAAAAGCCACTGAGAGTCTCAGAGGTTCTGCAGGGAGAATAGATATATATATATATATATATATATATATATATATATTCTTCTCCTAAACCTCATGTCTTAAACTCTAATTTTAAAGAATTTAATCATTTAATTAATATTATAATATTTATTTGGCGTTTGAGTCTAGTTGTATTCTATGATTACGATTCTACCATATATTTTTTTGTTGAAGGAAGTTATTCAAACCCAGTTTAAAGAAAAAAATTGTCATTTTATATATTATAAATCAAATTATATTGTCTACGGCTTCATTACGTGTGCTTGGGAAGAAGTTTTGTATAAATATATCACTATTGCCCGCCATGCATGTTATTAAGTATTTTGATTTAGTTTTTAAGAGATGGAATAGAATAACCCGATTGAAGCATATATATGTCTCGTAATAGGTCTTATTCTTCTACCTTTTTGCTATTACTAGTAGATTATTTTAAGGTTTGAATTCAAGATTTTTGTTCTTATACGATATTAAATAATATAGAATACGACATAAAAGAAAAGAAATATGTTGGTATTTTCTAGAGTTTTTGAGATCCGTAGGGTTTCTTACATCTCCCATAGACAGTGTTTGTTTTTGTATTTTGTCTGCATGAAGTAATACGATTTGTCATATTTATGATCACTTTTAAAATACAGTGACGTTTCAACTAAGATTGTACGTCTGTAATTATCTGCTGAGGTGTCCACTTGTTTGGATCATATATATCCACTGAATTGCGTGCAGGAGAATTAAACTTTCTTCGTTAGGAAATTAAAATCAAAATAATCTTTTTTATTTATTGTTTTATATTTTATCATCTCTATTGTACATGGATGTAGTTTTTGATAAGGCGTGTCCGGTGGCGATGAGTTATCTACAAAATATTAAGAGCGTTGGTTAAGGCGTGTTTGGTGGCGATGTAGTTTTTTTACATCTATTTGCATGTATTTTGAATATATGTTGGTTTTATAGATTAGTTATCTTCCAAATTGGAAAACTTATTCTTTATGTCCATTTAATTATGTTGAAAGGAATCGATTTCTCCCCTCTTTTAAGGCTTAAATGATAAGGTCCTTACTTTTTCTAGGGGTTTGGCTTACACTTTATTAATTATAGCATTAAGGAACCAAATTCTGCTCTCAAATTATACAAAATCTTGTGGAGTTAGACACTTTATTTATTTATATAATTTTTTAAAAAAATATTCTTGCAAAAATAGTCTGGTTAACTTGTTTTCTTCTTTTACTTATATTAAAATATTAATTAAATAATTAAATCAATTATTTCTTATCATCTTAAACTTTTATAATAAGCAGTGATTTGATATGATATCGGAGCAAAGTCTTGAATTTATTTTCTATTAACTTAAACTTTTATAATAAGTAGTAAATTAACGGCTCATATATCCAAAAATATGTCGCAGACATGATATTATAAGACAAACCAGTTAGGTCTATATCAAATATAAATGTCATAGCAACACAGATTTTCGAAGTCTAGACATTTGTGAGGTCCCTAATGAGTACACTGTCCACTTGTTGCCTCCTTTAATTTTTGCAATGTCCTTTTATGTGGTCTAAAATGACAAAAATACTCTCTATATAATTAAATGTTTTGTTATTGCTAATGACATTGCAAAAAGAGCAATAATTAAATAGGGTTAAATGTCAAAGTTCATAAATTGATAGGATATATAGGACCATCAAAATAGGAAGCACATGGAGCCTACATGATATTTTGCGGCAAAAGCCAATTGTACACAAACATTGAACATATAATAATAATAATAATAATAATAATGAAGTGAATTAATGGTGGAAAAGGGAAGAAGCCATCTAGGAACAGGATCCTCTTCGGTTTATTTGAACGGGATAATATTCAATTTGTTATAATAGAATGATATTTTTATTTTTTCACTTTTTAAGTGTACTAAAATACCTCTCCACTTTAACTAATTGGATATTATCCGATTCATCTAAACCGAAGGTGAGCCTCATTCGCAATTTTCAGAAACCAAAGGGTCAGCTTTCAGGATTCTTCTTTCATTCCTGCCATTCATTTACTCCATTTGTAGTTTTGTTGGGTGCTTTTTTAGGAGGGAAGGGCTAAGGGGACCATTCTTCCCCTGTTGGTGGGGTGGTACCTCTACCTTCTTGCTTAAATGCACTCCTTGGTCGGGCAACTGGACAAAACAGGCATGTGAGAAATATTTCTTCAATTCCAGCATCTATTTTACTGTTCATGTTTGTCTTCGTGTCCTGTTGCTTTCAGATATCTGTCCCAGGAAAATTGCACCTAGCTGAAACAAATCTCAATGGAAACATATTTTACTTCTATGTGAAATGTGACATTCCAAAAATTTAGTCAAATATTGAGGCCCTGTTTGTTTCTGTGTATAAAAATAATAATAATAATAACAAAATACTTTATAGAAAAATTGGCTTTTATTATTATTATTTTTTCTGCATTTTGCTCGCATGAAAAATTGTCAAATATTTTTTATATTTTCATATAATATGAGAACTGCAAGGAAGAGAGAGAAACAACACAGAGGAGATACATAGGAAGAAAGTGTGAGAAAATAAAATATTCGAGGGTAGGATTGAGATCTAGTGAAATTGTGTATAATTTAGATAGACAATTGTCAGAAGGACCTTGTGGGGCTCACCAATCTAGGCAGATGTTTGGATAGCCCGAGATCTACCCAATAAGGAGCCCTCTTACAATTGTATGTCAAAGAGTGTGAAATAGCTATGAAAAATGGTTTACACGCATGAGAAACGTAAATCATATATAAAGATGCTTGTTTGCGTTAAGTCTCACGTATTAGTGGGGCTAAGCTTTATAAGTGATTTTACAGAACTTCAATTATAACTTAATTAGTCATTCCGAAATAATAAACGGATGTAACCCACCATTTTTCTTGATGGGTACATTAAATATTTTTAAAAAAAAATCTTGTTCTTTGGCATTGGAAATGTGAGAGAGATTTTGTATTCCTTTTTAGATTAGCATTTTTCTTTTTCAAAATTGAGCATGTTGAATACACATGATTTCCTATTACAAAAATGAAGTCTCACCCATTGAGAATATTATTATTCACTTCTATGGTGACCTTTGAAGTGCACCACACGGCTACTTTACTACCTCTGGCTCTAGGCTCTAGGCTCTAGCCATCAATGAGAAGCCCATCCATCTCTCTTTTTTCCTCAACCACCACATGTTTTTATTCATATTCACATGTTGTTTGGGGTTGAGGATAGAGCTTTTACTGTACTTGATTGTGATCTTAAAACATACATTAATTTCTTTTCTTTTTTTTTTAATATGTCCACAAAAAAAAAAAAATTAAACTAATAATTTCTATTTCATGAAATATGATCTATTATGCTCCCTCTTCGGGACAAAATATGTACTAATTTCTTATCTCCCCAAAAGAACCAAAATTTCTCAATTTGGATTCCTTACAATTCTTTACGTAAAAGGAGGGTCAGAGAAAATTGTAAGGAATCCTTCTCGGGTAAGAGGTTCCCTCTCACACCCACCTCCTAATAACAAGGACACGAATAATAATAAAGATTTCTAATAATAGGGAATCCCGTCCAAAACTTCTGACAACCTTTTTTTGTTTTTTTCATGTCTTTCCTTATATAAACATGTCTTCATGGCATACAACATTATGTGATTAAAAAAAAAAACATCATCATCAAATACACCATTTAAACTTAAACCTTTTTTTCAGGGTCAATCAATCCACTTTACTTAAACCTATCATAACCAATTTTTAATGAAAAATGAAATGTAGAATTGTGGTCTTCTAAGATGGTTTAAGTGCATATTTCATAGAAGATTAGTTCCACCTACTAATTTGTCAAATTAGTTGGCAGTTAATCTCTTCTACAACCTAGAGCTAAAAGACTTAACTTCGAAATGCATTGACTAAGCAATATACCTAACTTGGATTAATATTTAAACTATGATACATATTGTGATTATGACTGATTTTATAAGTAATCACGCATAGGAGCAACAAGTACAATCTCTAATTTTTTTTTAGGGATAACTTCACTTTAGATCTCTGAATTACCATGCGATTTGACAAACCTCCCCTTAAACTTTAAAACCTCTCAATTTAAACAACTCCGTCAAATTTAAAATGTTAAAAGTGATATAATGACATTTATACCCCTAAATTTTTTATCAAATTTTAAATTTATCCTTAATTCCAAATTAAAAATAAAAAGTAAAAAAAAAAAAAAAATCAAGGATATTTTGGTCTTTTTAGGTATTGCCATTAGAAGTTAATGGCTAAATCTGATGGATGGGTTTTAATTTTTTTTTTTTTTGACATATGTCCACACAAGAGAGAGGATTCGAACTAATGATCTACACTTCATAAGGAGTGGTCACAGCCGATTGAGCTATCTCTTGGGGACGGATGGGTTTTAATTGCCTACAATTGAAAGATTAAGGGTTTAAATTGAGAAATCTTGAAGTTTGTGGGACTTGTCAAATTGCATGGTAATTCAAGGGTTTAAAGTGAAATTACCCTTTTTTTATATTAATTATTTTCCCTTTTTCTTATGGACAAAGTTTTTTTAAAATTGGAACAAAAAAATTTCCAAATCAATCTATAAAATTGATATGTGTTTCGTAGAATATGAGAAGAGCATAATCAAGTGCTTCTCACATTTCCATGAGAAAAACTTAGCCCTCTTACATTATTATCCTTTTTGCATACTGCAAAGGGATACGTGAATTGTTGAAATTATTTCATGAAAATTAAAAATTTTCAACTTCTTGGCTTTTCTTCTATTTGTATTTTTAATGCTTTGAAGCACGTTGAAAAGCTAATTTTTTTTTTTTTTGTGATTGTTTTTTACTAAATTTAAAATAACTTTTGAGTAGACAGATACTAGTCTTGCTACGCTTCGTTAAGCTAATAGAAAATAGTAAATTTCAATCATTTAATTAAAATTCTAACCGACTTGTGAAGTTTACCTCTTTCTATTTATCTTATTATATTTATTTTGTCTTCCTTTGCTATGATTTAGGTCAATGCTCAGCTTCCATCAAACGACATTAAAGAACTTCCATATAAAGGTGACAATCCCCATTACCTATTGACCTAAAGAAGGACTGATTAATATCTTTATAATTGCAAGCATCATCTGTCATGATATTGATATCTCTCTCTCTTTCTCTCTCTCTCTCTCTCTCATATTT
This sequence comes from Carpinus viminea, assembly GCA_013348765.1. NCBI lineage: Eukaryota > Viridiplantae > Streptophyta > Magnoliopsida > Fagales > Betulaceae > Carpinus > Carpinus viminea. The sequence goes on from CP054667.1 coordinate 14,706,162, forward strand.
TCTGCATCACATAATGGCTAGAGTTGTCAAGATTTAGCAGTGCATTTTACAACATTTAAGTATCACTTTCGACCACAACATCATATACGACTTTCTGTCTGCTGCATTTTTTCTCGGATTCTGTCACTTTCCTTAGGAAAAAAAATCATGTAAAGATTATAAATTCTGAAATGTTATAGGATAGAGAGGAATTGAAGGAGAATCCTTTTCATCAAGATATTTGACAAGATATTTTGATTACCAATCAAATATAATAAGATCTCTGCCTGTTCAAGTTGACAAGAATTGGGTGGTTATAAATTTCTTTAATATTATCTTTGTCTGCTCAATGTTATAGGAACTGAACTACCGAAAGTGGCCTCTAATATTAATTCCATATCCTTCTAGAGGTTTACTTGAGAGTTGCATAGTTTTTTCAGAAGATTTAATCAAAATTTGCAAAAAAAACTACTTGCATAGGTGATTAGTTGTTCCTAATATGTGCTTCAAATTAAATAAAAAGGAAAAAAAATTAAAAAAGAAAAAGAAAGTCTGCCAAACTAATTGTTTAGGCAGGTGTTACTCTCCTTTGAGACCCTCATTTTCCATCCATCTAAAGTCGAATTGGTATACGCTTAGGACCTATAAATTCATCAATGTATTATTCTTATTCCTTTTGATATGTAATGAGAACTTGCAATTTTTAACACTACTCATAAATTTAATACGAACTTAATACAAAAGTAGTGGTTTATAATTGAGTGATCAAACTCGTTTAGTAAAATGAAACAAGTTAGGATTGACGGACCCATACCTTGACACAACCCTAAACCCAACATTTAGGGTTGTCAATTATAATACAACCCACCAATCTGACACGAACCTAATATAAAATTAGTATGTTATAATTGAAAAAAGTTTTGACTCATTTAATTATATATGTTAAGTTATATTCTATTAGTACTTATGAGACACTATAGAATTACTATCTAAATGCTTGAAGGGCACGTTTGCTTATAAGCCAGCTATTGCCTCTTGGAATGAATGAGCGAATGGGAACTCTAGTAAAGAATCACATTAAATGATTCTACATTGTGTCCACGCGACAATTCACATGTTAGTAGTTGATGCAACAAATGCCACATCAATTTATAAACGTTGCAAAAACTGCATTAGTTGTTGCACCAGTTTATAAGGAATTTATAGTAAAAGTTGTAATATGCTTGACGTGTCAAAAGTTTAATCAATGAAAAAAAGAACATCCTGATTACAGTGGCATCATTACATGAACAAAATTGCATTGATTAACTTGTGGGTTTATAATGGAGTGGATTTCTGACTTACAAACAATTAATAAAATAAACAAAACAACAAACAACTATCAACTAAAATAACAGGTTGAAATGAATTAAATTACAAAAAAGAACACTATTTTACACCAAAAATTAAAAAAATTAAAAAGGCCATCCATCCAGCAGAGTAACATGGTGGCCCGAATCAAAATTAGAATATGTCAGCATATGGGTTGCATATTTACTGCACTGCCTGTTTCTTTTGTCTCAGTTGGCATTTTTCCATCAATCTTGCCTGGTCAGATATAAAGTATTGAAAGCAGGCAGCACCTGATGAGCACCTGCTCACTTAGTCGACCTCCTTTGGACTCTTGAGCACCTGTTCTCCAGAGTATAAGAAGCCCATCAGGTAAGCTCTGAAAATTGCAATTTTTTTCTGGTTTTCATGCTATATTTAACATCATGAAACATGAGACCCTTGGACCATCAGAGCAATACGCTTAGCACTCTCTGCACGAAGGCTATCTCCTTTAAATCCAATCTGGGAGGAGAAATCATATTCAAGATACCACAAAAACAATTTTGCACCTTTTACATGGTGAATAATTAGTGACTGCAAGAATGAATGAATTTCTTCTAGGTCAGACGATTACCTCGATTGAACTATCTGGAGAGAACCACCGCAACAACACCCCAATATGTACTACAGCAGGAATCAGCTTGAAAAGCAATGGTGTAGTCACCTGCATTATCGCGCTGTGAGCTTCATTGAAATCACAATATTTGGTTGATTCAAAAAATGATAACAATAACTCAAGTATCAACCAAGTCATCAAATACTGCTAATTCTATTCAATTAAAATATCCTAATTTCACCCACAGCATCCTGCTTAGATATAAAGCAAAAAGAAGATTGAACAAATCAACAAATTGTTGAGATAGAGCCCTACAAATTGACAAACATTGTACAAGTAAATCATCTGACAGCCTGATTGGTATTAAACCTGTGATTGATCCTCTGGTAGTATATTCACTAACACCACACTAAAAAAAAGCAGCTTCATGGAAGCTACATATAGTTCGCACTGCAGTTTGTTATATTTTGTTTGCAAACACCAAGCATCAAAAACAATGGGATATAATCACCTCATTCTCCATTGGGTTTTTTCTTTGTTTTGCAACCCCCCCTTTTTTTTGGTCTCACGCTCATATAAAACCAATCCCAAGGTGCATGTCACCATTTAAAAAAAAAATTAAAACTGGTACCCACAAGCACACAGGCAGGGAGTCTAACTATCCCATAGGGTATTAAGTTGTTCCCAGAATTTTTTGGCATGCAAAAGAATGTCTTCAGTTAAATTGCCTGGGCAAAATTATAATGGTTGACATCTATGTCTCCAATGCTCAACAGACTTAGTTCAATGTTAAGAGTGATATGGGTACAAATAATTTGTGATGCAATGGATTAATAGTTCTCTTCAATCAGTAATTGCTGATCACAATAAAATAGACAGTAGATAGAATTCTCAGGAACCCTGCATTCATACTTTATCACTTGCAACGTAATAAAATGGATCACATACCAGACTGAGAGCTGTTGTGCCAAGCAGCAGTAGATACAATTTTCCCTGCAATTGAAATAAACCCTTCAGTTGCAGGATCAAGACATAATGCTGAAAAAGGAAAGTTTACACTTAGTGTTATGAATAAGAGCGAGGCAATCTCTCTCTCCTTTTTCCTTTCTTTTCTTCTTTTTGGTCATAATATTGCTCCTTTCAAGGTTTTTTTTTTATTAAAAAAAAAAATGTAACTGAGCTAATATTTTGCAAAAAAATTAACCACTCACCTCAACTAGATGAAGATTTGAAGCACGGCTTAGAAGAACAAAAGCAAATTCCCCAATTTGCGCAAGAGACATTCCAACCTACACATGTGAAATAACCTAAGGCCCCTCTGTCAATGAAATGTATGACATAGACAAAACGCGGATATAACTGTACTAACAGTTCGGTGAATCTTACAAGAAGCGAAGTCTTGTTGTTGTATCTAAATCCCTTGACAACAATGGCAACCACAATAGTTTTTATAATGATCACCAACATAACAGCTGCTAGCAAAATATCAACATGATTCCAAAGGAAATGAACGTGTATTAACATCCCAATGCTGGCAAGAAAGAGAGCAGCAAAAAAATTCCGAATGGGCTCAACCTAAAAGACAATTAACTCCATATGAGAGTTTATAAAACAAAGATCATCAAGCATTGTGCAACTTCTGAAACCATATGCAAAAAAGTATAATACTTGTTCAAGTGTATGTTGAGCAAGATCAGTTGTTGATATCATCACTCCAGCGGCAAAGGAACCAAGTTCAAGGCTTAAACCCAGCTTATCACTACACTGAAACGATGCCCAAAAAAAATCCAAGTTACATACATACTTGCAAACAAGCAAGCAATAGGGGCAACTATGAGAAGGGAGGGGGTGGGGTGGCGGTTGCACAAGCTTGTTCGTCAGACTTTTCCGGTGGGGAGGATTTAGGTAGCATCATTCAACTACAACAGGACACAGTATATAAACTTGTCTGTTTCACATGCTCGAGTTGTGTAAACAATTATATGAATAATATGATAGCCAATATATAATGCGAGAAGTAAGACATGGGAAATAGACAAACCCAAGCAACAAGTAAGCAGAACGCCACCGATGCCAATTGATAGAGTTCATTAGTCTGCAAACAAAAAGTTCAGTCAAAAGAATGTATATCCATAAAATGTACGTCAAAGTAAAAGATGAATCAGCACCTGAGATGAAAGGCTTATCATGAGCTTTAGGAACCATGGTACACATTTTCGAGATAATATTGACAAAACAGCCAAAAATGTAATTAAAACCACCAACCTGAAATTATAAAATAAGCATGTGAAAACCAAGGAATGATTGTAATAAAAATAGAAAATAGGCAAGAGCCATTAACTTGCAATATTTATGCAATCACTATAGAAACTAGGCAACTAAGTCTTGCCTTGATGTGCGACAGACATCAACTATGCTATTTTCTATGGGCCTTTGCTTTAGAGCATCTTTTCCATTTTTCTTTCTTCTTGCAGGTCATTAAGCAAACCTTAAAGGAGTGCAACTATTTCATTACTGTGCAGCAAAAATCCCAAACATGGTGCCAGAACACCATAGAGTCAAGATTTCCAATATCCATTGACAAAGATTCCAAGGCCTATACTTGTAAGCTGCTATTCTTCAAGGAGGGAGACACATAATATTTTAAGTTAACTAACATAATCGTGCAACACACAAAAATAGCAGTGGTTCATAGAAGCCAAAGTAGAATGGATTCAAAAGTTTCATAATTATAATTCTCTGAAGCTAGACTAGTAGGTTATGTAGAGTATAAGATTAACATCTAGCGTCGATAGATGTCTAAAAAATTTTACGCAAAAAGCTCTTTAAGAACTTTAGCTTCAGCATGTTCAGGAAAATCCAAATGCTTCTAAAGTCCATACTTCCACTTATATGATGATCACTTAAATATAAATAACCAGGTTCTCACTCACTCCAGTGAATCTATTACAGATAACTATCCTTTCCTAAATCGCATTGATACCCCCACCCTTGACTAGCCTACAAGCATAAATAATCAATCCCACACCCTCCTAAATCCAAGGCAGCCAAAATTTCCTTCCTATGTATAAGAGACCATGCATTTTAAGATGGCCCAACCAAGGCAGATCCAGATCTCTTTCCAAAAAGTTCAAACAAGCTAGCAGAGCCAAGCTATGTACAATGTGATGGCATATCAGGGCACAGCCTGGCTGATCACTGCTCAACCAGACGACTGTCCCTAGTGGGGCAGAAACCTGCAGATTACATATCAATCAAATTATCGATTCTTATATAAACATAACCTTGAAAGTACATCTAATGATATCAGTTTCACAGTGACAAATGAAAGCAAAGGACAGACAGAAAATATATAATTGCACACAACATATTTGCTGGTGGTGTGACACAAAAAGTAAGACATCTTCTACAAATTTGTATACACTATATAAAAGAGGTGTGATCCATTATTTTTGTTGCTTACGATTTAGTCATGGATATTACTCCTTGAAGAACACCAGAAGTACCACCGAGAACTGGAAGCAACGCAAACAGCAAACCTACAGCACAATCCTGGTAGGCCAAATTGCTTAAAACTTTACTGCATAATTTGTATGTAATAGAAACTTTTGAACATAAAATAAATCTTATAAGCTAAATAAAACTTTTAGATTTTCACAACTGTTCAAACAGGTACCAGTCACATACCTGCAGGATAAGGGTGCCGATTATGACCTGACCATGAAGAGCACTAATACTATTTTTTTCCATCAAAAATTTCAAGACCTGCAGGACAAACGAGATGATCCATGCACAACAACTATCAATCAAAAAGAGATCCTTGATATTGATATTAATAAAGGCAAACAAGATAAACTGGAGAAACAAACAGAATAATGAGTCCATATAAAATTTTGGTTTATTCATGCATGCAAAGAAGTACATAATTTTGAAGCAACACTAATGGCAGATATATAATGAGATAAGATACCCATAACCCATTCAAAATTATTGCAAAATTGAAAGGTTAGTTGGGATAAGAAAAGAAATTCTCACACATAGTTGAAGAGACCTCAAGAATACACGAAAACACCAAATGGAAAAAATAAAATAAAAACAAAATAAAAGAAGAAGAAAACATTCCATTTGGTTGGTAAACATGTGAACAAATATCTTATTAGCAAAATAAACCTATTTAACTAGAAAATTTTGGAAGGTAAAGGAAGAATATTCTAAGGTTTTCCAACTCATTTTTGTATAAAACTGTTCTGAATTCAGCACGAAGCATCTATTAGATGTTAGGAAAATCAGGTCAGGACCCTGTGCTGTAGGCTGTTTTGATTTTGAGACACCAGTTTTCAATTCAATAGATTTGAAATCTGAGTTTGGGCTCATTCTAAATTCAAGACTTCTGCCAGCATTCCCATCAAATTGATAACCAACATAATTGCCAAAAGACAATTCTACCCATTAATTTTTCTTTTTTTAAAGACGCCACTTTTTTTTGGGGGTTTTGGCTTTTCTATTATTTTTAAATATTTGGATATGGGGTATAATTGTCTTTTCACAACCATTTTTGTTACCAATTTTGACAGAAATGCTAACAAATTTTGAATGGGTCCAAACTCAGGTCTCAAATCTATCAAATAGAAAACTGGTGTTTTAAAATCCAAAATGGTCAAAAGCACAGAAGGGTTCTGACCTGATTTCCCTAGATTTTTTTCAAAAACATTCTTTTTTTCTCTAAAGATTCATTACCATATGAATCATAAGATAGATAAGGTTTATGTTCGCCCAGATTATACACAAAACTCTTCCACCCAATCAAGCTCATTGGCATAAGCAACATATACTGAGAGTAATGAGTCAATATAATTCCACCAATCAAAGATGAAGTCACCATATTGGGAATCAAATATAAATCTATAGAAAGAGGGTTACCACTGCTGTCGACGACATAGACAGCAATACACCAACAAATACCCCCTCAGAAGGCTTGCCACCACATAACTGCAGAAAGCATGTAGCTGCGTACATCAGTAATTCATTGATGGAAGTTTATTCATGTTAAAGAATAGCATGTATAATATCAATAAAAAAAGCTCACTTCATGCTAAATTGTCCAATCACAGTGTTATTAACTAGTTAGAGTACAAGAAAACTTCAAATCAAATTTAAAAACCTTTTAATTCATCCTTTTCAGCAAGAAATTGTGAAGCCTCATAGAAGCACAACAGACTTCTAAATATCATAAAATGCGCAATGAAAGGAGAATTCAAGTGGACAACAATAAAATGAAGGTTGATTCTTGGTTGTTGTGCAGTGGGGTCTTTATCAGATATGCCCAAAAAGATATAGTATAATGCCTATACATACCGAGGCTGTTATTCCACACAAGCACATAAATAGGAAAATCTGGAGTAGACCTCCTAGAACTGCCACAGCTCGAACAACACGAAGCTACAAACATGGAAAGAAGAGACTATAGCAGGGTTTGAATCATAGATAAAAGAAATACATTGGAAGGAAGACTGCAGGAGGAAAAATACAAGCCAACCTTTGCTGCAGAAAACTCCAGGCCCAATGCAAAAAGAAGAAAGATCACACCAAATTGAGCAACTGTTTCAACCTGCACTAAATGAACATGATGTATGAAGATCTCAAAATACTAAAGTAACACGTAAATAGATCACATGACAGATCAACGGGCTTCAATCTTCATCTGTATCATGACCACATTTTCTTTCACAATATTTACAAATGATAGGGAAGGAAAAGACAAACAGCTATGGTACGCTTATACAGGTAATTTGTGATGTCACAGGCTAAAGACACAGTCCAAGTTCAGAGATGATGGTTGTAAATCTTATGCATGCATCAATATCTGTTTCCCCAATTTTTCAGATATTAATAATGTAAGAACTCAGAATGTTTGGAGACAATTATGTTGAAAGATAATTATATTATAGTCATTTCTAAATTCATGATTTCTATTTCAGTAACAAACAAGTAAATAAAAAATCATCAGGGAGACAAAATAGCCATAACTGTTTATAGATACAAGGCAACATACTTGCACCATTTCACTAACAAAGCTCAAGCCCCCAGGTCCAATTACAGATCCTGCTAGCAGATATCCAGTAAAAACCTGCAAAAATTCAAAAGGAGGAAACCCTCTTCAGAGGCAATATGGTAACTATAAAAATAAATCGAAGACTCAAGTAGTGATAAAGGTCATACCGGCTGTCCAGCACAAGCAAAGGCTATGCCACCACAAGTTGCAGAGACAATTACAACTACCAGATCTGAAATCAATCTGCAAACACATCAATTTGAGTTAGATGGATCAGCCAGCAAGTTGCTGCCATCGTATATGTAATGGGGTTCAAAACAAGGATAAGCAAAAAGGAAGACAGAATGGTAAGCTAACCTCAAGTCCACTTGTAGCACAGGATACTTAGACTTTCGATTGGATATAATAAAGACATTGTCCTAGTCATATAAGAGCAGCAACATAATTATGTCATATCATCTATAGCCTCACACCAGAAATGTGTCTTGATCGAAATAAAAACTTCAAATGACAAATACAAGACATACCTTTCGATCAATTAAAGTTGGCATATCTTCTACTCGATTCTCACTATCCAAATTAAAAACATCATGAATATGGAACGACCTACTGTACAAGTCAGAAAGATTTCAGCAATATGAAATATCCAGGCCGAACTCACACTTGTTTATAACAACCACTTGCAATCAAGAGAAATCAACAGTCTTTAAATAACAAGGTAGAAAACATACTTCTCCTCCTTTGTATCATTTTTCTTGGTCTTCATTCGAGCAACAGTTTCCAAAACAGCCTGATAAACCAAACATACTAAAGTTTAGGTAACATATCGACCAAGCATTTGCTAAATTGCTCAGTTTCGCTTTCTTACAATAGCATTAGTTACTCAAAAACACCTTCCACGGCCTTAAAAAGTCACCCTAAAGTTTATAGCAATTCTGAAGAATGTGTCTACCAACCTGCTGCTCAGTAACACTGTTGTTGAAGCTACCAACATCCGTGGCTGCAAATGAAACACTAAGGTAAGTGATTTCGAATTCTATTCTTACTTCAAATCATCCAAAATGCCTTGTTTCATTAGTGCAAAGGACAAGGAAACTGAAAATAACATAACTGATGCGCCCTAACTAAATTAACTAGTAGTCTCCACTTCTTTTTCTTTCTCTTTTCCCACATTTTCCAGCGACTAAACGGACCCCAAGTAAACGCAAAATTAATTTAATCAAATTTCCTAATTGGAAGGGGGAAAAAAACTCTGAACAGCTCTCAGAGGAAAAGGAAAAAAGGAAAAATATACACACTAAGAAATAAAACAAAATTGAAAAATTAAACAGCCCAAAAGAACCAAACAAATAGAATAAATTAACAGAAAATTACAGTATTTTTTTTTTTCTGAAACTACTGCAATGACAACAAGAAAATGAAAATAATGCTAAGATTAACCATTAATACTCATAAATTCTAATCAAGAAAATTAGCTACTAAAAAAATTCAACACCGTTTTCAAAAATCCAAAAGCCCTAGTCCAACCACCACAAGAAAAACCCGAAGAAGCAAAATGTATAACCATTAGAACACAGATTGGGAGAACTTAGATCTAGAACGGACCTTCGTTTTGCTCGTTCTCTGGGAACTCCCTCTCCAAAGCCCGATCGATCATGTCCGCGAAGCTGTCCTCGTTGGATCTGCGCGACGCGTTCGACTCGGCGCCGGTGGCATTGTTCCCCTCCAACACCGAGTTCGACTCTGAGAACTCATCCACCAGAGAGCGAGCAGGCCCAGAACCGAAGCAGAGAAGAAGATCACAGAGCAAGAACAGCGCGAGAATCGCAGAGGATCGCACCCGCATTGCCGAGGCTCGGAGAGACCAATCGAGCCGCGAGTGCGTAGGTTAGCGCACCGGCGTCTTATAATGCGCCCTCTCTCTCTCTCTCCCTCTCACACACACACACACAAACACACTGTGATTGTTTGCAGAGAAAACGAGAGGGAAAGTTTTTCTAGTTCGCGTTCGGGACGAAGGTTGCTGAGAGTGATGAGTACTATGGTGATTCCACACGCGATGTATCTGCGCGTGTGAACTGATGCATTGAATGTTTGGGCTTAGAATCCTTTAATTACAATTTTAAACTTGTTTAAATATTATTTTTTATTAATTTTAAGAATAATAAATACAATAATAACTTGATTATTTAGTTTAGAATAATAGGTAAAATTTAAATATATATATGCTGAAAATTTGTTAAAAATTTTATATAAAAAAAAATCTTAATTTTGTAATTTTGTGTGTTGGATGCAACAGCAGACACTACCTAAGGCCTCTAATTAATGAATATTAAATTTTTTTTCATAAAAAATAGGAAAAAGTATAAAATGGTCCCTCAAACTACCCCACATTTATAATTTAACCTCTCAAACTTTCAATTAGTACAAAATAGCCCCTCAAACTACCAACTACTTATAAAATGGCCCCCTCCGTTAGATAAAACTGTGAAAATAGACGAAAAATCCAAAACGATGTCGTTTTGGGTGTTAAAATTACTAAAATGCCCATATTATAATAATAAAAAATAAAAACCCCAAAAAGACGTCGTCGTTTTGCTACACTTGTGAACAAACCTCCCTTCTTCCCCTTCCTCCCCCCGCAAACAGAGTTCTTTCCCACTGCAATAGAATACTTCTCCAAATCTGTCGTTAGAATATTATTGTCTTCCCCAACATTCACAGAATCAGGTGAGAGTTCAAAGCTTCCTAGCCTTCCTGATTGGGATAAACATGATAATGGCATTTGATCAGCAACTTCAAACGCATCAGATTGGACATCCCAATGCATCCATTTTCCCACATGGGTTTCATCCTCAAGCAGCAAAAGGTTTGTATTCCCGGCTTGGGGGCTTTGAAGGGATGGTGTTGGAGCTTCAACAGGGGCGATGGTGCCAGAAATCTAAAATCTTGGAAACGTCTCCTCACCCCTTTTTTTGTTTCTGCCCCATTATTGTTTACGGTGCATAAAACCCAATTGTTACATCGTTCTTGCTCAAAGACACCTGCCAGGGAGAACTCATGCATGATCCAGTGGGATTTTTGCAAGCGCGATTCTATTCGCGGGGGGAGGAAGGGGAAGAAGGGGGGTTTTGTTCACAAGTGCAGCAAAACGACGCGTCTTTTTGGGGTTTTTATTATTATTATAACATGGGCATTTTAGTAATTTTAACACCCAAAACGACATCGTTTTGGGTTTTTTGTCCATTTTCATGGTTTCATCTAATGGAGGGGGCCATTTTATAAGTAGTTGGTAATTTGAGGGGCTATTTTATACCAATTAAAAGTTTGGAGGGCTAAATTACAAATGGGTGATAGTTTGGGGGACCATTTTATACTTTTCCCTAAAAAATATTTAAAGGTTTAATTTTAAGTTAAATGTTTTAATTAAAGCCCCTAATTATTATAAATAAGTGATTCGAAAAGCATTAATATTATTCTTCTATGTTAACCCCCCGCCCCCTCCTCCCCTCTCGCTCTTCTGCCTCCCGGTGAGCTAGCCTATTCATTTGATGCCTCTAGCTTGGCCTTTTTCCCCTAGCAACATTCCTCTCCAACGTGGTGGCCATTTTAGGTTTCTTGTTTCTTTCTTTTTCTTGTTTGAGTTTGTGCTTGTTTCTTTCTATTTTTGCTTATGTTGTTTCTTTTGCTTATTTAGGTACATTTTGTGGGTGATAATCTTGGGGTTTCACTCAAACTTCCCCCTCCATTTGAGTGCGTCGTCAATCTCCTCTGCATGCTTCGCCACCAACCGTCCTCTGCTGGGCCTTTTCTCACGCCTCCACTGCAATGAGCTTTTAACGCCCCCTTCCGATTTCGGTTTTCAGCGAGCGTGTGATCGGCTCTTCTTTCTAGCTGCTGTCATTCGCTTGGTGTACTTTTTTGTTGCTTATTTCCCAGTAATTTAGGCCGGCTTTTCTTTTTTGTGTAATTTTTGTCTTGTTTTTGTTTTTGCTTGTAATAATGCTTGGTCCTCTCTCGCTCGATCTGCCCGCCTAATGCCCTTCGGGTTTGCTGCTTTGGTCCAAAACTTTGGGTTGTAGATGTGAACGTTATCTTGACTTTTGGGTCGAGGATGATGAGTTTTGGCTTTGAGTTCTCTTCCTTTAATGTAGAGGAATAAGAGCTACCTATGAATTGGTTCGAATTTGTTTGGCACATATATGCTGTTTAAATTGAAAATTAGTCATAGTTTAGTGAATTTTGTATGAGTTTAGAATGTAATACGTCGTTTACTCGTCTTTAACATTTGTAACCTTATGGATTTGGCTATGGTTGCTTTAGAGTTTTATGCTCGTTTATTAATGAATGAAACTAAATTGTTTCCTTTAAAATATATACATACATATATATATATATATATATATATATATATATATATTTATGATTCTTCTAAAATCTTAATTCTTCAACATTCCATTCTTAAAAATAAAAAATTTATAGCATTAAATAAAAGAATCAATAATATTAAAGAATTTTATAATTAAAAATATTTGTCCATTAAAGAAACACAATTTATAATATATATATATATATATATATAAATTTGAAAAATAAAATAATAAAACTTGATTTGTCAAATTAACTATTTTGAATTCACTTTAATCTTTGGATCAGGATTTCTGAAAATTTAGTTAAAGGGAAATGCTAGGTGTTTTCCTATAGTCCTACTGTTCTCCTTGTGTCCTTCTCGTCCTATTCTCCCAATGTCCTTCTTATCCTACATGGAAATTATTTTACAGAAATCAAGTAAGAGAAATTAGAGCAACTTTCTTTTTTATTTTTACATAAAATAATTTTTGATCAAGAGGATACAAGAAGAATACTAAGAGAGCACCTAACATTCACTTTTCATGTTATAGAGGTAACAAAAAAGAATTTTCTTCCCAAAAGGGCTCTTCACTTTTGTAAGAGACATCTTCTTCTTTTTTCATAAAATAAAAAGATAATTTTTTGCTCAAAGCTTTTTAAAAGCATAGAGAACAAGGACGTGATAAAAATATACTCAATTTTCAATTGGAGCATACCACCATTTTAGTAAGCAGTACTTTTCAAGCATTTCGATGCCTAAAACCGACCAAAATAGTGTAATTTGAAAATCTACTAATTCTTTAAAATTGGAGGAGACTGAATCCTTAATCTTTACTATATGGTTATCTAACATTTTCAAGTTGCATAAGGAAAATAAATAAATAAATTGGCCCTTATTTATCTCACCTAGTTTTTATACAATAATATACATCTAAAAGCATAAGAATACTAGGAAAGCACCTAGTGTTCGTGGAAGTGTTGCTTGTTGAGGTAACCATTGCACTTTCTCTTTGTGTTTTGTTAGGTTGGATATTAGCTTTTTGATTTATGGTAGCTTAGTTTTTAATATCTAGGAGTTTTAAGCTTTAGTCTCATTTTTAAGTTTTCCTTTTCGTTTAGGCTTAATCTTGTTGACATTGTTTTGATTAGGAGGTATTAGAAACTTCTTTTTTTTTTTTTTGTAGCCTTAGGAAGGCTTGGGAAGCATTTGGACCAAATGAGGTTCTACTTGAACTTCATTGGCCGAACACTCACCTCTAGACGTTAAAGGGAAGGCCTTTTTGGCCGAGCACCCTATGACCTTCGTTTCTAAGTCTTAGGTTTGTTTTATTTAGACTTATGACTAATAGTAGGTTTTTCACATATTTGGATAACCCATATTGTTTGGAAGAATACTCGGAGAACTTGTTCAACCTAAATGAGTTTTAACTCACATAATATCTGCCATTTATTTTTTCGCATTGTATGTCTATTTTTTGTACCAAAACATGTATATTTACAACTCTCACTATGTTGCACTATGAACTCTATCATTTGTGAAAAATGTGCTATTTAACAAGATAATGACATCGAGATTTGTAAAAGTATGCATGTAAAATACGAACAAAATTAATTGCATCGTATGACACTGTACACTAATGCGTGCGGGATAACGGCCACAAACTTATTATACATGTTAATTTATGGTCAAATGCATGTGATGTTATATGCCTTGGATCCAATGGTTGTTTTGTGACCAGTGGGCCATTCAAGGTCGAACTTGGTCGAGCTGTTGGTGTTATAGACAGTAACGTACAATAGTCGGGGCATCGGCATTGTATTACAGGTACCTCGAGACAGTACCAACCCTGTTGAAAATTGATAATATCTTGAGTAGACTATACTTTTGAACTATCACTATTTCGGTGTTTCTCATGCTTACTCATACTATAAGCATGAGAAACAATATTATTACTATTTGGACAACCATTCCCTTGTTTGGACATGACAATATATATATATATATATATATATATAATTACTATTTTCTTTCTTTCCATATTTCCCAATAAAAACATTTAAACCTATAAAATGGATTTTTGTTTAAGAATATCTTTAATATTATTTGATTATCTGGTTTAATGCTATCAACTTTTGTAAGCCTCATTTGAAGAATAGAATGTTGGAGGATTAAGATTTTAAAAGAATCAAAGGTTAAGTACGTTTTTAGTACCTTGGTTTGGACATTTTTTATTTTTTTTTCTAGGTTTTCAAAATAGTCAAATCTAGTACCTCACATATGGAAAAATATAAAATCAATACCTTGTTAATTTTCGTCAGTCCTAATTAAAGAAATTCTACATCATCACCATGTAAATGAGTTATAAGGCCGATGTCACTGGTTCCACATTGGCACATATAACTGACCACATCATCTAACTAGATTCCTCCTAAACCCTGACCACATCATCTAAACCCAAATTGAGCTTGAGTTTGAAGAAGAAGGAGGAATCTAGTTAGATGATATGGCTAGTTACATATGCTAACATGGAATGGTGGAAAGATATCAGCCTTATAACTTATTTACGTGGTGATGCCATAGAATTTTGTTAATTGGGATTGACAAAAACTAACAAGTATTGATTTTGTATTTTCCTCATATTTGATTGTTTTAAAAACTTAGGGGGGAGAAAAATAAAAAAGTGCAAACCAAGATACTTTAAAAAGAGAAGTGCTAGAAATCTAAACAAATAAATCCATAAAAATTTTCAAACTGATGTGGAATGGTTTTTAAATTAAAAAAATACAATTCTCTCTCCCTTGTCTATCACTAACGATCTACCATGTCAATTTGAAAATTTTTCTGAATTCATTTATTTGGCTCTCTAATACTTCTTAAAAAAAATGCTTATCCCAAGAATCAAATATATTAATGCCTTTTTAATTACTTATTTACAAGAATATATTCAAAGCCTAGTCCAAGACAAATCAAGACGATTTAAGCCCAACTTGTAGGGGCATCGACTCAAAATGGGGCTTTGGACCTTCTTCGTGCTGTTGGGCCGCTATCTTGTTCTTGTTTTCTATTTATTGGTTTTTCTCTAAAAATAACACTAAATAGTAAATGCTACATGTATCTCGTTGGGGTGACTCTGGAGTTGATGGACACTATCCGAATATGATTTGTCCATTTCATTTGAAATGGAGAGGATTCAAGGAGAGTAAAATGATCATTTTATTTTTTTTTATTTGCCTTCCTAAAATAACTAACAAATTATTTCCATTTCAAATGAAATGGAAATGATCATTCTTGACACTATTACATAAGTCTAGTGAAATAAAAATAGGATCTAGAGGGATGACGATAGGATGAAAGTTACTATTTTCTCTTATATCTGATATGTCACAGGTGAAATTGAGGTCTTTACAACTGCAACTAATTCAGTGGACTCTTATGAAACCTTCATGGGAAAAGGTTTTGAATGATTTGAACACCAGCTTAGATGTTCTTCCAAACATCTCTTATGTTTTCTTTGTCTGTTTTTTCTTTCTTAGTTCGTGTTTTCAAAACAAAATCTTTAACAAACTGCTTTCACTTTAACGTCATTCAGATGTAAAATTTAGTTTGTTCAATTAAAGTTTGGCCAGGGGCTGAAACCTTAGCCTGAGACATATATGATTGAGACCCATTGAGATTAATGATAAAAACCAGCAAATGCATGGTGCTATCACAACAACTTCCAGACAAAATCGCCCACCGGCTAAAATTTTCCTACCCTGTTTCAAAATTTCTGTTGGAAATCAACATATTCAGTGTCAAACTGCCCCTAGTTTTGCATATACTGATGACTCTTATGTTTCCCAAAAAAAAAAATACATAAATGATAAAGTAAAGGCTAGTTGTCATTTTTAAAAAGAGGGGTGGGGGGTTTGGAGAGAAAGAGAGACCAACACGTGATGGAAATTACAAGAGGAGAAATAGAATCATCCAATCACGGAAAGTGTTTCTTAGAAAAATGAAAGAAACAAAACTTCGTTCACAAGTGAGAACTTGATTGACCAAAGCAATATAAAAGTATAATAAAGCACACAGAATCACATGGTACTAGGGACTCGAACTTTGAACTTTGACTTATTTACAGCAATTTTCAAAGCACCCAAATAGGGATTCAAATCTTCAGCAATTTTGCTGTTTAAATTGTTAACGATTCGAACAAAAAATGTGAAAAAGCTTATATAATAAGGTTCATATGTCCCAACAAGTGGATTCGCTGCCTAAAACTTATTGGGGTAGGTAGGCTCATAAAGACCGTTTCGCATTTTCTTGAATTGCTAGTAATTCAGACAACAAAATTGTTGGGGATCTCTATCCCCCAAATTTTTTAAACTTTTAATAAGGACATGGTTAATTAGTAACTACCTTCTCTTCAAATCTAACTACCTTCCAATTACAATATTGGTAAATAGTTCCTGTCCGACCCTATATATACCCTACCTTGAGTGGTGTTTTGCAATCAGAACATCAGAAATAGATAGAAAGATATGGAGATCCCTGTGATAGATTTTAACGAGCTGAATGGTGAGAAGAGGAGCAAAACAATGGCGCTTCTTCATCAAGCCTGTGAAAAATGGGGCTTCTTTCAAGTAAACAGGATCTCTTCTTTTATATATTTGTATAGATTAAATTGAATATCTCATTTACTATTCATATTTCATACTAATGAAAAACATCTCTTCTGCAGGTTGAGAACCATGGAGTTGACAAAAAGTTGATGGAGAAAGTGAAGCACTTAATAAACACACACTATGAGGAAAACTTGAAGGAAAGCTTCTATAACTCTGAGATAGCCAAAAGCTTAGAAAAAGGAAATAACTCTGATATAGACTGGGAAAGCAGCTTCTTCATTTGGCATCAACCAACATCTAACATCAACAAAATTGGAAACCTCTCGGAGGATCTCCGGTGAGTCAATAGGATGTCAAAGTTATAATATGACTTGAACAATGTAGCATTTTTAATTACATGCATGTATATATAAGTATACTAACTAATATTACGCATAATTCAGCAAAACAATGGATGAATACATAGCTCAACTGATTAAGATGGCAGAGAAGCTTTCTGAGCTCATGTGTGAGAATCTTGGTTTGGAGAAGGGTTACATAATGGAAGCATTCTCGGGGAGCAAAGGTCCTTCTGTGGGGACAAAAGTGGCGAAGTACCCTCAATGTCCTGATCCAGGACGTGTTAGAGGACTTCGAGAGCACACTGATGCTGGTGGAATTATACTCTTACTCCAAGATGACCAAGTTCCAGGTCTTGAATTCTTCAAAGATGGAGAATGGGTAGAGATTCCACCATCCAAGAATAACACCATCTTTGTGAACACAGGAGACCAAGTGGAAGTACTGAGTAATGGAAGGTATAGAAGTACCTTGCACCGAGTCATGGCTGACAAGAGTGGGAGCAGGCTCTCTATTGCTACCTTCTACAATCCTGCTGGTGATGCCATTATCTCTCCAGCTTCAAAACTCTTATATCCCAATCACTTCCGTTTTCAAGATTACCTGAATCTTTATGCCACCACAAAGTTTTCAGACAAGGGTCCCAGAATGGAGTCCATGAAGAACATGGCTAGCGGTCACCATGGTGTCACTGCCTAGAATATACATGCATCACTCAATCATGGGCCTCTGTCACTTTCTGTTATTGCTATGTTTTCTTCATGTTTTGTATTTGGTCCAGCAATCGCAAATGTTATGCTTTTCAATTATCAGTAGAGGGAAGATATGATGCTTTTATCCCTTTACTCCACCCCGTTTCTTTCCTTGTTAATTTTGAACATCAACATTAACGTTGCCCTGGTAAAGCAGCTTTTTAACCCTCCTAATGGAAAATTCCATCCTTAAACAATGGAAGCAGTGGATGAGTGAAGCAGAGGCCCACAAATGGTCCTGGCTAATTCAAATTTTTATTTTATTTTATTTTATTTTTTTATGTTTAGAAGAAAGATCTAATAAGTATGCAGCTTTCTATAATAATAGTAATAAGTAATCAGTGTTTATGGAGTTAGAGAATGACTGCAGCTCACAGCAACAAACAAGAATACAGAGATTTTCATAAAATAGCTACAAGTTAGCCAATTTAGATAATATAGATTTGGTAACAAGAGTACTGGTTTTCTCAACAGCTTCAATCAATAAGAGCTTATGAGACTTCAACAATGGAGAACATTTGGTGACAAAACACAACAGAAAGTTTCCAAATTTTAAAGATTTGGAAAAATTTACAGCCAATTGCTGAGCCCGGTAAACAATATGGTCAATGGAATCTTGAGTTAAATGAACATTATGATTTAAGATGATTTGGAAAAGGTTAAACAATGATTCTGTCCACACCAACTCATTAGATAGCAAATGTTGATGGCAGGGAAGACAGATAATCCTCCTCTCATCTTTTTCTCCACAGATTAGCTTTTGGCAAAAAGCGGAAACATGAGCTGGGTGCAAACATTCCTTAATGATCCTCGTGATCACATCACAGATGGGGTTGTTGATGCCTTCTCTCCGGAAAATCAACGGAAACAAGAGTGCATACACGGCTGCTTTCTGATGAAGCTTGCAATACTCCGTTATTGCAGCCACAAGAACACGAGAAGCTGGTTCTTCGAGGAACAAAAACTTGGGAAGGATGACTGAGCATAGAACTTGGCATGGCCAACTAAGCTCTTCTTCGCTTCCATTCGCAAGATGCGAAATTAAAACTGAAGCAGTCTCATCATCCGCCAGCCAAGGTTCTATGAGACCCAAAACCACAAAAGAATCTCTGCCCTTGTCCAAGCAAAGTTGGTGAATTTCAGTAGCTAAATCCACGGCTTTTGAAGAAGGTTCAAAAGCCATAATCCTAGCTTTCAAACAAGTAGTCTTTTCCTGAACTTCAGGTTCAAGAGGAACATTTGTGGCTGATCAATCTCCATTTCCTCCACAACTTCATTCAACTCTTCTCCTCCATTCTGTCCGTCTTGCTTGGGGAAATCTACACTATCATCATCATTACCAAGAAATGTTGTTGAATCCAATTCATCAAGAGAAATAGGAAGCCAAGGGAGAAGAATATCATTGGCACCCGCAGCCTCCTTAAACCAACCCGGTACTGATTCAAACTCTTCATCCACGCCCTCTTCCCCAGAATCCAAACCCAAGCAAGAAATCCATTCGTAATTCGACTCAGACAATGCATCGAGCAGATTGCGCGCAGCTCTCTTGACCCAAAAATCAAGCCCCTGACTCCCACTCAAAACATTCCGGGCCAGCCTCGACAAGTCCCGCGCGCAAAACCTCTGGCGCTCATAAACCAGAAAAGAGAGAACCCGAGCCTGAATTGTACTTGGTAAAGTCTCTATAAACATGACCCTGTTGATCAAAATTCGTAACAAGTAAAATAAACCAAAAAATACACCCCCCAAAAAAAAAAAAAAAAAAATCAATCAATCAAAACGGAGATAGAGGGTAATCGGGTTGTGTTGATTTTGTCTACCGCTTTGTGCTAGGAGTCGAGGAAGGAGTAGAAGATGACGAGCAGTCGATGACAACGGCGTCAGAGGGTTTTGTGAGCAGCGAAAGGAAAGCGCTCGTGGTAATTGGGGTTGTAGACGATGAGGCATTGAACGCTTGGTGTAACCATTGAGATGCTTCGGTCTCTGGTGCCGGGGATTTCAGGAAGATCTCGAAGAGTGCCACCCATGACTCCATTTTCGCTCTCTTCCTCTCTGGCGTGAGGCTGAAGGAGATGGGTCTTAGGGAAGAGAAAAAGCGGGAAAGTTTTTTACCAAAAGAAACTGTTCAGACTTGAGAGAAAAAGGATTTGGCTGGCGTCCAAGATTGCAGTTTTGGGTCAAACGACGTCGTGGTGATTGGGCTTGCATATTTTGTATCATGAAACATTTTGTCACGAGTTCGAATTACAGAAAAAAAGGGCCTATAAGGTAGAGTGAATCTTTGTAAACGTTAGATGCGAAATGTGACGATATATTATGATTTGAAGTGTCTTACAAGCCGAATTCTTTTCCAACGATTCGATCAGCAACTTTTTGTTTGGCGTCTCACCAGCTCTTCCCATGCCTCCGCTTTCTACCGCGAGCTCAACAACCCCCATTCTCTCAAATTCAATGACATGACATGATTCTCTCATTTGATTCAAAGTCTTCAATGTAGTAATTTTTCTCTTTATCTTATGATTTTTTCTATTTCTTGAGCATGATTAGTAGCATGGAATTTTGATTACACAACCAAATAGGAAATTACCACGATTGTCTAAATCAATCACCATTACACGCTCTGATTGGATTATAATTCCAACAGTTTTTTTTTTTTTTTTCAAATTGTTAATAATTTAGATGAAAAAAAAAATACAAATTATAAGCCTTTATATACAAGAGAGCAAAGTATTCGGTACTTATTCAATTATAAGTGATTAAGTATCCTATAGAGAGAGTCTTACATTCAATTATCTAAATTATTAGCAATTAATACAACAAAATTATTAATAATCTCCGTCCATCATAAATATTACCAAATTATAATCAACCATAAAAAAGTCATAATTTTAAAACATGGTGGTGATCAAAATCACTATTTTCACTCCACACGTTGGGACTTGGGATTTGATATTCCAAGCACCAATGAAATTCAGGGAACGTGGTGACTTTATCGCCTTGTCACGTGGATCGGTGGATGTCTGATAAATCGCTCCGTTTTGGTAAAAAGAACGCATTTTCACTTTGCAAGCAACATTTGGGCTAAGTTTTTGACGTTTTTTTTCCTTTACGCTTAAGTTTTTGGATAAGTAAACAAAAACCGTTACTAGAGAGAGGGGCTCCCTTCTCTCTAGAAATCATTTATTTCCTTTCTTTACGCAATAAAATTAGTAAAAAGTTTTGAGGAGGAAAGATCTAAATTGAGATTTAGATTTTTCCTCATCTCCCCTTTATAACAATAGTGTTCGGTGTTTTCTTTAGTCTGTTTTGGATAGGTGTTTGTTTCATAATTAAGTTGTATTTCTAGATCTTGCTCCAAATCTAGTTTTCTCTTTCTTAGATATGTTTTTTTTCATCAGCCTTGGTACGTCTTCCTGGAGATCTTTTCGATGTTGAGCTCCTCCACTACTGCTTGTGAAGTTTTTTTAATTTTTTAAGTTTTGTTTTTTTGTTGTTGTGTTTGGACTACTCATATTCTAGATCTTAGATGTTTGATGCAGATTTGGTATGTGAGTTAACTTTAGTTGTTTTTCTTGTAATAAGGCATCCTGGCCTTTTGGGTTGTGGATGGTTTAATCCCCTACCCTTAAGTGGTGGGGGTTCGTTAAGGATTACACCTATGTATTGTTGGTATCTGCTTGTTGCAGATCTGTTCTAATATTAAAAGTCACACATAGGTTAGTCGATTGATGAAGTCGCAATTTTAACTATGTTTTTGTCTTAGTTATGGTTAAGATTTGTCAGAATTTTATTGCTTTGCGTTGTATAAGTTTCATACTTTTGACTTTTACCTTAATGACATCCGTATCATTTTTTTTTTTTAAAAAAAAAACACATTTGGGCAAAGTTTCCTTTTTAAATTGGAAATATAAAGTAAATATCATGCCTTTTATTTTCTTTAGTAAATCCATATTAAATATAAATTAGTTAATTAGTTAATTAATGTAAAAATTTTATTCTTTTAATTAAACATTAATTAGTCACCAGGGTTTGAACTTTATTTTTTTCCTCCCTAGGTTTGGAAAGTGACAAATTGGTCCTTATGATTTTGAAAAGTGACAAAGTTAGTCATTCGATTTGATTAGTTGACACATTGACATATAGACTAATTAGAAGTTAATTTAATTTTTAAAATTAAAAATATATATATTTTTCAAAAAGAAAGAAAAAATATATAATTAAAATATATATAATAGATTTTCTTTTTTTTCTTTTTTTTTTTGAAAAGATATTTTTAAATTTTTTAAAATAAAAATAATAATTAATTGTGTCAACTAATGAAAAAATAAAGTTCAAATAACTTTAAATTAAAATACAAAACCAGCCGATAAGGCGGAGGCGAAAGCAACAACATATACTTGCTGACACAAACTTAATTACTTTTTGTAAGAAAAAACAGTTCACCAAGCATTTTTGCATGCTGAAAAGTCAAAAAGACAACTTTTTTTGTTTGTCTCGTTTACCTTACCTTACGGGGAGCGCCGCCAACCACTTTCCCTTGCATACTAACTAACCCACCAGATCTTCATCTTTCACTGTGAGCCATGGGAGTGAGCAACAAAGTGACAGCAATCCTCAACTTCGTGGCCTTCCTGGCCGCCATACCCATAATCGCCTCCGGCATATGGCTAGCCAACAAGGCCGACAACGAGTGCACCCGCTACTTCCGCTGGCCCGTCGTCATCCTCGGCGTGCTCATCCTCCTCGTTGCCCTCGCCGGCTTCGTCGGCGCCTACTGGAACCGCCAGGGCCTTCTGGCATTCTACCTCTGTTGCATGGCCATCCTCATCGGCCTACTCCTCATCCTCCTCGTCTTCGCCTTCATCGTCACGCGCCCCAACGGCGCCTATTCCGTCCCCGGCCGAGCCTACAACGAGTACCGCCTCGACGGCTTCTCAGAGTGGCTCAGAGACCACGTCACCAACTCCGCTAACTGGGACAAGATTAGGACCTGTTTGGCTGAGTCTGACGTTTGCTCTAAGCTTACCCAGAATTACATCTCCGCCGATCAGTTCTTGGCGGCTCATATCTCTCCTCTTCAGGCAAGTCGTGTTCTCGTTCTCTCTTTCTCTTTCTTTCAATTGTACTCTACCTGTTTCAGTTTGGGTGCTTCCATCGCCGTAATTTCATTTAATTGTCGATTTTACATAGAAAGAAAGATACCCTTTCTCTTTAATTTTGTTTCTACGCTGAGAATTTTAAAGAAAATCCATCAAAGAATCTCGAAGAAGTAGAATTTTGGTGTTCATCCAAACTGGGTCTTTTAGTTTTTCACTTCACTAATAATGCCGCGTTGTGGCGCGTTGCCGGTGACTGCCGCAACGACTTTTTCAGTCCCATGACATTCGTGTCTGTTCCATATGACAGTCTCTCACCAGATCGTACCTTCACTTCTGGCCTGCCAAACTACGGGTGACAATTAATGTTCTTAGTCAAGTTGTCGTGTGTTGGTGCTGAGCTCGTGTTAGATTTTCAATATCGTTATTGCTCTAAATGTTATGAGATAACGATAACGACTTGAGGATAATATATAGATCAATTATAATTTTACTCACTTAGTTTTAATTAAATTGATTATATTTTTTCACTTTAATTTATCAGTTTTGTATTAAATTCGAGTCAGATTCACGTTCCGAAACTCTAATCTTATATAAAGGGTACGATAGGACCCACTAATTTTCTAAGGGATCAACGCTGTCCACAGAGCTAGATTAGTTTTTAATTTTCATAGCGTAAATCAGCATGCTTGATAATGCAGTAGAAGAAATTAGACGCATCTTATGCTGTGTGGGGTTTTCCCTGCACTGTAATGGAAGCCATTAGAGTTTGTGCCAATAGACTGGGGATGATAATCATGAGGAATCATGGAATATAGAACAGATTAAAGTAATAATCAACCTAGAATAATTGAGGCCAAGATTCTTTTGTCTTTGTTGCAGAAGATAAAAAAGTAGAGTTGTTATGGTTGCCAGCTTTCGCTTAGTTATAAAGTTACATAGTTTGGTGGGGTGTCGTTTTATGCCCTTTTGTTGTTTCTTTAATGTTATCACTATCGTAAGTAAATTATATTCTTCTTGAACTGAAGTTTTTGGTTCTGCTGTGTTACAGTCAGGATGCTGCAAACCTCCAACAGCTTGTGGGTATGGTTATGTGAACCCAACATTGTGGGTAAACCCAGAGATCTCCATATCATTTTCTCAATCCATGATTATAATACAAGAAACAGTAAGCTCGGTAGTGTAAACATGTTTTGTGTAGGGTGTTTCGAAAGTGTTTAGTATTTCAAGTTCTTGAATGACTATTGATTGTAATACAAGAAACAAGAACCCCTTTGTGTTTAATCGAAGGATATTACAAATACTATATTGTCCACAAAGTAAAAGAGAGAGGGAGAGAGAGAGTGGGTGATGTGAATAATAATCAAGCATTTTTAGCAGCTCACATGCTTTAAATATTGATGTCATTTTAATAAATTCAACCTAGTCTATTAAATTGACGTATGTTCTTAAAACATGTGATTCTCACATATATTTTTAATAAATTTGCATGTATTTTTAAAAGTGCATATATAAATCATATGCTTGAAGAACATATATCCATTTAATAGATCCAACACAGTTTAGAAAAAGACACCCATAAGCTAATTTAGACTGTAGAGGAAACTACAAAAAGTGGAATCATCACCAATAAATTACATGCACAATACACAATGCGCTCGGTACAAAACTTACAGTATGAACCATTGCTTCCAGAATAAGGCCACTAATTAGAAGTAAAGAACCACAAATCCTCAAATATGTTCACCTCTCTTAAGCCGTAGATAATTTTCTAGAGTATACAATGTACATAGGATCTGAGCGTCCAGGGTTGGGAGATATATCTACAGCCTGCAGGATGAAGTAAATCAGTAAGTCTCCAGCAGTGGCTTATACTCAATTTTGGGGGAATAGTATAGGGTACATGAGCATTTGCAAGAGCACGCGCACATATATATATATATATATATATATATTTATGAAATACTAGGTTCATGACACCACCAATATTGAAATATTGCATAGTATTGACATTATGGGCACAAGATCTTTAAGTTTCCATCAAGTATTGTTAAATGCAAATTTAAGAAACCTCTGGTGTCTGTACTACATGGAAAAAAATTGTTTAAAGACGTATATGGCTTTGGTTGCTCAGTGAAATGGCATCCAGACCACTTCTGCAGGTAAGGAAAATTTTAAATATGGGGAAGAAATCAGGAAAAAGTATTATCTGAATCATCGTTACTGCCAAGTGACTAGATGCCCTCAAAATTAACTGATCAAGAGGGAAGCAACGTAGTGCAATTAAAAAGAATTATGGCAATTCTCCACTAGCTACTTGCTTTAAAGAAAAAGAGAATTCTGAGGTCAATTACCTGGGGAGGTTCAAATCCTCCAGCATAATGGAAATACGACCCGACAATCAAAGCATGATCAGCATCACCAGTTGATGTCCATATAGAAATGGCTTTAGTCCAAAAGCAACGGTTGGAAAAGCTGGTTTATATAAACAATATCACGAACTTAGAATTGCTGAAAAGATTGGAAAATAAAGATGGGAGTAAAATTGTAAAATTATTCTACACTATACTGTTTACAATTTCTATGAACTTCATAGAAACAATTATTTGTATCTGATCACAGCAATTTTAATTACTCTCGCTTGTAACCCAAAAGTGACAAAATTATCACCTCATTATGGCCAGTCCACCTGGCTTAAGAATCCGGCACATCTCCTTGAAAACATCTAAAGGCTTTGTTATATAATCAACACTGACCTGCAGAATTCAAGAATTTAGGAATCAGAGAATACCAGGAAAATATTTCTTTAACAGCATACACACTGAGGAATTATTTGGACATGTTTCTCAGCTGCATGAGTCTGTTTTGAGATTATACAAAAAGAAATGTGCATAATAAATTCCTTAGTAAATCAAATGAGTTCATATCCAAAAAGTTGTCATTTCAGGTCAATTACAGCCTTTCAGTTTGCTGATTGACAAATGGGGTGGGAGATTTCATCAATAAACTCACGTGAAGGATTTCCAGATGATAAGTTCTCTAAATTTTGCACATAAAGACATTACTTTATCTTTTTAATATCACATGGATGCCGCAAAATCATTACACAGTAAAATCATCGAAGTCTATACTTCTTGTAGAAGTGAAGTCTGCATTCTTAATTCTAAATATCCCCATGAGTTTGCAGATATAGTTAGGTCAAACACCTTTAAGGTCAAAACTAATTGAAGCCTAAGCTTTCACAAGAAGTTGGACGTAATTTTTTTTTTTTTTTTTTTAAAAAAAAAACCTCTGCTAACTGCAGAAATACTACAATCCCAAAGGAAATGTTCAAAAATGAAATGTTATATATGCTGTCTTGCACTTGCTACAGCAGAGGTTAAAGAGTGTGAGAGATAGGAAAATGTTGTACATACCACATTAGTAATAATGTCGAAGGAATTGTCTTCAAAAGGGAGTTTAGGGTTCAGATTTAAGTCTTGAACAACATACTCAGTCAGACCCTGCAGAGTAAATAATTTGAATTATTTATGGGTCTATCTCTTAAGTATGCAAGTTCATAATTACCATTTCCACAGAAGCAAATAAGTAAGACCTATCACTGTTAGCCCATAAATACATGTGCATGCTTAGTTTTGTATCTTACCCATAAATACATCCTTCTACAGACCATGACTATCATATGGGCACCTGAATTCCATACAGGGAATTACTATACAGGAATTAGCTTCAGTTTTGACAAATCTCACCTACTAATTAGATTCAAGTAATAGGACCCCTAAATTTTGGGTAAATATGTCTATCCAACTGCAGCCATCAAAGTCTGTCTTTACGGGCACAAAGTTCCAATTTTGGAATTTCTAATTATAGGCCTGTCATTAAAAAATGTCTACACCAATGGTTACCAAAATGATATAACAAATAAAAGCATGATCTCACCGGATTCCGCTTCAGCTCTTCTTCATTCAAACCTAATCCAACTACCCGATCTTGCTTGTATCCTGGTGGAAAATGGCTGACCTAAATACAAGGTTGATAATGAGTTATGATAGCATACATATACAACAGAGAAAAAGGCATACTAAAAATTAAGAAATTTCTTACCCAACTGCTACACATATCCAAGATGCTTATTCCTGGAGTGTTGCTAGGAGGAAAAACCCCTGAGTAATACTTGGTCAGTGCAGCAATGGCAGGATCATCAATGTGTGTCACAAAGCGTGGGCTTTCATAGAACAATGTATCTGGTGACCTACAAGAGATTAAAAGCGATTATGAAATATGAGTTTTTATAGATGATCAAATAAATGAAGCCACCTCAGGATTTAAACAAACAACACCCAAAAACATAAAGCAAATCAAAAACCACGAGATTAAAAGGAATGAAAAACAGACATCGATGTGAACAAAGAAATTTAGGATAGTCTTTACTCATCAAAGCGCTGGAAATCCTCCTCCTTGAAGGGGAATTGCTCTGGCCATTCGGCATTCTTCAATATCTTCGGGAGGAAGTAAAAAAACAGTGTGAAATGTCAATAAGAATGAAAAGTAACCAAAATTCAAGCAACAAGTGAAGCAATTCAGAATTTAGTGAACTATGGTTTGGCAAACACTGGATTGGCACTGCCTAAATTTTACTCGCAAAATAGGATCCAAATAGTGGAGACAACCATTATACAATTGGGTTGATTGAAACAGAGATCCATATATCTTCTGCTGAGTAGTATTAAGAACTAATTTTTACTTCACAATTTTTTATGTCGCGTGGAATTCTTGTCTGCATTAGTGTTTATCCTATTTATTCAGCAGAATCATAACTCTAAAAGGGAAGAAAGACCCCAATACAATAACAAAATAAATAAACAATGAGCCCAATGTATTAATGGTTTTCTCTACATGGGCATCTGTCAATTCTCAAAATAATCGAAAAAAAATACCACTCAGAAGCTAAACAAACACAATTAATCAAATTCCCAGAACCCCAACAAAAATGTGGGCCACTCTGAGAAAATTCACGTCTACGGGCTATCCTAGCATTTCACCAATATAGCAGCAACCAATCTTCAAAATTCAACATGCAGGAAAACCCAGAAACTAAACCAATATTTTTTTTAAAGAACAACTCATGAATGTAGCTTCAAGTAATTAAAGACCGGAAGAATCAGATTACCTCTTCAACAGCACCTTTTTGCCTAGCAGAGGCAACGAAAGAACTCCCTCCAATAGCACCAGCCATGCTCATTAACTGAGCCCAAAATGAAACCCCCAGACCCAATACCAGGCGGCGAGGGGCTCTCCCTCCGATTTTCCACTTCTTCACTGCTTTTGATAGACAAGGAATGGGACCGACAGCACAAGTTACCGAATACGAGGACGAGCAAGGATATACACTACCCAGAAGTGGCATCCTCCCATGGATTCCCCGTCCGAGGCGATTGGCCATCTTTGAATTCACTCTGGCATGTCAATTTGTTTGCGTACGTGCGGGTACACGGAAGAAATTTGTATGACCAGGTACTATACGATGAGTATCTTATCACAATGTCACACATATTTGGTGATATACATGCAGTTTACGTGGCTATGTTCAGCCTCAATCGTCGTATATGGACCATGGGCTCAGCCCATAAAAAAGAGACTATGGGCTTAGCCCATAGAAAAGAGATTATGGGCTCACCTGCTTTGAACAGGCGGACTCACGAGCCGCGTAGCTCTCTATAATTTGTGAGTAATTACTCGAATTCCAGTGTAATTCGAGCACTTTAAGTGTAGAGAATTTTGACCCAAATTTGCTTGTGTTAGCATTTAGTAGCTCTTGTTTTTTTATGAAAAATATGTTGCACTATAAGAAGAGAAAAATAATAATAATCTAAGGATCATGAATAGGGAATATCTCTATTCTCAGGAAACAACCTGTGAAGAAGACATCCCACCATGCAAGTTCATCACTCTCCTACCACTTAGTGATACAATCTCATCATAAAATAATAATAAGGGGCATTTATCTATCAAATTTGAACCACCATAAGCTTCCTTCAGGAAAACAGTACTTCTCGCACCTCTGTTAGTGATGTAAAACATTCCTTGACGCTTGATCAAGCAAAGCAATAATCGAGATGGTAACAGATACTCTGAATGAAATGTATCCAATTGTGCAGATGTCATCCGCTTCTCCATAGTCAAACTGAGGAACTCATGGAGGACTGCCACCACCCGTTTCCGAGCTTTTGGATCTTTAGCTTCAAATCTCCTTGCATTTAAGTATGGGAAGGAAATTCCATTTTCTGCCACTTCTCGAGTTCCTCAAGATAACTCATGTTTGGCCTAAAGCTAGCAGGAAAATCCATTCTAAACGCATACGGACCTTGATAGTTACCGTCTTTCGATATTCTAACCTTTCTTGGACCCACAGATGAGTGCATAAACCCTTGGCATGCTAGTCTTTCCTCGCGGGCAGTGACTGCCAGTGAAGAATCCCAATTTTCCAAATGAAGATAAGCCTTTCCATTGACATCCTTCACAGTAAAGAATTCTGGGTATTTCGGAATCAATGACTTCTTGAAGTCATTAGGCAAACCCAATTCAGACTCGATGAATTCAATTTTTTCGAGTGGTACACAACAGTCAACTGATAACATTAACAACTTCCTCAAATTCTTAACCAGGATAGGTTCCATCAATTTCCTAGTGTCAGCTTCTTCACTGGCAATCTTTTGCGCTTTGTCGGTGAGCCTAACAGAAGGGGGTGTTCCGTTACCACCATCAACGCGGAATATTGAAGGATACTTCTCGATGACAGCCATGAAGCTCCATTTCTGGACAAACCCAACTTGTTTTTCCAGGTCTCTGAGAAGGAGAGACCGGTGTTTCTGGGACTGGATGATGGACTTGAGTTGAAGGATTAGAGATGGCTTCTTCTGCAAGTCCATTACTCTATCAAGTTCATGGACTCTGTGATAGATTTTCTTCTTGGGTCTCCTACCTCCACTTGATTTGTGCTTCACTGGAACCCACATAGAACCAGTTCTTCGATCATAGATGCTCGTTTGTGGAGAAGAGAACATTTCAGAAACTTGTTTAAGTTCACGACATGGAACTTCGTACATTTTGAAAGAACCAAGAGGTATGTTTCTGGGACCAACCGTTGATAAGTTGTAGTGCACAGATTCAGATCCTCTGCAATACCCAATCCTTAAAATCCCCTTGATCCGTTGCTTCAGCATTTCTAAACCTAAAAACAAAACATTACGTTTCTTCAGCCATCCATTATATCATCAATACCAATAAATCTTGAAGCTCTGTCTATCTGCATGTGTATGAAAGCTGAAAACTTTTTACGTTCTAAGATTTAACTTTGCAACTGGAGGAAAAGAAAAACAAGACACAATGATTGAATTTTGCTGAGAAGGAAGTATCCAAAACAAATACAAATTGGGTGGGAAAAGTCCAAACGCTTAAAAACAATTAAAATGACAGAGGTATGGTTGAAGAGCATCGATGGAATATGTTTGAGTTTTGGAAAAAAGGTGTGTGCTTGGAGAGAGATGTGAACGACGCTTAATTGTTTTGACAAGCCTTTAAAGGAAATGAGAGTGGGGATTTCAAGTACCTGTTTCCCAAAACCGCCCATTCCTGAGTGGGATGAATCCGTTGTAACCAAAATGCTTTGTCTCTCCTCCGTGATACTCATCTGTGTAAAAGGCAATGGGTGGAAAGTATCATTTTACTTTGTGAAGATGAAAAGAGATTCAAGGGAATACACACACTGGTAAAGTTTACAGTTCTGAACAACACACCCTAGGACAGGTCGAGTTTCTTATATTGGAAACCTCCTTCCTCCAACTCAAAAAATGAAATCTAAAAACATAAGTTTCAAATTTACAAATGATGACAACCACAAGAAAGTTC
The DNA here is from genome assembly GCA_013348765.1 of Carpinus viminea. Classification (NCBI taxonomy): domain Eukaryota; kingdom Viridiplantae; phylum Streptophyta; class Magnoliopsida; order Fagales; family Betulaceae; genus Carpinus; species Carpinus viminea. The sequence continues at coordinate 14,737,170 of CP054667.1, forward strand.
CCACTATACCATGTTTTTCATGCATTTTGACTTCATAATTTACAAACGAAGCAGGGAACACACTTCGTAAATATCACTAAAAGTAAACAAAGCATCAAATGAAGAAGAAAATAAGGATATTGTCGACTAGCAACCATGTCAAATTCAATAGGACCTCAGGAAAAATGCCATCAAAACTAATCAAACGATCCATTCAGTAAACACCAATTCAAAGTAACCTACTTTTTAACTTAAATCAGAACCCGATTCAACTAATTATCACCCCCAAAAAAAATCCTTTTATATTATCATCTACGGTTCTTCTGGGTATCCAAATCCACTGTTAAAACCCAAAGAGAAGGGTACTATACTTTGCGAATATATTTCATTCTCACATGACTTCGCTTCATAAAAACCCACGTTTTTGCTTCAAGAAGTAAAATTAAACACCCCATAACTCGAAAAACGAACAGTTAACATAAAATAAACGAAAATATATGGGAAACATGGGCAACAGAATCACACAAACTGAAAACAAAAACATTAAAATCATCGAAAAATTGCTAGTGAAATCTAAAACTGACAGCAAAACAAAGGTGGTGTTGATTCCTGCTTACCTTTCACGCAGGTAATGAACGTAGAAAAGCCGCCGGAGCGAGCCAACCACGGAACGGAGAGAGAGGAAGGGGAGGGAAATAAAGGTTTTAATTGCTGATGAGAAGAAGAGAAGCAACGAAGCGGCGTCGTCTAACAATCTCGCTTCATTGACCGTGGATTAAATATTGGACATGATGATTCAATAGAATCCGTTGGATGAAGCCAGGTTGTCACGCTTTCGTGGACGTACGAAGCACCAATACATTTTCTAGTCTTTCCAAATTACAGTTGTACCCCACTCTGGAAATCGAACGGTCTACATGCCTTCTCATTACTGACAAAGGTTATCGACGGTGGATATAATTTGGAGAGCCAAGTTTAAATGGTGGCATTTTGAAGTCTTTCAAGCAAAAATAGAACCAGGAGTCATGACTCCTTTGTTTTTTTCTTTTTTCTTTTTTGTGTTCTTATCTTAAAAATAAATTACTATTATAGAAGAAAATAAAAGAAAAAAAAAAGGCAAAAAAAAAAAACTTTGGGGTATGAATAATAAGAGGAGGGCCAAGGAAAACTCATAGAAATTTTCCAAAACTAACAAAAGATTTGTTTCATGATATTTTGTTACCTTTTGAAAAATTACCACTTATCTTAAATTTATGAATCTATCTTAAAAATAATGAATTTAGTTATTTAATCATCATTTTAAGAACTCGGTATAACGAAATACTCTTCATTGGGCCCTTAATCGTTTGATTGCGTAATTAGTCAGGATAATATACTATTTATTCTAGCAAATAAATATAACGAGTAATGTTGCATACACTATTTTACTGGAGAGATATAACAGTTTCCCCACATTTCACATTATACTCTCTCATGTCATCTCAATTTTATTAAACTAAGGCAAGATTTCATTTATATCTCATTGACTTGATGTGATAATATTTATTAACTTTTGTTAAAAAAAAAAAGGAATTTTATAATATTAATGTAATAATTTCACTCACATCATACCGAACGGATGTGACCTATAAACCATATGGCCCTATCAGCCAAGGTCTTATGTACCATTACTCCTGCAATAAGCTTGATTGTTTTCAAATTGAAAAGAAACTCCAATTAAACAAATAATGAATCTTCGGTAAAACATCTATTCGTTTCCCTATGTGACATTCCTGAAACATAACAAAACAACGGAGTACAACCTTTTTGATCGATAGAAATAGCACAAGTCAACACTACTTTCACTTTTATATTATGTCAAAACACTTAAAAACAAAAACACAAAAAAACAAAAAAAAGCCTAATAAGACCGATTGAGTTCTGTTTTCATTCTGGCAGTAGGGCTCCTGCAAGTTTCTATGTATTCAAGACATATCATTTACATTACAAAGCTTAGAATGCCAGCAACTAAATATAGTGGAAGTCAAACCATCATCAGCCGTCTGTATAACAACATTAACTAACAACAAACTCTCAGATAATGTAATCTGACCACTCAGATATAAACGAAGTATGATCCATAGACTCGCCAGGCACATCTTCATGCTTCGAAGGCCGCTCCTTCCCTCCCACCAGCCTTGCCGGGTTCCCCACAGCTGTGGTCCGTGGCGGCACGTCAATCAGCACCACTGATCCCGCCCCAATCTTCGCACCCTCCCCAATCTTCACATTCCCCAAGATGGTCGCACCCGCTCCAATAGCACCCCGTCTCCAATCTTGGGGTGCCTATCCCCCCCAACCTTCCCAGTCCCACCGAGCGTGACATGGTGCAAGATCGACACGTTGTTCCCGATCACCGCTGTCTCGCCCACCACCACCCCCGTTGCGTGGTCAAACAGGATCCCCTTTCCGATCCTCGCTGCGGGTGGATGTCCACCGCAAACACGTCTGCTATTCGAGAGTGTAGTGCTAGGGCCAGTGGCCTCCGCGATTGCGTCCACAGCTTATGAGCCACTCGGTGTGCCTAACAAGCAATAATACATAAAAATACACAACTTATACAAGATTCCATGAGGCTCCCTTTCTATATAAATTAGAAAATAAAGGAAAATTGTACCATATTCCTGAGTTTTAGTCCTGTGACAGAGTTTTGATCACGTGACAAATAGGTCTTTCCATCAATTTTTTCATCCAGTTTTTAATAGTAAGAATACCAGTAGACATATTGTCCAAATAAGATTAATGAAATTGTGCCACGTATTAAAAAAATATCATGTGATACGTATATGTTTGTATACAAAAAACATAAAATAAAATAAAATAAAAAACCCAAAAATAAAAAAGAGAGGGGTTAAAGGGGGGGGAGGCTGGAGGGTTGGCTAAACCCCAACTTCTGGCTGGAGGTGGTTTACGTGAGCCACCTCACTGGTGAAGGGTTGCCACAAGAGCTACTCCTCTACTCGAGTGTGGCCACCCCCTTCTAGGGGTGTTTACATCTTATGTATCAAAATTTATGTGCTGAAGATGCAGAGTTGCCCTTGCATGTTCATATGGTATCATTTAGCCTGAAATGAGAACCTGAAACATGCATGGGAACCATGCATAATACAAGCGGTTGATCAAGGAATTCAAGTGCATAGTAGGAAACTTCAGTGGTTTCCTTAGAAAGTTATTGTGAATGGTCATACAACCATGTTCTTATGGTCAGATATCTTTTATGTGCTTCTTACTGTTAATGTATACAAAAGTTGGTTTTTTGTTCCCATTCACCTCTCAAAATATCATTAAGGTTTGGCTGAAGTTTCTATGTTGGCTGTTGACCTAAGACAAACCTCCTCTAGGTTTATCACTGATATCATCAAGGTTATAATCCAAACACAAACTAAGAACAGACTAGCAAAGCCAAAGAATACAAGCCTCCTAGTTTTTATGGGCCTTTCTTACTCGAGATTTCCATTCCTTTTGATTGCTGAAGGCTAACATTGTTGCTCATCTCTACAAGACTACAAGCTTGCAGCAATTGCTTCAACATTTTATAGAAACCTTAGGAAAGAGGATGATGATATTTTGTTCCAGATGTTGCAAAATGTGATTTATGATCACCCCTCAGGTTTGAATTCATTACTTTAGTCTTTGCCTTCATTATTTATTTATTTATTTATTAAAATAGAGAAAGATTTAAAGAATTTAATGTGGGTGTTTTTGGAAAGTGGTTAGTTAAACTGAAAAAAGTAAATTTTTTAACTAAATTTAGCTAAAGAACAGATAATTCGGTAGGAATGCTTCTACATGTGCCATTCATAAGATTTAAATATTTAATTATCGAAATTAAAAAAACTAATTCTGGACCAAAACTCAAAGAAGCAATGGGGACAATTTCCCTAAAACAAATAAAGCATTTTTTACTTAGGGAACAGAGCAGAGTGAGGTGAGGGATACCTGACAGGCTAGGAAGCCCTTGTAGTTGAGGAGGCAGTGGGAGAACGAGACGCAGGCGGGGTCGCGGATGCGGGCGGCGCGTAGATCGGCGACAGCGGCGGAGCATAGGGAGGGGTCGGAGGAGAAGGCGTTGAGGAAGAGATCGTAGAGGAGGGTAGAGAGCAGCGTGGAGGAGCAGAGCTTGTTCCCGAGGTGGAAGGACAGCGACCGCTCCAGCGACGAGTGCGAGATGATGGTGGAGTACAGGTAACTGGCCAGCGCCGGCTCGGACTCGGCGTCGCGCTTCGCCTCCATCTTTATCTGCGCCCACACCCACGCTTCCTCCTCGGTCCCATTCTCCGTCGGATTCTGGAGCTCGCCAGCTGGCATGTTATCGGAATGGCAAAGGCTTATTCGGACGGCGTAGGATTAATGCAAGATTGATGGGCCGGGCGTCACGGGCGTGTGTTGCGTTCGAGATTGCAGATTTATTTTTTGTTTAAGTTGCCTAATTAACCCCCGTTTTAGGAGCAATTTACGAGGTGTATACTGTAGAGATCGTCGGGACACTTGGCAGCTTCTCTCCGCCACGTGGACTTGCTTATCTTCCCAAAAAAAACAATTAAAAAAACACTAGTGGTGTTTTGTCTGTGTGGATCTGACTTCTGAAGATAAAAGAGAGATTCAAGATAAGAAGATGGAAAATTCAGGAAGGCAAAAAGGTTAAGTTTATAGAACAAGGAGAAGATGCTTGGTGTGTTTGGCAAAGGAGTGGATGGAGCTGGATTGGACCAAAAATCTCAAAAACATTTTCTCAAAATTAATCTTAATATTCTTATTTTTTGTATTACATTAATTATTTTTTATTATTATTTTACAAAATACATATATATTTTTTTTACTTTTTTATATAAAACATTCATACTTTTTTTCTTTTTTTCACTTCAATCAATTATACTACAATTTTAGTAATTTTCTCAGGTCTACTCCTTTGCCAAACATAGCCTAGATTGTATCATTGAAACACACAACTTCATAGCAGACAGCAGGGATGAAGCCAGATTGTCATGCTTGGTCACTATTAAATTTTAATCAAATTATAATTTTAAAAATCACTTATTTTTTGAGGAACATAAAAATAAAATAAAAAAATCAGGAAAATTACTGAAAAAAAGTATTGACAAAAGAAAAAGAGTATAGCGGCCTATTTTATTAAACTATGAATGCAAAAGTTCGGCTCACGTGAAATTTGGATGCTGATAAACCATATATATATATATATATATATGAATTTATATTTAAATACTTTGGGTAAGCACACCAAAATTTTAAAAATTCTTTAGTTTTTTTTATTTTTACAACTTACTTCTTGGGTCAATCGAAATTACAATAAAATATATGTTGTCAAATTTTTTTTAACTGTCATTAGTTTGGGTCAAAACACACCGTTTTACTTTATTAAAATATTAATTTTTTTAAATTTAAACCTAAAAATAAAAAATAAAATAAAATAAAAAGGTGGCCGAACCCAGTGGCTAAGGGATAGGGGTTAAAGGGGGACATTTGCTCCCATCAACTCTTAAAATTTCTCTTTACCTTCGTATAATCCAAGCCCCTTATCAATTATGAATGATGCCCTTTGCCCCCTAGCTAGGGGTGGGCAGAACCCGCCCAATCCGACTAACCAGAACCGGCTCGCCCCGATCCGGCTGGATTTTAGGCCTTTTTTCGCGGGTTCGGATTGAAAATCCTAAAACCCGTTCGGGTCTCGGATTTAATTAAAAAAAATGGTGCGGGTACCAGAACCGGCCCGCCCCGATCCAGGCACGTTTTAGGCCTTTTTTCGTGGGTTCGGATTGAAAATCCTAAAACCGGTTCGGGTCTCGGATTTAATAAAAAAAAAATGGGGCGGGTACCCGACCTGCCCCGAATATACTCGCATATCCCTTTACCTTAAAAAAAACCCTAGAACTTTCTAGTCTTCGAGCTACAGAGGCGCAGACCCTTAGACCTTGTCCTAATCCTGGCCGTCCGAGCTCTCTGTGTCAAAACCCTCGCCAGTGAGGACGTGCTCGCCTTGAGAGAGATTGGCGTCCTCGACTCAATCGAAATCTCCACGAACCCGACGGCATCCACACCGTTGATCGTTGACGGAGAGGCGCTCTGCCAACCGTTCGAAGACGACACCTTCGACTTTGAGTTCACCGGAACCTTCGGCCGACCCGAACTGCCGCTCGATCTCGCCAGATCACCGACGCTTAGACCGGGAGGCTTTCTCGTAGTCCATACCGCGACCAAAGATCATACAGCCTAGACTCTCTCCTCAAATTTTTCTCCAATTGCTTTAGATTGACCAGAAATACCTGACCAGACCCGAGCAACCCAACCAAAAAAACCTGATCCAAACTGCCTGATACCCACCGGTTTTTCATGTTTTCACTACTGCCATGGGTTGGAAAGTTCCATACCCGACATGTATGGGTCGGTTTGCCAAACGGGCCGAAACCCGCCCGAACCGACCTGTGCCTAGCCCTACCCCTAGCCCTCATGCCTGACCCAAACCCTCAAGTTTCATAATATATATATTTTTTTTCGGGGGGGGAACCATTAGCCATAGAAAGAGGTTGAAGCTTTTCACTTTTCAAAGGTTGAAGATGAACAATTTGATACGCACCGTTTCATTCAGAAGCAAGACAAAAAGAAAAAAATAATAATAATAAGATGGAACAACGGACAGCTTGCCAAGCATAGTGGCTTAGGAGATAAAAAAGCAGACAAAAAAATTATTTTTTAATATTTAATTATTTTTTAATATTTTTATTAATTTTTAAATAATTTTATTTTTTTATTTAAAAAATTCCCCCATTGTCCAATCTTCTGGCTCTGCCACTGGCCAAATCACCCAATTTTTCCTATAGGTGGTTCGGCCAAAAATTTAAGGGTTTGGCCCTAGGGGCTGGCTGAACCACCTCCAGGCAAAATGGGTGGTTCACCTACCCTTGTTATTTTTTTAAAAAAATTAATATTTTAATAAGGTAAAATGGTGCGTTTAACCCTAGTTAATGGCAGCTATCAAAAAATTGACGGCAAAGATTTTATTTTTATATTTACTGACTCAGGGAGCAAATTTTCAAGGAAAAAAAAAAACTTAATAAAGTTTTTAATTTTAGAGAGTTGATTTAGTGAGTTATTATACATTTTTCCATATATATATATATGTATATATATATATATATATATATATATATGAAGGAAGCTGAGCTAGCAAGCCCAATATATATATTTTTGACATGTTCACACAAGGGAAGGGGGAGGGAAAATTCGAACTTGTGATCTCCGCTTCATTAAGTGTGGTCTACAGCCGATTGAGCTTACCCATTAGAGACGCAAGTCCAATATATTTGAAAATTAAAGATGATATCATCTTCTATTATTATGTATAATAAGATTAGGAAAATGTTAGGGTTCTCCCTATAATGTTTTCCTGACATTCTTTCAGACTTAGGTAAAACATGATTTAAGAAAAAATAAAATTGTAGTGGCCTCCACCACTGGTCTTTTTAGACATTAGCATCAAATTTGAGGCATTAGTATTAAGTTTAGGATGATCAAATTCATTTTTTGTGATATCATCCCTAAAGAGTTAACCTTCCATCCTTAGGTTCTAGTTTTGAATCCAAAAATAAGTTTTAAAGCATTAGAACCTCAATATTAACTCATAAAAATTAATCTGTTAGCAAAAAAATGGTACTACAATTTTATTTTTTCTTAAATCATGTTCTACATAAGACTGGAAGAACGTCAATAGAACACTACGGGGAGAACCCATAGCAAACCCCATAAGATTATTGTGTTGGAGAGCGAGCACCATGGCTAATGACTCACTTTTTAGAATAATGTTTAGGACTGACAATTTTGACACGACCTGTGATTAATGTTGACCAACTTTAAATCCCAATGCCTAAATTAACCTCAAGCAAGGCATTAGAGTTCGAGTCCACCACATTGTCTATAAAACTCATGATTCAATGGTTAATCATATATATATAAGTCGAGTTTTTACGTAGAAATTGCTTAGAATTACGACATGTGTCCATATTTTTAAATATTTGAACCTTTTTTTTTTTTTTTGGGTCTTAACTCTACCTCCCAGACCACCCTAGTTGGGGTTGGGCGTGGCTTCACGGCCCCAAGGGCCAAACTTTTTTTTTTTTTTTTTGATCTAGCCCTTGGGGGTGGCTGGACCATCCCCAAGGGCCATGTGGTGGCTTCGGCCACCTCAGACGGTCGGTATGGGGTGACCGAAGCCACCCCAGGCCCAACAGGGGTGGTCCGGCACCCTTAAGGGCCAAACAATTATTATTATTAGTATTACTTTAATAGATCTGGCCCTTGGGGGTGGCCAAACAACCCCCAAGGGCCATGGGGTGGCTTCGGCTACCCCAAACCGGCCATCCCCAACCCCAACTGGGGTGACCAGCCACCCTTTATTTTTTTTAATTAATATATATTTTATTTTTTTAATATGAAATAAAAAATTTTTATTATTTTTTTGGTAGTGGGACATGTGTCCCATTTGTGACTTTAGGATTTCTAATAAGAAATTTTAGCCATTAACTAGATATTCTCCAATCCATAATAGACTGGAGAGGATCCTATTCTGTACCTATCAACTTCTCCCTCTATCTCCACTTAAATATGTCTTAGATTTCTCTTTCTCTCTCTCACACAATCTATTTCTTGTTTTTTTTTTCCCATAAAACAATATATATAAAAGCTAAGTTTTGATGTAAAGAATGCTTAGAATCACGAAATGTGTCCATATTTTTTTAAGGGGTTTGCTAAGAATTCTCCCCATAATGTTTTCATGGCGTTCTCCTAGTCTTACCTATAACATGATTTAAGAAAAAATAAAATTGTAGTACCATTTTTTTGCCAACAGATTAATTTTTATGAATTAATAATTAGGTTCTAATGATTTAAAACTTGTTTTTAGATTCAAAACCAAACCCTTTAGGGATGGTATCACTCAAAATGGATTTGATCATCCTAAATGTAGTGCTAATGCTTAAAAAAACGGTGATAGAGGCTACTATAATTTTATTTTTTCTTAAATCATATTTTATGTAAGACTGGGAGAACACTAGGAGAACCTCTAGCATTTTCCTTTTTTTAATATATGAACCGTTTATTATTATTATTATTATTTTGCTTAATTCTACCTCCCATGGCGTATCAACTTATCTATTTATAATGCTTATTCTTTCAACTGGATTTAAAACATTTTAAATTATTTTAGTCTAAACCATTTCTTTTTCTTTTTCTTTTTAACTCTACCTCCCATGACCTATCAACTTCTTCCTCTATAATACTTATCTTCCAATCAATCGGTATTTTTTTTTTGATTAATTTTCCAGATACCAATTGGTGGAATACTTCCCTAGTAAAAAATGTATTTAATGTTGAGAAGGCTCAAGTGATTTGCAGCATGGCTGTGTGTCCAAGAAACAAAAAAGACCATCTAGTTTGGGTAGGTACTAAGCAAGGTGTGTATATTGTACGCAGTGCATACCATATGGTGAAAGAAAATGGGATACGTGAAGGTGGAAGTTGCTCCAATGCTTAAGAGATGGCAGTTCTATGGAAAAGGGATATGGAAGATAAACTGTGCTAGGGTGGTTAAAACATTTATTTGGCAACATGTACTAATATTCTACCAACAAAAGAATTATTGTTTAAATGGCACATTACGGCGGATCCTTTATGCCCAATATGTGGATTGGCAACAAAAACTATTGGCCATATCTTATGGGCTTGTCCGTCGGCCAAGGATGTTTGGATGGAATGTAGCCCCAAAATCCATAAATGCATTAGTGATGAAATTGATTTTATTCATATCATGGAGAAGTTGATGGAGAGATTAGATTCCAACCAATTGCACCTTGCAGTTACAGTGGCACGACAATATATGGTTGATAAGGAATTCCACAGTTTTTAGCGATGATATGGTTGCCCCCCCAGACCTGGTACGACATGCAAAGGAACAAGTTGAGGCTGTTGATCATGCGGCAGTTCAAACAAGACTCACATTAGTGGTCTTTTGACCAATAGTTAGCTGGTCATCACCTCCAGTTAGGTATGTAAAGGTTAACTGGGATGCATCAATCAACAGGCAATAGAGCAAGATGGGAGTTGGAATTGCAATCCGTGATCACACAGGTTAGGTCTTGGTAATGGCATGTGCAACGAAGGATTTCATCAACGATCCAACTATGGCGAAAGCGGTTGAACTTGTGGTGGTTCTTGCAAAACAGTTGGGTCTTCGAAATGTGATCATGGGGGGGATGCATTAGAGGTAGTGTAGGCGATAAACAGGGAGGGCAACTACTAGCGGATTTGGGGGGGGTCGAGGGTGGGCATATGCCCACCCTCAACTCTTAAAAATCCCCTTTACCATGGTAAAAAAATTGTTTGTCCATAGTATGCCCTCTCTCAACCATGATTATGCCCTCTACCCTCACGCTTAAGCCATATTATGCCCTTTAATAAGTAAAAATTTGAAAAAAAAAAATCGAAAGTATCATTTTAGATTTTCAGTTTTAGTTGCAGAAGAAACAAGAGAAAGAAGATGATGAATAGTGCTTTGAAGCAAACGGTGCGTTTTGCTAAATCTACTGGTGTGTACTAGTGTGGGGCCCATGGAGACTTAAAGAAAAAAAGTAAGGCCTTGAGCCTTTACGCCAGCTTTCTTAAAAGGCTTTGAGCCTTTGTGCCAGCTTTGAGCCTAAAAAGGCTTTGAGCCTTTTCTCAAAGTCGCTGTGAGTTTTTAGTTAAAAAGTGGTTGCCACTACTTTTAACAATTAAAAAAAAAAACTATAAAAGCGTGAAGAAACCCTAAGAACAAAAATGAAGGATTTCTGTCACTTTTCAACTCTTTGTGCCTCAATTTTCTGCCGCAAACTTGCAACTAAAAAAAAATATATATTTTTTTATTTTTTTAGGCTTTTAATTTTTTTTATTTTTCAACTTCAATAAAATTAAACCTTAATTTTATTTTGTTTTTCAACTTTAAAGAAAAATTAAGGTATGTAAATATGTAATTAAATTTTTAGATTTAGATTTAAATGATTCTTTTAATTTAATTGTTTTAATATTTATATTGCTAATTTTCTATTCAGGAATCAGGATTCAACCTATTCAGTTATTCTTAATAACAACTTCAACCGAAAATTGAGGTATGTAAAATTGTAAATATGTAATTAAATTTATAATGCTATTAATTCAGCCTGTTCTTGATAATCATTTTTATATTTAATTATTTACGAATTTATATAGCTTTGTTTCATATTTTTAATTGTATAAATATATAATTTGTAGTTATACGAGATTATGAAGAAAAAGAACGATTTTATTGAGATAGAATCAAATTTTAAACAACCTCTTGTTGAAGTAGATTTAGCAAATCTGCCCGAAAATCTCAGCTTAAGAAAAAAAATATGAAAAAAAAATCATTAAAAAAATCATGCCCCCTATGGATGAAATTCCTGGATCCGCCACTGACTGCTAGACTGCTTATGGGCAAATCGTGAATGATATTAAAGATGAATTGAGATTATGGCAAGGATGGGTAATTTAGCATACTAGTAGGCGTGCTAATGATGTGGCCCACCAACGGGCACACTTAGCTTTCAAACATGGGGAGGGCAGAGAATGGGTTGCTAACTTCCCATTATGTGTGGAAGAGAATGTAATTGTTGTTGTGTAAGCTTGTTATTCGGTTTATACGAAAAACCAATTCGAAAAAAAAAACTCACATCTCCCTCCCTCCCATAATTTCTCTCTCTCCCATAATGTATTTTTCAACCGAATTTAAATTATTTTAGTCTAAACCGTTTGGGTTTGCCCAATCAGTCGTTTTTTAAAAAAAATTCTCTCTATCCCTTTACTTTTTTTTTTTTTTAATTTTTTTAATTGAATAAGGAAATGGCTACAAGAAAGGATCTTTCTCACTTATGATTTAAATGGAAGAAGAAGTAATAGATCCTAAAAACGAACATGAGGTGAGCTCCCCAACAATAAACCCAAAACATAAGGGGAGGGCGCCATAACAACAGAGCCCAAATGGTAACAAGCAGTGCAAATATAATAACAAATTTTGGATATGGTCCAAAAGGACTGAACAGTAGGCAATGGTGATTACTGATTACCAATGATTCAAAAAGAAACATAAGCAAGTTGGGCCTATTTCAGGGCCGCACAAGGTCGTATAAATTGTAAAGAAACTTCGTGAATAGTCCAATACAGGTAAAACAACCACCACTGTAAAATGATAATTGCAAAGCATGCACTACAGAGAACCAAAGGGGAGCCAAAGGACGACCACCAACAACAATCTCCTCCTCAAGATCAAACCACATCATGGCAGGTAGATAAAAGCCCACAAAAAACAAAACAAACAACAAAATAAAATTGAAAATACAGAAATACAAAAAATTAACAATATAAGGAAAATAAAAACGGCAGTAAAAAAGTCCACTGAGTAGTGGCTGTAACAGAGGACAAGGCCGAAGGAAGTTGGTGGAAGAGCTTTTGGCAGCAGTTCGAGGTAGACATGGTGGTGTGTGAGATCCACAAGTAGGCGCCTGCTGACCACTTGGCAACGCGTGGTGGCTGGAACAGGGCGGTGAAAACATCAACAGGTAGTTGGGACAATGGGGAAGACCCTGGTGGGGCGTGTCGGAGCTGTGGAGGAACGAAGGTCTACAGATATGGCTTAGAGAAAATCGGAGTTGAGCACCACTGTAGAACCAAGAATGGTGCAACTGTAGGGGGTGGAAAGAGGCCAGAGGGGTTCGACTAGGCAAGACAGGGTGGACCAAAGTTGGTTGAACAGCGACACTGAAGCTTAGGGGAAAAAGAGAAAGGAAAAAATAAGAAACGGAAATAGAGGAGGGTGAGAAATGGCCGCACTAGGCGGAGGGGAGGAAGGAGAGAACAAAATCACTCCCCCCTCCCCCGAAAAGAACCGCACAAAGGCGGTGGAGAAACCTCACTGAGGAGGTGGAAAAAACCAAATAAAAAGAAGTCTTATCTCAGAAGAGAGAGGAGAGCTTTTCTTGGCGATGATGCTTTCTCCCTCTACTTAAACTCACATCTCCCTCCCTCCCATAATTTCCTATATCTCCACTTAAATATGTCTTAAATTTATCTCTTTCCCATAATTTATTTCTAAACCGGATTTAAATTATTTTAAATTATTTTAGTCTAAATCGTTTGGGTTTGCCCAATCAGTCGGTTTTTTTTTTTAATTAATTTTCCTCTCTCTCCCTCTACTTAAACTCACATTTCTCTCCCTCCCATAATTTCCTCTATCTCCACTTAAATTATTTTAGTCTAAACCGTTTGGGTTTACAAATATTGTTTAATTAAATTTATGTCTGAACCGTTTTGCTTTTAATGGGGGAGAGATGACCCTCAACAAATGTGATTTAATATGGTTTAAAACTTTTTTTTTTTTTTTTTGTGCATGCATGCCTCCTACCTTTTACAAGTTACAACATCCACAATCCAATCACTCCTTCCCTGTGTTTGTCTTTTAGTGCCTTTCAACATTCAAAACTCTTTTTTTGTGCATGTTTTTTAGATTTTACAATATCTAAATCTCTCCACTTAAGGTTAGTGTGTTTTTGTTTAACATCTATTTTGTAATTGAGTATTAGAATGTAGCGACCCAAATTATTAACTAGGCGTAAGTAGTTTAGTTGGTGGAGTTAATTTGAGCTTTAGGTCACTAAGGACACTAAAAAGACAATTTGGACTTTTGGACGAACGTACGCTAGGTCTGGCGGACGTACATTCTTTGCCTGAAATCTGAGACATGGGGGACCATCGGACGTATGCTCAAGGACTATCGAGCGTCTGGGACCTTTGGAATACCCAATGGGTGTGGATATTTTAAATCTGTACTTGTTTTAATTTTTAATTAATATTAATTCCTTTTTTTTTTAAAAAAAAAGTTAATGTTTTTAATTTACTTACATGGATATTAGGTGGCATGGTGCATAATTTATGATGTGGCACTTATGCCACGTATTCAAATTTTAAAGTACCACCTGTTAGTGACATGGAATTCCGTTAAATAACTTAACGGCAAGTGGATGGAAGTACTAAAATAATCATTTATGAAAACCATAAGTACCCCCTATGATTAGGGGTGTAAAGGCGGGCGGTAAAATAACCGCCAACCGCTATAACCGCTAACCATTTAACCGCTTAACCGCTAACCGTCTTAACCGCTAACCGCTAACCGTTATAACCGCCTAGCGGTTAGCGGTTATTAGGTTTAATAACCGTAACCGCTAACCACTAACCGCTAACCGCTTTTTATATAATATATTTTAGTAATTATAATTATAATAATATTTATACACATAACTTAATCAATTAATCATTAATGATTAAATCACATGATCAATTGATTATTAAATCATTTGATTATATAATAACAAATTACATATATAATATGACTCATAAATTATAAGTCTACAAGTTAATCATATTATTTATGTATAATGATAGAATGATACTTACAATTAAATTAAACAATGTGTTACCTATAACCACAATTGAATCAAAGTATTATTAAATACTTTATACTTAGAAAACATATATCACATTGTCTTAGATTCTTAGATTTAAGATAATTTTATTATATTAATATGATTAGTGATTTGTAAGATAATATGATCATTTAATTTAAGTATGAGTATATGACCATTAGTTCATTAGGAATTTACGATTTAAGAGTTTGAGCATTATCATTAGATAATAAGTTCAATTCCCAAAAAAAAAAAAAAACTAGTAAATATGATAATAATTTAAATCATTAATCATATGATCTAATTTAATGAGATCATATGATTATATAATATCAAAGATATAAGTTTGTAATTGAATAAAATATTTTTGAAACTGTATATATTTATATCTTCTAGCATTTATTTATTTAATTTTTCCATATATATATATTGTCTATTTTATATTAATAAGAATAAGAATGAATTTCACATCAAAACAACGTTAGTTTTGAGAAAAAAACGCATTAAGGGTTAGGGTAGGAATTTTTATCTTATTCTCTTCTCCTTCCCTATCTCACTCATGCCGTTGGCTGTCTCTCTCTACATACTCTATCTCTGAACCGTCTCTCTCTCGTCACCTCTTTCTCTCTGACTCTCTCTATCTCGCAGTTTTAATGTTTTATTTGAACTTTTTTTAAAATTTTTTTTTTTATATGCTGTGTTGACCTTTTTTTATATGTTTTATCGAACTTTTTTTTTTTTTTTTTATATGTTGTGTTGAACTTTGTTTTCTATATATATATATATATTTTAAGTTAACCAATTATGAACTTATGATTTAATATTTAAGGATTTTTTAAAAAAAAAATTAAAGTAGGTCAAATATTTTTTATTTTTTAATATGAGCTCTTTTT
Source organism: Carpinus viminea (assembly GCA_013348765.1). NCBI lineage: Eukaryota > Viridiplantae > Streptophyta > Magnoliopsida > Fagales > Betulaceae > Carpinus > Carpinus viminea. The sequence continues at coordinate 14,752,597 of CP054667.1, forward strand.
ATAGTAATTTGGCCCAAGAAGACACCTAAAAAAAAAAAAAAAGAAGAAGAAGAAAAAGAGAGAGAGTGAAAAATGTTATAGTGCTTAAAAAAAGCCAAAAAGGCCCAAAAAGGCCCAAAAAGCTCAATTTTAAAAAAGTGGTTATAGCGGGCGGTTAATTGTTTTACTAATCGCTAACCGCCAACTAACCGCTATCCGCTAACCGCCTAGCGGATGCGGTTAGTGAAATTTAATAACCGCTAAGGCGGTTACGGTTAACGGTTTTTGCCTATAACCGCTAACCGCTAACTGTAACCACCTTTTCACCCCTACCTATGATAAAAATCAAATCCTAAGGGGAATAAATAAAGTCTTGAAACCCAAAGGAGGTATTAAGTATTTAACCCTTTTATTTATATGGTTTCTTTACTTTATTTTGTATCATTACTTTATTAAAAATATTTGAAGGTTCAATTTTATTTAATTTAAATTGCATTTTTAGAATTAAGATAATATATTTTTAAAAATAAATTATTGTGCTAATGGAACATTATAATGTGTTTTTATTTAAAAATAAATTATAGATATGAAATGCATGTTTTTTAAGAGGGTTGAGCTATTTTTATCTTTTAATTATACTTTTCCATTGAAATATTGAATTAAATGATACGGTTTTCAAGTTCAATTAAAAAATGTATTTTGTCAATAAATTGTTGTTTTGTTTAAAGACAACAATAAAAAAAAAAAAATTAAAACTCTTAAATTTTATTTATATAGTTTCTTTACTTAAATTTTATATCATTAATTTATAAAAGATTTGTAGGTTCTTTTTTTTTTTTTTTTTTTAGTATGTATTTGTGTATGTTCAATTTACAACAATTTTTTTTTTTTAAAATTTATATTTTATGATTCAGTATTAACTCTATTTTGGTTTTTTATGTTTCTTTTTTCTTCGTTTAGTACTTTTTTATTTTATTTTATTTTATGATTCGATACATTTTTAATTTTAAGTATCTTAACTATTTCTCCCTCCCATAATTTTATATCTGAATCAATTTTTTTTTTTATATAAAAATAATAATAATTGTGCTAACTCTCACTCTCCCATAATTTTATCGTTTTTAAAAAAAATGAAGAAATTATATATTTTGTCTCGCTTGGATATATCTTAAGCTTTATTTTTAAAAGACAATATATAAACTTTTTTAAATGCAACAATAAAAAAAATTAAACAGATGATGTTGTTCTTCAATTCTATGTCTTTTTCCATACCTATCAAAGATAAAGAAACAGATGATAATGATCACATTCCAATCAAATTGCTTTCCAAAAGAAAGCGACATACTCAAAACAAGAGTTTGATCAACAAAAAGTTTCAAAACATTGATTGAGAAATAGTTCAAGGATTTTTTTTTTGTTTTTTATGCATTCTTTTACCTTTTGCTTTATTTAAAATTTAGACCGATGTCAATTTATCTTTTTAAGGTTCAAACGCATCATGCTTACAAATTAAGTAAATTGTATGTGACATTTGGATCGAATATAATTACTACAATATAATTGTTGCAAATGAAGATGTTGAAGTTGTTAAGGCTTCAAGAGGTGGAATCAACAAAGTTTCCTACCGGTTTAAACTTTTGGGATAAGTGAAATGAAAATTAAATAATACGTTCTTTTCAACTATATTAGTATTTTCATTTTTTATCCTATAGTTATGTTCTTCCATTTTTTCACTTGTTTTGCTTATATTTTTTTTTCCAAATTTATATATATATATATATATATATTCAAATTGATTACTTTTTTTTGGTAAATTTTACATTAAAATAATTGAAAGAATTATCTTTTTTTGTAGTATATATTTCCCGATTCCAATGAAACCTTAAAAGCTAATTTTATCCATTAATTAAGCATGTAAACATAAAAAATTAATTACTCAATGAACAACAACGCAAACTAAAAAATCATTAGCTAGAAACCCCATGCATGGCGCGGGTTTTAAGCTAATTTTAAATAAATGGGAGGTAGAGAAATAGGTCTCAATATTTTAACACATATTATACATATGGATATAATATGGCCGTGGATATATATATTTAAATCTGGTGGGAGAAAGAATAGAAGGACACTTGTGTCCTTCTTAGTCCGAAGTAGATGTTATTTAAAAAGAAAAAGAAAAACTGTTCTTATCTCACAGTTGACTTTTAGAAAACAATATCAACCTAGGGTCAGAAGGGCACAAGGAAAACACAAGTATTGCTACAATTCCGTCTTGTGTCGTTCTAAAAGTGATATGACTCTTAAAATCATTATTAGACTTGTGATTGATTATTATTGAATTTTGATTAAATAATGATTTTTAAAGCTACCTCATTTTTTTAAGGACATTAGAGTGACACAAAAGGATTTTAGAATTACTTGGAAAACACCATAAGATTTTCTTATATATATATATATATATATATATATATATATATATATATTTTCTAATAGATATCATTTTCCTATATAAAATATATAAAAATGTTAGGTGTTTTATAGTATTTTTTTATGTGATTAAAAAAATACCCGAAGAACACTAGAAGAGCATTATATATATATTAACACTTATGATATAGGTAGGTAAGTAGATTAAAGAACCAATGAGGCTAATTTTGGCTGTCCAATTGGGTTTCTAAAGAGGATTTTTTTTTTTTTTGTGGAATGAGTTTGACTCTGAAGCTTTCTTGCATAACAAAAACTTTGAAAAGTGTTTAGAAAAAAGAAACAGAATATGAAGATTCTTAGGTTTTGGATATGCTAAGGTACGTAGGATCTGTAATTATTTTCCATGGTTTTTCTTCCTAGACGCAACGGAAGGCCTTTACCGCGGTACACGGCACTGTGATATGACCAATTCAAATTTGTCTATTCTATAACATGCCAATTCAAAAATAGACCGTTATGTAAACGTGGTAATTATTATTATTATTATTATTATTATTATTGTGATATGTCTGCAAAGGATGAAAGAAATATGGGAGAATAATTCAAATAAGTGACCTTCGTTTTATGAGATATAGTTTCCGAGTAATGTTATAAGTCCCTCTTGTGTCAGTCTTGTATTCCTCTAAGAATGATGTGGCTTTTAAATCACTATTAAACTTGTGATTGATTATGATAGGATTTTGATCAAATGGTAATTTTAAAAACCACATCATTCTTGAAGGGATACAAAAGTGATATAAGAGAGACTTCTAGAATTACTCATAGTTTCCAATTAATCGAGATACCTCTTAAAGACAATATCATACGCTTATTTGCAAGATAATTGTAATAAAAATTAGGAAAAAATTCACATACTCTCCTCATATTATCACCCAATTGACCAACCAAAAGATAAAAACGACATTAAATTTGTTTTCAATAAGACAAAAAATAATCCAATAAAATTGACCCAAAAGAAAAAAAATTCTCAAAAAATCCAATTTCCTTTTATTTTCACACCCTAATTTTTTATTTTTTATATTATTTTATTAAGGATATTTTTGTTGTTGTCAATTTTTTTTAATAATTTATAAAATATTGTCAATGGTAATTAAGGGGAGTATGCATTGACAAAGGAATATTATATATTTCTATCAACAACATAATTACCAAATTGATGTTCATCTCATCTGGTTAGTGGTCTGATGAGGTAGAGCCGTAGAGGGAAAAGTGGAGAATTTCACCTTAGTGGGAGTTGTACCATTGATCTGACTCGGCCCAATACATGGAAGGTCAAGATCAATTATTCAAATCTTAGTGATTATTATATAGGAATATCATTAAACCTGCGCCAAACACCTCTTTACTCTTGCTTCTCTCACCAAACTCATGTAACATGTTGCATTGTTTGGCTGCTCTAATGGGTGCAATCATCTTTATCCATAGTCCCAACTTGTTCATAGATTGAATTTTTTGCTAGCTAGTATTGCTTTTGCATATGCTTTATTTTCAAAGTAGGCGGGCTATGAAAATTTCACGTGGCGCTAATTTTAGGACACGTTGTTTAGCTAAGCGAATTGCTTATTTTCTTGTGTTTGGAGGTATTTTTAATTAGTTTCTCAGTATTTCTTCCATCATGATCACTAGTGTAAAGTAGGAAGATCCGAATCCATCCCTCTCCATGGAACTAAACTAAGTGAATTGTCATGGATGGGTTGGTAAAGTGAGGGGCCACCCTCACCAATCACCATGGAGCAACAGGGTGGACAAGGAAGTTTCATATCTAGTGACAAAGAAAGAGTATAAATGATGAGAAGGAGTATGATACAATATTTATCAGAATAATGAATGGGGTGCAAATGACAGCTGCAAGCTTGCAGCAACTACATATAAAATTCCAAGCTTGTGTGAATGTGAATCCAATGCAAGGACTGGCTGGCAGAGGCATATGTTCTGGGTTAGGTTGCATGAGGGTGGGGTGGAACTTCTGTTTCCCATTTCTTTCATGGATTCATTTTAAAAGTAATGTTAAACCTGCCACTGAAAGAGACCCAAAAGAACACTAGCCTATCTAAGAAAAGTAGCCTAAAAATATCTTGTGCTTTACTAAAGTGCATAGTGCTAACACCTCTTTCTAAAATTATATATATATCAAGAAAAAAAATAAATGCTAACAGACACTTTAGAGGTGTGTGGATGCAATTTAAAGAAAATCAACTACCACCAATGACGGTGGTTCGGTAGTCTTAAGAAAATTCACATGAAGTTAAGCACGTACTAGAACGTGGGTTCAACTCTCCACAATGGAGAATCATTCACACGAGCATGATTAGTATTAGTCGCCTTGAAAACTACTAATGTTTTGGTGAAACTGAATCAAGTTATAACTCAATTGGTCTTGAGGAAACGCTTGCAGTTCCGTGAGTTAATTGCCACCTTTTGCGCTTTAAATTTAAAACAAAAACAAAGCCAACTAATTACGCAAAGACGAAGATCATTTCTATTTCATTTGAAATTGATGTCCATGATGGTGTGCATGATTCTACGTTACACCGGTGTGTACATGATCCTATTCCATAGGCAAGAAGCTCAAGGTGACAATGCCCCTTTAAAGAGAAAAGGGTAGGTTTAGTAAGCATTACACTTGATATGAGAAAAGCCTTTGACAAAATAGAAAAATTCTCCATCCCATCCTTCATATTCTTGAAAAAACTTGGTTTTCACTCTTCCTTTGTTCGTTGGATCTCCCAATACATCTCCACTCCTTTGTTTTTGCTCCTTCTCAACGGCAACCCTTATGGTAACTCTCTCCCTTTTCTCTTTTTCATTGGGGTTAAAATTTTGTCTAGACATTTCTTAAAAGAAGAACATCTTGCCAATATCAAAGGCATTAACATTTTCAGCTGTCAAATATCTTAAATGACATACTGAATTCTTAAACTATCACCATTTAAAATTACAAAGTTCTGAGAAAAAAGAGAGAAAGAATTACCAATAATAAGTTGATACTTTGGTCTCAAATTTGAATGTAAAATTCAATAAACTAAATAAATTTTCATTAGACAAATAATTGCACCACAATCAGAAAAGGAAAGTCATGCAATGATGATACAAATTATTATAGAGAAATCGCTTAGGGTCACTCTTGTTTGGTTGCATCTGGCATTGAAACTGACTTGAGCTTTTGTACCTTACCAATAATTTAAATGCATGGGAAATGGACAAAGGAGATGAATCCTGTTATAATATATTAATATATAGAACGAAGATTTCGTGCAATAAGATTGTCTGATTATAATAAGATGGCCTTTTATTAGAGAGTTTTTGGGATCCAACTGGTTGAATAGGTGTTTTGGCAATTCAGAGTAAAATAAGAGGAGTCAATTCTTTAGAATTTATATAATTTCAAAATATATGGGCTTAAATTGTTGAATTAAACTAATGTTTAGCATAGACTTCAATTCTTTCCACGTGTCTATATTAAGTATTTATTCTTGTTATTAATATGCCAAACAATGGTTTAATTCGACAATTTAAATTCTAAAGAATTGACCCATCATATTATAACTTTCCCATATACTTACTACCCTCCAAATAACTATGCATAACTTAATTAAATAGATAGTGGGTGGCATTTTGAAGTCTTTCGAGCATAAACAATACCCCATATTTATTTTAAAAAAAAAAATTGTGCACAGTTTGAGACAAAATCAAGATGGACACAACTTTGGTTGTGTCTATCCTCTCTTGTTTGTGAATTGTGATGGGTGATAAGCTAGTTTGTTAGTTTTTTTTTGAAAAATGAAAGTATTTTGGAGTGTTTTATGACTATTTTATGTTGTAAATTGTTTATTAATATTTTTATTTTGAAAAGAGAAAAGCAAAAAGAAGAGAGGAAAATTTTATTTTATTTTATTTTTCTGAACAAAAAGGTGGGATAGAGAGATTGATTGCGGCTAATATATCTAGGCGTGTCCATAATAGCACCTACCTTTTAAGAGCTGCATATGAGAGACATAGACGGTAAAAATTGCAGCATTCTCTCAAATCTAACTGAACTATAACTTAATCCAATTCTACCAGATCATTAATGAGAATCAAGATGGAAATTCTTTATTGCGCATATTCAAATCCAAGTCCTAATACATACCCAACCACTTTAGAAATTTTATTGAGTTATTGAACAATCACTCTTAATAATGAAGAAAAAATCTTTAGCTTGTAATTTTAGGGTTCCCTTCTTAATAATTTTTTTCTTCAGTAAAGAAAAAAGAAAAAGAAAAAGAAAGTATGGGATAATAATAAAAGAGGATTCCCATTTTATTATTCCTGATGTTTGAGAACAAAGCCGTGGAAATAACACAAGCACCACTATAAATCACCCCGCACCCCCCGCTCTCTTCCCCCTCCCTCCCTCCTCTTCTCTCCTCGTTTCCAGGAAGAACTCTCTCTCACCCTCGTCCCCCTCAATCCCAAGGCGAAAATGGACAAACCCAGATTCGTAATCCCAGCCTCAGAAGCCGAATCCATGGCACAAGATTCCAACCTCACGGTCCCCCAGCTCCTCCCCACGCTCGTCCCCTCAGCCAAGAGCCTCGCCCGCCCGCCCATCTCCCGCTACCACGTCGGCGCCGTGGGGCTCGGCTCCTCCGGCCGCGTCTTCCTCGGCGTCAACCTCGAGTTCCCCAACCTCCCCCTCCACCATTCCGTCCACGCCGAGCAGTTCCTCCTCACCAATCTCTATCTCAATGCCGAGCCCCGCCTCCACTACTTCGCCGTCTCCTCCGCCCCATGCGGCCACTGCCGCCAGTTCCTCCAGGAGGCCCGCGACGCCCCTGACATCAACCTCCTCATAACCTCCAGCTCCGACCCATATACGCCGTTGTCGAACTTTCTCTCCCACCGGTTCGGACCGCATGACTTGCTGCCGGAGGACGTACCTTTGCTCCTGGAGCCACACCATAATAAATTGTCGTTTTTGAGCGATACCCAGATAAAATTATGCAATGGGGTTTGTGCGGTTGGCGGTGAATTGCGATATGCGGCTTTGGAGGCTGCGAACAGTTCCCACGCGCCGTACAGCGGGTGCCCGTCCGGCGTGGCGCTCGTGGATTGTGAAGGGAAGGTGTATACAGGGCCGTATATGGAGTCCGCGGCGTTTAACCCGAGCATGGGACCGGTGCAGGCGGCGCTGGTGGCGTATGTAGCAAAAGGAGACGGCGGTGGGTATGAGAGGATCGTTGGGGCGGTGTTGGTGGAGAAGGAGGAAGCTGTGGTGAAGCAGGAGCAGACGGCGCGGCTGCTGTTGCAGGCGATTTCGCCTAAGTGTGAGTTTAAGGTCTTCCATTGTAGATCGGCTTAGAATGGATGGTTATTATAAAAATGGCCCTTGCATTTGAGGATTGATTTGGTTCATGAAAGATTTGAATTTGATGCATCATGCATGGATGATGGATGATGGATGATGGAAGATATGTCTCTGTTTTACTCTTTTGCAATTTGTAATTTTAATATTAATATAATCACAGGGTTTCGAATCTTTTTTCCATGAAGCATTTAGATTCAATGGTTCTTTTTCTTTCTTTCTTTCTTTTTTTTGGACTTTGGACTTTTAGATTAACAGGAAGAAGACAGCTATCCTATGCAAATTTGCAAACAGGTTTGACTCTGCATTTTGGCCCATTTCCAGTCTTCCCTTAGGCAGTTAGGTGTGCATCAATTGATTGAGATTCAAGTCATTAGGCTATTATTCAAATAATGCACAAATGGTTCAAGAGGATTGCCACCACCGGGTTTTGCATTTTAGGCTGTTCGGGACAGGTTATCCAAATTCATATGTTATTTGGGTTGTTTAATAATAGATTTTTATCCGTACATTAATGGGCTTGTGTGGTGTGTGTGTGTTTTTTTTAAAAAAAAGCAAATAAAAGGGAAGGGAAAAGAGAAAAAGGGATTTCTATCTTTACTTTTAATAGTTAATGCAATCTTATCTTATCTATTAAAAAAAAAAAAGGAAAAGGTCTTTGGATGAAGTCTTATTTCAAAGTTGAAGTTTTTAAGTGAGGCATTCATGTGACAATTAGTGTAACTTTTTAAATGGCATTTTTTATTTTTAGGTTGTGATGTAAAGTAAATATAAAAATAGTTTAAAATATTTTATGTATCAAGCTAAAAGCAAAATATTACCCTTAGGCTCAAGGCATTACCAAATGAGTTGTCCTACAGTTGGGAAGGCCATTCTAATTTTGAAAATTTACACTACCATCAGTTTTGATATCATTGGAAGATAAAAGTGGATGAGATGAGGAACAATATGTGTTTGATCAATCAAATCTTCTTTGGGGTCAATCAATCAATCAACATCACATTTATCAATTTGTTGATGGTTGATGTGTTTTATCTCCTTGTGGGCAATCTGATTTATGCAGTTTGCACTTGAACAACGAGCTCACAAACTTTGTAATGGCCTGCTGTTAATGTGCATATCAGAACCTTTCTGTCAAAGTTTCTAATACTACATACCTAGCACAGGACCATGATTCCCCACCCCGAGGATAGATGTTGAAGGAATTGTTAGTATTAGGTTTTGTTGGCCCCGGCGTGGAAAAATGTTTAGATAACTTTAAATGCTAGATTGATCACGACAAGAACTTAATTCTCCGCTCCAAATATGGTTGTTAAAGGAATCAAACGTATTTAATTTTGTTGGTCCGTTCATATGGATTGATTGTAGTTCATTGACTGAATTGAACTTATCTAAATTCTTAGTAAGAGAGAATTCTGATAAGGCTCACTAAAAACTCTCTCAACAATAATTCAAAAAATCAATTGCTGGGAATCCCGATGCCGATGGGGATGGGTTGGTCCATGCCAGTTGCACTTTTGATTGGTTGCTGGTGGAGGGAGATTCATGAGGTGCAGTTCCAATATTCTAACATCTTTAACACACTTTTGTTGAACCAAAATTAATGTCAAGATCTACAGTACTATACGACAAAAAGTACTATAAAAATAGTTGTCGACCACTTGCTCTTTTATTTATCTACTTCTTTTTTTTTTCTTTTTTTTCTTTTTTTAATTTACTTAATATAGTATATATGTAGCTTCCTTTTTGTTGTCAAATCCTGTTGAAGTCAATGAACAATCATGCATTTTAGACCACAAAAAGGGAGATAAGTAAAGTTGCTTTTATATGGTGGGTTTGGCTCATGTCAAAGTTTAAGTGGCTCTGTTATAAATTGATACAAGAAACAGAGATTACTATCTTTGTTATATTTTCAATTTGTTGCTTAAACTCATCTAAGACTTGTCTTAACCCTCCATTCAAAGTTTGGTAGGATGATAGGATTTCCTTTTAAAATCAATTATATGTGGTGAAGGAAATCTACCAATGCTGCGTGTACATACATAAACAGTGAGAGATTCTAAAAATTAATGGGTTTCACCTTGTAAATAATGTGGCTTATATGGAGGGACATTGACCAGCATTAAGAGTCCGTTTCGGTTTGTGATATTAAAAAGAGCGATTTGAAAACATGATTGTTAAAAATGCAGTTAAACATTTGACAAAATCGTGGTCTCACTTTTAAAATTGCAATTTAACCTTTAAAATTGTGTATTTTAAAAAATATATATCTTCTTATCTGCAATTTGAAAACACATATTTTATGCGTTTTCAAATCGCAATTTTTTTAAAACCCAATCCTAAACGATTAAATTTTTACGATTTGGTTTAAAATCGTACTTTTAATTTATGAAATCACAATATTAAATGCACCATAAAAATGATTAACCGGATAATTTAGGGAGGTTCTTAGATGGAACCTAGACCTCTTATTAACATCTATTAGAATCCCCTCAACGCCCTAAAAAGGATAACCTTTATTTGTATCAAACTACTAGATAGATAAACATCTAATCTACTAATAATGATATGGCTAGGAAGATTAAGTTGACAGCAATTCTTTAATAAGTTGGTCTCCTATAGCAGTCAAATCTCTATTATTGTAACAAACCATATATCAGAACCTACCTCAACCCTCATGAGCAAACCTTAACCAAATGGAGAGGCCTGTGGCAGTGAGTTAGAAACCATTTTATAGCTTACCCAAATGGAGAATGTGCTTCTCATTTGAATTAGCTCATTTTTTCGTTGAAAAGTTAATTAATTTGAACATTCTCTCAACCATTGGGATAGATTCAGAATTTGGCCCAATATATTACCCATAAGAACTGCCATTTTTCTGTGCACCACTATGGGCTAGATAGTGCAGGGCGGTTGGAAATGTGTCAATTATTAGGCTCCGTTTACTTCGACGTAAAATGGTTTCCGTCGGAAAATATTTTCAGAGAAGTCATTTTTCCTGAAAATGTTTTCCGCCAAAAACATTTTACGGTGTTTACCGCACGCACGGAAAATCAATTTTTTTTTCTTCATATTTTAATTTAATTATATTAACCTATAATTTAATAAGAAGATTCCACACAAACTAACATGAAAATAGGATTGAAAAACTAAGCTGAATTCAGCTTTGTGCATCAGTTTAACAAGTCTTTTGAAAAGGAAAAGTAATGAGTATTGAAGAGCTATCTAAGGATTTTACCAAAAACCAATTTAAGTTTTCTAGGTCCTTTTTTACCTGTATTTTTTTCCCATGTCCTTTTAGTTGCTCGTCGATCCCAAAAGCATGTCTTCCAATAATATTGGCTTGGTCCAACCTAGAGCGAATACCAATTATATTGTACAAAACATCCGCTTGACATCCTCCTGAATAATTTTTCTGAATCATGCAAGTGCTTCATTATATCTTTTAGCTCTAAACAAACCATCAGTCAAACAACTATACCCAACGAGTCCAAGAGGAAACGATCCCTCTCAAAGGTTCAGAAGCCCATAAGCTTCATCAAGCCTACGATTCTGAGAATCCATTAAACATATCAGAAGCAGTCATCCCTCTCTTTAATTGTATTGAACAATCTATCCTCATTGAGCCTCTTTTTTTGTTTGGATGAATAAGTGATTTCATTAAAGCTCAACAGGCCTAAAATGGCTATTCAACCAAACTTACACAAACTACAGTATAAACATCTGCAGAAACAAATACAAAGACAAAACCACTGCAGAAAAGCGATTACAAACCCCACCCAAGGCCTAAAATATAGCCTTCCAACAACAACTAAAAAAATTCCAAAACAAAGACAAAGAACTCAAAACAACCAAATAAAACCACCCAAAGACCTATTCTGCAGCAAATAAAACTGCAGAAAATACACAAAAACCAGCAATACAAACCCCACCCAAAGGCCAAATAAAACCTTATATTAATAATGATCTAGCAACAGCAAGCAGAACACCCAAAGACCTATTCTGCAGCAAATAAATCTGCAGAAAAACACAAAACCAGCAATACAAACCCCACCCAAAGGCCAACTAAAACCTTACATCAATAATGATCTAGCAAACAAAGAATAACAAATAGAACCACAATCACCAACCAAAACATCCATCAGCCTATTAGCAAAGAAATATCTGCAGTGTGTTCCACAAGGAGCAGTCCAAGGTTCTCCTCATTCTTTGAAACTTTCCTTTCCCAACAACTCTAGCTCAAATTTCCCACAAAATTTTTAACTCATCGAGCCTCTTCACCGACACAACCACAAACAATAGTACACGTTATCTCATTTGGTGATATACCCCTATGGCTTATTTCATCAAACAAGTTGAGTGCATCCTGAGTCTTGCCGGTTTGCAATTACAATTACAACCAAAATGAAAAAATCTCTTACACATTCTAACAATTACATAATTATAGAATACCCACATCAATTGGTGTCAACATCAAACTACAAGCTGGGTCTAGCTCACTGATCTGAAACAAACAATCACATGAACAACTAAAACAGAGGAAGCAGAAGCAGGCATTGAGCTCAGCAAACAAATGAAAAATTTCTCTTGAAATACCAAATATATATATATATATATATATATATATATAAAAGGATAACTAAAACTAAAAGCAATTCTTATTGAAAATGAAGAAAAGAACATTGATGGACAAAGAAATGGAAATATTAGATAGTCCAACAACATTCACTCTTACTTGTCGAGTTCGCGAGGTTGTTGCCCTTGCACATGTTTTTTGTTACCGTTGTTGGTGCACAGAATGGTTTTCGACTTGCTTCGAACTCAGTTCATGTGGGAGTTTGGGATTGTGGGAGTGAGCAGGTATTCGTACTACGCGGTTTTCTACGAGGATCTGAAGGGGCAAAATAAATCTTTAATCCTAAACTAGGAGTCAGACCGAAAATGAGATTTTATGGAAAACGAAAATGAGGAGTCAGACCGAGAGAGAGATGAGAAGGAGAAAGAGAGAAGAAAAAAAATGTGCCGGTGTGAAGGAGAAGATGAGAATCGACTATGAGAGAGAACCTGTGCCGGTGCGTGTGTTTGAGCGTGAAGGAGAGAAGAGTTGGGAATCGGGTTGGTGAGGGGGGGTGTGTTCGAATGAGTCAGTGGAAAATGGTTTACGGAAATAAAAAAGGGAAACCATTTTCCAAAATTTGTAAAGGGTTTTTGGTCAAACGGAAATCATTTTCAGTTTGACCATTATTTTACGGCAAAGTAAACACCGTAAAATACGTAAATCGTTTTCTGGAAATTATTTTACGTCGAAGTAAACGGAGCCTTAGTTTGAAAGAGTAATGGCTTGTTCAACGGGCATCTACGCACACAAGCAGAAGAGATATGCGTTTTATCACTGAGGTTTCATTATGATCAAAAGGAATGGTTGGAAACCTTGTAATAAGCCATTTTAGAAGCCTAGCTGTGGTGGCCGATTCATCAAGCACATATATAGTTTTCCTGACATTAGCAAGCAGGATTTACAACTTTGCAGCAAATCATGTTGAAGCTGACGACTTGAAAACTGACACCTGGCAAAATTACTGATGCCAGGAAGCATTGTGGCACATCTCATGATCATGCCTTGGGTGATACGAGTCAAAGTAATGAGTCTCTAATTATTTTACTCATGGTGTTGGAGAATTTGTCAAACAAACTTCCTAGGAACTTTTCGTGGTCTACTAAAAAGAATCTGTTTTCCAAAAATCCAATCAAAAACTAACAAAAGTTAGCACGGTTTTGGCACTGTAGCGTTTGACTACTGGTGCATGCATTGCACGTGCAAGAGTTGTTATATAAAAAAGGAAAATTACATACAAATAAAAACGCTCCTAAGGTGTGTTAAAATGTCACTTTCCTTAAGAAAATATTTGCTTCCACCAGAAGTGGTATGCAACAGGGATACAACAAATTTTTCTCCAGGATACAATGGAGCCCAAAAACTTCTGTATATTAACTGAGTTTTGCATAAACGAAGTTAAAACCCGAAAATACCCTTAGATTTACTATTCCAAAACAATGACAAAAAAGAAAAGATAGTTCATAAAATAAAAATTCAGATAAGGGTATTCAAGAGAATTAAATTATCTGCAGGATTTCGAATTTCAAAAATTAACTGCTGTTTTAAATTTCAAAAAATAAAACTGCTGTTTTAAATTTTGAAAATAAAACTGCTGTTTTGAATTTCGAAAATAAACTGCTATTAAACTGCTAGATTAAATCTGACCATTAGATTAAATAATTATCCTAACTATTTAATCTCAATCGTTAGATCTATAATCTAATAGATCCAACCACTAGATCTACTTAAGAAGCATCATGTGGTTTAGATTAAACCACTAGATCGAACGATCTTAATCGTCCAAAAATTAATGGTCATGATTAGATCCAAAATCTCCACTATTTTTAATGTGGAACAACTTTCATTCAATGCTCTTTAAAACCTCTCATTTAAAATATTCCCCAAGACATAAAATAATATTTATATATGAGATGTGATACAGCCACAACAAAGACCCAACAAAGACCCAACTTTTCTCCTATTTTACAGTTTAAAGCTTTCTCTCTCCTCCACTAACACTTAAAAGAAAGAAGTTGAGTATTTGTTGGGTGTATGGTGTGCCTTTAACATTTCTCTTCATATATATATTTATTTTGAAAATATTTCAACAAGAGTGACATGCGTGTGGCGTGTCGGATTTGGGTGGATTTGTTCGCGGCGTGTTGGAAGGACGAGGACGAACGAAACTTCAAGCAGCACGTGAGAACACGTGCGGTGGTGGCGTACCATGAGAGACTCTTTAAGAAAATACAACCATAGTTCTAATGCCTATAGGACTACATTTTGACTAAGTTAACTTGCACGCAATTGTGTTATAGAGGGGCCTATTTATAGGAAACACATGGTAGGTGAGGTGAGCTAAAAAAATCTTATATATTCTAACAGCCCTGAACATGTGCAAGAATATAAAAGGAATTCCTTATGATTTCTAAGCTATAAACTGAAAGAACAAGGAAGAAGATGAGTCCTACATACATGATACATCCAACCATGCAACATGTCGGCGGTGTTTGTTGTGTTTGCTCAACCTTTGATGACATCCTTCTCCAGTCTTTGAAGTTTGAGGGAGAACAGATGCATTCTAGTACACAAATTGGGTTACTTTTGTTGAAGAATGCATTTGTCCTCCTCCAAATTCCAGAGAGAGCAGAACCAGAAATTTTCTTATGCTCTGTTTGGGTCTCTCTGATATCTGAATATATGTATATATAGATAGATAGATGGACAAAAGCTTGGACTTTTGAGGGTTGTTATTGTATGTGTAATGGGGCCCAATTTACCTTTGGATCTGCTCCGTTGCTGGAAAGGACCCACTTTAATTTGAACGTTGAACTTTGAATATGATCTAAGAATTCATACTACTGCTTTCTTCTCTGAGCTCTATCTCTGTCTCTGTCTGTCTCTGTTTTTTTATTTATTAAAGAGGTTTTTGTGGTGTGAAATTATTATATGCTTTTCTTTGTAAGGTGACTAGCTAACTTTTCCTAGTCCAAACACATGGTCAATGTCATTTTCCTTTGATTTTATTCCCATTTCAACCTAATCTAGAAGAACACAGAGAGTGAGAGAGGGAGAGAGTTGTTAGAAAATAATTGATGATTGCTCTTGTACGATGTTACAGCAGTTGAGGATTGAGATGAAAGAGAAAAAGATCAAGAATTAAAATGGACAGTTTTTCTTCGAATCGAAAGAAATTTCACATTTAGTCTATTAATCTAATATATGTCCTTAGAATAATTTTCACACCTATTTTTAATAGGAAAATGTTAGGGGTTTTCCTTATGGTGTTCTCATAGCGTTCTTCCAGTCTTACGTAAAATATGATTTAAGAAAAAATAAAATTGTAGTGGCCTTTACTACCGATTTTTTTAGGTATTGGCATCAAATTTAAGGCATTGGCACCAAAATTGAGGCATTAGCACCAAATTTAGGATGATCAAATCCATTTTGGGTGATACTATTTCTAAAAGGTTAACCTTCCATCCTTAGGTTTAAATTTTGAATCTAAAAACAAGTTTTAAAGCATTAGAAGCTAACTATTAACTCATAAAAATTAATCTGTTGACAAAAAAACGATACTACAATTTTATTTTTTCTTAAATTACGTTTCTACGTAAGACGAGAATACTGGAGAACACTATAGTAACCCCAAAGAAACCCCATTTTTAATAAGATTAACAGAACAAGTGATTCTCACGTGTATTAAGAATCATGAGCTCTAAGAACATATGTCAATTTAATAAATTAGGTTGACTAAGAGTTTGTCCTACATAGTATTCATTTTATTATTCTAACAAGGGGTAATGAGATCTAAACGATTCTCCTTGACATCGTTTCTTATTTGTTTTGGGAAGAAGGCTTGCAATGGGGAGAGGCTAAGGCTTGCAAAAAAATTATAAAAGAGAAAGAAGGAAGCTAAGGGAAGTCTCCATTTTGGAGGATAATTATACTTAACAACACAATGATCAATCATAAAATTGAATTTAAAAAACCCTAAAAGATTCTTGGGTTTTTGTGAAATTGGTTGGAATATCAGCATCATCAACAATCAACATGACAAAGCATTAAGAAAAACCCTAAAAGATTCTAGGGTTTTTTGTGAAATTGGTTGGAACATGAGCATCATCAAGACATCAACATGACAAAGCATTAAGACAAGGAATAAGAAGAGGAGGCAGCATTTTTGAGAGGCATTTTGGCATTTTCTCCACCAGCCGATCTAAGGCCTTCTTCATCAACAAAGAACTGATCATCATCATCATCATCTGTCTTCCTCAATGCTCCATGAACCACCAAGACCACAACACCAATGGCGAGAGCCACAATGATATTACTCTTGGCATTGGTAAGAAAAAGCGCAATGACCGTGACCACCGACAACACAGCCATCACCGTTCGATCGTCGATCATAGAGCCCGAAATCATCAACGGGTCGTCACGTAGAAAGTAGAGGAACAGCCATGCAAACATCATGATGATGAAGACGATCAATGAGATAGGGTGCCAGAGCAGGCTAAGGAAGAGAATGAACAAGACGACAATGGCGTAGTTCATGCGAAACAATGCAATGTTTGTCTTGATTCTTTGGAAACATTGGCTGAAGGTGGTGGGAAGGTTGAGAGCATGAGGTTGAATCATCTCCTGCCATGGTCTTTGTGTCGCGAGCCCCCCTTTGATACTTTCTTTTGCAAGTGAAACATACTGTAGGTTTGATGATGTTGGTGGCTCTGATGGGATTGTTCCATACGTAGTCATTTTCCTGCAGTTCTAATTCTGCACACACAGAGAGAGAGAGAGAGGCAATGCTAAAGGGAAGGGGAGTGAAGATTGAAGAACATGTGTACGGGCACCGGGGAGTTCTAATTTTGAGCAAACCGTTTTGGGTAAACTCTAATGGCTAATTCTGCACCAGGGGAGTACTTCTAATTTTGAGCAACAAAAAGCTGGTGCAAACCATTTTTGGTAAAGTCTTAACTCTTAAGGCTAATTCTGCACCAGAAAATTAGGTTCAGTTTGTTAAAATATGTTTCCTAAAAACACAAAAACAGTTTTTACTTTTATGTCACAACATAACAGTTTTCAAAAAAAAAAAAAAAAAAAGGCCCCCAAAAACACATTAAGAGAATATGTTTGTAATTTTTTTTGTTTTATGTTTCTCAAAACAAAAATATTCACACAAAACACTCAAAACTATTAGTTGTTGGATTGATGATTGATCGAGTTAAAAGATCTTAGTTGATGGTATGGTGGATATTGAGGACAATGTGTGTGAATTCACTTAATGACCTTGTTACCAAAACAAACAAATAATGTAAGAACATGACTTAAACAATTTTTTTATTAACTGTTTTACTAGTATATTTTGAGTCCCTAACAACGTTTGTACTATCACTCCAAAAATATTAATATTAAAACTCTTTAGAATCACTTATAAATCTTAGTCTTACATAGTAAAGAATCAAACTTAACACTTGTCAACATTTTTATGATCCACCCACTACCCAACGTATAATTAATATTATGACATATTACATATAGGCCTCGAGATCTTATCAAGATCTTTGTGTTAAGACTTAATAGTAGAAACTGTCTATTGCAATCAAGCACATTAATACACATAATTGTCATCACTTGACATGGTAAAAATTGCACCAGTATGCAGGTCGGGAAGGAAAGTACAAAAGAACAGGTAAGAGCTGCACTCAAAATCTCCATGGCTGTTCATATGTTAGAAACCATTGTGGATAGCTCCTTGGCTGGAGGCAGCTACGCTTAGATGTGGAATAAGTGAAAACGATAAATCATTAAATAATGTGTTGGTGATTGATAACAATTTTCAAAGAAAGGGAGACCATCAAATGCAATTACAGAAAAGGTGAATAAACCAAAAGAAAAAACCTACCTTTCGTGGATCAATCTTGAAGAAGAAGGAAAGGCAATTTTGGGGTTTAATATAAATCACAAATAACTATACCAGTCGGAGAAAAGCCAAATGGTAGAGACTCCCAACATAATTGTTTCTCAGTAAAAAGCATCATCACATTTAGGTTTTTCTCCAATTTTTTTCTCAAGCAACAACAAATTCTTATTCACCCATCAAACCTTATCATTTGTACAATAAAATAAAAAAGCAAAATTGGCAGCAACTCTTAACACTGTTCCCCAACTGCAGTTGTGCCTTTCACTGATTAGGTTTAATAGCCTCGCCCTTCAATATCTTCCAAGGTCCACCGTAGAACTTTGGCGTCATTAGAGGGACAGCTTCCCCAGGATGATCTTCCCAATACTTCTCCTGCACAATGCCACAAGGCACACTTCTTAAAATAGATCCTAGAAAATTTTAATATGGCACTATGTACACCGTTAGATGCTGTAAAATCTAATATGGATCATGAAATGATTCTTCTCCGTTTGGAGAGGATCCCATTACTGCCATGAAACTCAATCTGAAACTCACTTAATAAGCCATCTAGACCTCAATTATTATTAATCATGATGAGATTTGTGAAAAAAGGATGATGAGCCACAAATAGCAACAACAAAGCCATCCCTCTAAGCTCCACATCAAATGCAATATAAAACACAACACAAGCAACATCTTGTTTGAACTGAGCTCTAAAAGTTCACAGTAGGTTTCAATATGTCAAAGAAACAAGCAGCCGTATATTCTTTTCAAGCATTTGTTTGAACTCTAAGCACCCAATCAGATTCCTATACTCTATTTTCAAACTGGCCAAATTGAATAAAATTTCTACCTCCCCGATCAATAATTACTGAAATATTATTCCTCTAATTATCAATTTCTACTTGATGTGCACTATTTGATACGAAAATTCAATTTCTTTCCCACCAAATTTAGACACACAAACACAGCCGCACGCACACACATTTCGTTAGGCTGCATTACAAAGAAACAGCATAACAAAAGTTTACTCATCAAAAAAACAATACAAAGGAAAAGTCTTTGGTCTAACAAATCAAATATATATGACATAATTGAACAACGAAAAAACAGACCTGGCAAAGTGTTTCCAGCAGTGAATGGTTTACCTTGTAGAGTTGCTCGGTGATTGCAGAACCAATAACCCCAGTATAGAAAGCAGCAATATAGATTGTGACCAGAGGTTTAAACGATTTGGGTCGCCTGTATGGATCAATCATGTCCCAAAGTATTGTCCTTTCCCACTTTGTGTACACATAGTCTGCGTATTTCCTCCACAGATAACTTGCCATTTACACTAGATTTGCTTGGTTCTCTTGCTCTACTGCAAATTGGCATTCACACTTGTTCTTTGTTATAACTAAAAACACATTAAAACAAGGGCAAATTCTGGGTCTTGTACATGGAATGTCCAAAATGAGGATTTTGATGATATGGAGAGGTTTTCAGAAAATTTGGTAGAAACCCAATTGAGAATATACGGGTTTTTGAGCTTTGGAAAATAGCTTGTGCCCAGTTTAATAAGATTCAAATAGTATGATCAACACAGAAACCAATATCCCTAGTTTTTGGGCTAAAGCCGTAGCAATGAATATGAATGAAATCTTTGGACTGAAATCCTTACCTCGGATTTGAGCAGTATGCGGGCATATGTCTACTCACTTCAGCTGCAGAGGTTTCTTCATCTCTCTATCAGTCTCTTTGTCTCTCTCTAAAGAATTTTTTCAGAATCGAGAAACGAATATAAAGAACCAACTGAAGAGGGTCCATAAAAATCGACGTGTTCCTCTCTTCACTCTTTTCGCAACGACTATGTGTTTTTTGGGTCGAAAGGCTAATTTTCAATGTGGACTGCGGCTATTTGACGAATTGCAAGTTAGAAGGGGGGTTTTTAAACAAAATTTGCTGAAAAAAATAATAATTTATATTTGAAAATGGGTTTGAAAATGTGAAAGAATTGCATGATTTAAGGGTTAAATAACAATTTTATTAAATGTTAATTGTGGTTTTGAAATTTGCATTTTTATTGATTACAGCTCCGTTTGTTTTGACTTAAAATGTCTTTTGACATCACATATTATATATATTAAAAAAAAATAGTATTGCTAGTAATGAAATTTTTCTAATTTTAGGATTTGGAAATTAAGGCTTCAAGGTTTTTGGGGTCTTAAGAGTTAAGGCTGTTAGATTTTCTAAAATTTTAAGGTTTATGTACCTGTCAAGGAAATTTGTTTAGGTGAATAATTTGTGCTATGTCCATGTCCGTGTCTACATCCATAATGCTTCTTTTTGGATTAAAAAAAAAAAAAGCTCCATAGGTTATACTTTGTTATCGTGCGAATAAACCTTGAACGCTTGAACTGTTCCTCGCCCGAATACTAGGTCGTCATGAGATTCGAACCTCGAGCGTTTTCCATTAATCACATTCACAACCTCTTTTGCAGAAGCTGCAAAACAAATTGTTGATCCAAGTGCTCACACAAATTTTCAGCTTATTATTCTCATTATAAAGGATTTGAATATGAGTAATCCTGTGGTAAAGAAAAACTGTCACTTGGATAAATTCAGAACCTGCAAATTTCATTTTCGCTGAGTTTAGAGTTACATATATAACGGCCAGATCATGAATGGGAAAGAATGTGGTAGGATACCAACTTCTGCATGGTATTCTAGTACAAAAGGAAAATGCAAATATACAGAATATGAGTAGATTGATAGCTGACCCAAGAGGTTCATTTCGTGTGCCTCATATACACCACCGATAGAAATTAACACAAAAAATGCCTGAACTGAGGAAGCTTTACACTGATGTTGATTCTGCTGGTTTGTCCTTTGGAGCGCCGGAGGGTTCTAGTTTAAGATCTCCAACCCCCTTGGGCGGGCCAATGCTGCAACGGGCAGTGTTGTGTGTTTCAATAGCATCCTTTATCTTCTGAAACTGCAAATAGATTTAGGAGAATCAGGGGAATTTACCACATGAAAGATTTGGGCACTGATCAAGGTCTTCTTAATAATGACTAATAAAAGATACCTGATCATCTGCATTGCTTTCATGCTATACAATTCTAAAGATGCTGAAAAGCATCCATTTCATGATTTATCTAGATAGTTATGCAACCACTTTATACTATACTCTTAATCTTTCATAATTTTTAGAAACTGGACAGCAGTCAAGGGGAAGAGCCTGTTCCTGCGTGTTGCCTTTTCAATTGTTGTACCAATGGCGGAGTCAGACCCAACCACACTCTCTTATTCTAAAGCGGAGCAGACCATTGGCCTGATCTGCCTCCCCACCTTTTCCAACCCCACACCCAACCACCCTAGAAGCAGGGGTAGGACTAGTCTGGCTATGAATCCTTTCCTAGAGTGAGTCCTGCTGTAAGTAGAAGGCAGCCATCTAAGGGATGCAACTAGTCTGTATGCCAAGCATCCTGTAATAGTCCCCTTCTGTTGTGCAATTTTGACTTATATCAATGGATTTAATCTAGATTTCTTCGCTGCAATCACTTCGATCCACCCCCTCGGTGACATAATACACCCTGAGGAATTCCTACCAGCAGACTTTCCTGTACTCAAAGTGAATTGTCTAAGTGCTCTCCCAATCAAGCTACTTGCCCATTAGTAGATCGTGAGTGGGTCTGTCATCCTCCTCATTATAGTCCTCCTAAAATCAATAGCATTTCGTCGGAATACATACTGTCTTTTCACCTTAGTAGTCCTATGCATAGTCAGTACTATAGCCCCAGTCATGGCTACTATACCATGATTCTTCTGTCTATCAATAACTGCTGGCTGCCAAACTCAATTCTTGGAATGGTCTTAAGAAGATGATACTGACCGCGCTGAGGAGTTGGGATCTTGAGGTGACTACCCAGAGGATGTAGAAACAATCAAAGATCTTTTTTATAAATTGGATCTAAATCTTTCAGCCATTACCCATCAGAAACTTGGAATGATATTAATTCGATTGTGGGGTCCTAAAATATAAATTTCTTTCAAGAGTATGTTTTATTTCTCAAGAAGAAAATGTGAAATTTCCATTTCCATGTAGTTCTTGTAGGATGCTCCCAATAACCCACTGGAGAATTTTTATTTTTGGGGCTTGACACCCAATAACCCATTGGAGAATTTTTATTTATGGGGCTTGACACCAGTTTCTATAGAAGCAAGCTGCAATTGAAGTTAGAATGCTTACCTTTGCAAGTGAACAAGAAAAGGATTCCAGTTGTCCGTCTGCTCCACGATAGAAGTGGAAATAAGGAAGCACCTTCACATTCATGCTTTTGCACATCGGCTTATTCTCATCAAAATTGACTTTCAGGAATAAAATTTCAGGGTGCTCTTCAGCTGTTCTGCGGAGCTGACAGATCCATTACAAAACAATATCAGGACACAAACATCTCAACACACCAAAAGTATTTCCAGAAACAGCATTAGAAATAGTAATTATTATCCACACTTTTCTAAAGTCCCAAAAGGAAGTAGATCAAAAATTTTCCTCGAACAAGAACTTTTTTTTTTTATTAAAGGTTCCTCTGAACCAGTGGCAAAAATGTCATCTCCCTTCAGTATGCTTTGTGAGGTTTATATCGAATTATGCCTGAAAGCTGTTTCATCTCAGGAAGAAGTATCTCCCACAATATTATTCTGCAAGGGACTGAGGGCATTTGGGTGTACCAAATTAATCCACCATGTCGATGTATATACCAAGTTCACAAAAGTTAATTCCTAATACATTTAGACTTTTGAGAACAATAGTCGGTCACTTAGACACTATCCTAATTGAATTGCTTAATTCATTCAAGGACACCAAAACACACAAAACCATTGCATTTCAAACCTACGAAAAACCACCAATTTCCATGGACATCCAAATTTGAATACACATAACAAATTTCATAATTGATGCTTCCTTTTACTTTTCTATTCAGGAGGGTGGAATATCATACTAAAAAGAAAAGGAGAGAACAAGAAAAAAGCAAGCTGCCGACAACTAACACTTCTGAATTCTACATAGTACAACAACCAATCAACCATCTTTCATTTACATAGACTCCAAACGATACAGTTCAGGTTACCAAGAGTGAATCTGCATATCAATGCCACGACTACAGTATGGACTAATCTGATAAATCTCATACCTCAAGCAATCATTAGTGTAATAAAATATTTGGCAAGATTACTATAAGATATATGTAGTTCACCAGCAATCCAACTCTAACATGCACAGAAATCCTGTGATTTGCTAGATTCAATATAACTGTGTAGACTAGAAGAAGTGAAAACATAATGCTATATTCATTTGGTCCTTCAAGACCTGACAAGCACACTAACACAAGCGTTGGTCTCCAACATGGCAACCTCACAAAAGAATTATTTTTAAAAAGAAAAAAAAAAGCCTCAGTGCCAGTTTCACGTCCAATTTGCAATGTCCAGTTGAGCTTGACTTTGACAAGGCATAGAATGCAATGCAAAATTTTAAGTTCCCTTGTTCCACAACCCAAGACAGATCAACAAATACCCAGCTGCAAACTAGTCTGGAATTATTTAAAAGTTGTTGGAAGCATGATGCTTAGAATGTCAATAGGAGCATATTTTGTCAATAGTGAAGGTTTGAGATGATCTCAAAAAGGAAGAATTCACTAATATAATGAGGACACAGTAGAATAACAATGGGACTTACCTTTGGGAATAATGCCCGGCAAGAAGCACACCAGGTTCCATAAAATTCTACAATAACTAATCTATCTCCAGCATGACCTAGGGCACCCAAAAATTCTTGTGTAGAATGAACGTCAACCATATTTGGTGCATTCTTTTCCCACCATTTTGGCTGGTCAGTTTCAGTCACAGTTGCTTGAACCTTTAGTCAAGCATACAAAACAAACATTAGAAACCATAATAATAAAATTTAAAAAAAAAAAAAAGGAAAACTAACAAATATATAAACTTCAAAATAATGTCAAAGGAATCATGAAGTTTTTCTCTCCTGCTAACATCTCATGCCAGACTTGAGTAATTCATGAAACTGCCAGTTACCAAAGGATCTTGTAATAAAAAGAAAGATACAATGAAAAATGTGACAATAATTTTCAAGGGACTACCAATTTTGCAAGTTGAAGGCTTCTCAAGGGAAGGGAAACTGAAATTTTCCATGAATAGTATTATATCAAAGAACTTGCAAGTAAGTTCCATGAATACCATTTATACATAACCTATGAAATTATTTTTTTACAGAATTACATGTAGGATAGTTTTACAAGTTGCAATAAGTAACTGAATTTATACACATAGATACGTACACATGCATGTACACACATCTATCAGCTAGATTTTGCCAACCTCTAGCTCACAAATCCTGTCCAGAAGGACCAGAAGTAAGCAAGCCTGAATCTTTGAGCATGCCTCTCAGTGCCGTGCAAGATATAAAAAGCACTTTAAAGGTAACAATGGGACTCAAAAAAATGGTAGTTGTTGGGTAGAAGATCATCCAATTGTAACTTTAGAGAGGTGATGATTCTAACAACTGTGCCAGAATTTTGTGTTCATGGTATTAGCCAAAAATTGATTACTACAGAAATTACTATGCAAATAAGATGGCGTATGAACCCCCCACCCCGTGGTGGAGCCACGTTTGCCATTGGGGGTGCCCAAAGATTTAAAAAAAAAAAATCCCCTATCCACTGCACCCCCAAGATTAAAAAAAAAAAATCTTTTTACTTATGGATTTGACTACTATTTTTTTTGCCATAAACGATAACAAAATTAACCTTTTTTCTTTTATTTTTTGTTTTGTTCTCTCTCTAGTGTCCTAGTTATGGTGGTTAAATATGATTATGCTTCAAAATTGCCAGCAAGTAAATAAGAAGAAAAAAAAAATGTTTACACACCTTGTTTGGTTTTTGAGAAAATTGAGAATACAAAGAAATTATAGAATTGTATTATTGTCTTATGAACCCCCTCCTCCCAAATTCATGACTGCATTGTTTCTTGCAAGCAAGTTCACATTGATCCACGTCAAAGGACTCCCAAGAGTGACATTTTTCCTAGAGGGTTGAAACCATCCTAAGGCTGACAAAGAGTAGGAAAATTCCCAATAGCGCATTTAGTTATAAAATATATATATTAAAAAAAAAAAAAAAAACCAACTAATCTAAACTTTTAGCTCATACTGCATAACAGAATAAGGATACTAAACTTTTATCCATAAAAATAAATTATTATACAAATAAAAGCATAAGGAGCAAAATACAAGAATTGTGTGAAAATTCCCATTGTATGATTTTCGTTTTTTTTTAGTGAATTGAAATTCTATGATCAAGGTAGGTAAACTGAGATTCAGCAAATTAGCACAAACTCATCAAAACCAAAGTAACCATCTTTAAGTAAGAGCAACAATGAAAAAAAAAAAATCTACCTACAAACACCAAAATTTCAACTTTTCTTCAGTGGGTCAAGTCTTGATTTCTACTCCGACTGCAAATGGAACTCCTAATTGCAACACATTATGTCATCATCAAACAAATTTAACAGATAGGTTTTCTTAAATTCACTTTCATGTGCATACAAAAATAAAAATTCCAATAATTACACAACTATTAATCAAAGCTCTAGCAAAACACCCAATTGAAATAAAACATGTCACAATCCAACAATTCCACCAAATAGGTCCTCATAAATTCAATCAGTTTTCAAAATTATATAAAAGAAAGGGCAAGTGTTCACCTTGAAAGAGACCAACTGCTTTCTGGGTCTGAAAGCAGGGCGGGGAAAATCGCCAGCAGAAGAATACAAAAGAGGATAAACAACCCTCTTATCTAAGTTCTGAATCGGTGGGAGACCCGGTTGGAGGCTATTCAAGGAGGACGCGAAGGAGGTGAGCAGAGAAGAAGAGAAACGCAGTGAATGGAATGGTAATCGAATAACATCAGCCATTTACAAAGAACAAAGAAACAGAAAGCAAAGAGAGAGAGAGAGAGAGAGAGAGAGCTTCGAAATCAAACTCAGAAATAATTTTTATTGGATTGCACTACTACATGAACATGAGGTCAAAGGCACCCACAAGAGGCCATGAAAAATCTCTGGGGCTTTGCAAGCTCTTGCTGTGTGTATAAAGACTATATCGTGGCCTCGTGTGTGCGGGTTGTGCGTGTGTGAACCAGATATATCATATATCGTACGAAGGGAAAGTTTCCCACTATTATTTTGTTCGGTTTTCTTTCTTTTATGTCGGCCTACCGGTCTTCGTTAGTTTTGTAGCGGTTGGCCGGTTACCCAGTACCCACCCAGGCATTGCCCTGTTTGGATGCCACTATTTTTTTATTTCTTTTTTTTAAAGTAATGTTAAATACCACACAAAATATTTTACAAAAGCCACACCATTATTTCACCACTATTCGACAGTGACATTGTCAAACCACCTTTTGATCTGCCTTACAAAAAAATATGATGACAAATGTTAGCATTAGAGGGATAGCAATATGATAAACAACATTATTTTTATTATATACAATTGGAAAAATTGATCAAATGAAAAGAAAAATGTTAGACAAATAATTATATTGAATAGTGTTATTTAGTAAATTGTTATATAATTGTCAAATAGATTGATAATGTCATTGTCCTGTCCCTTTTCCTTGTCTAGCTTTAAGAAAAAAGAAATATAAATATATGTACCAGGTGAAGAAAAGATTGTCCTGATTTGCAATGGCATTATCAATGGTGACATGGTATTATTTGTGAATTGTATATTTACATTTCGATAGTAGGTTGAATTATTAATTATTTCAAAAGTTTAAACTCATTGAAAATAATAAATTAATACTTTAACAAAAAAAAAATTATAAGACACAAAGGCAATTTTTATTTTTAACTCCAGAAAGAAACAATACCTCTAAGAAATATATAATAAAATGATATTGAATTGTATTACAATGTTATATACTATATTTTTATTCTATAATTGTCCAACAATATTGAAGTCGTACTCCAAATCAATCATTTGATATATATATTTTTTATTTAACAATGATTAATCTGAAGGTTAGTTTGTATAACACGTAAGCCTTGTTGGAAATAATTATAGTATATAGTATTTTCTTATGTAATATTTATAGAGAAACTAAGGTAGTAGAGAATAATGTTATTTGTCACTTTTTTGTCCTCCTTAGTAGTGGACCACACTACATGAATAGCATTAAAGGTAGACGAGGTAGACGACGAAACAGGGGATTGTGAACATGGTAGGGAATTGATGATAAGACCTAAAAAGAAACTAAATTATACCTACTTATGATAATTATTCTAACCAAAAAAAAAAATGGAGAGAGTTTGTGCCATCAACATCAACCGTGTGAGCTGACCCAACACTTATAAAGGCCAGTCGCCTACATGGTTATCTTTCATTTTAAGCAATCATTGACGATTGGAACACCTATTTTGCTAAAAGTTTAAACTTTCCCTGATTTTATGCTCAGTATTGCTTTAAATCCAAGGTTATAGAAGATTGCAACCAAGAAGTTTCAATAGGGAGTAACATCAATGCAAACGGCTTTCGGTACGGAACGGGGGGCATGATCTTATCAAAATTAGACTTGGCCCCTCATTTATGCTTTGGCACTCCGATAAAAACTATTGGTTCCGCCCCTGCTTAGTACACTCCGTGCAAATTGAGTGCAAGAACTAGCATGATCAGGAAATAATGAGCACAAGCACAACCAGAAAGGTTAACTCATATAAAAGATATTCAACTTTGGCCTTGCATCTGCAATTGCATGCCAGTAGTAACAAAAAGTTAGAAACTGATTAATTGGTTTTTAGTGCCAATAGAGATGTCTATCCACAATAGAAGTGCTATAATGTCCTCTAAATCAAGCATGCTAATAATTCCATATCATGATTATGCAACTAAGAAGCAACCCTGATTCTGTGTCTAAAATATCTTTGTTAGTAAGAAGAAATTTGCCGAAAGTGAAAAGGCAATGACCTGCAGTCCACATAACCTAGAATCAGATGTCAATTCCATACCATGAAAATAAAACAGGGTCACAGATGTTTGTCCAGCGCTTTGAATGAACAAATGTTACAGTCCAGGATCTAAGCAGATACCAAGGAGATCCTACAAATTAAAACCCACCAATTTTCTCCTTTTATCTACTATAAGAGGATGAACACAATTATAAGACTGCAAAGCTTAACAATAATCTGCCCTCTGCTGATACCAGCACAAGCACACTATGGCATGGCAAGAAATTGCACGGATGAGCCACTGGAAATGGAGCTAAGATTAACTTGGTAGACAGGCTTATTCAAATTATAGTTGTCACCAACGTCACCAAACAGCACTGATCAGGCAAATATATATATTTTGTTAGGTAATCAAGCGCATTTTATAAAAAAGCATGAAGCGCCTCTAAGTACACCGGAAGTATTCACTAGGACACCAAACAAGAACAAAAGCAACAAAAAAAAAAAAAACCCAAAACGGAGACGAAACCCAATATCCAACAACCCAAAAACCACAAAGAACCCTACACTGTCTTGCCTTTTAAACATGTACCTCAATTCACATCCATAGGACACAAGAAGACATGCATTTGTTGGAACCCTTCTACAGCTAGCTAACTGAATTACTGCAAAGTTTTATAAATTTAAACAACTGCAACCTCCAAGCAAATGAAAATAATACGCATCAAGAAGGTGCGGAAAATGCAAAATGAGATACAGTTGTATATCCAAATGTTACTAACATTCTGCATCAAGGAAATCCTTATAGCACTACACAAAAAATATAATACATAATTTTTTATGCCAGGTTCGGTTTTCACTTGTGCGGCTCCTAATACAGTAATACTTGAAAATCAGACGATAGGAAGTAGATGAAATACCATTATTTATGTTACCAAGTATGAACAAACAAGCAGCTCGTGGGTTTCTAAGACAACTGATACTGTTACCTTTGGATGCTATCCATAACCATCCATCTTTGTGAGCACATAATCCCATTGCTTCATGTTACTTGCTGACAACTGGTCCAACCTTGGGATTTAGTAGCTGCCTCCACTTAATAAATGTTTACCATTGGACTTTAGGGACTTGGCAAAAGAATAGACTTTTGAAACACTGCCGATCCATTATTGGAAGCACCCTGGATCTGGAGAATCGAAGTGACCAGATTATATATCTGAATGTTCTCAAAAGATGGGACTTTCCGTCCCCTTGCAAACTGAGGACCATGGCCAATGAAAATGGTCCTCATGGAGAAAACTGCATTGTCATAACCATGTGCTCCACCACATTCTTTCCGCTTTGTTCTCTTCTGCTCCACCTTAAACCCCTCTTCTATCAACCCTATTACTGGTGGAATCCGGTCACTGGCCACATAATGAAGCCTACCAGGCAGCTCCTCCTTGAGATAGACTCTCAAATTCTTCCCATTCTCAACCTTCCCCGACTTCAATCCTTCATTCATCTTTGCAACAACATCCGCTGGCTTAACACCCGGAGGTGGACGAATCGCTAGCAACGGCGAATGGGAAAGGACCCAATCAGCCGGAATCTCAATCCAAGGATTCAAATCATCTAGAAAAATCAACTTCTTATCACACGTACCAACCATCCCATGATCACCTACCATAATTATACTAACATCTTCAAAAACCCCTCTTTTTTCTAAACCTTCAATCAACCTTCCAATCATCCTATCAATCCTAGCAACAGCTTCAGTTATCTCCGGATCATCTGGCCCCACCTGGTGACCCTGATGATCCGGGTCCTCAAAATACAGTGTCATAAATTGGGGAATTTCACTACCAGGCAAATCAAAATAACTTAAAACGGTATCAACCCGTTCCTCAAAAGGAACAGAGCTATTATAATTCATACAAAACTTATCAGGACAAGTCCAAGAACCTTTCTTTACCTCAGAACCAGGCCAGAAATATGTGGCAGCCTTCAACCCATTATTGACAACGGTCTCCCACAGAGGTTCACCCAACCACCACTTAGGCTCATGGCTCCCCATGGTAAAAGCCTCACCGGTGCGTGGATCAAAGAAATGATTGTTAATTATACCATGAAAAGCGGGATAAAGACCAGTAACAATGGAATAATGGTTAGGAAAAGTCAAGGTCGGGAAAACCGGGATCAAACCCGTCTCGGCCTCGGTCCCGTTACAGATTAAGCGGCCGATATTCGGTGTGGAAGTCTTGAATTGGTACCCAAATCGGAACCCATCTGAGGAAATCAGCAAAACTACAGGACGTTCGAGCTTAGTGAGCGGACGGGCTTGGGATTCGGGGGAAGAGGAGGTGTGTGAGGTGGCAGGTGCAGAGGAAGAGGAGGAGGAGTAGGATGAGAAGAAGAGGAAGGCGAAGGCGATGGCGGCGGAGAGAGCAATGCAGGTGATGAGAAGGAGGGAGATAAAAATGATGGTGGTTGTGGTGGGTTTGTGAGGTGGATCTTTCGATGAAGAAGAAGAAGAAGAAGAGGAAGAGTCGGTGTTGAAAGAAAGCAGCGCCGTGGATGGGTTCGATGGGTCTTCTTCTTGGGTTGGTAATGGTACTGGTGTAGGCTTTGCTGGAGCTAAGATGGACAAAGAATCAGAACCCATGTTCCAAAAATTGGTCTTTCTCTTCCAAATCTTCTGGTTTTTTCCAGCTTGATTTGAAGGAAACTCAAGCTTCTAAAAGATGCGTGTTCTGTTCTTGTTTGTAGAGAGCCAGAGAGAGAGAGAGAGAGAGAGGGAGGGAGAGTGGAGTGAAATGCAAGGGTTTGGTTTGGTTTCGTCTGGTTCGGCTGCTTAATTGTTGCAGAGTTGCTATCTCGGATGGGTTACTTTCATTGAATAATGCGTGTGGACTAGGTGGGTTTGATGGAAAGAAGGTGGCTAGAGAGAAAGAAAGAGAGAGATATTCCTTCTTTTTATTTTTTGTTTTTTATTTTTTTTAGCGGAAGAGAATATTCTTCTCATAGGTGCCATTATCTACGATAGCCATAGGCGTTTCATCAAATTTAACTGAATTATAACTTGATCTAATCTCATTAGGTTATCAGTCCCAAGAGAAATTTCAATCGATCGTGAATTACGCCTTTATAAGCGTCACAAGTTTGAATCCTCTACTATGAGGGCGACATGTCAAAAAAAAAAAAATCTCATTAGGTCATTAATGAGAATACAAGACCACCGACACTAATCAAACATATGTGAGATTCTTTATTATAGAAATTTGAACTCATGCCGTATACTGTAGTATATGCACTGACCATTTGGAAACTTTCTTAAGCCATCCTTGATGGTTGGCATAGGTGTCATTCATTTGTGAAAGTGCTCCACCTTTTAATTTTAAATTAGTTTTTAAGTTATATATTTTATTAAACTTATTATTTTAAAAAATATATTACAAACTCATGAGATGGTAACGCATTGTTTGAAAATCAACTTTTGAAAAAAAAAAACATCTAGCGAATAAGGTTTTTGGTCTCTTCATAAATTGCATTATGCGGCTCATTTTCTTATCATAGATAAGATTAAGAAGACCGGATCATTCTTAGCCCATTTTCTAATTACTATTTGTATTTTTGGCATTGTAATTCGGTTAAATTTTGTTGTTTAGAGCCCACTCTTCCGTGATTTTTTACTTTCTTGTAACCATTTACCCATCAATAGAGTTTTTATTTAAATTGGATTAAAAAAACTTCTTTCAATTCAATCTATAAAAATAATATGTGTCATTTGAACATGTGAAATGCATATATTTTTTAAATAGTATAGACAAAATTAGAATAAATAATATTAAAAATTTATGTGCATTTCACATATCCTAACAATGGAAATTCGTTTGCAAAAAGACTTCTTAATTTGGTTGGTCAATGGGAGGTGCGACATGTCAAGCAAACAGGGAATGAGGCTGCTCATAGATTAGCTAAGTTGGCTCTTGAAAATTGGAGACTTGAGTGTCCTCCATGAATTCATGAGATTGCAACCACTGATTTTGGCAATTTTTTAGATTATAAGATTGGAATTACTATTAAAAAAAAATACATGTCATTTTAATAAACTACGTTGAAAGAAATTCTTTTAACCTAGTTTAAAAGAAAATTTTGTCCCCATCCATTTGCTTAGACCAAAAAAAAAAAAAAAACCCTCTTCACACCTGTTTTGCATATGCTCGTATACACTTATGTGACTTTTTTTTTTGTTGTAATTCATGTGACTTGTTTTAAGTTGTTAATTAAAAGCCACTTAAAAATTAAAACACATGTCAAATGAAAAATAATATTGGTCTTATTTCATTGTTGATGGGGCTTCTTTTTTTTTTTTTGAGAAATTCATTGTTGATAGGGTTAATGTTATTTTTTTATGCTCATTTTATATTAAGGAATGTGACATATTTTCAGTAACTCTCTATATTGACTATATATATATATGTTCTCAAGAGATAGCTTAATCGACTAGGATCACGCCTAATAAAGTGAAGGTCACTAGTTCGAATTCCCCCCTTCCCCTCTTGTGCAGACATGTAAAAAAAAGGCTATATATATATTATATATATATATATATATATATATATATATAATACACAATGTCACTAGAACACTCTTCAACGGAGCTACTTGAGCAAAAGTACGGCGGATATGCAGGAATACCGCCTCAACAAATGGAACGTCGTCGTTCGACCTTTAAATTCCGTAGAGACGTTTATCCTTTCGCGGAGTTCATTTGTAGCGGCGGTGACTATTAATCTTTTTACAGCGACACAAACCACCTTCATAAATCATATATATTTTCCTTGCAAGATCTTTGCTTTACTATCCGTTAGGGTTTTTGTTGAATCCTCAACTTTGAAGAACTGAGAATGGAAGAGGCATACAGGCGAATCACAGAGTACCTGAACAGATTCTCCGACGCCGTTTCGTCCCAGGACGGCGCTTCTCTCAGCTCCCTCCTCTCCCTCTCCTCCAACCACCCCTCCCTCCTCGCTCTCGCCGACTCTCTCAACCTCTTCCAGGTCCCCACCTCTCCCTCACTCTATATGTATGTGTGTGTGCCTGTGTGTTTATTGAAGCATTAGGGTTTTTTGTTTTGTGAAATTGTTGTTACAGGACGCGAGTAGAGTGTTCAAGCAGTCAGAGAGGTTCTCTCAGTACAGCGAAATCCTCACCCATCTATTTCGCTCTCTGCAAAATTACCGACTCGGAAACCTCGTCGATGCCTACCAAGCCTTCGAAAAATCTGCCAAGTAAGTTTCCCCCCCAGAATCCCTTTCACTCTCAGTCACTCAAATTTCGCTTAGGCTTTGAGGAATGATATTGATCGATTAAATTTTGAATTGAATGCAGTGCTTTCATTCAAGAGTTTCGGAATTGGGAATCAGCGTCGGCCTGGGCTTTGGAGGCTCTGTATGTGCTCGCTTACGAAATTAGGGTTCTTGCAGAGAGAGTAAGATATTCTTTGTAATTTTTTTTTAATCAACTTGTGGTTATGTAGTTCTGTTTGAAATTGTGTGTTTTGGGTAGAGCTAAACAAGAGTCACGTGTTTTATAGGCTGACAGGGAATTGACTTCGAATGGGAAAGCTCCAGAGAAGTTGAAGGCTGCCGGCTCGTTCCTCATGAAAGTTTTTGGGGTTCTTGCGGTACGATTTTGCTTAAAAACATGTGTTTGATGTGCAAAATCAAGGGGCCAATCAAACTCTTAGTATTATATGTTGCCCTTTTCCCTGGATAAACTGTACTTAGGACTTAGAAAGGATGTCAACTCTGTGTTTTCAATCTGCAACACTATAAAGTTGTTTAGACTTCAAGAAATTCACAATAATATGTATTTTTTGGTTTTATGAGTTGGGTTTCCTCTAATTCTTTGAAAGGTGTGTATATTGTAGGGAAAAGGCCCAAAACGTGTTGGAGCATTATATGTGACTTGTCAGTTGTTCAAAGTTTACTTCAAGGTGATATTTATGTTTTTTTCAGCTTAGTTTATTGTTCCCATGGTGCTTGGTTCTATCTTTTGATTTATTTTTGGTAGCATGGCGAGTTAAAATTTAATTAAATGAGACTTTATTTTGAGTTCATGGCTAGTAATGTTATTTTACGACCTCAAGGAAAGAGCAATGTGAAAGATTTGCATGATTTAACTACTAAAGATGTCTTGATTCTTCTTAAGTGCTGAAGGAAGAACAAGCTGAGTTACACAATGATAACCTTTTTTTCATTACTTTGCAGCTTGGTACAGTTCACCTTTGCCGCAGTGTGATAAGAAGCATTGAAACTGCTCGTATATTTGATTTTGAGGAATTTCCTAAAAGAGACAAGGTTAGAGTTTAATTTTGGTTGCAAAACAAATTCATTTACTTTCTCAGAATGTTGATCTCAATTTGCAACTATTTGCTGCTAAGAGGCTGAGTATCATGGTATTCTTTTCAGGTCACCTACATGTATTATACCGGTCGTCTGGAAGTGTTCAATGAAAATTTCCCTTCTGTAAGTGGATTAAACTCCTCTTAAGTTAATGAGATGAAGTTTTATGTTTAGCCGTCACTTGATATAGTTAATGAGATGAGTAAGAATATTAATTGATTTAGTGGCATCAAACAAAATCTTAAAAAAAGAAAAATAAAAACGAAGGATGCACGTGGCGCAACAGGATGCAACCACAGTTTGGAGACCCAATGTGTGTGTGTGATTGTCTATATATATATGCAGACACACACACACAATAAGAGAGAAGCTTCAATGTGCACTTGGTGCTTTTTCTAGAAAGCTTACATAAAGCAAGGAACACTTAATTAGGCATCATTATGTGTGTTTGTGTGTGAGTGTCTATATATATGCACGCGCAGACACACAATAAGAGAGAAGCTTCAATGTGCACTTGGTGCTTTTTCTAGAAAGCTGACATAAAGCAAGGAACACTTAATTAGGCATCATTAGAATGATGCCTAGTTAAGCGTTCCTTGCTTTATGTCAACTTTCTACAAGTGCACATTGAAGCTCTGAATGATGCCTAATTAAGCATTCCTTGCTTTATGTCAATTTTCTACAAGTGCACATTGAAGCTCTGTTATGATGTTAGCTTGAATGAGGCTGCTTACTAGTTATGATGCTTGATCTCACTGGATCAATTGTCCTTGCACCTTTTGAATTAGACTCATTTCAGTGCATGCAAATTTTCCAAAATTAAGGTCTACTATTCATGTATTCTACTTTTCTGACCTGGCAGGCTGATCATAAATTGTCGTATGCCTTAATGCATTGCAACCCTCTCAGGGAAGCAAATATAAGGTTTGGTTCTGGATGCTTGCTGCATATATATTATATCTGCATTATAAGTAGAATTTGATGGGTTTCTTCATGATTTATAGAGTGTTATAGTCATGCATAAGTACATACATAAATACTTGCTTATAGCTGGGTAAGTCTTGATCAAGATACCTGTTTTTCGATTTATGATTGGCAAATTACTCCTAAATATTCTTCTTAATTTTAGAAAGTTCACTGATTACGAAGATTATTAAAAATGGGGAAGACATCATTGAAATTAAGAACTCATAGTGGTTCAATAGCTTTGAAATTATGATCAGGATGATGGCAATTTAGAAAATTAAAATAGTGTGTCCACAATCATTGTATCTCTTTTCCTGAAAATGATGGCGTTACTTAAATTTTAAATTGGCTGGTATATCTTAGGTGAGTAATGATACAATGAGGATTAAAGTCCTTCAGAGTCATCCAAAATGTAATGTAGTATTTAAAATCATCAATAAATTAAAATTCAATAATGATAATTTTAAATTGAATAGTGATTTTAAATGCCACATCACATTTGGGATGACTCTAGGAGGACTATATCATTATTCATCTTAGACAAATGTTTTTACTTGTTTGTCTCTTTTTAACATGTAAATTCATCTGAATGTAAAATGATTTGCTGTTAGAACTATTGTGGTTTTTTAAGTATATGCTTTGTGTAGAAAAAAAGCAAAAAAAAAAGGCACATGCTTTCACCGTGGAATGTCTTAGCGTTTAATAGTTTTGGATAAGATAAAAGTCAAACTTGAAATTTATAAGAATATAATTTTCTTTGCGATTGCATCCCTTACATTTTCTTTTGTCCATTGGAATAGGATGATACTCAAGTATCTGATACCTGTGAAGCTTTCAATGGGCATCTTACCTAAGGATTGGCTACTTGAGAAGTATAACCTGGTTGAGGTACGGCATGCCTATTGACCCTTTTTTTTTTAAAAAAAAATTAATTTTTTTTTTTTAATAACCATTCTGTGAGACATTTTTTAGTACTCAATTATTTCCATTAGACGAGATATTTTGGTGTTGCCTCGTTTTGTCATATATCTAATGGGTGATAACAACATTGATCAGTTATTTTTTCTGGAGAGAGAACTAAATTAAAGGAACCATTCTGTCCATGTGCGTGTTTGAATTAGTAGTTTGTACTTGGATTAACAAGCTTTTAAATGTCTTACAGGCATCCATTAACCTAAAGCTTTTGTTATTGGGATTTACATATCTAATAAACATTGTTTTTACTTTCACAGTACAGGGATGTTGTGGAAGCTCTAAAAAGGGGAGATCTCCGTCTTCTTCGCCATGCTCTTCAAGAGCATGAAGACCGGTATGTTTGCTTTTATTTTTGTAAATTTGGAGAATTGGTGCATATATTGACAGTTAAAACTGAGCTCTTTATTTTATCAGTTTCTTAAGATCAGGTGTATATCTTGTCCTAGAGAAGCTAGAACTCCAAGTTTACCAAAGATTGGTAAAGAAAATGTAAGTTCCCCTTTCATGTACACATACTTCTGGATTGATTTTAGCGTTCATCAGAAGATTTGTTAATGATTACCACATGTTTCACTTGCAGTTACATCATTCAAAAGCAGAAGGACCCTGCCAAAGCTCACCAAGTGAAGTTGGAAGTAATTGTTAAAGCGTTGAAATGGCTTGAGATGGACATGGATGTGGATGAGGTACTTATTTCTCCATTCACTCTTATCTTTGGTTTATGGCTACTTACGGACTCTCTCTCTAGCTGGTTGTTTTTCTTGGTGGGAAATCTTATCAAATATCTTTTGAAATTTGTAGGTGGAATGTATAGTGGCCATACTGATATACAAGAATCTTGTGAAAGGGTACTTTGCTCACAAGAGCAAAGTGGTGGTTTTAAGCAAGCAAGATCCTTTCCCTAAATTAAATGGAAAGCCCATCGAGTCATAGTACCAGAGCAGATGTTATTTTATGCTTAAAAATATTCAACCTTGAAAGCAATAGGCATGGTATTTTTATTTGTTTACCATGTGGGTTCTGTTATATTTGGTGTAAAGTTGTTTAAGAATACTCTCTTTGAGGGCAATAGGCATGGTAGTTTCATTTGTTTAGCCACGTGGCTTCTATTGTATTTGATGTAATATAGTTCATAAAATTTTCCCCCTTCCCTTTGTATTCACTTACTGACATTCTGAGTTGATAGTATTCACAAATTCTGATCATTTGTGTATTTTTGACGGCCCAAATTTTCTATATATTGATTACTCAGTGAAAATTTTGTAATTCTCTTGCTAATAATTTAAATTACTGTCCAATATTTTTGGCTGAATTTTTGCTCTTGCTCTCTTGGAGCATACTACCGACTCGAGAAATTAACAGCATTTAGTGTAACGATAAATGCTTCTATCCTGCATTCCTGCTGTTGTCTTCCTAGGGGCAAATATCTTTCCATGTCAAGTGAAATAGAAAGAAGTCAATTCATGAGTAACCATCCCTTACAAGAATAAAACTGTTGTTATCCAAGTTTTATGTTTGTTTTGCTTCTTTTTCTTTTTTATATATGTATATTTTCAAGTATCAAAATACATTTTTATTAGCGGTAATGGGCAACCTACGATATCTTTGACTGCCGGTTTCTCTATTATTAACAAGAATCAGTAATCATAGACATGGAAAGAGTTTCTCAAAACAAATAGCATTCTCCCATCCATCTGACAAGTACTTTAAAACTTACAAAATTGAAGCAACTCGAGTTTTCGCAAAACTTGTGGGACCAACTATAAATCTTGTGACCCAATAAAGAAAAAAGAGGAAGAAAAAAAAATCTAGAAAATATATATTACCCTTGATCCTTAATTGAATCAAGATGTGTGCATCAGATCAACAGCTGATGCCTGCCATCACATCAATGCTACTTGGAAACATATGGTGGATATTTTGCAATTTGGCGCCGGAAGCATAGCAACAGCCATATGCGAGATTTAAGCAGCATCTGAGGGGAGGGTACTCTGTATGTTTGAAGGCATCAGGATGTTAAAACCATCTGCTGCAGTAGATACGATCATTCCTGGAATCTGAGCATGCCAATGGAGTTCTTTCAAGTCTTTCTGGCCCTGTTTAAAGCCAAAGCAATGTTGAGTTGACATGCTGAACTAGAAAGGAGTTTTCAAGATGAATCATCTCACTAAGAGGGAAGTTTGAAAACGGAAGGGGGATTACCTGATGAACAAACAAAAGTTGTGGAGGTAGATCTTCAGGGGCATTTACTTGCTCTTTTGTTTTAGCTCTGAATTCTGCCTCCTCTTCCTCATCCTTTTCTAATGAAAGGTCCCATATTCTAGTCAAGGAAGCCAAACATAGCATAAGACTACAAACTTCCATTCAAAGAAGAAGAATATAAAAACTACAAACTAATGCTTGGATGAACCCTTCTATCAGTTTTTGCACACTTCCGTCCTACATGTTAACTTACGTTAGCTGATTGTCAGCTGATGAAACAGCCAAAGTGGATGCTTCGTGTTGACTCCATTCAATGGATGTGATAGGGTGTTTATGGTATTCAAAATGTGCTACTACAGAATCCCCTTCCTGCCCACAGAAAAATCACATCAACACATCAGCTTTATCAACAACAGAAAAACCCATTCTATCACCTTTTGTCCTTTGGTAGAATACGAATACAACCTTGCAATCAAATGAATAAAACAAAGAACTTCACTTGTATATACACTTTTTGCTCCACTTCAAGATTATTTAAAACAAAAACCAAGAGAGAGAGAGATAGCAACCATTTCTATGACTCCAAAATATGCACATGTACTGTACACATGCATGTACATATACACACAAATACACAAATGCATAAATGTATAATATAAATGGCTGTACATATATAAAGGGAACATTAAGAGGGTGTTTGCCAAACTCCCTCACATTCCCCCACCAAAAATTACAATGCACTTATCATGAATTAAAAAAAAAATGATTGGTATGGAAAAATGAAAAAATGGTATTGGAAAGTGGAAAAATTTGTTTTGTAGTGATTTTTTTTATTTGAATAGTAATTTGATGTGATATAAAAAGTGAATGATTTGATATGTTTTTTTTGGAAAAAATGAAGTGAATAGTGTGATGGAATGTGGGGGAATGTGAGGGAATGGTTTGTTGTTTAACAAACAAGGCAACTAGACATAGAAGAATGAGAAATTGAAGGTATTACAGAATACAGATGGGGCACATGAAAAAGCAATAAGATTGAAAATGTAATCCACTAACAAGGGTCCTTACTCTGAGAATTTATTAAAAGATCACATATAGTTTCTCTAAAAAATATGATACAATATCTTACTTAGATCAGACAAGGGATACCATACCTTGAGCAATCTGAGATCACGAATAGAAAATGTCCCATCATCACATCCAGATGCCAACATACAGCTAGCGAGCCTAATCAGAATCAAGGAAGTACCAAAAGAGGTCACTACATAAAATATGAGACATGTAAGGATTTCCAAATAGAGAAAAACCAGAACTATTAGACACCTGTTCCATGAAATGACATTCACATCTGCATTATGTGCCTTAAAAGATGCTGCTGCTGACTTCCCTAAACGTGTATCCCAAATTGCAATACTCCCATCCACAGAACAAGAGGCGAACACATTGGGTTCTGTAGGGCTCCACTGCACAGGAAGAGTTGGACCAAGTATGGTTACAGGATTGAAATAGATAAAGGAAAATCGTTCAGATTGAATCATAAGTTTCACAAGAATATATATACTTGTAGATCTTCAACACTCGCAGCATGACCAGTAAACGGAGTAGTATTGACATTCCATGTTGCACCAGATGTAGGCTCCCACAAATGAATAAAACCCTTGCAGTCCCCTTCAGACATGAAGAACATCATCAAAGCATTAGACCATTATACACATGCTAAGAAACTAGCAATTGAAATTCCTTTAGGGAGAAAAAAAAAAATACAAATACAAAAATAAGAATAAATAAAATACTCTTAATTGTACCAGAAACAAGTCTTCCCGGGACATTAGGATTCCAGTCTATAGCAAAGCCTTCATCTTTGTGCTTAAACTTCACTAGTGGAGGCTGGTTGAAAACTGAAGAAGCTCCCTGAGCACCTTGCGTTTCTGATTCTGCTAAAGCATTCAAATGGGAGCTGAAGTCCCATATCTGCATTATACAAGATCCATACTTATGATAAACAAAATTTCACCAATTCAATTTTCAAGCTCATATAATACATGTATTAATAATGCTATAGCTTCCTAAGACTGCTGTAACTCTCATTAAACTATTTTGCCTTATCTTGAGTACTTCTTCCATCCCAAAATAGATGTATTGGTTTGAAAAGACAAGACTATTAACAAAGATGTAAGAATATAGTGGTCTTAATAAAGCATTCTTTACTTTAAAAGAGGAGGCATGCCTTTTAATATCATCTTGTTTACAAAACAAAAAAAAAAAAAAGTATTTTGGGAAATTAAGGTAAAAAACTTTCACTTTGTGACAATACACATGTATTTTGGGAAGTGCTAGAAAGAGAAGTAAAACACTTGAAATTGGGATGGAGGGAGTATCTTTTTTGGTCATTGACACGCATATATTGCTACTCCTTGCTTATGTAGCAAACTACAATTATTTTTTTCTTGTTCCATACCATAAACCTGAGATTCCAGAATCTGAAGTTTCATTGTCACATTCCACAATGTCTTATGCTACATAAAAATGGAAAAACAAAATACCCAAACAGGTATGCAAATCATGAAGAAACCCACAATACATGGACATGAAATATTACCTGCACATGACCAGCATCTTCCCAAGATGCACATATATGGGGATTTTGTGCCATAGCACGTATCCGATTAATACATCCTTCATGAGCTACCTTGCGCAACTGTAAAGACAAACCAAAAAGGTAAATAGGTTAGGTAAAGAACAAGCAGCAAAGATAAAGGTCAGTCATGAAATTAACAAAATGTCAAAAGAAACAAGGCATTGCCTGCAAAATTGGAGCCCCAGATCCTTGAAGCTCCTCTACTTCACTATCTTCATCACTGTCACTACCCTCACTTTCCATATCAGAGTTATCACCTGCAGGTTTTGAAGGCACTAGCTCGCGTCTTTTCCCAGTGATGTTAGATACTTTAAATATTCCAATAGAGTTCCAAGAAGCTTTCTCAGCCTGCAGAACAAGAACAGTGATGCCAAGATGGTATGGTAAAATGCGACAAAAAAAATCAAAGGAATAAAACACAAGGTCAAACAAACATAAATGCACCTGTCCCAAATATTCAGAAAAATTTGGATTCTCATTTTTCTTCCTCAGAAAACAAAAGGTTCCCCATGTTTGATATGCTTAAAAATCACATTTTGATCCTATACTATTCTTAGAAAATCCATATGCAATATTGGAGTAACAAAATCCTTATGTTTTTCAAGGAAAAATGTAAAAATCCCAATTCACCAATAAATTGGACAGCCCAAGCATACATTTCCATATGTGGATGAATACACTAAAAATAAATTTGTCCACTCCATAACCATACATCAAGGCTTTAAGAAATAAAGCTCACCTGAGTCCCTGCGACGAAATACACTGTGTGTGGGAACTCTGTCCGAACCAAACCCAATGAATCACGTAAAATATCAAAGCTGTCAAAAAAAAAAAAGTTTTAACTGTAAATGGGACTTCTTAAACAAAACCTAAGCCAATGACCTTTATTAGCCTTATTGTAGAGGAACTTTAATTGAACCCAAAAATGAAAATATCAATATTTAAAAAGAATTAAAATTCTTTTCACTTTCTGCAATCAGTAAGCAGTCAAACAAAGTCTCAAGGTACGAAAACAATGAGCATCAATCCCGGAAAATCAAATATAAAGCTACCCTCTCAAAATGAATCTAATTATAATAGCAAATAGCAAGTCATCACAATTTTAACATCGAGACCAAAAAACAATAATAAAAAATTACTCAACCCACCAGAAACCAACAAAAAGACCGCGTTTTTTTTTTTAAAAAAAATGTTTATTTAAACTTGGGTTCCAATTGACACATTCTGGGTTCCCCAATTTATCAAAAATCCACTATCCAAAATTCTAAAGTTCCTACCTCTTCCCTTTACTTTCCCGGAAACCAAACAGAAAACAAAAAGAATTCACAGCACCTGAGACAGGGCCACCCAATATGGAAGGCGTGGAGAGAATTGTAGGCAGAAGGGTCACACTGAAGCTCCTCGTCTTCCTCCAATTTATCCACACCCGGTTGCCACACCTTCGCCGGAATCGACGGTCCCGAAGAAGACGAAGACCCATCTCCTTTCTTCGAGTCCTGCACACACAAAAAAATTAGATGGTTGTGGAAAACCAAAAAAAAAAAAACCCCAAAATTAACTGAAATAACTGACAGACTAACAGTCAAGAAGGAGACTTGAAACCTTGTTCTTTCTCTTGGCTTTCTTAGGGTTCTTTATGCTGCGAACCATTTTCGGGCTCCTGAGGTTTGAGCTACACAATGGAATGAGGGTTTTTGAGTTAGGGTTTTACGTTTGAGATATACAAAAAAGAGAAGCTTTTAACGTGGAAGTTCATGACATGGCACTGCCACGTCAGTTAAACAAAAAACAAAAAACAAAAAGAAAAAAGTGAACTTTTGGGATAAAGCATTATTTCCCAACCCAACTAGGAGCAGTATTTCCCAACCCATCTTCTCTCTTTAACTGACATGGAGTTCCAGCAACTGAGAGGAACGTGCAAAGGGGCAGCACAAGAAAATGGGTTTTGCAAGAGCATTAGTCTTGTTTAGGTTAAACCGGTGATGTAGTTTAAAAAATAAAAATGTTAAATCTCAACGGTTGATTGTTTTTTGTTTTTATTTTTTTTAATCCCAACCATCTGTTGTTTTAACCGCACGAAATTGTGCATTTTGGCATTTTTTATAAAAGCGCTTTCAATATATTTTTATTAAACGAGTATTTTTTATTTTTTTTTAAACGAACCATTTAAGGCCTCTTTTGATTTGTGGATTGTTTAGTCCATTGGAAAAGAATTTACTACCACTAAAAATAGATTAATTATTCTTATTCTTTTGTTTGGTTGTAACGCTAGAATAGATTACCTAATCATATTTTTTCGTTTGGTACAATGCAATATGTTAGTGAATAAAATTGTATTGTAATCTTATTTCCTAAAATACCTTTATAATATAAATACAATTTATATTATTATGGACCTTTTTTTTTTCTTCAAAACATAAACAACTATATTATACATTTTTTTTTATGTCATGTATGTGGGATTTTTATTTATTATTATTATTATTTTTGCAATTATGCTAGAAAATTAAAATTATTTATATAAAAAATCACATAATCATCATTTCACCATATTTTATAATTAAAACTACGAAAAGCACAATAACCACCTTGAATTATCGATATCATTTTGGTAAAAACTCAATTAAAATGATATAGCAATTGTTTTTACTTAAAAAATATATATCACTAAACATCTTAACTATCAAAAAATGGTATAGCAATCGTTCTAATTAAAAAATGTAAACATGCATGCAAACTACAAATATTCGATTTTTTTGCAACTCCTTAAGCATCATTAATAATTCCACACACCAATCTTTCACAGAATCTGGTGAAATCTGAAACAGATTTTCTCAACCAATTAGGAGCAATTCAAAAACTCCAAACCACAGTTATTTATAATTACCAAAAGACAAAAGAAAACCACACACATGCACAAATTGCAGTGGTAGTAACATAAAGATTAACACACACCAATAATCTACAAGGGAATCACCAAGCTGACAACTATAACACTAAGAAACACCAAAACAGGTATTTATAACCTATGTTCAAATTGAAGGAGAAGTAGTTAGAGTTCTCTTTGAACAAGACGTCAAGAATAGGGAAAAAAAAAAAAACTGATAGAATAAAGAAAAATTGATTCAGATTTTAACACAATTATATCGGTGATTCTTTTTAGGATTCCAACCCAATTATATCAGTGATTTCCATCTGAATGAGGAAAAAAAAAATTCAAAGAAGAAAAGAAAAACTCAAATGCAATTTGAAAAAAAAAAATAGTGAGGGGAAAAAAAATGAGAGAGAGAAAAAAAATCTGTTTGCAATTTGAGAAAAAAAAAAAAAAACCCTCTGAGAGAGAAGAGAACGAAAAAAAAAATTAAAAAAGAATGAAGAAAAATTGAGAGAGAACAAAG
This sequence comes from Carpinus viminea, assembly GCA_013348765.1. Classification (NCBI taxonomy): domain Eukaryota; kingdom Viridiplantae; phylum Streptophyta; class Magnoliopsida; order Fagales; family Betulaceae; genus Carpinus; species Carpinus viminea. The sequence continues at coordinate 14,797,479 of CP054667.1, forward strand.
AACAAAAACAAAACAAAAAACTAAGAAGAAAAAAAAATCCAAGAAATACAAAGAGAATGAAATAACCAAAAAAATAGAGATTAAAAAGAAGAGAGGGAAGAGAGATACCTTGCTTTAAGAGATGGAGATCGTTGCTTTAAGAGATGAAGAACGTTGCTTTGAGAGATAGATTTGTGAGAGGTGTGAGAAGCGTAAGGTTTTTTTGGCAATTTTACTCGAAATTTTTAATCACACAGGAAATAATTAGTGAAGCCACTCATTTTTTAATGGCTTAGTTAACCCTGTGTCACTGTGTGTATGGGATTAGTAGTGTCATAGGAATAGACTACTCCCAGGAATAGAATATTACCAAACAAAGGACTAACTACCATTGTTAGTTAGTTCAATCCAAGGGCATAATCCACGAACCAAAAGGGCCAAAGTGTTAAATGCATTTTAGGCTATTCAAATATACACCCAAACGAGCCAAACATGCCGTTGCTTTTGGCAAGGAATCTTGCTAGAAATTGCAGACGTTGTTATATATTAGCTCATTCTTGCTTTCTGGAAACAGAATCACATACAAGTTGCTCGAAGATTACATGGTGCTGCATCATGGTCCTGTGTTTGTATTGCTCTAGAGAAATTTACACTAAAATTGATAATTACATTGAGAGATTTACATCTGGAGTAAAGAACAGTGGATCCTCATCAATATCCATCTGGGTTCCAACTGAAAATAATTGGGAAAAATAAAATAAAAATCACGGATACAAGAAAGTTCCTCTGCATGATGACCTTGGATCCATTCAACAGCAACTTCTATCTGCAGTTCCAGAATTAAGCAACCAATGCCAGCATAACATAGTTAACTTCTGTGACCTTATTCTTTCAGATTTTTTGGAAATTCAATCATGTTTCCACATAAATCAAGGAGGTTACATAGAGTTTGAGACAAAATTCAATTTGAATGACAAGAAAATGCATACCTGTTATTTCTTTGTCTAGTAAGGAGAACAAGTATTCCAAAGCCGACCATGATTGCAATTTTTATAGCCTAAGAAAAGCAAAACAAAATCTTAAGGTATGTCAATTATGGTCTAGAGAGGAAGTCACTGAAGAGCAGTTCAAATAAAAATGATATAACCTGTCCCAAGGGTCCTCCAGAAGTGTCCACATCCTCCAAACTCTCAGGTTTTAATACTTTGTGGCATTTCTTCTCATCTTTATCCACCTTGATAACATTTCCAGCATCCACACTATGCTGAAGATGATGTAAACGGATTAATCAGATTATCTTATTCCAGTATAAATAGAAGGAACCATCTCTAACATGTCAGATCAAAGGTTCTGATTTGATGGAAATGCTTCAAAATATCTTTGTAGTAAAGTGGTCACTCACAAAAATGCAGGCATAGACAGTTTAGATCAACAAGCTTGTCGTGTGCCGACCCATATGATGCAGATAAAATGCAGACATGCAACTGAGACATTAAGAGGTGATTATCTACGATAATATGTTTTGATCCTAATACTGTAACTATAAGTCAAAGCAAGAAGTAAGATCTGGCTGCAATATCTGGCACCTGGATAGAGCATAGAGCTATGGTTCACTATGGCTCATAATATGTATGAAAATATGTGGAGTAAGTTTCTTAATTAGAAGGTTGTTTCTACTCTAGTCCCATGAGACGTCTCTCCTGACAGTTTAAATATTTATCATAGGCTCCCAGACTTTCATCAAGGAAATAAGCTTACAGAATTGAACTTCTATTTAATCAATACCTCTTCCATATTTTCTTGCATAGAGAGATTCAGCTTTCCTTCCTGGACCTTTGGCTTGGTACTGCTACCTCCCATCATATCCATGACTTTCTTATCACCAGTTGTTACACAAAAGTGTCTTGCTTCATCTGGAAATATCCAGGCACCAGAGCTTTCAAATAAGGAACACTTGGCTTCGAAACCGTCTATTGATTCGAATTTATGGCATGAGGCTCCTCCCACATTGATTTCTTGTACATTTTTAAATTGAATTCCCCTTCTACTTTCCACTATAACTGGATTGCCACAAGAATCTTGCTTATCAGGAAACAAATTACAAGGAGGGTGCCTACCTGAATACTCATCAAGCATCCTTCCTGATACTGTAGGTGTTTCAAATGTGGGTAACCTCATCAAATCTTGATGAGATTTCTCTTCCTCTCTATTTACTTCTTTATGCACTACATTGAATTTATCCCTAGGATTTGAATTTGTTCCTCTAATCTGAAATTTCTTTGTGTTCAACTCTTCCAGCTTCCCAGTGTCCCCAGATGATTTACTCCCATCTAAAGCTCCAAGTGAATTAATTTTCTCTCCTCTTTTTCTGGTAAATGTTGGGCCTTGTTGCAATTCCTCTGCAAGAAAAAAGACCAATTACTCTTCCTGATATTGACTTGTACTGGCATAGTAATTTGTGTGTTGCCTTCATTTAAGTGCTGACTTTTCGAATGAGATACCATTCCACACTTACTTGACTGAGATTGTGTTGGTGGTGGTTTGATGGAAGACTTCACATCCTGCTTGAAATCAAACAATACGAATCATGGTGGTATAAAAACAAGATATTAATTGGTGAGAACATGTTGAGATTGTTATTGAAGTTGTACACCAGCTATACCTGAGCTAGACCACTTTCGAAGGCACTTATCATTTTCCTTACTTTGCTAGGAGTTTTTGCAAGCTGACTCTGCTTCTGAGGATTGTGAGCCCTATCTTCCTCCATATTGCGAGGTATTGAATCACTCGTGGCACCACCATCTAATCCTGAACCTCCCAAAAATAATGAAGTTTCATTGGAACAAATGGATCTTGTAGGAAATTCAGCAGGTAGTGACTTACTCTCATTCTTCTCGAGTTCCCCTTGACTTTCTTCAGTTAGATGGACATCAACTCCTTGTGACAGAGGGTTTGCTGGTGAAACCTCTTCATATTGATCTGCGTCATTCTAAAACAGGTGAAATTACCATTAAAAATAGTCAAGAGTACTTTTCAAGTTTCTTTCTGAAAAAAGAACTAAAAGATTACACTGCAAAGTGGTAATGCTTAACTGAAGTTAATTGCTTCTGATTAGGATAAATTTCTGTAATTCTCTCTGTACCAGATTCTTCACTCTTGCAGAAAATAACAGGATTTGATATCAGACAACCTTTGGAGGTTACCTCTTCAACACTTACTGCTTCAATTTGAAGAAGGCATTTCTAAGAATCTTGAGAAGATGGAACGCTCAAAACATTGAGGTTCATAATTTCTCTGCTTGAAGGTTTCAACTGGGTAAGCAAGATCTAACCTGAGACCTCATGGCTGAAGCCCAAAGATGATGCAATAGTAGTACCAGCCCTTGTAGCAGTCCTTGAACTTCTAATACTGCGATTGAGAAGCTCATCATGTTTAATTTTCAATGCAGAAGCTCTCTACAAAAGATGTAAAAACACATGCTAAATAACCGCAACAACAAATATTCCCACATAGAAAAACATACATGAACAATTCCAAGTAAAACATCATAAGATAAGACTGACTGTTTATAAACATATTCATTAAAGTGAGAATTAGGAAAAGGAAACAGCACCATCATACGGATTCGGTCACGCTCATCTTCACTGAGAACGAACTGCAACTTCATACGCACATGACCACCTCCTTCAAGGAGAAAAATATCATCCCAAACACCTTTCTCCACTATAGACGCGGTCTCAACCCCTGCCCCAAAAACATATTAATTGAGCCTCATCAGCCTTCATTTTAGAATGACTATATGAATTCTTATAGAATATATAAATTAAATGATTAAATTCATCTCTTTTTATCAGCTTAAACTTTTGAAATTAAAGTAGTTATTTAATATGGTAAACAATGCAGATTTGAAAACAAACAGTTAAGTGTCTAAGCTTGAGCTGTGAAACCCAAGTTCAAGTAACCGGTTACTCGTATAATTAAAACGATGTGAATTGTGGAGTGAACTCATGATCTCTTAACTCTAATACTATGTTAAACCACCACTTACTATAAAAGTTTACGTTGATAGAAATAAATGAATTTAATCATTTAATTTATATCTCCTAACAAATTCAAATGGGAAAAGTTTCTGTAAACCTGCATGTGATATTTCTTTCCCATCAGCGTCCAGAAGTGCAACAATCAAATTGTCGCGGAGGGTTGTTAATGGGCTGTGAAAAACAGCAGAAACTTGGATATATCATGGCCAAGAATAATAAGTAACAAATATGAAAACCAGAAATAGAATGCAGTAATCATTACAAAGAGAAGTCTCCCTTGTCCCAAGTTTGGAACTCTATTTTCCCCATGGAAACTGCATTCACAATACCAAACTTCATTAATTTTCTTTCTGAAAAAGGGTTATTGCAGACAACTATTAAAGGAAGAGATCGAAGATTAGAGTAAGCTAAAAAGAGGTGACAAGTGCCAACCTTTAACCGATATTGATGAAGAAGGTGAGGAAGATGGAAGCCCCGTGAATTCCAGAACTGGAGTTAATTCAACATGCACATTAGATACACAAGTTAATGCACAAGTAGCTGCCATGTTTGAACTATTACAGTTACCAGCCGTGCAGCTGTTAATACCTGAAACTATGATGTTTCCTGGCATGGCAAGAGATTTGCAATATGGGAGTTGACCCAAGTACAGAAAATAAGAGAGCCAGTGAGAAAGTTTTTTGTTTCAATCCGAGTTCAATGATGGGTTCAAGGAAATGCGGAATATGGGTAATTGTCTAAACAAGACAGGGAAGAGGGATTGGATTGGAAAGTGTGGACATGGTTGGAGTTGAAGGAAGTAGGCAGAGTGGGGTCCTTTGCCCTTGCACAAACTTTCGAAATATTTATGAACCACCACAAACGCTGGACAGCCAAGTCTCTGTCTTTGTCTCACTCATGGCTCATGTCGACTTCTATCTGTCACTCATGCCTCAAGTAATTAGGATTTGGATCTCCAATAATTTAGAGCAGAAAGTCTTATCAGACTTATTGGGATAGATTCTTTACAATCATGTTTTTAGAACCAAAAAGCTATTCCAATTTTGATTGTTTTTATGTTTTTGAGAGCCACAAAGTTCATCCAGTTTGCTTCAATTCTTTACCATAATGTGAGGAATTTCCAATGTTTTTCTTCATTTTTTTTCTGGTTTAATCGGAGGTTTATTAGATCTATACACCAAAAGGCAAATTTTCCATTTCCCTTAACCCTTTATATTATGGGTAGAATTTATATGAGCACAAGTTTAAAAATGCTCTGTATAAGATTTTTTTTTTGAAAAAAACAGGCTTAATCTTGTCCTTGATCATTACTGTCCTTTGACTCCTTTTCATGGTTTTGTTGTTAGATTTTGACGTGATCCAAATCAAGACCATCATTTTTTTTATCGAAGGGCTCCAACAATGCTGGATCCACCACCTCCATCAATATGATTAATTATACCAACTACTCTTCATTTCTTCAAGCAAAACGATATTCTGTTTTATGGATGTAGCATGAATACCACAAATGTGATCTACTTACTTAGTGGTCCAAAACAAAACCAAAAAAAAAACAAAATAGCAATATCTTTAGACAATTTGGATTTTCAAACAAAGGGTCGAGATCTACTGCATGTGGTACAATAACTATAATTGCACCGTTCAATTTAAATGAACAATCCAAAATTTGCCACATCATCTATCATGTGAAAAAAAAAAATAAAAAAAAAATTGAAACACATTTTCAGCCACATATCTGCCACCGCTGCCTCTGTTGCTCCACCACCTCCTTGCCATCGTTGAGCTCGTATCCCACCACCTCCCTCTTTGTCGTCTTGTTGTGCTGGTTGGCTAAACTATCTCAATGGCCAAAGGGGTGGTTCGACCACCCCAATCAACCATCTTGCACAATAGGATAATGATGAGGAAAGTAACAGGATTGGAGCAAGGAGCTCAATAAAGGTTGGAAGGTGGGAGAAGAGCAGAGGGAGAGGCAGTAATGAGCAAAGACGTAGCTGAAAATGAGATGCAAAAATTTGTTGACGTGAGAGATTTTAGGCTGTCCATTTAAAATGAACGGCCGAGATTAGAGTTATTGTATGGGATCTCAGTCCCCAAAGGTAAGGTACATATCAAACTTACATAATCCTAGGGTAATAAGTATAATTAATTATAGATAGCATAAATTGTGAAAATGTATTTTGCGGGCATCTACCAAAAGTATTCCTAAACGATGAACCTTTCATGAAAGGCCATATTTTCTCCTGCACAATATCTGTCTTTTATCAATGTAATATAGGGCAACATGACTTTTTCAATAGAAAGGCCGCATTTTGCCTGGAAAAATGTTTATATTTTATCAGTCTAATGTGGAGGAATTATGACTTTTCATTCAACATAGCTTTGTTATCTAATGTATCAAAACCAATTGGTCTGGCTGAAGACATCTTTAGTTCAGCAGGACTTGGTTTGCTTTCAATGAAAAAGAAAAATTAGTTTTTATAGAGGAAAAATTGGTATCATAATCGGTATTTAAATCAGTAGCTATAGCCTAGCCAGTTACATCTAACTGGCAGTTCAAAATGAATCCCAAAATGGGAGCAGCTAAATCCGGGAGCAGGTCCCTTGTAAGTTGTCACATGTTATCCATAACAGATATTGGCTGAAGAGAAGCATCAACTAAAGACTTGGAACAGATTTTGCTCGAATAAACTGTTTGAGAATTGCCTTCTCTTCTTCAATTTGTTTCTGCTCTTGACGATCTTTGGGTTTGATTTTTCTTTTCTCCTCCAACATCCACTGGAAAAGTTCAAGCTTCTGATCTTCGGGGATTGGCTGCTGTATCTTCACAGGCTCAGGTACTAGGTAAGGAAGAGATGGAATCTCAGAAAGTGGGATACTTGTACTTGTAATAGGATCAGAGGGGACTTCCGCTTTTGCTTTGCGATTCGCCATGCTTTTTTCTGCAGCTTTACTATTAACCATGCTTACATCTTTTTTTCTTGCTCCCGCAAAAATGTAAGCTGCAAGAAATGCATATCAGTGAATAGCCCTGGGTTTATTGTCAATGAAGTGAATTTTCTGTCAAGTGGGATGTTTCATTATTGTTTCAGAATGACATGAACTCCACAAAGAAATCAATGAATATCGAAAAAGTGAGGTGTAAAGTATCCACTCCTCACATGTAAATAATATTTAACATTATTAATTGAACTCAACATCACCAGTATGACGACAGCATTTAAGCAAGTCAGCACTACATATCAGCAGACACAATAGTTCTTTCTGTACTATAATTTGAGCGATTATTAAGTCAAGCTTCCATCCAATGATCCAGATAATACCAACTTGATCTAGGACATACTATTAAGATCCACATTTATAAGCTTTTAAGCAGTCAAAATCAACATTTAATATTTTGATCCCATGAACATTCACGTGAGAAAACAACCCCCTCATTACCAACACTGTGTCTTAAGGCCCATTAAAAAAAAACAAAAAGAATCAATCATAAAAAAAGTAAGAATTTTTTTTTGAAAAAGAAAATCACCAACTTGATGGCAATAGAAAACAGCGAACTTAGTTATGAAACACAAATATTCGGAGGTTGTTGAAATCCACAGCTTTTGAGGTTGACTGCAAATTTGGAGAAACCATCTTTCTATGCTTAAAATGTCCATCCACCATTCTGTGCTTTGTCTCTATTACTAAAGACCCTTAAAAGGGTAAGGGTTGAAAGTGTATTCTACTTTCTACAATGGGCGTAAAGGCTACACTTCTTTTTCTCTCTTTATAGAGGTGGCCTGAAGGAGGTGGGATTCTTGGTCCAGTCTACTCTCTCTATGGAGTTTGTGATGACTAGTTTGCGACTCAGCTATTGGGTTTTGATGTGCTGACTCAATTGTAAGCAACAGCTAGCACTGTCGCATATGGAAGCTTGGAAATTTAGATCATCCTCTAGAGTACCATATGTGAAAATAGCTAAAGGAATCGGATTCCAAATTGATAGATGAAGCCTAAATCCAAGTTAGTACTTCACGAGGAAATAAATGCTTCCAATTGGTTTCAGTCAAGTCTCACTCTATTATCTCTCTTCCTGCCTAAAAAGCTCTATTATCTATGCATAAGTACTTCTACTTTACTGCTTTTGTTGACATCACCTGTCCACTTGCTCCATAAATTGACCACACCCATGGCTGGTGGCTTGCAATTCTTTAATCAAATTGAACCCACGAGCATACACATCTACTAAGGTCAAACAAGAGAACTTGTTTCTATATCAAATTACAGAACGTTGCTTCACTTTCTTGAGGAAAGCCCGTCTTTGATTCTCCAATCCCCCCCTCCCCAGCATGGCGTGAGTTAACTCCACCAATAACAGGAGAAAATATCGCCCCAGCCATTAATGCTATTAGCATGGAGCTCACAATTAATGCTAAAAACGAGTCTAAACTTTATAAAAAATACATAAAATTAATTAGTCTGATAAATATCTCAAATTATTTACCATCATAGATTACTATGTTAGACACTCTCATGCAAAGGTCACATTTTCCTTCCCAGTATATATTTTTCTTCTCAGTGAAAAACAATTCCTCCATAACTCTTATGTAACTTCCACAAAAATCAATCAAAATGGTTCTCTTTTTTTTGTTAATTCAATAAAAAGCTGTGCATTGATTCTAGGGGTATTAATGATACGCAGAAAGATATCTATGTATATCTTTTCAATAAAAAATTTTAAAAAATGATGGGATTTACAGTCTCAAACAGCACAAAGCAACCAAAAAAAAAAAAACCATCAAATAATCATACTTCAAAACAGCACTTAATCAAAAACCAGTTCAGCACCTGCTAGAAAACTCATCCTAGTCAATACGTCAAGCACATCACAGGCAAAAATGAAAACCACCCATAACCCATATGGGCCATATCACTTTTAACGAATCGTCTGATTATATTGACAACCCATTCCTCAGTACACCATAACGACTCCAAAACCCTAGGGTTTAAACAACCAATTAGGCACATTTCCAATGCCCGAAGCCCACACAAGGACACAAAAGAGAGAGAGAGAGAGAGAGAGGAAAGATAGTTGCTGACCTCCAAGAGCGAGATTGAAGATCAAGAAGAAACGCCAAACGGGCTTGTAGCGCCTAATGAGCGACTCTGTTGAAGGTAAAGGTGGTGGAGGCGGTGGCTCCGTCATTGATGGTAGTGCTGGACCTGCTGGTCTACGTGAATGCGGGTGGAGTGAATAGAATGGGAAAGGCTTATGCGTTTGGCGGGTTGAACTGCAATTTGGACGCTTTAGCCACTCTCTCTCTCGATTATCATTAATTAACTGATTAATATAAGGCACTATTTGTTGGATTATTATTTTTCGATTAATTTTTTTTTTTATCTCAATATTTGTGAAGAAGAAAAATATATATATATATATATATATATTTTCTAAATTTATTATATATATGATAATGATAAATATAAAAATAAAAAATAAAAGTTAAATTATTTAATTTTAATAATTATTAGAACTTCAAAAACCACAATTAATCCCAAGGGGTTGACCCATGTAGTGGAGGTCTTGATATCCAAATTTGCTCATTTCAAGGTCTAATGTTCAACATCTCATTAATGTAAACAATTTTTTAGGACTACACCCATCGGTGAAAACCAGCGATTTAACTAGTTTTGTATAGAAAAATTTTCGAGGGTACAGTGCACGAGACCGAGGTTTACTTTGTAAGGGTGAGTCTAAAGGATCCTGCCTTATAGAGATTCTCCGACATAAAAAATATATATATATATTTTTTAAAAAAACCCTCAATTATCCTTTCTCTATTAACTTTTTTTTGCGGTAGTGGGATTTGTAAAGACCTCATTGGGTTTGACCATTTCCTTAGCCTGGGTCCTATTGGGTTGTTGAAAGAACAAGCCCAAAATTCAACCTACCTAGCCCGTTAAAATCCTCAATAGTTTTTTTTTTTTTAACTGACAATAATAGGATGAAACCCTAATTAGTACAACTGTGGATCCGGAGTAGGCGTATTTTCACTTTTATGCAAGAGATAAGAGAGGTAGGTGTTTGGTTGAGCTAGATCATGTGCAATAAAGTAGTTTAAATGAAAATTTGTTTAAACCCTATTTATGCAAAAAGTGTTTGGGCAATTTAGGCACAAGCCGTCTGGGTCGGTCTTACTCGATTGAGCTACCCAAATAGATGGGACCCAAGCAAACTCTAACATAGGACTATCATGTTGCATGTGATCCTTTCGGTGTTTATGTAGGCGCCGTTTAGCGCCAAGGTAAAGGTACAAAAATCCTATTTTTTAATTTTTTTTAACATTCTCTTACTTTTTACATTACATCAATAACTTTTTATTATTATTCAAATAAAAAAATATTACAAAACAAAAAATTTTCATTTTTTCATACCAAATATTCTTGCTTTTTCCACTTTAGAAAAAAAACAATATTACTTTTTTTTTTGCATCAATCAATTTTTGATACAGTATCAAACCGAAACCGAAACGAAATCGTTTATCAAACGAACTATAATTCTTTATCCTCCCAACCTCCCCCCTTTTTCTTTTGTCCTTGTGCTTTACTTTTTATTACTTCGAAAAGTGTTAAAATGGTCTCAATGCTTTCAACCCTTTATGAGTGGCGGTGGTATATTTGTTTTGCTTATTGGATTTGAGTCGTATTAAAGCATTTTTATAAAACTATGTGCGTTAATTGAAACCGAAAGTATACACGTTTAACTAAGCATGTCAATACCCTCCTTAACTATTGGCATGACTCATTTAAATAAGCGGATAACCCAACTCGACCCACATAATCTATTTTATAAACAAGTTATATTAGGTTGGTTGACCTGACCCTCCCATATAACCTTTAATTAACAAAATTTTTAATTATTGAACATAAATTGATAAAAATGCAATTTTATATAAAGATATTAGCACAATAACTCCCATTTTTTTAAAAGAATAAGAAAGGGGTGGCTATGGGGAAGAAACTCGTACGAGCTTTTTAGAGACCCATTCCCATCCTTAGGGATCCATGTGACTCAAGGCGGACTCCCACTCGATAAAGGTGGTCGCAACGGTGAGAAAGTCCCCTTGATAACAATTCAGACAATAAATGTGAGAATATGCGCACTTAAAAAATGCGCCTGTCTTAATAGGGGATTAATAGGGACGCTCGGGATGGTGGGCAAGTCCTCGGCAACCCCTCCTTTCAAACGTTAGGTGGATTGCAGCGTTTCCCACAACTGCATCCATGAGATGGAAGAAGGTTGTCGCAAGAATGTGATAGTCTCCCACATTAACCCACCCTTTTCTACCCGTTGAGTGGGATCATAGGGGACTTCCTCACCCCCGTGACCACCTTTGCATGGTAGGAGTCCGCATGGACCACCTCCCCCGAGGGTGGAGTTAGCTAGTACTTGGGTTACCAGGAAACCCACCACCGCCACCTTTGCAAGGTAGGAGTACTTGATATGATAAACGTTTATCAATGCGGCGGCATAAACACATGGCACAAAACATGAATGGAGGAAGTAAAACGATAATTAAGGGGCAAAAGCACATGGATCATATATGATATTTGAAAAACCTAGGGAGGAGTTTGATAAAAACGCAAAACACAAGACAAAAAAGCATTAACCCTAAAAGAAATTTAAAAAAGTTAGAACGTACGTACGTCTAGCTAATTGTAAATATTAATCATGAACTAAATTTAGTGCCTCAATTACCATTAAAGAATAGGGCTTGTTTATCATATATACATACATATATATAAATATATATACACGATTAGTTGGCAAATGGTCAAACCCCTCGCTTTTAATATGTTAATTTTATATTTAATTTATATCATGTTTGCGGGTCATTTAAAAAATTGCGAGGGTGTAGTCAATGGAGAGAGGAAGTTATGGCCATTGATAGTTTTATACTTTCTTCATCACATGCATGGGTTTTTGAAGTTATGGAAGGAATATTGAAGCATTGTCCAGATCGATCAGAAGATATGGATTACAGTGGCATGGAAGGCAACAAACCCTCACCCCATAGTATTGCCAAAAGGCAATTAATGCTTGTGCAGGCAAAGGGACAGCTAGCTGAAGCTAAGCTAGCACCGCCACCATGCACCCCCAACTCCCCAGGCGCCTTTGCCATCAACCCGTCTTACTCGTACTATAGTTGTGTATCCTTCAGTCTTCTTCTGCTTCATTTACTTAATTTGGATGAAGGTTTTTTCTTTTTGTAGAAAATGTACAGAGTAAGATAAATTTGACATAATAAGAATCACATGCATGGATTACGGCATAAGGTTTGGTGGTGTAATACCCTTTTTTTTTTTTTAACTTTGTAAATTATGAGATGTAATTTTTGTAATATTCTGTCGATGTTTTAATTTTTGTGATATATATTTTTGACATTTTGAATCGCAAAAGAGAGATATTGCAACCTCAACTATTAGATAATTAGAAAGACATTGCAAAAATTAAAATATTTTATTTAAAAAAAAAAAGAATAAAAACCTGGATAAGAACAAACAGAGGGCAGTGGTTGACTCAAATAGAAATAAGACAAAGGAAATCGTCAAACCCATATAGTATATACCAGAAGAAAGCCACGAAATTTGTATTTTTTTTTTTTTATGGAACCCGCTCGATCAAGGCATAACATTAGAAAAGAAAAGTACTGTCTCAGTCTCCTCATGCAGGAGAGAGAGAGAGAGAGAGAGAGAGCATAATTTGATATTTAATTAGGCCATATATAGTTCCTAATTTTAAAATTTAATACAGGAATAATAAAATAAAATGAAGGTTAATTGGTTACTGCCTATTCCATAATCTATATATATATATATATATACCCGCCAACCAAGGCAATTGTTGGGTACGAAGTACGAACTAAATATGCAGCCAGTAGCCACTGTGGCTAGCTAGCCAACTAAGCCAAGGCCTACCGCTATGATTAGGTTACACTCACGGATCCAGCTTTTAATTTTTGGAGAAAGATAAGAATTAAAATTTTTGGGAGAAAAACCAATTGTTAAAAAATAACTTAAATTTATTTACTTTTACCTTAAAACTTTTTTTTTTTTTGTTTTAATTTTTTTTTCTTGTAATTTGGGGATGTACAGGACCATTTCTAGTCCCCTCATGGATCTGTCTCTGGTTACACCAACCACGGCGGCTAGCCAGTCGTAGTCACTGTGGTTGGGTTATCCAATCACCACGGCTGGCCATATATATATATATATTCCATAATATTGTTTTTGTGGGGAAGATCTAGAGAAAAATGCATGTATATATCAATATACGTGCAGGGCCACTTCTGTAAACAATTGTCTTACATGAATATTTTCCGCGCCATGTCTTTTATGGTATCCATCTTAATTAAGAATATCTACTGCTCAAAAAGAGAGAGTTCTTCCTCGATATACGTAAGAGAAAGATTGGTCTGCTGGCCAGCTAGCTAGGTTTCAATGGCTCGTTCCATGTCTTCTTTTTACATCTCAAGGAGTTTTTTCATGAATCATGGATGCATACCAGTATGGGTGCACATGCATGTGCATGAATATTAATCCCTCCCATCTATTATATGCAACCATTTTTACATTTGCTATCTGTATATGCATATATAGATAACGATTTCAGAGTATACAGACAGAGACGGATTTAGAAAGTTCAATGGAAAAGGACCGAGATATAAATTTTTTTTGTAAATTTTTTTGGAGTAGGGCCAATGGCCTGTAATTTTTTTTTTTTCTTTTGGAGGACTTGGAGAGTGGCCAGGGCCATCCCTGGTCTCCCCCCTATAGACATGTCACTGTATACAGATGTCGTTAATCCTTTATATCTAATATATTTTATATATTATATTTGTTAGATGATTTTTCTTATATTTCTTTTTTGTTTAAAACTTTAGGAAATAGCACTTAGGCTTTTAGGAGTTGTTTGAAGAACTTTCTGTTTTCCCGTCATGAATCTTGTCAGAACGAGACATGTAACGATTCACCACTTCACCAAATCGAGATCGTTTTGAATTAGGTATATGTTATGTTTTCAATGTTTTAGTTTTTTTTTTCTTCACAATTTAGTCATTCACTTGGGCAAAAAAGCAAAAGTAAGGTGAGATCAATATATTTTCAAAACATTAGTTAGGGCTTAAAAAAAATGAAAACAAGTTTAAACACTAAAAATCAGCCTAAATTATTTTCAAATCGTTTAAAATATGCCATAATAATTAAAGACCCAAAGAATGCCTAATTAAGAGATTACGTACAATAAGCTTATTACCTAAAATGCGGATCGCGGATAATAATCGCACAGATGCGGATAAAAGAGTGACTTGTACCATTACTCAAATTATTAACGGGTTAATTAAGACCTATATAGCCTCGTACCCGTGCCAAAACACATTAACACAAATTATCTTATACTCCTAAACTTTAAACTTAACTAGTATGTGTTTTTTTTAAAACAATAGTACGTTTTTCCAGAGTCATTACATGTATATATATATATATATATATTGCGTCATGCTTTTGTAGTTATCCATTTGGAGTGCGTCATGCTTTTGTGGTTATCCATTTGGAGCGTTGTACATGCCTAAATAATTGAGATCGAGTAACAGCAAAAATATCCAGTATAGGAAGAACAAAGGCACACCACAGTTTAAACCGAAACAGACCCAAAAACAATATGGGACATAGGAAGATTGTTTTTGTCGACCGCAGGATGATTATATATATGCACCTCGACCGAGAATATATATATATTAAAAAAATAATAATAAAAAGGTAATTTTCAACGATCAGGAGAGTGGCTACGTATGCTGTTTTTGAGTCACTCCTGTGCAGAGACATGGATGGGGACGCGGGGAAAAATGAAGAGTAAATCCAAAAAGATGCAGTTTTCAAATCTTTGCTGGGAATTCTGGTGGGGGGCCATGTCCTTTGAGCTACATGACACTCTTCTCAATTACAAATGGCCTCACTCTCTGTCGCCTGCCCTCGCTCTATCTCTCTGTACCCATAATTATGTCGATCTGTTACTGTTATATATGGTGGTGGTAGCAACTCTTCTTCACAAATCACAGGCACATATATATATATATATATATGCTGGCCGGGAAGAAGATAACATATATATGGTGTACGTACGTGGACCAAGTTTTTTCTGCACTCTAATTTATTCAACTTGACTGCATGTGTTTGTAGAGTATATATATCAATCATCACATGCATTTTTTTAAGTGTACTTGAGAATATGCAATAAGGACAGATTGATGGAAGAAATTTCTCTGAAAAATGCCAAATAATAACACCTAGAGGGGACTGGGGAGTGGATATGTGTTTTCTCCATCATCATAGCAAATTTAAATCTTGCCACCGTACACATAATATTACCTAAATCTAATGAGGCATAAAATAAAGTAGACACGATAATTTGGTGAGAAAGTGGAAATCTTTTGAAATAAATTTGAATTGTACCCAACAAACTTAATTTTAGTATTTCTTAGTGTGGGCATACACTAATTTGGTGACAAAGTGAAAACCTTTGTCCTATACTGTGGACATACATATTTTATTAGCAGATTGAAAACTAATATGGTAGTTAAGTCTAAACATTTGATTGATCAATGAAATTGAACTTGATTAAAGCTTTCAACTTTCGTGTTAATTTAAAAAGTAAGATAGACATGATTTATGGTTATTTTTAGGTTCTTTAAATGTTTCCAAGGTCTAGAGGATATATATGTGTGTGTGCACATACTACTTTTTTTTTTTTTTTTTGACATGTTCAAACAAGGGAAGGGGGAGGGAGGATTCGAACTTGTGAGTTTTGGTTCATTAAGCGTAGTTCACAGCCGATTGAGTTACCTCTTAGGGACGTGTGTACGCGCACTTAGACTTGCATACATTTGAAATTTTGAAAAACAAAAAGATAAAACATCCCAAAAGTTTTTTATTTTTATTTTTTATTTTAAGAAAATACATTCGTGTTAAATGATTTTGCCTGCATTATGAAAATGTTGTCTTGACAACATTTACTATTATATGTCAATAAGGCTAACAATATTTGATATAACTCACGAATTCGACATGAACCCAACACGAAATTAACAGGTTATGGTTAAAATGTCTAGCCCATTTAATTAAATGGATTAGATTAGGGTTGGCCTATAAAGTATTAAGGCTGACAACTTTTTTACATGACTTGTCCAATTTAATTAAACGGGTTAGTTTAGGGTTGACCTATATAGTTTTATAATAATGTATCGGCACAATTCAAACCCGACATGCGAATACAAATTGTCACCCTTAATGTCAACCTATAGTGCCTTAATAGATCTCATTATATTTTAATGATGATATATTTTTGAAATGTCATAATTTTATGCTTGGACGTTAGTTTGAGATGGATTATTTTCTAATTTCATCTGACTATTTTAGATATATAAGTTAAAAGTAGCTAGAAAATAATAAGTAAATGCATAGGGGGATCTCTAAAAACATTATTTGATGTTTAATTGTTATATATATAAGAGACTGTTATGAGTCCGAATTGAGAAGGAAAAAAGCCCAAAAGGTTAAATAGTAGCCCAACCCAGCCCAAAACCGCACTGAATAGGCCGGGCCATAATGCAATAAAGATTGAAATGAATTATTGGTATTTTTGTAAAGATCCTATAAACCCACCACCATCTTAATGATTTTTTTTTTTTAACACCATCTTAATGAATTATTTATATTGAAAATGCCAAACAAAACAAAAATTATGGAACATGTTTGTTGATTGGTTACAAGTTACATGTGTTAGCTCCTCCTTTTTTCTTTTTAACATAAAACATAAAAAATACAAAAATACAATTACTTTATCGAGCTGACACTCGATTTATAATTATCTCACCAATCTTTTAAAAGTAATAATACATCATGTGTGGCTCGTGATGTATTTTTCATCCAAATTAACAGAAAAATGCTAATAGATGAAGTAAATTAAAAATGTAAGATAAATTGATATGACTAATGAGTAAATTGTCACTTCTTTAAAATTTTGTGAAATGATTGAAGTAGAATATAGAGATATATAGATATCAAGGCTTATCCAGAATTGCAAAGGATTAAGATATATATATAGAGAGAGAGAGAGAGAGAGAGAGAGATTGGTGACATAGCTAGCTAGCACTCTATGATCAGCTAATTAATAAAAGAAAAATAGAAAAATAGATAGATAAGAATCTTTTTTCCGCATGAGTTGGAATAATGATGAAATCATGTGTGTTTTTCTTCTTATCTCTTATAAATAATAATGCAAAAAGGATTGCTGATCTTACCACATCTGTCGGGGAACGGCTGTACTTGTCCCCTTAACAACAATGACGTGTGATGTCTCAGCCCCCCTTTGAGCAATTAATTAAGCTGATGCATCGATCATATGTTTCATTCAAACTTGATTATTAATTAAATCCTAATCAAGCTTCAGCAATGGAATTAAGCGGTTTTATTGTAAATTGACTATCTTCATCTCTGTCTCTATCTCCGTCATAAATAAAAACCGCCTACGTGATACTAATTATGTTACTTAATTTTCACTATAAGTAGGATTCAAGATGATTGTCTCCGAGTTTGAATATCAAGAATCTCATGCAATATTTTTTTGTCAAATTATTATTATTTTAGTGATATTATTATTAGCATTAAAGATATATAGGAGTCATAGAGTCAATCCATAGAGATGTGAGTTATCTTGAACGAGAAGGAAGATGTTGTACTTCATTGACACACCTTCCTATGATAATTAAAGTTGCAATATTGCAAACAACTCATGAGTCATGTCCACATGGATGGATGAGTTTCCTTTCAATTTGGTTTGAAAAATATGTATATTTTGAATATAATATATGATTTTTGTATGTATTTTAAATATATGTTAGTTTAATACATCCAAAAGAAACCCTCACAAAGTAGAGAAGTGATTCGTTTAGTTTTGGTAACGTTTTTATTTTTTCTTCTCAAAACAAAAATATAAACAAACAATTCAACTCAGATCAAAACATATAAAGCTTTCTATGATGTTGGCATATGAACCAATTGCAAGAGACTTAATTAATGACATATTGGGTCTGGTCCCAACTCACCAAACCAATGGATATTGGGTTGGATAGGCAGGTTTAGAGGCAACTTCTGCGGCTGCAGTTTTTGGTTGGGAAGGTGGTAGGTGGAAGGCTGCTACCATAAACCCCCCAAAATGCAGTTACTTTGTCAATGTTTATGTGAGGCCAAAACTTTGACAAGTAGTGTGGTAGTGGTTGAACAAACCACAAACATATTGCACTAGTTTCAATGTTAAGTAAGCAGTTCTGGATGGAGATATTTAGCCAACAAATCATAACATATATCAAACACCCATGATGTTTATCTTAATTAATATGTTCGTTAAGACTTCAATTACCAAACCTAATATGCTAACTAAAACATATATATGGTCAAGTCAAATGATTAATGTATGTCATTGGCTTAAGGATAATTTGTTATTTTTGCAGGTTTTTATCAGTCTCGATCGATCTACCTCTGGTCCCCATTACCTCCCAATCCCATGAAGTCTTTATACGTTTGTCTGGACTACCCATAAAAACAAAAGGTATATAGTGACTATAGTGCAACTGGCCAGGCAGCAGCCATCTGCAATAAAGGGTCAAGAGGGCAAGTGGGTCTTTATTGTTAAGTATTGGACGTGTGAAATATTTAATTAAAATGAGACGTAAATGACATATACGAAGGATTAGATAAGCGTCGAAGCTTGCCAAATGTGAGTGTGAGAGAATACTTCCTATGAGCCTAGGAAGTATAAATCAATGGGTATCCCGACATAGAGCACCCGTGCTTTTGAGACTATATTGATCAATAGCTAGTACTTATTATAAAAACTTAAATCGATAAAAATTGATAAAATTAATAATTTTAATTGATTAATATTCTAAAAGATATGCATGGTGGCAGAACTTCCACCTAATATTAATGGATAAGTCGTAATTAGTATAGCTTTCTTAGCACTCAGAAAATTAGGATAAAATAGTCTTCAAATAGCTTTTTATTTATAATTTATAAAAGATTCTTATAAACATAAATAATTTAGATAGACTTTACATATAGTTTAGGTCGAAATTGATTACGACATGCATGTATGACTTGCTTGTCATCATAAAAGTCCTAACATTGACAGTATGATTCATGCAATCCTTCTTCAAATATATATATATATATATATATATATATATATATATATATATTCTTTTTAGTATTTTTTTGTTATTGGGAAGTTCTACTTTTTCTTCTTTTTTCTTTTTTTCTTGAGCACGTTACTCTCAAGCCTTGAAACTAAAGTTACAAGAGACTTATGATAAACATTCTAGATGCTGTCGCCATACTACCCAAAAAAATAAAACTTTTTATTTTTTTGTTTTACTTGAAAAAAAGGGTAATTACTTTTTTTAATTTTTCCTCATAAACTATCAACCTCACTGTCTAACCCTATCAAATTATTATTTTTTTCCTAAAACCTTTATTCCGTCGTCAAACTCGTTAAATTAGATATAATATTCTCTTTTATATGTTAAATCTCACTAAAAGACAAAAATATTCCCAAATAAAAAATTCAAAATAATATATATAATTTATAAACTAATTTTTTTTTTTTTTTTTAAAAAAAAAAGAGGGGGTTGAAGACTTGAAGCAACATATATATTCATCTTAGAGATGCATGCATTAATTAACTATGATTTTCCCAACAATTAGCATGTAAATTGATGGATTCAATTTCATCCTTATCTTTAGATCGATCATTATCATCTCGATTAATGAACTTCAATTATGTGCTATGCCATGTACCATCATGCATGCATCTATGGACGTAATTATAAATATTCCAGCAAACTAACCTAATTTAATACTAACTAAAAAAAAAGAGACATTATCTTAAAGCATATGAGAAGAAAAAGACAACATCAATGCATCTGATCAGTGTCACCCTTTTGTCAAAATGGGTAGGCTGCGGCAGGCAGGGGGTTATCCGTTTGTTTCCCAGGAAAAGCAATGAAACAGATTGGACCAGAGATAAGACATAAATGACATATCATCGTCCATGATCTAATACAAATTTATTCAAATATTAATTTAAATAATCAATCACATCATTTTTTTCGGTCAGTTTAAACTTTATAAATAAGATAAATTTGAGCTCTAACTTTACAGTTTACATCCCCACTTGAGTTTTACTCGTTAATGGTGAGTTTCAATTCATGTGTTAAAATACTAATTTAAATTCAACTTAAAATTTAAGAATAACGAATAAATTAACAAAATTTGATCATAATTAATAGCACTAGAAAGCTGGCTAGTGGAGAGAGTAAGTGGTTTCAAGTCAAACTGCATTGCATCATAAATACTGTTGTACTATTTGACGTGACAATGTATTTACGACTTAATGCATTAATTTTTAAATAATTTAATTTAATTCTGATTGATGTGATAATATTATTTAGACTGCTATGTTACTTAGTAAATTCTCGTATCACTTACTTTGTTGATCGATAAGTCATTATTTTTAATTATGATTACGTAAACTGTTATATCGGTTTGAATACGACCCAAGCTCACATTATTCTTTCATCAATTCAAGGTCCGAATGAGGACCCACCCATCTAGTACAACACCACTTGGGGTGGGTCCATTCAAATTAAATCAAGGGGTTCAGATATGGGTTGCAAAATCAGATTCGTATGTATAAAACGTGGCACACTCATCCACAACAACAATAAACCCATGAAAATATCTAATTTCTCTCCTTTTTTTTTCTATAGAATATGTCTGCATTTTAGATTGATGATAAAAAACTTTATACGTTAATTACTATGTTTAAACGCTAAATAACGTAAACCGTCACGTCAGGTTTTAATCAAAAGTCAAAGTATAAACAGTAGTTGGGGTCCACTCGATCATCAAGGGAATCGGATAGGGGTTGATGGCTTGATGCCCATGTGTGTGTAGTAGCGTGGCGCACTCATCCACAAGAAAAAAACCCATCAAAATATCCAAATTTTTTTTCTCAATATTATAGGATATTTTGTTGCAAGAGAGGAACAAAGTGGGCCCGCCAGCCGTCCATGAAGCCGATGTGGCATTCTTATAATCAAGCAAAGTATTATCGGAAAGATTCGAAAGAATCAAAGATGTCCGAGAAATTTGAATTTGCTTTAATGCTTTTCCCAAAAAGCCATTCCCACTTATTAATTAATAGCCTTTACGTATCGATGAAGTGTGATGTCACTATGTTTATCTGTTTGGGCTGCAGAGTGGATGAAGCGTTAACGGGCCCAACCCAACAAGTGAAAAATAGATTTAGAGGACCCTACAACATTGAATTTAATTAAATAAAAAATTCCCTCCTAAATGAAATAACACATGTTTTGGATTAGGCTTTATTCCAATCACATCATTCTTTTTTTTTTTTTTTTTGTGGAAAACGTATTTTGGATAAGAATTAGGTCATACCCTAAATTCTAGTTTCATCAAACCTTCATAAACACCTAAAAAAAATCTTGTGGATCGAACTTAAAACACAATTGTTTTCCGTGTTTGGCTTTAGGTATGTTGGAGTTGGACTCGTTAATTTAGTTTTAATTGAAACTGGACTCAATCCAAATCATCTATTCACGCAACACGACCGATAAAACGAAACCTGACGTTGGTGAGCATGTCCAATCAATTTATTTAATGATGTTACGTTTAAAAGTCATTGGTAAAATGGACTAGTATTGCATTAGTGATTAGTCTATTTTAACAATGACTTTTTGGGACCCTCATTGCTTCCTTTTGTTTGGTAATTAGGCTGCATGATAACTCATTAAAAGAACCTCCTCCCCACTTTGGTAATCAAGATTTACATCGTTTTTTTACATTCTTATTAGTGGGTTGGTGGGTGGCTGCGCAAATTAATAAAATAAGAAGAAAAAAAACTCATTTAAACAAATGATAGAGTTTTATTCCGAATTAGGTTAGAGAAACTTTCTCCAACTCAATTTATAAAAACGGCATGCGTTGTTTGAACATATGAATACACATATTTTTTAATAGTAGAGATAAAGTTGGAATAAATAATATTAAAAACTCGCATGCATCTCATATGTTATTAAAAAAAATAAACAATGTCATTTTTATAAATTAGGTTAGAGGAAAACTCTATCCTTAAACAAAAATAAAAATCGGTTCTCAAAACGCATTAACAAGTATTATTGCTTTGATATTATGTTAAATTACTATTTATCTCAAAATTTTGAATAAATAAAAAAATGATGAAATTAATATTTTTTATTAATACTTCAACACGCAAAAAAAAAAGCAATATTAGTGTTAATTACTGAACATTCCATCTAAACAAGTTAATTAAGTAGTAAAAAGTTATATAACAAATATGTTAATTAAGCACTGTTCCACATCCTTTCAAAAAAAAAAAAAAAAGCAATATTCCACATCAATTAGTTAAGCAATAATTATTTCCGAGAATGACCTTTTTGTAACTTTTAGATTGGGCAAAGTATCGTGCACTGAAGGCTAAAGCCCCTTCTCTTTAGTTCTGAGTTCTGACAAATAAATAGTTCAAAATAAAGTACCCTTCTTTCCCAATCAAATTAATTAATATAGCCGCCAAAATATGAAGGTGCAAAATCAATTGGTGCTGGAGCTGCTACAATTGCTTCAACGGGAGTTACTGTCGGGTCTCAATTTCAAACTATAAAGGATGAGTCTCCATCCGTATCTGAACCTGGGTTGTAATTGTATAGCGGTATCTGAAAATAAGATCATTTTGTTTTGATCGAACCACTTAGTTTCGCTTGTTTGTTGCTCGTGGCAGGGAGAACTAAAAGGGCGGGATGAGGAATCAAAAAAATCCCTTTTATTTTTTTTAAATGAAAAAAAAATGAATGGTGTTTGAATTATCTTGTAATTTTCTGTTTGTTATCAGCATCTGATTTATATACTAAATAATAATAATAATAAGCAATTAGAGTAATAAACAATTTTTTTTTTTTGAAGAGTAAAATACAGAAATTTCTCATAAAATAAATCATGTAAATTCAAAATTCTCATAAAATATTTTGTTTGGTGCACTCAATCATGCATGATGGAGTTCTAGAATGACTTGATGCAATTTAAAAAACTATACCTTTTGTCACGGGTCTATTGGGACAAACACAACGACGTCGTACTACAAATATATTATGAGATTTAATCGATTTTTTTTTTATTATTAAGTTGATGGGGGAGATTAATTATGGGTAGGTAATGGGTCACCTGCTCATAGTTTCTCTAACTACCCATCATTATTTTTCTAATAATTTTAAGTATTTTGTGTTATTTTTTAATTGAGAAAAAAAAAAACAAAGTTTATGACAGACCAACAAGTTCTTATAAGCTTTGATTATAGTTTATTAATTATTAATGCCTTGTATTTGAATACAGCTGTTGTTTTATAATGCATCATTGGATTTGGATGCTTTCACATCAAATCTAGTATAGCTAAAGAGACATTTTCACTCAAAATTGTGTTATAAGCTACCAAGCAATCCTTGGTACTAACCCTGGTGTAACCTTTTGATCATTAATGTTAGTGTGTTGTCTAATTAGGTTTACATTAAAAAGCAATTAACATTTAAATCACACAACCACGTCCACGGCGCATGTTTTATATAAATTGGTCGACTAGGTTGTCTCATACATAAATTTACGTTTTTACTGGTTATGAGGTGACATATCGCTCGTTCCTATTAAAAGTTAATCAAAAGGATATAAAAGAAATTATTTGGTAAAAGATAAAACCTTGAGAACTATGCAGTTTAGTTGGTAAAATTACACTTTAATTTTAAAATCACAGTTAACTTTTTAAAAATACATATTTTTCTGTAATTTTTTTTGCTACATATATATATAATATAGTGTGGTAAATATGTTATATATAATATATATTTGTAATTAAATGATCAGGTGGCCGGCAGAGTCTTCAATATTGTGTGTAGAATGAAACTTTTTCTCGATCATCTCCAGTGTCCAATGGCAGCATGCCACGTGATGTACGGAGGTTTATATGTCAAAGGGAAAGGTTGAATGGGATTAACGCGTCGAAGAAACTGTGTCACATCGTACACGTTATAAATGCGGCAACTTGACTCTCTTAATATTACAGAGAGGTGTGATATACGAAATTAAGCCTTAATGGTTTTAACTTCTTTTTTCTCAAGCAAATTAAAGAAGAAGAATGAATAATAATCATATACAAATTTATTTTCGAAATTAAAATATTTTATTATAATTATTTTCCATAAGAACATCTTAAGTGGCAACTATATGTGTAAAAAACACCGGCAATATTTGTGAGTTCTTTATAAGAAGAAAGTACCCACCAATTTAAGTCCTCTGTTTTGTGTTTTAAAATGTATATTTATATTGAACAAAACTTGACTTTGGACTTGATTTGGGCAAAACTGCAGGGATTGAGGAAATCTTTCTGTAATAGGAACAGTAAAAAGGCACATCGGCTCAGGGAGTCGGGAGCTTCTAATTCATGGATATATTTGCCTTAATCTGATCACTGATCACTGATCACTGATCGCATACATTTACGACTTACCAAAGTAAAAGCCAAAAGAATACTTAATCGAAGAACAGGCAGAGCGTTAAGTGCCGTGTCAGAGGAGGTGAGGCCCCCCAAAAGGCAAGAACTGGCCCCCACAAACGCCATTCTTAAATGTTTATATAAAGCAGTTGGGACTTGAGGGAGCCTCCCATTCTCTGCAGTCTACACACAAGCCAAAACTCTCACACACCCATGCACTTACCAGCCACTCGCTTTCTCTCTTTTCAATCTCAAAAGAATCGAAAAGAAAAGTGTGCCAAAAACCAAAAACAAAAATCTCTCTCTGTGTGTCTAGAGATATGAAGAATTAATCTGCCCCATTCTCAAAGGTCATTGCTTTGAGTATCAGGGAGGGATAGGGGTTTTAGAGTTTTGGTGGGGAACATGTTGAGACCTGACATTTTGATGTTGTTGCTACTGCTTTCTTTGGTTTGTTCTGCTGCAGCTTCTGTGACTTATGACCACAGAGCTATTATGATTAATGGGCAGAGAAGGATTCTAATTTCTGGGTCCATCCACTATCCAAGAAGCACTCCCGAGGTACTAATGCCATTGTCGTTCACGGGTTCCTTCTGTTTTTGTCTCTTGTTTCTGCAGATTCCTCAGAACTTTTTGACTGATGGGTGTCTCTGGTTTTGCATATTTTAGTAGATTCTGGGCTCAAATCTTTTAACCTTTTCTGGGTTTCTTTGGATGTTTGCAGATGTGGCCTGATCTTATACAGAAGGCCAAAGAAGGAGGTTTGGATGTCATACAGACGTATGTGTTTTGGAATGGACATGAGCCTTCTCAAGGAAAAGTAATGCAAATGCATTTTATTTAATTTTCCTTCTGTCGATATTTTTTTTATTTCCTGGTTGATGAAAGACTCATTGGCATTTTCATTGATTTTTTTTTTTCAAATTTAATTTTCAGTACTATTTTGAGGATAGATATGATTTGGTTAAGTTCATCAAGCTGGTACAACAAGCAGGCCTATATGTTCATCTCCGGATTGGCCCATATGTTTGTGCTGAATGGAACTTTGGGTAACAATATTGATAATAATTATGCATTTTTATCAAAGAGTAAATTTAAAACCGAAAAAGGTTATATCTTTATTCCATTACAAGACCTTTTATTCACATGCTCTGCTTCTGTTCTGTTTCTGACTCAGGGGATTTCCTGTTTGGCTGAAATACGTTCCGGGCATTTCTTTTAGAACAGATAACGGGCCTTTCAAGGTTTGCACTTTGACTCTTCCATTACATAATTGTTTCCTATTAATATAATCTTTGTAATTTATTAATTGATTTCTAATTGTCCATAATGAAGGCGGCAATGCAAAAATTTACGGAGAAGATTGTCAGTATGATGAAGGCAGAAAAGTTGTTTGAAACTCAGGGAGGCCCCATCATTCTGTCTCAGGTAAGAAAATGAGCTCAATTAGTCTTTTCCATTTTCCTAGAAGTGGGTTTGATTTATTATTTTATATCCAGTCTGAGTTTTCTCAGAAGCTGGCCGGTCAATCTTGTTAGTATATCATTTCTTTGTTGAATTTCGACAGATAGAGAATGAATTTGGACCGGTGGAATGGGAAATTGGTGCCCCTGGTAAAGCTTATACCAAATGGGCAGCAGAAATGGCTGTAGGTCTCGACACTGGTGTCCCATGGATTATGTGCAAGCAAGAGGATGCACCTGACCCGGTTGTAAGTTAATCTACCCATATTTTCATCGCTTTCTTCTTTTTAGGATTCTAGGTGTCTTCCATTTATTGTCACCCAACTTTTTTAGTAGGGCTTAGCACTTAACAGTAGATTTTCAACTTAGGTGGCTATTAACTGAGATGGCTAGAATTACCCTTTTCCTGTACAAATATTATGGGGCCTGCCTATCTCTATAGATTTGTCGTTTCTTCCATTTCTATAGGATTTGGGTTTCGAAATAAGTGCGCAATGATGAGCACGTTTCCTTTGAAGTTGTCATGTTTTACTGTAAGGATCCAGTTAAAAAGGTTTGCTGGTTCTTCTTAGGTTAATTTTGTTATCACTTGGAATTTGTGTTATCAACTACTTAAGCTATTAATTTTAATTTAGAAAGGTTCCAGACATCTCCCTCACTTGAACCTGTAATTTGTTGATCATGTGACAGATTGATACGTGCAACGGTTTCTACTGTGAAAACTTTAAGCCAAACAAGGACTATAAACCAAAAATGTGGACTGAAAACTGGACTGGTTGGTAAGTCACACGAATAGCTTGTGCAGGCAAAAACTTTTTTTTTTTCTGTGCAACTCGTTATACCTTAAATATCTTATTTTGTAAACATCTGTGAAACTACAGATAAGTTATGCTTTGTTGAAAATCTTTTCAAAGACTGATTTTTCTATTGGATCTGCTGTATCCCCAGGTATACCGAGTTTGGTGGTCCAGTTCCTCATAGACCAGCTGAAGACTTGGCACTTTCAGTTGTGAGGTTCATTCAAAACGGGGGTTCTTTTGTTAATTATTATATGGTACATAATCATTCATTATGTTTTCATGTTATTGTAATTTGCCTTGTGTATAATCACTTAAAAGTAAATATAGTTTTGTTTATTCTTTTTGAACTTTTTGGTCACAGTACCATGGAGGAACTAACTTTGGCCGCACAGCTGGCGGTCCCTTCATAGCAACCAGCTATGACTATGATGCCCCTATTGATGAATATGGTACGCATGTAGATTAGCCTTCTGGAGTAGTTTGTGCTGAAGTTATTTACCTGCCTCATTTATTTCTTTCAAGGGTGGCAGCTAATAATATCATATTGGACCACACCCCCCTAAAATTTTAAAAAATCCCTTAGAATCGATATCTTTTATAAGGTAAACCCCCCAAGCTAATTGTCCCCCCAAAAAAAGTTATTTTTAATTATTTATTTGTATAGTCCACCCCCCCCAACCCAATAATCTTAACAAGGTTCTACTATGTACCAGGACTACCACGGGAACCAAAATGGGGTCATTTGAGAGATCTGCATAAGGCTATCAAATTATGTGAATCAGCTTTAGTTTCTGTAGATCCCACAGTGACCTCACTTGGAAATAATCAAGAGGTGATTTTTCAGCTAGCCAAAAGCTACAACGTATTGATTGCTTTCTCTTTTCAACATTTCTCATCTTCACTGTCATATTCTAGGCTCATGTATTCAAGTCAAAATCTGGTGCTTGTTCTGCATTTCTTGCAAATTACGACACAAAATCCTCCGCAAAGGTGTCCTTTGGGAATGGACAATATGACCTGCCACCATGGTCCATTAGCATTCTTCCTGACTGCAAAACTGTAGTTTTCAACACTGCAAGGGTAAGAGAAAAATCTTGGCTGTGTCGAAAAATCTCATTCATGTCTCAGTTAAAGTTTGTTGCCCATCACAATCATTTTCAAATGTCATTTTCTCTTTACAAAAAATATCAATTTCTCGTTTATCTTCTGGTATAAGAATTTTAAAGCTAGATGGAAATATTTAATCTTAAAGCCTTTTCAGGTGTCTTAACAATAATTTGAAGTTTGCATTTTAATTTGAAAAGTAAAGCTCAGTTCTGCTCTATATTATATCCCTATATGAAAAATGCAAATGATGAATTTTAAGATCTGATTTTAAATTAATAATTTATATACAGCTTGGTGCCCAAAGCTCACAGATGAAGATGACGCCTGTGAATAGTGCATTTTCGTGGCAGTCTTACAATGAAGAAACTGCCTCTGCTGACGATGATGATGCAACTACAATGGTTGGGCTCTGGGAACAAGTAAATGTCACTAGAGATGTTACAGACTATTTGTGGTACCTGACAGAGTAAGTACTTTATAACCAATCACTGCCCTGCCTTCTTTGAGGCAACTTCGAGCAAAAGAAGTCCTTGCAATCATGTTGGTATTGTATTGATATATTTTATCCCTAATCATTCTTAAATATTCTCTTGCTCAGTATCAATATAGCTCCTGGTGAAGGGTTTCTAAAGAATGGACAGTCTCCTCTTCTCACAATATATTCAGCAGGTCATGCGTTGCATGTTTTCATCAATGGTCAACTATCAGGTAAATATGGTTCTTGCAAAATTATGTCAAGTACAACTTTGATTTGGTTAATTCATCAGCTTCTTATTCTTAATGCAGGAACTGTTTATGGGGGACTGGAGAATCCTAAATTAACTTTTAGTGACTATATCAAGCTGGGGGCTGGCATCAACAAGATTTCTTTATTAAGTGTTGCTGTTGGTCTTCCAGTAAGTTTTTTATTTTCACATGGATTCATGTTTCTTTACACTATCAATTGGAGAACAATATGATGCTTATGATCTCTACATTGTCATATTGATACGCATCAGAATGTTGGCACGCATTTTGAGACATGGAATGCTGGGGTTTTAGGCCCAGTCACTTTGAAGGGTCTCAACGAGGGGACAAGAGATCTGTCAAGGCAGAAATGGTCATACAAGGTATGTTGCCTACATGATTTCTGTTCCACTTGCTTCATCATACTAAAGAAAAAGTTGTATTGTTACCATTCTAAATTTAAAGAGCCCTAACCAAATCTTGACGAGCACTTTTGATATTATTTGCAAATAAACATTAAAAGAAACTAATGCTGAACATCAATAACTAATGGAACTTTTAAACCATGCACTATGTGAACATCAATAATAATTCTAAATTAAATATAAAACTGTGATATGTAGAAATAGTTAACAGATTTCACACGGATGTTTTCTCACTCTTTTTCACAACTCAGAAAAGGCTTAGAGACTTATTTTGCATGTTACTGAGCAGATAGGTCTGAAAGGTGAAGCTTTAAGCCTTCATACTGTTAGTGGGAGTTCCTCTGTTGAATGGGTCAAGGGATCATTACTGGCTAGAAAACAACCTTTGACATGGTACAAGGTAAGAACAATTTCAACACTCATTTAACACTTTCCTATTGCTGTTATGGATTCCAATTCGAGAAAGAGCAAGTTTACAAGAACTAAATGGATGCTGTGATATCTCCAGACTACTTTTAGTGCACCAGGAGGCAATGAACCATTAGCTTTTGATATGAATAGCATGGGAAAAGGTCAAATATGGATAAACGGTCAGAGCATCGGACGCCACTGGCCTGCATATATAGCACATGGTGGTTGTGGCGATTGTAGTTATGCTGGGACTTATACTGACAAGAAATGCCGAACTAATTGTGGAGAGGCCTCTCAAAGATGGTGAGAAAAGTTCTTCCACTTAATTTGTTTTAACATGTTTGGTGCATTTCAATATTTTATGATAAGACTGTTATTTTCAGGTACCATGTTCCACGCTCATGGCTGAATTCGGGTGGGAACCTTCTGGTTGTGTTTGATGAATGGGGCGGTGACCCAACTGGGATTTCTTTGGTAAAAAGAACGACAGGAAGTGTCTGTGCTGATATCTATGATGGGCAGCCGACACTGAAGAGCTGGGACATGCTGACTTCCGGCAAAGTCAACAGACCAAAAGCCCATTTATGGTGCCCACCTGGGCAGAAAATCTCTCAAATTAAGTTTGCTAGCTATGGAATGCCTCAGGGAACATGTGGAAGCTTTAGAGAAGGGAGCTGTCATGCGCACAAGTCCTATGATGCTGCTGAAAAGGTATCTGAACAACTTTGCTTCATCCTTTTAGTACCAAAGCAGATTCTGTATTCTTAGTAAACATTTTTATTATGCTTATCTTACAATCAACTTGGATCCTCTCTTGCAGAACTGCATTGGACTGGAATCATGTTCAGTAACTGTAGCTCCTGAAGTTTTTGGAGGGGATCCATGTCCAGGTAACATGAAGAAGCTCTCTGTTGAAGCCGTCTGCAGTTAAATATAGCAGCTTCCGTAACCTACAAAATAAACGATGAGCCACTGGCTCATCTCAGTACATAAAAATACATACGTCCCAAATTGCCAAGGCAACTGATTGGACTTTGCACAAGGACATAAGCATAGAGCCGTGCACCACACCACACTGCCAAAGTCAATTGTAGATAGTGAGGATGATTCTAAACATGCATCAAAGATGCTTTGTGTATAGGCAAGCCAGTCATTTGTCAAATATAGCTTTATACGTCATACATAGGGCTTATTACCTAATAAGAGTCTAGTCATTTAGTCAGACAAGCCTTTAACTTGCTTGTTGATTGTTATGTAATTTTCTGTGAAAGCAGTTTCCTAAGAATAAATTGGAAAGTAATAAAAACTACCTGGTGAATTGCAGCTTGGTTCATTAATTTATACTACTGGAATGTTGGTGGTGAGGAATAAGTGAAATGGAGAGAATTTATTTTTCCTAGTTAAGATTTAATTTTGTTGCATCTAACGATATACACGGTATCATGTCATTTTATATTTTTTAAGACATGATAACATATACATCATTCAATCTGTAAAATCTGATATGGGTTTGAAATGGAGAGGATCCTGATTGACGAACTCTTTTATGCTCTCTTGTGTCATCACATTTATACAATAATTTAATGAGCAGTACTGAAATGCAAAATGTTGGCAATGTGGTCCTATCAAAACTATTGATGTCCTTTGCTTCTAGAGGCATTTATTGTAAGCTTGGGGCTGCTTCCTGACAAGAGAATACTTTTTCTAAACTACGTACAAGTTTTAAAAAGAGAGTAATGCTCATTTTCATTCTCATTTTATACCAGCTGACACTACATGTTTTAAGTGACTTTTTTTTTTTTGACATAGATGACATGGAAAGACACTTAAAATTGTAATATGCAGAGTGAAATATAATGCACTACAGGAGGTTGAAGTTGCTGAAAGTATAAGGTTGCATCAGCCATCTTTATAGTTATTCATTGTATATTCAACCATTTTCTTACACCAAGTAGGTACTCAGCACAACAAAATAAAATGCGTGTTTGTTTACTGTAACTTGATAAAAATGCTTAGGAACTCAAAGAGCAACTTCTGCATAAACAGGGGGGCCTATTCCTTCACAAAATCTCCCCTCAAAGTGAAAGATAATTTATGAGTCAAGCTATTACTGCTGATATCCATTAGCATCATGACTCCATCTTCATCAATTCTCTGGATTAGCCTCTTGATACAATTAATCAAGCACTTGCAAGCCTTAACTTCAACCGTAAAATAAATTGCAATCCACTCTCTTCAGTTTCAAACAAATGCAATGAAACAGACATGCTCTCAACGACATCTGTTAAACTGAAGACAAGGCAGGCACCTGCTACAGCCACCCTCTTATTCCATTTATCTGTCCAACTAACCGATTCTTCCAATCCTACAGAGCTCCATTTTACATGCTTCAATTTAGTGCTCTTATTTTCTATTGACTGAAGTATTCTACCTGTTGCAGTATTATGTAGCAGCATTTGACATCCATCTTCATCAATATGATTCAAGCACCCTATCAAGATGCCCAATGGGATTCTTCTGAACAACTGATTTTGGTGAAAGTTAAGACCACGGGATGATTTGGCCTCACAAGATGCAGTAGTGTTGACAGTGTAATTCCAATGCCACATTCATATATCCTGGAATTATTTGAGCCAGAGTCCAAAGGTTAGAAAATAATGCTCCTTTTTGAGAGTATAATCCTTGTTGTGATGAAAGTTAGGTTTCTTCAATTTCTTATTGCAACCTGCTGCTTCTTTGTCATGTGAAACTGAACAAAAGAGCATCCCGGACTCTGATATTTTAATTAAAGAATCAACGAGCAAATTATGATGAGGTGGTTCAGAATCCATTCTATGTACCTCGCTGCAGCAGCACGAAAAAAATTGCGATTGGATTAAGATGCTGTAAAAGCCCTAATAATAATTCAACAAACCCACCATGTACCTCCAATTTCCCGACAATATCGGCGCAAGCTTCGACCAATTCCGTGCAATCTTGGCGTGAAAACGAGCTGCCGACCTGCAAAACCTTGTCTTTCTGAAACCTAAACACCTGGCAAGAAATCGACGACGACAAAACAGTGACAATCGTCTGGACCAAACATTCAAGCACCGAATTGAAAACCTAAACAACAACGAACCACATGATTAGATAAAGGAGAGGTCACAATAGAACACTGTCTCCAAAAACCCTAACATTGGAACTTAGAAAGTGCAAAACCCTGGGTGCTCTGAAGGGATAGCGCCGTGTCCAAAACCCTAACCCTAGAATCTTCATTGTTGAGGTTCAGAGATTGGTTGAACATTGAAATTGAGAGGTTAAGAGCATCTTCTTCTTCTTGTGCTTGTCCTTGATTTAGGGTTTTGGGGTGCGAAGTGAGCCTCGCGAAGAGATCGGTCACTTGTGGTACAGTGGTCATGGTCTCAGAGAATCGAGGACGCTTATCCCGTGTTCGCGCCAAAATTTGCAGTATTTAAAGTGTTACGTGGTGTTTGGGCATGTTGTAAAGCCCATTAATTTCACAAGTCATCGATCAGCCTATAAGGCTTGCTGCGGGTGGGCTGAAGAAGCCATTTAGCAAAACCAATTTTAATTACTTTATAGAAATAGTAATTAATTATTCTCTTCAAGGAAATTAGAGCATGGCACTAGGTAATTCTATTTCTATTCACACTCCTCTTAGAAAGGCCCGGATCGTTTATCGTTTCATTGTCTATTGTCTATTTACCTTTTTGTTATTGGCATAGGCGGATATAAAGGGGGGCGGGCAGGGGCGGCACCTGCACCTCCAAAAATTTTTGACATTTTTGAAGGGTAATTTTTAGTTTTTTTTTTTTTACACTAATCCCTACACTACTCCTTCTCAGTTATCCCACCCCTCCAAAAAAATTTTAAAATTTATTATTCTAGTTCTGCCCCTCATAATACAAATTCTTAGATCTGTCAGGAGAGCCTATTCTATTTTAATTGTTCGATTCTTTATAACTCTTTTCCCATAATTGAATATAAATAATTTTTTTTTTTGAAAAAAAAAAGGAATCTAAAAATGACATGCATGTGTATGAATCTATGATGAATAGGTAAATGCTTCTAGCTAGCAGCCAAGTTTTTGAGGCAGTTTATGTGGGAGTGGATCAGGATATATTAATGTAGTGTTTTGCATGGTAATCTTTCTGTCGTGGGTTTTGGCCACTGACAGCCATTGTCTCTTACGACAGCAAAGCGATCCTCATTAATGGATGTTCAGATCGGGAAGAATTACTCTGTGTTTCTTATAATATATCCTGGATTTTCCTTCGGTCATCAATTATTGTACAGTTCCACATAGTATGGAAGAACCAAAACTCGAGATATACGAGTAATTGGATCATCCATGAATAAGTGTAATGCCATTCTCTTCTTCAATATGTAGCTCCCGTTTAGTTTGCGGAATAGACTCCTGAAATGGAATGACTTCTATTTATATACAATGAGGTTTGGTTAGGGTTTCTCATTAATTTAATAAAAATAAAATTGTAGCAAATTAATTTTATGAGTTTATAGTTAGGTTCTAATGCTTTAAAACTTGTTTTTTGATTCAAAATTAAACCTAAGGGTGAAAGGTTAACCCTTTAGGGATAATATCACCCAAAATAAATTTGATCATCCTAAATTTGATGCTAATGCCTCAATTTTGTTGCTAATGCCTCACAAATTTGTTGCTAATACCTCAAATTTGATGCTAATGCCTAAAAAAACTGTAGTGGAGGCAACTAAAATTTTATTTTTTCTTAAATCATGTATTATGTAAAACTGGGAGAACACCAGGAGAACCTACGGGGAGAACCCCTAGCATTTTCCATATACAATAGTCTTTCTTTTGTTTGATTTGGGTCTATTCTAATAATAGTTATTTAAAATAATTAATCCATTACAAATAGATGAATAGCTATTCCTCTTAAAAAAAAAAAAAAAGATGAATAACTATTTTTGAAGGAATAGACAGTTTTTCAAAAATACTTTTTTTTTTTCTCTCTCAAACTTAAAAATGATACAAATAAAATAAAAATAAAAATGGTTGAACTTATGGGTGGCTGACCACTGACACGTTCAACTATTTTTATTTTTTAAATTTAAGTTTTGGAAAAATTAGAAATCATATGAATTTTTTTGGTAATTTTGTTTCAATTCTAATTATGAAATACGTGTTGCTAACAAACTAAAAATTGGAATAATTATTTCATTTCAACCTCCACTATTCTCATAATAATTATTTATGTACGCAACTAGCATGTATAGAAAGAGTCTCCAAGAGATAGTTTAATCAGTTCGGACCACGCCTAATGAAACGTAGGTCACTAGTTCGAATTCTCCTCCCTCTTGTGTGAACATGTCAAAAAAAAAAAAAAAAAAAGAGTATTTGACAAGAGTTTTTGGTGATCTTTCTAATTGTAAATTTTATTTACTAAATTTGTCTCTTCATAGTGAGAAGAGTTTCCTTTTATAATTTTATTTTTCTTCTTTTTGTTCAATTTGTTCTCATTTAAAATAAAAATAAAAATAAAAAGGGCTAGGTGGAGACTTGCTAGTGACCTATTACCAAGAGTCGTCTCTCTTGGTTTACAAAAAAAGAAAATGGTGTAACCAACAAGAAAGAGAGACTTCTTTTTCTTTTCTTTTTTTTTTTTTTTTGTATTTTTAAGAAATTATATATTATCTTATTTTGAGTCATTTTATTTTGTTTTATCTAAATTTGTATATAATGTCATATGATATCATTTAAAATTAGTTGATGTCATGTATCCGTAAATTGAAATAAAATAACATTTCAAAAAAATAAAATAAAATTAATGAAACGAGTCAAATGACTCCTCTTCCTTGCTAGAGAGTGTAAAACACTGGAAATATTTGTGAGTTTTATAAAAAGAAAGTACACACCAAATAACTCCTCATTTTTTTCTCTGCAGACTGCACTCTAAAGTCTAAACACAAGCCAAAGCTATTCACACATCCATGCACTTAACGAGCCACTAGCTTTCTCTCCTTTCAATCTCAAAAGAATCGAAAAATAAAAGTGTGCAAAAAACCA
The DNA here is from genome assembly GCA_013348765.1 of Carpinus viminea. Taxonomy (NCBI): domain Eukaryota; kingdom Viridiplantae; phylum Streptophyta; class Magnoliopsida; order Fagales; family Betulaceae; genus Carpinus; species Carpinus viminea. The sequence continues at coordinate 14,833,153 of CP054667.1, forward strand.
AAAACCAAAGTCTAAAGATATGAAGAATTAATCTGCCCCATTCTCAAAGGTCATTGCTTTGAGTATCAGGGAGGGATATGGGTTTTAGAGTTTTGGTGGGGAACATGTTGAGACCTGACATTTTGATGTTGTTGCTACTGCTTTCTTTGGTTTGTTCTGCTGCAGCTTCTGTGACTTATGACCACAGAGCTATTATGATTAATGGTCAGAGAAGGATTCTAATTTCTGGGTCCATTCACTATCCAAGAAGCACTCCCGAGGTACTAATGCCATTGTCGTTCACGGGTTCCTTCTGTTTTTGTCTCTTGTTTCTGCAGATTCCTCAGAACTTTTTTACTGATGGGTGTCTGTGGTTTTGCATATTTTAGTAGATTCTGGGCTCAAATCTTTTAACCTTTTCTGGGTTTCTTTGGATGTTTGTAGATGTGGCCTGATCTTATACAGAAGGCCAAAGAAGGAGGTTTGGATGTCATACAGACGTATGTGTTTTGGAATGGACATGAGCCTTCTCAAGGAAAAGTAATGCAAATGCATTTTATTTAATTTTCCTTCTGTCGATATTTTTTTTTTTCCTGGTTAATGAAATACTCATTGGCATTTTCATTGATTTTTTTTATTATTTAATTTTCAGTACTATTTTGAGGATAGATACGATTTGGTTAAGTTCATCAAGCTGGTACAACAAGCAGGCCTATATGTTCATCTCCGGATTGGCCCATATGTTTGTGCTGAATGGAACTTTGGGTAACAATATTGATAATAATTATGCATTTTTATCAAAGAGTAAATTTAAAACCGAAAAAGGTTATATTTTTATTCCATTATAAGACCTTTTAATCTTTTATTCACATGCTCTGCTTCCGTTCTGTTTCTGACTCGGGATTTCCTGTTCGGCTGAGGTTTCGTTTACTTCGACGTAAAATGATTTTTAGAAAATGATTTCCGTATTTTACGGTGTTTACTGCAACGTAAAATAGTGGTCAAACCGAAATCATTTTCCATTGACCAAAAATTCCTTCATTAATCACCGTAAATTGGTTTCCTATTTTAAAATTCGGAAACCAATTTCCTTGATCTATCAACACTAAACACGACACCCCGACGCCCGACTGCGCGAGGAACCATCCCTTACGCAGCTCTTAGCCTCTTAGCCACACTCCCTCATGCAAACCCCATCCATAGTTCATATCTCTCTGCTAGCGCAGGTTTTATCTAGAGCTCAAAGAATCTCGTCTCTCTCGCCCTTCTTGAGGTTTGGGTGGAATTCTTCTCTCGTCTCTCTCGCCCTTCTTGAGGTTTGGGTCGAATTCTTCTGAGTCTTTAAGCAAAAGTTAAAGCAGTTTTGTGTTGGGTAGGCACGCTTGGAGGCGGAACAAAGCTTGGGTTTTGGAGGATCAGAGTTGGAATAATGGACGATGGTGATTGATTTTTGTTTTAGGGTACAAATTGATGACAAATTTTGAATTCCTTTTGGTTTCTACGATATCTTTGTTAAATGGGAACTATATTTAGAAGTCAGAAGTCGTTCTTTGATATCTCTTTCGATTTTGTTCTTTACCGATGGTAGCTTTCAAGATCAAAAGAACAATTCTTTTGGAAGTTTTCTGTGAAATGAAGGCTGAGCACAGAGAGAATGGGCTAATTTCGTTTATTACAAGCAGAAAGTCACTTTTGCTGGACATGAAAATAGAAGGGATATTTGGCTGTTACCGCTTGAAGGCCATAGTTGAAACCATTCTTTAGTTCTTTGTTCTAAATTGTTGTAAACTTTAGCTTCAGTTTCATGTAAAATTCTTTTCCTTGGCAATCAATTTATTAAACTGCTGTCTGGTCTCTCTCTGTTTGTCTCAATCTTTGTCTTGTTTGAGCTATGCTAATGGCAGTTGAATTAATATTCAGATGGTCGGAGTGATGGCAGATTTGTGAGTAATTTAGCTCATTCAAGTGATTTATTGTGGCTAAAGAATACAAATTTCCCATAACCAATTATGAGTCAAACGTACATGCCACAGATTTTTGATTGCAACATCTTGTTTTGTTTCTCTTCGTATTCTTGTTTGTTTACTTTGTGTAACTTTTGATGCTCTGCAAGTGGGAGTGATTGGGAAGTTGAAGTAAGTCTTGCCCATTACCTGTTTGATGATTAGCCCATATGCAGAGCAGCTTTAACAACCCAATTACGTTTTCTTAGACAGATAGTGCTTTGACCAAAACATTATAATATCAGTGGTTGAATTAGAAGTGTACCAATTTTCCACATCCCTGGCAGAACATTTCCTGTTAATACCAATTCTCAAGACACTAAAATCCCTTTGACATCTTGTTGGCCTAATTCAGATATCGTGAGAAAAGCCATATGTTCTGCATACTTCCATAATGCAGCAAGATTAAAGGGTGTGGATGAGTATGTGAATTGTAGGAATAGGATGCCTTGCCATTTGCATCCGAGCAGTGCTCTCTATGGTATGGGTTGCATTCCAGATTATGTGGTTTATCATGAGCTAATTTTGACAACAAAGGAGTATATGCAATGTGCGACAGCAGTGGAGCCTCAGTGGCTGGCTGAGCTGGGACCAATGTTTTTTTCCTTTAAGGAGTCGGACAAATCGATGTTGGAGCATAAGAAGAGACACAAGGAAGAGAAAAGTCCATGGAGGAGGAAATGGAGAATTTGAGGAAGGTGCAAGCAGAAGTAGAGCGAGAAAGCAAGAAGAAGGAGAGGAAAGGAGGGCAAAGCAGCAGCAAGAAGTCTGCACACCATGTCTACAGCAGGGCTCGACAACCTATTTGAGACAAAAAAAAGTTTGGCTTGTAATTAGAAATTGTACTTTATGAAATATCGAATGTGTTTCCCGCAAAATAATAGGGGGCTATTCTTAACACAGGAAATAATTTGTTCCTTTTAATTGTGTATGAAAAATTGAAAAAAAAAAAAAAAGAATTATATGACTATATGAATGCTTGCGTTTATTTGGTAATATTTATAATGGAACTTGTGTTGGTGGTTTAAATGTATGTTTAGATGTTATTTATGGCTCAAAATGAAATTACATGACTATTATTAGTCAATTTGTATATTTTAATCAAACATAATTTTTAATTCTTGTCTTTTAAATTATTTTATATTAATACTTTTATATTGTGAATAAAAATTACATTTTATAGGTTAATATAATTAAATGAAAAAATAATAATTTTCTGTGTAATGAAGAGCATAAAATGTTTTCTGCCGAAAACATTTTCAGGGAAAATGACTTCCCTGAAAATATTTTTCGATAGAAACCATTTTATGTCGAAGTAAACGGAGCCTGAAATACGTTCCGGGCATTTCTTTTAGAACAGATAACGGGCCTTTCAAGGTTGGCACTTTGACTTTTCCATTACATAATTGTTTCCTATTAATATAATCTTTGTAATTTATTAATTGATTTCTAATTGTCCATAATGAAGGCGGCAATGCAAAAATTTACAGAGAAGATTGTCAGTATGATGAAGGCAGAGAAGTTGTTTGAAACTCAGGGAGGCCCCATAATTCTGTGTCAGGTAAGAAAATGAGCTCAATTAGTCTTTTCCATCTTCCTAGAAGTGGGTTTGAATTTTATTTTTTTATATCCAGTCTTAGTTTTCTCAGAAGCTGGCCGGTCAATCTTGTTAGTATATCATTTCTTTGTTGAATTTCGACAGACAGAGAATGAATTTGGACCGCTGGAATCGGTCAAAATTCGTGGGGATAAAGCTTATGCTAAATGGGCAGCAGAAATGGCTGTCGGTCTTGACACAGGTGTCCCACGGATTATGTTCAAGCAAGAGGATGCCCCTGACCCTGTTGTAAGTTAATCGGCCCATATTTTCAACGCTTTCTTCTTCTTCCGTTTATTGCCACCCAACTTTTTTAATGGGGCTTGACAGTACCTTATCAACTTAGGTGGCCAGACTTCCCCATTCCTGTACAAATATTTTGGGGCCTGCCCATCTCTATAGTTTTGTCTTTTCTTCGATTTGTCTAGGATTTGGGGTTTGTAATAAATGCAATGATGAGCACGTTTCCTTTGAAGTTGTCATGTTCTACTGTGAGGATCCAGTTAAAAAGGTCTACTGGTTCTTCTTGGGTTAATTTTGTTATCCCTTGAATTTCTGTTATCAACTATTTCAGCTGTTATTTTCAATTAAGAAAGCTTCCAGACAAACTTGAACCTGTAATTGTTGATCATGGGACAAATTGATACGTGCAACGGTTTCTACTGTGAAAAATTTAAGCCAAACAAGCACAATAAACCAAAAATGTGGACTGAAAACTGGACTGGTTGGTAAGTCACATGAATAGCTTGTGCAGGCAAAAAATTTTCGTTTTCTTTTTTGTACAACTCGTTATACCTTAAATATCTTATTTTGTAAACATCTTTGAAACTACAGATAAGTTATGCTCTGTCGAAAATCTTTTCAAAGACTGATTTTTCTATTGGATCTGCTGTATCCCCAGGTATACCGAGTTTGGTGGTCCAGTTCCTCATAGACCAGCTGAAGACTAGGCACTTTCAGTTTTGAGGTTCATTCAAAACGGGGGTTCTTTTGTTAATTATTATAGGTACATAATCATTCATTATAGGTACAGTACCATGGAGGAACTAACTTTGGCCGCACAAGGACGTAAGCGTAGAGCCATGCCACACCACACGGCCAAAGCAATTGTTGATAGTGAAGATGATTCTAAGCATGGCTTTATACGTCATACATAGGGCTCTTATTGCCTGATGAGAGTCTAGCCATTTAGTCAGACAAGCCTTTAACTTGCTTGTTGATTGTTATGTAATCTTTTGTGAAAGAAGCTTGATTTGTTAATTTGTACTGCTGAACTCAAAAATAATCCCTTCTTCCTTGTTATAGTGGAATCTTGGCGAGGAATAAGTGAAATGAAAATGATCTATTTTATGGTAACGGTATATTTGATATCATATCATTTAAAACTTCTAATGATGCGGTTATAAAATGCCTCAAAATTATATGTATTTTATAAAATAGGCCTTCTAAATTTAATTTTTGACCCTCCAAAAAAATATTTTTCTTGTTTTGTCCCCCCAAATTTGTAAAATCTGATCTTGACTTGAAATAGAAAGAATCCGATTGGCAAACTCTTTTCTACAATCTAATTAATGATCTTGTATCATCACACTCATACATTAATTTAATTAGCTTAGAGCCCCCACTATGCGCCCACTTTATATAATTAAGTCAAAAAGTCTTTAAAATATTATCAACAACAAATTTTATTTTCTTCTCTTAATTAACAAATTAGCTACAAAAAATGACAAATGTTCTTAAGATCATTTTAAACTGTAATTTTACTTAATAGTATAAACCCACATATCTAATAAATTTAAAAATTCATAAATTTTAGTTTGTATAAATTGAAACGTGTTAAATATTTGTTCCCTATATATGTAGTTTAAAATGAAATATAAAGAAAAAAAAAATCAAAATAAAAACCTAGAATAATCAATTATAGAAAATGATTGATTAATCATTATATTCCAACAATAATACCACTTCTCCTCCACTACACAATCAATTATGGTAAACTTTTGTCTTTCAGGAGTTGAACTTTATCCTCATAAATAATTTTTTTTGAGCAATTTTACTATTACATTGACACAAATAAAGAAGTATTCTAAAATATATGAGCATGTTAATATCTTATTACAATTATGTTTACTAATTTTGTAAAGAAAAGAATGTTGGTAGTTAAATTTTTCTTTTAAAAAAGAAGAGATAAAAAACAGCGACAGAAATATTGGAATACCCAAAAACAAAAATGAACAACAAAAGTCAAGTAAATTTACAAAAGAAAATGTGTAACTTGTATCAAATAAAAATAAGTAAATTTGAATAAAAAAATAATATATAAAGACAATTCAATGCATTACAAACAAAACCCCTATGTTTTAATTGTCCCACTAAAAGCTATCTAAACATACATTTTTATACATTTATATTAAAAAACATAAACACGTGTCGCAATTCTAAACACTCTTTATGTCAAAACTCAACTTATATATATATATATGTATAAACAAAGCAATAAAAGATTAAAAGAAAAACAAAGAGAGACAATTTGTGAATCTTTTGTTTTCTTCATTAAGACAATTAAATATAAAGGAAGAGAAGATGAAAAGAAAGTTAGATAAAGAGAGAGAAAAAGACAGTTTGAAAATCTTTTGTATTTTTCATTAAGACAATTCAATGCATTACAAATAAAATCCTTATATTTTAATTGTCTCACTAAAAGGCTATCTAAACATACATTTTCATATATTTGTATTAAAAAACATGGACACTTATCGTAATTCTAAGTATTTTCTATGTCAAAACTCGGTTTATATATATATATATGATGATGATGATGAGCAATACTGGTGTGCAACATGTTTGCAATATCAAAACTACTAATCTCTTTCTAGAGGCATTTAGTGCAAGCTTGAGGCTGCTTCCTTATGGGAATACTTTTCTAAAATATTTTCAAGTTTTAAGAATAGAGTAATGTTAATCTTTATACTCATTTATTACACTTATTTCACACTGGATACTGGCTGATATAATGTGTTTTAAGTAGTATTCTTCTTCTTAATATGTCAACCGGTGTGAAATAGGTGTAAAAAATAGCATCGATAATATGCAGAGTGAAATTTAATGCATTGTAGGAGCTTGATGTTGCTGAAAGTATGTGGTTGTATCAGCCATTTTTATAGTTATTCATTAACATACAACAGAATAATACGTGTTTTTTTACACCTTACTCATCTCTGTAACTAGATAAAAATGGTTGGGAACTCACAGAGCAACTTCTGCACAACCAAAATCTCCCCTCAAAGTGAAGATAATTTATGGGTCAAGCTATTAATTATATCATCTATATCTTTGTCAACTGGTGATACTTCTTGCCCTTGATGCTTCCACTTTACCAATCTAGTGCTGAGATCCATTAGCATCATGACTCCATCTTCATCAATTCCGAGCTGGATTAGCCTCTTGATACAATTAATCAAGTACTTGCAAGCCCTTAACTTCACCCGGAAAATAAATTGCAATCCACTCTCTTCATTTTCAAACAATGAAACAGACATGCTCTGTAAGGCGTCTGTTAAACTGAAGACAAGGCAGGCACCTGCTACAGCCTCCCTCTTATTACATTTATCAGTCCACCTAACCGATTCTTCCCACCCTACAGAGCTCCATTTTACATGCTTCAATTTAGTGCTCTTTGTTTCTGTTGACTGAAGTATTCTACCTGTTGCAGCATAATGTAGCAGCATCTGGCATCCATCTTCATCTATATGATTCAAGCACCCTATCAAGATGCCCAATGGGATTCTTCTGAACAACTGATTTTGCTGGAAGTTACGACCACAGGATGATTTGGCCTCACAAGATGCAATAGTGTTGACAGTGTAATTCCAATACCACATGCATATGTCCTGGAATTCTTTGAGCCAGAGTCCAATGGCTCTAAAATCATGCTCCGTTTTTAGAGTATAATCCTTGTCGTGATAAAAGTTATGTTTCTTCAGTTTCTTATTGTAACCTGCTGCTTCTTTGTCATGTGAAACTGAACAATTGAGCATCCAGGACTCTGATATTTTAATTAAAGAATCACCGAGCAAATCCTGATGAGACTTACTAATGGGGCTCAGAATCCATGCTATGTACCTCGCTGCGGCAGCACGATAAGAAGGTGGTTCCGTGTCATGTGTTCGTACAATTCTGGCCATCCCCATTTTCAACTTCGAATGAAAATTGTCTGGAACTCTTTCCTCAGAGAAGAGTAAAATAGAAGCAAAACAGAACCAATCTGGAAAGTTGATTGCCAGAGCCCTGATATGCAACAATTTTTTTTTTTTTGATAAACAGTAAACCAAAAAAAGAAAAAAATTGTGATTGGATCAAGATGCTGCAAAAGCCCTATTACTTTCATGTGAACCAATGGGGTAAGAATTTACCAAGAAGATTTGTGATCAATTGTTCTAATCTTCAGTGCAGCTGGTTCACTTACAGAAGAAGTTAACTGCAGAAAGCTTTCGGATGAGAGCGGTCCAGCCAAGGTTCTCAGTAAGTGGTAGTTGTATGGAAAATATGCATTAGAAAAAGGCAGCTTCAATCCCAATTCAACTGATATGCCCCACCATGTTGGTCTGGAGATCACATCTACTATTACCGAGACAAACTTAGTTAGAAACTCTTGCAGAGAGGCCAGACCCCTGTTGTACAAGTAAATTAGAAAAATGGATTAGATACGCCGGTTAGTTTAAATATTTCATACTCTTGACACATTTTAAAATAAAGTACCAGATGTCATTATCAGCTTTATCCGTAAAAATTTAACTTCGGCGGTAAACTCATGAAAGCCAAATGATATAATTTCATCACGTTGGCATTCATTAGCAATATGAATATTTATTCCCAAAATAAAGCCTCGTTTTAAGACAAGTACTACGTCTTAGGCACAAGGCTGGGTTTTATCAGCAAAATAGAGGGAAAAAAAGAAGAAGCAAAAACACCTTGTGGGGATTTCACTATGTTGCAAATAGCTCCATAAGGTTTTAGAAGTGACAGAAAACTACTCATAGTAAGCAAAAACACAAATAGGTCGCTGGACCCGAACTTTGTTCAAATTTTTGATAGAACCGTCAAGGTATCACATCACACCAACCATATTGTGACACATGTCACTTTCAATAAAAATAATATATATATTATAACAGAAAAAGAAAAAAAAAAAAGAGAGGGTTGCTTAACCACCCCTCGCTGCCCGGTCTGAGGGGTGGGTCAATGAGCAATATTTTTTTTTTGATAAGTAAAGGGTCTTGTAAGTGACACATGTCACAATATAATTGGTGCTGGCATTGCACCCTAACGATTCTCTTCAAAAAAAAAATTCTGCTAGGAAGTTAGGTCCAGGAAACTGTGTTTTTTGCTTACCACAAAAAGTTTTAGTTACTTTTTAAACCCTGCATGAATTGATTTTACATTTTTCTCCAAAACAAAAATTATGGTTATAGCTTGTAAAAGTTAATCTACTTATTAGAGCCATCACAACAAGACAGTCAAGCCTGTCAAGGAAATCATGACGAGAAAGTAACAAGCACACAAGACACATTTAGAACCAACTTAACCTAAAACCTCAATTCCTTCAAGGATGAAAGAGAAAACAATCAATGACACAAAGAGCTATAGCATTGTGATCAAGAAATTTGTACTCACGTCACTAGAAGCCATCTATGTAACAAAGCTCTGGTCTCAATAAACATAGTTGGAGAAAGTACCAAGCAAACAATTGTAGAGCGCCAGTCCATCCTCTCATGAAATTCCTCATTCAAGCAAATGAAAGGCCTCCCGATAGTGTCTTGCAAAATTTCCAAAACATCATGCTTTAGTGTTAATGGGTCAAGATACCAGGACAGCAACCTGCAAAAGGATAACATATAAATTCCAATTCACAAACTTACAAATGCTGACGAACATAGCAGCTTGCCAATATTAAGAGAGCTAGACAAACAATAAAGATATGCAAACGTGATGGCTAAAATTTCTTCAACTTTCTCATTGGATAAGAGTATGTAAAACTCATCACCACCCCAAGAAAAAGGGTATCGATAGCAGGATAAGTTAGAAAACTAAGATGCTTGAACGCAAAACATTTGGCAGAGCTCTCTATCCGCAACAAACCTGAAAGGTATTTCATGATTCTTAAGGGAGAATTCTCTGGGCAAATGGCAGAGCAGCTGTGAAACTGCCGTGCTTCTTTCATCAATTGATTTTGAATCAAGAACAAGAGCTGATGGTAACAAATATCGATAACAAGATGCTGAAATCACTACTCTTACAACAGCACACGATAACATCTGTGCAAGCACCCCTGCATTAAATGAAAATTACGTTCTAAAAAGAAGAAGAAGAAGAAGAAGAAAAAACTAAAAACGTGCTTGCAAACTTAATGAAAATTATTAAAATTCCACACAACAAATAACATAAACTATTCTCTATAATTTCTGTGCAACAATAATCACTAAATCAGTCTCGACCCTTATCCCTAATAATAATTCAACAAACCCACCATGTCCCTCCAATTTCTCGACAATATCGGCGCACGCTTCGACCAATTCCGAGCAATCTTGGCGTGAAAATGTGCTACCGGCCTGCAAAACCTCGTCTTTCTGAAACCTAAACACCTGGCAAGAAATGGACGACGACAAAACAGTGGCAATCGTCTGGACCAAACATTCAATTACCGAATTGAAAACCTAAACAAGAACGAACCACACAATTAGACAAAGGAGAGGTCACAATACTACAATAGAACGCTGTCTCCAAAAATCATAAAATAGGAGCTTCGAAAGTGTCAAACCTGGGGTGCTCTGAAGCACATTAGGGATAGCGCCGTGTCCAAAACCCTAACCCTAGAGTCTTCGTTGTTGAGATTCAGAGATTGGTTGAGCATTGAAATCGAGTGGTCAAGAGCTTCTTCTTGTTGTTCTTGTTCTTGTTCTTGATTTAGGGTTTTGAGGTGCGAAGCGAGCCTCGCGAAGAGATCGGCCACTTCTGGAACTGTGGTCATGGTTGCAGAGAATCGGAGACGGTGAGCCAGTGTTCGCGCCAAAATTTGCAGTATTTAAAGCGTTATGTGGTGTTTGGGCCTGCTGTGAAGCCCATTAACTTGACAAGTCATCGATCAGCCTATAAAGCTTGCTGCAGATGGGCTGAAGAAGCCTGCTTCTTGGGGGCTTATTCCATGGTACACCAACTAATCTGGTTATATAGCAAGCCAATTTTATAGATATATTAATTATTCTCTTCAAGGAAATTAATTAAAGCATGGCACTAGGTAATTCTATTTCTATTCACTCGCCCTTAGAGAGAATCCTTTATCGTTTCATTGCCTTTTTTTTATATATTTTTTTAATGTCTTTTCTGTTTAGGTTTTTTAATGTCCTTGTAATCCGTTTTTCATTATTGAATAGAGAAAAAGGGTAACTAAAAAACGATGCCACGTGTGTGATGAAAATTAAGGTAAATAATTTAAGCAAGTTTGTGTGGGAGTGGAGGATTTTAAGGCCAGTGGAGCAAAGCTTTCCCTTTTGACTGGGTAATTATAGCGTAGCTACTACCACAAATTTAGCTTAAAAGGAAAGAAAAAAAATACAGATAGAAAAAACCAAAAACACAACCAATGGATAAAGAGTACACGAAACCTCCCACGTCAGCTAGGGTTCTCTCTGTCTATCTCTCTCTCTCTCTCTCTATATATATATATATGTTTTGTATTTATAATTAAAAAGATCGATCTCTCAACAGAGACAGACAAACAGAAAGATTGTTGGTCAGGGAATCATCATGATGATTGAATCAAAAGCGTTAGGGTCGGAAACAAGGAGAAGCATTAATGTAGTGTTTTGCATGGTAATCTTTCTGTCATGGGTTTTGGCCGCGACAGCCATTGTCTCCTACGACAGCAAAGCCATCCTCATTAATGGAAGAAGAAGACTTCTCATATCAGGCTCCATTCACTACCCCCGAAGCACTCCTGAGGTATACCAATAAATAAGATAATATTCGGAGTCAGAATCAGGATTTCTCGCGTCGGTAAAGGTCAAAGCATGAATGGACGGTTAAATCTATTTTTGGTGGAGGCCAAAGCTAGTTTTTAAGTCTAAAAATACATATATATATTTATATTTAACTTAATAAAAAAAAAAAATTTGAAAACCAAGGAGGCCATGATATGATTCCGTCCTTGTGAATATATAACGCTGCGAGCTTCTAATTCAGACCTTTTTCTTCGGCTTTATATATGGTTTCTTTGGGGATTAATTGCATGCAGATGTGGCCTGAGCTTATTGAGAAGGCTAAATATGGAGGCTTGGATGTCATCGAGACCTATGTCTTCTGGAATGGCCATGAACCTTCTCAAGGACAAGTAATCCATATAATAATATAATATATAATTTATTTACTTTTTTTTTTGTTAATTATGATATAAATTAAAGTTAATTCCTTTCTTCATTTTTTTTAATGTTTTTTCAGTATAATTTCCAAGGAAGATATGATATAGTTCGCTTCATCAAACTTGTCCATCAAGCAGGTCTTTATGTAACTCTTCGAATTGGCCCCTACGTATGTGCAGAATGGAATTTAGGGTAAGATTGCATTATTTCTTATAAGATTAAGCTTTTGAAACAACGGATAACTTAATGTCACAGCACAGACAAGAAAGTGTTCGTGTATATATGCATCCATAGAACAAAATTTGGTGACAAGGCTTTAGTTTATGTGTTCTTATTCTAACGAAATTGTTATATATGCTAGAGGCTTTCCTGTTTGGCTGAAGTACGTTCCAGGCATTGAATTTAGAACTGACAATGGGCCATTCAAGGTTAGGTGGTGCAAATTGTAGAGCTTTATATATTTGTTATAATTAATCTAATATTGATTCATTATTTTGTATATATAATTGATTTTGTGTATGATATATTGAAGTGGGAGATGCAAAGGTTTACCCATAAGATTGTCGATCTAATGAAGGCAGAAGGGTTGTTTGAACCTCAAGGGGGCCCTATAATTCTAGCTCAGGTATGCAAGGCATCTCATGTTAGTGATTTAATATAGTATCTGTTGAAATATAACGAAGCTTTGATATCATGTTGAAGTTTGAACACAGATAATTTATGGGTTCAGCATATTAATTAGACAATTTCACCAATATGAATGACCTCTAGGGTTATATTGTGCTAATTGACTTAATTGTTTACGGTACACATGTAGATTCCTATTTATAGTTGAATAAGTTGACATATAAAAAATAAAAAGAAAAAATCAAAAAATCTACTTATACAAGTAAACCTAAATCAACTTATACATGGAAACATAAATCAAAACCACTTCTAAGCATTCAAAAATTTTCAACTAAAGGTATCGAATTTTCAATTTCTTTCAATTACTTCATTCCATTAAAAATTTCTATAAAATCTTGTAAAAATTCTAAAAATAGCATTTTTTATTATAAAAAAAAATCACGTATTTGTATTTCTTTCCCTAAGTTTTAAATAAATTATTAAATTAATCTGTTTTCTAATATTAACTTCATTTTTTAGGGTAACAATATATATCAACCCAGGTGCCTCCTTTTATGGCCTTACAAACTACATTAATTTATTTGACTAGTTCTGATTTTTATTTTCCTTGGAATTAATATAAACCTATTTTAATAAATAATTTCAATTAAATTTTGTGTGGCAGATAGAGAATGAATATGAACTAGTGGAATATGAAATTGGTCAACCTGGAGTAACTTATACCAAATGGGCAGCCGGAATGGCTGTTGGTACACACGCTGAGGTCCCGTGGATAATGTGCAAGCAAACCGATGCACCTGATCCTATTGTAAGAATTTCCTATAACCATTTTTCTTCTTTTGATAAAAAAAAATATGCATATTTCTTTGCACGCCATTTGACGATTAATGACGCCGTCCAGTCCAATTCAATCTATTAAATTGACATGTAATTTTGATCACATACATGACGCTCATTGGTATTAATGCAGATAAACACCTGCAATGGGTTCTACTGTGAGAACTTCATTCCAAATAAATACTATAAACCTAAGATGTGGACAGAGCTCTGGGGTGGCTGGTAAGTCACAAAAATGTCTTCAATGGAACTCAATTTCCTTCAATTCTTATAACTCCATTTATAAAACTATCACGTGTCTCCTAAGGATGTGATAAACACTTACATTTTTATTTGTTCTAATAAAAAATCATGTGCTTCTAACGTACTAAATGATACATGACCAATTTATAAATTGGGTCGGGAGAATATCTTCCTTATAATTTGATTGAATTAACGTACGCCCAGGTTACAGAAATTTGGTGGTCCAACTCCATATAGACTGGCAGAAGACATGGCATTTGCAGTGATAAAGTTCATACAAAATAATGGTACATATTTTAATTATTATATGGTAAGCCAATCGATCCTTCCTAATCTTTCCCAGAAAAATATTCTATATAATAATTGTTTTGAATTAATTAAATGGAATCAATCAAGCATAGAATTTGGTTTTGTGGCAATTTTTCATTATTGTAGTATCATGGAGGAACAAACTTCGGCAGGACTGCTGGGGGTCCATTTATTTCCACCAGTTATGATTATGATGCTCCAATCGATGAATACGGTGCGTTTTCTGGAACCATTCCTGCAAAGTTATACTAAATTTCATGCAGGATCCTGATCATCATCTCTGATTTAATTACAGGGCTAACTAGGGAACCAAAATATACCCATTTGAGAAACTTGCATAATGCTATCAAGCAATCTGAAAAAGCTCTGGTCTCCAATAACCCCATGATTGCATCACTTGGGAAAAATCAGCAGGTTTTCTTCTGTATTATATATTCAGATTAAATGCTAAACTCTGTGTATTACAGTAATCTTTTCAATAAAACTAATTAATTTTGGTTCTCATTTCTATTTATTACAAGCTAGGCTTATATTTTCAAGTCAAAATCTGGTGTTTGTGCTGCATTCCTATCAAACTACGACCAGAAATATTCTGTAGCAGTTAGATTTGGAAATGGTCGATATGATCTGCCTCCTTGGTCTATCAGCATTCTTCCTGACTGCAAAACTGAAACCTTTAACACTGCAAAGGTAAGAAGAAGAAGACACTTTCGGCTGTTGTTTACATATATAATAACTTCCTTTTTTCTAACAAAACTTACTTGGCAATTTCGTCTTCAAAAAGTGAGATTTTAAACAAAATTTCAGAAAGTATATTGTATGGGAGTATGTTTCAAGTATAAGTATACTGCGTTTTGAAATCGCACGTTTTGAAACTACAAATCCAAATGGACATGAAGACGGGTTTTTGAGGAACACTAGTAATTAGTGATCATCTACAGTAGCTTGAGGATGTTTCTTCAATCAGAATTTAAATTCAGAAGCTTACTGAATTTGATAAAGCCATTGATTCTACACCTTCCACATGATTGCATGCAAAAGACAAATTTCTAGCTATTCTTCTTGTATAATCCTCTTTATTGTTTACATTTCCAAGTATATATAGCCCTTGACATCAGATGAAAGTTTGTATTCAGATCAATGCCAATGGCGTGCATATGAGGATGGTGCCATATAGTTGGGGATTCTCGTGGGAGTCATACGATGAATGGGTTGCCACTGCTTCTGATAAAGGTTCATTCTTAGTAGATGGGTTAAGGGAGCAAGTAAGTGTCACCTGGGACACCACAGACTATTTGTGGTACATGACAGAGTGAGTAATTATACTACTTTTTTTCCGATCATTTCCTATCGACTTAAGTTTTTATAATAAGTAACGATTTAACACGATATAATAACAAAAGTCTAAAATTCAAACATTGTCTCCATTATTCATGTGTTGAATCTCACTTATAGAGGAGAAGCTTGAACCGACAAGTGAAGGAGAGTGCTAAAATATAATTTAAATAATTAAGCCTACTATTTTTATCGGCTTAAGCTCTTTTTATTTTGATTTTGATTTTTTTGGTTGCAACAGTATCACAATAAATGAAGATGAAGGATTTCTAAAGACTGGAAAGCTACCTTACCTCAGTGTTGCATCAGCAGGCCATGCTTTGCAAGTTTTTGTCAACGGTCAATCAGTTGGTAGGCATTCTATACAAGCAAAAGTTTTGGGAAATAAAGCTGAGTGAATCTGAGTTTAATTATCTTAATTATCATCATCCTCTTTTTTAACTCATGGATTTTCTACTTTGGCAGGAAATGCTTATGGGAGTTATGAAACTCCAAAACTAACATTTGGCGGCAGAGTGAACCTGAAAGCTGGTGTCAACAAGCTTGCTTTGTTAAGCTCTACTGTTGGGCTCCCGGTCAGTGATGAGTCTACTCTGTTCCAAAACATTCTTATTGGTACTCTTTTGATCGTCATATATATGTATATTTGATTGATTTCAGAATATTGGCCTGCATTTTGATACATGGGATGCTGGGGTTCTTGGCCCAATTACATTGGAGGGAGTCAAGGATGGAAAATGGGACTTGTCACAATGGAAATGGTCCCACAAGGTTTGTTTCCTCAACACCCTGCTGTACTGATATGATCTCAAATGCCAATTTCTCATCATACTGAATAATCTGGAATTCAAAAGTTACCAGCAGCATATGAATCATACAGAACAGAACCTAGGGTGTGATAATTTCTGCTTGCCTGTCGAGTTTAGGTTATGTAGTCTATTCAATTAAACGGGTTAAACCCTTCCACACTAATCCGCTAGTTTTGTATTTGTGGTTGTAGTAATATTAAGTTCATCAAACTTTAAGCTACTCTGCGATGACTTTTGGAATGATTTCTCCATATAAAACTTGTTGGATCAGGCATTTAACTATTTCATCTGAAAATCAATTAGTGTTTAGTGAGGGAAGCCAAATTCTTTTATGGCATTCAAAATTGTATCCCGCAAAACATGTTTTAAGAGCTGTCTAAATGAGCAGAGCAATATTATTGAACCTTAACAATCCCTCCCTCAACATGACGCTCCCACAACTCGAACCTATGACCTTGGTTCTGATACCATTTGATGGATTTGGCCTTTGATCATCTCATTTGAAAACCAATTGATGTCAAATGAGGAAAGTTAAATCCTTTTATGGCATTTGAAATCGCACATTTCAATACATGTTTTAAGAGGCGTCCAAGTGAGCAGAGCGGCATTATTGAACCTCAACAAAACTTAAAATAGATAAACCACAATCATAAGATGAAAGCAATACAGAATGTCATTCAACAAAACAGTTGGAATATCTTGATCCACATCATATTAGGTATGATTGATGAAGTTGTCATAATAATCTCACACTTGTGTGCATGGTTTTGAGCAGAAAGGTCTAGAAGGTGAATCTTTAGGTGTTTTTTCATTCAAAGGAAGCTCCTCTGTGAGGTGGGCAGAAGGATCATCATTGGCCATAAAGAGGCCTCTGACTTGGTACAAGGTGAGAACCATATATCCTGCTAAGTTAACCAACTACTTTTCTTTTCTTTTTTTTCCCACTTCTCTTCTAGAATGGTAGTTTTGTACAAAAATAAGTTGATTTCATGGTGGGTTTTTTCAGACAAATTTTGAAACGCCAGGAGGAAATGAACCATTGGCTCTAGACATGATTAGCATGGGAAAAGGTGAGGTATGGATAAATGGGCAAAGCATTGGGCGCCATTGGGCTGCAAACAAAGCAAGTGGCGGAGGCTGTGGCAAATGCACTTACATTGGATATTACAATGAACATAAATGCCTGAGTGGTTGTGAGGAGCCCTCTCAAAGATGGTGAGACGAATTTTATTTACTTAATTGGTTTCATACATATATATATCATCACTCATCAGAGAACAGAGACAGATTTCTAACGAAGTTAGAAGTTACTGTTAATTTCCAGGTACCATGTTCCACGCTCATGGCTGAAGTCAAATGGGAACCTATTGGTCGTGTTTGAAGAATGGGGTGGTGACCCCAGGGGGATCTCCTTGGTCAAAAGAACAGTATAAACATTTTTGCTACTGTTTTTTGATTGAGACTAGTGAGTGTTTTTTTTTTTTCCCTTTTATAGGGTATTTTGATATTTTTGTGTTTTGATTATTTGTTTTGAGATTTTTTTTTTTTTTTTGTTGGACATGTCTCTAAGGGGAGGTGAGATTCGAATTAGTGACTTCCACTTCATGAGACGTGGTCCACAACCGATTAAACTATCCCTTAAAAACTAGCGAGGCGATTGATTTGTACAAAAATTGTTCTAATGTTGTTTGTGAAGTCTTCCCATGAGATTGTTGACGATGATCGTTAAGTTCAATACCAGCTTGTCCAATGCCGTCATTAATTAATTAACGTGAACTTCGTTGTTTAATTAATAATTTCTAATTACATTTAGGGATTTTCGTAATTTATCATCTCCAAAATAGGGGTATTAATATTATGGGGAACCGACATTTATTTTATTTTATTTTAATATCAAACCAATATGCGTGGGTAATTCTGTCTTTTGACAAGATAGACAAGGGGCATTTTCGGCAAGAAGGGAATGGACAAGTGTCACGTTCCAATACGAAATGATGTGTTTTACAGGCCCATTGAGTTCGAGCAATTTCTAAAATGGGCTTTTGGTATTATCTTAATTAATCTGACTTATATAGGCTTAACATTTTTCTCAAAACGACTCATTGAGGGAGGTAAACGACAATGGGTCACATTATCATTATTGGGTTGAGGACACTAGCAATTTATCAACTCACATCCTTTCCAATTTCTTTCATTTTTCTTGTCAACACATCCTTTCCAATTTTTAAATTTAAGTAACTTGGCTGATAAGGCTTCATTATCTACAAAAGTTGGGAAATTTTTTGTTTCAAATCATTGTTCAATCTCTAACCTACACCAAGCTAGTGATGGCAACCTAAGGATTTTCCACATAAATAATAATAATAAAAATCTATATTATTAAAATAATTGTTCGCCTAATTAAAATTTAGGAAAAAGTCAAATTTAGCCCATAGGTTTTCATGTCATGTCAATTTAATTCTTAGAATTTCAATTTTGACAATGAGATCATAAGGTTTTTCTTTGGATTTTAAATAGGTTCTCTAGTTAACCTTTAATACAATTAAATAACAATATGTCACGTTGGATCAATTAATATTATATGACTCTCATTTGACACATCATGGACCCACTGAATGTGTCATATGGTACAATTAATTATAAATATACGTTAAATAAAAATTAAAGAGAGAGAGAGAGAGAAAGAGAGGGAGGGGTGGGTGGTCACCACTAATTAGCAAGGGTTTGAGATCCTCATCACTTAAACTATCCTCCAATCCCAACCATGAGAAGCATATATTTAAAATGGTGTTAAGCTAAGTAAAATTTAATGAGTAATGCGCTACTCTTCATATTCCTTTAGCATACCTATATCCATGGGCTAATATGACTTTTATGTGGCTTTTTATGTCAGCTATTTAAAAAAATATACACACACACAAAAAAAAAAAAAGTTACTTAAAACACGTCAAGTCAATCGATATAGTCTCCAAAGGGAGCTCAATTGGCTAAAGACTACATTTTATAAAGCAAAAGTTATTAGTTTAATTCTCTCTCCCCTTATGCAAACATGTAAAGAAAAAAAAGTACAAGAATTATGAAGGAGATAATACGATCTTTTATTGATTTTATAATATGCACACCTTTGCAGGGCCGAATAAAGAGAGGACATATAAAATTTTGGCACCTATTCTCAACCTTTTTGTCACACTATATGTTCCACTAATGTACGTATCTCGTGAAAGAGCCTAAAGTGGCCCCATAATCTTATCCTAGTAGATTTTCAACACTAATTATTCCTCTTAAAAGCTTTGTTGAGTTTAAAAGTTAAACTTAACCTCTCATTCATGCTTTAGCCGAGTCGACGGGAAAAAGGTGAATTACTAGAGTCGGTGAGCAAAAACAAAAACAAAAAAGTACAAAAACCCTACCTTGGTAGTTATTACCTTGAGCTCACTTTTACAATTACCTGAAGTCCCCCTCTGCCAACATGACTACAAATCATAAAATTTGTTCTCTACCGATGGTTCCTCCAACTGGTTCGACATTATTGGACCATCCATTAACAGGACAAATCCCACGAAGATACTGCTTTTAAATGTTGTGAAGGTACAGATCTATAAAAACATTATTGCTTTTTTGCATCATCAGAGATGTCTTTGTAGGTAGAAGATAGCATCAATAGGACCATTAATTCTCAATGATCAGCTTGTGAGTTTTGAGTAGTATTTGGGAGTTGGGAACCATCCAAAGACCCAATAACCCCTAGCACTACACCCTCTAGGCTCTAGGGCTCTAGGGCTCTAGGGCTCTAGATTCTTCCCCCACATCCTGCTGGTTTAATTTTCTTTTGGCTAAAGGGTCTCCTTCTTTCTATCTATCTATCTATCTATCATCACAAAAGGGCTTTTTAAAGCAAAGGGTTAGATCCCAAGATGATAACTTAACTTATATCAGTTATCTTGGCTTTGGTCCTTTCCACATCATTGGCTCTCCAAGGATAGAAAAAGTTATTCTGATTTTGAAAGAATAAAGCACACAGACAGCTCCTAATGTATCATTAAACTTTTAATCTAAGATTTGCTTACAAGCAAAACATCGATCATTAGGTTAAAGAAGTTGGACTCGTAAAGGAAAAGAAATGTTGTCCGAAGGTGGAAGATGAATGCATTTTTCCAAAAAGCAAATGGTTTAATCAACTGATTTAAGCCCCTCCCCACTCTCTATAATTGAGTTATTTGTTAGCTTGCATCAAAACTTTAGCCACTTCTAAGAAATGCTTTTTTAGCATAAGAGATTCTTATATAATAATAATAATAAACCAACAAAATTTTCCTTCGAACTAGGTTCTAGGTCGGAGAAAATTCATTGTATTTAGTCTTAACGTCATGTTCTAAAGACAAATGCTAATTTAATAAATAGGAATATCGGAAGAAAACTTGTCCATAATAACCTCGGTCGCCCTCAAAGCAAAAGTGATTGGTCCAAGTGTGTGAGTAGGAAGGGAACATGCAAACTGCTTAAAAATATAGGATGTAACGTCTTGCACTCTCAACCGTTGAGTTTTGCACGTGTTGTCTATTAAATTGTCCCGAGCTTTGTGTAGCCCAAGTGGTCAAAAAGTGCATCCAACTCAAACAATTCATACGACATATGGGGAAATTTGGGGCAATTAAGCTCCTAATTTCATCTTATAATCTTATCTCTTAAGCTAAAGTCCTAAAACAGTTAGCATAGTAATCACTCTTTGTGAATGGTTATCAACTAAGCGTATATTGAGTGAAACCTGAAAAGTTGAAATGGGTTTGATTAACTCAACATAAATTGTTGTTAATTATGATGATTAGATTGCAAAAGAGGGTAAAAGGCAAGTAATAAAATGTTGATTTGGCCACTAGGTGAGGTGGAGCAGAGAATGGAGATTCTCATTTGGTTTGTTTATGAATCAGACAAGGACTTGGTGACAGAATGGTTTTTGATTTGCACAATCATCTAAGACTGATTGAAGCCGTAAGAGGCAAAAAGGGACAGCATGTGGGGCATTCCAGTTTTTTTGGGGGAGAGCCTGCTTGCAAATCCTACAATAATAGAGTCAATATATGCAGCTCTTGATTTGACCATACAGTGTTGCCAAACAGATATCCCCAGGAAATCAATCCGAGGGAGAAAACTCAGCAAATTTTTGATCCTGTGATTTGTTGCTGGTTGTTTGGTATGATAGAAAATGTCACAAGATGAGGTCGAAATGGTTATATCATGTCCCTTGACCTCCCTTGAATTTCATGCCTAAAACTCTTACCCAATAGTTTTTTGTTATGATTCTAATTGTCTCATATGACACAAGTACAATCTTAATCATGTGTATATAAGTTTTTGAGCATCCTCTCCTTGCAAACCGCTTTTCAATATTGAGTTATACTTAAGGTTTGTAACATTTGGCATCATAGCCAGCCACCGCTCTAAGTATGGGAATTGAATGAGATGCGGTTTGTGGTTGAGTCACGAATACAAATGGATAAGTGGCTACCATTAGGTTAATGTCGATAAAGTGAGTCACCGTGGACGTTGGGTACGAAGCGTGGTCGTATGCTACGATCCTAAATTTTCCACATGGCTTAAGTAGAATTTTAACCATGTATATATGAGTTATTGGCCACCATTTCCCTACAAGTCGGTTTTCAAAGGTGAATTCTTTCTACCCAAGGTTTGTGTAACATTTACGTCAACTTGTGCAAATAACTGAACTGGTACGAAAAAAACACCTCTACGTGTTACAAAATCCGACAGAAAAATATATAGGGATGTGGACTTGGATTATGACAGAGCATGGCAATGGTTCAGCTTCAAATTATGCCAGTTGGAATGAGGGATTGAGATTGGTATGATATGAGAAATGTGAAGGGTATCTGTGCTATTTATGCTTATGGACAGTCATTTTCGGAATCTAGCATTGATTTGCTGTGTAAAGAAATCTAATGGTACCAACTGGCTAAGCCATTGGTGCTGTCAACTAAGAGCTAACTGTCTTAGAGTGTATGTCTGGCTTCCAACATGTTATGAATTGAATGGGACCTAACATTCTAATGGGTCCAACCCAAGAGAGCTTCTGTACAAAAAATCAAAGAAATCAGATGACCAGAAGCATCTCAAATTCTGTCTTGTTCTTTGTGAAGGACATTTTGGTTATTGGTGTGATTGGTTCCTGTTGGCCAATTGGGGAGGAGATGTACCACATGGGACCCTAAAGATTGGTGGTTCTATCCCATATTCATGTGACCAGCTCATTTGTTTGTCACAAGTACTCAATGGTCTAATCTAAATCGAACAAAGGAATGCCTTAGAAATTAGAATTTCCCTCTTGTGAGTGTGATAAGGGCTTGTTTGGATTCAAGAACACAATGTCATGGGCAGTGAAACAAGCCTTCAGCTCTAGAAAAGGAACTCCAAGCTGGAAAGAGCCGGGTTTATCGGATCCTGTCCATTAAACGAAGCAAAACAAAAACACACTTGGTGAGAGAGAGAGAGTGAGAGAGAGAGAGAGAGAGAGGTGGGATCCAAAGCCTTCTTGTTCTTTACTTTCAGATATTAAATGTCAAACACAATCTCAGTTGGTTTGCTTTTAGGATAAAGAGATCAAATGAAAAGCAAAACTACACTCACAAACAAAGAGAAAGCAACACAAAAAAAATGAAAGAAAGTTCTTTAATTCTTGCAGTACATCTAAAAATGTTCCCTCGTCTCTCTCTCTTTTCATCCTTCATAATTTTCTTTTCTTTTCCTCCCACTCTAACCCACTTTATAGAAAGAGAAGGATGCTTTAGATGAAAATGAGAGTGATATTATAGAAACAAATCTTCATTAAAAAAAAAATAATAATAATTAAGTACTAAGTGTCCTAAACCCCGACACAGTGATAATGTTGAAGAAGCCTATTGGCTTCTCTAAGACCACTGAAGTAAGCTCCATGCGTTGTAGAATAGTGGGTTCTGTGTGTTGCCTCTCCTGCAAACAGAATTTGAAGTGGTGGAGGGGGAGCTGCAGGCTCACAACTGCTAAGTTTTGGCAGTGGCTCCGCCATTTTATCCAAATCATCGCCACTTGACCCAACAGCAACATAACTGTAAGACCCCAAAAATAAAGGATCATTACCCCATTGGCTCTTCAATATCTTTATGACTTTCACTGCACTTCCATGGGAGTTTCCCACAGAATTCGCCTTTCCATTGCATAATTCATGGGAGTTAGAGTTCGCTTCCTTGTGGGGTTTTGATAGAAAGCTAGAGATTGTTGTTGAGACCCCATTAACGATCTGTTCATCTTCAAGTGATTCAAGCTCTAATGCTTCTTTCCCTGCAAACCAAGATAGCAGGACACTCGAATTGTTGTAAATTGGGCACAGAGTAGCTGTCCTCCTCATCCACCAAGGTATTTTTTTATGCCGGAATTCAGAGTCCGGTCGATGGAAAACCAATTGGAGAGATGGAAACAGGTTGAAGTCATTGCCTTTCACTTGCACAAACAGCTTGTTGACAACACTATATCCGAGCCTTGATATTGCCTCAGACTTAAATGAAGGCAGGGGAGGATTGAACATACCTGAGTCTTCACGAATTCCGGCTTTAAGTACTCCTAGTGAAACCGTGACAATGACATGATCAGCCAACATATTCGACCCATCACAGAAATGTAGCTTCACAGGCCTAGCAGCATGACCATTTTCCATGACTGATGACGATTCACGGCCTTCAGACTGCCATTCAATTCTTGTGACCTTTCGGCCTAACTGGACTAGACCAGGTGGTAGCACAGAAGCTAGTGATTCAATTATGCTCAAGTAGCCTTTAGCAATGGTGATTTCTTCACCAGGAAACATACGATATTCGCTTTCTGCACTATAATCTAAAGTCAAAAGATCGCCAGCCGATGTATAAGTCCTCTGGGTGTTCTCATGCATTGCAAAGACAGCTTCTTCAAGCAACCTTCTGCTCCAGTTCCCATACCCTTTGAGCTCTTCTTGGTCTTTTTTAGAATCCCAATAAGCATCAAGGCCTTTTCGTAGAAAATAACCAATACTGAGCTTTTCTTGACCACCATTGACTGCAGAAATCTTGAAAGCCTTGGCTGCAAGCCTATAGTAATCACTTTCTTCACTCCCTGCACTGTCTTCACCCAGCTTCCCTTGAGCATAATCCATCAGGTTCTTGAAGAGTGTCGTCACAGGCTCGACTAATGGCGGATTTAGCTCAAACCCGCCTTCGGCAACCATGGCCGGCTCGTCGGAGAACCCATCCATGCACTCCCATGGCTGCTCCGACTCTAGTGCATGGATTTCTTGAGCAATTTGATGAACTGGGCTGCCTCCAATGCCATGGATCCACGTTGCACCCATCTCAATCCGGTCACCACCAAACTCAGAAGTGTTGATTCTGCCACCAATTCTTCGCCCACCTTCCACAACACACAGCTCAAACAAGTCTTTGCCTCCAGTGGCCGTGTAGAGCTTGTTGGCTGCTGTAAGGCCAGCCATTCCTGCTCCAATTATCACAATTCTTGGCCTCTTACTCATCATTGTTGCAAAGAGAAATATGACAGACAAGAGAAACAATTGTGAGGTGAGATTGAGTAGAGTTGCCTATGGGATAAATATATAAAGGCTTCTTGTGGTATATATGACTCTTTTATTATACTTGTTTAATCTTGTGTAAATAAAGACACGGCTCTACTTTCTTGAGCTCTACCATTAATATATATAGCAGAGCTCTCATACCCAAGTGGTGACTATTTCCCTCTTGGATGCTTTCAAGGTCTCCCTCAAGGGCCTCATCCCCCATTGCCATTTATGACCATAATATCACGAACTTAAATTTTTTTTTTTTTTTTTTTTAACTTTATTAAGCCCACCATGTTACTTCTTGCTAAAAAGCTCAAAGTTACCTTAGGCTAAAGGAGATAATGATTTTGTGATGCCAAGAAAAATAAAAGGTTGATAGTGCCTTTCACCAACCTCTTCCATGTAAAATGGGGTTGGGGACGGCCCACCAACTCTGCAAGTCAATGGTCCTGATCAATCGATGGGCCGTCGTTGGGTGGGTCATAACGAGGTAATCATACAAAGCTAACAATCATATTCATTAAAGAGATGGACTGGTCCTCCCCAACGAAAGCATAAATAAATAAATAAATAAAATTGATAGTCTATGGACTTGGTATGTTTTGGTTGCATCATTGCCTAATGGGCCCTTAATAGCGTTATTACTATAGTTGACCGCATTTTGGCACTTCAGTTAAAAATACATGTGGAGTGAGACAAAAGACAAAGAGAGATTACTCATCGGAGGTTCTAGTGATGGCCACTCCGATGTTTCCGAAAGATTCTTAAGAAAGGAAATGGACTCTTGGGTTATGTGGCACCATCTAGTCGAGGAGCATCCGATCAGTACGAACTGCCCTATACGGGCGCGAGTGGCAAAAGTGGATGTTGAGTGATGGCCAACAAATATTCTCCTTCATAGTCAATTCTCAAAGTGGTCACGTTGTTCGTATAATCATAGTAATGGCAACATGGCAAAGAATACAAGTTTCTCGTGATGCACCTGTCAGACTATGACCCATCAGACGGTTTTCCTCTAAGGGAAGAGGGAACCAGCCGACAATGCTAGTCCTCGTCTATTGACGAACACAGCTGAGTCTGAAAGGTGAACCATGATAAACTATATTACCAAATACTACCCCAAACTTTCTAGGAGGTAAATTTCGATTAATCATTACTTATCAAAAAGTTTTGAAGTTTAAAAAGTTAAAAAAAAATTCTCTAGTTTTGGAGTCATACGGCCCATTTGGAACTTACTTCCTAGATAGATAGAATATGTCATGGTCCATACAAGACATAGAGTTTAATGCAGGAGGGCAAGTGAATGCGATTTTTGAAGCCTACGATGTACTTATCTTTCTACCTCGTTTAAAGTCTCACTTATCTTACGTTAATCTTGGATAATGGGTGGAACCTACTTTTACTAATCAGTTAACTAATAATGGACAAAAGATTGCTTGATTCACCTTTCACTAAAGAAGATTTCCAATCGCATATATATATTTGCCTTTTTCATTGTGTTTTCTAGTTGGGTGTTGGATAAAACCTTGTTGAGAATTGACATTTGGAATTAAACAACTTACTTTATACACAAACAATTATTTATGTCATCGAAGTTGCTTTCAAGGCAAGACACGTGTACAAAACACCCGTAATTTTCACATGCATTTTAGGCACGTGTTACTTTAATAGACTAGGTTGAAAGAAAATTTAGTCTATCGATAATCATTCGCTTTCAAAATCATTTTCATCCCTGAATCGAGTATTTACAGGCGGTTCGATATAATAGCCAAAGATTTTGACCGATGATGTGAGATAAAGGTAAAAATAAAATTCGGTGACGGTAAGCACTGATAGTGTTGATACCATGACCCATCCATAATCAATATTTTAACAATCTCATGCAAATGTTGATCAATCTCTTTAGCAAAAGATTTGATGTTCAATTATTTATGAGGCCCCAAACTTCCATCTAAATCTTCATTAAAGGAAGTGCAGATATGTGTGTATCATAGCGAAGATCAAAAAGTAAAAGTCATTGCTATTAAACAAAATTTGAAAGTTACATAAGAAACTTTAAAAATTAAAATATATTCTTCTTTAGAACTTCTGGTTTAACACTCACATCAATTTTACTTTTGAGTTAGGGATTTTATAAAACAGTTAGAAACATATCCTTAAAAAAATTTGTGGACCTAACTCATCTCATAAAACCAGTTCAATAAGATTGGGTTGTTCACTGCTTATAAACATGTATAGGGTTTTTCCTACAAACAATGTGAGATTATTCCTCAATGTCCTCCCTCATGTGCAAGCCATTATTTTTCTAGTCCTTGTCATAAGATAAGTAAAGTAGGCT
Organism: Carpinus viminea; assembly: GCA_013348765.1. NCBI lineage: Eukaryota > Viridiplantae > Streptophyta > Magnoliopsida > Fagales > Betulaceae > Carpinus > Carpinus viminea. The sequence goes on from CP054667.1 coordinate 14,860,234, forward strand.
TCGATACCATGTTAAAATCACCACTTGTCTTAAAAACTTAAGCTAATAGAAATAAATAAATTTAATCATTACTTTAACAATCTCAACCGATCATCTGCATATAACAGTATCCTTTTATCACTTGTCAAGAAATAAATCTTCTACAAAACATTGTTTGTGAAATTATCCAAAAATTGAAAATAAATAATTGCGCCAACAATTTCAAGGGTTCTAGTTGAACATATAAAAGGCAATTTTCTTGCATAAGAGATTGGAGAAAAAAATTTCAGACCTAATTTATTAAACTAATATTTATCCTTATAATATGTAATTTTTACATGTATTTTTATCAGTCTCGTGTTATTTGTGGAGTACTAACAATCTCAAGGGTTCACGCGAAATAGGTCAAATAAAAGATAGCTCTCCTTTCCTTTATATTTCTCAATAACTTTATTTATTAAACCAACATCTCCCATTAAAGCATGTGATTAAAACTTAGTGTTTGTTAGAATGGTCGAATTGAAAATCACGAAAAAGATTATCTCCATTTCAAATCCTCTCAATTTATTTTTATTAGTATACTTAAAAAGGTAATATTATCTAAAAAATTTAACCTTAAAAAAATTTAAATAATTTTACCCTTCTAAATATATTAACTAGAAAAATTAAAAAGGATCACGGTCAACCTGGGAGGAAGAGAAGATTGAGATTCCTTGCATTATAATTTTAAAAACCAATGACAATTACACTTCATTAATTGGTTATGATTAATATAATAATTATCTTAGGGTGATGCATCATTATCAAAGCAAGTCAAAACCCTTATTAATTAATTACCCGATATTGCTCCACATCGTCTCCCGTGACCAAATTTTCTTGAGCACTGAAGCTTGGATCCCAAGGGTCTTAGTAGTTCGTAGGATCACGTGCACGGTGCATGGCCGTAAAAATTATAATTTTTAAAAAATATATATATAAAAAAATTTCTCAAATTATTAGTAATTTATAATATAACCTTTTAATATTCAAAAAGTAATAAAGTAACTCTCAAACTATCAAAATATTACAAAAAGACTACTTATTTTTTTATATTCCTATAATACTTATATTGTTTTAATAAATAAAATAATAAAATAATTAAAAAAAAAAAACCAACAAATAAAAAATTAATGGGCAAATATTTATTTATTTTGAAAAACATTTTTTCTTTTGTATTTATTAGCCTATTAGGTTTTTTGTATTTTTTAAAAATTGTTTAGTTTTTTCACTATTATTTTATTATTTTATTTGTTAAAATAATAGGGATATTATAGGAATATAAAAAATAAGTGGCCTTTTTGTTATATTTTGATAGTTTGGGAGGCTATATTGTAAATTGCTGGTAATTTGGAAGGTTTTTTTAATATTTTTCCTTTTTTTAACATCTTATTGTGTAAAATAAAAATTAATTAATGGAGAATTTTTTTTTCTTTTCTCAACCCAATTTATTAAACAAATATTTATATTTAAACCATATAATTTTCACATCAATTTTAAAAGGAAAATGCTAGGGGTTCTCCCCGTATATTCTCCTAGCGTTCTCCCAATCTTACATAAAAAACATGATTTAAGAAAAACTAAAATTGTAATGACCTCCACACCAGTTTGTTTAGATATTATGACCAAATTTGAGGCATTAATATTAAATTTGTGAGGTGTTAGCATCAAATTTAGGATGGTTAAATTCATTTTGAGTGATACTATCCTTAAAGGATTAACCTTCCACTCTTAGGTTTTAGTTTTGAATTCAAAAACAAGTTTTAAAGCATTAGAACCTAACAATTAACTCACAAAAATAATCTTTTAGCAAAAAAAATGATATTACAATTTTATTTTTTCTTAAATTATGTTCTACGTAAGATTAGGAGAACACCAAAATAATACTACGACGAGAACCCCTATCAACCCCCATTTTGAAAACATCAATAACCAAAAAGCAAAGAAGTAGACGTTTCTCACATCTTCTTTTCCCTTTTTTTTCTTTTAAATAAGTCTTATTACTTTGAAAACAGAGTTAAGTCCTCTGACTATCAAATAATTTGTAACGTCTTTTTGAACTTTTAATTTATGGCTTATTTCACTTTATACTTCTAAATTACCAATAATTTGACAAGCTTCTAAACAATTTGAACTCATAAACTTTCAATTGTAATGATTTGAACCTCTCCGTTAGATTCTAAGTATTAAAAGTGAGACAATAATATTTATACCTTTAACTTTTTTTATAAAATTTCAAATTTACCCTTAATTCCAATTTTTTTTATATTAAAAAAACGTAAAAAGAAAAAAATCAAGGATATTTTGATCTCTTTAAATATTGCCATCAGAAATTAACGGCTAAATATAACGGAAGGGTTTAAATTAACTGTAATTGAAAGTTCAATGGTTCAAATTGAGAGATTTTGAAGTTTGGAAGCTTGTCAAATCGCACGATAATTCAAAAGTTTAAAGTGAAGTTACCCCTTTAATTTATGAAATGTCTCTTTCCTCCCCCCCTCCAAACTTCCATTAGGGTTACAATGTCCCATTTTTCTACAAAAATGAAAATATATATATATATTTTAAAGCATTTTTTAAATTTTTTTAATAGGATTTTTTTTTTTTGCTTTTTTTTTGTTTTTGCATAGAAGGGGAACATTGCAACCTAAATAGTAATTTGAGTGGGATCTTACAGAAATTGAAAGTTTGAGAATTAAGTTAGAGGAGTGTAATTAAATATACTTTTCCCCCTTTTTTTTAATTTGTTAATCGAAATTTGTTTTTATGGGAGTAAGATATTAATGATTAACACCCACCATTTTTTTTTTTTTTGATGGGCCAGAATTGATATGATTGGGATGGGTAGAATTAGAAAAGTGGTGTTGGGTTGGTATCATTGCTTAATTGTTGTTGTTGGGTTTCACTTTTCTTTATATATCTTACATCATAATCTACTTTTCATATGATTGTGAAAATTGATTCATTCTCTCTACTAAATGCTCATTTTCTCTTGCTTCCTCATTAAAGTGATCTAAGTTTGTGAGAAAATATATCCTCCTCTAGGGAGACATGAAGGAGCCCTTTAGGGTTAGGGTTTAGGCCATAGGATTAGGGTTCTTGAGCCACAAAATGGCCTTTTTTACCCACTTGATATCTAGTGGATCTACTTCTACTCCCTACTTTTCTTGGTTATTTTAGATCACCATGATTTGATTTCTAATCCTTTTCACTTGCTAAGTTATCCAAATTTTGTATTTAATTTTTGTACTTTCTTCTGAATTTTATCTGCTTTTGAATATCAATTTGTCTTTAAAAACAAATCAGTATTTCTCATTAAGAGGAGCCCAAAATATGAATGAGGGTTCAAGTTTAATTTTGATAGAGGTCAAACTTAATTTGCATAACTAATATATATAACTTAATTAAAAAAATTAAAAACCAGAAGAGGCCATGGCTAGATATTACTAGGAAACATTAAAAAAAAAAAAAGATAAAAAGAAAAAAGAAAAAGCGATCTCAAAAGCAAAATGGTATTAATAGAAATGAAGTACAATTACCAATTAACTGCCACTGTCTTGGCTTGCATGTCAAGATCTTATTGGACTAGGATTCAGCCCATGTCCAAAACCTCTTATTTTTTCCACGATACTAATAAATCGATTAGGTTAGAGGATAGATGTGTGAGACCCAATTTTTATTTTTGAATTTCTTTTCTACTCTCTATAAACCATTTTATTTATTTATACTTCTGATAGAAATGAAAGCTCCTATTACCCATTAAAAAAATAATAATAAAATTTAAAGTTTCCGAATTGTCTTTGTCATACAAAGTGGGGGTATATCAAATATGGACCCATTGAAATATTGAATCATTGATAGATTGCCAAGACACCGATAATATCCTCTTGGTCCAAAAAGAGAGCGTCAAAGGCATAAAGAGTGCATGGTTATTTTCGTTGTGCTTTTTAAAATAATAATAATAATAAATTCAACAGCAATTACAATAACCAAACAACAAAGAAATTATAGAAGCTAAAAACCAAACAGATTGTTAGAGGGAGCTTTTTGTACAGCTTGACCGACGGTGGATTACCTACAAAATAATAAAAGCGTTAAAGGATTTTTGACCTTGGCCGCAAATACTCTAATTTTTTTATTTTTTATTAACTTCATTAGACGTGGTTCCAACCGAATAAGTTAGTTCTTGAAGACACGATATTTCTAATTCTTAAAATAACATGTTTGTTCGAAGTGAGAGTAGAGTAATTAACTTGAATTTTTAAAGATATAAATCGACCCCTATACTTGATTTGTTGTCGGTGTTAAGTCTCTTTGATAGGGCCTTTGATGACTTTTTTAACTTGAGAGATAATGGCTGACACATAAATCTAGAGTAGTTTGAGTTGTCGTGAAACTCATGCGGATGCTCGAGTGGGATCCATAGTAAATTTTATCCCAAACACAGACCAATAATCGCACTATTCTTATCGGTAATTTAATAGAAAAGTTGTTTGCTGTTGAATTTTGTTTTTATTACCTCCATTATTAACGTTCCGTCAAAAATATCAACGGCTATTTTGGTGCCTGTACATGTGGCTATAATGTGACTGCGTAGCTAGTAGCTATAATTAGGGTGCAATTTTTACCACATGAAACGCATACTTAACACTAATACGATAAACAGTAATGGGTTTAGGCTAATCGGGTTCGGTCTTAATCGGTCTCACTTGCTTAAGACCCGCAATTTTCGTCATGTTTACCTGTTAGTCCGCGTCTACCTGTTAGACCATTATTCTTTTTTTTAAACATAAAAAGTAAAAAAATTCCTAAACTAAACTAACCTAAGCCTAGTGTAAAATTGGTATTATACATGTATAATTATAATTTAGGAATAAATGTAAAATTGGTCAATTTGGTTGGCTTAATTTATAAATTCCATTATATAATTATTATTAGACAATCATATGATTTAATGATCAATTAATCATGTGATATAATAAATATAAATTTCAATAACAATACATTAATAATTTAATTATGGTTAAAAGTAACACATTGTTGAATCAATGTTAATTACTTAATTTGATATTATCTGAATGACATTATCATTGTACATGAATATTATGCTTAAGTATTTAAATTATCATTAAATCATATGATTAAGTATTAATCTTATACATTTGTATTATTCAATATATATGTATAATTATAATTTATAGCATATGGACTTATAACATACATTAGAAGTGAGAATCAAGTTTCTAGTTAATTATTGTATTAGTATCAATTTGTATACTTATATCATATTATATATGTATAATTTTTTATTAGATAATCATAAGATTTAATGATCAATTGATCATGTAATGTAATCATATAAATTCCAATAACAATACATTAATACTTTAATTGTGGTTATAAGTAACACATTGTTGAATCAAATGTTAATTACTTAATTTGATATTATACGAATGTCATTATCATTGTACACAAATACTATAATTAAATATTGATCTTATATATTTATAATTATATTATTTAATATGCATATAATATAATGTTATTGAATTAAGCATAACCCATATAACATATATTATTTAATTACTATTATATGGATTTAAATATATATAACTATTTTTTGTAATATATTTTGTATATATATATACAAGATATTTGAACGAGCTAATAATTTGTTAACAATTAAATTAACAATGTTTTTGGTATTATTATTACTACATTTTTTAAAAAGAAAGAAAGGAAAAAAAAAAAGTGTTTTAAGTTTTTTTAAACGGGTCGGTTCACCATAAGACCCGTTATTGTAAACGGGTAAACGGGTCGTGTCGGTTACTCTGCTTATTTTCATGTCATAATCGTGGTCAACCCGACACCTGCTTAGCAACGGTCGATTCCGGTATAGCCTAATCGTGTAACGGGTACCCACGGGTCGTAATCGGGTCGTGTATGGGTACCCATTTTGCCACCCCTAGCTATAATGGTGTTTAATCCAAAAGTACAACCACACGTGCTAAAATGGTATTTAACTAATTTATTTATTCCATGTCTGAGATGAAATCTTCCTGCCATGGCCCGTGCCACATTCAATGGGCTATCAGTATCGCTCATTTGTTTAGGCCCACTAACAGTTTCCTTGGGCCTCTAGGCGCTCTGGGGTAAGGGCATCAGAATTGCTGGCCCAACAAAAATAGAGGAAATCGTAACTGAAATTTGATCTAAATTATTTACTTTTTTTTTTTTTTTTTTGACATGAAATTATTTACTTTTAGGTTAATTACTTTTTGCTCCCATAAATTATAGCGCATTGACATTTTTCTTCTTATAAATATTAATTAATGACATTTATTCGTCTTATGATATTTTAATCGATCGAATAGGTTAAAATTAACAGTCAACGATCATGTGAATTTGCATGTGCTATTTTAAAAAAATTTCTTTCCACTTTTGCCCTCACTTCTCATGTGTTGAATTAGGATTTAAGAGAGTATAAATGTCATTTTACTAATTTGAAGTGAGGACAAAAGTGAAAGGAAAAAAATTTAAAATAACACATGCGAGTCACATAATAGTTGACCGTTAATTTTAATCATTTTGATTGACGGAATAAGAAAAAGTGTCATAAAATAGTAGTTTGATAAGGTCAAGTGTCATAGTTAGTAATTAATGAAAAAAAATACCAATATGCTGTAATTCATATAGACAAAAGGTAATTACCCTTTTATTTTTATATTTATTATAGACAACAATGTATATATAAACAAATTATGAAATTATTTTTCAAAATACATAATATTTTTAACAAGTATAAAAAAAAAAACAGTAGGAAAATATTTATATATATATATATATATAAAAAAATAAATAAAGTTGAATGTGGGGGGAGAGAGTGCGGAGTCTACCCTTTGCAAAAGCAAAAGCTGAGAAAGGTCGTAAAAGTTTTGTGTAATGATGCCCTCGAGGCATTCATTCTTGTCGTGTGCTCTTTTGAAAATTAAAATAAATAAATACAAATTTGGTTGACGTTTCGCACGTGTCACCAATGGGGCAGGGCTGGGGGCGGGGGTATACTACGATTCACGAGGATCACGATGCCCAACTCAATGGGCCTTTCTACAGGGTAGGTGTAACCTCTCCTTTCCAATTCCATGCTTCTTGTTTTTTCTGAGCAAAAATAATAATAATAATTAAATAGATAAATATCCTCTTTTATCACCTACCCATCTTTTTGTCACTTTTTTAACGCCTAAGAATATTTGTTTTTTTTTTTAAATAATAATAATAAAAAAATTAGTGCTACTTAAGGGTATTAGCATCATAATTTTTATTATAAGTTACCAACTATGTTCTTTTCTTTTTTAAAAAAAAAACATTTGACTTTTATTTCATAAAATAATCTAGAGCACAAGACTCTAAATAGAAAAAACAAATTGTTTTAGGGTTACAATATTGTAAATACACTTCGAGATTTCTTCCATTCAAATTGTATCAGATTTATTCCGTACAGCAGCCTGTGCGAGGCCATAAGCAGCTGTATTTGCTCCCCTTTTCATGTGCTGGATGTCCCAACTCCTAATCAGAGACAGAACACCCCTTGAATCTCTTCAATATGAACAAATTATTGAATAAGAAATTCAAGGAGTGTTGTCTCTATTTTAAAGTTGGGACATCGAGCACGTGAGGAGGGGAGCAACTATGATAACTTTTTTTTTTTAATATGTTCGCACAAAAAAGAGAGAGAAAAACTCGAATTAGTGATCTTCGTGATTCCAACAAATTGAACTACCTCTTAGGAATAACTATGATACTTATTATCATAATTATAGACAACGTGAATTGTCATGTATTAGGTTATATAATACTTATTATCATATGCTTAAGTTTTTGAAACCTTTATGCTTTTGCCTTAAAACAAATTTTGGTTTACGTATCAGTTTATATAATACTTAATTATCATACGCTTAAGTTTTCGAAACCTCTATACATCCGCTCTAAAACAAATTTTGATTTCGCCCCTGCTTGCTTGCTACGTGTTCAAAACGATGTAACACGCGGTAAATTACTTATCATGTAAGTTGGTTTAAGTGACATTTATTTTTGTAAAATTTGAACAATCATGTAATAGAATGTGTAATATTCTAAATAAATTGCTGAAAATTAGAGGTCCCTGTATGGTTTTAATTAAACATTGTGTTGTGACTTGTGTCAGTCGTGTGTGTGTGGATATATGTGTTAAATAATCAATAAAAGATTAGACGTAATATAACTTTTAATAAACCTACCAAACCCTCTAAAACAGCTTTTCAGGAAGAAAAAAAACACTATTCAGTATTATTCTACTATTCACTGCTCAAAATCTTCACCCAGAAACGTGGCGAGCACTTCACCATCCGATTCGTGCCAATCAAACACATCACCGCCGTCCACCGAACCCTTTATCTCCCCAGCCGCCACTTCGTTTGACCCCCACGCGACTCCGGCCCCCACCAACCTCCCAATCCCGACCATGACCGAGGAGTCCGAGTCCGAGAACGACGACCCGCAGCTCTCCTCGTTTCCGTTGATGGTTACGTACGACGACTGAAAGACCAGCGGCGACGAGTATGGGTCCTCGACGAACCTCACAGAGCTCTTATCAGCCGCGTCTTCGTCGTCGTCGCCGTCCAAGAGCTCCATTAGCTGCGACACCGTGTCGTCCTCCGCCGAAAGCCAAGCCAGAATGTCCTCTCCGCTTAAATCTTCCGTGGCCGAACCGTCTCTCTTTCGCGCCTCCTCCATTTTCACGCACAAGAGAGAGAGAAGAGAAGAGAAGGGTACTGTAGGAGCAAGAGCCAGTGTTTTGTGAGAGGGACTTTTGTTCGTTTCGTACGGTTCGTACGGTTCTTGGTTTTAATACCAATCCACCACACAGAAGGCTCTAGGACTAGGACTGGGACCCACCATTTTTGGTGGTATCTGTTGAATTCTGATGCGTAAATTATAGCCGTTCGATTGGAACGTTGTTTTTAAAGAGCGATGACACGTTGGTAGTTAAGGGTGAGAGCGTGACGTGTCAGGCAGTTTTGGGTCGTTTAATGGGAGAAAAGGGCGGGAAGTAGCATTGTAACAAACTGCTCTATCTCATTTTCTCCCCCCGCTGATTTTTTTTAAAAAAAAAACTGTTCTCTGTCTCTTAATTAATATATTTTTTTAATTCAATAAAATGAAAAATATTAGTATCACCGCATCTTAACTATTTAAATTGAAATATAAAAAAGTATATATATTGTAATAGGCAAATCTCTCCCTCCCCATCATCCTAGATTCATACGCAAACAACATCAAATTCCTTCACATTCCATCACATTATTCACTTTATTTTCTTTTAAAAAAAAAATCAAATCATTCATTTTTTATATCACATCATTTATTATTTATTACTATTCAAATAAAAAAATTACTACAAAGCAAAATTTATCACTTTCTAATATCATTTTTTAATTTTTTTCATATCAATCATTTTTTTTTTTTAAGGGTAAACAATGTCCTGAATGAACAATGCCGTTAGAGATTTTTGATGTTGTTTAACAAACACCACCATAATGTTGCCAAATGCTTGCTTGCTTCATTTTCTTATAAAGCAATCCCAATTGATTCTTTGTCCATTCTAGATCTTTTGTAATTCTCTTTCGGTCTTTCCTTTTGTCTTGGTTTAAAAAAAAAAGCCCTTAATGATACAAAATTTGAATGCCGCCAACTCGGGTTGGACTGAGGCAAGGTTCATGGATTGGGCCCATTTTTAAGGGCTACCCCAATGTTAGGTTGGACTAGGTGCGGGGTTAAACGGCATCTTTTAAGGGCTAGCCTCCCCTCGGGTTAGGCCAGGCCGGGCCATGTGGGGTTTAACTACTTTCAAGGGCTAACATCAAGTTGGGCGGAGACTGTGCACGGATTAGACTACATTTTTTAAGGGGTAGCACCAAGTCTAACCCCATGTGCGTGCGAAAACAAAGAATATTTGGAAATGGCAACTTGCTCAATGTTGCTGACCATTCTTTCATTTACAGGAGAGTTCCGTAGCTTTACAGATGAAGATAAAGATTACATGTAACTAAATGACAAAATTCAAATAATACATTTGAATAATACAAAGCAAATAGTATCTATCTTGTCAATGGAGATGCTGGAATAGCAGAGGATGACTTGATGAGTGATAATCATCATATGACATTTGAGTTGAAGGTGTCTTATCAGTTATACCAAGAACTCCTCTTGCAGATAACATCTAATGGAGGAAGGAGAAATTGATGTACCAGCTGATGACTTGGAATCGAGAGTATGAGATAATATCTTAACATCCCCCTTCAAGCAATTGAGGAGTTCACGAACAAGAAGCCTGTGGCGTAGAAGAAGAAATAAGGATGAAGTAAGTCCTTTGGTAAAAAGATTAGCACGTTGAGCAGCAGTGGAGATGAACCAAATCTGAATGTTTTTACTTACAACCTTCTCCCTAATGAAGTTATAATTTACTTCAATATGCTTGGTTCTAACATGGTATATCTAGTTAGAGGCAAGTGAAAATTGTTTCGAGATTATCACACCAAAGAAATGGTGGAGACGAAATAAGGACGCGTAAATCACAAAGAAGCATTCGAAGCCAATATAACTCAGCTGTGACAAAGGTCATAGCTCGATATTCAAATTTTGTGCTTGATCAAGAAACAATAGGTTGTTTCTTATTGTTTCTTAGCACTCCAAGACACTAAGGAGGAGCCTAGAAAAAACACCGTAACCTGTGGTGGATTGTTTATCATCTAAGCTTACAACCCAATTGGAATCACAAAATGCATTCAGTTGTAAGAAGCCCTTGCCAAAAAAAAAAATGATGAAGAGATCCCTTTGAATAATGAAGAACACACTTTGCAAAAGACAAATGGCTAGTTGTTGGTGAGTGCATATATTAGCAAAGTTGATTGACAGCAAAGGAGATCTCTGGGCGTGTTAAAGTGCAGTACTGTAGGGCCCGGCACTGTTGCGATAATTAGTAAGATCATCCAAAGGATCACCATATGAAGCAGCCAATTTAGAGCCTAATGCAATAGGTATGGAAGACGGTTTAGCTCCAACCATCTTAGACTGGTGTAACACATCAACAATGTATTTGCTTTGAGTCAAATGAATACCAGTAGAGTCATGGTCCACTTTGATGCCCAAAAAATAGTTAAGAGAACCCAAGTCTTTCATAGAAAAATCCTTCTTCAAGGATGTAATCAACTGATTAATAAAGCAATGGTAAGTAACTGTGATAATAAGGTCATCCATATCAACTAAAATGAAGATATGCACATTAATAGAATGATAAGTAAATAATGAATAACCAACCAAAGATCCAATGAACCCAAGATTAATTAGAGCCTGTGAGAGACGATGAAACCATGCTCATGGGCTTGTTTCAATCCATAAACAGACTTGTTTAGTTTACAAACATGTTATAGAAATTGGGTACTAACAAAACCTAAGGTTGCTCCATGAAAACTTAATATATTTTATGTAAGTTATCCAGATGGTAGTAGAATATTAGTAAGGATGCAGAAATGGTTGCAAATCTGTGTTTGCAGCAATTTTCATGTACGGGCAGTGGACCAATGGGCCCTGTGGGAGGAACAATCGTTGGATTGCAGCGCGAGAAGTCCGAGCAGGGTCCGTGACTGTCTACAGTGTGAGAATCTCAGACACAAGTTGGGTGTGCCACGCGGTGGACCCAAGAGTGATTACCATTCATTTTTTCACTTTCCTATATTAATAATTGATAAAGATATTTAGCTCATTCCGACCAAAAAAAACAGAAATTGGCCATTTCATTAGCTCGTCACCTCTGTGGAACTCTTCTGGTCCCTTTCAGTCACCAATTATCTGTGGCAACCCGCAGAGAAACCTGGCTGGTTTGACGTAAAAAAATACCGGGAAATCGGAATAGAAATTGGAAAACTTGAAAATCAGTAATCGAGGAGTTTGGTTCCGGTTATCAATTTTGAAGTTTTTAAATACTTGGTTATAACCGATAACGGGATATATAAAAATAGTATTAATAATAATAATATATTTTTTAAACAGGGCACAAAATTGTTAAATTAAGCCAAAAAGTTAAGTACAATACCTAAAATAAGACCAAAATGCAAATAATAATAAAAAATAAATAAATAACTAATTACTCAGTTTTGATAACTAGGCACTAATTGGAATTGACTGATTTTCGATTAACTAGGTACTTGCTTTCGATTCTGATTTTCAAAAATAAAAAATAAGGTACTGTGGTTCTGGTTTTCGATTTTAGTCTATAATCAGGACCAAGTTTACACCCCTAGCTTTGACCCTAAACATCCATGATCAATCATTTAGGAATGAGGACCTTAATTTAATATATTAATTAAATTTATTATTTTTTACCAATTCATTCTTTTGAGATAATTGAAAAATTAACATGAATATTAAACGTCTTGTGCTTGAACAATTTCAACTCTACTGTTTATGGGAGAGTGTTAAAATGATTTTATCAATTACCCTTTATCATACCGGTCACTAAATTTGGATTTTCACGTGACATTTAATAAAGCTACAAATAAACGTAACAGTCTACGTGTAGCTTACCCAAAAAAAAAAAAAAAAATTTCATGAAGGTCAAGAATTCAATCTTATTGAATTATTATTCTTTAATTTTAATATTATTTATTGTGAAATAAAATCCTATCCCTGCCCAGGAATATTTATAATATAATATTCAAAGCCTCAAGCCACTTCCCCCTTACGTAGCTTCCTCTACGTTCCATGTCAGCTCTAGCAAAAACATGCTTTTTAAGGTATCTTCTCAGAATCAAGGAACATGCCTTTGCCCACCATGGCCCTTGTGGTCATGCCGCCCACAAGGGCAAATTGATAAAAATAAAAATAAAAATTGCCGGCTTTCACAACTTCTGTTTCTAAAATAAATAAATAATTAATTGACTCTTGGGGTGGCTGAACCACCCATGGTCAAAGGGGGTGGCCAAAGGGGGTGGCTATGGCTACCTCCAAATTTTTTATTTTTTATTTTTTTAAAAAATAATAAAATATAATTTTTACTTAAAAAAAAAAAATTAATTTTTAAATTAATTAATTGTATAGACAAATGTCAAACTATGATAGGTACTGATATAACGTTTCGTTAAATTTGAATGGAATTTTGACTAATGGATCATCTCCGTTTTTAAACAAACCAAAAAGATCTATTGTGAAAAAAAAGTAAATTTTATAAGTTAAAAAATAAAGAAATTAAACAAGACGAGTAAATTAAGGTATTTTTTATTTAACCCTAATTAATATTCAAATCCTCCACCCACTTCCAAGTTCCATGTCAGCTCTAGCAAAAACATAATTTTTAAGGTATCTTCTCATAATCAAGGAACATGCTTTGGCAATCCTGAATATTGCCTTTTCTTTTTTCTATTTTTGTTCAGTACCAACCAAATGCCATCATTTACAAATTTACAATGCATAGGGCCATGAGGCTGATGACAAAAGGATATCTTTCCACCACATAGATGATAACATACACACTCACCCATCTATTAAAATAGGCCGACCAAGTAATAGTTTACATGATATTTGCATGTCAATCATTAAAATATATATCGTCATGCATCACTTCATAATTGACGTAACTTATTACATCATTGTTTCCAAGAAGTAACTCAATCGGCTGTGAACTACGCCTTATGAATCGGAAGTTATAAGTTCGAATCCCCCTCCCCTTACCCTTGTGTGGACATATCAAGAAAAAAAACTTATTGCATCATTCACTAAAATATCACTTCATAATTGACGTAACTTATTACATCATTCACTAAAATATTAACTGCTATATGTATGATAGCTTGGGTAATATTTATCCGCTTGGTAACTAAGCACTATGCTAATTGTCAAATCAAATCTTAACTCTTAAGAGCTTCCATTTACGTTCTTTCTGTGTAATGTCTGTCATTTAGTCTGGTCGTTGATTTGCAATTTGGCAAATCACTCTATTGGAAGGGTTGAAACTTGGATCACAAATTCATCATTATGAACAAGACCACGTACAAGGGCTGAACATGAATATATTGATATATAGAAACAAGACAAAAATGTTAGTCAGCTAGCCATTATATATATATATATATATATATAAACTACTCATTATCCTTCCAATGCAAGCAAATATAAAGTCGGATTTTTTTTAGTGATAATTTATGAGATAATTATTAATTTTGAAATCAAGTTTCAAGAGTGGTGTTCTATCATGAAAAATTATTTCTATTTCCTTTTTTATATATCTATAATTTAATCAGTAAAATAATTATTTTAATGTTGTTGTCAAGAGTATCTAGTTGTTGTTTGGATGCAGTAATATGATATAAAATTATCTCCATTTTCACCCACGAAAATTCAACATAAATAGACATCAATCAATACTCTTGATACAAAGGAAGTTACAATAATCTCAAGTTAGTTTGCTGTAATTAAACACACAACCTGGTACTCTTAATTATATTACACTAAACAAACTTAAAAGGATCAAAATGACAGAAAGACCCATGAAATTCAATTTACCCACTGCAATCAGAAGATCCACCTGGGGGCATTTTTTTACCCAGACACCCATTAAAAATGCAAGTTACTCAAAACACACATGAAACTGATACAATAATTACTCACTCTTTAATTACATTACCCCTAATAATCCTAGGAGAAGTAAAGAGACAGAATAACCCACCAAATTCAATCAATTTCCATTACCATGCTCTGGTATTCATTTCCTCCCCTTCCTGCCAGAGCACTAATAAGTAGTAATTAAAAGCGGAAATGACCAACCTACCCATAGACCTTCCGGGGGAAGAATGAACTACTAATGGGCATAATTGGTCCAAAAAAAAAAAAGAAAGAAGAAGAAGAAAGAAAACGAAAAAGTCCTAATTCCTCTTGAGCAATTCCCTGTAACGCAGAAGAGAGTCAAGCCTCTGCAACCGCAACTGCTGCTTAAACCTGTTGATGAAATCATCAGCCTTGGCGTCCACCTCTTCGTCGTCTCCCAACGACGCGTTTTCCCTGCGCCGCACGACGTCGCTCTCATCCAGCGCCGATTTCTCGCTCGCCGACTTCTTAATCTTCTCCCGCTGCATCTCCGGAGCCCCGACACCCTTGTCTGACTTGCTCCGTCTCACCACCTGGCCGTGACCCGGGTCCGAGTCGGCGTCCACGAAAGGACCCGGGGTTTCGTTTTCGGGTTCGAGTTCCGTTTCCGGGACGGACGAGTCAGATCTGTAGAGAGAGGGGAGGTTGAGGCCTTTGAGGCGGTCCAAAAGAGAAGGAGATCGGACGAGCTGGGTCGGAGGATGATCCAGGTTGGCGTGATCGGGTTGGAGAAACTCCGTGACCGGGGCTGTGTTGGGTTGCTCGAACCTGTAGAGACCGAGGTTGAAGGACCTAACTCGGTCGATCAGAGACGGCGGTCGAGCGAGTTGGTGTTCTTGTTGTTGTGGTTTTCTCTGAGAGCCGAAATGCGAGGTGAGGTAGAGGGTGAGGATGGTGAGGTTGACGAAGATGAAGAGCCAGGTGGGAGTTAACCAAGTCGCCATGAAATCCCCAATGGAGCTCATCGATCTCAGCAACGGCCAACGCACACACAACAGTCACAGAGCAGAGACAGAGAGCTTCTTTGGCAGAGGGTGACGATGAAGCTAGGTTAGCCGAGTGTCGTCGATTCTTTATTGGGAAATATGCTTTCTAGGTCGTGAGGTCTCTCACATTTTTCCATTATTTATATTGTTTTCCTTTTTAACTCAAAGAGTAAATTTATTTT
The DNA here is from genome assembly GCA_013348765.1 of Carpinus viminea. Lineage (NCBI taxonomy): Eukaryota > Viridiplantae > Streptophyta > Magnoliopsida > Fagales > Betulaceae > Carpinus > Carpinus viminea. The sequence goes on from CP054667.1 coordinate 14,876,093, forward strand.
GTTGTTTGTTGTTGTTTTTTTTTTTTTATTGGGAGTTAAAGGTCATTTAATTTGACATGTGATGTATGTTACGGGAGAGGTTTGGGACAAAGGAATAATATGTTATTTATTATTCTACGTATGTACACGATCTTTGGGATTTATGATAAGTGCGTGCTGACCCAAAAAAAAAAAGTAATTGTTTATATTTAATCCTATTCTTAAAATTGTTTGGGAAAAGTTCATATTTTCCCCTCAAATTGCCGCCCAATTGACAATATTCCCCTCAAACTTTTAATTGTGACAATATTTCCCTCAAACTACCAAAACATTGTCAATAACCCTCCTAAGACTAGTAAAAAGATTAAAATGCCCCTATATATTTCTTAATAAGACAAAAGTACCCTTAGAAACTTAAAAAAAAAAAAATTTAAAAATATATTTTTAATTAAAAAAGAACGAAAATTTTAATTTAACAAGAAAGATTTTTTTTTTAAAAAAAAATTATTTTTAAAAGAAAATTATTTTTTAAACCAATTTTTTTAAATGATATTTTTAAAACGGAAATTTTTATTTAAAAGAATTTTTTTTCATTTTTTTTAAGAAAACGAAAATTTTATTTTCTTACACGAAAATTTTTTTTTTTTAAAATAGAAATTTTTATTTAAAAAATTTATCAAACCAAAAAAAAATCAATTTTTATAAAAAAATTGAAATTTTTTTAAAATTGATTTTTTTTTTTTGCTTATACAAAGGAATTTTCTTTTAATTTTTAATTTTCCACCCTTTTGGGTTTTTTTTTTAAAGTTTTAGTAATATGCTTTTTTTCTAGAAGTTTTAGTTTTTTTTTTTTTTACTGAGGGTAGTTTCGTCATTGGGGGGAACATTGGCAATTTTTGATAGTTTGAGAGGGGATATTGTCACAATTGAAAGTTTGAGGGGAACATTGTCAATTTGGTGGTAGTTTGAGGGGGGTATGTAGACTTTCTTCAAATTGTTTCATTAGACTTTCTTCTTTAAAAAAAAAAAAAAAAACTAAATATGTAATATTACTTCTTTTGTTTTTTTCAAGTGTTTTCAAGTTAGGAACTCACTCAAAATTTCTTTTTGCTTTCATTTAAAAAAATACATCACAATATTCTCTAATATTTTCCTACATCAATTAGATATTTTTTCTTTACTTTTATTTATTATTTTTCTCTTTTATATGGAGGAAAAATAAAAGTAGATATGAGAATAGGTGAAGAAGAAAGAAGAAAAATCGATTTTTTACAATATAGCAAAGCATTGAGTAGCTACCGTGTTTTTCAATGCATTGAAAAATATTGTAGTTATCCAATAGTGCTAGTTAAATTGAGAGGAACTGATATAAGTGTGTTTTTGTAAATTTTATGAAATTTTTCTTAAACTTAGGGAAGTAAATGAGCTATAAAAAAGCTGTGTTTGGTAATCTTACAAATTAAAAATAACATAAAAGAAAAATAGTGGCAGCACGACCACCCAAAGCTGTTGAGTGGGAGTGATCACTCCATTTTATTTTTTTAGGGGTAGAATAAAGATCCCAGAGGCCACCTTCACTTTCTCTGCCAACACCAACCTTCCTTGGAACCTCCACCAGCAGAAAATATTTTTAGGATGACAATAATTTTTTTTTTGTTAAAAGAATAGTTTTTTTTTTAATAAAATAAAAATTTACGTAAAAATACCGTTTATATGAAAACAAAGCGTAACTGAAAAAAAAAAGTAGAGAAGACAAAAAACCTAGAAAAACAGGAGTAGCAAGCATGATGCCAAACGGTCAAAGCATCTCCTGCCGGCCAGATAATGATGTCAATCTCAGTGGTATTAGGTATATATTATTATGTTAATCTATATTATCAATTCATTCAGGATAAAATTTTCTTCAGTATCAAGAAAATATCATCCGACGTATTAAAAATAATATCAAATTTTTATAAATATTTAAAATACATATTAAATTTTTAAGGTTATTAATACAGTTTATTAACTTAGATTAACATTTTAAATGTTTATAAATACTTGACACTATTTTAAAAGTAATATTATAAGTCTTTTTAGAGTCATCATAAATGTGATGTGACTCTTAAAATTATCGTTGAATTTGAGATGTGATTTATTAACTTTTAATTTATTGGTGATTTTAAAAGTTACATCATATTTAGGATGACTCTAAAAAAAGTTATAGTATTACTCATATTTTAAATGGGTTAAAAAATATTTTATTCAAACTGATTTGAAGAAAATTTATGTTCATTCATATATATGTAATAGTATTTACAACAATACATTTTATGAACTGTCCAATTACTAATGAGACAGTATTTTCTTCCAACTTTTTAACTCAATTTAAAAAGAAATTATGTCCGAAAGAAAAGTTTTTTATTTTTTTTATTTTTTTGACAAATCCACACAAGGGCAAGGAAAATGAGAATTCAAACTTGTAACTTTTATTTTATAAAACGTGGTTCACAGTCAATTAAATTACTCCTTAAAAACTATATGAAAGAAGAATTACTCATGAAAAGACTCTCCAACTTTTCTAATTAGAATTAAATAATCAAGAGAACATGGTGTGACAATGCTAATCGGCCCATAATCAGTTTTTAAAATAATAATAATAATAATAATAATAGAGTATTTGCAAGCACTGGAAAATTATAACGTGTATACATGCCTCATGCATGCTGCTGCAGGCTAGGAGCATATTTATTGTCCCATGCACGCAGAAGAATTAATTAATTAAAAAATTGGCCTAATACAAATCTGGAACGCGCGTGACCATTTAAATATTGTTTGTTTTTAATACAAGTTGGCATCTTTTCCACCATTCAATGAAAAAATTATGACATATATAATATAATATAATATAATATACAGATCATACACAGACTTTTCGGAATTACGACCAATAAGAACAAGCCATGCAATGGCAATACACTTTTTACGACCGCAGGCTCACGTGTTCTTCATCGGATTACTGCAACTTAATTTAGTTAGACTAGCGTGCTAAATTACTAATATATACACACGTAATCCGTTTCATCTTTATCCATGAAAAGACATTCAATGCGTGCCAGGCTAGCTAACTTTGAATATTTTAAAACAACAGTATATTATATATATTTTTTACTTTTTACTTCTTTATTTACCGACATAATAATTCATATAATATAATGTAAGAGCTCAGGTGACTTGACGGTCCAAATAATACTCATTTCTATAAATAATATATAATTGTCAAGTAAGTTAATTTATTAAAGTAAATAACATTTTTCTTCAATATATTGTTATTGAGGACCAATATTACTGGTGCATGACTTCATATGATGTCAACAAACCAGACGACTACAACCCACTTGATTCACGAATCACGCCGACATATGTCGATATTTTTAAGTAAAATAAAAATAAAAATTTTATTTTGTAAACGGTAATACAAAATAATGCATAATTTAAAATTATATATACAGTTAAATAAAATAAAGAGGATGCCCGGCAAACCCCTTTACATTACCTCACAAATTTTTATACGACACTATTTATGAATTAAAAAATAAAAAATAAATGATTAACATTAAAAAATAAAAAAAGTAACATTAAAAAATAAACAAAAATTATTTTGTAGTGATTTTTTTATTTAAATAGTAAATAATGTGATGTAAAAAATGAAGAGAAATGATAAAGACCAAACTTTTTTGTCCAACTTTTAACTTTTTTATTTAAAAAAAACAAAGTAAAAAATGAAAAAAAAAAGTCTAAAGCAATAAATTTTTTTTTTTTTATCCTTCTTTTTATTGGTATTTTAAAAAAAATGAAAATTCTATTTTTTTGAATGAAAAATGGACTTAAAAAAAATAAAAAGGAAAAAATTGAGTAAAAATTATATAAAAAAAATTAGATCTTTAACATTTTCTAAAAATAAATGATATGATATATTTTTTTATTTAAAAAAAATAAAATAAATAACGTGATGAAATATGAGAAAATGTGAGCGGACCGAAGAATTTAACAAATAAGGCCAAAATATAGGCGGGATTCTATTCCAAATAATGAATGGTTGTACACAAATCAGTAATAATGTCTTGTCTTTCCAATCCAAATCCCAACGCCCACCAATAAATACCGGCTCGAATTGACCCCTAATGTGAACGCCATGATATTGTTAGGAAGATGCTTCAACCCCTCACATAATTTCTTAAGATTAACCTTATCACATAGTTTTTTTTTTTTTTTACATGTCTATATAAGAGTAGGAGGAGGAAAATTCGAACTTTTAATCTTTATTTCATAAAAAGTAGTTCATAATTGATTGAACTATCTTTTGAAGACAAATCACTCCAATCTTATTAATTGACGAAAGATCAATGAATATGAAACTTTTATATTATAAAGTAAAAGCTTTTAGAAAATTATAGTCGTAACTACAAAGTTATAAGTCATAAATATATACATAACAATCTAAAATTTAAGACTTGTCTATAACATTAATATCTACTAACCAATAGCTAATTTTCAGCTGTAATAACCTATATGTTTCAAACATACTCAACTCAATATATAAGTAGCTCATATTCTTTAGCTCTATGAGTAGAAAACTCAATAACAAAACTCATCACCCTTAACTCGAAAGTCAAGAATTGTTCACATCCACAACCCTAGGATCTGGTCAATCCTTATTCAAACAAGTTTCAAAGAAACTGACAAAAAACAAATTAAAATATAAAAATAAACACAAAACTAGCAAACATCAGCATCGACGTGTAGGCCACTGTGCAACAAAAATTTATAACTCAAAACACTTAAAAATAGCTTTTAAGTTTAAATTACTTTCAATATAACTTTTTTTTTTTAAAAAAAAAAACAAGCTTAAGATAATATTTGAAATTGTGTTTAAGTAACAGTGTTTTTAAGTTAATTTTTTTTTTTGCAAAAAATTCATTTTTAGTCTTTTTGTGAAAAGTATATTTTTCCTTCTTTTTTTTTCAAACAAAATTTTTTTAAAACAAATTTTTAATTATTAAACGCACATTTAAATCTATCAAATACATACTCAAACATACTATAAATGTCAAACCAATCCAAAAAAAAAAAAAACCTCTTATTTTAGAAAAATAGAGATGGATAAAGAGTAGTAATACTCATTGCATTTAGGGACTTTAAATGCCCGGTCTAAGTAGTGCTCACCACTTGACAAAAAATGTCAGCAATGGCGGTAGATAAAGTGATAAACCATCTACAATTCCCATATAAAAGTTATTGGTCGTAGCTTGAAATTATTTTACCTAGCTAGTGAAGTAATTCATAATTTCGTGGTCCCTTCCGACCTCTGACGTCGTCGCGTCGATAAGGAAACGTCGCCACTCGTAGTTTGTACTCATCGGTATCATGTGGCTTGGTTTAGGGCAAAGACTTCGCTAGTATACACCATGGTTGAGAGTCTTCAGACTTGAGAAGTCGTCTTGCTTTGTTTTGAGGTACAGGTGTGACGTCAAGCTTCTGTCGTCATTAACTGATCTTTTTTGGCGTCATTCGAACTGTGAGCTTTCCCACGTTTCTTACACATCCACGATATAATAATATTAATGCCAATGGCAATGGATTTTGCTGATGGCCACGCGATTTATAAAAGCGTACCAAATAGATAGAATTAATACAATTTTTTAATTACGTACGAAGTACTGACAATGAAGTTAAACAAATGTTTTCTTTATCCCACGTGGACGCACTGTTAGGTTGTTCACACCAGAGACCAGCAGCATGTGGCCGGCTGGACCCAACTGCTCCTTCCCGTCCTCGGAGAGTGTACGGTGTGAACACTGTAATTCGTGCCACACCAGCCATGTGGATGTTGTCTTTTTTGGCTTTCATCCGCGTGAATTGAGATCACCTAATTTTTTTTAAGAAAATAAAATTCTCAAATTTATTAATTTTAACATTCATTTTATATAATCATCTAAAATAAATCGTATTTTAGTATTTAATAAGAAAATATAATATATTAAATTTATTGAGAATAAATTTATTATTAAATTTTATCATTAAATATTAAAATATATCTTATTTTAAACATTTAAATGAGATGAATTATTAAAATTTTTGAAGTTAAACGAATTCTAAGAAATTTCAATGAGTCCATCCCACGGGTGCAGGCTGGCTGCAATACAATTTTTTTTTTTTTTTCCTGGACAAATTATGACAATAAATAAAGGGAGGTTTAGAAGAAGAAATAAAAAATATATATAGTACTAAGGAGTGACGGTTGCCGGTTGGTATATATTATCAAGATTTTCCATATGAATAGAGTAAAATATGAATAAAGAGTCAAAGGGTTAAGCCTATTGTTTTTTTAAGCTTAAAAATACACATTTTTGTTCAAAACAATTAAAAAAAAAAAAACTGAAAATATATATCGTTATTGGGAAAAGTTAAATGAGACATAGACTCTTGGGTCTAGATAAGACCGGATAGCTTGACGTGATGATATAACCACATAGATTGGCGGGATTAAGTCTTGATTGAGATTTCTAAAAGTCTTAAGATATTTTATTATGTAGATTTTTTTTCACATCTCAATTATTGAACAGTAAGATATTTTATTGCATAGATTTTATCGTAAGAGCTTGAATAATGATATAAAGATAATTAGAGTCATTTTAAAGTTATACTAAATGTGATGTAATATTTAAAATCTATTAAATTTGATATCGATCATAATTAAATTTTGATCTGTTAACGATTTTAAATGCATGTCACATCATATTTAGAATGACTTAAAAAAATTTATAGTTCAGCTTATATCGTTATTCATTAAGCTCATATGATAAAATAGAATAATAATATAAGGAAGACGAAAGTCCTCATATAGTCATTCCAAATGTCACATGACATTTAAAATCACTAAATATTTTAAAATTCAATAATAATTGTTTTAAATTCAAATATTCTAAGGGTTCATTTGAGTTTGCTATTTCAAAAGTTTCAATTTAAAAATAGTAATTTTAAAATATGAGATTTGAAAATATTATTTTTATAAACATAAATAAACATTTGGTAAAATCGTAATTTAACGTTTAAAATTATGCATTTTACCTATTTTTTAAAAGGAAAAAACATTATTTAAAAATAAAATCTATTATTGGTTTTTAGTCATTAGCACAAAAATGACATTAGCACCAAATTTTGTAAGGCATTAGCACCAAAATTGAGGCATTAGCAGTAAATTTAGGATGATCAAATCCATTTTGGGTGATAATAATCTTAAAGGTTAACCTTCCACCTTTAGGTTTTAGTTTTGAATCCAAAAAAGTTTTAAAGTATTAGAACCTAACTATTAACTCATAAAAATTAATCGGTTGGTAAAAAACAGTACTATAATTTTATTTTATTTTAAATCATATTACGTAAGATTTAAGTTTAACAACTGAAAATATCAAACTTTTTAAAAACGTAAATGAGGTCACACTTTTTTAAAAACACAATCTTAAGCGTAAGAAACTGAGTAGTAGAAACAGATTTTCTAGCAATTTCTTCTTCTATTATATAGATTATTATTATTATTATATTTTTTAAGCCTAATTAAAATTAAATACGTACGATGGCTGGAATTGAAACTCTCAATTGCATTTAGATGGGCTGATAGGGATCAAAAAAAGAAAAGAAAAAAGGATGGGCTGATAAACGGCCCATTATCAGATTGCAGCCCAAAGCCGCTCTATTCATCTTCGAGCTAGCTTCAGACCCTCTGTGTCTCACGCTCGCGGACACATTTTACTGATACACACATGGCTCCCCCAAGAATTCTGCTCTGCGGCGACGTTCTTGGCCGCCTCAGCCAGCTCTTCAAGCGGGTCTCAACGGTCTCTCTCTCTCGCTCTCTCTCTCAGCATTTATGAATGTCTACGTATTTCTAGGGTTTTGTTTTGTTTTTGTTTTTGTTTTTAATTTTGTTTTGTTTTGTTTTTTTTAATTATTATTTCAGGTCAACAAATCGGCTGGCCCATTCGACGCGCTACTCTGCGTGGGCCAGTTCTTCCCGGACTCGCCAGACCAGCTCGACGAGCTTGCGGACTACACCGAAGGCCGGTCCAAAGTCCCTCTTCCCACGTACTTCATCGGCGACTACGGCGTCGGCGCTTTTAAGGTACTATCGGCGGCTTCCAGGGACCCTGCTAACAAAGGGTTCAAGATGGACGGCCTCAGGGTCTGTGAGAATCTTTTCTGGTTGAAAGGCAGTGGCAAGTTCACGCTCCATGGTACGCTTCAAACTTTGCTATTGGATTAATTTGATTATTAAGAGGTTAGCAGCTAATTTCGATTAATCTAAGTAAGTAGTTTTGATGTATTGCAACGTAACGTGGTCAAATTAATTCACGGTTTAGCTTTATGGGGCAACAACATCAGTATTGTACTACTTGCTCTTCTAGCAGCCAATAAGAGTTTATTTATTTATTTATTTATATTAGTATTTTTAGCAGTCTGTAAGAATGATTTGGTATTTATAATTTAGAAGAAACAAGAACAGGGTATGACATGAGAAATTAGTTCGTTATCTAGAGTGGCATTTCATGAGTTTGGTTGACAATGTGATACATTTCTGGGTTAGATTATGAATTGTAAGCGAATGTCTATAATCACCATATTGAAATTGCACGGTGGATTCTGGGTAATCTTGACAAGAAGATTGGCATTTGAATGTTTTCTGAATTCAATGATATAGGGTTTTTATGAGGACAAATGCTGATGACTTTGTAGTTTTTTTAAAGATGAATAATGACTTTGTATTACTTTATTAGCTGATTTAATTTCGATTGTAGGGTTATCTGTGGCGTATTTGTCTGGTAGGCATTCATCCGATGGTCAACAGTTTGGAATGTACACGCAAGATGATGTGGATGCTTTAAGAGCTATAGCTGAGGAACCTGGAGTAGTTGACTTGTTCCTAACATATCCTTGCTCTACTATGAAATAGGAGCTGTTCTTGAAGTTGGTTATTTTATATGTGATTCTGAATGTTACTTGCTGGACTTTTAGTGTGTGGTCTGTTTAATTGACTACCTTAATCATTTACCACTAATGAATGGCCGAGTGGGGTGACATATGAAGCAGCTACATCTGATCTTCCCCTAGGATTCTCTGATTCATTTGGCAGCGATTCTACCATATCGGAATTAGTAGCAGAGATAAAACCACGGTATGTGACGCTTTGGTTATTCCTGTATGGATCATTGTACATAAATGTAGGATCAGAATTTACTGCCTCATTGAATAGATATTTTGTTTTTGGAATGTATTTTCCATATTGTTTGACATTTTATTGACTTTTTTCTGGCCCAATATATAATGTATTAAAAGTTTGTCTTTGTATTAAAGGAAAATTATATGTTGTTTTTATTGGTTGAACTCTGTCTTCTGTGGTAGGTATCACATTGCAGGTACCAAAGGCATATTCTATGCTCGTGAACCTTACTCTAACATTGATGCTGTGCATGTAACCCGCTTTTTGGGTCTTGCTTCTGTTGGGAATAAAGATAAACAGGTTTGAGTTTCTTGTAATAATTTTTTGTAAGCATTCGTGAACTCTTTTGCCTAATTTTATCTTTTCTTCTTCTTCTTTTTGCAACAAAACTATTGGTTTATTATTTTTACCTTTGGCAACATATAGTCTCTATCAAGCATCAGTTTATTGTTTTATTTATGCTGGAATTTCCTAGGATAGCTCCTTTGGAAAGAGTTGCTATGGGCATGTCTATTCCTGGGTATAAAGCATGAATACTTCACTGAGATGGCCCTGATGCTGCTAAACACTTGGTTACCCTAGAGGCTATTTTTTAACATCACTTGCATTTATATTTTATTTATGATTTCTAGATACTGCATTTTCAAAATTACTACGGCAAACCTTGCTCTGAAAATGTTGGGCTTATGCATGTGATGTTCTCTCTTGCATGGGGTATCTTTCATTTGCTTGTCTTTTCTTCGACCTTCGGTATTTAGATAATAGCTTATGTGCATTCTATAACTATTGGTTGGGAACTTGCTCCACAGAAATTTATTCATGCGATTTCTCCTACTCCAGCATCTGTCATGTCAGCTGTTGAGCTTAGTATGAAGTCCTCAAACACTACCTTGTCTCCATATACATATTCAGAGCAAACAGTTCATGCCATGGAAGCCACAAAGAGGCCTAGTGATAGTGTTTATGACTCACAATATTGGAGATATGATGTCTCCCAAAAACGGCAGAGATATGGAGCTGGAGATGGTGATCAGCTGTGTTTTAAATTTGTATCTTCTGGGTCTTGTCCGCGAGGGGAAAAATGCAACTTTCAACATGACAGCAATGCAAGAGAACAGTTTCTGAGAGGTGTTTGTTTGGATTTTATTAACAAAGGAAAATGTGAAAGGGGTCCAGATTGCAACTTTAAGCACAGCCTGCAGGATGAAGGTGAGAGCCATTCTCACCGGAAACGAGGATCTGAGAATGCTAGAACTAACAGGTTGGTGTTTTATTGAAGCAATATTCATATTAACTTAGTCTTTTGTTTTGTAAAGATGTTTGCGTCATTCTTTTTGTTATAAGTGAGTGGAGTTCATTAAAAACCAAAGGGTATGAAAAAGAAGGCCTTTAACTTTGCCATTGCCCTCTCACTGTCTTCAAAGCTCCGGTTATTTCTTTCTCTTTAAATGCACCACATCAAACAGAGTGGAATCATCTTCAATAATACTTTACTTTGAGAATATAGATGTATTTAGATGTATGTGTGTGCGTATATTTATATTTATACTACATATGTCATTTTGATGCTGAGTAATGCTTGATACTTTATTTTTATCCTACAATTGTCCAGTGAAGTTGTTGTGGCACTCCAAATCAACCATTGGATCCTATTTTTTATTTAACAAGAATTAATCCAAGGGTTGGTTGGGAGTGCCACGTCATTCTTGTTAGATGAATGTTGGATAGAATTATAATATCTAGCACTTCTCTTTAATGCTTATTCATTCTTATGAAATGATCCAGTCTCTTGTATTAACTATCTGACTTGCAACTGAGTTACAGGTCAAAAGAATGCTGGTTTTGTCTTTCAAGCCCCAACGTAGAGTCACATTTAATCATCAGTATAGGAGAGCATTACTACTGTGCACTGGCTAAAGGCCCGCTTGTTGAAGACCATGTACTAATAATACCTATTGAGCATTTGTCTAATACCCTTTCACTACCACGGGAACATGAAACTGAGCTTCTTGGATTCCAGAATAGTCTCAAGAGGTATTATAAGAATCAAGGGAAATCAGTTGTTTTCTTTGAGCGGGTTTCAGAACGTATTACTCATGCTAATCATCAGGTAAAAGATTTCTCCTTTGCAAGTTCCTTTATTAAATGCATAGCGTTAGACTTGGGAATGGCTGACAATCACCCAGTGATTCCTATCTTTCCATGCATGACAAGCCACTCTTGTTGTTTCCACTACTGAAGATTCTACTTAGGCTGAAGAATATGAACTTTGTATTTTAACTTTTTTTTCCCCTTATTTTTCTTTGGGTAAATTTCATTTATTCCACGCATTCCTTGTGTAGGCTATTCCTATTCCATCATCCAGAGCGGCCGCTGTTCAAGATATATTTAACTTAGCTGCTGAAAAGCTGGGATTTAAATTTGTGGCCTTGAAAAGTAAGTTTAATGTTCAAGTGTGTACTTCAAGTTTGCTGTGCCCTAATATGTTGTCTATAGAAGATGTGAATGTTTAATTATTGGGTGTGTGCAAATAAATAGATTGAATTGAATATATATCACAATTTCCAATAGTTTTGAGTTCTCTCTCCCCCCCCAAGCACATGCAAAATAAAATAATATAAAGAATGATGCTTGTAGTATCTATGCATGTTTGCAACCTCTATTATTTCTTGGCTTCCACTGTATCTTAATTCTGTTATTCTCTTGATTGTAGCGAATGAGAATGCTGATGGAAGAAAATTGTTAAGTACACAATTCAATAGGGAGTTTAACTTCTTCTATGTTGAACTCCCTGATGGAACAATATTATCACATTTGGTTGAGGAAAATGAGAGTTTTCCTACTCAATTTGGGCGTGAGGTAAGCTGCTTGGTATCTATTATGTATATTTGTTCAAAATGTGCATATCTTTTTCTCATTCTTTTTCCCCAAAATATGGAATTTGCCAACTCATGCTATATCCACAGTACTTGGCTGTGTCCCAATATTTGTTCTCATGGCTACCTAGATTAGTGCAGTGCTAGTCAGCCATGGGATGCTAGAGGACCTTCAGGCTTCATTATTTGAAATTTGACTGATATATTTCGGTATTCTATTTTGAATTTAGATTTCATTGAAATGTTTACCCACCCTCATAGAGGCCAATCAAATATGTTTGTATTTTTAAAACAACAGTTGAGTTTCATGGTATTTTCTTCATTCTCATTAGGGATAGTGACACAAGACAACTAGGATGCACTTGGTAGCCAACAACAAACTTTCAATAAGCAAGTTAGATGTATGTTAATATCTAGATGCATTAAGGAAACAAATATATGCACCAAATGACTCACATTTCACTTTTTATGCTTGGCCATTTTGTTAGTGATGACAAAAACGGGGGAGAGTTTGCTTGTCTTAAATGACAAAGTTGTTCGCATTATCATGTAAACCATGAATTTTGGTTGTGGCATGACTATTGTAGATACTTATTTTGGTCCAAGCTATTGTACTAGCATGAAAATTGTGTAACATTTAGATGGAACATCACCTTCAGATTCACTATGTTACATGACAAGAGGATTGAATTACATGGGAATGACTATGTCAGATTTTATTACTCTTCGCAAGCTGCAGAGGTATTCCCTGCATTGTTGAACATTTGTGTAGTGGTTTTTGTTTAATTGTGCTGGTCATGACTTTGGACTTTCTTTCTTAACTATATTGGGTTAGTGGCCTTAATGAGTTATTTCTTGTTAGCCTCCAATTGAGTGGAGTACAGAATTTCACAGCATATCTGTTTATTGTAAACATTCTGATGAATGGAGAGCTCATATGAATCAATATAAATTTATTTTCGTCAGAATTTCTTTGGGTAAAGCTTAAACCCCTGCCCCGCCGCTCCCAACCCAAAATAAAGAATCTAATCTCATAGGAGATGGAATTGTCAAGGGAAAACAATTGAAATGTTATAGCGTGTAATCTATGTTGCAGGTTCTGGCAGGCTTGCTGAAGATAGCAGATCGGGCTAATTGGAGGAATCATGCACATAGCAAAGAAGAGGAAACAAAGATGGCAGAAGATTTCAAGAGTCGATTTCAAGAATTTGATCCTAATAAGTGATTTTCCAGTAACAGAAGCCAGGACTGATTCATAATGTATTGTAATTCTAATGTACGACTAGACGTTCTTTATTAGTTGGTGAGGGATGCTAGCCGCCTTAAAAAGGTAATTTTGACTTCTTAGATTTTAGGGCACCAGAGCCCATAGGTCAACATAATTGACGACAATGCTGAGGATTTGTTTTTTGGTGTCCTAGGTGGAAGAACACCCGCCTAGATGCACACTGCACCTGGCAGTCTCCACTGCTCCCTACAAAGATTGCCAGCCAACGTCTATCATCTCTTGTAACCAGTGGAATTAAGAGGTATCCGCCTTACCAGACGAGATGCTTGAAACTGATTTTCCTCCACAGTAGTTTATGTTTCAAGTCAAAGCAGAGATAAGACAGTTTAGGCACCCGAAATATACGTAATGTAATGTGCCGTATGTATTCAGCGGGGATTTTAGTTTTCACGACCAGAATTTTGATGTCTGCCACATGTTTCTTTGCAAATACTTCCTGTTAATCTAATGTCACCTGCAAATAGCCAAGTAACCGCCACAATTTGCAATTTAGAAATGGAAATTACATCAATCTATACAAAACCTTCATGCATCAAAACAAGTTCCTAGGTGGCTACTGGAGAATGATTTTTCACTTTGTGCATTGCTGCTGTGGTTTTTGTTTCCCCCTAAGATTCCCTGCAATTTGGCGGGGCAGGTGGGTTCCGCTCCCCAGAGCTTCAAGTCGGGCGGCAACATATTGCAGTGGATCCTTATCCAAATTCCTTCTTAGAGGGTGTATAAAATTTGTTGTTATTGTGATATAACGTATTCTTCTTTGTTGAAATGATTTGTAGCTTTGAAATAATAGCCGGTTTGTGAGCTGAATTGACCAAATTGTGCTATCGCAAGATAGTTGCCGCATTGTCCGGGTCTTGGTGGGGGGTCCACCAGAAAGGAGGAAGGCCAAGGCCAAGGGTCGTGGAAGTGATAATGGCCTGCCTATCCAAATGACTGGTTCCTTGAGAGAGAGGTTTGGTAGGAGATAAGTCCTCCTGCCACAAAGAAAAAGGGGAGGTGGGGTTTGGTAAGGGGAATCCAAATATTCATTCAAAGGACGTTGCTTTTTCAGCCTTAGACGGGGAAAAACAAAAGCTGGACGGAAATAATGGCGTCAAGTGCTGTCGCTGCATATTTTCACGTGGTTTGTAAAAGCGGTTGGAGCGTTCTTTGGGATGGTCCCAAGTTTCTCTTAGCTTTCAGGAAGGTAGACCACTGGCCTTTGCTCCGTTAATGAGCTGTAGTCGGCTTCATTGGCACAACACAATGGTCCTGTAAGGATTACGTTTTTGGCCAATTCAATTAAACAAAGAAAAAAAAAAAAAAAAAAAAAGCTCATTGTTTTCATCTGCTAACCGACAGTTAGACAAGGACATGCAGAAGCTTAAAAAAAATTTAAAAATGGTGAGGAAAAGCTTAGTACATATATATAATGAAGATTGGCCCTGGACCCAAGCAAAATCCGGGGTTTTTATTCAAAACCGGAAGTACCAAACGTAATACGTTGCAACCGAGACGAGAGGACTGTTTTGTCGCATATCTCATATGCTCAACAGGAAGCAAAAGCTTTAGCGAGTGTGGGGGGGTTGTCCATGCGATGCGAGACAAAAAAAGAAGAAGGTACAAACTCTTCAAATGGTCCATCATAAGATCTACATGAGGCGCAATCTTTGTGGCTTGGATCTACTCCACAAGATGCGCCTTCGCTGTCGGATTACATTGGAGGATGTAGATATTCACGGGTCGCCTTCCTTCTAATCAAATTCAACATTTCAAATATGATTACCAATGGTGGGACACATTAATAGATGGACAAAGCTTGAGAAATT
This sequence comes from Carpinus viminea, assembly GCA_013348765.1. Classification (NCBI taxonomy): domain Eukaryota; kingdom Viridiplantae; phylum Streptophyta; class Magnoliopsida; order Fagales; family Betulaceae; genus Carpinus; species Carpinus viminea. Next base: position 14,891,300 of record CP054667.1, read on the forward strand.
TCTTTCAATTTAGTTTATAAAAATGATATGTGTTCATTAAATATGAGATGTACATAATTTTTTAATAATAAAAATAAAGTTAAAATAAATTTTATTAAAAATTCGTGCGCTGAAATGTCTGGTCCATGTTTCACAGGCATCCGAGCTTATCACCATTATCTTTGTTATCAAATCTGCTTGGATTCACCCTCGACCCAATTTCCGATTTGCGCTAGTTAATTTACGGCTGTAACAGAGTTCCATGTGTGAAAAGAGTTTTATTAAGGTGTGCTATATAAATATCTCTTTCTTTTTTTCTTTTTTTTTGTTGGGGACAAATGAGAGAGACCGTTCGATGATGAATGGGTCGATGGGGGATGGTGATTGCCAAACCAAACATGTTTACAATATAATTTTACCAAAACCTTACACTAAATTATAAATAAATCAAGAAGAATCAGAGGGTGATGTGTCAGAGTCCAGCTTTGACACATTTGATGCCACACAGTCGCTATCTCAAACCAGGCCAACGGAAACAACCGCAAAAACCAGGAAGAAAAAAGAGTCAAGCAATCCCATTAAAAAACCACTAGACTTTCAACTCCAGACGTAAAAGTTGATTCATTTCCCATTAACTCCCACTCAACTTCAACCTTCCCATTAAAATATTGACCAAAATCTTTCTCTCTCTCTCTCTCTCTCTCTGTCTCTCTCACCCAACCAGTGAACCAAACATCTTTCTCTTCTCTTTTAAAAGTGTCTGTTACTTAGCACTGTGTCCTTGCCTGTTTTTGTTGGTTGTGATTGTATTCAAGAACCCATGCCAGTGAGGGCGGTTCTGTCACATATGGCAATCTCAAAGCTCTGCAATTTCCAGAGCTTAAGTTTTGAGAAAACGATTGATTGGCTTTCTTCCACCGAACCCTTTTCTGGGGTTCTTTATAGACTCTATTCTCATTGCTTTGCTCTCACTATTTGTGGGTCTTCTTTAATTTAACATCCCCTTTTGTTCTTGCTTCAAGTTGTCGACTCCTAGTTTACTAATTTATTCGTTTCTTTTTTATTTATTATTGTATTGGTGTTTTTAATTTTTTCATCATCATTGAGAAGGTTGGGTAAGAGATTTTGAGATTTGTTGTTATATCTGATGGAGGTGGGGATGCCAGCCATTCTCCAGCTGGTGGAACTCTTTGTCATTTGCTTTGCTTTGGCTGTCCAAGGATCTACAGGTATATCCAAGTGTTTTGCTTGATATAAATATGACTGGACTTATCTGATAAGTTAACAAAATTTAAAATGGATTTGATCAATCTTGTGCTCAAGCAGCATCTAGTGATCCCGGCTGATGAAATTTCATGTTGCCTGTTTACTTTGTATAATCAATGGTGCGGAGAGTGTGAACGTGTAGCTCAACGCTGTACTCAGATTATGTTTTATTTGATTCATGTAGTATAATAGACTGAGATAAACTGTTTTGTACATTGGCGTCTTCATCGATCTGAACGTATTATTAACCTGTAGAATTGTTTACCCATATTTGCCTTCACTTAGTTTTATGACCCTGATTTGCAGCTAGTAGTTAACCAATAGCTAGTGTTCTTTTGTTAAGTTTAGCAACAGTTATCCTAGCTCAGGCTTCATGTGGGGAATGCTTTTCTATTGAGGCTTTATCTAAGGACATGTTTCCATCTAGGAGCTGTAATAATAATTAAAGCTTAACCCTATATTCCCTTATTGATAAATCCAGGCATTTATGCAGTCGAGGCATGCTTCTGACCTGTTACTACATTTTCATGGGCTGATAGAGATTTCTTATAGCCCCAGATTCTCATATTGAATGGAAGAAACGAAAATTATTTCATAATTTCTCCTTTCTATATACAAGACAGATATCAACACTATCTTCAAACTAATTCCTGCTCCTGCAAATGCTCATGAAAGAGAAAACTGTCCCTTAATGTTAATGAAGACTTCATAAACTGACCTGAAACTTTCCAAAAAAATTGTTTAAATTATAAGTTTTACATTGAAAAATCCATATCCATCGTACTACTGAATAATGTCAAGTATATCAAAGTTGTTCATGGCTTGTCAAGTTTCCTAATAGCCTTTTCTTATGTTCTTTCAGAGTCAAATATATCTCCTTCTCCAGCAACTTTTTCTTCGGTTCCTCTGATAGAAGGAACGCCTGGTCCAGCCCATCACAGTAAGTCCTGGAGAAGCAGTGCACCAATCTCATCATCCCAGCCAAACGGTAATCCTTCTAACCCTGGCACTACAGAATGTTATTATCTTGAGACCATCGGATTAAGCTTCTAGTTTGGACAATCCAGGGTCAGATTCTCACCCTCCACTTGCATTACCACCTCTTACATCTGCCCCAGTGCCCCGAGGGACCCAAGGGCTTGTACCATCATTGACACCAAGCACTCCAGCTGTATCCCCACTGCATCAGGCAGCTCCTCCACCTTCAGCTGTTCAAGGACATGTCCCGTCCATGCCACCAAGTGATCCGCAGAGGAAGACACCAATTAATCAACCTCCTGTCTCATTGCCTGTTGCTGCTCCAGGTATATAATTTATAAGCGTTTTCTGAGTTCCCAGTTACTAGGGTCTATATTAACTGCTTCTGTCATAATGTACAGTTCCAGTGGCAACTCCAAGTAATTTACCACAAAATTCACCAGTCATCCACCCAAGTATGCCAGGAACTTTGTCACCTAGTTCTCATCATAGAAAAGCACCAGATAATAAGGCTTCCATCCCAGAGCCAATTACTCCAGGTATATGACCAGTATTTTCCATGCCATCACTAGATCTCTGCTCAATATGTTCTGAGCAGGCCCCATTTTATTCAAATGCAGTATCTGCGGCATCGCCACCGAGGAAATTTGGACGATATCCACCTGCAATCCACCCAAATGTGCCAGAAATGGCACCATCCACATTACCTGGTGCACCTTATTGCTTTCAATTTTCAAAACTAATCTTTCTATCAGACTATCAAAGTGACCAGTTGAATTGACCTTATTGTTTCTTCTTTTTGTCATAATCATGCAGCACCAGTCGCATCACCAACAAGTGAATTGCCACAAAATTCACCAGTCAGCCACCCAAGTATGCCAGTAACTTTGTCACCTAGCGCTCATCATAGAAAAGAACCAGATAATAAGGCTCCATCCCAGAGCCAATTACTCCAGGTATATGACCAGTATTTTGACACCATCATTAGATCTCCGCTCAAATTGTTTTGAACTGGCCCCTTTTATTCAAATACAGTATCTGCGGCATTGCCACCGAGGAAATTTAGACGACATCCACCTGCAATCCACCCAAATGTACCAGAAATAGCACCATCCACATTACCTGGTGCACCTTATTGCATTCATTTTTCAAAACTAAACTTTCTATCAAACTATCAATGTGATCAGTTGAATTGACCTTACTGTTTCTTCTTTTTGTCATAATCATGCAGCACCAGTCGCATCACCAACAAGTGAATTGCCACAAAATTCACCATCCCTACATCCAGGTATGCCTGGTGAATCTCCATCCATATTACCAGGCGCATCTTATGAGAAAAATGTAATTCATTTATTTATATATTTTAAATTGTGGATCTCTTTTTCCCCTTTACCAAGACCCTTTGTCCTTCAAAAAAGGAGGATATATATTTTTTTTGGAGGGGGGGGGGGGTGATTTATACACTTTATAAGAAGAGAAACCTGTTCTTGTGTTCCTCTTTGCTTCGTGCTTCAAGTTGAAATTCTAAGGCTGTGAGTTTCAAGGAAAAGATGCCATTGTACCTTGCCTCTGGTTAGTCCAGATATATGGGCTATATAAATATGGTAATCGCGACATATATCAATACTATGGCAATAAAAATAATTTCTGTAACAGTCCAAAACTGTTGTGATAAGACTTTGATGGTTGAGTTGCATGTACATCATAATTTTTCAAATGTATCAAAGGTGAGATTATAAAACCACGCATAAACAAAACCACACTCTTTTGTTTTTCACAACTTGTTTTTGTTTGTTCTACTGAACAGTTAATTCAATAAGGTTTCTCTGGAACCACCGAACCCCATTTCCTTCAACCTTCGCTCCCCCTATTTTATTATTTTTTATTTTAGGTGTTAAAAATCTGGCCATTCATAAACTTTCATTTTGTATGGCCGGTATATGCATTTAATCAGTTTATCCATTTGTTTTCTAAAAGCTACTTCCCATGGTTGTTAAAGCTCTGTATAGGCTGACAAATGTTATATTTGGTTGGTGCACTTGAAGTGCAGACCCTGATGTCTCGCCTGCATCAACTCCTCCTCCAAGCATTGTTGGTTGGCAGAGGGATAGAACTCCAGAGGCTCCACCTCCACATGAAACACCTAAGCCACTACCTCTTGTGGACCACTCCCCAGCTCAAGGTATGCAGAAACCTACATATTTGAGCTAGATTGGTAAAATGAAGTATGTGCTATAAGATGGTAAAACTCTTATTAATATTATCTGCAGGTCCTTTTCCTGCCGTAGCTCCTTCCACACACAGAGCTATGAGGCATTTTGATTACGCTTCTGCACCATCTGTTTTATCTCCTAAATCTCCATTAAATAAAGGTTATCATTCTCCTGCATCTTCACCGTCAACCTCATTTTATAAGCATCATCATACAAGGAACAATATCACCAGCCCTGCTCCTACATCATCATATCTGGTTTCTCCTCCCACTTCAAAAGAGCAAGGTTTAGTATTTCACCTTACATATGTAGAACAAAGTTCGATTTGATTTATTATGTTCTTTGACGTTCAAGACATCATGTGTTGCTTTTCATTTCATTATTTTACATAGGTCCGGTCATCTCTCCAGCATTACTTCCAACAAGTGGACGAACACACTATGCTCCTCCTCCCCTGAAGCCAGGTAAGGCAACATTGAATACTAAAGTGATTTCTTCCTACTAGAGACTCAGCAGTGAGTTAGATAGTTGTTTCAATTTCGGATTAACTGATGCATGGCAGGCTCTTCAGTTTCCCAATCCCATTTCCCCTCTCCTTCACCAATGAGCAATGCTTCGCCTGCTTCTTCTCCACCTCCAAGAGCTGCACCTGGCCCCACAAAAAGTAAGGAAAACTCAAGATTCTTTCTTTTAATTATTAAATATTATTAATTGAAGTTTTTCATTCAATTTTTGCTGAGCTAAATGAGTATCTGATTGAGTATGTTTGCAATCTCAAGTGCCCTTTCTTCCCCCTAATGTTTCTCCTTCTGGGTCTACATCAAAGAGTCCAAAGATACCACTCCTGCCACCACTTCAAGCATTCCCTCCTCCGCCTCCAAATGAAGGTACACAAACACTTAATTTTCTACACTTAAGGGTTTCTAGCATCTCTGCACTTCTGTTGTTCCAATAATATTATTTTTCTTACTAGAATTTAACGCACAGGTTCTACCTTTTTGTAGATTGCTCATCAACCATATGCACAGAACCTTATACGAATACTCCTCCAGGGTCACCTTGTGGCTGTGTTTTGCCCATGCAAGTTGGTCTGCGCCTTAGCATTGCTCTGTATACCTTCTTCCCTTTGGTTGCAGAGCTGGCTAAAGAAACTGCTGCTGGGGTTTTTATGAAACAAAGTCAAGTTCACATTATTGGAGCCAATGCTGCTAGTGAACAACCAGAGAAGACTGTTGTCCTTATTGACTTGGTACCATTGGGGGAAAAGTTTGATAACACCACAGCCTTATTGACTTTTCAAAGATTTTGGCACAAACAAGTTGTTATACAAGCTCCCTACTTTGGTGACTACGAAGTATTATATGTACGCTATCCTGGTATATATTAACTCCTCAGTTTCTTCTGTCTCTCCATCTCTAATAATTTTCAACTGGGAATTTATATAGAACTACTGCATTTATAGGTTTACCTCCATCTCCGCCTTCTCCTTCGGGCATTACCATAACAGATGGTGGTCCTTACTCTGGTATTGACAGTAATGCAAGGGCAAATAAACCCCTTGGGGTTGATGTGCATAAAAGGTGGCATAAAGATGGGCTTGGTGGTGGCATAATTGCTATTATTGTGATTTCAGCTTTTGTAGCAGTGGTCTTATGCTCTGCTGCTGCTTTGGTATTTATCTTCAAACGTAGAAACCTTGTTTGTGATCCAGTGCCAACTCCACGGGCTTTGCCACCTTCCCACAACAAACCATCAGGTAATCCCAATCTCAATACCATAAAAAGCAGGTGCAGTCTGTTGCAAAATTTAGCCAGTTAGTTGCTCCAAGTGGTTGGACCTGGCAGGTTTATTTCATCTTCTGAATAAAGAACACTTTTGAGCTTGATACTGTCAATTAGAATGAATCTAACATGTAAAAGTTGGACTTATGAAGCCTTAAGACATGGCATACAAGTTATTCAAAATCTAAAATGCATGTGTAATCATTTTGGTCCAATCCTGATCGTGTAATTAGGCGTTTCATCCTCAAAATTGGATTCATCCAGAAGTTTTTCTCTTTCAATATAAGAAAAATATATTTTGCAGGCCTTGGTGGGTCTTTGATTGGAAGTAGACCCAGTTCTGTGTCATTATCATTTGGATCTAGCATTGCAACTTATACCGGATCTGCTAAGACTTTCAGTACGAGTGACATAGAGAAAGCCACTGATAATTTTGATACTTCAAGAATACTTGGGGAAGGTGGCTTTGGGCTTGTTTACAGTGGTGTTCTTGAAGATGGGACCAAAGTGGCTGTCAAAGTTTTAAAAAGAGATGATCAGCAGGGCGGTCGGGAGTTCTTAGCTGAAGTTGAGATGCTGAGCCGCCTTCATCATCGCAACCTGGTCAAGTTGATTGGTATATGCACAGAGGAGCGCAGCCGCTGCTTGGTTTATGAACTCATTCCAAACGGCAGTGTGGAATCCCATTTACATGGTTTGTTATTTTGCTCTTTTTGGGCTTGCTCTATAATTGGTTATTACTGTTTAAAATAGTTAAAACTCTTTGTGAAAATGGTTGTGTTTCTGTCTGTCTTGTTTTCTGGCAGGAATTGACAAGGAAGCTGCTCCACTTGATTGGGCTGCCCGTATGAAGATTGCACTTGGCGCTGCTCGTGGTCTAGCTTATCTGCATGAGGATTCTAGCCCTCGTGTCATACATAGGGACTTCAAATCCAGCAACATCTTGTTGGAACATGATTTTACGCCAAAAGTGTCAGACTTTGGTTTGGCTCGAACTGCCATGGATGAGGAAAGTAGACACATATCGACACGTGTCATGGGAACTTTTGGGTACAAACATTTCCTTCTGTGGTATCCAATTTTTGTACATCTATTTTGTGCATATAAATAGAAACTGTAGGTGAGTGAGTGGAGAAGATAAACACTCTTTTCTCCAAAGACACATACACACACAAGAGCTGACCAGTAAGTATATCATTTTGAACAATTATTTTCGTTGTAGGTTCATCTTGACTGATTTATGACAGTCTAAGTTTCCTTGGCTGTGATAGGTTTTGTCTTTAAGAGGAAGTATAGGCTAAAATGCGGTCATCAGTATTTCTAGGAATTTCAGGGAGGTTTAATTAAATAACCTACTCTTAAAATGGTAGCCTAATCTTTGGTTAATTGGGGCCAAAAGCCATCCTTTCCACTACCCTACTTGCCACTCATTACTTTTGATAAGTACTTGCCATTATTACTACTGCATGCTATTTCTTCAAGAAGAATGAAAATGAGAGAAAATAAAACGAAGGTTGCAATTTAGGTTGGTTATCATCCCGTCATCCCTTCACTGATGGGTCATTATGGTTTAAAGCAATTCCATATACATAGCAGTAGTTATAGCTATCTAAAATGTTTTTGGATACCTCCACCGGGCTGCTTTAGTGCCTTCTCTATTTTTTATGAAGTTGTCATTCTCGTGACTTTCCAGGTATGTGGCTCCGGAGTATGCAATGACTGGACATCTTCTTGTGAAAAGTGATGTATACAGCTATGGAGTTGTCCTTCTTGAGCTTTTGTCTGGGAGAAAGCCAGTAGACATGTCACAACCACCTGGCCAAGAGAATTTAGTTGCATGGGCCCGTCCACTCCTCACTAGTAAAGAAGGGTTAGAGATAATTGTAGATCAATCTCTAGGATCTGATGTGCCTTTTGATAGCGTTGCCAAAGTAGCTGCCATTGCATCAATGTGTGTACAACCGGAGGTATCACACCGCCCGTTTATGGGTGAGGTTGTTCAGGCCTTGAAATTGGTATGTTATGAGTGTGATGAGGCAAAAGTAGGTTCAAGAAGCTTAAGCCAAGAGGATTTGTCAATCTGCATGGACGCCGGGGTCAGTACTGGCTCAGGAGAGTTACCAGATACTGTGCAAAGCCAATACTCACTTCCTAACTTTAATTCTGCCATTGATACTGAGAGGGGAATGTCAGTGTCAGATTTATTTAGCTCATCAGCTAGATTTGGGAGGCAGGCATCTGGGTCATTTAGGAGGCACTCCAGTTCAGGTCCTTTGAGAATGGGAACGGGCAGGTTCTTCTGGCAGAGAATTAGGAGATCGTCTGGGGGCACTGTGAGCGAACATGGGGTTATGTTCAGGTTATGGCCAGGTTCACATTGATGCTGTTAATCCCTTCTCTATTGGTTGATTTCTTTTCATTATTTGAACTCAGATTTGAAAGCACAAGCAGGAATTTTTTTATCTCATGCAGACAAGAATGGCTTATTGAGGCTTCAAACTGGGATGTGAGCAAGTTCTGAATTGGGATTGCAGTTCTTTGCAGCCCTAAATTAACTTCTGGATTCAAATGCTTATTGGGAAGGGTGTGAATCTAATTTTGATTAATAAGTGTCAAATGGTGATGGTGACATGGCCTCCATTGTCTGTTTATACCTTAAATTGCAATAATTCCGGTTCGAGGCTACTATAGCATTGTTAAATTTTAAATCCACTGAGGTGTATTTGAGGGGAAAACATAAAAAAGGGAGGGTTGCTCTTGTTACTGAAATGTACAGAACAATTTGTATCATGAAATGCATCCATTCCCCACTTCCAGTGCTGTGAATTTTGCAGTTTTGCTGTTACTTTTGGTAGGATGAAAGTAAACTCATTGACAGAAAATATATACACCCTTTCTTGCCAATCACTTTCAAACATAGGCTACACAAAACCCATGCATGCATGCATATGAACATGCTCACACACACACACATGCACAAACATATAAACCACAAGTTTTGGTTTGATGTTGGGAGTGATGTTTTCATCACCAAATAACAGAGAAGGGTGACAAAACTAGTTTGATTTGTTCTCTCTCATACTAACTTGAAATGGAGAGAATAATTTTATGGTTTATATTTTGTTTTGTTATATCTAATAGTGTATATGATGTCATGTTATTTACAAATTTTAAATTACAAGGCAAAATTTTCACTACATGGATTTGTGAAATCTAATATGGACCATGAAATGGTTCTTATCTATTTCACTTTAAATGAAGATGATCTTAATAATTTGATGGTTACTCCACGACCCAAAATCTATCTTCTTAATTATTAAATCTTTGAATCTCCATTTCTATACATAGTGAGAAGTACCACTTAGATATGAAACATACTAACAAAGATCAATGTTTATTTTAAAAGATTCTAAACTATTAACTTGCAAGTTATTTTATTTTACTCTAGCCAACGAACCAAACAGGGGAATAAATGCATGCCTTTTAATGTGTTTTGTTTTTTGAAAAAAAGTATTCTAATGTAATAGAAAGGTAAAAACTATTTGTTATTTTTTTTTTAAAAGATCAGGATCAACAACAATTGTCAAATCTCCAATTTTAAAAATTTGGGCCGTTATTACATTAAATGTCTTATATTTTCAAATTTGGGGATCCAGCAATTTCAAAGAAATTGTTGATCCTGATCCGTCTTTTGGAATGGTTTGTGTTTTAAGTTGTGTATTATATTGATCCCAAGAACAACAAAAATACAAATCCTTGAATATTACTGTAAATGGATAGCACAACTGTCCATACTTGCTGTCCAAACTTACTTACTGTCCAAACTTACAGCTGTCCAAACTTGCTGCCCAAACTTCTCTTATTTTAGCCACAATTGTTTCCTTATTTTTCCATCTATTATTCTGCATTAGCATATATTATTTGATGATTATAGTTTACATGTATAGGACTAGAATCATGAAACTTATTTTCCTTTCCATGTATAGCACCCTTGTAAAGTCTAATATTATCTGAACCCAAAGCCAATGGATATGCAATTCAAATCATATTTCATATTTTGTCATAGTAGAGCTAATTTTTTCTTTTCCTCGATTTTTTTTTCTCTCTTCTTAGATTGAGGGTGTTTTCGGTCAAGTTTGTGGTGTTTCGGTCTTTGCTTTGAGTGCGTTTCGCCAAGTCTGGTGTTTCCGATCAAGTCATGGTATACCCGCTACCTTTTTTTCTCTTCGTTGGTGCTGTTTTGCGTCTCTCGGTCAAGTCTATGTGGTTCGTGGTGTCGGTAACCTTCTTTTGGTGGTTCGTGTTTTCTCTGCTTGAGGTATTGGTGGTCTTCTCGCGGTTTATACAGGTGCAATCTTTTCCTCTCCTTTGGTTTGTTTTCTCGACCTCTCTACATTCTGACAACATCCGGTTCTCTTTATTTTCTATGGATTACTACTGTGTGTTTAAGTTTAGTACCAATTATTCTACTGGCATTCCGGTTTGAATTGTTTCTCAAAGGTAAAGCTCTTTGGGGTCATATTGATGGCACGGATGTTGAACAATCATCCACTTTTGACAAACCTAAAGTGTGACGGGTCTTCTCCTTCATGGCATGCTTGATGCATCATGTCTTGGATTCTTGGTTCAATGGAGTCCCATATTGTCACCAACTTGCATTGTCGATCCGCTCAATCCATGTGGGCTTACTTGAAGAAGGTTTATCTTGAGGATAATCTTGCTCGTCTTTCGATTAGAATACCATTGCCATGTTTCAACATGGTAGTCTTTCCATCCGGATTATTACTGCCTTCGACTCTTTGGCATGAATAGCTCTTTCCACTATTCAAACTCTTCATGCAACTACTTTCTTATGAATGCTCTTGAATCGATTTCCTTCCTTCTGATGATGTTTGTTTTGGTGAGTTACTTCGTGAAGAACAACGTCTTAGTACTCAAGCTATAAAACAATCTCATGGCGTTTCGGGCCAAAAGCTGTCGGCTTTTTCTGCCCAAGGACGTGGACCACCTATGCATTCTCAAAACTTGCGTGTTTCACGCTGCAAGGAATATGGGCATATTTGTCTTTGCTATCGCCAAGGGACCTAAAGTGGGGCGCTTTGTTTCACTATTTTTGCCTGCTCCAATTTTCTCCAGCTTTCTTTTATTACGCCTTTTGCTTGTAATAATGTTTCAGACCTTAGTATGGTGTGGCATCATCGTTTGGGCCATCCCAATACTCAGATCTTATCTCATGTATTGAACTCTGGTTTACTTGGTAATAAAGACTATTATTATTCATCTCTTGAGTGTGCTGCTTGCAAACTTGGTAAAAGCAAAATTCTTCCTTTCTCTTTGCATGCTAGTCGGGCATCACATTGTTTTGATCTTATCCATAGTGATGTTTGGGGTCCTTCCCTGGTGAATTCACATGAAAAATTTAAATACTATGTGACTTTCATTGATGATCATAGCAAATTTACTTGGGTCTATTTTCTTCGCTCTAAATCTGAGGTCTTTCATACTTTCACTGAGTTTTTCGCGTATGTTGCTAATCAATTTTCTACTTCTATTAAGACATTACACACCGATTCTAGTGGTGAATATTTGTCTACTGAGTTTCAGGCTTTCTTGGCTTCTAAGGGTATTCTTCATCAACGTTCATGTCCCTCTACTCCTCAACAAAATGCAGTAGCCGAACGCAAAAATCGTCATCTCCTAGATATGGTACATACTCTCTTGTTAGAATCATCTGTTCCATCCATGTTTTGGGTAGAGGCTATGAAAACTGCTACTCACTTGATTAATCGTTTACCTTCTCAAGTCCTATATATGGAGTCTCCCTATTTCCGCTTATTTGCTAAGCAACCTAGTTATGATAACCTTCGTACTTTTGGTTGTGTTTGTTTTGTTCATTTACCTCCTCATGAGCGACATAAATTATCCGCTCAATCTGTTCGATGTGCTTTCTTGGGATATAATGTATGTCAAAAGGGATTTGTTTGTTATGATCCTATCTTACATTGTACTCGCATTTCTAGGAATGTTATTTTCTTTAAAAATCAACATTTCTTTCATGTGTCCTCTGTGCCATCTTCTTCCATTGTGCCATCTTCTTCCACTGTGGTTCTTCCCTCTTTTGAGGAGCAGCTCTCAAATCTTCATCCTGTCCGTTCTCGATTTAAACCAGGTATTGTATATACAAGACGCTCCCGCCCACAGTCTCTTCCAATGGCTCACCCGATATCTGATCATACCACGCACCAGATTTAGCCAATGGCAGCACCTCTAGCGCCTATTGTGCGTCGCTTTTCTCGAGTGTCTGTCACCTCAGATAGGTATGGATTTCCTTCTTCCAGTTCTGGCAATTCGATTTCAGCTTTTACTGCTACATTGGCCAATTTTGATATTCCCACTTGTTACTCACATGTCGCCAAGCATGATTGTTGGCGACAAGCTATGCAGGAAGAAATTGCTGCTCTAGAGGCCAATCACACTTGGGACATTGAGCCCTGTCCTCCTACTATTGTGCCTCTGGGTTGCAAATGGGTTTACTCAGTCAAAGTCCGATCAAATGGAAGTTTGGATCATTACAAGGCTCGGCTTGTTGCTCTTGGGAATAATCAGGAGTATGGTGTCAATTATGAAGAGACCTTTGCTCGGGCTAAAATGACTACTCATACAATTCTCGCCTTGTCGCTTCTAGAATTGGCCCTTCATCAGATGGATGTCAAAAATGTGTTTCTTCATGGGAATCTTAAAGAGTGTATTTATATGAAGCCACCCCCAGGATTGTTTTCCTCTCCAACTTCACATGTGTGTAAGCTTCGTCGCTCTCTTTATGGTCTCAAATAGGCTTCGAGGGCCTGGTTTGATAAATTTCGCACCACTTTATTACAATTTTCATTTAAGCAGAGCAAGTATGACACTTCCTTGTTTCTTCGGAAAATCGACATAGGTATTGTTGTTCTTTTGGTTTATGATGATGATATTGTGATCACTGGTTTCGATTCCGATTTACTTGGCCAACTCAAAACTCATCTCTTAGAGTCATTTCATATGAAAGATCTTGGGTCTCTCACATATTTTCTTGGTCTTGAGGTGCATCGTAGTTCCTCTGGAAGTTCCCTCAATCAACATAAATATGCTCGTGACTTAGTGGTTACAGCTAGTCTTCAAAGGGCTCTTCTGTTGATACTCCCATGGAATTACATGTCAAGCTTCACAAAGAGGAAGGGGACTTACTTGCTGATCCTAGTTTATACCGGAAGTTGGTGGGTAGCCTTGTTTATCTCACCATTACTAGACCAGACATTTCTTTTGCTGTCCAGCAAGTCAGCTAGTTCCTTCAAACTCCCTGTCATCTTCATTTGACTGCTGTCCGTAGGATCATATGCTATGTTCACGGCACTCCTACCCATGGCTTATTCTTCCCTGCCAGCAATTCTACTCATCTTACTGCTTATAGTGATGCTGATTGGGCTGGTTGTGCGGATACTCGTCACTCCATCACTGGTTGGTGTGTGTTCTTAAGTGATGCCTTGATCTCCCGGAAAAGTAAGAAGCAAGATAGAGTCTCTAAGTCATCTACGGAATCTGAGTATCGCGCAATATCTCTTGCTTGTTCATAAATTATTTGGCTTCGCGGTTTGCTTGCTGAGTTAGATTTTTCTGAGACCGATCCTACACCTCTACATGCAGATAATACTAGTGCTATTCAAATCACGGCCAATCCTGTCTATCATGAGCGTACCAAACATATTGAAGTGGATTGTCACTCTATCCGGGAAGCCTTTGAAGCTCGTGTTATCACTCTTCCCCACATTTTCACTTATCTACAAATTGCTGATATCTTCACCAAGGCTCTCACTCGTCATCGACATTGCTTCCTAAGTAGCAAATTAATGCTTGTTGATCACTCTGCATCAATTTGAAGGGGGCTGTCAATGGATAGCACAACTGTCCATACTTAATGTCCAAACTTACAACTGTCCAAACTTGCTGCCCAAACTTCTCTTATTTTAGCCACAATTGTTTCCTTATTTTTCCATCTATTATTCTGTATAGTTAGCATATATTATTTGACAGATTATAGTTTACATGTATAGGACTAGAATCATGCGGAAACTTATTTTTCTTTCCATGTATAGCACTATTGTAAAGTCTATATATTATACATAACCCAAAGCCAATGGGTATGCAATTCAAATCATATTTCATATTTTGTCAATTACATACCTAATATCATACTTACATATGATGGAACATCAAAACCTACCATTTCAGGCTGGATCTCTCTCCCCACGGGAGAGAGATCCGATCTCTGTGGCCATTTTTGTCTGGCAACAATAAAATAAAAATCCGGCCAAAAAAATCGTTCTAATGTCTCTCAAAATTGATTCTAATGCCACAAAACTGCTTCTAATGCCTCAAAACTAAAACCAGGAGGAAAAGTTAACCCATTTCGTCCTCAAGAGGTAATCGATATTGGCATATGCCTTTCTGCTGGACATGTCAAAAAAAAAAAAAAAAACCTACCATTTCATATATATATATATATGTGTGTGTGTGTGTGTGTGAAATTAATATTTATCATTTTAAATATAAATATATATTTTATCATATTTTAAATTTAATAGATATTGATGTGATAAAATCTTAACTATTTAATTTTATTTGAGATTAACGAGTAAGATTAATTCTATAAATACCAATTTTAGTGGACTAGAAATTATTTCATCTCGGCAATTTTGCTGATGTGTCACGCTATGAGCCGTTAGATTTATCAAAGGAACCCGATCCGGTTCTCATATTGACCGAGAGACTCCACTGCACCATTAGAGCTGAATTCAGAGTCGTCGCTCCAAGCCGCGAGAAGCAGAAGCTCCGAAAACCGATTGTGATGGTAAACCTCTTGATTCCCAAACGTTTTCTAGGGTTGTGTCTTTTTTGTTAGTCTCCGAAAGCCTTTTTTTCAGTTTTCGATTTCTGAGATCCATTTCCGTTTGCTTTTTGTTTTTGGAGGCGCCGAAACCGATCACCAGTCCCGTCCCCGACGCGTGGTACCCAACCCTATCGGTGTTCATGCTCGCGATCGGCCTCGTCGTAACCGCCTCCTTCTTCATGTAAGCTCGATCCGATCCCCAAAGCGCACTTTCTTTTCTATTTCGAGAACAATATGTTTTGTTCAATGCTGTTGGAATTTCTAAAG
The DNA here is from genome assembly GCA_013348765.1 of Carpinus viminea. Classification (NCBI taxonomy): domain Eukaryota; kingdom Viridiplantae; phylum Streptophyta; class Magnoliopsida; order Fagales; family Betulaceae; genus Carpinus; species Carpinus viminea. The sequence continues at coordinate 14,906,707 of CP054667.1, forward strand.
ATCGTGCTAATATGATCCAGCGCGCAGTGAAAATGAGCCACTTGGATGATAATTTGTTAGTTGTTTGTAGAAAAAATAGCATGTGAGCTTGTCCGATTTGTGTGTGAAAGAGATATATCGAATTGTTTTCTGAAGCAATTGCTGATGCTATGGTTTGAAATTATAGGGTTTTGAAATGGAAATTCGCTATCATTTTGTCTATTCTATTGTTGTTGGCCCGATTTCGCATCTGATGCAAATGATATTGAACTTCTTTATATATTTGGGGTTGTTGGATCCTGAACTTTCAGACATAGAAAAGAGATTTGCTTGTTTGAGTCTTGAAAAAACAAACAATTCAAGAAAAAAAAAACTTTTGTAATCTATGGGAGCTTCATATTTTGCAGGTGTATTCGTATGCCAGTACTTAAGAGACATTTTAACTTTAGCTTCATGTGTTCATCTGTTAGTCAGAGGATTTGCGATCTTAGAGGATTTATATATGCATTTACACGTCCCATGTCTCCTTTGCTTCCAAGTGGACAAATGGGGTTTAGTTTCTAGTTGAGTGTTGCATCTGAGGAATTCTATTCACACGCACACAAATTTTGGATTTGGTTTGTTTGAGGTTAAAGACTTCATCAGAGTAAGAGTATGTGACGGTTTTTATATATATATATATATTTAATCATATCTTATGGGTATGTCTTTAATGATGGAAAGAGGTAATTTAAAAGAAGGTGAAAATGGAGGTGTAAAGTATAGCCTAACCTGCATTTAAGAAGTGTGATGGTGGGGAAAAGATTTGGAATTAAATGGAGATATGTCAAAAATAACTTCTGAGGTGCATTAGGTAAACAGTAGAAATCTTCCATGGTTTTTTTTTGTTTTTGTTTGTTTGTTTGTTTGTTTGTTTTTTTTGGTTCCTTGGAACTTGGTTTCTGAATAAAAGCGGGATAAGACCTTTTTAATATTGTGATATATGAGACTATTCTTTCTTTTAGCAAGATTTTGTTTCTTTCAATTTGAGTTCGGTAAATCATTATTTCTTTTTAATAATTTTTAATTCTTTAAGTTTGCCTTTTGAAAGCCTTCTTAATTCTGAGTCACTTGCACTATATCTTTGATTTGTAATCCATAATTGACCTATTTTACTTCTATAAAACCTGTTGAACATTTCTGATGGTATTTATGGGTATAAGTATGGAGTCATCTTATTAGGGTCATTGGTGATGTAGTTTAATTTGGACAACTTTTAGCTATAAGCACTTCAATAAGCTGTGGAGGTAGTTTCTTATACCTTTCTCGGCTTTTGGCTAAGATCAAGTGCAATTTCTATATTATTTCAGAGTAAAAAAGGGTTGCTTTTGCTGTCAACCTTTGCCGCTGTGGCTTATGAAAAATTCAGTCCGTTGCAGAAACTACTAATCCATTGCATGTCAAGCAGTGTAATGGGCTATGGTTTATGGATACTTAGAAGACACTTTTCTTAAAGTCAATAATACTCTTAGGTCTTTTCATTATCAATTTGTTTCTTTCTTTAAAGATGGTATTTAACAGCAGTAAGTATCACTTGCAGCTATGAAGCAACCTCTTCCAGGCGAAACCGCAGTCTTGCCAAGGAGCTTGTTACCGGAGCAGTAGCATCCATCTTTTTGGTACGGCTGCAGTTTTTGTTCTCCGTTTTTTCATTTGTATATGAGCTATTGGAATCTCATCTTATTGGTGATGCTAAATATCAATATCTCTGGTGCAGGGTTTTGGGTCCTTGTTCTTGCTACTGGCTTCTGGTGTCTATGTATGATTTTTTAACATTGGGCGAGGCAAAATTTTGTCAAGCAGGATTAGTTTTACATGAACAAGGATGTTACTTTTGACGTTATTAGTTAACTATATTTTGTGGTTTTTGGAATGAAGACGTTTTCCATCAATAAAATTGCTAGTTTGTTGGTGTCATGTGGCAGAAGAAAGATGATTAGTGCTATGTGGTAGCTTTTAGCGTCATTTTGTCTCATAAAGATTATTATGGTTTGGAAATCAGAGTGATGAATTGCTTTCTTCTTCTTAGGCTGCAGTAAGGCTGTCGTAAATACAACACATAATTAGAAAAAAGAGTAATGCTACACACACTCACTTCTTCATACTCATTTTTACACTCCTTTAGATGGCTTTTAAAACGACATTTGGATTATTTTCATTGGGTTTTAATCTAATAATAGTTTTAAAGGCCACTTGAAATGAGTGAAAATGAGTGTGGAGAAGTAGGAACGTGTAGGATTACTCCCCAAACAAATGTTCTAGACACTTCTGAATCACGGGGAGAGTTGCTTGTTCCTGATTTCTCTTTAATTAGCAATATCATTCTCCCTGAACATTTATTTCTTCCTTCTGGTGATGTTTAGTGATATCAACATTTCCTCTGGGTAATTGCTGAGTTTTAGATTACTTAAATCCTAATTATTATCTCAAATGAAACATTTTGTAATTTCGGTATTTATGGCATTCGATATGTGATAAATTAAAATTTAAAAAAAAATCAGAATATTTTTAAATCTTAAATCTCGTCATTTAACTTAAAAGTAATTAATTGAAATTTAAGTAACTCTAGAATAGCATGATCCCTTCACAAACTTGTAGAGTAGTTTTGTATCAAATAAACAACATGGTTTAGGTCCCTTCCCTTTGTATCGCATAAAAAAAAAGTAGGGGTATAACCGCCTTGCAACTACTAACTGTTTATAATTGCATAACTATTTTGGTAAGCAGTTACTAACCGCCTATATAATAATATAAATATACATTATATATTTTATATTAAAAATAAAACATTAAAACGATGTTGTTTTAGTGTTGAACACCAAAAAATTAAAAGCAGTCATTTTAAATACAAGTTAAGAATATGATTTTATCATATTCATTGTTTTTGGAAACACTTTAACCTAAAACTATTTAAAATAAGTTCAAAAATTAAGCACACAAAGACTTAAAACATATAAAAAGCCAAAAAACTAAGGGTGAAAGTTTAGATTAGCTAACTACTTTTATAATCGCAAACAGCTACTCACACTAAGCGCTAACCGCTTTTAAAAGCAGTTAGTTAAAATTGCTAATCGCCTACGGTTAGTGGTTAGCGGTTATTGAGTTTTTGAAAACCGCTAATAGTTAACTGTTAACTATTATATATATATATATATATATATATAAAAATGCTAGGGGTTCTCTTGCCGTTCTCTCAGTCTTACATAAAACATGATTTAAGAAAAATAAAATTGTAGTGGCCTCCACCACCGTTTTTTGAAAGGCATTAGCACCAAATGAGGCATTAGCACCAAATTTGAGGCATTAGCACCAAAATTGAGGCATTAGCACTAAATTTACTAAATTTAGGATGATTAAATTCATTTTGGGTGATACCATCCTTAAAGGTTAACCTTCCACCCTTAGGTTTTAGTTTTGAATAAAAAAAAGATTTAAAGCATTAGAACCTAATTATTAACTCAAAAAAATTAATTTATTGGCAAAAAAATGGTACTACAATTTTTTTCTTAAATCATGTTTCACGTAAGATTGAGAGAACGCTAGGAGATCATTACGGGGAGAACCCCTAGCAAACCCCTATATATATATATATATATGAGAGCTGCTGCTATATGGATGTGGCAAAAAACATGGGTTTTTGCCTAATAATCACCACATGACACATAAGCATTTTAAGAAAAATGCACAAACTTGAGATGAAAACAAAACACAAAGCTAGAAAAAAAGGAAAACGTAGTAAAACCCAATTGGCAGACCACCTTCTCCGGTCACCATCATCAAAAAAAAAAACCCGCTTTCTTCTTCATTGCCGGCCAGCCAAACCCAACTGGCATACCACCATCTTTGGTCACCATCATCACCAGAAAAAAAAAAAAAAACTGCTTTCTTCATCGCTACCGCCGCCAAACCAATTAAAACCACCATCAGTTAAAACCCAGCCTAAAAAATCAATTCTAATGCCACAAAAGTCATTTCTAATGCTTCAAAACTCGTTTTTGGATTCCAAAACTAAAATCTAAAGGTGAAAAGTTAACCCTAAGGAAAATTTTATCACCCTAAACCAGAGAAGATGACTAGCGAGACAGGACCAGTGATTCTCTTTTCTTCCTTCTTTCTTTCTCCTTTTTATTTTTTTTTTTTTTTTTTATCTGGTGATTCTAATTGTAGGCTAATTTTATGCAATTATTATGTTTTGGCTTATGTGGCAGTGTGGGATTGGTGGGCAACATATGAGTCATTTATGTCATGACTGAACAGAAGTTATTCTCATATATATATATATATATAGAGAGAGAGAGAGAGAGAGAGTGATCTACAATAATACTTTTTTTTTCTTATTTGGGGGTTGCTTTATTTGTAATGATGTTTGTTGAAATAAGTTTTTTTGATTGATTGAATTTCTATGAAAATGTTGATATAAACTTTATGAAGTTTTTTATGTTTTATTTGTAGGTTGAGTATAAAACTACAAGTGAAATGATCATTTTATTGTAATTTTATTTGTATTATATGTTTTGTAAAAGGTGACCAATAAGTATTTTGATATATAACAAATTTTAATGCTAAAATGGCCATGAAAAGGGGAAAAAAAAAAGTTTAAAGTGAGCAAAAAAGGCTCTAAAGTAAGCCCAAAATCGGAACAAAACCGGCAAAAAAAAATCCAAACAAAAAGCCCAAAAAAGCGGTTAGTAAAAAAAGTGGTTATTTAGGTGGTTAACCGCCTAGTAGTTAGCTGAGGCAATTAGTAAAATTTACTAACCGCTTAGGCGGTTGCTGGTTAATCATTTTAGTTACTAAACACTAACCACAACCGCATTTTCACTATAAGTTTAAAGTGAGCAAAAAAATGTCTAAAGTGAACCCAAAACTGGAACAAAACCGACAAAAAAAAAAAAGCCTAACAAAAAGCCCAAAAAAGTGGTTAGTAAAAAAAATGGTTACTTAGGTGGTTAACCGCCTAGTAGTTAGTTGAGCAGTTAGTAAAATTTACTAACTGCTTAAACAGTTATGGTTACTGGTTAATAATTTTAGTTACTAACCACCACAACCTTATTTTCATTCCTACCAGAAAATCATATAGAAAAGGCTATAAAACCGTTGCCGCTATTCAAATCAGCGGTTAACCGCTTGTACATCCCTTAAAAAAAGGACATGGTTTACGTCTCTCTCACATTTGACTGTACGTATGGCGACGGATTCGGACTTAATTAATGGACCAGGGCCCGGCCCATGACAGATTCGAGGCTCACAGTCCGAGTTAGCGCGTGTTTAGCAGAGTCTTTTAAATGCGAGACTCAGAGGCATTAACGGTGTGTGTAATAGAGAGAGACAGATAGATCCATTTGGACAGTGTCGTAGTTGGGAGGAGCAAGAGGAGGTGAAGCAGCAATGGAGTCGCAGCCGCCGATCGTGAAGAAGAAGGAGACGAGAGGTAGGAAGCCTAAGCCCAAGGAGGAGAAGAAAGAGGAGGCAGTGAAGGCCAAGGAGGGGAAGAAGGCCCAGCAGCCCAGCGTCGACGACAAGTATACACAGTGGAAGTCCCTCGTTCCTGTCCTCTACGACTGGCTCGCCAACCACAACCTCGTCTGGCCTTCTCTCTCTTGCCGGTACCCATACAAACACATGCAGTTTCTCTCTCAGTCATTTCTAGGGTTTTGAGCTTGTCTTCGAGTTCTTAGGGTTTATGCTTGTGTGTTCTGTTTGTTTGTTGTTAAGGGCCTAATCGTTTTGTTGTTGCTATGAGCAGGTGGGGTCCGCAGCTTGAACAAGCTACCTACAAGAATCGCCAGCGTCTCTATCTCTCTGAACAGGCAAGTCTGCTAGTTGTCAATTTGTTTCGTTGACTAAAATTACGCTTTAGGTGGCTTCTTAAGTATGTTGATTAACCGAACGAGTTTACGAGTTTGAGATTTTCTAATGTGAAGCTTGAATTCCTCTGTGTTTGCATCAGAATCATACTTTTATGTTGAATATGCGAAGTTTCGTGCGTTTTCTTTTATTATCTCAATTTCGTGTTGCATAACACAAATAATCAATTTGTTTAAGATAGTTTTATATTATTCTGTTATGTTTGCCAATGCTCTGTGAAGCAAAGAGCTTATTACCATGGCAATGGAGTGTGATATGCGGTGGCGACCAGGGGCAGAACTGGGATTTATGGAATGGGGGGACAAATTTTTTTTTTTTTAATTCATTAAGAAGACACCCTTAAATAAATACAAAAGCACATTGATACATATAATCTCTACAATCTCTACATGCATGTGTTTGTGCGTGTTTATATAAAATAAGAGCATAGAAGTCCTAAATTTAATCTTATGACATAAAAAACATACAATGGTATAAACGAATAGCAAAATAAACTAAGCATGATTTACTAGGTCCAAGAAAAAGGTACATTTGAATATGTATAGAAACTAAATAAATGGGGGTATTTGATGGGGTTTTTATTATTTATTATTTATTTTATAATTTTAAAATTATGTTGGAAAAGAGGGAAAAACTTAAAAAAAATAAATTAAAGAGGGACACAAATATATATATATTTTTGGGGGGGTGATAAAAGTATAATTTTGAAGGGATAAATTTATAAATATGCATACTTTAAGGCAATTTTTGAAAATTGAACGTCCCCCCAACCTTTGCCTTGGGTCCGCCCCTGGTGGCGACTTAACTTTGGCCATCTCACTTTTCCTTTTCCTCTGTTCTATTGTGTAGGGAAAGTGTTTCTCACTGCATGCTTATCCCTAGTGAATCCTTCACATTATTTTGATCTTTTCTGATGCTAATACTGCAGTTGGATATTTGATTGTCTTGTACAAAGCAAGTTTATGGGTCTTCTTTACAATTGGTTATAGGATTTCCTTGTTCTTTTTGTTCCTCCTAGCTAGGTGCTTTATTTTGTATACTTCTTATGTTCCTAGGGGCACCTTACGCTTTTGATGTGCCGATTACTTATATATAAAAAAAGAGGTCTTCTCACTTTATTATTGTTTTTTTCTTTTTGTTTTCAGACTGATGGCAGTGTTCCAAATACTCTGGTCATTGCAAATTGTGAAGTTGTCAAACCCAGGGTTGCTGCCGCAGAGCACATATCCCAGGTAACTCATTATTTTGTGATGTTTTTGCTTTCTCCTTATCGTGCACTAATTTAAAGCCAATGAGGTTTGCATGCAGCTAAATTCTTTGTTTACCATCAATTGCTTTATTTTTCAGTTCAATGAAGAAGCCCGCTCGCCATTTGTAAAGAAGTACAAAACCATCATACATCCTGGAGAGGTATGAGTCGTCCATTCACCAAATGCATGCATATAAAATCACCCGTCTACTAAAAAATGAAGTGGAATTTTTTTGTTTGGGTACTTTGTATCAAACCTTTTTAAAAGCATGTTACTGTTATTGTGCAAAACTGAAGGAAATAGCTATTCTACTGTTATAATTTTTCCAATGAAAAGGCTCATTGCTCGAGTCTTGCTCAATTTTATTCATTGTTGCAAATGATGGGGGTGCCCATTTATTATTGAATCCCTTGATGCTTATTGCATTAATTAGTTAATACCATTTTGTAGGTCAACAGAATCAGGGAACTCCCACAGAACTCTAAGATAGTGGCCACTCATACTGACAGTCCTGATGTAAGTGTTTTATGAAGTTTATCTTGTATATACTTTGGATTGAGTATATTTTATTTGTCTTTGATTTCTATGTTTCATTAACCTGAAAATTTTAATGTTCCTCATAATTGGATATACTAAAACTCAGGTTCTTATTTGGGATGTTGAAGCTCAACCTAATCGTCATGCTGTCCTTGGAGCTACCAATTCTCGTCCAGATTTGGTACATTTTTATTGTCAGAATGTTTTTTTCCCTCATTGTTAAACTCCCATTTTCTTGATTTAGTTCATTTTTTTCTAAGTTACTATTTACGGCAAATTCATCCATTATTATCTGAGGAAAAGCTTCATGTTGGATCTGTATTGTGGTGTGAGATTCCTTAGCTTTTGGAATACTGGGATTAACACGACCATTTTGGTAGATTATGCTACAAAAAGTGAATTCTGGGTGCAGTTTGGTTCAGGATAGGGCTATAAATGAACTGAACTGTTCACTTATAGCTTGAACTTGGTTCAAGTTTGGTTTGTTTAATAAATGAGTAATAATATTTTTGGCTCAATTACCAAACAATCCAAGCTTGTATAAATTCGGTTGACTCAGTTTAGGTTCGTAAGAACCTGGTATAAGAACTTGTCTCAACTCGTTTTGAGTTCGTTTGAAGCTCAAAATTGTTAAATTCTCTATTTTGTTTTTCTTTCACCCATCTAAAAAAAAAAAAAAAAAACTACAGGAAGGGGGCATATTTGTTAATCATCTGGACCTTCTAGCATTACTATCTGTGTAGATAATACAGTTAATTAGTGGGCCTCTTAGAGTTTCTTTTGTTTGACTAATTTGATATTAGTACAAAAAATGTCAGCCTGTCTCTTTTGTATGGCCACTTGTATTGATTCTTCTTCTTTCTTTCATGATATTAACATTGATTTTTTCTTCCTGCAGATTTTGACTGGACATCAAGATAATGCAGAATTTGCTCTTGCAATGTGCCGTACTGAACCCTATGTGCTCTCTGGAGGTGACTATTTTTTCTTTAAAGTTATTTCTACTATTTCAATTTAAGTGTAGAAACTATCGCTCAATTTTTTCTTTCTTTATTCCAGAGCCTGAGATGTTATGAATTAACACCTTTCAATATCAATGATAGAATGTGGTGGTAATTTGAGTGAGCTAATGGTGCCTTCTGAGTGTAGGATATCATTTGATGCATGAGTTATCCTATTTCTTTGTTGGCATTTTTAGCAAGATATGTCTAGTTATCTTGTTCTGGAAGTGTAATCTTTGTTATATAACATTTTATGGCATGGATGTGTCGCTTCATGAATCCTGTTGAATGTCACCTCCTATAAATTTGTTGGAATTCCTGCACGCTATGTCCTTTTATTATTAGGCTTAATAAAAATGAGTTTTGTCTTCATTAAGATTTTCATCTGAAGAATAAGATTCTAATTTCAGGGAAGGACAAGTCGGTGGTTTTGTGGAGTATTCAGGACCATATATCAACAGCCGCCACATCTCCAGGATCTGGTGGGTCAATCATTAAACAAAACACTAAACCTGGGGAAGGCAATGATAAAGCTGCTGATAGCCCTTCTGTTGGACCACGGGGTATCTACCTTGGGCATGAAGAAACAGTTGAAGATGTGACGTTCTGTCCATCCAGGTAAATTTCCATGATCTTTGTAAAATGTATCTAGGAGTGGTTTGTTATTTCTTTCTCAGAATTAATCATTTTAAATTTCACTTTTCATGTGGCACATGTAGTTATAGGATTTCATTCATGCTTTCTAATTATCAAATCATCTTTAAATTTTTCTATTATGTAATCTATCTGGTGCTGGCTGTAAAACTTGTCTGTTTAGTTGCTGAGAAATTTTAAATTTTGATGATTTCTGATTCATAATACTTTGTATATGAGTTGGCTTTCCCGAGTGTTGGCATTGTTATTGCTTGGAAATAAAAGTATTGTATACCATATTCAACACGGGATTGGTATTTCTTCTTTTGGAGTTAGGAGTTGGGATTCTTGCATTTTATGGGAATGGGGATGGTCACCTGATTGTGATTATCATGAATCGTGTCAAACAACAAACCTAATTTCTGTCAGTCTCTGAGAATTGGCACTTCCTACCTTCAATTCCTTCTTAATGAGCACAAAAACTAAAATGTTTAGATGTAACTTCTACTGTTATTTTCAATTTAATTGCAGTGAGCTTACTGGTTATTATGGTTTATGAAATGTCCTATTTCTGACGCCTTTATATCTCTGCTGAAGTGCACAGGAGTTTTGTAGTGTTGGTGATGATTCTTGCCTCATATTATGGGATGCACGAGTTGGCTCTAGCCCCGCTGTTAAGGTTTTGTGCCCCATTTTCTTTCTAAATTGTTTGTCTCCTTATTTAAGGCTCCTTTTGTTTTTTGGTTGTCTATTTATGATTTTGGCTATACACTAGCAGCTATACCTTTTTCTTGAATCTGTGACATTTTCTGTAAGATAAGTTCTTGGCTTCTGTTGATTATATTTGTCTGTGCTTTGTTTCTGGTTGACAGGTTGAAAAGGCACATAATGCTGATCTTCACTGTGTTGATTGGAATCCCCATGATGATAACCTTATTCTAACTGGGTATGTTGTAATCTCATGTTTCTTTCAATTTTTTCGTCTCACTGTATTTTGGGTATGTGATACTCTTCTGCGTTCGATGGTGCTTAATTTTGCACTGGTGGGGGAGATACTGAAAATTAGTAGAGACATTCAACTTGTAATTTCTTTCCAGGTCAGCAGATAATTCTGTTCGTATGTTTGATCGTCGAAATCTCACTTCAAATGGAGTTGGGTCACCTATCTATAAATTTGAAGGTCACAAAGCTGCCGTTCTTTGTGTTCAGGTATTAATAAATCTTTTTGTTTTCTTCTTCTAAATCTCATACTTTATACTTTTTATGAGGCATATTTGTTGTCCAAACTGGTAGTCTGTAACTTTTGTTATTACTGAAGTATGTTTCCTGTTCCAGTGGTCTCCGGACAAGTCATCTGTCTTTGGAAGTTCTGCAGAGGATGGTCTCTTGAACATCTGGGATTATGAGAAGGTGGAAACTTTTGAACTGTACTCATCTGAGTTTCATTGCTGTTCTGTGTCTGGGATTGCATAGGTCCTTCCTTTCAAGCAGCCAAATATAAACACGTTTGCCTTTTATGTGTCTGATTTGTCATTTTGCCACTGTTGATATTGGGTATGTTCACTAACAGGCATGTTTTTCTTAGTCTTTGACAATCTTTTATTTCATGATGCAGGTTGGTAAAAAGGTAGAGCGAGCAACAAGAAGTCCAAGTTCTCCTCCAGGCTTGTTTTTTCAGCATGCTGGGCACAGGTTTTAATCTGCCTTTTTCACTCCATTGACTTACCCTGAGAAAGACTCTACAGCTAGATAGGGTCTCAGCTACAAGATTATTTTTAACATTCTGTTGTATCTTTTGGACCATATCTTCTTCTGAACCAGGCCATTATCAACCCGACTCAAAATGATCCTCATTTGAACTTTATTTTTGTTTCGTAGCCCTTCAATTATTGGTTTTCTTTCTTCTTATCCTGTAATTTCCATCTCATCTTCGTGTCCATTTGTACATTTGTTTATTATCTTCACCATGCTACCTGTGTATATGCACCATGTCCATGAGAAATTTACTTGACTATTGCTGATCTGGTTTGTTGGTTGTTGAAAACTATATTTTTCTATACGAGATGTGCTTTTAAATCTCCATGTTGATAGTACTCAGAAACCTTTGCAAACTTAGGAGTCAAATTTTTTCATGAAATGGTAGCTGTCTAAAGTCCTTTTGATCGACTTATTTTGTCTCTAATGGTTCTTATGTTCCAATTTCAAAAGTTCTCCTTCACTTGTTTTCACATTTGGAAATTCTCAACTTCTGTTATGAGATGCCTAGCATATAGGGGCCATTGTCTGTGTAATGGCAAAAGTCTTGAGCTGTCAAACACAAGTGTGCGAGTTTGAGCATTAAGAGCGGTCACTCTATGCCAAAAGAAAAAGAAAATGTTGGAAGGATAGTACTACATCCAATCCACCTCTTTCCTGTTCCTACTCGAGTGGGACCTGCACTGGGCACTGGCCTTGTTATGAGATACCCAGCATATAATATTGCATTCCTTTTTAGTCCTGGCTTATATGGTTTGATTGGATAATTTTGCATTTCTTCAAGGTGTTTTTAAAGTGTTTGTTTGACTGACTTACTCATAACGTCTTCGCTTCTATGCAGGGACAAAGTTGTTGATTTCCATTGGAATGCATCTGATCCATGGACTATTGTTAGTGTCTCTGATGATTGTGATACTACTGGTGGAGGAGGGACATTGCAGGTATGATGCTCTTGGTTTTCATTTTATTATTTGCTTGCATGAGTTTTATAATATGTGAACATATAGGTGATCAGATGGGAAATTAGTTCAAGAAATTATTGCCGTACGGGAAATATGAGGGAAATTTGTACTTACCAAAATATATATATATATATATATATTGAGGGAAACTTATGAGAGATTTTGTTGAGATGGATACAAATGAAGCTATAAGCTTGGAGAGAGATCTCGGAATTTGTTATATCACTGTGCCGCTGCATGCTCAAAAGTGTTCTTACAACAAAAATAATATTTAAATTTGAATAGCAATATAGTGATTACACTGTTGATTTTAGTCCTTCCCCAGCAATAATCATCCATTACTTGAATTTGATGGGATGGAAACTCTTAACAACCCCACCTCTTTCCTTGCCAAAAAAATGAAAAGGAAAGAAAAGAAAAACAACTATTTTCCTCTCTAATCCTTTCTTCGATGTGTTTAATTTCATATAAAAGTTCTCCTTAAGTTTGTTTCAGTTGATTCACAAAACTGACTCTAATCTCTGCAGATATGGCGCATGAGTGATTTGATTTACAGACCTGAAGAGGAGGTTCTTGCAGAGCTTGAGAAGTTCAAGTCGCACGTGGTTGCTTGTGCTTCAAAGCCTCGAGAGTCCTAAGACAACACCTGTAAAATAACAGGAAACAAATATTCGTAGGACCTTATTACATGGATTTGAGCTTCTGTTTTTTAATTTAGGCGGAGAAATTGCTAGCAATGTCTTTGTAGTTGTAATTGTTGTGGACAAGTCTACAACCCTTTCTTAAGTTTCGGTATGACCCCATTTCTATGGATCTAATTTGGCTTAACCGCAACCGGGTGGTGGATGTCCCTCCATCTCTCCTCCCGTATAAGAAAGTTGAGTTTAGAGCATTATCATGTTTGGAAATCTTTCTCTGGGTAGAATCAAGATCAATTTTGATGTGGCTCTATGGCTAGCATTTTATGTCTGGATTCATCAGGGTGGGCGCCTATTTGATGTGGTGTCTAAAACCCTGTACCTCTTGCCTTCCTAATATGGGTCAAGTGTATGCTATGCTGCTCATCTCGCTATTCGAATCAGCATCTTTCTCCTAGCTGGAAAATATATTTCTTGAGGGCGACTCGACTACCTTGCAGTCATTTTACCTACACCATTTCTGCCGTTTCCATGGACTCTCTTCAACATCGTGCCACCATAGCCAAGTGGCTCGCTGATAAGGTTCCCCTAAAGCATTTTTAATTTTAAATTAAAACTTAAAAAGTTTATATATATATATATATATATATATATATCAGTCTCCTATCGTCTTTGATAGTTTGAACTAATCACTTCCATTCTATACTTGCAATAAAATTATCAACACAAATTTGTCATGTAAATAAGATGCATGGGACTCGATACACTCTCTAATGTAATATTCAATAATTTTCGCTCGATGAGTTTTCGTTATTAAGTTTGTACTTTTGTGCTTATTATGCAGCCCGTTTTGCTGCAATTAGGGTCTAAGTCTTGGCTGCATTCCCATATCTCACCCTCCTTTCCACCCACCCCTTCAAGTAGTTTTCTTTATTTTATTTTATTATTATTATTTATAACTGCAATATATTAGCAAAACACAAATCTACAAGAAGTCAAAAAGATGTCCAACCAACATTATATTTTAATCAACATTCTTTCAATTTCATGGTACAAATTTTGTTTTATTACATCCAGCAAGATATATTGTACTACATCATTTAAAAAATTTAAATGACGTAACAACATATACCTTATTAGATTTGTACGATATGATTATCTTTCTTCTGTGCACAAATATTAGCATAAAAATTATTGCCCATAATAAATTTAATTCATGATCATTCTCTTTTTTTTAACAAATTAATGATCATTCTAGAGAGAGAGATCCGGCATCGTTTTCTGTATCTTCCTCACCAACACTCTGCATAGGCTGCCTACCGTGGGCTTCGGAAACAGTACTGCATGCATAGCATTGATAAAAATGAGTTCGATCTGATCAAATTTATGAAAAATAAGACATCATATAAATTGAACCAAAATTACTTAGAGATGATTTGCACTTGTTCATTGATAATTAAAAATAACACCAAATTAATCATCAATACCTGGATTCTGCTGGTTCACTGAAACTTGTAATAACAATATTCTCCTGCTGCTCATAACATTCCAACATTTGATCCACAGGCTGGATGTCAAAGGGTTTCACATCCAAGGTTGACTTATAGTTATAATATCCATCATCGGAGTTGTTCATGTGATCACATATATAGTCGTAATTAGGCTAGAATCATATACAAATTAACCATAATAAATTAGTCTGACAAAGTATTCTGATCAATTGCTTAATTCGATCAATTGAATTTTTCAAAACATGCAGTGAAAATTAAAGTCCGATGGAATCATAGCTAGCCTTACTAGTTGATGATCAGGGAGGATTGTTGTGAGATACTTAAACCCACCAAGCTTTTGCTGCTGCTCAATCTTCTGTGTCTCCCGGAAAAAGGCAAGGTGGTGATTGGCAATCTCAAGTTGCTTTTGATAAGACTCAATCTGGGACTTGAGACTACGCACAATGCCAAGACAGCCATGCACCGGATCATTTCTCCTTGCATTGGCCTCCATTAGTATTGAGTCTGCGGCTGCTTGCCTTTGGTGTGGCTCAACTACTGCGTTCATGATCTTCACTATGTTGCTCACACCAAATACCCTGTGAGCATTTTGGAATTCCGGGTACCTTTTCGCCGGAAAGTATGGAGCTAACTCACATGTTTCGTCACATTTTTTCCTTTGATGTCTGCATGAGGCGCAAGCCTGAGGATTTCCGGCCTCCCCCCTGTTCATGATTGTTAATTTGTCAGCAGATCAGATAGAAGAGAAAATGTGGAAAAAAAGTGTTTTTCTTTTCAACCATACACCTTGGTTCATGCACAAGACTTTAAATGAGTGAAATAGCGTCAGATTTTACACAATATTTTGGTATCTTGAATTAAATGGAGTCAGCCCATATATTGCGTTACCCGACAAGACCTTCGATTCCCGTTTTAGAAGGCTGTCTGGTCTGATGATGTCTGTTTCAAGACCATGCAAAGAACTTTCCATCTTAGCACCAAAGTATTTATGAGTAGAGACATTCTAAACGTCTTTTTATCTGTCATTTTCTTATACAGTTATTATTTTTTTTAAAAAATCAACTATTAAATTTATAAGATTCGCATTGAATTAACAAGAAAATAAAAAATGACAACATAGAGAGATCTGGAGAGAGACGAACCTCAATTTGGGAGGAGAGGCTGGAAGTATTGATTTAGGATTTGAAGCCAAAGAATTTATAATGGTCTTTTAAGACGATACTGTTTTCTCTAAAAAGAATTCGGCTTACATATTATTATTAAAATAACATGTATGCTATAGTTTAAGCAACGGATCCATCCTTACCTCTAACCTTCATTGGAAAGTAAAATTGAACTTTGCCCTTATTTTCACCAACTATTGGACCCGAGATTAAACAAAGGGTTAACGGTTGGAGCTCAAAAATCTGTACACCCCTAAGATCAAATATTGCATTGCCCATCAAAGCGTTTGCTATACCAACTTGATGATGTTTGATCCAAGACCATATAAATAACTTTCCATGTCTGGAGGTAAGTATTTGTTTTTTTTTTTGGGTAAAAAGGTAAGTATTTGTTGGAAACATGAAGAGAGACAATTGTTTCATAGATGTCGTCTCTGCCCACTAATAAATTGGATTATTGTTTCATAGACAGTTTTTTTTTTTTTTAAGTAAATTTTTAAGACAACTTAGTAATTAATGAAGTTTTATTTCAAAAAAAAAAAAAAATAATGAAGTTTTAAAATGTTGACTATTATTTTTAAGGGTTCATTAGGCCCAAATATATGTTCATGGGCTGGTAAAGTAGGACCCAAAACGTCTAAACCCGGAAACATGCCCATCTCAAAACGACGTCGAGTCTTTTCCTCAGATGCTTCACCATCGAAACGCAACCTTCTTGCTTTAACGCCTCGCCGAGGCCCAGAACCAGAAAAGGCGGCACAGCACCAACACAAAACAAACTTCGTCGCCAAAACGCGCCGTTTTGATCCTTCACCATCACTTTTCGGAGAGATAGAGAGAGAGAGAGAGAGCAATCATGTCGGAGAAGCCCCAACCGATTCGCGTGTTGTATTGTTCGGTGTGCAGTTTGCCGGCAGAGTACTGCGAGTTCGGACCCGATTTCGAAAAATGCAAGCCCTGGTTGATCCGAAACGCTCCGAACCTTTACCCAGATCTCATCAAAGGTCTCGCCAAAACTCTAACCCTAATTCCGCTCTTTTTTTTTTTTTTTTGGAATTTTTTAAAAGTAATTATATGTGCTTTTTGTGCGCAGAGGCGAATGCGAAGGAAGCTGATAGAGTTACTGAGCAGTTACAGTCCACTGGTATATCTTCGGATGGAGCTACTCCTTCAGGTATGCTTTTGTTACTGGTTTTGATTCTTTCGTTTTAATTTCTGTTTTCATTTGGAGAAAGTTTAATTGATTGCTTTAGACTGAAAGAAGAAGAAGAAACAATAGCCATGTGATTGATTGATACCCTAAGCACAGCTCTAGGGATGCCCATCATAGTTGCTCTCGCCTCTCCCGATCTGTGGAAATATTACAAATGAAAAAAAAAAGCTCTTTGTGAAATTATAAAACCAAAAATAAATATTTTTTACAAACTGACTTGGCACTTGGCACTGCTAATATGGGCGTCTATGGACATTTTATTAATGTTAATTTTTGTGTTGAGTTGTTTTGTGCCTGTAGCATCACAAATTTTTTGATACAGTGCAATATGCAGGCCCCCTTTTCGGTTTGCAACTCATGGTTGAAAACTGGGGGAAGTTTGATCAGCAAAAGAGTCAGGAGACAATGAATCGGCCTTATCCTTACTTATAATGATGCTTTCTGATTTCTGAACATGACCTGTCATTTTGTTAGAGACTCATCTGTGTTAATTGGCCAAAACCCTTCTTGGAGGGGCAGCCAATTTGCAAATAATGACTAATGAACTTAATAGTTGTGTTGGGTTAACTTGGCAAAGTCACAAAGTATTTTGTTTCTCTGGGTTTTACATAGCAAAATAATTTATAGTACTCATAGCATTCACATGAGGCATCATCTCAAGGGATTCTGCGCATCAATTTTTTTTTTCTGGACGGGGTACCAGTCACTAGGATGAGGGCCATATCTCTTTTGAAAATCCACATACGCAAAAGAGATTAAAAATTTGTATTATTAGTTTAGCTGGATGCACTTTGTGCTACTAAAATGTCAAAATCATTTTCTTCCTTTTTTAAAAGAAAATCATTATGCCTTTTTTAAGTTGATAATTCTTTATTTATTTTTATTTTTTTGTTGGCACTGTAAAAGATTTGTTTTATAGGGTTCAAGGTGTTGATACTTTTCTCTGTACTTAGATGTGACATTACCTGGTTTATTCTTGTAGCTTAATGTCGTCCATCAGTTGGTTGAATTTTGGACAATATATATGTTTCATGATAATCAGTTCTATTTCTTTCATAAAGTTTGGCATCGGCTTGCAAGTTCAAACTTTGCTGACATTCTTTACCCCTCTCTCTCTCTCTCTCTCTGTCTCTCTCTGTGGGTTGTTGGGGTTACTTCAGCACCAAAGGAAGAAGTAAAACGTCTTCCTGGTGGGAAGATAAAGAAAAAAGTAAGAGCTCTGAAAATATTTGTTCCATTTGATGCTGTTTTCATGCAACCTGGTTTGCATGAAAACAGTAATGTAATATAAGCTGTTGGGTAACATTGAATTCAATATGATTGAAATTTCTGTAGGAAAAGCAAGAAGTGGTTATTGAAAAGGTTGTACGTAACAAGCGAAAATGCATCACCACTGTAAAAGGGCTGGAGCTTTTTGGTGAGCACTATGCTGGTTTAAATTGTAAATTTGTTATCTCATTGCCGTGATTAACACAGTTCTTATGATTACATTTAGGTGTCAAACTTAGTGAAGCTTCAAAGAAGCTGGGGAAAAAGTTTGCTACAGGTGCTTCTGTTGTTAAGGTATGATAGGTTTTGGCAGTAAGTACGAATATCTGTTCTGGTGAAAAATGGTTATGATATTTTATAATATGTATTGAATGATGTTTTCAGGGGCCTACTGAGAAGGAGCAGATTGATGTCCAAGGAGATATATCTTATGACATTGTGGAGTTCATTACAGAGACCTGGCCTGATGTAAGATACCTTATCTCTTTCTTCAAATGTTGTATTGGCTAGACACGTGCTTGATTATTTTCTCATATTGTTGGAATTTAAACAGCATAGAATTTCTACTTACTCATTGCCATTAGAAAGGTCATGCCTTTGTATATAGAGAACTTACAGCCGAAACTGGAGTCACAAGAAACTAAGCAGATGGGGCTACCAGTATTGAGTAATATATTCTCATCCCAACATGGCTTATCAACATAAGAATATGAATAATATGTGTCCTTCAACCGAAACCTCGACAAACTCTGGCCAAAGTTTAGGTTTTAGGCAAAGGGACAAGTGATTTTAAATAGTTGCTGTTCTTGTTGTATGTTCATTTGCAAATGAGTTTGCTGATTTCTGTTGACACTAATATAGTATTTTGCTGGTATCAGAGACACACATAGTTGGACTAGCTTCTTTGTTTTGGTGGTCAGAGGCATGGATTTCATTCTCCAAAACCTCAATTGGGCTTTTGCATTTGCTAATCATGATTGGGGATTTATTAATAGCGATCTTAGGTTGTGGTGAGGGCATCTGGGTATAATTGTTTTCACCTGTTTTGTTCTACTTTTGAACTGTAACTTAAAGCTCGTTGAAAGGTCGAAACCCTGTTTTAAACTAATGCTGCTCAATTATTTTTCTATAGAGAGCTAAGTTCGACAAACTTGAAATTTGTTATGTTGACTTTGGTCACTTCTGAATTTGGATTAATGGTGGAATACAGCATTCAATTTATAGCTGTTGTACCTTGAAGACATTATAAGTTTGGGAGTTTTGTTTTGTTATCAGAGATGACTTCTGATTATTTGAAAACTGAATATGATATTGGCTGTAGGGATGCATTTTTCATTGGGGGTGTAATGAGTTGAACTTGTAACAGTGAACCAAGGTTCAGATTATTTTGCAGGCTCTTTGTCCGGTTGTTTTGAGTGATGTGTTATCTTAGTTACTATTTTGGGCTTGATTCCCCTTGAATATTTTTTTTCCCTGCGATCATTATTTTCTCATATTGTGTATTCTGTTCATAAACAATTCCATTTTGTTATTGTTGAACACGTCAAACTTGTATTGAGGGTGTGTTAAACTATACCTTTTCTTTTTCTTCTCAGGTTCCAGAAACTGCAATTTTCTTTATTGAAGATGGAAGAAAGGTCCCAGCTGCTTGATTTTGGAATCATGGCGAATAAATAAAATGGAGTGTGGTACCTTTCATCCTGCCTTTTGTGACTCATGACCTGATTTCCTGTATATGAGAGTAAAGGGGGGCCAGAATTACTAGTTAAATGTTACGAGGATCTACTCCCAGTGAGAGTTTTCGGCCCTCTCCAGAGTCTCTTGTTATCTTTATTATGCCAAAGAATAGTAATTGTTTTTGCAGTTTGAAACTGTGTTTTATATTAATGGATGCCTTTGTTGTGTATTCTTGTTAATATCTTAAGGAAAATCCTTCCCATCGATATGGTCTTCATGATGTTATCATATGAAAGATAGCTGTTTATCCATTTGTAGGGGAAGCAATGGCTGTGAATGAGGCTACAAATTTGGATTTGTCCAACTTTATTCTCGAGGGTGACCGTCTGTGACTCTTAAGCTCTCCCACGCAGAGATCCTAGTGTAGACTGCAACACCTTTTCATTTCGTCTCGGATTTGTTTATTTAAATTTTAAAATTTAATTTATTATTATTGTTTTTTTCTACTTGTTGGAGCCTGGAGGACAAGAAAGGTTCATAGAAGTAGAGTGGGAATTAACCCGGATTTCTTATAGGAGGGGTCAAAGCGGAGTTAAGTCTAATTTTAATTGAATAGAAAAAGTCTAATTTTAATTAAGTTTAATTACCCAAAGTCTACTTTTTAGGCCTATATGTATTAACTATATATAAATATTTAAACTATAGATATATATATTCAAAACTAGGTGAGGGCCGGGGAGGGGGCCATCCGGCCATGCATGGTCCCTGACTCCCTCCCTCTAGTGCCGTCCCTAGCTATCTATCTGGTTGGATGGTGGGAAAAGACTGCCTCTTAATTTAATTTTCTTTCTTTTTATCTTCTTCCAAACTAGGTGAGGGCAGGGGAGGGGGCCATCCGGCCATGGTCACTGACTCCCTCCCTCTAGTGCCGTCCCTAGCTATCTATCTGGTTGGATGGTGGAAAAAAACTGCCTCTTAATTTAATTTTCATTCTTTTTATCTTCTGGTTCACTTATTTTTTAATTTTTTTTGTTAGTTGTTCACTTATTCTCAATCGCATGTATTACTTACATGTGGCTCAAAGGGTAGGCAGCAAATTAAAGGCAGTTGACTAAGGCCTATAATTAAAAAATAGTATTAAAAAGCCCATTCACAAATAAAACCTCTTGAAGTAGCAAATTTTTAATTAAATCTTCGTCTTTCAATTTTTTAATAGCATGTATGTTGTAAAATACAGCATACAAGCCAGAGCCAAATATCTTTTGCTATTTTATTATTATTAAGCAAATAAGGAAATAGTTACATGATTAAAATATTGACAATAGGGTGAGTTCCCCAACATCAAACCCAAAATAAAAATTATAATGTAGTTGCAAGCAATACAAGGAAAAGGAAAATGCTAGGAGTAGTTATCCCTGTAGGTTCTCGCTTTCTCAATCTTATGTAAAACATGATTTAAGAAAAAATAAAATTGTAGTGGTCTCTACCACGGGTTTTTTAGGCATTAACACCAAATTTGTAAGACATTAACATCAAATTTAGGATGATTAAATCCATTTTGGATGATACCATCCCTAAAGGATTAACCTTCCACCCTCAGGTTTTAGTTTTAAATCCAAAAACAAGTTTTAAAGCATTATAACATAACTATTAACTCATAAAAATTAATTGGCTGGTAAAAAAATGGTACTACAATTTTATTTTTTCTTAAATCATATTTTACATAAGACTAGAAAAACTCCAAGAGAACACTACAGGGAGAACCCCTAGCAAACCCCTAAGGAAAAAGTAGAAAATGAGTCATAAAATGATCTGATTGTCTCAATAAAGGTTGCAAAAAGCAGTTTAAACACCGACACAGAATAAACGGATAGGGGGTTCAACCCTATCCAAACACCCGCAAAGTAAAGTCAACTACCAATTAAGAGGAGGTTGCGGTAGAGAAGACACTTTAAAGACATAGGATTTGAAAAGGAAAGAACACTCCAAATTTCGGTACAAGAAACAAAGTAATATTATCTTTTGCTACTTTGCTTTTCAAGACATACAAATAAAAATACCAACAACATTAATTCTAGTGTAATTTAAATAAAAAATATATTATAGAATTAAATAATCAATATTTAAATATAAAAAAAGGACCTCGCTTAAATTTGTTGCTTTAGGCTTCAAAATTATTTCGTACGTCTCTACCCTAATATTACAAAAGGAAAAAAAAAAGAAAAGAAAAAAAAAGGGATGAAATGTCAACCCTAGCTATAAGTAATTGGCGTACTAATTAACAAAAGAGCAGGCCTCAAGTTTTATCACTTAACCGAAAGAGAAATTAGGAAGATTGAAGAAATGAAGTTGGAAGTCAAAAGAAAGAATATTAATTAAATGAGAACCAAAGATTTAGAACTCTTAAACTGCATGCATGTTTCAGAACTCTCATTATAAAATCAATGTCAAACATGAAAGTATCTTCCAACAAAAGTTATTATGGTATTGTCAGCGATGTATGCTCTGATTTAGGAGTTAAATATTTAATTAAATGCTCCCTAATTAATTGAGAAAGCCCGGATTATCAGATTCAAAAGCATTGAACACTTTTATTTTATTTTATTTTTTATGTATCTTCCGATCAAAGGTATTATACATGCGTGGCAATGTCGGTGTTATATGCCCGTTAAGACAAGTTAGAGAAGCAACCACCCATGTCACAAATTCGTCTTGGTTGGATAAAAATCCACCATGCGTATGGAATATTTTAAGGAGGGAAGAAGTTGTTCCTTTGCCTTGATTGTATTGATTTTTTTTTTAGATTAATAATAGCAGAAGCATCACAATTCGTTAAAAAAGAAAAAGAAAAAAACAGAAAACAAGTTAGTAAATGCTAATTAATTTAGGGAATTATTTACTCAATAAGATCCTTTTCATTTCAAGTGGAATTTTGGAGAAAGAGTCATTTTTATGTTGCTTCTACAAAGTACTCATTCATCTTTTTTATTTTTAATTTTTTATATAATTTTTAAAAAGAGAGTAATTTTAAGGTTAAAATTAGATTTCATATATAGATCTAAGTTCTAATGACGTATATGCTTTTATTTCATTTAAAAATTTTAATTGATGTGATACAATATACAACGTTAGATGTTACCATTTTTTTTTTTAAAATCATAATCATAAAATGATTCATTTTCATATCAAGTGTATTGTGAATATCCCACTTTTTTGTGATAATTCTTTTATAAAATAAAGACTTAAGAAAGATATGGACCCCAGAGTAAGTGAAATAGAGAGGATTTTAGTAGTCAAGAAAGTAGTTTGTAATATGCACTAATTTTGAAAAGTGATCAACTTAATTCATTAAAAAAATTCAAAAATAAAAACGAGAATTGAGAAGGGAAGAGCATTCATCTGATCTATAGCATCAAGACTATACACTCTAATTCTTGACTTATGGCCTCAGGCAATAAATGAAAAGGAATTAGGAAGTTTTTTTAATTTCTCTCTAAATTAGGGTGGAAAATTAATTTCTTCTGAAATTGTAGGAGGGTAAGTAGAAGGATGAGACAATATTAAATATATATATATATATATTTGTATTTAAGAATCACATGCATGCTCCATTAAAATACATGCCATTTAAATAAATGAAATTTTCATTAGAATTAATAGACCAAATTATTATTATTATTATTTTAAAATTCTTTCAATTCCGTGTGGAGAATTAATACTCATGTGGATATCCGGTGTCTTCTCCGGCGTGCTTGCGTGTATCCATAAAAGCGACAAGTTGAGCCGACCTCGTTTCCCAAGTCAACCGCCAAGATTTCCTTCCATATATATATACTTCTTCTTCTTCTTCCTCCTCCACTATCAACCTCATTTTTCTCTCCAAGAAAGAAAGAAAAAAAAAATGGCAGAAATATTCGCAAATATTATTCGAAAACACTTGACGATCATGACATCTACTGTAATAAGCTTTCTGATACTTTCCACCATGGGAGTGTGTCTCCCACCCAAACCCAATGACATTGCAGATAGATTTCGCAACGACAGTGAGACCATCAAACTAGCCTCAACCGATTACGGCCATATTGTTCATGAAATCCCAGCAGCAGTTTTTCATCCAACCTCCGTTAATGATACAGCAATCTTGATAAAATTCGCGTACAATAATAACACCACTGTTCCCATCACCATAGCCGCCAGAGGTCGGGGCCATTCGGTTCGTGGGCAGGCTATGGCTCGTGGTGGGGTCGTGGTCAACATGACGTCTTTGGAGAATCGTATAAATGGGTCCGGAATATCAGTCTCCAGGAGCCCTTTTCTGGGATTTTTCGCCGATGTGGGAGGCGAGCAGCTTTGGATCGACGTGCTGCATGCAACGCTAGAACATGGACTTTCGCCGGTTTCGTGGACCGACTACTTGTACCTCACCGTCGGCGGGACGCTCTCCAACGCAGGGATTAGCGGCCAAACTTTCCGATTCGGTCCTCAGATCAGCAATGTTTATGAATTGGATGTTATCACCGGTATGTTTTAATCCTAGCCTCTCTGCATGTACGGATTTTTCACATTTTTTACCTTATTGATGCAACTTGTAAGACCACCTTAATTAATTTGTTCATTAAAGAGAAACGGCCAACATCGTTTGTTCAAAGAAGTAATAAACTATTTTAAGAAGGTCAAGACCACTTTTCCTGGTTAGAGAGGTGGCTAAGTGGTCACCTTCCACAATCTCGTGATTATTCTTCACATGTTTGTGTTAGCCACATGTTTTCCATTCTAAATAATAACCAATTTTGACGTGGGAAATTCGAAACATTGTGGCAGTGTATAGGTTTGGAGGTCAATTTGACAAGTGATGCTAAATTGGGAGAAAAAAAATTTAAGGAACAGTCTATTTATTATTCTCTCAGCCATTCATTTTGCGAATTCTACAGTGAATTCACTCATTTATACTGTACAAGAATGAGTGAAAAATTGGATGAATAATGATTTTTATCATTTTTAAAATTTAATTTACCCTTTACACACACGTTGTAAGAAAATTCCATATATAAAGAAAACAATACGATGATATGCTCAAATTAACGAGATTATCAAATAATAATAATGTGTGAATCTGGAGAGATTAGGATCAAGATCTTCTAAAATTCTTGGAGTATTAATCTAAGAAGAGAAAGAATCTTATATTTATTTTGATGAATGCTTTATTAATTGTATTCTCCATGCATCATCCCATTTTGAAAAGGGGTCTGTTAGGGGTTCTTTCCGTAGTGTTCTCCTGGAGTTCTCGTAGTCTTACGTAGAACATAATTTAAGAAAAAATAAAATTGTAGTACCATTTTTTTGCTAACAGATTAATTTTTATGAGTTAATAGTTAGGTTATAATGTTTTAAAACTTGTTTTTGAATTCAAAACTAAAATCTAAGGGTGGAAGGTTAACTCTTTAGGGATGATATTACCAAAATGAATTTGATCATCCTAAATTTGATGCTAATGCCTCAATTTTGGTGCTAATGCCTAAATAAACCGGTGGTGGAGGCTACTACGATTTTATTTTTTCTTAAATCATGTTTTACGTAATACTAGGAGAACGTCAGGAGAACCTACGGAGAGAACCCCTGACATTTTCCTTTTGAAAATCAACCATTGAATATGTATGACCTATTAGCTTAGTTAATAAAAAGTAAATGTGGTAATAAATTAATATTGATATGAAAAAATCTATCAAAACAATGATTTGAGATTGGAATAAATCAATTCTATATATATAATACTCTAGGAATTCCTTTATGTAATAATTATGGGCAATCCAAGAGATTGAATATTGAATGGGTTATGTTCAAAATTTATGGATAGAAAACTAAAATGTGTTGACCTCCTCTCATTATTTGGTCAACGAAATATAAGCAATCACTTCATTCCATATTCTGATAATTTTCAGTAATTTCAAAAGGGATAAAACCATGATTTTTTTTTAATTTTTTCTATTCATAGGTGATATATATATATATATATATATATATATATAGGACTCTTGCAAAAGGGAAAGGCAAAAGAAGTTCCGTTGATTTTATTAATTAGCTAAAATGTTGTGGGTTTAAACTAATTAATTACTGCCACTGACAACGAGTTCAATTTAGTTGATGTCAAGAGTACTGCATATAAATATTAGATTTCATGAATTTAGTTGTTCAGGAAAAGGGGATATCGTGACTTGCTCCACCAAGGAGAATTCCGAGCTATATTATGCGGTGCTTGGAGGTTTAGGCCAATTTGGAATTATAACCAGAGCAAGGATTGCCCTGAAGCCAGCTCCAACAAGGGTACAATTTATGACATAATTTGTGTCTTGTTTTATTACTAAAACCTCTTATAAATTCATGTGGACGTAACTGTTTATATTTTAGTAGTTGGCATGGCAAGTGTCACGTTAATGCTCGCGTTTAATTACAATAGCCTTGGTTTTTTTGGTAGGTTAAGTGGTTAAGAATGCTTTACAACGACTTCTCTGCATTTTCAAGAGACCAAGAACATTTGATCTCAATAAATGGAAGGAAGCAAGCATTTGATTATTTAGAAGGCATGCTTCTTCTGAACCAAGCTCCTCCTCCGGATGTTTCCTTTTTCCCAGAATCCGACCAGCCGAGAATAATCTCCCTAGTAACCCAACATGGCATCATCTACTGCATAGAAGCAGCCATATATTATGATGATCGCATGGTTAATACGGTTGACAAGGTACATTATGTTTTTCTCCAAACTGGGTGCTTCGACTCAATCTAGTAATATGATTTTTACGATGTTTTATTCTCTTAATTTGTTGTATAGGAACTTCAAGTTTTGGTGAAAGGGTTAAGCTTTCTTCCGGGGTTTATATTTGAGAAAAATGTATCATACGTAGATTTTGTGAATAGAGTGAGAAGTGAAGAGCAAATACTTAGATCAAAAGGACTATGGGATATTCCTCATCCATGGTTGAATCTCTTTGTACCAAGATCTCGTGTCTCGGACTTTGATTCGGGTGTTTTTAAGAACATCATTCTTAAACATAACATTTCCGCAGGACTCGTCCTCCTTTACCCCATGAACCGAAACAAGTAAGGTTTTAATATATATATATATATATATATATATATATATGCTCTGGTTTTGATGAATTCGTAATTTTAACATATAAATGGTGGTTAAATATTATTGTTTCATTTGCAGGTGGGATGATAACATGTCTGCGGTTATACCGGAAGAAGATGTTTTCTACGTTGTAAGTTTGCTTCGTTCAAGTGGCTTCAATATGTGGGAGGCATTTGATCGACAAAATGAAGAAATATTGCAATTTTGTGAGAATGTTGGCATTAAGGTTAAGACGTATCTTTCACATTACGAGACACAAGAGTCTTGGATAAAACATTTTGGCTCGAAATGGGGATCTTTTCAAGAGAGAAAAGCTCAGTTCGATCCCAAAATGATATTAGCTCCTGGACAGAGAATTTTTAATAAATAGTATTCTTGTGATCATATATGCATTAATTAATCTGGTTTAATTTAATTAGAATAAATCCCTTATTTTGCGTTAATTAAGATAATTAAATTCTATTCATATATACGTACATGAGCTAGCTAGCTAGGCAAGTGGAAAAAGGAACATCTTGTGGATATTTTGTTGTCTTTGAACCACTTTGCCGGCCCAGCCCGTGCATTTTTAATTTAAAAGTATACGTGACAAATATTACATGTTCTAAAGACGTGAGTCAGTTTCATAGATGAGATTAAATAAATTTCTTCCGACCTAGTTTACTGATATAAGCTAAAAGTTGTTATGATTAAACATCATGCATGCATGCTACGAGTCGTACGTTCAAACCCGTACGTTATTTGATTTTGGGCCGGTATATATGTATGTTTTTTGAGGAAGTGTAATGCCAATAATGCACTAGCTAGTTAATAGTTTAAAAACGTGGTTTTGCTAATCAACCAAACTTGTAAACTTAGGTTACATGTTGGGCTAGGTTTTGGCCCAAGATCAGTATATATATGCAACGCACAAAGTGTTTTGCTGATCTAATTATTGTTGAAAAGCTTTAATCAAAATGAATGACTTCCATAGAAGATTAGAAGTTATATTAGAGGTGATGTTTGAATAGTACGGCGTCACCTTTTATGAGGTGTCATTTGAGCAAAAAAAACTTTAAATTATTGACGTTTCAACAGTTAACATAATTATTCTTGAATCTTGGCCCCATGTTATGTGATGTTTAACAAGTGTCACCATTCAAACGTCATTACTTGAAAAACGTCAATTTTCGTCTCCTTATTTTGAACTAGGCATATATTAACCTTTTTTTAATGAAAAAGCAGTATATATACATACATCAGCCATCCTCAGATTGGTCGAGCTGAAAACCAATGTCTTCACAAGAAGCAAAATGGTTAGAAAAATTAGGGCTTAATTTTCACCAAACAGAAAAATAATAAAAACTTCAAAAGGATCAAGTTTTCTTAAGTAATTTAAGCTCAAATTGTTAGTGCATTAATAAGTACTACGTACAGAAATAGTGTTCGATCAATTTACACATTTTAACTAAATTTCAATTAAAATTTTTTATGTCAACAAAATATTTCGTTAATTATTCCATAAATATTTAGTGTCTTAACACTTAATTAAGGGTGGTTGGAATATTATAAATATTTTTCAATTTAAGGGTGCATGCATGGTTAATATCTGATTCAAAACAATAGACTTTTGGTGTAATTAATTAAGTATAGTTTTTTTTTTTCTTAATTTTATTATATATAGACAAAATAAGAAATTTAATTTATTGCTATTATATGCCTAAATGAGTAGATAATATATAGAATCATGAATCGTTTTTCTTAAACCTATTATATATATTATTAATCCTGGCAACATTTATTAATTAATAATAAAAATGAACGGCTATATATATATATATATATATATATATATATATAATCTGATGATATGATAAAGTTCCTGCCACCTTCTGTTTAGCACCATGCAAAACCAAACCATGCCAATTGGGAAATAAAAAGTTGGAAAACAATGATTGAAACTGATATTAATTAATTATCAACCAACTTAGATCTATCTATAGGGACGACAACTACTTTATATTCGGTCCCATGGATGTTTTGTCCTACACTTTTTATATCCGTGGGAATCTAGGGCCGACCCGTTAAAGTGGCAAAGTTTAAAGCAGACGACACACTTTTTTTTTTTTAATAAAAAAAATATAAATAATATTTATTTTAAATTCGAGGTAGGATTTTATCCTTTTTGATTTATAATACTTGTTTTTTGTTAGCGTGTGTTAAATACTCATATATATATATATATATATATATATATATATATATATATATATATATAGTTTAAATGACACACGTCTCTTTTAAAGTCTAGTACGTGTTTATAAAAAATTTTGTCCAAAAACAACTGTAATATTACATATTGTATTTACAATAAAATTTTACAAGCAATTAATACATGAGTTGGAAAAGAATCAATTTTTTTTTTAATGTAATTTAATATGTCAGTTGGTGCACTTTTTTTTGTTAGTAAAATTTCTTTTAAAAATTTTACTTCTCAAAATAAATTTAAACAATCAATATCATAATAGATATCATGTTTTAGAAAACCTCAAGATTAAGGCTTCGGTTTTTTCAACGTAAAGTGATTTTTAAAAATTAATTTTCACATTTTAAGGTGTTTAGTGTGATGTAAAATAGTGTTCAAACATAAATCATTTTTCGTTGACTAGAAAACCCTTCATTAACTACCGTAAATTGATTTTCAATTTTAGAATTCGTTAACCAATTTTCCCAGCCCGGTGCTCAACCTGACACTTGCCTCTCACTTTGACTCCTTGTCTTCTTCTTCGATCTTTCTTTCCGATGAGCTCGACGCTTGGGTGGGTCGTAAACCTGTGCTCTTCGGGCGGCCTCGAAAACTTGCTTCTGAGCGCTGCAGAGGCTTGCTTTTGCTGCTCATACAAGAGGGTCAAGGCTTTCATCTTCTCTTTGAGGCCATGGTGTGGATTTCTCAGAGGAAGACTCACATGGGTGTCTTCTTGATTAGCTCTCGGCCTGGTTCACTGCTCTGAGACCTTGTTGACACGGGCATTCTATGAGATTTTTCCCACTATCCAAACATTTCCGGAAGGCTTTCTCGCTGAGTTGGTAAAATTTTCCAATTTTTTAAACATAATTTTTAATTCAGTCGTTTAAATTAAGGTAAAGTCCATTTAACTCCCTCAAACTACCACTCCAATGACAATCTACCTCTCAAACTATCAATTGTGACAATTTACCCCCCATACTACCAAAACAATGACAATGTACCTGGCTAAATTTTAACAAAATGATGAAATTACCCTTATTAAAATAAAATCAAAATATTAAAATATTAATTTTTTTTTCAAAATTTTAAGGGTATTTTTGTCTTATTAAAAATTTTATAGGGATAATTTCCTCATTTTGTTAGCAGAGGGGTACATTGTTATTGTTTTGGTAGTTTGGAGAGGTAAATTGTTGCAATTGATAGTTTAAAGGGTAGATTGTCATTGAGATGTTAGTTTGAATGGGTTAAGTGGACTTTACCTTTTACATTATTTTATATTGTGAATAAAATTGCATTTTATAGTTTAATATAATTAAATGAAAATATAAAAATTTAATTTAATTTTCCGTGTGCGTGCTAAACGCCGTAAAATATTTTTGACATAAAACATTTTAGGAAAAATGACTTCCCTGAAAATATTTTTCGATAGAAATCATTTTACGTCAAAAGAAATGGAGCCTAAGACAATTTATTTATTTTTGCAAATTAACTATCATCATCAAGGACCTGAATTGTGAATTGTTGGAAAAACATCAAACCGGAGAAGAGGAGGAGAATTCAAATTTTGAATAAGACGTGAAAGAAAAAATAAAGAGAAATGAGAAGTTATAATAAAGAGTGGTTTGTAATAGACGATGATGTGAAAAAAGA
This sequence comes from Carpinus viminea, assembly GCA_013348765.1. Lineage (NCBI taxonomy): Eukaryota > Viridiplantae > Streptophyta > Magnoliopsida > Fagales > Betulaceae > Carpinus > Carpinus viminea. The sequence goes on from CP054667.1 coordinate 14,937,208, forward strand.
GCTGGACGTTAAAGAAGGAGAAAAGTTTGGTGTCAATAATTTTTTATCATAGTTGTTTTCATATTCTCTTATAAATTCAATAGATCAATTATTAAATTTGTGAGATCAACAATACGAGAAATGCTTTGTGTCAATAATTTTTTTTCCCATATATATATTTTTTATTTCATTTTACAAATCAACAATTAAATTAATTTGCAGATTTATGTAGATCCCACATAAGTTAATGATAGACCCCACAAATTTAATGGTTAATCATATCTATTGATTTTACATAAGAATATGATGCAAATTATTGATGTCAAGCATTTCTCTTCATAAAATGAGACTTTCAAAAAAGAAAATAAGTAAGACTTTCCAAGAATATATGTACGTTGAGACTTCTTGTGATTATAAAGTACGAGACTTTTCAATAAGCAATTATTATTTTTTATCATAATTGGGGCCTTAAACGATAGCCTAAATCATCTTAGGCTTACACAAAAAACAAATCATATATCCAAGGGTTGAGCTGGAGTGGTATTATTAGTATACGAACTCACGAAGTTACAATGATTTTGTTGGAGGTAGAGGGCAGATCGAGGGACCAATCTCAAAACCTTTTGTGTCTTGTTCAGACACGCAGGCCGGCCAACAATGGTATATCATTGGCCTCTTTTACTTACAGATCCCGAAGCAGAGGGAAAAGAAGTCTTTCAGGATCTATAAAGTTGGACAACACTAATTGTGAGTTTGTGGCTAATAATTATGATTTAAACCTAGAGCTAGCATGGAAAATTAATACAATGTGCTAGCTAGCTAGCTACTACTCTAGAAGATGATGGGGCATATTACACATCATTACTTCTTTTAACCATTTTTTTTTTCACAAATTCAATAGAAAATTTATCAATTTACTGTGTGAAAATCGATGAGAGATGATATGGAGAATGACGTGAAAGAGTAAAACTTCAATACTCTTATTTTCTTACACCCATTATTTTCCTAGCCACTCTTGTAGGTGGTTCTTAAAATTACCATTGAATTAAAATCTAATAAAGAACCATCTATATATGCATGTGGGGAAATTGGAATGGAAAAGTGGGAGTAAATGTTACATTATTTATTCTGAAAGTATATAATCTAATGTAATGTGCTAGGTCTAGTGAAGATAAGTTGGCTCGATTTTGTCAAATTTTATTAATATGTTAATGTATTTAAGAATACAACTCGCGACATTAGATTTAAAGAAATCACCATCTTATGATCGGAAAACATATTGTCCATTAATGTATTGTGCAAGCATATAGCTAGGTGTAGTGAAGATAAAGTTGGCTCGATTATGTGAAGTTTTATTATTTATTTAATAAGCGAGATAATGTATTTGAGAAGAGCGAAAACCTCGATCCGAATACAGAAATCACGAAAGAATAACGCGTACAACTCGTATTAGTTAGGGTTTAAATAAATCCTCCATTAATGTGAGGGCCGGGATTAATAAGCAATTAATAGTAGTGGGATAATGATAAGCATAACCAGCTCATGATTTGAAGCCCCGCCCTTTCGTGTCATATTTCCCGTGCGTAGAACGACATTTTGCAAGCTTTGTTTCCACTGTCATCCAGAGAGACAACAGTCATGATGATCAACAGCTAGCCTGGTTCAGACCAGACCCAATGGCCCATGCTGTTGTCTTGAAATTCCTCAATGTGAACACTTTGAAAATTTTAGCAAGTGCTTACAGCAGGCTTGTTTGGGGACGCCTAATTGACTGACTTGGTGCACGTTCACATCTAAAAGTTGTGGTTTAATTCAGAAGGAAAAATGATTGTCAAAAGGGTAAATCAGCAAGTGATCGAGTACTACTACTCAAGTTTGTAGTATTGGCTGTCAACATGCACGCACATTAATCAATATATATATGGGTGTACTTTCTATATTGTCTTTATTATTGCACTTGATTTCCATCGGTGGATCCTCATAAGGATCTTATGAAATGATTTTGATTTGGATTTTTTCACCACCATTTCTCCTAAATATCTAACAATTCATAGTACGTAGTACTCCTCCACCTTGCTAAGAAATAATATATATGTACATGTGTTTTCATTGGCATCTACCGTTTGACTATACCCAAAAGAATGGCATCTACCACCATTTTCTGGACTACTCAGGCCAGCTGCGAATCGACTGCTCCATGATATATATATGCCATCTTCTAGCAGAGATGGCCTAATTATTTGATTGTCCTCTCTTTGTGACGCTGCCACGGGAGGAGATTTTACGTACGATCGATTGGCTCTTCTTTTGTTTTTTTGTTTTTAAATAATAAATAAATATAAGGGTATTTCTTAATTTAGAGTAATGTTATGTGCACTTACTCTCCCTTCTTTACGTACACATGCACTCATAAGCGTCTTTTAAAACTACCATATATTGAATTTGAGATAGATATTTAATTAGGAAAATGATACATGCACAACTTAAGTCAACTTTTCTATTAAGTTTTAAAAAAGAAACTGATGTGGAGGAGAGAGAGAGCCTTAAATTAGAGAGAGAAAGATAAATTTAACTTAAAAGTTGGACCAAAGTTGGACTTAAATTGTGCCTGTATCAAACCTCATTTAATTATTTGATTTTAATCTAATAGTGGCTTTAAAAGTCACTTATGGGCTGTGTGAAAGAATAAATATAAAGAAATATTTCTTTATATAAGTAAGTGTAGCATTATATTTAATTATCATATATATATATGTTAAATACTGTTCCCGCAAGTGATATTGCTGACATGTCAAGTATAAGATAGTGTGGTGTACACATGATACAACCTTAAAAGAGATAACGTGACTGACTATTTGCCCACGCGGCAACATGTTTTTTGGAATGAAAATTGATGAAAAGTAGTAATTTGGCAAACATGTTCAAACTTAAACCCAAGTAGTAAAATAGTCATTTTTTTTTAAACCCTAGGTAACTTTTGTACAAAGCTGCAAACCAAAATTTTACATCTAACCCTATTAATTATTCTATATATTATCTTCTCTCTTCATTCTATTATTTTTTCATAAAAGAATTCACCATTAAAATTGGCCTTGCAAGAAAAGGGTGTGATCAAGTGCTTATATATACATGACTAGCTAAGATTATGCTTAAGCCATGTAAAACACTTAGAATCGTAATTGCCTCCCTCACTCTCTAGCTAGAGTCGATGCTGAGGTTTTCAGTCAATATCTTTTTGTTACATGTCCGCATAAAAATGCTCTTAGTCATTAGATTTTATCTAAGTTCACTATTATTGCTGTCATATCCAGCAAATTAATTAGGTAAATCATCTTTGATTTATTGATTTATTCAGCATATTATTATATATGCGTCTATATGACTTCTGATTCTTCTCAATATATTGTCCAAAAAATAATTTCTTCCTAAACTAGCTCTAGATCTCATTCATTCCTACGTACGTACGTTTTCCTTCAATTCCAACATTTTTGCAGCTTCAAAAACCCATATTTAAGAGTAATTTAATTGTATTTCAAGTGTCTTGTAAAAGCACAACACAAAGATAAGATCTTTTTTTTTTAATTTTAATTTTTTTTTTATGACGGAAACCTCGACAACTCAAGGCTGGCTTTCAAACCTATTCCTTCAAAATAAACTTCAGACCGTGCACTGCACTCTTAGGAAGTTACTTTACCTGAATAAGGATAAATGAAGATAAGATTATGTTTACTCTCTCTTTAGAAATGTGTTGCAACTCCTTCTCTATCATGAGTATTCGTAGATTTTCATTTGCTCCTTTGTTTTTTCACGTCTGCAAAAAACTTCTGGGCTTGTGTAGTCGTAAGCAGCGAAGCAGGTACATAAATTCATCGAAGAAATCGAATATAATTGTCGGGTCATATCTCTAATAAGACATTGCGGACCAGACTATTTTTGTTCTCTAGCTAGTATTGTGCTGAAGCGACAGCTTGCAGAGGAAGATTTTGGTATCTCTAGAGGTACATCATGGCGAGTTATCTCCACCAAGGACTGAGCTAGAGGATTTGGTATCTATAGAAGTACAATTTAGGGCCGGCTGAAGCCTTAGGCGCGCAATTCAAATGTACATATTTGGCGTCATTGTTTTACGTATCTCTTGCCCATCTTTTTTAAGAGAGCTTTTACTATCAAGTCCTCACATAAATCAGCATTTTTACAGCATCTAATTACCATGTGACATATTATTAATTTAAGAAAAATGCAAAAATAAAAGTAAAAATAACCACATCAAATTAGAAGAAAAAAAAAAACTGTTGTTAGCAAGACCCAGGCGAGACCCACGCCGTGGGTCTAGCCAAACCCGGCCGTGACCCACCATAACCCCAGAGACGGATTTGGGGGGGAACTGGCTAGGGCCATGGTCCCCCCAATTCCAAAAAAAAAAAATCAGGTTGTAATTTTTATTTTTATTTTTTAATTCCGGTCCCCCCCCCACACACACACACACACACACACCACCATTCTTCTACCTAGCTCCGTCCCTACGTAACCTGCCTCAAAACATGTTTTTAATGCCTCCAAAATCTGTTTTAATGCTTCAAGATATGTTTTAATGCCCTAAAACCCCTTTTTAATGCCTTAAAACCCATTTCTAATGTCTCAAAACTCATTTTTGGATTAAAAACTAAAACCTAGAGGTGGAAGGTTAATTCTTTAGGGATTATTACCTTAAAATCTACTGTATTTTAGTCCAAGTTATTTTTGTGCACTTTTTATATTTTGCTTATATGTCAGTTATTGATTGGGGGCATTAAAAATGATACGGAAATGGCCGGACAAGAGATGTGGAGGATAATGAAATCAAACATTTATGAAAGATTTAATAGATTAGCCATATTATTAATTAAAAATTAAAAATTAAAAAAACTTAATTACCTAGTAATTTTGCATCCTCAAAAGCAAGAAAAATGATTTTTAAATTAAAAATATAATATTAATATTGAAATAAATATTATTTAACTATTATTGAAATATATTAAAAAAAATCACTTAAACATGTTGCTTTCAACCTCAAAATCTATCGATTCATAACAACTTTTTTTTTTTCCTTTCTAAAAAAATAAATTAAATTTATTATTGCCAACCCATAAACGATGTTTATGTTTAAGAGTGTTGTTAAGGATTCTATTATTTTTATAATTTTTACTATAAATTCTTTTACTTAATTTTTTTTTTATCATAAAGTACTCTGCACTGTGAGAAGAGAGATGTATGCATGATTTGTTACCAAACTTTACTTTGCCTGGTGAGTGGTGACTTTGGTGATACGCTAGCTACATATATAGGCTACTAGCTTGCTGGCCACCATGTTGCATGTGCTTTATCTAGCTATTGCTTTTTCTATTAGTTGGAAATTTATTTGAATAATGCTAGCTGCACAATTATCATGCCCATCCTAAATAACTCTACTTTATTTGTAAAATTAAGGGTAGAAATTGAGCTTTTGTGGAAATAGTATTATTTGAATTACAACCTTTAGGGTGATATTAAGATAGATTTTGCCAATGTAGGGCAAAATCGTATTATATTAACCACTAATATTTATGATATATTTCTAATTATACAAAAAATTCTCTCTTTTACGTGTTGGTCTATTACCATATCGACTACACTCTTTTTTAAACGAAAGTTCTTTTTACCAAGTTTTCACGCATCATATATAAGAGCCCATTGTACACACTCACAACCATGCATGCATGCAAGCCATGCATTATCATGGTAACAATAAATCAAGAATCTCATGGGAGTCCATAATATATATAGACATTGTGTAATTACTAAACCCTTAATTTCAAAAAAATAAAATAAAAATGTGTATATATATATATATATTAAAACGCGTGAACAATAATTAACCGGTACACATTCTGATCATATATTTTCAATAGATATGATAATTCATATTATTATTTTTTTGACTCATTTATAATAACATATAATACATTGCACCTAGACAAAAGAGAAAGAGTGACGCGAGGTCCAAAAAAAACAGAGAGACAATACATCTTACGTTGGTCTGAAACTTAAATGGGGCTGACGGAGATCATAGTATCTGGAAAGTACATCATCAGTTTGATTGGCTGGTTCCATATCTCTCTCGTGGACTCTCTTGGATACACACTTGAACCAACCAACCAACCATGCATTTTGATTGAATGAATGAATGATTGATTGATTGATTAATTTGGATAAAAATTCCACCAGAACTGACACCCCTAGCTAGCTAGCTTCATTAAAATTTGACCTACACGACACGCACTTGAGATCGATGCCTCTTGTTTCCACAAGAATCCTTCCCATTAGATGACGTGCACTTTGAGCTGCTTGTTTAATTATTTCCATCCTTATAAATTAATGGATAATTATGTGTTTAAGAGTTTAATTAAAAGAACTAATTAATGTGTGCATATATATATAATATATTGTGGTGGGTGCAATTTCCAAAGAAGAGAGATGGAGGTGATAATTAGGGCACAGGAAGCCATGGTACCGTTGCATGCCGGGCTTCACGGGCAGAAATGCATGATTTAAAAATGAGAGAGCATCTAGACGCACTTTGGAGGGATATGATTCCATATCTTTGAGGAAACGTCTATTCTGTTGGCTCATCAAATCTCTCAGTAGGCACCCCATAGTACAGACAGTATCAAAGCACGACAGCTCTAAGAGTAAAACGATCGAGCTAGTGGCTTGATCCTGCCCAAGTGGGCTGGTTTTGTCATAACTCCCATAGATTACCTTCCTCCCTTTTCATTTTGTCGATCGGACATGGAGCAGCCTCCATGCCTCACCCCGACCCTGCCTACCCCTCTATTATTTAGGCTTGGTTTGTTACATCCCTTTTATCTTTTCACATTTTTTTCACATTTTATTATACTATTTATTTTTTTCTTTTAAAAAAAAATATTCTAATTACTTTTATATCAAATCATTTACTTTTTATATCATATCATTTACTTTTTATTATTATTCAAATTAAAAAAATCACTACAAAACAAATTTTTTTTAACTTTTTAATACTACTTTTTATTTTCTTATATAAATCATTATTTTATTTTTTAATTTTTTTTAAAGATGAATAGTGCCTTAGGGGTCTTGTTGTTTAAGAGCATTTACAGCAGACTCTTCAAATTTTTCTCTTCAAAATAATAAAAAGTATACTTTTTGTTATTTTAATAGCCCACCTTTTTAGAACACACTTTTCAGCCTCTCTACTTTAACAATTCACTTTCATTATTTCATTTAAATATTATTTTTCAAAAATTTGTTTATTCTTTCTCTAACTTTTATATTTTTTAATATTTATATTTTCCTAATGGTCTATTTTACAAAATATTTGTCTTATTCTAATGGTAATATTTTTTAAAATTTGTAATTTTTTTAACGGTTATATTTTTTACTTTGTGTCTTATCTTAGCAGTCAAATTTGTATAAGCTTACATGTAAATCAGAATTGCTGCATACAACAAAGGCATTTCCCTCATCCGTATAGGTGCCATATGGTGTTAGCACCCTAATATTTGCAGGAGTTAATATCTTCGATGGTTGAGGTGTGAAGGCCATATTTTTGCTAGATACATGAATCCCTCACAATATATCCAAGGAAAATTGTTCTGTGTATAAAGCATAGGATAACTTGCAGTGAGAGAGGAAGAAAGCTGAGAGAGGGGGGGAAAAAAAACAAGACCTGCGGAAAGAAAAAAAGGAGAGAGAAAAGGAAAAAGAAAAAAAAGGAGGAGAGAGAAAATATAATTGTTTAAAGAGTAGATAGTGAATAGTAATTGTTAAGTTTGAAAAAATATTGTTCACATTATTAAGTTTTTTGTTAAAATGAAGAGGTTGAAAAGTGGTGTTTTTAGCTCTTTTTATTAAATGGGCTCTTCAAACTAACAAAAAAATGTGTTTGAAGAGCCTGCAGTGAGTGCTCTAACAAACACCCCCTTACCTTTGGTTTTCCATCCATCCATCCTTCGTATATGTGTATATTTATTCTTTACACTTATTTTATACTAATTAATAATGTGACATATTTTCAAGTGACAATTTTTTTGAAAAAATATATATATATTTAAAACGTATCCCGTCAATTGATGTAAAATAAGTGTGAATAGTAAAATCATTTTTACTATTTTAAAAAATAATTCTTTGCATTATAGCGTTCATCTCATGTACAACTCACAAACCCATGCAACATATATATATACACACACACAAAGAGAATATGTTATGTATGCCTTTTGCTTTCTTTTCCAAGTTAAGAGAAACTTAATTAAATGTTAGACAGTCTTTGGATTTGGGAAGAAAATGAAGGCAAGTAATTGAATTAATGAAGCAAATTACAGGTTAATAATTTACTTGTTAATTTTTAGGAGAAACTTCACTTACTCACCTGAACTTTGGTCACTTTTGTAAATATCCCTCAAACGTTCAAAACCTCTCATTTAGGTGTATCAAAGTTTGATTTTCTCTCATTTTGCCCATTCATACAAAAAATTCTAACAGAATGCCAATTTTACTCTTGAAAACTATGTCATTTTGGAAACGGTGTAGTTTTGGAATTAGGGGTTAAATTGGCATTGCAAAGAATTTTCTGTAGGAAATGGACAAAGTGAGATAAAATTAAGGTTTAATACACCTAAATAAGAGATTTTGAACATTAAAAGAGTATTTACAAAAACTGCGAAAATTCAAGGAATAAAAGAAATTTCCTCTAATTTTTATTTTTATTTTACCTTTTACTCTAGGGGTAGGCTAGTGGATTAATTATATAATAAATAAACAGAAAAAGGTCGGTGTAGTTTCCCCGGTGAGACAAGAAGGACCAAAAGGGTCCCTGATATGTCGTGTCTTCGTACTTTATGCTTTCACTTTGCTCGAGCTTCATGCACATATATACGTGTGGAGGGATATGATTGCAGTACGTGAGGGCAATCAAAATGAGATGGTTTTGGCGGTGGGTATAGTTGTTGTTTTGGACCACGTGATCTTCTTCGCTGGCAAACTTGGATCCCCATAAAGATTTCCAGTATCTTAGAATAGTCCCACCCCCCACCTTCTCCACGAGCACCTTCCCTCCCTCTTCCTTCCCTCCTTAGTCTTTATCCATGTTTTTCTGCACGGCCATCTCCCTCTCTCTCTCTCTCTCTCTGTCTGCGCTTTGCATGCCGAACAATCATGACCCATCAAAACCCAATTTCTAATCTCCTTTTACCTCAGGACAAATCAAAGCATTATTCACAACAAACTTTTAAAATAAATACATTTTACATCCGATTATTATTATTTTCAAAATGAGAGAAACAAGAAGATAAAGGTTCATTAAAAGAATTGACCTGGCCAGCCTCCTCAAAAAAGTCTAGTGAAAAACTTGGTCCAAATTCGTATCCCGGTGGACAACCAAATCTATTTTATCAGATATTATAGGGGGTGAGAATCGGGAGAGATATTAAGAGTTGTCATCAGCATTCGAGGAAATTTCTATAGAAATTAATTAATGCTATTTTACCACACATAATCATAGACCCCGATAGTTTCAAAGATTGATACATTAATTTTTGCTTGCTTGTGGAGAGAACATGTGTGATTTGTCTTTTCAAATGTTTGAATTATTCTAGATATTGTACAAATGATTTTCCAACCATGATTGCAGATAATCTTTTATTTTGTATTTTTATAAGTTATATATTCCAACAAAATATAGCACGAGCACGACCAACTTTATACGATTGGTTAGGTAGAGGACCTAACTATCACTATTTGGCCATGTGTAAAGGTATGCTTAGTAATTGTGTCACGAAGTTTCTTCTTGCTATCACTTTAAAGGGTTTTTTTTTTTTTTGGCGATTTGAAATAAAATATCATTTCGTTTTCATGGGTTACGTATAGATTAGACATGCATGGGGCAGACATATCATATGCATGACATGTATTCTCAATTATAAATCAGAGGGTTTTTATAGAATATGGAAGCATGGTAGCATGCATGGTGGATTGGTGGGGGGTCTTGCTATCTGATAGCTCCTCCTACCTATGAGATCTTTAGGTCAAAGATATTCATCTGTTGAAAGGGTCGATTTTGTTTAGTCTAATCTCAATTCCCAATCAAAATCTTTGCCTCCAGACCTGATGATATCTTTGTCTATACTGTACCCACCTTCAATATATATTTGCAAGAGAATAATTAATAAGATATAAATAATTGATTGTACTTTAATTAATTTGTCAATTATTAATTCTTCTACAAATTAATAAAAACTATGTTTATATATAACTATATGTTTAACGTACATTGGTAGGGGCAGTATATTTCTTGCAACTAATTAATCCACCAGATTCTCCCGTGTGCATGCATGGCAATAAGGTATTTTTTTTCTTGTAATATTTTTATAAATGCATGTGCTGAATATTAAAAAAATATATATATTAATTTAGTAGGCAAACAGCTAGGGTATTTAAGAAATTAATCCCAAAAAATGCTTTGGTATATAATATATATGCAGCGTACGTATTTAATTATATATCAGCAGTTCATGTAAATATATATATATATATATCAGCAGTTTTATTTAATTTTAATTCCCCTTTTAAAATTCATTTTTTCTTTTCTTTTTGAAACGATATCTAGCTAATTATTTGCTCCCTGTCCCATTGAAAAAGAAAAGAAAAAAAGAAAAAAAAAAAGAGAACTAGAATTGAGATTTGGAGTGACTTCTGAGACAATCAACATGCTGGTTATTAATTAATGATCATTAAAATCCAAATTGACTTCCACCAATTACATGTAGCCTTAGATACTCACAAACAAGATCTACGATGAAGAAAATTCTGGTTTGATGTTCACACCCAATTGATCTTTCTCCATCAGTGAATCTCAAGGTTGAAGATAAGGCCTTGATTCGAATTCGTAAGAATTGCTCCAAACCAAAAAGAAAATCTCCAAGATCCTTTTGATGATTACCTAATTTTGACCACTTTTCACCCAGGATTTGGAAACGACTAAGTAATTTCTAATTAAAAACAACAATTTGGTACAGATCGATCGAGCGCCAATTGACCAATCTTGACCAATGACAATATATATGTATGATCAACGGTCTATACTTAATTTGTCGGTCCTTGGTTGATTGATCATGGGCCCACAGAATGAAGACTTCTGTTGATGGCTTAGAATCTTCATGATCATGGACAAACACATATAGAAACGTATTAAAATTAAAATTTTAATCATATATATATATGACACGAGCAACTCGTGGCGTTGGAAAAGAAAGAGGGAGAAAAAAATGAGTCCAATTAAGGTCGCGTCTTAGCTTGGCCCACGGTAGATCAGCTTTGAATAAACATACACATACGGTAGGTAACGCCGTCGTTTCCTATGCAAAAGTCAAAGATTTTCTTCCTTGCATAGTATTAAAGGCCATCCCTTTGTCTCTAAAAAATTGGGACCCTAGTTGGGAAGAAATAGACTTTTAGTCAATGCATGCATTCTGGATCCAAATTAATCTCTTATGATTAATTCTTATGTTTCGCTTATTTCGTCGTAAAATGATTTTTAGAATTTTTTTTATTTTTGGGTATTTAGTGTATCATAAAATAATAGTCAACGAAAAATATTTTTCTATTTGACTGGAAATTCTTCTTTAATTTTCGAAAAATAATTTTTATTTTTGAAAATTGTAAACCATTTTCCTAGTTTGAGCATATCATTCAGACTCGCCCATGATCCCTTTAGGACTTGATCGAGACCCGTCTAAGATTTGACCAAACTTGCCCAAGACCCCATTAAGACTCGCCTAGGACTTTGCCAGGACCCACTTGAGACTTGACGAAGATCTCGTCGGGATTTCACCAAAACCCGCCCGGACCTCGCTGGGACTCGCTCAGGACCCACCCGCAACTTGCCCAGGATCTTGCTGGGACTCGCTCAGGACCTACTCGAGACCTTGTCAGGACTTGCCTAGGATTTGACTAGGACCCCGTCGAGACTTGATCGGGACCCGCTCGAGACCCGATCGGACCTGCTCGGGACTTGACCAGGACCCCGCCAAGACTTGATTGGGACCCGCCCAGAATCCAATTGAACATGCCCTGTACCCCACCAGGAGTTGCCTGTGATCTATCCAGGACCCTATAGGGAGTCATTGGGGACCCTGCTAGGACTTGTTCAAGACCTACCAGGACTCGACGTTAGAAAACATTTTTTGGCATTGGGCATGCATAAAAAATCAGGCGAGGTCCCAGTTGGGTCCTTGACGCCGAATATATATATTTTTAGTAGAAAACATTTTTCGATATTTGGTGTGTACGAAAAATCATATTAAACTCTAAATTATGAAAAATGTCTATCGGGTTTAGGCGGGTTTGGGTGGGTCCCGGGTGAGTCATAGTGGGGTCCCTGCAAGACTCAGTTAGGACACCTCTAAGACTTGGTCAGGATATTTTCGTAATTTAGAGTTTTATATGATTAAATGAAAAGATTTATATATAAAAAAATTGTGATTTTATGTATGCGTCAAACACCGTAAAATATTTTTCGACGAAAAGCATTTTACATCGAAACAAATGGAGCCTAAATGTCATACATGGTTTAAGTATAATATTCTTAATAATGTGTATAAACTTGAGTAGCCTCCTCTTGCAAGCTAGTTTTCAAGTGTGATTTTTACCTATGATTCATATCATTTGACATTAGAGTCAGGGACCACGTAACAAATTTGAGACACGGTGGGGGCAACCTATATGACAGAGTGGGTTGCGGTGGATGTCAAATTCGTGAGCGTGGTGGTATGTTATGATCATAAGTATTTCAAATGGTTATGTTACAATCTTAAGTGTCTCATATGACTTGAGTACAATTTTATTCATTGGTATATGTGTTTTTGGGAACCTTTCCTTGAAAGCCGACTTTCAATTGTGAGTTTTATTTCAGGTTTATATCATTTCGTATCAAATCTAGCCACCATGTCGAATAAGAGATTGGACACAATGCAAAGGTAAAACCAAATAGTAGGCAATAGTTCCCTTAAAGATCATAAAATGACCATTAATGATACATGCATTTTTAAGGGCCGCACGATGTGGTAACACATGGCAAAGGGACACCAAGGGGAGAGTCCCAAATGGTAACAACAACAACCACGGTGAAGTGGCTGTTGAGGAAAATATTTTGTCAAAAACCAAGCAAAGACCGGTGAGCCGGAGGCCAAGGAATGGTGAAGCACCAGAGGGGATGTCGTTGTTGAAGAGGGAGGGAAAAAACCAAAGAACCAAAAGGAGAGGGGGAAAAACAAGAGGAAAAAAAAAAAAAAGAGGAAAAGAAGGAAGGGGAAGAGGGAAAGAGAAGACTCTATCCCTTTGGCCTCCCCCAGAACAATCGTAGCTAGTAGCTAGTCAGAGAACCTCACAAAGAGAAAGGACTACATCTACTCTATAGATAAGAGAGAGACAGAAGAATGCCGATTACTGCTAACAGAGGGATAATAAGATTCAATTCATGTCTTACTTGATTCTCTCCATCCCTATGGAAGAGTCTCACGCTTTTGAAGTTTCAACCTCCATCACTATGGATGGCGTATGGTATATGTGAGGAACAATATATAAGATTGATCATAATGTGACTTCATATATTCATGATCTTTCTAATGATAATTAAAGGAAACATCTCAAGTATTGTCGCTAATAAGCTCTCTTCTGTTGATGTTGCTACTGGTGAAGCCCATGCTGCCCTGTTAACTAGCTATGATTCTATGAACCTTGCCTCTTCAATGGAAATTTGCAATCTTCTCTTGGAAGGAGATTCCCTATGTGCTATCCTAGCAATTACTAAGGAACATCTTATCTTGGATGGATCATTGCTCCCATTATTGAAGACATTTTATCTAAGCTGGCTCCCTAGGTAGTTGCACAACTAATTTTAGAGCACATTATGTTACAAAGTGGACCGTCACCAATCTTACATTTGGAAGCATTCACACTTCTTTTCCCTTTATTTTTCTCCATTCATATTAAGAGTGGTAAGGACCACCTTGTAATTTTCACTTTCCCCATCTAATTGTTAAAAAAAAAAAAAAAATGTTTCCTCTATAAATACCAGCCAAACTCTCCCTCTCTCTTCACCACAACCACAAACACCACCAACTCCTTCACTCGTTTCCTTTTTTCCTCTCTCAAAAAATGGCTTCTAATTCCCCAACAACACCATGTCTCATAGTCATTTTCTTAACATATATAAGCCGTTTGATGCTCACCGTAGGAAATCCAAACCCGTGGACAATTTTGCTGCCAGCCAAGCTTCAAACCCTCCAGATCGCAAACAGGCTTCGTGATGACCCTGATGCCATCAAACTAGCCTCTAGCGATTATGGCAATATTGTCCGAGAGATCCCAGCCGCAGTTCTTTATCCATCTTCCGTGAATGATATTGCGAGCTTAATAAAGTTTGCTCACAGTAGCTCCACTCCTTTTACTATAGCTGCCAGAGGCCAAGGCCATTCTGTCCGAGGACAGGCAATGGCTCGTAATGGGGTTGTCGTGGACATGACATCCTTAAAAGACCACAGAAATGGTTATGGGATCACCGTTTCCTGGAGCCCTTCAATGGGGTTTTATGCTGACGTCGGGGGGGAACAGCTTTGGGTAGATGTCTTGCATGCCACGCTTGAACATGGACTTGCACCGGTCTCGTGGACCGACTATTTGTACATAACGGTTGGGGGGACGCTCTCGAATGCCGGGATTGGTGGGCAAACCTTCCGTTACGGTCCTCAGATCAGCAATGTGTACGAAATGGATGTCATCAATGGTATGATTCTCATTTTTAAAAGCAGATAATGACATCGAAATATACGATCGATATTATAGTGGATACGTTTTTAAAGATATATTGACTCATATTATAATGAGTCTTTTCACTGGGGCCTACGTTTGAAATGTTTTTGGACATAAGCTCACACGGGGGTCCTAGACAGAGCTTGAATTGTCGTTTTGTTTAATTTCTAGTTGGTTGGTTTGGTTTAATTAATATTCACTAATATTTTAGTTTATACAAAGTTAATTTTATATATATATATATATAAAATTAACTTGTATTTTGCTGCATGCAGCATGCAGCTATATATATATATTTAGCGTTTAGCGTTAAGTACTGATGATGTACGTCTTCACTTGTTTGATCTAGGGAAAGGGGATTTTGTGACTTGCTCCCCAAAAAAGAACGCGAAGCTTTTTCATGCTGTTCTTGGAGGTTTGGGGCAGTTTGGAATTATAGCCAGAGCCAGAATTGCCCTAGAGCCATCACCAACGAGGGTATGTATATCGAAATATACGACATAAGTATAAGATTTGTGATTACCCTAGCTAGAGCCATCACAAATCTAATAAGATTTGTTTTTAGGTTTGTTTTTGTCGTTCCCACTTTCCAGTCTAATTAATGTCGATTTTTCAAGTTTCCTTAACTCAGTCATGTGTTATCATCATGATCACAACTGTTCATGATGATGATAAAGACCGATAAAAATCCCATCCCCAACTACTCAAAAAAAAAAAAAAAAGTTTTTTTTTTTTCATTATTATCAACATATATATTACGATTAAATTCATTAACCAAATCTAATTAATATCTGGTTGTACATCACATAATTAAGTATTCGGATCAAGCCTAAAAACCGTCTCATTATCTCTCTTACTTTTCCAAATAAAAAAGTAATTTCTTGTCCTATTAATTAACTCCATATGCTAACCAGCTAGGGACCACAGTTTTTGGTTGGAGGGTAAAATATTGCTCTTGTTGTCGTTATTGTACGTTGAGGAACATTGAACTCGCAAACTACTCTCTTTTAAGCGGTAGAATTGAGATTTGAACTTAAAACATTAGTTGGGATGTACTATACATTAAATTGCATCACTATTTGTCTCAAAAGTTTAAGTCAATAAAAAATAATATATTTAGTTATTTAAATTAATATTTTAACAGTAAGGCATTGTTGGCTAATATGTGTGAATTTATTTGTTTCTAGGTCAAGTGGGTTCGAATGCTTTATAATGACTTCTCTGCATTTGCTAGAGACCAAGAGCTTTTGATTTCAATTAATGGAAGGAAGCAAAAGAATGCACTTGATTACTTGGAAGGTTTACTTCTCATGGACCAGGGTCCTCCTGATAATTGGAGATCATCCTTTTTTCCATTATCCGATCACTCCAGAATTATTTCCCTTGTAACCAAACATGGAATCATCTACTGTCTAGAAGTAGCCAAATTTTATGATGATCGCAGCATTAATTCTTCTGTGGACAAGGTACATAAATGTGTGTGTATATATATACACATACATACATCATAAATAATGATCATAAATTAATTACATTTAAAGTCTTTTCTAATATAATACAATTTTTTTTCTTAATATATAGGAACTCCAAAATATGTTTGAAGGCTTGAGCTTTATCCCGGGATATAAATTTGAGAAAGATATCTCATATGTAGATTTTCTCAATAGAGTCCGAAGTGGAGAGCTAAAGCTTCAATCACAAGGACTGTGGGATGTTCCTCATCCCTGGCTGAATCTCTTTGTACCAAAATCTCAAATCTCGGATTTCAACTCTGGTGTTTTCAAGGACATTGTATTTAACCGGAACATTACAACTGGACCTGTTCTTGTTTATCCCATGAACCGTAACAAGTGGGACGATAGGATGTCTGCGGTTGTTCCAGATGAAGATGTTTTCTACACCATAGGGTTTTTGCATTCAAGTGGGTTTGATGACTGGAAATCCCTTGATGTGCTAAACAAACAGATACTGCTGTTTTGTTATAATGCTGGAATTGAGGTTAAGCAGTATCTTCCCAAATATTACCAGACAAAGGAAGAATGGAAAAACCATTTTGGGAAGAAATGGAGAACTTTTCAAGAGAGAAAATATCAGTTTGATCCGAAAATGATTCTCTCACCAGGACAGAGAATATTCAATGACAATTAGAGCATCAAATTAATATTAATTAGTACTAGTGATTGGAGTTTAATTAGAATTAATTAGAAGGGGAAATAGGGTACGGTTATGATAATAATTATCCTTTTTTCTTTTGTTGAGGGTTTTTTGTATCATTATTGATGGGCACGTAGTTAGTTAATTTCAGAAATTTAATGTACGTAGGAGATATGATTAATATATCGATTGTACTATCCTAATTAATTGAGGGTCCATATTAATTAATGGACATATATATTCTTCTCTCTAAGTAAGTGCCTTTTGTTTTCTTAATTATTTTATTTATCGGACAATATTAATTATTTTTTATTTTTTTGAAAACGGACAATATTAATTATGATTGTTCACGCATGTAGTTCGAACTTAATGGTCCCAAAATCCAGTTGGAGTACCCACTGATGACCATTGAAAATTTCCTTGATGCAATTTTCTTGGTCAAACTGTTAACGTTGCTTACCTAACTTGTGATACACGGTTCTGTTTTTAATGATGGGAATCCTGTAATAACGTAATGTTTCAACAATATTGTTTGGCTTCATCTGGAATATTGTTTGGCTTCATCTGGAATATATATATATAAGTTTACGGGTCTGCCAGAGGAAAAAATAAGAAAAAAGAAAAAGAAAGTCTAGTTGCTATCACAATTATCTTAGCTTGCTGGTTAATTAAGGGTGATCCTCATCCAAAATCGAAGTCATATATATATAGCTAGTTGGCTGGCTGTGGATAAGAAGTTAAGCTAGCTTATTTGTTGTTAAGGATTCAGAAGGATTATGGAGAAAAATATGACAAAGGCCATATTTTCAATTACGTGAGCTTTAACCTGAATGACACCAACGGTTGCTATATATGATCAGTACTATATTTATTTATTTATTATTTTCTTTTAGTATTGTTATATACAGCATTTTTATGTTACAATGTTAACATCGCATCCCAACCAATTATTAGATTTTTTTTTATAAAATAATAATAGTAGTAATAATAACTGTGAGATAATTATGTGATAAAAATGTAATTTATAACATAACTCAGTTTTTTTTTTTCATTGTGCTATGTCATGCTGCACTTGTAGAGTAATTCTATTTAGCAGACTCTTATACAACTATTATACAATTTAATGAGAACACTTGTAAAAAATAAATAAATAAATAAAGAGTTAGTTAATTTTACTATTACGTTATCCCAGTTGTATATATAATATACACTCTCATTTCATTAGATTGATGCGGTAATTAATGTTTATCATATTTTCATTTCTTTTAACAAGAGTTGGTTCAAAAGCTGATGAACATTATCATACTAACTCAATAATATTATAAACAAAAAAAAAGAAAAGAGACGTGAATATATTATTTAGCGTTACTAATATGCGTACATGATTAGTACATATATATACATAAGTAATCACATCCAAATTTGACACGAATTCAGGTAAAGTTCTCTCCCCCCATAAACTTTTTATTCTTTTTCAATAATAAACACTAAACCTTTATATAATGATTAAAGGGAATTAAAAACACAGGATTGCCAGTTGCCAGTTGCCAACATCCGAAAAAGAAAGGGGGCAAGATTCCAAAGCTAGTGATAGGCAGTCCCACCCTAGGGTGGGGGAGCCTATATCTAGAGAGAGATAGAGAGGGTTGAATTGATAATGATTTATTAGGAAAAAAGAAACACATGCTTTACGGCCAGAAGGTGGCCGGGCTAATTACTAGACAAACTTGTTTTACAGGCGTTTTAATTGTAAATCCATAAAGCATGTTTCCAACTCTTATTGCAGCTCGCGGGCAACCAGGAAACATCATGAGTAATTTCCACCCAAAATCATCCTTGACCTTTTTCTCTAGTGCTCAATACAATATACCCTAGCCTTCTTTTTCTGCCTTTTTACTCTAAATATTCCATGACAGGATCCAAACATTCGGACAACCTCATTATTAAGATCTTTGACTATAACATAACATGCCTGCAACTATTAAACTACTACTACTATGTTTCTCATATCATATCATATATATACCCTTGCCTTTTTATCCACTTTCGCCACGAGGAGGACGGATAAATTAAAAGAAATTTTTAAACCCAATTTTAAAGAAAACTTTATGGATCCAACAATACTTCCATTTTTTTTTAAAAAATAACGATCAATCAATTTTTATGAAGCCCATATATACTTAATATATAGTTTAATAATGCTTGGAATTTTCTCTATTAATACAACAGCCTTGTGCTCTCTAGTCGGGCATAGCCTGCTGCATGCATATGCGCGGACAGAACTTTCACTAATGCGCCAGATACTTTCTAGTCATGCATGATCTTGGGCATTTGGTGAAATATCTTAGAAAAAGAAAATATTTATGCACGAGTAATATTAGAAATTACTTTAAAATTGATTATCATTTGGTTTGTAATTGATTATTATCAACTTTTAATTAAATTGTGATTTTAAAAGACACATCATTTATGGAATGATATAAGAAAAACACAGTAGTGACTTATTCTAGAATTACTCTCAAAGGGCAAGTCTTTAGTGAAATATATATAGTTCAGTTCATTGTATTCGTTGTTTTTAGCTAAAATTCTTTTCGAAGCATATTTAATTTTCGTATTTTTTTGAATTATATACACTAACTAATCGATTTTGGGAGCCTAGAGGGATGGTTTTTGGTGGTGGTTTCGGCTTAAAGCGTAAGTCCTAGGTGGTGAAGTAATAATTAATTTCCTATGAAAGCCAAATAAATAGCTAAAAATAGTAAAAAAAATTATATTTCTATATATATATATATATATATTTTCATTGGGAGTAATTTAGAAATAAATGCAAAATTAATCCATGTGATTGACCCAAATTATAAATCACTCCATGTAAAAAATAATTTTTAGGTCTTCAAGGTAGGCTAAAATAACAGTTTACTTTATAAAATTAATTTCCATAAAGTAACTTAATAAAATCTGTTACTTTGTCACATGATACTCAATAAAAACGCAACACATATTATCATCATATTTTAGGACACCAGCTAAGACTATATATGTAATGACCTAGATTTTAAAACTCTTATTTAAATTATAAAAGAATGATAAATAAATTAGAGCAATGATATATGGATTAATGATATTAAATAACTATTTGGTATTAAGGGTATATTACATTGATTGTTGACCTCTTTTCGAGTATCACTTTAATGCTCAAATTTAGCTTCATAAGTACGTTTATTGGCATAATTAAATCCAATTTAGTAAATAAATTATTTATATTAGTGTTTGGTTAAATCAAAAATCAATTTGAAGCTTTTTTTAGTTTTTGGCATAAAAAGCAGTATCTTAATTTTTATACTGTCTAATAAAGATTAAAATTACTAAGAAAAGGTACCA
Organism: Carpinus viminea; assembly: GCA_013348765.1. NCBI lineage: Eukaryota > Viridiplantae > Streptophyta > Magnoliopsida > Fagales > Betulaceae > Carpinus > Carpinus viminea. The sequence continues at coordinate 14,957,587 of CP054667.1, forward strand.
AGGCTAGCCACTTTTGTTGAAAGCTTGAAATCTTCTAATAATAAGAATTATGAGAAATATCATGATCATTTAATGAGGCAAGTGGCCAAGTGGGAATGCAAGTAGTTAAAGTCTAAATTGTTGGAAACTTTGTACAGGTCAAAAACAAAGTCAAATGAAACTTGGATGAAGTTGAACCAAAAATATAAAATGTTTGTCTCAGAATCCTCTATTTATCCTCAAAATTTCATGTCAATCGGAGTACGTTTGGACATCAGAAAATGAATCGAGGTAAACTGTCCTCATTTTGGACGAAAATGCTAAAGTGGACTAGGTTCATTCTTTTGGTTGAACTACACTTCAACCCTTGGATCAAAAGTGTGAAAATAAATCATAACCATTCATTCTCTTACAGATAGAATCTTGTATTTAACCTTTAGATCAAAAGTGTGAATGAATCTTAACCATTTATTCTCTTATAGATAGAAGCTTGTATTTAACCCTTAGATCAAAAGTGTGAAAATGAATCATAACAATTCATTCTCTTATAAATAGAAGCCTAAGTAAAATTCATTTTTCACTTGAGCTATTTTACATTCTTAGTAAGTAAAATTGCTTGCTCCTCCTTTCATTTCATTTTTTAGCTCTAAGTCAAAAATCATATGGCCTAGATCTTCTTGTAGTGTTCAAGTGTTTTTACTTTTCTAAATTAGCTACCTAGAAAATATTTGGTGAAGTTCTACTTCAAGGTTTATTGGGTAAGTGTTTCTTGTATAAATATAATGATTTATTGTTTATATTATTTATTCTCATCTAATTGTTTAAGATCCAATAAGCTTATGATGTAAAATATATAGAGTAATGAATACAAATGAAGTAATAATAATGAGTTAGTAGACAAAATCGATTAAGAACTTATGATATTATCTATATTTATTACATATATTATTTACTTTACAGTTTTTACATTTAGTCATTTCTTTTATTGTCATTTAAATTTTAGTTCATATTTTTTGTTGTACGGACTATTGGTCTCATCCTCGAAATATGAATTTAGTATTTATATTCAGTCATTTCTTTTATTATTATTTAAATTTTAGTTTATATTTTTTGGCGGTATGAGTCATCGGTCTCATCCCCAAAATATGAGTCATGCTTTGTATATATTATTTTGTATTTAGTGATACTAGCCGTTAGTCTCGACACCAAAAACGAATTCAGGCATAAAACTATTTATAAGTGATTATTTCAGATTTATATAATAAAATGAGTAAGTAAAGATAAAGTGATGGATAATAAATAAATATAAAAAGATGAAGGTCTTTAAACAATGATATTATTTGAGAATGAACTAATATGTAAATATTGTTTGTATGTATGTATTTAATTATATACAGAAGTGGAGCAAAATTCTACACTAAGGAGTGTAAGTATGAATATATATATTTATTGAGTATTAGCTTTGTTGTATTGTTATAGGAATTCTTATTTTGTCTTATTAATATAATTTTGTATTACAACTGTTGCATAATGTGTCTAATAATATGGGTTGATAAGATAGCTACCTTAAAAACAAGCTAGGTGGATTGTCTCGAGGAACTGTCGGTATCTCAGTGGATATAGGTATATAATCGTCCAACATGCCTAATATATAACTATGCTGGAGTGATGTAGTCGCTAGCACTAAACAGGTAAAACTCTAAAGTGTGAGAACATAATGGACGTGAACGAGCTGAAAACTCATGACGAAAGGTCTGAAGAAAGATTATTATAAAATACAAACCAATATGTCACTACACTACATTTGCATCTCATTCATTATTATATATTTTATTTTTTAATCATATTTCGTCTCAAACTAGTCTTTTAGTCTTTATCTTTAGGAAAATAGATTATTCACTTGTTTGTTTATGTAAACATAATAATGTCATATTTACATAGCCCTTGATGCAAGAATAGAGAGTAAGGACAATGGTCCATTTATTGGTTTTTATGGTTGATAAATCATCTGTTGCGAGATTAATGCTTACTCTATGAAGCAAGTTTCATTTATGTTAATCGCTTTTACTACATATTGTGATGTGTGCGAACTTGACAAATATTACTATATTAATTTGGTGCCGTTTGTGGCATATATTTGGTACATATAATATGTACATATATTGTAATGAAAACCATATTTTTATTTTTATTAAATAATATATCACCTCGAGGTTTTTCAGTTAGTTCAATTGTGTTGTGCAAGTTATTCCTAGGCCATAGAAAAGGAAAAAAATATATATATTCCATTGTAAAATTGTATTTCTAAAGTTACAGCATAATGACTTCGATATTTGCTTGTTTAAATATCGGGGCGTTACAATATATCAGCCCTCATTCCAAGTCATGCTACTACAATAAATTAACATAATCTCTTCTATCCATAAAATTTTAATTCGTACGTAACCTTCTCTCATTTTCATTTTTCTCGCCACGATTTAGGAGCATTTTGCAATAATTTAATAGTCACATCTTCTAATCATTGAAAAATAAATAAAACCAACATTCAAGTTAATAAATTGTGACAAAGTTTTCCTTCAAATTAAGTTGAAGAAAATTGGATTACTCTTTTTATTAAATTGGCATTTGTCTTTATAGTAAGAAAATTGATTTCAAGGACTAAATTGTTATTTTGGCCTACTCTGATACCTATAAATTATTTTTTATACCACATGGAGTGATTTGTAATTTAAGCATACTATAGAGACTTATAAATTATTTTTTATACCATATTGAGTAATTTGTAATTTAGGTCCACCATAAAGATTAATTTTGTTTTTATCCCAATATTTTATGTCGAAACAAAAGCACGAGTTATTTTTCTAACAGGTTACGTATGAGTAATACTATGCATCGATCCCCTCACCCCCAAAAATAATAAAAAAAAAAAAAACTATAACCCTATTCACCCAAAGTCTATGTGATATGGTTTTCCATAATATTTAATGGGAGAAGGTTTATTTTTTAACTGAGAGGACCATGCCACATAGACTTTGAATGCATGAATACGAGCGTGCACGCGCATGCATGACATTCAATTCTCAATTGTACATTTCAGTGTTAATAGAATAGGGACGCATGGTGCCTACATCTTTATAACTAAAATCTTTTTGTGATCTTCAAGTACTAAAATCTTTTGTGATCTTCAACTAAAATCTGTGTGATCTTCAACTAATATCTGTGGTTATAAATATAGAACATTGACACTGACACGCAGGACCAATTCTTGTAAGTTAATGCACCTGACTCTCCCGCGTGCATATTTCTTTGATATATTAATAATTTATCAACGTTGATTACGTATTTTGGTGCAGTATTTTTTAATTGTATGCAGCTTATATACATTTGGACAACCTGCAAAATATATAAAGAAATTGTATAGGGTTTTATTTCTTGTTGAATATTACAGGCTCAAGGTAGCCGGAGAGATATGCTAGCATAAGAGAGTCTGATATATTGGAATTTGTATTATTTTAATTTTTTTGGATATGTCCGCACAAGAGAGATGATGAAGATACGAATTAGAGACTTCTTCTTCATGAGACGTGATCCTTACCCAATGAGCTACCTCTTACGGATGGAATTTGTATTCCTTATTAAATGCATGGATGTGATCATTCTGTAGGTATCAAGTGAGATTCTCCATATATTTTGCATTAATTGCTGTATTAATGCAATGTTTTCATAAGGAATATCTTGATTTATTTTCTTTTGACAGCAGCTATGTAGGGATAAATAGAGTAGAACCCACAAATAATGAATGCTTATCCCCAACAAGGTATATACTTCTTCTTATAATTGTCTCCAAAATTTGCAAAAACAACTAGCATATTTTAAGCCATTAAATATCAACATATAGTTTTTTTTTTTTTTTAAAGAAATATAAGGATTTCATTTATTAAAGATCATGAGCTTTAAGAGTAGAGTAAAAAGCTCTTACATCAAAAAGTATAAAGCTTGCAAAAATCATAGTCACATGTTATGAGGTTACAAAGTCATAGATACAAAACAAAATTCTTACAATTAGGTGCGCGCTATCTATGACTTCAATCTTCTGTTAACTCATGCACATGCAAATACAATTAAAGAGCAGATTTGCCGTGAAAGATATTCCCTCACACTTAATTATCTAGACTGTGAGAAATAATCCATCACACCTAATTATTCCTCTTCATTCATGAGGGTAGATATAGAAAAAAGAAACCTCTTATTCAAAACAAAAAATACAAATAAACAACCAGCAAGCAACAACAGCTGCCGGGGAGGAGATGGATGGCAGAACACGGTGGAAGGTGGACGGACACATAGCGAAGAGGCCGAAGTTACTGATATGGTTGGAGAACACCTACAAACATAAAGAGAAAAAGAAAAAATAAAATCAGAAGGATAGGAGGAGAGTAGGAGCAGGGAGTAAAGGGGGAAAGAGAGAGGAAAAAGTTGATGATCAAAACTATTTTATGAGATATAGTCCTGAAGAGATAACTCAATCGGTTAGGATCACTCTTCATAAAGTGGAGGTTATTAGTTTGAATCATCTCTCCCTCATCCCCCATCATCTTGTGTGGACATGCCTAAAAAAAAAGAAAAGAAGAAGAAGAAGAAGATAGTGAGATATATATAGAACTCTAAGTAAAAAATTCAGGATACTATACCTTTTACTACATAAATCTCTTATAAATTAACTCACATTATCCAAAGTGTAATTACATTATAGTGCCACGAGATATGGCGTGGGTAAAACAAAAAAAAAGTTAGGCAGTAAAATTTGATAGTTAATTTAATTGTTTAATAATGACCTCATTTTGTAAAAAAGTTATAGTTAAAAAAAAAGGAGGGGTAAGATCTAGAAGAGCCTAAGAGCCTCCTAACTCAAAATTGACAGGGTCGTTGGATTTGGAGTGAGACAACACGTACGACCGGGTGGGTAATTAATTATCACGGGAACCCAAATTGACTTGGAGGGGTAACCTGTAGCCATTAGATAGAGGCAAACGTACGTACAAGATCATCTATAATGAAGAAAATCTGGTTTGATGTCTACCCGAATTCTTCTTTTCCCACCGATGATTTGTGACAATTCCTGATCCAAATCAAAAGGAAATCTTAAAGATCCTCGCGATGAATTTCGCAAATTTGACCGTTTTCATAGATATATCCTAGTTAGATATGCAAACGACTTCAAAAGCGACATGAGATTATGATTTAACGGTACTATTTTCTTCTGGGTTGGTTGTTGATAGACCCACAAGACTAAAGACTTCGGTGGGTAGCTTCGAATCTTCATTATCATGAATCCAAAAAAAATAAAAAAATGTTAATCAATTCGTGACGTTTTTGGCCGGGGAGAAAGAGAGAAAAAGGAATCAAGATCTTGGTGAGAAAATCTCCCGCATTGGGCTTCGAATCTTCATGATCATGATGATGCATACACAAACACACAAAAAAACGCTTAACATGTAAAATATGATCCTGCAAGTGTAAAACAATCGATCGCATTAATTCATGTCGTTGGGGGAAGACACAGGAAAAATATGATATCCATGAACAAGATCTTGTCCATCCGTATCTTTGAATAAACATGTATGTGTCAGAATACGACGCCATTTCCTATTCAAAAGTCTCCTGCGACTTTTCACCTACACCGGTACCACAAAACACCTCCAACACGATCTTCAACCGTTTCCTTCCAATCCAATTCATTGATGATTTCAAGACCATGCATATATACAGCCTACATAAACACAAAAACGTTTAACGTACGTACGTATGTGTAAATTTCAATCCTACGTACAAACATTAATTCTTGTCGTTGACTTGTAGCCTTGTAGGGGATCGAAGACAGAGAAGGAGGAAACTACACTTACTCATTCCCTTCATATCTACCATCTAACTTTTCAAACTACACTTATGACTTATTCATTCTCTTTTCATTTTTGCAATATACCCTATATATCAATTAATTAATAGGCATTTCCATTAGAATTTTCTATTAAATTCTGATCCAAAATGACAAAAATACATGAAGAAGATACCAAAAAAAAAAACCCCTCTCACATGCAGCAGGCCGTGGGTGACCTTTTAGGGAGTATTTTTTTTTCCCTCCTTCGATGGCTAGTTTAATTGGGTGGAAATTGCGTCTTATAAAATAAAAACTATATATTAATTTGAATCCTAGCCTCCTACCCCTTTCTCTATCTTGTGCGGATATGATAATCGTGTTTTATAAATTGTATGGTTGTAAAATGAGAAATTTACATCACATGTACGTACAGACATGCCATGTGCATGCTGGCATGGGTAAGTTTACAGGAAATTCTAATAAATGAGCTACGGATATTGCAAATTGAATGTTAGAGTAGAAAGATATATTTCAAAAATTAAAATATTTGAAAAAAAAAAAAAAAAACATTACAAATTAATTAAGAGGTAACTAATTTATTGAAGGGTAAGTGTAGTTTCCCGATACGAAGAATGAATCCAAGATCTTGTCCTTCCATATCTTTGAATAAACATACAATACGTAGATCATGACCTCATTTCCTATATGCAAACGCTGAAGACTTTCATCCTATTTCCATGCAACTTAATTTCCTCTATATATATCACCCGATCTTTATACTCTCCCTCCACCATTACCACAAACACCGCCATCACCTTCTACTTCAATTGTTTCCTCTCGATCTTCCTCTCTCAGCAATGGCTGAAAAATTTCCAATTATAGCATATTTCATGGTCATAATATTTATATATATAAGCCCTCTCATCATGTCAAGCCCACCAAAGCTTCAAAACCTCCCCATATCAAACACACTTCGCAATGACCCTGATGCCATTAGTCAAGCCTCTAGCGATTACGGCAATATTGTTAAAGAGATCCCAGCCGCAGTTCTTTACCCATCTTCCATAAATGATATTGCACGCTTAGTAAAATTTGCGCACAATAATTCTTCTCCTTTTAATATAGCTGCTGCAGGGCAGAGCCATTCTGTCCGCGGACAGGCAATGGCTCGTGATGGGGTCGTGGTGAATATGAGAGCCTTGGAAGAGCGTATAAATGGGTCAGGAATTGTAGTCTCGAGGAGCCCTTCGTTGGGATTTTTTGCCGATGTGGGAGGGGAGCAGCTTTGGGAGGATGTGTTGCATGCAACACTAGAACATGGACTTTCACCGGTCTCGTGGACTGACTATTTGTACCTAACTGTTGGGGGGACACTATCCAATGCCGGGATTAGTGGGCAAACCTTCCGTTTTGGTCCTCAGATCAGCAACGTGTTCGAAATGGATGTTATCACTGGTATGAAAATATTTTTTGGAAACCAAAAGTTGGTAGGCTTTTTCCACGCTCCTAGTCTAACATGTTGACAAATACGAGGATCCTTTCATTTGTTTAATTTGTGGTTAATTGGTTTGGTTTAATCGTGATCTTTGGTGGAGTTGTCTTATTTGTGCATGCATTGCCATTGAGAGAGTTTTTAGCGTTGTAGTGGGCATGCATTTTTTATTTTTTTAGGGGGAATAGTGGCTCTTTTAAGGTGAGACTCCTAGTAGTAGTGGTGATTCCTGGTGAAGTTGTCTTATTTGTGCAAGAGTCGTCTAATTATTTGGTACTGGTAACCCTTTTAATGTGAACCGTTTGTGCAAAAACTATCTAACTATTTGCCTGCCATGAAGAGAGTACGTACGTTTTTAGGGTTGTAGTGAACACACACACACATATATATACCTATATATTTTCTGGAATAGTGACCCTCTTAACGTGAGGCTTCTTGGAGGAAGTGATCCCTGATGGAGTTGTCTAATTTGTGCAAATGCTATCTAATTATTTGCCCTGAAAAGAGTTTTTAGGATTGTAGTGGGCACATGTACCTATTTTCTAGAATAGTGACCCTTTTAAGATGAGGTTCTTTAGAGGTGATTCTTGATGGACTTGTACATGTGGAAGAGTTGTCTAATTTTTTGTCACGTAGTTGTTTGAGTGACAGGGGCTATTGTAATTTATATCCATACCATGCCACTTTGTCTCTGTAATATTTTAGTTTAGACAAGTGTTTTACATACATCTCTTGCCCATCTTATGTTCATAATTTACTATTGAATCTTAATGACTTATGCATAGTTTCACATATTCAACGATGAATTTGTCAATATCTTATATAAAGATAAACAAAAAATGAAAACCAAACATTTCTTTTAATTTATGTAACCCTGTTATTTTACTGCATCTGCATGCAGCTATATATAAAATTAGGGTTTACTTATCAGGTTTGTGCTTTGTCTGATACAGGAACGGGAGATTTTGTGACTTGCTCTCCAGAAAAGAATACGAATCTCTTTTATGCAGTTCTTGGAGGTTTAGGCCAATTTGGGATTATAACCAGAGCGAGAATCCCCCTGGAGCCAACACCAAAGAGGGTACGTACAAATTAAGCACAATATTAATGTTCCTTAATTATTAATTAATTTTCATATGTCGTTAATGGTAATAAACGTACTGATGCATATATGTGTACGTGTTGAATTTGTTGGAAAAGGTCAAATGGGTTCGAATGCTTTACAATGACTTCTCAGCATTTGCTAGAGACCAACAACGTTTGATTTCAACCGATGGAAGGAAGCAAAACAATGCACTCAATTACCTGGAAGGCCAACTTCTCATGAATCAGGGTTCTCTGGGCTCTCCTGGTGATTGGAGATTGTCCTTTTTCCCATCAAACGATCACTCCAGAATTATCTCTTTAATTAAAAAATATGGAATTATCTACTGTCTGGAAGTCGCCAAATATTATGATGATGATCGCACTACTCTTGAGTCCGTGGACCAGGTATACATTTATATTATATACAATCATCAACAGCTGGCAATGGCAGAGCTAAGGGGGGTGGAAGGTATGCCCCCCTTAACCCCTAAATTTTTTTCTTATGCCCTTATCAACAATTGGTATGCTCCCCATCTTAGCAACTCTTGAGGAAAAATAACTATCATTATTCTCCACGACTAACCATAAAATCAAAAGATTTTAGAGAAATAAAAGGGTTTTAAAGAAATGCAGAGAAATGAAATGTTGAAGAAGATGAACAGTTTCACTAATATAAAATTTCACATGATTTCGTCCAAACTTCACATGTATAGCCTAAATAGTAAATAATGAATAAAATATAATTAAAATAATATAACTAAAAACACAAGCAGACATGTTAAGGCATGAAAGACAAAAGAAAAAAAAAAAACAAAGTAGGATATAGACATCAAGCGTGCAACCATGTCTAGCATTTTGTTAGACTTGTTGCACTTGCAAAGCCAAAAAATAAAAAAAAATAATTAAATTTTTATATTTAATTATTTTTAAATATTTTAATTAATTTTATTTTTTTATTCATTAAAAAAAAAAAAGCCCCCGGCACAAAATTTCTGGCTCCACCATTGACAGCTATTCAGTAATTATTACTTTGATTTAGATTGATATTCTCTGAATATATGTGTGTGTTTTTCTTAATATATAGGAACTCCAAGTTTTATCCAAAGGGTTGAGCTTTATCCCAGGATATATGTTTGAGAAAGACGTCTCATATGTAGATTTTGTTAGTAGAGCTGGAAATGAAGATGATGATCATCAGCCAAAGCTTGCTCGGCCGTGGCTAAATCTCTTTGTACCAAAATCTCAGATCTCAGATTTCAATTATGGTGTTCTCATAGACATTGTTCTGAAACGCAATATTACCACAGGACTTGCCCTTTTTTACCCCATGAACCGAAACAAGTAGGTCTTCTGTAATACCATCTATATTCATGCACATATTTTATTCAATACTTTGTGAGGAAATGAATAAATAATATATATATATTTATATATTTATGTTACTTACAGGTGGGATGATAGGATGACTGCGGTTACACCAGATGAAGATGTTTTCTACACCATAGGGTTTCTGCATTCAAGTGGGGTTGATCATGAGTGGGAACCCTTTGATGCACAAAACAAAGACATACTTCAGTTTTGCTATGATGCTGGTATTAAGGTTAAGCAGTATCTTCCTAATCACAAGACACAGGAAGAATGGGAAAACCATTTTGGCATGAAGTGGAGAACTTTTCTTGAGAGAAAGGCTCTGTTTGACCCGAAAATGATACTATCACCAGGACAAAGAATTTTTAGTAACAGTTAAATTTATAAGCATAAATACTTGTGATCGGAGGGATTGCAGGGAAAAAAACATAAGGGTATCCTTTTTCGTTGTAGTTTGAATTTTACATTTATGTTTGTCGTACCATGTCTGTTTTCGTTTTCGTTTCTTTTAGGGTTTAGAAAATGTTTTTTGGAAATGTTTGTGTCGTTCGCAGTTTTCAGAAATTTGATGTAGAAACTAATATAATATGTACTATTTACTGTTGATGCATGGCCCATTAATGGATATGTTTAAACATATTATTATGTCTTATCTTTTTCTTTTTTCTTTTTTTTTGAGGGAAATGATAAACATCTCATTCAAAAAGAAAATTGGATAGGCCTAAGCCTTACAAAAATAGAGCCTTCTGCTCTAAAATAACAGTATTCAAAATACAATTAGGTGGTTCCTCCAACCAAACATATGGGTCTGAATTCCTAGTAGCAAATCTAGAGAGCTCATGAGCTGCTTTGTTGGCATCTCTCTTCACATGCCTAATCTTCCATCGTCGTAGGGATCCCATAACCCATTTTATATCATCAATAATCTGACCATAAGGGAGCCAGTTTGGTTGTGAGTCTTGTATCGCCTTCACTACTAGCATTGAATCTCCTTCAAAAATAACCTCTTGTACTCCCACTTCAATGCAGAATTCCACCGCCCTTCTCGCAGCAATTGCCTCAGTTGTTACAGGATCATGCATCGACTTCACCTGTTGCGAAAGAGCCGCTATAACATTTCCTTGACCATCTCGAATAATGACCCCTATACCCATAATATTTTCTACTTGAGAAATGGCCACATCCCAGTTTGCCTTGCAGAAATCCAAAACTGGAGCTTCCCATTTTGCGTTCGTTGATGGTGATGATTCCATGCCTTCCCCTTGCTTCATGTTCGCATTCCGGAAATCATTTAGATGTCCCGTTGCTTGCCTTACAACTTTGCGATCATGACAAACAGCTCCAGCTCATTCTTCATTAGTCTCTCCATCAACGTCTCAATCAGCTCACAAAAATTTTCCCCTCCAGAATGTATTTTTTGTAGCTTTCTACCACTTGCGCTCCAGACATCTTGGGATGAAGGGCAGTCCCACAAAATGTGATGGGTCGTTTCTATTGCTCTGCAGCAGAGAAAGCAAGAATCTTCCTCAATTATCTTTCGCCTTCTCAGATTGTCTTTTGTAGGGAGAATTTTGTTGCATGCCCTCCATATAAACATTTTTGCTGAGTTTGGGATTTGTAGGCTCCAAATCATTTTCCACATAGCTTCCGGTTTAGCTCCCTTAGAACATTCCCCTTTTAGCCTCTCAGTTCTTTCCTTCTCAAGGTGATAAGCACTTCGCACCGAGAATTCTCCCATTTTTGTCGCCCGCCATATTATTTTATCATCATGGTGGAATCGGCTAAGGGGAATGTTGCAAATGGCAGTGGCTTCCTCTTCCCCAAAATTCTGGAAAATGAAAGGCCTATTCCATTGCACCGGGTTGTCTTCTATCAAATCTGCAACCACCATATCCTCTCCCACCAAATGGCTATACGTTTGTGCTGAGAATGTGGTCGGCCGAGGTATCCACTTTTCTTCCCTGACCCGGACTGAATTACCATTACCAATGCGCCATATAATTCCCTCCACAAGCAAGTCCCTCCCTACCAAAAAACTCCTCCAAGCGAAAGAAAGAAGGCTTTGAACCCAATTTCGCAGTAAAAATGGAGCCGTTTGGGAAGTACTTGGCTTTAATGATTTTTGCCGTCATACTCTCCTGGTATTGAAGGAGACGCCAACATTGCTTGGCTAATAAGGCTTTATTAAAACAGACTAGGTCCCAAAAACCTAACCCTCCTTGATCTTTTGCACGTCCCAACCTTTCCCAACTCATCCAATGTATTTTTCTATCATTTTCCTTATGCCCCCACCAGAATTTCTGCATCAATTGGTTCAACTCCTTGCACAATTCCTTCGGGAGCAAAAAAATGCTCATACTATATGTAGGGATGGCTTGGGCCACAGCCTTGATAAGCACCTCCTTTCCCGCCTTAGAGAAAAATTTTGTTTTCCAATCCGAGAGCCTTTTATCCACCCTATCCCTTAAATTTTGGAATTCTCTCATCCTTGAATTTCCTACTAAGGCCGGAAGCCCTAAGTAGGTATCAAACCTTTGAGAATCTTGAACCCCCACTACCTCCAGAATATGAGTTCTTGTTTCTTGGCTTGTGTTCCTGCCAAAAAATATGGAAGTTTTATCATCATTTAACCTTTGACCTGAAGCCTCCTCATAAACTCCCAAGACCCTTCTCAAGCAATTTCACTCCTGTTCTATAGCCTTGCAGAAAAGAAGCTATCATCAGCGAAAAAAATGTGATTTAATCGCAAACCTTTAAAAGAGGTTGGGACCCCTTTCAAACGCCCAGACATTTCTTCATTTTGTAGCATTGTATAAACAAATATGGGGAGAGTGGGTCTCCCTGTCTGATTCCCCTAGATGGAGTAATGCGTCCAACAGGAGAGCCATTAACAATCACCGAATAAGTCATTGAAGTTACACAATTCATCACCAATTGAACCCATTTATTCTTGAATCCCAATCTCTTCATGACCACTTTTAGAAACAACCACTCGACCCGGTCATATGCTTTGTTCATGTCTAGTTTTACCGCCATGTACCCCACCCTCCCATACATGTGAGAGTGCATAGTATGGAGCGTTTCGTACGCTGCAATAATATTATCAGAAATCAATCGGCCCGGGATAAAGGTCGATTGGTTACAAGAAATAATAACAGGAAGTATGTATTTTAAGTGGTTTGCAAATACTTTTGAAAGAATTTTGTACACCACATTACAAAGGCTAATAGGCCTAAAATCCGACACTCCTACCATATTTTTCTTTTTAGGAACTAGAGCAATGCAAGTAAAATTAATATCGGGGTCAATACAACCATTATTAAAAAATTCTCTTACCGCCGTTACTACCTCCTCCTCCACTAGATTCCAATGGTCTTGATAAAAAGCAGTGGGAAAACCATCAGGTCCAGGTGACTTCAATGGTGCCATTTGGAACAGTGCTTGATGGACTTCCTCCTTTGTCACTTCACCCAGTAATTGGCTGTTCATCTCATTTATAACCCTTTCTGGCAATGTCTGGAGGCATGCTTCCAAACCACAAGGGTTAGAGGAAGTAAATAGCCGATCAAAGAACCCCACAAAAGCACATTCAATGCCGGCTTCAGATTCGTGTTTAACTCCCTCACTGTCAATGATTACGGAAATTAAATTGTTCCGCCTCCGTTGAAAAGCACACGCATGGAAGTATTTAGAGTTACTGTCCCCATGCGTCAACCATACTTGTTTAGCTCTCTGCCGCCATTTCGAGTCCACAATCTCCATAAGATTATGTGCTTTTTCCTGCATTTGTTTAATACCCGGCGCATCCCAAGCTCCCTCACCCATATGCATCTCTTCCACTTTTGCCAAAGTTGCACGTAAATCAACCTCTATAGGGTCCTTATTAAGCTTTATCCATCTGAGCAGAGATGACCTGCTTTTATTTAATTTACCAATGACTGGGTCCTAGCCAGTTGGTCGGCCATGCTTGACTCTCCACACTTGTTTAATGACTCCCGCCACTTCCTTTTTGTTCCATGCCTTTTCAAACTGGAATCTCCTTTATATTTTCCCATTCTTCACATTACTCCAACGATACCATAGGTGCACCAGCGCATGATCAGAGTAGCATGGGGCTAAAATATTAACCTGTTTGATTGGAAATAAATCCTACCACAAAGAATTGGAAAGCACCCAGTCTAGTCTCTCTTTAACGAAATGGCCCCCCTCTTGTTTATTGCACCACGTAAAATCCGATCCCGAATATCCAAAATCCTTCAGCCGACATAGTGCAAGAGTATTTTTAAATGCCTCCATTTGTCCTCTGGCCCGACGACCACTCCCCTATTTTTCATCTTTTGCAATGATTTCATTGAAATCCCCTACACAAAGCCACATGGCTGGATCATAAGAGCACAGGTGACCCAATAAGTGCCATGATTCGATACGGTGCCCTGCCTTTGGATGACCATAGAAACCTGTGAACTTCCAAGGTTGAGCCATTCCTTCCGATTTGATAATGGCATTAATGTGGCGCTTACTATAATTTTGAATATCAATAGATTGATGTTCCGTTCAAAATAGGGCTAAACCCCCACTCCGTCCCATACTATCAACAACAAAAACATTTTGAAAGCCCAACCACACTCTTATAGCTTTGAATCGATGAACCTGCAGTTTTGTTTCCATCAAGAAAACCAAACTAGGGTGCTTTTCCTTCACCAAACGATGAAGGTTTCAAACTGTCCAGGGGTTCCCAAGCCTTCGGCAGTACCAATTTAAAATACTCATAGCATCTGGCGGGGCTGTGAAACAGCCGTCGCCTTCTTCAATTCATTTTTACCATCTCCCGCCCATTTTCCTTTCTTTCTATTTGCATCCATTGTTTATGGTTTAGGCATATCAACAGTCTTATGAACACCTGCTAGAGGAGCCCCAGAGTTCCCTGTCGAGTTAGAAGACTCCAGCCTAACACGTTTTTTCCACGTCATCACCTTCTTTGTTTTTTTTTTTCCTTTAGCTTGCACCTTCATGCCACATGCCATAATACCTATGACCTCATCAATGTCCCCCAATATGTTAGATTCCTTCTCTGGCGCACCTTCCGTTACCAACTTTCCATTCTGCCTTTCTCCAATTTCCCGCATGACAGTAACGGAAATATTCTCTTTTATGACAAGATTTGAGCCACTTGCTATAAAGGGATTAGAAAACTTCTCCTTCATAGCATACTTTAATGAGCTTCCCATAATGTCATCCTCCACTTTCCTTGCCTTCTTCTTATTTTTCGCCCCAATTAAAGTTCCTTCCATAACAATACTTTCCTTACTTAACCGATCCCCTTTAGCTGCATTATTCAAATCCTCATTGTCATTAATGTGTACCATTTTTTCTTTAGAAAACATTTCCACATTAATGCCAAAAATTTTCCCGCCCGTTACATGCACTGATTCCCCATGATTCACGCCCATATCCTCGTCCTCTGCCTGGTGCTCCTTTTCCGATGGTGGCTGCTCCGCCGAACTCCGGTGACCCTCAATACCTTCATCCGTTCTGCTCCATGAACTTTTTGAGGAATATTTGTTATGGTATCTCTCCATCTTCCATGGTCTGTTCGTCACTCTAAGCCACAGGCCATACTCTTGCTTGTGTTTAGCCCCCACTGATATCCTAGAGCCTCTGTTCGGACAACCAGACTCCCATGGTAGATTGCACTACAAGAGAAACAAAAGCATGGGATCTTCTCGTATTGAAAAGACACCCAGTGAGTCTTGTCTCTAACCTTTAGCAACCTTCCCCGTAAAAGAGGCTTGAACAGATTCAGTTTTACTCGCACCCGGAGAAACTCACCCCAACCTACTCCATTCTCATTTGTCTCCACCTCTTCAACCTCTCCCACATGAGCACTCAATCTTTCATCCGTAGCCTTACCCATGCATGCCAAAGGTAAACGGCACATCCTCATCCAGAAAGACGCCAAGTGGAAAGGTAAATCCGAAGGGGATTTGGCTTCGTCATACTCCAAAATTGGGAACAAATGAACTTCAAAGAACCACGGCCTACCCTCCAAAACCCGCAATCTGTCAAACGGGTTCTCAAAATCAATGATAAAAGTGTTGTTCCCCAGCGCTTGAAAAGTCACTGGATCTGTTGGCCTCCATACCCGGGTCATCCTCGCTCGGATTGCTTCCTTCCCATTAACTCGATCTGACATTACCCTTCCCACCAAACAAGAATCACCTTTGTTTCCAATGTTGATGAACTCCTCCTCAGGGACCTCATCAAAAGCCCCTTCATCTTCCGTCAAAATGAAGTTGCCCCACCTCGAAGATAAGTCGTCCACCATCCTTTCCCAAAATTGTGTTTTGAAAACTTTGATCAATACTGTGAATCTCCCTCACAATCCTAAGGCAGGAATCTGAGGAATAAAGTCTTCTCCTCTAGGTATAAGACAAAGACCTAGAGAGAAAAAAAATCTCTCTCTCTCTCATATATGTGTTCCTAGTATTATGTCTTGTCTTTTGTTTTCTTACTGGAAAATGTTTGGAAGACTAGTGTTTTTATTGTAATTTTCTTTCAAATTCATATAGCAATTACATGACATTTACTAGCTACTTTAGTTTTTATTGCACCAACATGAAAGTCCCTCACGCCACCCTAAGGTCTTTTGGGTGATTTAACCGCCCCCTCTAGCTTGCTATGAGGACAATTTTTGGCCAATAGTTAGTTTTTTGGAGTGTTCGAACCACTTCTATTGGCCACCCTTAGCGGTTCTTTATAAGGTCGAAACATCCCCTACGCCATTAAATGTGGTCAGCCACCTCTTCTAGCCAATTATAGGAATGGTTGATCGATTAAACTATAATCCAATATTAAATCATACAAGATATGTTCCATCAAATCTTTTTGTCTTTCAATCTAACGAATGAACTTCTATTTCAACCGAACAAACCTAAAACACATTGTTTATCTTTATTTAACACGCTTCAAATTCACCGCTTGTTCAATCAATTGAACTGCAATTGAACTATCAATCAAGCCATTTTATGCCATTACTCAACCACAAATACAAAAACACAAACACAAAAACACAAGCCTAGTCACAACATCTTTCAACACAACAAACATACTATGTGTTTCCATACAAAACTCAACATCAAATAATCCCCACTTCACCACCAACAACAATAATACCACATCAATATGACAAATTGTTACCCTATAAACACAACAACAAAACAACACAAAAACCCTAACATATATAACAAACAAAAGGTGCAAAGGGGCCTCACCCTTGAATCTCTTCCTTCCCAAGACCTCTCTCTCTCTCTTCAAACAAAGGGTGAAGAAGAAATATACTTTTTCCTTCACCCCTTATATTTTAAATGTCTCACATGAACATTAAAATTTGAGTTCGATTAAACAAATTTACCTTCAATCAATTGAAACATGGTAGTTCACGTTAAATGGCCCATTAAATCTCATCAACTTGCACACATAAACCTTTGTTTAAGGTTGTTAAATGAATAGATCGAGGCGCCACTCTAGGCTTGTCTCAGCTCGGATAAACTTAGCTCGATCTTGATTTATTTATCAAATGAGTTGACTGTGAACTAAAAATACTCTCGATTATTAAATAAGACATACTCGTATGAATTCGATTAGACTTAGTTAATGATCATGAACACATATCATATGTGTTAAGTAGTAAGTAGAAAGAAATATCTCTTGTTTTTAATGTGAAATTACTAGTATTATTACGTATGTAACACCTCTTACTTACTATTTTTTTATGTAACACCTTGACTTTGTAAGTGAGGCTAGACATATTATAATTTTTTTATTATAAATTCTTTACAAATTGAAGTTGTAGTGCATGTAAACAATTTCACGTTAATAACTAAACTTTATATTATCATGTGATAATTCACATGATACTTACCATATTTACAAATTGACTTGACAGTCTATATGACATTTATTATATTAACTATTAAAATATTGTTTATCATAGGTTACTTTATATAGCACTCATCTTATCTTTAAGAGATAATTTAATTAATTAGGTACCAAGTCTCATGAAGCAAAATTCACTAGTTCGAATCTCTTTTCCCCTTATGCGGATATATTAATAAATAAAAAAGTCATATCTATGGAATTTATGAAAAATTTATATTTTATAATAAAATATAAAGAGACAAGGCAAGTAATTTAACTAAAAAAAACTTACTATTACAAAAAATTAACCTTCGTGATACATGTCGTTTAGGAGTTTCACTTGGCAGAGAAATCCTACACCCTGTCCTAGAAATGGCTGAAATTGTTTATGCGTATCAGCATGGCGCTCCCACCAATTTCACTGAATTCTTGTCCTTCCTCTTGCGCTTGCTCTTACCCTTTATCCCCTTCTCTCTACTTCCTTCTTCTCCAGCCCCGAACCCAATCCTCGAGCAACCCCAGAACCCTCATCAGGTTCAGAGTTTCTTGCTCTAATCAGACGGTACAGGTTGACACCCAGCAACCACAGAGAATCAGAGTGGTAACTTCTGAGACCACAAAGAAGAAGAGGAAGCCCAGGCCGAGCTTTTCTGAGCAAATACAAGAGAAATGGTCACTCAAACTCGGTTCCACGAGAGAGAGATTTCCGTGGGAGGAACCAGAACAACAAGAAAAGCTAGAGAAGCAGGAAGAAAAGGAAGATGAGAGCCAGCAATCTTCTGGGGTTGGTGTATCTGACTCAGAAGTTGGTGCTAAAGAATCGGTGAATGACCCAGTGAGTCTTGTTCTGCCGAACCGGTATGTTCCGCCTCCTTGGGTTCATGGAAGCAATACCAGGAAGTTCCAGATTGATTCTGAACCTGAAATTCCACGGAAGAGTCGTGAGAAAATTGAAACTTTTGGTGCGTCTGGTGGGCCTTGTGGGAATGGTATTGCAAGTGGCGTTGTTGAAAGAGTGGAAATTCATGAACAAGATTGTGATGGCGAGTTTGAGAGAGAAGGTGAGGTGTTCGACGAAATTCCAAGTGGGATTTCAGAAGACAAGGAGACGAAGATTTCGAGTGGCGGAAATGGCGTTTCTTGGAAGGAAAAGCCATCAGGGGAAGGTGAAAATTTTGAAAAATTGGTGGGTTCTGTTGATGGCAATAGTGGCTCAATTGGGTTACCGTGGAAGAGACAGGAAGGTGCTATGATGAGGAGAAGCAATACGGAGTTGGCGGAGAAAACACTTCCGGAACACGAGCTGCGGAGACTAAGAAATGTAGCTTTGAGGATGCTGGAGAGGACAAAGGTTGGAGTTGCTGGTATCACGCAGGCAGTGGTGGATGCAATACATGAGAAGTGGAAGTCTGCTGAAGTGGTGAAGTTGAAATTTGAAGGGCCTCTTACTGTTGACATGAAAAGGACCCATGAGATTTTAGAGGTCGTTGTTTGCATAATCTTTTCTGTTTCTTTACTTTTGAATATCACATGTGGAACCATTTCAATGATTTTCGGGCTTCCAATGACTTCGTGACTTTATGCTTAAGTGAATTGCACATTGCAGGGTCCTACTTATTTTCATGTCCCAATTGAATCATGATTTGACTGCAATTAACAATAGAAGTTGTACATCTGTAGTTAAATTGGATACTCTATGATTTTCTTTGTTTTTTTAAAAAAAAATTATGTATATACTGTCTTCTTATGTCTTACTATCAGATATTTGCGAAATTGAGTCTGCTAGCATCTTATGTTAATTATTTCTTTGTCTCTATCAGAGGAGAACAGGAGGTTTAGTTATATGGAGGTCAGGCAGTTCTGTTGTGTTGTACAGGGGAACAGCCTACAAACTTTCTTGTGTACAATCATATACCAAACAAAACCAGACCAATATGAATATGTTGGAAGATTCAAAAGGTACCATGAGTGATGCAACGTCTGATACCGTGAAGGACACAATTAGAGCTACAGAACCTTTTATACCTGATTCTGCAAATTATTTGAAGGATCTATCTAAAGAAGAACTGATGGAGTTTAGTGATCTCAACCAATTGTTAGATGAGTTGGGTCCGCGGTTTACCGATTGGACAGGTCGTGAGCCATTGCCTGTTGATGCAGACTTGCTTCCTGCCGTGGTTCCTGGATATAAACCTCCATTGAGACTTTTTCCTTATGGGGTATGGCATTGTCTAAGAAACAAGGAGATGACAACTATCCGTAGGCTTGCCAGAATGATGCCTCCTCATTTTGCTTTAGGTATGTAATACTTAATGTACATTATTGTGTTAATATTCACTAAATCATGTTTTCTTTACTTTTGAATTTATTTAACTATTTGTAGGAAGGAGCAGAGAACTGCAAGGTCTGGCTAGGGCTATGGTAAAGCTATGGGAAAGAAGTGCTATTGCAAAGATAGCCATCAAACGTGGTGTATTGAATACACGTAATGAGAGGATGGCAGAAGAACTTAAGGTGAGACCTCAGAAATGTGCTGCTTCATGAATAAAGAGTATTTTGAACATATCACGTGGGTTTTTGTACTTGCTAAAAAGAATATTCAAGTAGAGTGTCAAGTATCTTGAAGCATTTATATTGTTTTGATATAATTATCCTACTTCAATGTGAATTCAGTTATCTGGATTTTTGTTTTCTAAGAAATTGCTGCAAACTGTAAATCTGTGGGCTCCAATTAGTAAAAGCTGATGGTGATAACTTTAATCTCCTTTCAGAAAATATCTGCTTGAATAGTTCATACCCTAGCTAGTTGATACGGTCTGGGAATTGTTATGACTCTTCATACCTATTTGACATTGTTTGACGTAGTGTGTTTTAAGTGGCTTCTCATGCCATGTCAGCTGGTGTGAAATAAGTGTGAAAAGTAGCATTACTCTATTGTTGTATATTGAGTGTGTAACACGTAAGAGATTGGAACTGATGAAATATAATTTGGGGCAAACTCTGGTGAAATATAATTGGTGAAATTCCCAAAGTAGTATAAAGCATAAGGGGCAAACTCCCTTTCCTTTTGCATATAACTTGGTGAAATATAATTTAACTGCATGATTCAGGTATTGCAGTCCGTGGGAAAGTTCTCATAAATTTACTGGGAAACTCATATGCCATATCCTTTAAAATTCTAAGCAAATTTAAGATTTTTTTTTCTTGATATCAGACTTTATGAAAATTTTAAGGAAAACCTAGTTTTAGTACCTTGAATACCAAAGAACTGCTGCTTCTGGCTACATCTTCATAAATGCTAAAGATATGCTATTCAACTATTCATTTATCTTATCTTGAAGGACAGGCGACTATTCAGTATATTCTTTCTTGTAAGGTCTTTTGAGACTGTTGGTCTGTCTTCTCTGTTCCAGAAGCTGTCTAATCCCTTCTGACCTGTGGCATATCAGATTTTGGATACATCATTCTTGACAGTAATCTCTTGTTGCTCTTGACAGTTTCATTTTTATGCATGCAGAAATTGACAGGGGGCACACTAGTTTCTAGAAACAAGGAATTTATTGTCTTTTACAGGGGTAATGACTACTTGCCTCCAGTTGTTACAGAGGCATTGAAAGAGAGGCAGAAACAAACAGATCTCCAACAAGATGAGGAAGATCAAGCACGACAAAGAGCCTTGGCCTTAATCGAATCGAAGGCTAAAGCTTCTAAAGGTCCATTGGTTGCCGGAACCCTTGCTGAAACCATGGCAGCAACATCTCGCTGGGGAAACCAACCAAGCAGTGAAGATGTGCAGAAAATGATCAGAGATTCAGCCTTGACTAGACATGCTTTGTTAGTCAGATACCTTCAGAACAAACTAGCTCTTGTAAGTTACAAGTTTCCCTCTTCCAGCTCTAGTGTCTAGAAAGACAAAATTCTAAACCTTTTCCAAGCTCTTATGTATATCTAATTCTGAATGGTCCTAGGGCAAAGGGAAGCTTAAAAAGGCTGAGAAGGCTTTAGCAAAAGTGCAGGAGTACCTGGAACCAGCAGATCTCCCAAGTGATTTAGAAACCATAACCGATCAGGAGAGATTTTTATTTCGTAAGATGGGTTTGAGCATGAAACCCTACCTGCTTCTAGGTAAAAACGGCCACTTTAATTCTCTTCTTGATGGTTTTTAGGATTAGTCAAATATCCTGTGTTTCTGTTTCAGGTAGGCGAGGGGTTTATGATGGTACGGTAGAAAATATGCACTTACACTGGAAGTATCGGGAGTTGGTAAAGATAATTGTGAGAGGAAAAAGTTTTCAACAAGTCAAGCATGTTGCAATTTCTTTGGAAGCTGAGAGTGGCGGGGTGCTAGTATCTTTAGATAAAACTACCAACGGATATGCGATTATTGTGTATCGTGGGAAAAACTACTTACAGCCTCAACCGCTAAAACCCAAGAATCTATTGACAAGAAGACAGGCATTGGCCCGGTCAATTGAACTTCAGAGGCGTGAGGTAAAATTATAATACTTTCTTGGCCCTATGCATTTCTTCACAAAATGATATGATTTGGGCTTCCGGTTAATTGATTTTCCTATTTTGCAGGCACTTAAGCATCATATCTCAGACTTACAGGAGAGAATTGAGTTGGTGAAGTCAGAGCTGGTATAATAGCCATTGCTTCACAAAGACAGATATAGTGATGTTTACCAGAAAATACTTGGCTAAAAGAATTGTATTTTTCTTACGAGTATTTTATATATTTCTGATGCTGATTTCAGGAAGATTTGAGAAATGGAAAGGAGATTGATGACTCAAAAACCTTGTATTCAAGATTGGACGATCCTAATGTTTCTGATGCTGACATGGAAGAGGTAATTGACCATTTAGTCTCTAGTCTTCTCAATATGAATTAGTGCAAAGTGCCTCATGTGAAATTGTCGCTTTGGATTTGACACCAACCCAATAATATCAGTTGGCAATTTTGCAGATTAGTCCAAATTAGTTAGCCTATTTGGGATTGTATTAGAAAATAGAGCTTTCAAAGCTAGAAAGAACTTTTTCAAAAAAGCTTTATTTTTAAGTTTTTTTCAAAAGTATGGCCTTTTTTTAGAGCAAAAAGTAAAAAAAATAAAAGAAATTTTTTTTTAAAAAAAAAAAAAAAGTATTTTTTGAGTTTTTTATCAAATCAGTTTTTTTTTTTTTTTTTTTTTTTACAGCTTTTTATGTATTAAAAGTATTTATAAAGTTTTTCGTTAGAATATGTGCCCTTGGACACCTCGTTAGTCTAGCCATTTATGAACTCATTTGTTTCTAGTATCTATATATTTTTTTTCCCTCTTTTCTTCTTTCCTTGTTATATTTTCTTTTTATCCTAGGACACTTTCTTCCAACCTCTTCCGATTAAATTCCTCATGCTAGGCGTTTTATTTTTTTTCCTTGTACTCAGGATAAAGGGGAAGAGGCATATCTTCAGATATATGACAATGGGAGTCAAGATGCTTAGACCTGTTTAATCATCCATTTTTGCTTAGAAGATTAAGCATTGCAGATGCTTGAAAGAAATTCATCAGTTCCAGAGACCAAGCATCGTAGGAGATGGTAGCAGAAATATACATTGCAGATGCATGTTTATAGAGGGTTTGTCTAACATATATTCGTCAACTAAAATGTTTATGGAGGGTTTGTCTAAATGGCATGGCATGGCATCATTTTAGTAAATCCTTCAACTTCTCTGCTGCTATCAGGGATAGGATTTCACGATAATGACAATGTTATCAGCAATGTTTTTCTAAATATTTGCAACTGCTATAGTGCTATCATGTAATCTCTTGCTGTATATAAATTGATTCAGCAAAGACTCGTTTTGTTCCTTTTTCCTTGTTTTTTTTCCCCTGTTTTACTTTTTATAATTTTTGGTTGGAAGCAAACATTCCCAAGTAATAATATTGATAACAATAATAGTAGTGGTAGTAGTAATGATGATAATGATAACTTCTAGACCAATAGAGAATTTAAATTAGCCAAACGTTGGTAATGGCACCTTTTAATTGTTATATAAAAAATTCATCATCCAATACTTTTTCACCAGTGATCTTAGTGCAAATGTTTCAAAGTTCAATCAAGTAATGTAGCTCTTTATACTTATTTATTTTACATTGATTGACGTAATATAATTTAAGTAATTTTTTATGACAGCTATTTAAAATACATTACATCAACCAATATGAAATGTGTAATATATGGTTTAAATGATTTTTTTATGGCAACAATATCTTTCTTCCTACACTTACTATCTGGTTCTTCTGAAGGGCAATTTTGGCAAAAATCTTTGTAAACATAGGCTGAAAATCGCATATGCTTTAGATAAGATCAGATGCCATGACCAAATGTCACCGGTGACAACAAAAAATGTGAGCCAGGAGTTGGACAATGAACAGTGGATAATTCGGACAATGCCACCCACAATACTCTTTCAAATGAAGAGGTCAAAAGGGTTCACATGTTCACTGCACAAGTATTTAGCTAGTGATATCCTTGTTCTCCTGCAGGGTTGCCTTTATAAAATCCAAAACAACCGAGGTTAATTTAGCTTGATGTGAAGTGTAACCATGATTAGCTCCTTCTATAATATGCAATTTGTGGTTCGGTATGATCTTGGCAAACTCTAACGTGTCTTGAACTGGGACGATAACATCAGCAGATCCATGGACTGACAAGACCCTGTATAAACAATACTGGTGAGTCTATAGCAACCTAAAATGCATATGTATAGTGTGATTGGTGAATTGCTGCAGTTATACAGATATGATTAGCAACAGTCAGCTGCAAGAAAGATTACCGCAGTTCTAGTACAATGTTTGCAATCATGAATCATCACAAAGAATGTTCTATATAACTATGTTTTCACAATAATATGTTAAGAATATTGCATCACCTGATAATCTTGGTCAACCAATAAATGAAAGCACAATGTCGGATGAATTTTTTCCTCACCTGCACTCTTTGTCAATCTGAAGACAGGCTTCATGCATATTTGTACTTAAGCGATCCATTAAACCTTCCTCAGTCACACAGTAATTAACAACTCCTACAAAGCATAAAAATATAGGTCTGGTTATGATTTTAAGTCACTTAAACCAGTGACAATTAATTTTCTCTTCAAAAATTCAAATGAAAGAAAATAATCAGTTTAAGATGTAGTGCTACAATTGATAATGGATTTATGCTCAATCCAAAAGCCTCCGAGAAGTGAAGTGATACTTGGGCAAAGGCCAAAACGTTGAGGTAGAAAAGCATGCGAAAACAAGTACTCACCAAACTGAAAGATTTCAGATCCTCAAGCATACATGACCGTGTTGGACATAAACTAACAAATTACCTTTTTTATTCTTGACTTCAAGAATTCCAACCTCCTTGATTCTTTGCATAAAGTCTTTCCCCAGGCGTTCTTCAATTCCTTTTGACAAATCATAACGGCCAGAAATATTGACAACCGTGTGGATATCATGATATTTTGAAGCATATAGTAGAACCACATTGCCTCCTGCGATTACATTTTCAGCATTACATGAGAGGAAATTACACCTAAAAGAAGACATTATTTAATGAAGGCAACAGACCTTCAAAAGAAAACTAGGGGTAGACATACTAACACAAAGGCTGACAAGTTTTGGGGCAAAGACTAGGCAACTTGTTTACGTAAAGAGTAGGGATTTTTGTTGTTCAAGAATTGTGGATGCAATTTCATACAGAATTTGAGTCTAAAGAAAATAAATTCCAAATCTCTCATTTTTCTGTCTGAATCTTAGAATATATTTTGAATTCTACACCAAATTTTTTATCTGTGCATTTGGGAAGATGAAGTAGCTGGACATTATTCACATTTCCAACTATGGTAATAGTCCACAAGTAAAAGCTACAGCACAATTATCACTGCATATGAACAACAACAGCACACTGCAACCACCAAGCTCCCCAACCCATTGATAGTACCCTCAAGGTATTCTCCCATAATAGCGTAACATAACTGTTTTGGAAAGAGGGCAGTGTTTAGTGGAAACATTTGTCCTGGATGTGGTTTCCAAACAACTTAGTCTCAAAAATGATTAGTGAGTGTGAGAGAGAGAGAGAGAGCTCTTGCTCTGAAATTAACGCACAAAAGAAGAAAAAGAAAATAAAAGATGGTGTGATGACAAGTGGGAATGATGATAAGCCCTCTTCTAGTCCTACGTAATCACCAAGGAGGCAAATCATGTATAAACTTGTAAAACTTCATATGTTGACTATGTCAAATAATCCAACATACCTTTACTATGCCCAATGATTGCACTTATTATACGGTTTGCTCCAAAGAAATGTTGGATTACAGCATGTAAGTCATCAGCCTCTCTCCAGTAGTTACCATACTGGAATGAACCTTCACTTTCACTGAAAAAGCATGATAGAACACTATATCAACAAGAAAAGCAGTGTGCAGGGTGAGAAGTACCATGACTGACATTCAAAACTAGACCATATACCACATGTTTAAGTCACAAAAGAAGAACATGATAGAGATGGAGGAACAAGCACATACCAAAAATATAAATGCAGTTATTATTTCCACAATTGCAATCTTATCTCTTTCTTTCTTAACTTTTCTTTTTCCAGAAAATCAAATGCAATCTTTTCTTCTCCGTTAAATCCTAATGGAGGGATGTCAAAATTCCAAAAAATGCCTCTCATTTTTTTAGGAAAAAGAAAAAGAAAAGA
The DNA here is from genome assembly GCA_013348765.1 of Carpinus viminea. NCBI lineage: Eukaryota > Viridiplantae > Streptophyta > Magnoliopsida > Fagales > Betulaceae > Carpinus > Carpinus viminea. Next base: position 14,984,037 of record CP054667.1, read on the forward strand.
ATTGCAAGGATTTAGGCGTTGATCAGGATTTAAAGGAATTTGAAAAAAGATTCACACCTGAATCTTTGAAAAAAAAAAAAAAATCTATAAAAAAGGGGTATTTTGGAAATTTTGATAGGATTTAACAAAAAATCCTAACGGATGAGTGAAATTGAAAGATGGATATACTAAATTGACACTTTTTAAAATTTAACGGAATGATTGCAAAAGTGATGAAAGATTGGGAGCAATAAGAAAAATTTTCCCTTTTTTATATCACAGTACTAAAGCATCCACCATTACAAGTCATATGCCTTCTTTTACTAAAAAGTAGCTGTGGCGTGTTGCAGACACCACATAAAAATATGTACACACTATCTCTAAACAACTGCAAGATAAAAGTACTACAAGAAAAAGAAATCTTTATCAAATCTGTAAAATCTTAGACATTTACATTCTGTAATTCTACCAGCTTACCCATTTCCAGCAAAGTCAAAACGGAAGGCACTGATTCTCTCATTTTCCAATGCAACAGCAAGGTTCACCATAGTGTTGTTTTCCTGGACGTGGAAAAACATAAAGCAGAGCTGATTTTTGCAAGACATTAAGTATGAGGTTTTTTTTTTTTTTTGATAAGTAATAAACCAATCTCGGTGAAAGAGAGTATTTAATCAAATTGAAAAGGGGAAAAATTAAAGAAAATACAAAGAAACAAAAAGGAACCATTATGCACATTAGAAACACCAACCTTCGTGGACCAAAAACCGTGGCATAAGATTACAATTTCCGGAGATTCAGTTTCATGCAATACGCCCACAAGTTTTTCACCATGTTTGTTTGGTATTATGACTTTATGCTGAACCACTGAAGCAGTGCAATAAATAAATCAGTAATATATTTGTGGGCTGAAATACACTTTGAGTCCTTGAATTTGACACAGGTTCAAACTTTCCTCCTTGAAATTTAAAAATTTCAATGTCGTCCACGGATATTTTAAAAGGCATTAATCCCGTCCTTCCTTCCATCAATTGAGCATGTCACGGCAAGTTATAACCATGGACAAATCAAACTTCCTTTAGCCACTTATTAATGGCCAACGGGCGTTGTTCAGGAACAAAATTGGAATTTCTCAAATTCCGGTCACAAAAATGAAATCCTACTGATTTTCCACAAACCCACATCAGATACAATTCATAGAACCTTGTACGAAGTACAAATACCATAAAAAATAGTTAATCATTAATCAGTGGCTGTCTCATTAATCTCACTTGCTTTGAGCTGCATCTTTACCATCGTAAAGATTCTTGCATCAAAACCACTGGACACAGCTATTGCTATCTCATATAGTAAATCTTCTATCATCTACAGCTATACCTATGCCATAATTCGCTAATGGGTCGTGCTCAATTTGACGGTTTGTTTTTGCTACACAAACATGATCAGAGCCAAAACAAAGTAATCCCATTCACACACACACAGAGGGGCATGCATGCATTACGAGGCATAGATACATTATACATGCATACATAGATGTGTATGACTGAGATGATAAATTTGGCTACCTGGGTTTTTGGCAGCCTGGGCCATTGTTAAGGTTCTCCTGGAACTTTGATTGCCCGAGGAGATGATGCACACCTGGTGAAACAAATTTCTTGGTGAAGGGGGCTTTCTGAAAATTAGCGAATTTGGGAGAACTGCATGGGAATTATACACATGGGTTTCCATTCCTTAAGCAAGCCAAGAGAGGGTAACTTACGGGCTTTGCCGCTCACTCGTCTCTGCTTCCAAGAGTCTTGGCCCTCAGACTAGAACCTACGTTTTGGTTGGGCCCCACCAATGACAGATAAATAAATAGAATAAATTTTAGGAATAAATGCAAAATATATCATTATAATTAACCTAAATTATAAATCATTCTATATGGTATAATAAATAATTTATAAGTATATGTAATTAGCTTAAATTAAAAATCACTACTGTAGTATAAAAAATAATTTATAAATTTGTAAGGTAAGCCAAAATAACAGTTTAAATAACTTAACAAAATTCATTACTTTGTCACGTCGTACTCAATAAAAACACAACACATGTTACTATGAATTTCTAACTTTAAAAAATGACAACTAAGTTTTTACATTATTTTATGATACCAGTTAAAATTACACATTAACCCTCATTGCGCATCATTATGCTACGTTAAATTAATAGGAGAATTGGATACCGTTGCTAATATCTAACCATCAATTTTCGCTATTACTCAGTACATACAGAATGGCCTCAACAATATATGATGCTGCTAATCTGCAGATCAATTTCCCGTTGAATGAGTTTGCTTCGACAAACTTCTTAAAAGAAGAGACATGGCAACAATATCTTTCTCCCTACACCCTACACCGACTATCTTGTTCTTCTAAAGGGAAATTTCAGCTAAAAGCTTTGTAAACATGGGTTGAAAATTACAGATGCTTTAGATATGATCAGATATTCAGATGCCATGACCAAATGTCACGGGTGACCAGTTAAAAAAAAAGCGCAGCCTGTAGTTGGAAATTGAACTGCAGTTAATTCTGAGAATGCCACGATCCTCTTTCACATGAAGAGGTCAAAAGGGTTCATATTATGAAGTTCTCAACAGTAAAGGCAACAGAGCATGATTCAAGAACATAATTGACTTGTCAGCTGATAATACAACTAGCAAATAGCTTGAATTAACCTCAAGATGATGAGGTGATCAACATCAGAAACACTAAGCTCCACCGCACAAGGTTGGAAAGCTCAATATCTGTAAAAATCTGCTATTGTCTTCATATCATTCTAGATATGCTGGAACGCACAGAAGTATTTAGATAGTGGTATCCTTGTTCTCCTGCAGAGATGCCTTTATATAATCCAAAACAACTGAGGCTAATTCAGCTTGATGTGAAGTGTAACAATGATCAGCTCCTTCTATAATATGTAATTTGTGGTTCGGTATGATCTTAGCAAACTCAAATGCGTCTTGAACTGGGATGACTTCATCAGCAGATCCATGGATGGTCAAGACCCTGTATAAACAATACTGGTGAGTCTATATGGTACAAATACCATATGTCAATAATAACCTGAAATGCATATGCATAGCATTATTGGTGAATTGCTGCAGTTATACAGATAATGATTAGAAACAGAGCCAACTGTAAAAAAGATAACCTCAATTTTAGATGTACAAAAACAACCAATTTCTTTCTAGGGAAAAAATATTTTACCCCCCTTAACTATCAATTCATTTGCACTTTGACCTCCAATGTTTAAAGCGTGACACTTGAACCCCCCCCAAACTTCCAAATTGTTGTAATTCAATCATTCTGACTCTTTTTTTTTTTCCAAAATACCCTTAATTTAATTTATAAAAATAAAAAAATAAAAAAAAAAAAGGTCAAAATGGTCGAATTGCAACAATTTGGAAGTTTGGAGGGTCAAGTGTCACATTTTAAACATTGGAGATCAAAGTGTAAATGAATAGATAGTTCAGGGAGTTAAAATGTATTTTCCCCGTCTTTATACACACGCACACATAAAAAAACACAGCATCAAAAGTAAAACATTCTACAAGGTTAGGAAAGTCCCTGGTAGCAAAAGCAAAAAAGAAAAGGTACAGCCCAATATTGAGGAAAACAGTTTTTTGTTAGGATGTTCCTCTTGATTTTTGTGGATGCTCTTAGTGAGCTTGGATCTTCTTTAGGTGCACTTAGGCGCTCTTAGTTATACTCCCTGTATAATTGGGTGACGCCCCTTTAAATTAACGCTTTTTTTATATAAATTTCTACTGACTTATCAAAAAAAAATATTGAGGTAAATAGTTTGTTTCCAAAATCTACTTAATATTTAAGAAGAGTATTAGACTTTCCAGTGATTTTGTTCTATTCTCACCCTCGACTAATGCAAGGGGCAAGACACGAATTTTTCTTTAATTTTATTTTATTTAGGACTAATAATTGGATTCTGCATCATGGACCCAAATGGCATTCCCTCCTTAAGCAAGCGATAGAGTGTGAGGTCGGAGGCTCAAGTTTGTTTATGCAGTCCAGCATAGACATAGTAAAACAATCATATTTTTTTATTCTAACATTAGATGAAAGCAAGCTTGGCGGAGAAGCAGATTCAACGGGCTGCAACTTTATATTTCATGAATACACTCCAATTCCGATGTTTATTAGGTCAAAACGAGCTAAATAGAAGTCTAAAAATATGGACAAAATCACTTGTTCGAAGGCTTGGTCAACCGAGGTGATACACAATAGTCCGATAGTAAAACCCAAGAGGGTCAGTCGATGCCTTGGCCATGGTGGTGAAATCGCAGATTTTTCCTTGAAAACCTAGTTCCTCAATCGACCGAACTTAAGGCTTGATCAACCAAGACCCACCTTTGAGTGTTTTAAACTTAACCAAATTTGACCTATATAAGCATATCATGCCACGACTTCCAAAGATCAAGAGAGGCAGTTTCTCAATTGTTTTGGCAAGGTTTATTATTGTTCTTGAGCCTAAACAGATCAAAACATTCTCATAGTTTCTTTTTAACCTTTCAGATCATAGAATAGCCTGCAACCACTAGAGTTCCGATTTTGAAGCAAACAAGGTCCGTTCATGAAGGTGTTCCATACAGAAGAAGGCCAGGGGTTCATGAGCCATTGTGATGGGAGGTGAACACGCTGTTTACTGGAGTTGCAAAATGGGTCTTCAGAGTTATAAAGGTTTTGTAAATAAGACAATATGTAACATAAGTCTTTTATAATGAATTCCTTTAGAGTTGGCAGGCTCCTTCTTTTAAAGCTTTCTTGATTTTGGTATCGATATTTGTGGTAGTTGGATTGAAAGTTGATAACTTTATTAATCTTGATTGTTGTTAAGATTGAAATATTCATTGTTTGTTACAACTTGGAGTCTAGATCTGAAATTTCAGATTTGGCTAGCTAATAGATCATCTCCCCCCCCTCCCCCCCCACCAGCGGTTTCTCTCTGTGGAGGGGTTGTTTTTGTTAATTGCCCCAATTTCAGGCAGTAAACATATTTTTTCTTTCTAGGCCTATAATAATGGGCAATCAGGCTTTCCTCAATCGTCTAGAAAGACAATAATTGCTAGCAGAAGGTTTGCAATCATGAACCATCAGGTTAACTATGTTTTCACAATAATATGTTAAGAATCATCATGTTTAATCACACATGATAAACTTGGTCAACCAAGAAATGAAAGAACAAGTAAAAGCAAAATGTTGGACAATTTTTTCCCTCACCTGCACTCTTTGGGAATCTGAAGACATGCTTCATGCATATTTATACATAAGCGATCCATTAAACTTTCCTGAGTCACACGGTAATTAACACCTCCTACAAAGTATCAAAATATAGGCCATGTTATAATTGTAGGTCACTTACACCAGTGACAATTAATTTTCTCTTCCAAAATTCAAATGAAAGAACATAAGCAGTTTAAGATGTAGTGCTACGATTGATAATGGATTTATGCTCAATCCAAAAGTATCTGAGAAGTGAACAAGACACTTGAGCAAAGGCCAAAATGTTGAGGCAGAAAAGCATGTGAAAACAAGTATCACCACACTGAAACATTTCAGATCCTTAAGCATACATGACCGTGTTGAACATAAACTAACAGATTACCTTTTTTATCCTGAACGTCAAAAAACCCATCCTCCTTGATTCTTTGCATAAAGTCTTTCCCCAGGCGTTCTTCAATGCCTTTCGTCAGATCATAACGGCCAGACACATTGACAACCGTGTGGATATCATGATATTTTGAAGCATACAGTAGTACCACATTGCCTCCTGCAATTACATTTTCAGCACTTACGTGAGAGGAAATTACACCTAAAACAAGACATTAGTTAATGAAGGCAACATACTAACACAAAAACGAAAGGTTGACAAGCTTTGGGGCAAAGGCTAGGCAACGTATTTACGTAATGCGTAGAGATTTCAGTTGTTCAAGGGTAGTGGATGCAATTTCATACAGAATTTGAATATAAAGATAATAAATTCCAAATATCTCATTTTTCTGTATGAATCTCAGAATTTGAATTCTACACCAAAATTTTGATATTTGAATTGGGAAGATGAAGTAGCTAGACATTATTCACATTTCCAACCATGGAGATATTCCACAAGAAAAAGCTAAAGCACAATTATCACTGTGTATGAACAGCAGCAGCACACTGATGCTCATTTCCTCCCATAACAGCCAGCCTGCTTCTTCCATTATCACTAGTAATATAACTGTTTTGGAGAGAGAGAGAGAGAGCTCTTGCTTTGAAACCAAGAGACTTGTAAATGAAACTAAGGCACAAAAAACATAAGGATAGAAGAAGGTGGTGTGGTGATGACAGTGATAATGATAACAAGTGGGGACAAACCATGTATAAACTTGTTCTTTCTTATCAGTAAAACTGCATATGTTTGACCATGTCTGATAATCCAACATACCTTTACTATGCCCAAGGATTGCACTTATTATCCGGTTAACACCAGAGAAGTGTTGGATTACAGCATGCAAGTCATCAGCCTCTCTACAGTAGTTACCATACTCAAATGAACCTTCACTTTCACTGAAAAAGCATGATAGAACACTAAATCAGCATAAAGGGCAGTGTGTAGGGTGAGGACTCCCATGACTGACATTCAAAACTAGACCATATACCACATGTTTAAGTCACAGAAGAAAACGTGATAGAGATGGAGGACAAAAATATAAATGCAGTCATTCTTTCCACAATTGCAATCTCATCTTAGCTTTTCTTTTCCCAGAAATCAACTGCAATCTTACTGCATAGTGCATGGACCTTAAAATTTCTTGCCAATAGAGTATGCCCTCGTAAGTCCGAAAAGGTTTCTCTCCCATTAAGAACCATTGTATGAATTCGACTAAAAATCGTCACTAAACAGAGAAGCTATGATAACAAATTCAAAATAGATAAATAAGTTAAATGCTAAAATACAACCCTACAAAATGTTTCATATTTGTGCTCAACCAAGAGAAAATGGCTTCTCATTTGGTCAGGTCTTTTCCTGTACTCGTATCAAAGAAAACAGATAACCACGGCACTAGAACTGTCGGATTAAAATAATTCTACCCCAACCAATATCTTATAGTCTAACTTTAAAACAAATCATTGCATTAAGACTAACAAATTCCAAGTTTAGGGATTTTTTATGATTCCATTCAGCAACCCACAGACTGACTAGATAAAATTATGGCAGATGGCAAGGATGCAATTGCACATGATCATAGATTGTCTAGAGAAATTTATTTACTGCTAGATACTTTTGTGATCGATGAGACCAGCTAAGAATATCATTAACTAGAGTCTCAAAATTTGCATTTAGGTATTTTTATATCACAATATTAAAGCATCCACCATTATAAGTTATATGCCTTCTATTACTATAGTATAGCTATGGTGTGTTGCGGACACCACATAAAAATACGTAAACACTATCTCCAAACAACAACAAGATAAAAGTAATAAAAGATAAGAAAAATTCATCCAAAAAAAAATATACAAGATCAGAAAGTTATATGCCTTCTATATCACAATATTAAAGCATCCACCATTATAAGTTAAATGCCTTCTATTACTAAGCTATGGTGTGTTGCAGACACCACATAAAAATACGTAAACACTATCTCCAAACAACAAGATAAAAGTAACAAAACATCAGAAAAATTCATCCAAAAAAAAAAAATACAAGATCAGAAATCTTTATAAAATCTTAGAGATTTACATTCTGTAATTCTACCAGCTTAGTAAGCTTACCCATTTCCAGCAAAGTCAAAACGGAAGGCACTGATTTTTTCATTTTCCAATGCAACAGCAAGGTTCACCATAGTATTATCTCCCTGAAGGTGGAAAAACAGAAATCTAAAACTTTCCCCCCAACCCCCCAAAAAAGATCATTTATGATGAATGCATATACATACATAAAATTTACATATTACATAGTAAATCCAAAAAATCCAAATATTGTGAAGAGAGAGAGAGAGGAAAAAAAAAGAAGAAGAAGAAGAAGAAAAAGAGAAAGAGAAAGAATAAACAACTACAAAGCATGGTTGATTTTAGTAAAACAGTAAGGATGAGAATATTTAATCAAATTGAAAAGAGGAAAAAATAGACAAAATACAAATAAACAAAAAAGATCGATTATGCATATTAGAAACACCAACCTTCGAGGACCGAAAACCATGGCATAAGATTACAATCTCCGGAGATTCAGTTTCATGCAATACGCCCACAAGTTTTTCACCATACTTGTTTGGTATTACGACTTTACGCTGAACCACTGAAACAGTGAAATACATAAATCAGTAATAAATTTTTAGGCTGAAATACACTTTTAGTCCTTGAATTTGACCCAGGTTCAACTTTCCTCCTTGAAATTTAAAAATTTCAATTTATTCCATGGATAATTCGGAAGGCATCAAGCCAGTCCTTCCGTCCATCAATTGAGCATGTCACATCAAGTTATAACCATGGCAAAATCAACCTTCCTTTACCCACTAATTAGCGGCTAATAGACGTTGTTTAGGAACAAAATTGGAACTTTTCAAATTCCAGTCACAAAAATCAAATCCTACTAATTCTCCACAAACCCACATCAGATTCATTTCATAGAACCTTGTACGAAGCACAAATACCATCACAAATTGTTAATCATCAATCTCTGGGTGACAGGGTGTATTTCTTACTCATTTGCTTTGAGCTGCATCTTCACCATCGTAAAAATTTTTGCATCAAAACCATTGGTTACAGCTATAGCTATCGCATATAGTACACCCTTTATCATCTACAGCCATACCTTTGCCATCATTCATTAATGGGTCATGCTCAATTTCAAGGTTTGTTTCTCATACACAGAATTGATCAAAGCCAAAACAAGAAAGTAAACCCATTCACACACACAGGGGCATACATGCATGCATACATACATACATACATACATACATGTGTATTACTGAGATGATGAATTTTGTTACCTGGGTTTTGTGCAGCCTGTGCCATCCTCAAGGTTCTACTGGAACTTTGCTTGCCTGATGAGATGATGCACTCCTGGTGAAAAAAAATTCTTGGTGAAGGGGGTTTTCTGAAAATTAGCAAATTTGTGAGCACTGGATGGAAATTACACACAAGGGTTTCCATTTTTGAAGCGATAGTAGATAACTTACGGCTTTTGCTGCTCAGTGCTCACTCGTCTCTGCTTCCACTAGTCTTAGCTCAGACTTCAGCATCTCAGCTGTGCTCAGTGAGGTATAGAAAAATACTGAATTTATAAATACTTATATGATTTTAATTATTTAATTATAACGATAATTAAGATTTTTTTAAAATTTTAAAAAAAATATCTATATGATATTATGTCTTAAAAATTATAAAATCCCTTGATTAAAATAGAATAGCTACATTACTATCATGGTATAAAATTTTAATTTCTAGTACTATTCTTTGAAAAAAAAAAAAAACCTATATGATATATTTGTACGTAATTTTTTAAATTTTATTATTTTATTTTGTGTTAATTTCTCGTAGAAGTATAAGTTAAGTTCAAAATTAAAGAACTATATTGATAGCATTATGGAATTGGATAAATTGAATATAAAAATGAAATAAAGTTTAAATTATATATTTGCCTTAAAGCTAATGGGAATGAGACGTTAAAAGTTATGTTTGTAAAAATTATATCAACTACAACTAAATAATTAATTAGAATGACTAGGCATTACCAATCATTCTTGCTGGAGAGGTGCCGTGGAAGATTAGTTGTTGCCAACCGTGAGAGCTAAAGATTAAAGTTGAAAAAATATATTTTTTATCTCAAAATTATTCTATAATGCCAATATAATTTAATATTTATTAAAAAAATAAAAAGTTCAAAATTGATTAAAACTATCACGTCAACATAGTAAAATAAAAATATAATTTCTACCATTACTCATATGAGTTAATAGTTAAATTGTTTTCATTATTGTGGCCTAAAAATATGTTTAATATTTAAAAAATATAATTTCTACCATTACTCATATGAGTTAATAGTTAAATTGTTTTCATTATTGTGGCCTAAAAATACGTTTAATATTTAAAAATCGTCTGAAAAAAAAAATACTTGTTTGATAAAAAAAAATTGAAAGTGTTTTTAATTATTCAAAAAGCCTAAAAATAGACAAAACGCATTTTTAACAATAGTTAAAAAAAAAAAAACTTTTACCAAAAAAATGCTTTAACTTAAAAATTTTATTTTTCAAACTCAATCCCAAATATGTTTTAAGAGCTTGATTTTTACATTAAGGTAAAAAGGAAATAAAATATAGGAGAAAAATATATGATTGCTAATCTGCCCATCAAATTCCACCAGAACATGCTTGCTTAAAGTGCTTTGCTTTGACAAATATTTTTTTTTTCTTAAAAGAAGAGACATGGCAACAAGATTATTTATATTATTGAATGCCTTGTCCAGATGGGTTAAAAAGTCTCAGAAGTTTTAGATATGATTTGATGCTCCAACCAAATGATAGGGGTGACCACAATAAAATGTGCAGCCTGGAGTGGGACAATGAGCACTGGTTAATCTGGACAGATGCCAGAATCCTCTTTCACATGAAGGGGCAAAAAAGGTTAGTATTCTGAAGTTCTTAACAATTCAGGCAACAGATGATGACCCAAGAAAACAATTGACCTTGGCTGCTGAAAATACAACTAGCCAATCCCAATAACTTAACACAATCCTCAAGATGACTGAGTAAAAGAATAAGCACAAGGTAGAGCTCAATCACATCTTCCTACACAAGCAGATTGCAGTAACAATAAATTCAAATTTAGTAGAGAGGTCAGAAAACTCAAATCTCTCTAAAAACATTTCTAACGTCTTTATATCTTTTTAGATACAATGGAGGAACAGAAATATTTAGCTAGTTGTAACCTTGTTTTGCTGCGGGGTTGCCTTCATAAAATCCAAAACAACTGTGGCTAAATATCTGTGGTAGTGATTGTATGTATGATTACATCCTCCTAGAATATGTAAGTGATGGTTCGGTATGATCTTGTCAAACTCTATTGCATCTTGCAAGGGGATGAACCAATCATTTGATCCATGGACAGTCAAGACCCTGTGTAAACAGTATTAGTGACTATATAGTACAAATTTGTATGTATTTATCAACCAAGAAATGAAAGAACAGATGAAGGCAAAATGTCAGCCAAATTTTTTCCCCACCTGCATTCTTTGTCAATCTGAAGACATGCTTCATGCATATTTATACTTAAGCGATCCATTAAACTTTCCTCAGTCACGCGGTAATCAACACTTCCTACAAAGTACAAAAATATAAATCACATTATATTTATAAGTCACTTACACAGTGATCATTGTTCTTTTCCAAGAAAGAAAAAAGCAGTTTAAGACGTAGTGCCAAATCTCTGAAGAAGTGAACAAGATACTTGGACATAGGCCAAAAAACTGAGGCAGAGAGAAGCATGTGAAAACAAGTACTCAAGAAATTGAAAGATTTCAGGTCATCAAGTAAACATGACCATGTTGGATGTAAACTAACAGATTACCTATTTCGTTCTTAACAACATCAATGAATCCATCCTCCTTGATTCTTTGCATAAAGTCTTTCCCCAGGTGATCTTCAATGCCTTCTGCCAGATAATAACGACCAGAAACATTGACAACCATGTAGATATCATGGTATTTAGAAGCATGCAGTAGTACCACACAGCCTCCTGCAATTATATTTTCAGAATTTACGAAAATTAACCTAAAAGAAGACATCTTAATGAAGGCAATAGACCTTCAAAAAGAACCAGGAAAAAATACTGACACAGAAATGAAAGATAAGCAGACTTTAGGGCAGAGACTAGGCAACATATTTACACAAGGAGTAAAGATTTGTGTTCATTTAAGGATTTTGTAGATGCAAATTCATATAGAATTTGAATCTAAAGATCACAAATTCCAAATCTCTCAATTTTTTTTTTTTTTTTATCTCTAAATAAACTTTCATATGATGACTAAATCTCATAGGTTGACTACGTTGAATAATCCAACATACCTTTTCTATGCCCGAGAATTGCCTTTATTATGCGGTTTGCCCCAGAGAAGTGTTGGATTACAGAATGTCAATCATCAACCTCTCTCCAATAGTTACCATAATGAAATGAACCTTCACTTTCCCTGAGTAAAGCAAAATAGAACAATAAATTAAAGTGAAAAGTAAATGTGGGGGGTAAGAACTACCAAAAATTTCATTCAAACGTGGACCATGGTCCATATACCTCAAGTTTAAGCCATAGAAGAAGAACATGATAGAGATGGAGGAACAAACCCATGTCAAAAATACAAATGCAGTCGTTCTTTCTAAATTGCAATCTTGTTTCTTTTTTCTTAGAATTTTTCACCAGAAAATCAATTGGATTCTTATTGTGTGCTACTAGTACATAGTCCCCAAAATTTCTGGCCAATGGAGTATGATCTCATAAATCCAAATAATTCTTTCATTAAGAAAGATGACAAGAATTTCACTTAGACTAGTCACTAAACCAGAGTACTACGATAACAAATTCAAAATAGATAAAAGCAAGTTATATGCTACCGTACAAACAACCTTACAAAATGTTTCACATACATACTAAACGATGGCCAAATGGCTTCTCATTTGGCTAGGATTTTTCTTGTATTCGTGTAGAAGAGCATTGATAACCGTGGCACGAGAAGTGTAGGATAAAAAATAATTCTTACTTTGACATCAAATCATTAAATTAAGACTGATGGATTCCAAGTTTAGGCATTTTTATGAGGCTGTTCTGCAACCCCTGTGGTGTGGACTAGGTTTTAATTTGATAAAACAATGGGTGAAGGCAAGGGTACAATTCCATAAGATTCTTGGATTATCTTGAGAGTTGCTGCTAGATACTTTTGTAATTGATGAAACCAGCTAAGAATCTCACTAACTGGAAGCTCAGAATTTGCAGTCAGCTACCTGTTATATCACAGTATTAAATGATCCACCATTGCAAGTTATAATGCCTTCTATTACTATAGTAACTATTTTGTGCTGCATAAACCACATAAAAGTATGTAAAGTCCAGGTGTTTACATCCTGTAATTCTACCAGCTTACCCATTTCCAGCGAAGTCAAAACGGAAGGCACTGATTCCTTCCTTTTCCAATGCAACAGCAAGGTTCACCACTATAGTATTTTCCTGGAGGTGCAAAAACATAAGCTCTATTACTTTTCCCCCACAATAAAGCCAAGTTATGATCAATGCCTATGTATTTTTGAAATTTACATGCATTTACATAGCTACATCCAACTATCAAAAATCTTGTGGGGAAAAAATCCAAGAATATAAACCACATAGCATAAAAATCCTTAATCAAACTGAAAGGAGGAGCCACTTAATTTGCACATTACAAACACCAACCTTTGTGGACCGAAAACCGTGGCATAAGATTACAACCTCGGAAGATTCAGTTTCATGCAATACGCCCACAAGTTTTTCTCCATATTTGTTTGGTATTATGACTTTCTGCTGAACCACTGAAACAAATACATAATCAGTAATAAATTTGTTCTCTGAAAAAAGATTTTGATCCTTGAAATTACGGTTGGGTTTTGATCCGGTAATAGTAATTTCTCTTTTGGCGATTTCACTTACCTATCACCATTCAACGACTATACACCAAACACATACATAATATCAAGATAGTTTAAGCCAACAGTCTCCTCTTCCGTGACTCGAAACCATAACGTGGTATTTAATACCAATTGTTAAGAGCGTAACCACTGAACCAAAGTGCACTAAGACTATTGGATACTGATTTGGTTAAGTCCTTAACCCTTAAAGAGCATAACATAAAACTTAATTATGGAATGTTGAAGGCATCTCCACAAAAGAAAGTAGCATTTCTATTGATTTTCAGGAAACCCACATCAGACTCAGAAGCTTGTTTTAAGCACAAAGACCATCCTATCTCTGGGTGTTTCATTAATCTAATGCTTTGAGATTCATCTTTACCGTCACAAAAATTCTTGAAACCATTGGCTACAATCATTGGTACGGCATATAAACATTCCTTATTATCTAAATCCATGCATTTGTCTATCGTTTGCAAAGGGGTTTGTGCTTAACTTCACGGCTTGTTTCTCATACACGAGCCTGATCATACCCCAAAACGCCATGAAAAGAATCTCAAACGCACACACACACGCGCGCGCGGGCATATACATGCACATATATAGATATTCATAAACGAGATGCTGTACTCTGTTACCTGGGTTTTGTGTAGGCTGCAGGGCCATTCTCAATGTTCTCCTGGAGAGATCATTGCCTGAGGAGATCATGCGCACCCGGTTGAAAGAAAATCTCGTTGAATGAGGCTTTCTGAGAAATAGTGAGTTTGGGAGCACTGCATGGTGATTGCATACGAGGCTTTCCATTGCTGAAGCGAGAGAATGTCCCTTACGGCTATGCTGCTCACTCGTCTATGTGTGTCCGTTTATATGTATAGGAGATGATGCGTTGCGAAACCAAACGTTTACAACTAATTACTATCCTAATTTTTTATTTCCATAAATTCTGGAAAACTTTATTTTTAACTCCTCGCAACTTTGAGGAGAAATTAGCTTTCTCCCTCACAAACTATCACGTTTTGACCATTTGCTCTCATAAATTACTAATTTTATATTACATTCTTATGAACTACTATTTTATTACCAACGATCCCTTACCATTAGTCAAAGACGTTAAACATGACGGTCAATGTGTTACGTGCGTAAATAGTACCATGAACAGTGTTGTTGACTAACAGAATAGTATCGTAAACAGTACAATTAACCGTTCAATCTAACGTCTTTGACTGATGGTGGTAGGTCTTTGGTAACGAAATGGTAGTTCATAGGGAATATAATGTAAAATTGATAGTTCATGAAGACAAATGGTCAACGCATAGTAGTTTGTGGGGGGAAAAGCTAATTTCAGCTTTTATTATTTTTATAATTATCTTTTTTAAAGTTCAAACTCTCAATTTAGTATCTAAATTTTTAATTTTTTGCAATGTTACATTCCATTGGATTTTTTTGTTAAATGCAATATCACTTATTTATCATATTTTTTCATTAAATCCTAACAAAATGGTATCAAAATTACCAAAATAGTACCATTATATGCCATAAACACATCACAAAATTCCAACCAAAGAAATTTTTTTTTTCACACAAAGAGAGGGGAGGAGGATTTAAACTAATGACATTTGCTTCATTAGGCGTGATTCTAACCGATTGAATATCTCCTGAAGACAAAAACATAATTGAGGTTGGTTTGGTTCGATTCAGTTGTCCATTAGGTTCAGTCCCTTTTAGTAAAACATACAAACTCTGCTACCCCGGCCAATCTAAAGCCCAAAACTACCAAACATATGTTAGGTTTTGCCCAAGTCCATACTGAACGTGTAGGATTTGTTCAAGCTTGTAAGACTTTCAATTTGGTTTTGAATAAGATTAGGTTCAAGCAGCCCAAGCTAAGAGATATGGATTGTCCGCAATTCACTAGCTGGATTATATGCGATTTGGGTAGTCTCTAAATGCAAAGCCCACTTGCTTTGGTTTGGAGCACGAATTACCTACAATTCAATCAAATCTTAAGTTAGGATCGCAGCTTTCGCGGATAGAGATTTTCACCAATTTTGTTGCAATCTAAAGAGTTTCAATAAAATTCACCTATCCAAATAAGTTTTAGACAGTTCGCCCACTTGTTGGGCCAAGTGGGCTCTATAAAAGTTTTTTTACATTTACTTTTTAAATTGCTAGTAATTTAAACAACAAATTACTTAATCTAATTCAGCTTTCACCTTTTTCCCTATTTATTTAGAATATATATAATGTGGTTTGTTTTTTTTTTTTAATAGCTTTCACATGACATAGTGTTACCTGCGAAACCAAAAATAAAAATAAAAATAAAAGTGCCAAGTGGATATATAGCAAGAGAACGACTGAAAGGAACCCAAAAAAAATTGTCTAATATCGGCCATGCAATGGGCAGACTAGATTTCAACACTGCCCCTCATGACATGTGCTTTCAACAAGCGGAAAATAAAGGACAAGATGCAAGACTAACCAAATTATTGTTAATATATATTGACCATCCGATCTGTTGTTAAATTATTGTTAATATCATTTAAACTCTTACGAATCACAGCAAAGGTGTCCGAGAAGCCATCGTAATGTGAATGCGCGGTTTTATACTACAGAGTCAATCTAATTAAGAGTTATCTGTTGGTTCAAGCGGACCGATGGCTGAAGTTCTAGTAGGTGCCAGAAGATTTGCTCAAAGGAGGACAATGTCAAACTCAGAAAACTCTCCCACCAATCTTAATTTCTAACTTTGAGCTAATTATCGTACGTTTTGGGATAAATGCAAATTTAGTCCTTATAGTTAGCTTAAATTATAAATTGCTCTATGTGGTATAAAAATGAACTCAAAGATCCTAGGATATGCCAAAAAAAACAATTTACTCCTTCCGGTCAAATTTCATTAAAATATTTAATGGATTCCGTTAAGTGCCACGTCAAGGGCTAAGAGCACTAGCAGCAAATTCTTTATAGTCCATTCTTTTCCCAATGTTTAAGGAAATCTCAAAAAGAATTCATAAAAAAGCACCTACATCAGAAGCCCCAAATTTAACCATCATCAAAGAATATCTACATTGTTTCCCAATGTATAGGGAAACACAATAGACTCCCTATGCATTATTAAATTATAAAACATTTCATTCTCTCTCATCTCTCCTTCACATGTCCCAGCAATTCTCTCCTTTCTCATTGGTTGCATTGATAAAAAGAAATGATATTTAATTCATATAGGGAAAAATAATGGAATCTATTGTAAAGTGTTTTTTTATAGGGTATCAACAAATAGTTTTATCCTTTACATTTAGGGAAAATGGTTAGGAAGCTGCTGCTAGTATTCTAATAAAATAATGACACTTGTCACTCTTAATAAAAATATATATATTAAAAATATAAAATATATAAAACTAAAAAATTAAAAAAAAATTATTATTATTTTTTGGTTAAAAAAAGAAAAGTTGTAGCTGCCGATTGGGCAACCACTCTTTTCCCTTTTTTTTTAATAAAAAATAATTTTTTTTAATATTTATATTTTTTTATTAAGAGTAACATATGTTATTGTTTTATTGGCACTTACGTGACACTTAAATGAATCCGTAAAATATTTGAATAGAATTTGACTACAGGGATTAAATTGTTTTTTTAACATACGTACCCTAGAGAGCTTTGAGTTTATTTTGATACTACGATGAGCAATTTATAATTTAAGCAAACCATAAGGACTAATTTTACATTTATCCCTTCCCTAATGTTTAATATGAATCTACTTAATTAAGTTACCCTTTCCTCTAATCTTCCGATTAAACGAATCACTCAAATTTATTAGAAAATGAACGGCGGTAAAATGAGTTATATGACTGAAGAATAAATTAAACATATATATGAAAACATGGTGCAAGGCCAGTTTATTTGTTGCTAATTTCTTCTAACTCTCTTTTTTTAGATTCTTTCGTTAAATTCTAATAAAGTGGTGTAAAAATTACCAAAATAGTATCATTCTATGCCATAAACATATCACAAAATTTCAACCGAAGAAAAATAATTGGAACAATTTCATTAACCCTCCTCAAACTTTAGTCATTTTTGTAAACATCCCCTAATATTCAAAAACTCTCACTTACCCCCCTTGAACTTTCAAAAATTCTCACTTACCCCCATCTGTACAAATTAGGACACAAATTTTTTAAAAAAAAAGACCAAAATACCCATGTTTTTTATTTTTAAAAATAAAAAAAACATTTTGGAAGTTGACATTTTAAATAGTGAATTTTAAACGGTGACTTTTGTATAAAATTCCAACTTCCATATATTTTTTTACTTTTTTAAAAAATAAAAAACAGGGGTATTTTGGTCTTTTTATAAAAAATTTGTGCCCTAATTTGTACGGATGGGGGTAAGTGAGAGTTTTTGAATATTAGGGGGGTATTTGCAAAAATGACTAAAATTTGAGGGGGTTAGTGAAATTATCCCAAAATAATTAAACACAAACATATCACAAAATTGAGGTTGGTTCGATTCAGTTCGGTTGCTGATTTGGTTCGGTCCTTTCAGTCAAACATACAAACTGCACTGCCCTGGCCAATCTGAAGCCCAAAACTACCAACTGTATGTTAAGTTTAACCCAAGTTCATACTGATTACTGGCTGTGTAGAATTCGTTCAAGCTTGTGAGATTTTCAATTTGGTTTTGGATAAGGTTAGGTCCAAGCGGCCCAAGTTAAGAGATATGGATTACTGCCTTATGAAGCGGAGGTTACAAGTTCGAATCCCCCCTCCCCTACCCTTGTGTGGACATGTCAAAAAAAAAAAAAAAAGATATTGATTACCTGCAATTCATTGACTAGATTGTATGCAATTCGAGTAGTCTCCATATGCAAAGCTTACTTGCTCTAAACAGCTCAAAGTTTGAGGCTTACCTATCTGAGACAAGTGGGCTCTACACTTGTCCTCTTTGTTGGATGGCACGAATTGCAATGATCAAATCTCAAGTTAGGATCATAGCTTTCACGGATAGAGATTTTTTACAATTTTGTTGCAATCTAAAGAGTCTCAATAAAACCCACTTATCTGAACAAGTTTCGGACAACTCGCCCACTTGTTGAGATAGGTGTTCACCATAAAGACTATCACATTTACTTTTTCATATTGTTAATAATCCAAATAACAAATTGCTGAATCCAATTTAGCTTTCATAGTGCTTAATTATTTCTTTAATAGCTTTCACATGACTTAGTGTTACCTGCGAAACACAAAAAATAAATAAAAAATGCCAAGTGGATATATAGCAATAGGACGACTAAAATGAACCCAAAAAAAAACAAAAATCTAATATCGACCATGCAAAGGGAAGACTAGATTTCAACACTGTCCCTCATGACCTGTGGTTTCAGACTTTCAGCAAGTGGAAAACAAAAAGGACAAGATGCAAGAGTCTGACCAAATTGAAAAAAAACTAAGAAGGTGAGAAGAACTTTAGGCAAATTTAAATAGATATATAATATAATTGACCATCCAATATATATTATTATTCTTTTTACTCATATCATTTAATTAATTTGTGGCTGTGCTTCTCAGCCTTCTCTTATGAATCACAATAAAGGTAGTCTGACTGATTTAGATTTATTATGGTTTTTTCACTCCTTTTCTTTTTTTTTTTTCTTTTGAATCTTTGCATAGACAATTGAAAATAAAAATAAAATATATTTATAGAATTGTCTATGAAAATAAATAAGGATATTATTTATCCCAAAAACTTAACTCAAAGGTGAATGATAAATTTAATTATTTAATTAATTTTTTAATATTATCTCGCGTGCCAACTCAAACTTCACCTCAACAAGTGAAACTTAATACATAAAATATTTAAATTAGCACTATTCCATAAACCTAAGTTGATAAACAAAAATGATAAATTTAATCATTTAATTAATATTTTAACATCACTAATTTTATCTCTTATAAAGTTTAGTTGAATCTAAAGCAAAATTAACTGTGTCTAACTTGATTTACTGGAAGATAAATATTATTTAGTAGACTGGTATACTATTGTCATACAACTCGGATAACATAACAGTGAAAATCAGTCATTAGATCATTAGTAAGGGCTTATAAAAAGAAAAATCATGGATTAATTTTACTACTACGTTATCTTACTTGTATGACAATCGTATAATAATATACTAAATAACATTACTTTTGCTCAAAAATAGGATTGTTCTAAAAAGGAAGTGTCAATTCAACCTAAATTACGCATATCATACATACCAAATGATCATGAATTACATTCCAATAAGAGTAATGCTATTTAGGTTGGATTGCCACTTTTTTTTAGAACATGTCTTGTTTTTTAGTAATGCTATATATTATACTTTCATCTCATGTCATTCAACTGGGTTAATGTGACAGTACCCATTAACTATTGAATCAACAATTGTTATAAAAAAAAAATAGTAATAATGAGGGTTGAAGCGCACTGTCACATTAGCCCAATGAGATGAAGGCGTTACACATCGATCATTCTATCAACCATTAAATTTGTGAATCCCATACAAATTCAATAGTAGATTCATCACTATATCTGTGAAGAGATGAGTAAAAGATAAAATAAGGAAAAATATAAAAAGCCCCACAAACTACCAACCGTTTACAATTTAGCCCCCTAATGTCTAAAAAGTAATAAAGTAGTCCTCAAACTACTAAAATGCAATAAAAAGGCCACTTATTTTTTTTATATTCCTATAATACCCATATTCTTTTAACAAATAAAATATTAAACTAATTGTAAAAAAAAAAAATCCAACAAAAAAAATTATTGGTGAATATTTATTTATTCCAATTTTTTTTTTTTGTATTTACTAGCCCATTGCCTTTTTTTTGTATTTTTTTAAAAATTGTTTAGTTTTTTTTTACAATTATTTTATTATTTTATTTGTTAAAAGAATAGGGGCATTATAAGAATAAAAAATAATTTAAAAAAAAGGTGATCTTTTTATTACATTTTGATAGTTTAGATGACTATTTTATTACATTTTAAACATTAAAAAGTTAAATTATAAATAATTAATAGTTTAAAGAACTTTTTTATATTTTCCACATAAAATAGAGAATATCATTTTTATCATTTCTCAATGAGATGAGTACCGAGATGGAGTGTAGTTCACAAGAGGGGTTAAAGCCTTAACGGCACCAAGTTGTTTAGACTTTTCTCTAAAAAATTAAAAAAAAAAAAACTTGAAAGGGAAGGGAGTTGTTCGAGAAGCCACGTCAATGGAGTTAAAATCTTAATTAATCAAGGGTTCCACCATAATGTGAATGCGCGGGTTTACACTACCGAGTCAATCTAAGAGTAATTGCTGAGCTGCTGATCAAGTGGATCGGCGGTCAAGTTCTACTAGGTGCCAGAAGATCGGTTTGCTCAAAGGTAGACAACGTCAAACCAAGAAAACTCTCCCACCAATCTTAATTTCAAACTTTGAGCTAATGAACATTTAATATAAATATCTACTTAATTAAGTTCTAATCTCCCGATTAAACGAATCACTCAAATCTATTTGGAAATTAACAACGGTAAAATGGGTTATAATTCTCTTCGTAGTGCTTGATTTTCAATAGACTTCGAGTTACCTTTGAAGTGTTTTTCAAAATGTTTCAATTAATTCGTAACCAAAATTTTGTGTTTAATTGTTTGGTTTTATGCTTTGATTAATTTTGGTCATTTTGTGTGTAGTTTATTTTAAGGGTTAAATTCATTTTACCCCTCCATAAAGTTTCAATGATTTTCCAATTCGAACTTAAATGCTGAAAAATTAACAATATACCCCTAATATTTCAAAAAAATTTAATTCAGATATTCCGTTACTAATTTTCATCTAATTGAACAGAAATTAAAAAAAAAAAAAACATTGAGGATAATTACATAATTTCATAAATTGCCGTCCGATTTGACGGAAATTAGTAACGGAATGTCTGAACTGAAAATTTTTGAAACGTTAGAGGAGTACATTGTTTAACCCTTATTTTAAATTATCAGTGATTGTTGAGATAATTGAGAAAACATTGAAAATTTTCACTCAAGCTCAGTGGTGATAGGAGGCCACCCCTCACAAAAAGGGGTAACTACCCCCATTCCTCCTCACAAAAGAGGGGCTGCAGCCACCCTCATTCGGTAGGAAGCAGCCCCCTCATTAGTTAGTGATGGTCGACGGCCACCATCTCTTTTTTAAATATATATTAAATACTTTTGTTTAAGGTATATTTGTGATTTAAACTAATTATGCCGAGTAACACATACAATAATTAATAGGCACATGACCTATCAAACAAAAATTACGTGACACCAATTGATTGGTCTGACATGGCATATCATTAATTAATTAGATGGTAAGTTGGACGAAGTGATATATTTGCAATCATAGAAAAATCTAAGAACCTGCCAAATTATCAAAATTAAAAATTAAAAATACTAAATTGAAATCCCATCATCAAAACGTAGAGACCAAGTTTAATTTTTCTCATAAGTTAATGATGAAAAGATCAAAGTTTTACTACATCCTGTTGATAATAATTTCTGCATCCTTTCCAAAAAAAAAAAAAAAAAAATCTGCATCTATTAATTGGATCAATTAACCACGTAATGGGGTATGTTTTATTGCATGAGGAATCTAAATAATAATAATAATTGAAATTATTGATTATTCTTCCCCCACCCCACCATGGTATAATTAAGGAGAGATCGAAGCTGAGCAGCAGAATTTTAAAAAATGAAAGAAGCTGGAAAACGACATTCTGCCTTCCTCCCTTGACCCTATTTCAAACCCTCGCGAGGGTGGACTTTGACCACTACTTTTCTAACTTTCCCTTGCCTGGCCTGGCCTGGTGGCTGCTGCTGCTGCTGCTCTCTCTCTCTCTCTCTCTCTCTCTCTCTCTCTCTACTACTTTTCTTTTCTCACTCTTTTTTTCACCCTTATTTTGTTGTGTTTCCTCTCGCCACTACTTTTCAAGTTCTCACTTACCAAAGGCAGAGAAAATTCTCTTGTCCGTATTTTGGTGGGGTTTTCCCTCTTGTTTCAACCTATCTATCCCCCACACAACACCATCTGTATTATTATAACCCTCTTCTTCTTTCTTTCTTTCTTCTTCTTCCCTAACACTGCGCATGCTTTTCCAAACACACCTCCCCTATGATCTATTTAATGATCCTGCTACCCTGTCTGGCTCAAAGAAATGCAACTGTTTCAAACGAAGCAGCCTGCAGCCCCAGAATACAAAGGCAGGGGGATAATCAAACCACATAAAAAGGGCGGCATAGAGGAGATCCAGAGGGATCATGTCATACACCGTTTGTAGCCGCCAATACTAACACGCCTTATATATGGACTCCATCTTACAGCTTGATGAAAGCGGCCGCGCCAACTTCTTCAGCTTGATAATGCAGTCTATTGGCCCTACTTACATATGCCTCTGGCAATATGCTCCCACCACCAAGTATATATATATATATATGCACTAGAACTATTCATCTCTTTCTCTCCTTCTCTATTCCGGTGGCAGCTGGCTAACATGTTTGTTGATCTTTGTAGCTGTTTATACATCAAGGATGGATTCTTTTACGAAGAGCACAGCCAACCAAGCTCTTCTTCTGGGAGTCTGGCTAGGAGGTTTTTTGATGAGTACCGGCTATCTGTTTTTCCGGTGGAAAATGAGTAAGAAAATGATACTAGTAATTGTGATGTTGCCATGTTGGATATATCAAAACATGTTCCCCATATGTTTGTATGTAATCGCTTCAAGTGGGTTTTGTTTTGAATGTCAGATTCGTTCCAGGACTCGCTTTCAAGAATAGTCATCCTTATATAGAGTTGCCAGAATTGAATCTTCAAAGCCGGGCAAGGAGTGATGTTCAGCGACAATTCTATCAGGTAATAATTGACAGCACTATATAATTGCATTTTGTTGATTAATTGAGAGAATGAATCCAAGTTTTGTTAGCTAAATTCATTCTTTCTATGATTCTTTTTTCACAGGAAGCGAGGATTAAGGTTTGTGGTCATGTTTCTTAAAAGCTTTATATTTGATAAGAAAGAGCATTATAAAAATAGTGCAAGATGGTAAAGATTTGTGTTTGTTTATTGATTGCAGACTGCAATTTTTATGGGGTGCAAGAGTGGAGAGATTGAGATAGGCTTGTCGTCTAATGTGTCGTCTCAGGTAAGAAATTAACCCATTATCACATGTTTTATATATATATCAACCAGAATATTGCAGAAATCTTCTAGCATTTGATCAAAACAGCAGGGGAATAGTACCTCAATTGTATCCTGATTCATGGCATTATCTGCTTTTCTTTCTGAGTAAAAATGATATTTTGGCAGCTCGACATTGAAAAGGAAATGAGGAGCTGGTTTCCTGAAGATTTCTCTCAGCAATTTTCACTTCTGCGACAGGAACATAACCCACCTTCATCATCTTCATCTTCCTTGAGATCACTTTCCATGGATAGCCCCGACTCCTCATCCCTTCTGTTCAACATTCCAACCACATCCCACTTTCCAGAAACCCTGAGAGAGATTCCTATTCTGCATCAAGTACTCCCAACAACAACAACAACAACTAGTCCACACCAACAAGCAATGCAGGCGTTTGCAAGATGTCGAAACATTCAATTCCCAGCTCCAGAGAGTGAAAATGCTGCAATGGCAAGAGCCATCCTAGCCGTTCTATCTTCAACTTCTTCTTCTTCTTCATCATCCCATCAACCCCACCAAAATTTACCTTACATCCATCGGATAAATTCAAAGGCCTGTGCATTCAAGAGCTACACTTCGGCTTTAGGACCAAGAACCCAGATGGGACCCAATGTTCGCAAGCAAAGCATGCTGAAGAGATCATTTGCTTTCTTTAAAAGTTTAAATTTGTTGAGACTCCATGAACGCATGCAAGCAACCCGCCCCACCGCCACTCAGCTTCACCATATGATCTCAGAGCGCAAAAGGCGTGAGAAACTCAATGAAAGCTTTCAGGCATTGAGATCTCTACTTCCTCCAGGAACTAAGGTACTTAATATCTTTGATCGATCAATTAAACGCGTACAATACGAAATGCTATTATGGATCGAACACATGATTTTTGTGTCTATTAAATAGTATTTCTCAAATGGCAATGCATTAAATATCTCTCCTTGTATATGTATTAGTTGATTAGGTTAATAGGATTATGATTAATGAAAAATATGTTTTCTTGGAGGCATGAATGTTTTCTCATTCTTAGTATTGAAATTCTACAAAAACTCTAACCAGTGAAACTTTGATGAACGTGGTTAATTTATTTATCTTTTTATTTATCATTGCATACCGGTATATTGTTACATACCCCACCTTGATCAAAATTATAAATTTTTTTGGATCAAATAGAGAGACAAAGCATCGCTGCTGACCACAACAAAGGAGTATTTGAGTTCTTTGAAAGCTCAAAACGAAGAGCTGAGTCGAAGAATCCAGCATTTGGAGGCGCAGCAATTGGCTGCAAAAGAAGCTGATCACGAAGATCAGGAAACCAGCTCCTCAAGTGAAAGACTCATGGTTCGGATTTCACACGCCCCAGAATCAACATCAGAAGAGAGAACAGTTAATTTGCAAGTGATTATAAGAGGAGAATGCCAAATGGTTGATATGGTGATTCGCATTTTGGAATTCCTGAAGCAGGTTGAGAATGTAAGCTTGATGTCAATGGAGACCACAACCCGGATATTAGACTCAACCTCCATTAATCGCATAACCATGAGATTGAGAATCGAGGTATGTAAATTCAGATACATTTTTTTAAGATAGACCCACTAGATAATATATAAAAACAACTAATATATGAAGGGATCGGAACCCTTCTAGAACTATATACATATAAATATAGTATTACAAATCAACTCTGCTATGATTTTCTTTGTCTTACTATACTACTGTTTTCAAAATAGGAGGTTTGCATTTTGATTAAAAAAAGTTATTTTGTGAAGATATATGATCCCAAGCTAGCTAGGTATACTAGCATGAAAGTGATGGTGTGTTTCTTTACAGTAGATGATGGCTTATCAAATAAAGAAAATCAAAAGGGTATTGAAAAAATTAATATTTGGGGTACTACATCTTTTATTTTCTACAATTTTATTATAAATTAATTTAGATGGCAATTTACACAAGTATCATGAGACGAATAGATGACAATTTACACAAACTGTCACGTTAATTTGAAAATGACTGATAATAAAGCAGCGATATATGATATATAGACTTATAATTTGTTTGGTCTGATTAAAATTCATTGTTGTTGGCAGGGAAACGGATGGGACGAGGCTGCCTTCCAGGAAGCAGTGAGGAGGGTTGTTGGAGACTTTGCACAATGACAATTCCACCAATCCTTTGGTTTCTCAATGGAAGCAATCAACTGGATTAATTCCGTGGCGGCGTCCCGTCACTATCTACGGTTGCTTTCCTCTTTCTCAGCCAATCTCAGCCGTCAGTTTTGGGTTCATAAAATATTATATTAGACTGCATGATTAGTGCATCAGTAGCACACACAGTTTTGAGAGCTAGCTAGCCCCAGCCAACCAACCCCTATATATCCAACCAATGTACGACGCCGTTTTGGCACAACTTTTTGGATTTTTGTATTGGTACCCTATGTCCTAACCCGCATATTTATTTAATATTTTTGTTTCTTTTTGTGAGTAATTTCAAATATTTTGTGTGTTCTACAATTAATAAACCATATATATATATATATATATGTTTCTTGTACGATTTATATGTCGCCCATTTTGACTCTTATCTTATAAGGAGACTACGAAAGCGAATCCAACAAAGATTCATGGTTAGATGTATTCAAAGGTTTGTGCATCGTCAAAATTCAACTTTTTTCCAATATTTCTCACCAAACCCTGAATACATAGCTTTCTTTCTTTCCTTCTTTCTTCTCTCATTATTCTGTCTCTAAAACACTTGAAAAAGCCTCGACCGGGACCCACAATTGGGGCCGCCAATTAAGAAAGGATTCGATGAAATTCTCTAAAAACCCGCGTAAACAAACAAATTTTATTGGAATTCTTTCTCATATTTCCTGCTCTCGAATAGATAATTAAGTGGGATGAGGATCCCTTTAAATTCTTTAAAAATTTGAGGTCCTTAAATTTTAAATTTTGGTCATTTATCTTAATTTTAATGATTAAAAAAAAAGGCTTTCAGTTTTTAATAATTAAAAAATAAGAATGTATTTTAACTTTAAATGTAAAAACTGAAATTTTTTTATTTTTTATCATTAAAATCAAAATGAATGGTCAAAATTTAAAATTTAAAGGTCTCAAATTTTTAAAGAATTTGAGGAAACCTGATCCAAGTGTGAAGCGTTGATATTTTGATTAAAAAAATAATTTTAAAAAAAAAAATCCCCACGTGTCTTTTGTTGTCCCATGCAATACGCTTTTGTTTGCGTCATGCATCACTAACCTATGGCCTATGGATTAGACCGTGATGTGTCACATGGGCAATGGGCCACGCTGGTTGAGCTTTTTTCACCGAAGGGAAAACGATGGAGACTTTAGAGACGGCGTTTTTGACCGTCAAGCCCTGAGAAATTTAGGTTGTGGCTGAATTTGCTCAAGAGGTCAAGGCCGTGGTTTTGGTCATTCTTTTCTTTTTTTTTTCCGATTTCTTTATTCATCTTCCTATCTGTTAGAGAGGCAGAGGGTATACCGTTAATGTATTTATTAATGATACCGAATGTTTTCGAAGAAAAATAGCATTACTCTTTATTTATTTGAATATCAAATTCTTATGGGGGGTTGAAAGGGAAGGGGAAAAGGCATAGGAAAAGGAAGGGAAAAAAAGGACTAGCAATATGATTAGGTTCAAATGTTCTATTTTAATTGGGTAATGCAAGATATCGTATTTTTATCCCACACTATTTTATGATGTTGACGTGTCAGTTCTAATCAACTCTTCATCAATCTTTTTTTATAAATAAAATCCAATCATTAGTTTAGACTACCACATCAACATTATAAGATAAAAATGTGATTTTTTCCATTACTTTCTTAATTAATATATGAGCTAGTGTTTATGTATAAAGATAAAGCAATAAAATGAAATTGATGGGTTATAATTAGGAGAAATTGGTTGACCCACTCCAAATGTTGGAATTTTCTTTTGATGGTGATTCTTGATGAATTAAAAAACTGAATTTATGGAAACATTGTGCACATGAAGTAATTCGAACGTTCAATAGTTGAAATAGGAAACGGTCTCTGTGGTTGCAACTGGGTTTATAAGTGGGATCGATCGATCTATAATTGTATCATGTAAAAGGGACAAGTCAATGTGGTTAGATGCAGTCAATCATCGTGACCATTTCTTTTTTGTAACCATGATTCAAGATGAACGTACATTTACATTTAATGAGAAAGCTGCATTTTTAAAAGTATAATTGTAATTTCGTGATATTTAGCATGAATTTCCTTCAATCACAATCGTACCACTTAATTGGGATGCGACTAAGTCAATGCTAATTCAAGCAAATAAAAAGAGGAGAGAGATTCCAATAAGATTCACTTATTCAAATAGATATTCAAGTAATTCAAGATGTAAGACTCACCTATTATGGCAAGTGGACTTCATTGGAGCCCTCTCTCATTATCTACCCAGATCAAACTACAATTTAGTCAATTAAAATTGACGCGATCCAGGAATTCAACATAAACTCAACACAATTAGTAGGTTGTGATTAAGAAATTTGACTCGTTTAATAAAATGAATTGAGTCATGGTTAACTTATATAATCTTATAGTCATGTCTCAACCCGATTCAAGCTCGACATGAGATATAAGAACTGACAATTTTTTACATGACTCTCAAACCTAACACAAGTTAGGATTGAATGGTATACAATACACTCGTTTAATCAAATGGACCAAATTAAAGTTAACCTATATAATCTTATTATCACGTGCATCGTCACCTATACAACCAGCAAATTGCAACCAATTGGTCGAATTCCATTGATTCACGAATGTGATATTAAAGCTTGTGCCAAGACCTTTCTCGGAACCTTCCAACATGTCTTAAAAGTTTCCAGATTATTCGCATATAAAGAAATGTTTTAAGGGGACAAAAAAGTAGAATGAAATTAAAGAAGAAAGTGGTCATGCTGAGCTGAGGCTCCCAAAAGAAAGAGTCCCAAAACAATGAACCAAAGAGCCTACGAATGCAGATTCTCGGTTTCTTTCATGATTTCATCCAACCATTTTGGTACCCCGTAATAAGACATTTCCTTGTTTTCATATTTCAAAAAGTTAGTGGATCCCACTTCTAGAAATTGTCGTTTGACCCTTCAAGGAATTTCCCCTTTCTCCCTACTTTTCTCACCCGTCACTCTCCAGAATATCTACCAAACGTGGCGTATTGAACCCATGCAATGGGCAGGTGAAGAAGAACCCAATGAATCATAAAATTCAACTTCCTCATGCAAACCTGTGTCATTGCTAGAAATAGAATCCAGAGCAACTGAACTCTGCAAGAGGTAAAGCATCCAAGGAATATCTTCCTTCATTTCTTTTTGGTTTTTGGATGGGACTTCAAGAGAGAGAGCTCAAAGACGTCAAATTAGAACATGTTCATAGGAATGAGGAAGGAATAAGACAAGTCTTATGGCTCTTTCAATTTCGACCAGTAAGCACCAACAGCCTCTCAAGCAACAATCCACTAATAACATGTAAGAACCACCAACCTAGTCACAAATGTACCTATGGATATGATTAACAGTTGGACAAATTGCTCTCCTTCCAACTTGCTCCTTCCGAACCAACAAAAATTCCATTCGATACATGTTGCTTAGTATATTAAACCTATAAACAAATCTATTTTACAGGACCGTTGTTGAGAACCTCAACATTTGACCATAAGAAACAGTTGCATGTGATTCTGATTCAAAGACCTTTCCCAATATTAAAACCAAGCTGAGCCCACAAAACAAGAACGTACCACCAATCAATCCGGAGAAGGCAATTGCATATCACAGGGAATGATCAATCCTGTCGGCAGAAAAAAAAAAAAAAAAAAGAGCAAAGACCTCCAACCGTGCTTCAAGGTCACATGCACACTTAAGCTTCAACAGCAGTGACTGTTTCTTCATCAGTAGAATCGGGTTCTTCTTTAAGATCTCCATTCACCGCCTCCGTTTCAGGTTCCTTTTGTGTCTCATCAGAAAGCAGCTTCTCCCTGAGCTTTACTGTAATTTCATCTCTTACACTTTCATTTTCAGCCAGAAACTTCTTAAACGCATCCTTGCCACGGAAAATCTGGTCATTATAATAGAAAAATGCACCAGACTTTGAGAAAAATTTGTGTTTTACTCCTAAATCTATGAGCTCTCCTTCCCGACATATGCCCTTGCCAAACTCGAGCTCAAATTGGGCAGTTTTAAATGGAGGGGCAAGCTTGTTTTTCACAATCTTCACAACAACTTGGCTTCCTACAGTCTGCAAAGCAAAACAACATCATCAGGATGCACAGATCAAGAAAATGTACCAAAATGAAACCCATTGTTAAATTAGAGTCTTTAGCCTTCCCCATGTTTTGTAGATGAGGGGACTGGAAAGAAAGATCAAGATCTGCTAAAACACGGTTCCCTCAATATGATAGTAAGAAGAATATCACATGAGATATCATACTGCACGCAAGTTACACAGCATAGCATCAAATCCTTTTGATTGTTTCTTGCTGTAATAGAAGTTTTTAAATCCCCAATCACCAATAAAGGACAAATTTGTTCAAGTAGCTGGGAGTACAAGAGTGGAGAAGACAGAAAATTCCAAAGCCATCAACATTTTAAGGACTCATCACAAACATGACTAATGACCGATGACAAAACTCAAGTATACATGATTCAAGCCTAAGGTTCGAAGGCCATTAATTGTGGAAAGAGAATTTCAACATGAAAAATGACTGCATATATAAGTTAAGTCCATTTGGCCCGCCCTACAATTTTGCAAGTCAAAAGTATGTTTTTGAACATAATCACGGAAAGCATCTTGTTTGGGAGTGAGTTCTAAAAAAATGGTAGTTTGAAAACAAGACCAAAAAAAAAAAAAAAACCCTATGTTCAAATCGCAAGCAAGGGGGTGGATTTTTAAAACATACGATTTTAAAGGCCAAATTGTGATTTTACTTATCGCTTGACTGCATTTTTAAAAATAGTGTTCATTAACTATGTTTTAAAAAAGCTATTTTTGAAACTGCTAAACCAAATGGACCTAAGAAATTAGAATAGCTCATTTCAAGCCCATCAAAGGAGTTCAACTACACATGCAGATAGATTATACATGATAGATATTGCAACAGCCCCTACAAATACAATGTTCAAATTCACGAGTGAAACAAATGGATGAAATGTCATACCTCTTCACCCTTCTTGACAAGCCCTATTCTCCTAATATTTAGGCGCACTGAAGCATAGAATTTCAAGGCATTACCACCACAGGTAACTTCAGTGGGCCCACCAAATCCTCCAAAAGTAGAAAGCTTCGCTCTTATCTGGAGATACATGAAATCAAATTAGGGAGGTCTCACCATAAAACAGACATGATTATCTGCCATTGAGAAATCAGGACAATCAAACTGCTTTTATGAGGACACATCATACATACTTTTTTTAAGAAGTAATCTTAGTCAAACCCTAAACACAATACAATTTACATCAAACTATCAAAGGCATCAGACATGTAAATTCCAAACCCACCCCTATAATTAACAAAGAATAAAATTACATTAAGTTGGGAATGCCAGGTTGAACAACCAAAAATAGTACAAAAAAATATTGGTCCAGGCTGACCAGGTCCAAGGCTAATGCAAGCTCATTCCATTCACTGCACCTCATAAGATGCTCAGCCCAAGAGCAATTATACACATGCCTCTCATCTCAAGCTCAGCCATCAAAATAATACAACAAAAGGCTGTGCCTGTGACAGTATAACCAAAAGTGATACCTGATTTATAAATATCAATATAGTCTGTGACAGTGATAAAGAGTGGCTCAACTTGCGAAGTGCCTGGCTCATCAATCTAGCCTGCATTGCCATGTGAGCATCACCCATCTCGCCATCAAGCTCACCTTTAGGCACAAGGGCTGCCACCTGCCATCAGAAATACAGCTATTATTGTCAGAGCAGAACATTAAACAGCAGCTAACAACTTGAAAATGAACAAAAAAAGTAACCCATCATGTGTGTTTATGCAATATATGTTGCAAAAAAATGCAAGTAGCAAGAAGATCTTTCAAAAAAGCCTAATTAGATGATAAGGGAATCACAAAAGAAGTAGTAAGAGAGAGGAGAAGAATATGGCATCCCAAAAAGATTTTGGAAGAAAGTAACAAGCAGATTCCTGCAGCTACCAACTATGAATTTGTATACTGCCAACAAAAATCTTGAATTGAGCACCAAACTTACACTGTCAATAACAACAACATCGACTGAACCACTTCGGATTAAAGTGTCCACAAGACTGAGAGCTTGTTCACCACAATCTGGTTGCGAGAGAAGTAACTTGTCAGTTTTTACCCCAATAGTCTGTGCCAGTGCTGGATCCAGAGCATGCTCAGCATCAACGAACACACAGTACCCTGCATAGAAATGGCATGAAACAAACTCAATTTCCCTTAAAGAACCTATAGAAAAATTCTTTGAAAAGCAAACAATAATTAAAAGTTCACCAACAGTATAACTATTATATCTGCGCATGGTTGATATGGATTCTTCATTATTAATGTATGAGAATGCAAACCCAGAATATCTTATTATGCATAATATCTTCCTAAAAACCATTGTGTTTTTTGTTTGAGTATCTCCTTTATAGATCAAAATGATGATATGATAGGACAACCTATGCTTGCTATTAAAATATAACAATCTAATCAATGAATAGAACCCTGTTTATTACACAGGACAATTAGCAAAAAGCTAAAATTGGGAGTGGTGGTAGAGGCCAGGATAGATAGCGTCAAATGGAATGCACCATCCAAATAACTGTTAAACCAATATATGGAGAAATAACTGCTAAACCAATATATGGAGAAACTATCTGCATAGGATCAGGAGATTTAAAGAAAATGTCCTTCAAACAGACTTATCATGTTCTGTAAAAACAAACATAAAAGCACACTCACACACACTAACCCAAACTCACAAATATAAAATATGTTGCTTAAACTATTGTAGTGAAGTATAGTAACAGATGTCCTTTCTCCCAGTTATTATTAGTGATGAAGCTAGAAAAAGTAACTAAAAAAGCATATAAGAATGACCTCCTTCCTTTTGTGCTTCAGCAATTACATGTAGAGCAAGAGTAGTTTTCCCAGAAGCCTCCGGCCCATATATCTCCACAACACGTCCCTACAGAGATCCGATAAAGGCATATTATGAGCAGCTGAAACATATCACACAGGTGAAGTAACAGTCTGTTCTCTGTCTATTTCCATCCTTATGCTCACACAAAATACATATCCACCTTATAGATATATGCATTAGATACACAAAAATATCTGCGTATGTAAAACAAATATTATACATATATAAGTGAAATATGTAACATAATATTTAACTTAAGTAAAGAGGTTTCTAACTTAGGCGACTGAAAGGAAAATATAACAGTTGTAGAAAATGAAAGAATAAGATCAATAATTAGCGTACAGTCACTAAAAGGAAAAGGGCTGAAAACAACATATGAAACAAAACCAGCAAACCACCCAAAACTCTTTTTTTAAATTCCCAGCAACCTAAATAATTTGCATTAGACAAAAGGAAAATTGAATTAAACTGAAGAAGGTCAAGTTCCATGAATTTTCATGGAACAGAGCTGATACCTTTGGAAGTCCACCAGTCCCCAGTGCTACATCCAGAGCAAAAGAACCTGTGGATACCACTGGGACATTCCTTGAAGGGGATGACAGACCAAGCCACATAATAGATTCCTTTCCAAATGAGGATGTAATCTGATCCAGGGCTTGTTGTAGGGCCAAATCTTTCTTCGAAATGTTATCTTCACTGGAGTCGCTTCCATCTGACTTAGACTTCTTTTTACCTTTAGGGAGATAGAAACTGAGATTGTTAATGATCCACTTATCAAGACATGCAACAACGTTGAAAATGCTAATTCTATATTACATTCACTCAGATTTTATAACAGCAGAGAGAATCAAATCTATCTTACATGTTGCATCTAACCATACATGGAAATAGAGTTACACAACAGCATTGACAACAAAATCATAAATTTCAGAACTCCCAAACTATGCTTTTGTCAAGCAAAATACTTTCAGCACCTTTACTAGCGAAGTCGCGAAACTGAAAAGATGTCCCCAGTATCCCTGTCCTAAAGCCCTGCACAGATTTGACAAATAAATAATCAGCTATGAGTTAATTACAAATGCACGAAACCCAGAAACTATAGAAGAAGCATAGAAGACCCTGAAAAATATTTATACAAAACATACATTTTCTTGAGATAAACAAACACGGAAAAAAGAAATGCTCATATTTCTACTTTCCCATTTGATTGCCCGGAAAATGAAAGCCAAGAAAAGGTTTAAAAAACTAGAAACTGTTGTAAGCACTTCTGTTTTTGTTTCTTGGAAACAAGCTAACTCAACTCCATTGAGCCAACCAGTTGCAATATGCTCCGTTGAATGTAGATAATCGTCTTTTTGGGTCCCAAAACTTAGTTTACAAACTTTCAAAAACTTGCATTTCTGAAACAGTCCTAAACTTTCTTGGTGACCAAACAGGGTGTAAAAGCAACGGGGTCCCAAAACAAACATTAAAAAAGGAAAGCTCTAACAAATGGATGGAAAGAGTAACCTCTGGAACGAACAGAGAGCGTTTTAGAAAGGAAGCGCTCCGAAGAAGCCTCGCCATAGACGGGTACCCTCCGCCCCCAAAAGACAGCTTCTTATGAATATAGCGAGATTTTTCATATTTTTTAATAATAAGATAAAGTTGAATAAATAATATTAAAGAAGACATCTCTCATGTTATTAAAAAAGTGAATATGATGTATAAGATTGGAGGTCTAGATTCTTCCAAATTATTTGGAGGAAAACAATAGAAAATGGTAAAAACCCCTCACCGACAAGTAATGCTACATACTACATGTAAATTTCACAAATATCTTTAAAAAAAAATGGATGTGGTCAGGTCTAGTCGTAACCATTAAATATTTTCTTTCAACAATGGTTGATCAAATAGTTATTAGACTTCGTCATATCAGCTTTGTGAATATTTATAGGATGTTTGTGTGTAACTTTTAATTTTTTTTTAAAAAAAAAATGTTATATACCACACTTTAGCTAACTTTGTTGAATCACTTATTAGATTTTTTTTTTTTAC
Organism: Carpinus viminea; assembly: GCA_013348765.1. Taxonomy (NCBI): domain Eukaryota; kingdom Viridiplantae; phylum Streptophyta; class Magnoliopsida; order Fagales; family Betulaceae; genus Carpinus; species Carpinus viminea. The sequence continues at coordinate 15,019,105 of CP054667.1, forward strand.
AATGACTAATTGACAATATTACATTAATAAAGTAAGACAAAAGCATAGTATATAACATTACTCATTTTTAAATAATTTGGAGTTTTAATGAGGCATGACACATTTGTTATGCCACATGTCACTATCTGACTGGATGTGACATGAAGCAGCAACGTTAGTATCTAACAGCCCCATATGATATGACATATGTCTTTTTGCCAAAGGTTGAAATGACCATCAGCAAAATGCCCCTACAAATCGTAAACTTTTTTTCTACTTGAAAAAGTGTAAAAGCAGCTTTACATGGAGTATGAGCGCTTGAGTAACTGATGTGCTCCCTAAACAAAGAGCTTTATCTTTATTGCTATATCTTTTTTGGGCCGTGGTTTCTTAAAATTGGGAATTTCACCCAATTCCTCCTATCCTTTGTAATTAGGCCCTTCCCTGCTCGAGCAGATATCTCTCACTTGGCCTTTTTTAAAAATATATATATATTTTTCCAATTTTTTTTTATTCATTTCATAAACCAAGAAAATAAAATTCACATATACACTGGACGCAAGTTCAGTTTAATAAACTGCAATATGAACCCTCATTTTCATGAAAAAAAAAAAAAAACTCATTTTTACGAAGGAAAAATGTTTCTCGCACTTTTAAGTGCATAGTCCTTGACGTGTCAAAATCAAAATTTCATGGTTATTTTTACTGTCACGTGGCAGCATCTCAACAACTCATGGAATTAGTAGAAAAAATAATGCCGACAAAGATTGCAAGACTAAGGCTGACGTCTTTCCAAGTCAAAATAGTAAGCATCGTATCTGGTGATTTTGACACGCACAGAATATTACCAACAGACAAACAGTAATAACACCACATAGAATTTCAACATCAACGACTTGCTAGACACGTCTAAACACCCACAACAGTCGATCACACAATTAGTCGCAAAATGTTGAAAAAATAATGCTAGCTCAGTAAAAGGTCAAACCATTCAAGAGAACATGAGAGCAATCAGAACACAAGGACTACAAAAACATATCTATGTTTTTGTTTGTTTGGATAATACAAAAACATAGATATATACTAGAAGAGTTTCTGGAATCAATCACATTCAGATGACCACTACATATGCATCAACAAATCATAGCACATCTCTCATTCATATAAAAACCAGTCTCTTCAAACCAACATGAACAAAAAGGAGAAAAAAGGCTAAAAATCATTCATCATTTGACATAAGGGGAACAAAAAATATAGGAGTAAAAGGAACCATCCAAAATCGCCAGAAAACCCCTTTTTGATCAACATTGCAATGACCCCATCACAACTCTCATGCATTGAACATTTGCTACAACAAGCTCTTCTAGTCTACTGTTGCTTGCATTCTGGAGGGCGCTCGCCCTGCTGACCATCTGCAGCTTGTGTTCTTCCACTCTTCTACAGATTATAACACCACAAGTGATTAGCAAATTCTGGTTAAATTAAATGCAATAAACAAAATAAAAGATGAATAAGATTTGGGAATAGTTTTATATTCTTCTGTAACGGGCGCCCAGGGGAAAAGAAGGGGGGATGGGAAAACAAGTATCACACCTTGTGTCCAGCTGATGACTGCAGAAACATTCCAAACCAATTTAACAAATATTCATTAGTACCAGTTTTTAAAGAAACAATTAGAAATAAAATCTTGCGAATCCAAATTGCTTAAACACTTGCCTTCTTTTTGGTCTTGCTTTCATCTTCATCTTCATCGTCATCATCATCATCTTCTTCATCTTCCTCATCCTCTTCATCATCATCATCCTCTTCAACATCATCATCTTCATCATCATCCTCTATGTCTCCAAACTCATCTTCTTGAATAGCTCCCCGTAAACCATGACACAGCATGGGGGATGATCTTGTCTCGAATAGTTGACCTATAGCATGAAATACAAGAATACTTCATATGGTGCCTTTAAGATTTCAGTTCACCACTATAGCCACAGAGCTTGAACAGCATTTCCATTTAAGACAAAAAAAAGACATACTCACCCAATGTCATAATCTTGTTCCATTTGATTTTGCAGCTCCTCAGCCTGACCAAAAAGATCAAAACTAACGTCAAACACAAAATCAAAAGTCAATTATCATCAACCATTTCTCAAGATGTTGTGATGTTGGTCATACAGCATCTTCTTCAATATCTTCATCATCCTCAGGGACTTGAGGTGGACTGAAAAAGTTGAAGAAACTCTCACAAATTTCAGTTTTAGTAATTGGCTTGGCATTCTTTGATCCCTTCTTAGGCTTCTTCTTAAGGAGCTTCTGTGTCAAGCATTTTCCTGCATGCCATTCAATTTCCGTCCTGAAAGGCAACAAGGAACAATCAAATAATAGTTGTAAACAAGCCTATAAAATAATCAAACTATAAAGTCCAAAAAAAAAATTCAGCAAAATAGCAAGGTAGGATCCAAAGTTACCCAATTGCTTTCTCTAAAATAGGTTCATCTTCATCAATCATGTGATATGTCTTTGTCAACACAGAGTTCTTGAAATAAGGATTGGTGTCAAAGAAAAACTCAAGCTTGAACCCCTTCGGATTGTCTGTCCTAGACCACTTAATATCTTTGAGATATTTCAGAGCTCCTTCATCACGCTCAGTTATCTGATTGCATGAAAAAAGGAAACCACAATTTGACATAGTCCTATAGAAGCATCAAATACAAGAAATTATTATACACCATACTAACCTCCTCAGCTAGCACTTCATTATTTTTCATTGCAGTGAGCCAGAAATCAGGAACTCCTTTCTCTGCATGAACATGTAATTCAGCATCAAGCTACAATGAATCCCACCCCAATTTTTTTTCTTCACAACAACTAATTCAAATTCATTAAAAGCGCAAAGTGGCGAAACTCTAGTACAAATGAAGCATAAAAGAAGAACCAAACTCTAAAAACTCAGAAAAATTAGAAACAGGTAATCTAAACAACACTACTATCCATGTATACAAGGATTGGAACATCTTCTTTAAATAACTTTGCCATCCAAAAATAATTTCTCCAGTCTTGGTTTAATTTCAAGAAGGTACCTTCATCAGCTTTATCCTCTCCTTCCTTTGCAGCATCATCTGTAACTCCTTCAGCTTCAACAACAGCATTTACAATCTCATATCGCTGCAAGTATTTAGTAAAATTGATAAATATGTTAAAAGAGATGACCACTTATCAATTACTTTCAGAGTGATTAAAAGGAAGTCAGCATCCAACGCACTAAGCATGGTGAAAGACAAGCAATTGGCTTGGTTCAATAACATGGAGGCATGTCTCATAGGGGCCTAGCTGTAGGCCTCAGTAACAAATTGTAAGTACAAAATGCAACAAAAAAATATTCTACAAATTCTTTCTTCATTTTTCACAACCTGTTCACCAAAAAAAGAATGGACAACAAGGAGCATGAAGTGTGTGAGAGAGACAGAAAGAGAGCCCAAGCAACTCTCATCCTTAGTGCAGAATATAGACCAGTACGATACCTTGGTGTATAGTGGTTGATACAACTTTTGATATTTGGCTTCAAGAGCAGCTCTCTCCTCAAAAAATTTTGCCTCCAATTCATCATGGTGGCTCTGTAATTAGAAGGAACAAAAAAAAAACTCTATATTTTATGATATGAATAGATCAAGCAAAGCAAAAACACAACACCGTATAAGACAAAAGGCATGTTCATGTTATTTATTACACGATGTATGAAACAACAATAATAAAAGCAGAGTCATAGAAAAACTTGAGATTCAATAGTAATAAAAGTTTGTATGAAAATAAAAAATGCAACACATTTCAGTATAAAGCAGCAGGAGGAATCTTTTAGAGGTATTAACTGGCCATTGCTATGTTCTGAAAGAGCAACAAGGTCTTCATAGAGAGACTCACCGATATACTTAGCTCAATTGGACTTTCTCAGTTTGAGTATGTTGGAAACAAGAAAAAAAAAATGAAAACTGAACTGGAGTTAGATTTTTCCAGTGTCTTATATCCTAGCATGGAGTTCAATGATCAAGGACATTGTGCATAATTTTGCAATTTTATAACGTGTTAGTTCTTATGGCAAGATCATTTTATGCGAATAACACGCAAGTGCCATTTGTTTGTGACAGACTTGCATGCTCTAGATAGACTCAAAATATTGCTAAACCTACCCCCTAACACAAAACAACTTCGAGATCAGTTCCATGCTTAATTAACGTAAATTGAATCAAAGTCTATTTGCATTCACTCACAACAACTAGAACTTATCATGAATCTTCTAAACGAATATACTCGCAATTTAATAAACAATATCACAACATAGTCTAATAAACCACTTCCACCAAAGAAAGTTGAATGCGCAAGCACAAGAACATGGACATGCCTGGATCTCCTTGAGAACCTCAACACGTCTCCTGACTTTCGGAGATAGACTCTCTAGCAAATCGGAGTGCTGCCCAGCCAGAGACTGGATCTTATTCTGCACAAAACACCACGAAACCTTAACATCATCAGCAAATCAAACCCTAAAATGCAAAGATAAGATGACAGAGAAAAAAATTTCCTGCACAACAGAGTCCAATCAACAACCAGCTAAAATGCTTAATTGAAAAAGAACATCAGTACAAATTGAAGTTTCCTCTTCATTTCCCGTTGGATTCTCAAGCCAAACAGAGACGTTGGTACAAATTACAATAGTTAACTAACCTTGAGAGCATTAACGAGGCCCGCTCGATCCTCCTCGTTGAGAGCTTCGTACATAAAATGGCCAAAAGCAAAAAACAGAATATCATATAAGATGCACAACAATCAAAGACAAAGAGAGAGAGATTAGGGTTTTGGAGGAGCGGAGATTACCGGCATTGAGATCGGACATGTTGAAGTTGTCCTTGTCGTTGCTCATTGTTTGGCTATTAGAGCTGCGAGGGACGAAGAAGAGATGGAAGCAATGGAAAGCTAAAACCCTAGCCTCTCTTTTTAAAACCTGCTCTCTTTATCACAGGGGCACCGCTTAGCTTTAATTTTTTTTTCCTTTATTTTTTAATATTGAGGAAAAGGTGTTGGGCATTTGGGCCGCATTTGCTGGCCCAAAAACTTAGAAGTGGAACCATATGCATACTAGGCAAGTTGATTGAGATCCCTCCGTTTATTTAAATTTGAAAAATCTCATGTTGCGAAATCATAACTCTTTATTATAATTTAATGGTTTATAAAATGTTAGTTGCTTTTGTATAACTAAGGCATTAAATTTTAATTTTAAATTGGCTTTTGTTTTATCAAGATTTAAATTATTTTTTAAACTATTGGATTTAAAAAGAATGATCATAATTTCATAATATGAGATTCTTCAATTTTGAGTAATTAGAGGAGATCTTAATCCATGCCCTTCACCATGGAAATTAGCTTTTTTTTTATCCGATTTATAAAATTGTTATGCATTTATTTGAATATGAGATATATTTATAAATTGTAGGGTTTATTTAAATCTGAAATTCAAAATAACAATTTTAAAAATGTGGAATTTGAAAAACATAATTTTTTAAAACGCAGTTAAGTGTTTAGCAATTTTGAGAATGCATATTTTATACATTTTAAAATTGCAATGTTTTAAAAATATGACCCCAAACGATCCATTTTTTGCGATTTAGTTTAAATCACATTTTTTATTTACGAAATTGTAATGCCAAACGCACCCTTAAGAACAATGTTACGGGTACCAAATTTTTATCAATAAATTAGGGGTGTCAATCCGGTCCAGTTTTCTGGTTTTTGGCCAAATCGGGGACCGGAATTAGAGTACTCCGGTTCTTGATTTTGAAACGAAACAGGAAACCAAGTCAGGTTATGGGTTCCCATTAAGTACAGTCTAGTAATTTGGTTTTTTAAAAAAAAAGAAGCTTATTTTAGGTATTGGGCCTAAAATAAACCCATTTTTTGCACATAGTTGGCCCATTTTTAAAAATATATATATATTAACCTTTTTGTCCAACATGTTTTTTTAGTTTTTGTCCAATTTTCCTTTTTGTCCATTTTTAGTTTTTACCATCATTTATCTCCTTTAACTGCATAATAATCACCCCATCATCAATTGAAGGTTTCCTTTTCCTTCATTTTTTTTTTTAATTTTTATGAATTAGCGTTAACCAACTTCATTAACAAACAAACCAAATTGGCTCTTTTGTATATTACTCTAAGTAATGATATATATATATAATATTAAAAAAATTATTATTATTATATATATGTACCCGATTCCTGTTTCCCGGTTTTTACCGGGTGCCAAACACCGAGACCGGAACTGGGGTCACCGATTTTTGGTTTTTTTCAACCGGAATCATAACCGGCTTCTGGTTTTCTGGTTTCCTAGTTTTTTTTTGATACCCCTACAATAAAATTTATTAAAAATACATATGATTCTCGTGTGTTATTTAAAAATGCATGTGTATCTCAAATGCAAATTGACATGTGTCATTTTATATTGATTGAGTTAGAGGAAGTTCTCCAAATAAATTTTAAAGAAAACTATGTCCCTTCAACTTGAATTTTCATTTTTTAATCGTCAAAGAACAAAATATTAGTTGTAAATTAGTTTATTAAACTGACATTAATTCTTAAAGTACATTATTTTAACTTGTTCAATTAAAAATAAATGTAAGAATCAAACGTTTCTCCATTTTTTAGGAAAATTTTGATAGGAATCACAACTCTCTAGATTTTTAAAGTAGTTTATGATGGTATTCTTAAAATAATAGGATTTTGATATTTTTATGAAAACCGAAAATGCATACATAAATTTTAAATCATTTGATTCAAACCAAGTAGTAGGGTTTTAAGAATGCCTCACAAAACTATCTTATAAAATCTTGAAAATTTGTTATTTTTTTCTTTTTCCATTCAAATATGGGAAATGGTTCTTTAACCCCAAGGGGTTGGCCCAAGGGGTGAAGGCCTTGGTCTTAAGGTTTCCTACCATCAAAGTCCAATGTTCAACACCTCATGGGTGCAAACAATTTCTTGGGGCCACACCCCATGAAAAGCCAACGATTTAACCAATTATGTGTAGTGAAACTTCCGAGGGTGTGGTGCATGGGACCGGGGTTTATTCTGCAGAGGTGGGTTCGAAGGGCCTTACCTTTGAGATGTTCCCTGACATTAAAAAAAAAAGGGAAATGGGTTACAGAGATTGAACAACAATAAAGGGATGATCATGTGATTGTGGTAAGTGGCTAAAACCGCTAACTGCAATCGCTTAAACGATTAGTACATTTTGCTAACCACTAAGCAGTTACCGCATTAGGATAACCGATTTTTTACTAACCACTTTTTTGGGATTTGTTTGGGCTTTTCTTTTCAGCTGAATTTGAAAGTTATAAGACTTTTTCTAGGCTCACTTTAAAATGTTTTTTTCCACTTTTTTTTTTTTTGGCCTTTTGGTCCAATTTTCAGATTTTGGCTTATTTTGCCTTTTTCTATACCTTTTTGGCATCAAAATATGTACTATTTAACAAGCATATAGGTTGCGATGTACCACATTGGGCTCTCCAAAATGAGGCCATATAAAAAATAAAAATGAAAAAAAGATAATTATATGAAAATCATTAGGATGATCAAATTCCTAATCCAAAGTAATATAAATATGAAAATCAAGAAAAGCTCGATTGTTAAAAAGCCTCAGAGTAGATATTCTAAACAAGAAACATAAACATATTCAATTCTACTTCCATCACCATTTGGAAGTAGAATTGAATATGTATTATATATTATAAAAATATTATATTATATATAAATAAAGTGATTAGCGGTTTTCAAAAACCCACTTACCGCTTTTAACCGTTAGTGCGGTTAGCGATTAAAGTAATTAGTGGTTACAAAGCAGTTAATATAAACCACATGAACACCCTTAGGAATGAGCACCCCCAACAATATAGCCAAAACGAAAGAGACAATACAAATAAATAGAAAAAAAACAAAAAAAGCCAACAATAATTTTATTATTGATTATAGAAGAAGTATTTATAGCCGAGCATTTTCAAAGGTCGCACAAGGTAGTAATAAACAGCCAAATAACTTAATGAAAAGTCCAAACCGGTAAAAGCAACAACCATCGTGAAATTTTATAGTTGAATTAGTTTTAGTGAATACAAGTCTAATCATTAAAAATATCAAATTCAATCCAATTATGAGGGAAAGTAATCTAATAATGCATTTATATACCATTTCAATAACCCTAAAATAATAGTTAAAAAAATGAATCCACAGTCATAAAACCTAAATACACGAATTAGGAAAATTATCGAACTTTTTCACTCCCCCACCTCTCCATCAAGTAAACCTAAATACGACAGCGATTCAGGAAAGCAGGAAAAATAAAACTGCTAGAAACAGCACCGTTTCGGACATCTCTCGAAACTCCAGTCCAACCTTCCCCTACGAAACGCCCCTCAGCCGCTTTGCAAGTCGGTTAGCGTTGCTGTGAAAGACTCGAAGCCTTTCCCGGCGTTTCTTATTCCCATAAGGAAGAATATTGAACTCGTTTTTCTCTTTTATTGGTAACGATGGAGAGAGAGCAGATTGAAACCCCAAAACCCTCAGAGACTCATTTCTCTTTCAGTCGCCGTCGGTCACCGCTCAAGAGTGAAACTTACTACGCCCTGGTTCGAATCCTATCCCATTGCTACGACAAGTCGCACAGCTCTTACGCTGCTCAATTTGCACCTCAGGAGCTAAATCCAGGTAGTAGTATTCGAAGTAACTCGTAGGGTTTCTTGCTCTATATTTTGCAATGCTTTTTGGCTTCTGAGTAAATGAATTGTTTAGGCGTTGTTGGGTTGCCTGGTCTAGAAAATTTTGAATTTGCTTTGGTTTTTTTCTCGTGAAAGCAAGCAGAGTTCTTTCAAATGTCATTCACAAAGTACCTAGTGAGTAATTTTTCGACTTAACAAACAGTGCCTAATTACTAATCAAGAGTAGGAATCTGAACTGTATTTCTTTGCTAATCCCAGTCTTAATCGCGCTGTTCTCATGTTTACTGATGTTGTTTCTTTGCTTTGAAGATAATGGCAGCGATGAAGTGGCGCGAGCGACCGGGAAAGAAGAGTGTGAGAGTGTTGAATTGGTCGGTTCTGATAGAATGGAGCGCCAAAATTTGGCAACTCGGAAAGAGGCAGTGTCTGATGAGAGTTGTGAAGCCATTGGTGCTGAAGATGGAGGAGTGTTTGATGATGCACAACATATGGTGATAGATATAGAGAGAATATTGGCCATAGATGAAAGCAAGGATTTGTTGGAACCGATGGATGTGATGGTGGATGAGAGCGATGAAGGGACTGGCTTCCGAGATAAAAGGTGTTGTATGGAGAAAAAGCTAATGGACGAGTTGGAGCATATTATGAAGGCGATGAAGAACGTGTCCATGAAAATGGTATTGGCCTGTCTAGGACATTGTTGGACAAGAACCAGGGCGGGGGTGATGATGTTGTAGCGATGAATAAGCCAGCAGAACAGGTTGGTTGTCAAGAACTTGTTACGGAGAAAGATGGGAATACTGAGAAGAATTCTGAAGCTTTTGATGTGTTATTAGATGAGAATGTGATTGGTGAAGTTCTAGATCCACGAGGGAGTGGCAAAGACAACAGCTTATCATTGAAGACTACTTCGTTGTGTGGAGAGCACAAAATGCAGCAGGCGGACATGGAAGTGGAGAAGTCGGTTTCTTCCAGCTGGGTAATGGATTTCCCTATTCCTATTGCCCAGAATGCAGAAACTGAGGAGGGAGAATGCTCAAATCAAAAGATTTCTGAAGCCTCCAGTGTATCGTTAGATAAAGAGATGACTGGGGAACCTCCAAAACCAAGGGATAATATGGAAGAAGAAAGTTTGTTGCAGAAAACTAATTCAACCAAGAGAGAATTGGAGAAATCAGTTGGTAATAGTGACTCATTGGAATCTCCCAATCACATGGCTGAAGGTGGAGACATTGAGGAAGGTGAAATTTCTGGCGACTATGGAACTTATGACATGTCATTGGATATGCCTGTAGAAGATGCTATGGTGTCAGAAGAGAAGAATGTAGATGAGATGCAAGTATCTCCAGATGTATTTGATAAAAAAGAGTTCCTTTATGATGACCAGAATGGAGCAAACAAAAAAGGTTTTGAGTTCACTTCTTTGAAGTGGACACACACGACAATGCCAATACTAGTAGAGAAGTTGGACCAGAGATTAGTAATGGAAACAAGATGGCATCTAGACCTGAAGCTGTTGTTCATGAAAAATATATGAAAGCTAAAAAGGCTTATAGGGAAGACCTTTTGCTAAAAGATGGAGGAACCAAAGATGGTGCTGGTTGGCCACCAGCTTGTCCTAATAATCTAGACTTGCATGGCCAAATCTCAGAGAAAAATACAACTGGTTTCCATGGAATCACATCTACAGAAGTGGTATGATTTTGATTTGCATTTTTTTTATTATTTGAAATAATAATGTTTTACACTTCTTCATGGGAAGCTTTAATATTTTAATGAACCAATATCTGTTGGCATTGTCTATTTTCTTTTGGTTGTATGAGTTGTCTCTTTTATAATATATGGATATGCTGCCTTTGTTCAAAGTATATTCATTTTCACAACACTCTGTTACTTGTACTGAATGATATAGATAAAAATAAAAATAAAAAAAGAAGAAGAAAGAAAGAAAGAAAGAATTGGCTCATTTTCCAGAATTGAGTATTTTAAATGTGGTAGAAGAGGAAACTTGGCATCATGACTTATGGAATTACACACACACACACACAAGCATGGTCTTGAGCTCCAATGAAGTTGCAGTGTTCTTTTTTTCTTCTCTTTTTATTGTCATAATAATTGGAGTTAGTCATGGTTTTTCTTAGAACTCCATTATTCATCTCATTGTGGCCAAAGTGACTTTGCATGTGCATTGACCCTTTCTTTGGTAAGTGATTTTTTTTTTTAACCATAACCGATCAACACCACTATGGTGGATTCACCCTTTCTTTGGTGTGTTTTTTTTTTTTTTGTACCATAACTGATCAACACCACAACGGTTGATTGCAAAATATATCTTTCTCTCTCTCAAGCACATAAACCCCCTTCACGAAGACCCACATGCAAGTGTGTGATGCATACTCTTTCTTCATAACTCTTTCCAGAAATGTTCTAGAGTTCTGAAAAATTAGGAGGTTTATGAAATTATGGTGTTTGTCCTCATGTAACCCTTTTGATTTGATATTTGTCAGCTGCAGCAAGATGCTAGTTCCTGCAAAAAGAAAAAGCGGTCTCTTTCTAAAGAAAGTAAAGCAAAGAAAAAGGTATTTTATGTCTCTCTGTTTCCTCTACTGCTTCAATGCATTTGGTGTATGTGTGTGTTCTTTTATGAAGGATTTTTTTATTGTCCTTTGTCACTGAAAGAGATTTTAGACTGTATCAACTTGGTATTCCTCAACAGTCATTTCAAAGATTAATTTAAACATTTTTCAATTCCAAATTTACCAAGTACGCAGGGAATGCAATTCTATCTTCTTTTGAAGTGTTTAATCAACTTGTTTATGACAATCATATTCTGCAGCACAAAGAACGAAAGAAACGAGCAGAAAAGAACAGAGAGCTCGGTGTTAAAAGGTTGAAACTGTATCCAGTATCGAAGCCAAAAACTGTTACATATTGCCGCCATTATCTCAAGGGAAGGTGCCACCAGGTTCTACAACGTTCCCTATCATAATATATATATATATATATATATATATTTATACTTATTATTGAATTGCTTGTAGTTTCACTTTACCCTTGCCATGCAGCAAAGGTGCTCTCTGATGTTTATATCATAATCATGCATACATTTATTTTTACTAGTTGCTTGGGTCTGCAGTTACAAAAATCATCTCTAAAATAGGATTAGGTTCGGGATGATCTTGTTTGGGTTATGTTCTTGTGACGTCTCTTGACAATTTTTGTTAAAAAAAAATCTAAAATTTTGCCCATTTCAAGCTTCTCTGGATCAAATTCAAATTCTTACTGGGGGAGAGAATGATTTTACTTGTTTCCCAAGCTCTGAATTCTGGGCTGGCTTTTATTTCTGACTCTCAAGTATTGCTTGGTTTCCACGCATGCAAGAGGGTAGCTGTTTACGTCTCATGGGGAAGCATAATTCTCTGGTTGTTGAACTCTTGGCTTTATGGTGATTGTTTATTTCTTTCTGGTTACCCTTATGGGTCATTCAAATCTGATACTGAACATTTGAACCTTCTGTTTCAGTAAACATGTCTTTTGCTGCCCTTTTGTTCCCGTATGGACTAATTTAGCTCAAAAGATAATGAAAGGAATATCATTTTCTGTCGCCGGGCTGGGGCATACCCTATAATATCATCAACTGAAAATAATTTGTGACAAGAGTTTAACAAATAGTTTCTGTTCCAGAGCATCTAGATGTAGCATATGAACCCCTTCCCTCCTCCCCCAAATTTCCAATTAATTTGTGCAACATAATTGTCTAAACATGTTATTGCATTGCTTAAGATGATCTATTTCCCCATGGATTTTCTTTGTTTAGACATCTACTCATACAATCATTTATCATCTTTGTTTCACAGGGTGACAAGTGCCAATTTTCACATGAGACAGTACCTTTGACAAAATCCACGGTATGCTCTTTTTACTTATGCTTTCTTAAGATGCTACTAGCTACATTCTACCCTGGTTAATAGTTTGATAAATCTATAGTTGCTATTTAGGCTGAGTAGCTGTAGTTAGCTGGACTTTAGTCTGATTAAAGGATTTAATTGGTTGTTTCCTATTGCTAATTACATTGGATAAGCATCTGTTGTCTGATTCTAGTTCAATAGTCAATGTATATGTGTAGAAAAGCAAATTTGTGCTAGCTCAGTAACATCTCTTTAATGGCTTAACAGAGTCTCTCTCCCCATTCTGTTGTTGCAGCCCTGCTGTCATTTTGCACGTCACTCGTGCATGAAAGGGGATGCCTGTCCATTTGATCATCAGCTTTCTAAGTATCCCTGTGACAATTTTGTTAAAGGTTTCTGCAGCAGAGGTGATGCTTGTATGTTTTCACACAAGGTACCTTCTTGTTCTGTGCCTTTGGGGTCTTTTAATGTCTTGAAATACTGTACCCTTTTTGTTCAAGAATACATCATACTGTATTTCATGTTTATTAACTACTATTTTCTTCCTCAAAAAAACTAAATAAATAAGTAAATATTTCCCCTAGTATTTGGGTTTAATGCTCAAGAAGTTGAGTTGCCTTTTCACATTAGCTACTCTCATCTCAGATACCAACCACGGAAGATTCAACAACTGCTTTGAATGATTGCAAACCTGAGTTGAAGTATCCATCCTTGCCAGGTAATACAAATACTAAGAAGCAACTGAATGTTACCGGTAGCTCCCTGCAGAATGTTGATGCCTTGTCCAACTCTGTGGGAGCACATCCTAACACGAATGTGAAGACTCTAGTGAAACCACCTGCACTTGTACCAAAAGGAATTAGCCGCATCCTCACTGCTGAGAAATCTGCAGTGGTCAATTCTACTATGCTTAAACAAGGGAGGTCCTATCCAAGTGGGAATGAGGGTGCCAAAGTTGGGAATCAGGCGGTCCCAAGTATATCAGACACACTTCAAAAAATGGATGAGACTCCAAAGAGAACTTCGCCATGTGTGGTACCAAAGGGAATAAATTTTCTCTCATTTGGCAAAGGTCCATTGGACGATTCTATTACTAAAAAAGTGGCTAGCTTGCATTCAAACAGGGGCAGTGGTACCAAATTAACTTTAGCAGACAATTTAAATTTGCAGAAACAAGCTAGCTCATCTCCAAATATTGATGTTAGCATCAAAGTTGGTAACCAGACAAGCCCAAGTGCGTCAATGACAACTCAAAATTTGAATGAGATGCTAAAGAAGACACAACCTGCAGGTACACGACAGGGAATGAACTTTTTATCTTTGGGAAATACCTTGGTAGATCATTCTAGTAGTAAGAGAAAGGCCAGCTTCCCTTCCAGTTGCGATATTGGTATTGATGGAGCCATTCTAGAGGGACAAACTGCAGGTGTTAAATCTCAAAACTCAAGTGCATTCTCATTGAGGCTGCCAGCTTCTCCACTTGCTTCTGGTCAATCATCAGACGGCTTAGCATCTGTGAAATACAAAGATGCACCAAACTCAGTTCAGAAGGCACACTCATTGATACTATTTGCAACAAAGTATGAATCAAAGATGAAAATGAATCAGTCTGTCAGTGCTCTTGATGTTGGTAAGGAAGGTACTAGTAATATCACTAGAAGTTCCCAGAATGATTTGGCAAAAGCTTCAAAAATTTTGGACTTCTTGTCTAGTAGTGGTAGTAAAAAGTAAAGAATAAAACCCTTAGTGGTAGCCAAACCCCAATGTCGTCAGGCTGTGGCTTTGATGTCTGATCAGTTCGAGTAAAACATAGCAATATTGAGGAAAAGACATCTAATAGTTCATGCTTTCTCTTTTGTCCTTCAGTGGCACAATGTTGTATTTTTCAGCTTATTATCCAGAAGCCGTCAAATCAGGTGTAGTTTGCATTTTATATCAATGTTTTTATTGCCTTTAATTGGTGTGATAGTTAACAGGCAAAAACTAACTACAGGATTTTTCTTTTTTTAAATTTCAAATGTAGATGGAATGGCTGCATTGTGATTGTGATCACTTGAGATCTTAGATTTGAAAGGATTTCAGATTGATTTTATTCTTTGAGATACTATAAACCAGTTCTATATAAAAGCCAGTCACATGTGACTATCATCTTAAAGTTGAGACACTGGTAATTGCTTATCTTCTTGTCACTTGCAACCTTGGTTGTTGTCATGGCTTCATCTTGATTATAACTTTATTATTGCTGTTAAAGGGCAAAAGCAGATGACCGCAGTGATGCTTTTATGGAAAATATCCACCTTTGTCACCCTTGTGATCAATTCTCAAGTGTTTTCAGCTGGCCAACTTGCGATGGGATCTTGATGATCAAGTTACAGATGCCAAGTCCTTGCAGGTTCTTTTTTTATTGGGAAGGCCTTTGCAGCTACTTACTCAGGTTGCTTTTTCGAATGCTCTTTGCTGCTCTTCCAAATATTTCAGGTGTATGTTAGATCCATAGAAAATTTCAGTCAATTTATTACTTCGCTGAATATTCTAATTTTTTTTTAAAAAAAAGGACTCTTCCATGGGTTCAATGTAAATTTCGAATTAGGGTAAGTTAATGAGGTTGTTAGATTGAAGATCCAATGCTTAAATATTGAAATCCAAGCGTATTAGTCCTGCAGGGTGAGGTGTGTAAGAGTACAGTGCTCAACTATGTTAGTGAAGTTTCCATGATGTTGAAGGTGGACAACAACCAGTCTAGTCTCCTCAAAACAGTCAACTTAGATGACTAAACACTTGCAACATATTTTAAAGCATAATATACTAATAGGAGTTTTTGGTAAGAATAATTATCTTCTCAGTTTGTTCTATGAGCATGATTTTCGGAGCATTTGTTTGGTCATGCTATCCTTTCAACAATCAGAACCCCTAAATGATATCCGTGCATTATTTCGTGACAGTGTGATGGGACACAGACCAACGATTACATCAAAGGAGGCCCAGTCCATGACCTTGTGGTTGGGTGATTGAGAGCTCAAGATATTATTATGGGCACTTTTGTTATTTATTTTTTACATTGGTTATCTTATTTTTCAAAATTTGGGATTTATGTTGTTTTAGTGGGATGTCAGCCCAAGTATCACTAGAATTAGGGTTAGGGTTCAATCCTAGACTATTTAAGCATAATATTCTACTGTGATAATTAGTTTTGATGAAATACAGAAAATATCAATTGTTGTCGTCTTCCCTCTTTTGATTTCTCCCCTTTCCTCTCTTCTCTTCTCAGCTTCTTCTCTCTCTTCAAACTTTCTTCAATTGCTTGTCATCTTGCATCACAATGTCTTCGAGTTCATACTATTGGATTATGATTTTCTCTATTTCAATTGAAATGGCATCATTTAAAAATTCTAAATGCCGTGGCACTATGTATATGGTTGAGATGATTCTATTCCAATATTGTTGTAGAAGTGTTGGATCGGATGAAGACTATAAAGAAAGAAAAAGAAAAAAAAAAAAAGAAAAAAAAGTAAACCCATTAATTAATCTGCCGTCAAATTGGGTAACAATTTTAGTATGATTTGTGGCGTGTAGTCTGTAGTACCGAGTTGAATTATACATCTATCAGCCTTTTCTGTGCTTGCAATTCATGTGAAACGATTATGCATCGTAGAAATTCATGGAATATTCTATGTAGGAGCGCTGGGCTCTTGCTTCTGGTATGGACAAAGGCGTAGGTTGTGTTTGAAGTTTGCTCGGTGTGGGACTCTCTGTGGTGTATGTGGGCCGTAATCTGCGCTTAGTAGATGGCCATTCCTTTCGTGTTGCTGACCTTGTATCATGGAAAAAATTATGATCATTGTCCAAAACATAAAGGTAAGAGGAAAAGATTCGTGATTGATACGTCAAAAAACAATAGTCAAAATTGTTTGAAATGCTTCAAGCTATTTGAATTTTTGTTCCAATCTACATGATTTTCGTCTTCCTAGTCAAACTTAATGATGTTAAAACAGTTGTGATTATCCTCACTTTTCTTTCTTTATACTATACCTATTATGACCCACACCACTGAATTTGAACTTTGGCTTCACTTTAGCATCATCACCTAAGGAAAAAGCTTGGGTTATTGCAGTATTTACATTTCTTTGTAAACTCGTATGTTTATGGAAATGTGTGACGTGAATTGTCATTTTACCGTTCACATTTTAGCTACAAATATGACGTTAGTTTGTAAATGTGGTAAGTGCTACTTGGGCTTTCACGTTAATTTGTTAGAAATTTATAGTAGCATTCAACCTTGTTAAGGAATAACTCCACATGGAGTTGCAAACAAAATCATTTCTTTCTTATGCTTGTAATAGTGATCAGAGTGACCCAACACCCCCTCCATTTTCGCAGAAATCTGTGTTAATGTTCAGGGGCCCATGTCTAAAGGTAATGTGACAGCGAAATTAATGGGTATCATGAATGGCTAGGTTAGGTGTCCCGACCATGCTCGTACGAATTTGATTTTGACTACAATATCAAGCAACTCACACATGGAGAGTTCTGCTCTCATCAATCTCATGTGACCTTGCATGACAAAATCCCTCCCATCGTATAATCGAGTGTTGTTGGGAGTTCAAAAAACAAACAAAACATGTTTAAATCTTGTTACGCTGATTAATTGGTGTATCTAACCATTTACGTTTACAAAGTGACATGATAGGCCATGTGGTATTTAATATTTATCATGTCATAATTTATAATTTGGATTGTCACGTGACGATTTAAGTAACATTTATTATTATAAATATATATTGCAGCGCAAATTTGTAAAAGAATTGTATTCCAATCATATTCCTTTATGATAACTAAACCACAAAGAAAGGTCCAATCTTTATGTAACTTTGCTTTAGAGGTTTTCTTGTTCTTTTGCCTGGTAATACAAAAACTTTGCTGCAAAAAGTTTAGATTAGATTAAGGCACAAGTTTAGGTTCGTTTGAATATTTTATGTTTGTGTTTCACATTGTTTGATTTATATTTGAAGACACATGATGGCTCTAAGCTACGTAATGTTTGCGTATGATCATATTCATTTTACATAAATTACCTTAAAAACTCAATTACCAAGAGCTATGAAATATTATAATTGATTCATAATTTTTCATTTTATCAATATTTTTCGTTGATTATCATATAGGTTTAGCAGATTTATCATCATCCTAACCCAAATTCCTAATATGAAAGATTTGAACAAATTTATACTCAAACTTTAAGGATTCATATTACACATCATTTCTCCTAGGGGTAATCATATGGTTGAGGTTACCGCTTAAGCGGTTAGTACATTTTACTAACGCTAAACGGTTAACTACATTAGGATAACCGTTTTTTACTAACCGCTTTTTTGGGCTTTCTTTTTTGGTCAAATTTGAAAATTAAACTTTTTCTCGACTCACTTTAAATGTTTTTTTTTCACCTTTTTTTCTTTCTTTTTTGGCCTTTTGGTCCAATTTTTAGTTTTGGGCTTATTTTACCCTTTTCTATGCCTTTTTGGCATCAAAATATGCACTATTTAATAAGCATATAGGTTGCCATATACCACATTGGGCTCTCCAAAATGAGGATGGCAGCGAGAGAGCGACGAGAGATGGTGTGAGGGGTGAGGCTTGAGCAGAGATAGAGGTTGAGAAAATTTGAAAACTTGTATAAACTAGGTTTAAGGTTAGAATAAGATAAATATTGAATATATAAAAGTTATATTATATATAATTATATATTATAAAAATATAATATTATATATATGCATATACATAGATATATAAAATAAATAAATATAATATAATAAATATATTTATTATATATAAATAAAGCGGTTAGAAGTTACAAAGCGGTTAATAAAAATCGTATGAACACCCCTATTTTTTTTTTCCATCTCATTTTTTAGCGTCTCACCCATTCTTTTTGCAAATTTATCATCAGATTTGTGCAACCTACATATAGGTTTTACAAATTTATTCATTCACCGTACAAAGATGGGTGAAAAATGTGATGAAAAATCATTTTTATCATTTCTTGTTAAAAAAAAAAAATTAAGAATTTGTTAGGACGGTAATGTCAGCATTAATTGTGGAATATAAATATGGTATAGGTATAGGTATATGACATTACTCCATAACAACGTTCTATTATAATAAAGTTGAAAAATAATAAAGTTATAACTTTTTTATTTTTATTTTTTTTTCTAATTACTTTTAAACTATTTGTTGATATATGTCAACATGTATTGGAAAGTTATTTATTATTTTTAATTAACTGATGTCGCTATAATTAAGGATGGAGATTCACAGCAATTAACTGTAATTTGGTCAACAAAGAGAGATCCCCGCAGCCCAAAATTTCTTATCAGCCACCTATCGGCAGTTGGGCTTTGCTAAACTCTCTCAAAATAATCGCTCAAATTATTAGCTAATTCCTAAGCTTGCCGCGAACCCTGCCACGTAGGACGCCACGTACTCAAGACTACTATAAATATAATTCTCCACGGAGCAAAATCTCACTCTCACTCTCTCTCTCTCTCTCGTCTTCTCAAATGGCGACCTCTGTGGGGAACAACTTCATGCCTCCGACTCTGATCTCCAATCTCCAGCAAGTTCTGATCGCCAGAAAAAACGGCGCCGTAGAATGCCAGTCCCAGAAAGTCCACAAACCAACCGAAGCTGACGCGTCGAAAACGGAGAGCGATTGCGCGAAGCCGGTGGTGTTGGTGACCAACGGGGAAGGCGTAGAGTCTCCCGGTCTCACATTCCTCGTCGAAGCTCTCGTTCGCGACGGTCGCTTCGACGTCCACGTGTGCGCTCCCCAATCGTCGGTTCCTCATAGCCATTTCCTTTCTTCTTCTTTGTTTTTTTCCACGTTTATCCCTTCGTTTGGTTGCCGATTAGGTGTGGGAAAATAGAAGCTTCCGAAATGAAATTTTATTTTCTTTTTCTTCGGCAGACCTAGTTAAATCTTTTTTAGCTATAATGTGAAGCTCATGTTTGGTAATGTGATTTTAGCTTAGTGTGATTCACGGCCTTCCAAATCATCGGTTTCTTACAGCCATTTTCCTCTCTATTTTCCGCTTTGATCCCTCCGTTCGGTTGCTGAGAAAGCGTGGGAAAAGAAAAGCTCGCAACTCTGAATTTTTTTATTTTTTATTTTGTTGCCTTTTATATTCTTTTTCTCAAAAGAGTCCTGCAAAACTAGCTGAAATTTACTTCATTGCCTTTTCTTATATATTCCTGCTTCCTCAGTAGTTGCTGTCATAAACAAAAAATAAAAGGAAACGAATATGCTCATGTTCAGTGATATGAATTTGGCTCGGTGCAGGGATAGATCGGTGTCCGGTCACTCGGTGACGATTCGGGAGACGCTTTCTGCGTGTTCCGTTGAACTCTGTGGTGCCACTGCTTATGAAGTTTCTGGTAATTCCAAGGCTTACATTGTTTACTTTTTTTTGTTAACTTTTGAAATTGTTTTCAGGAGCTGTAGCTATTATCGTATTATACTGGAATTAGAATGAAATGTGCTTTGATTGTTAATTTTCATATGATCAGGAAGCCCTGCTGATTGTGTATCTTTAGCTTTATCTGGGGCATTGTTTTCTTGGTCAAAGCCTGTTTTGGTATGCATTTAGAATCTGTACTTTTTTAGATGCTTGTTGATATTTTGAGCACCGATTATTCCTTCTATCCTGTATTTTTATTTTCAGGTTATTAGTGGAGTAAACAAGGGATCAAGTTGTGGTAACAACATGTAAGTAATTTTTTTATTTTTTAAGTTTTGATTTGCCACTGAAAAGTAATTCAGCTGACAGTTTTGGTGCTATGGGTTTGCTATATCGCATTTTATTCCTTTGAGCGCTGATGTTTGTTGAGTTCCCATGACTCAGGTTCTACTCTGGGGCTGTTGCTGGAGCTAGAGAGGCACTGATTTGTGGTGTTCCATCTCTTTGTATATCATCGAACTGGTGATTGTGTTTTCTGGCTCTTGTTTCTTATTGGTTCCGCTGCTTTTTCTTTTTTTTTTTGGCATTTCTTCCCCTCCCTGCGCACTTTAATGGGAATCTATTAAGTATATTATATGTCAAAGTCTCTTTCAGGAAGAAGGAGGTGAGCTGTGAGAGTGATTTGAAGAATGCAGTCGTTGTTTGTTTGCCATTAATACTTGCGACCTTAAGAGATATTGAGAAAGGAACTTTCCCAAAAAGTTTCTTGCTGAATATTGAGATTCCCAGTTGTCCTTTGACAAACAAGGTTTGCTTCTTGTGCTGCTATGTTTTTGGATTGTGTGCAAGTATTGTAATTTGGGCAGATGGTCAGTGGCAGAAGTTAAAAAATATGCAAATTTTCCATGGCACATTTCAATTTCTTCAAGTCTTGAGATTGTATTGTTAGTCAAGCTCCCTTTTGGAAATAGAATCGAAGTCACATTTAGACAGATCAATGAATTAGATGTCCAAAATAGGCGTATGTAGCAAGTGATATTGATACCCTTAAAAGAGAGCCAACTTCATGATCTTAAGTATCATGAGAGTTTATGCTTATGTTTCTCTTCTTGTTTTATACTCAAATATGTAACTGAGGAATGTGGATTCAAAGCATCATTATGTGAGATTAGGCTTAGGCACCAGTTCAGGATAAAATTGATAAATGATTACTAAATAAAACAAAAATGGAAGCCTATTTGCAGTCTTGTGAATGTTTTTGTACAAATATTTAGGCTTATATTGCCCTGACCACAGACCTCCTGTTCTTAGATGGGTCACATTTCTGTGGAATTTTGAGTGCCTGGATGTTCAGTGGGCTGAAGTCATTCCATTTTTGTCTCACAAGCATTTCAATGAGTCATCACATTTTTTCGGGTGATATTCAAGTGCTTTCTAGGTGCAATTATATGGTTTATTTATCTGGGTTATACTTTTGTTTGACAGGGCTTCAAGGTGACCAGGCAGAGTCTATGGAGGTCCTCTCTAAGCTGGCAAGCTGTGTCAGCAAACAGGCATCCATCAGCTGGCCAATTCATGTCTAATCAGCAAAGCCTTGGTATGAAGCTGGCACAGCTCAGCCGAGATGCCTCTGCTGCTGTGAGTTCTTTGTCTTTGATACCATAATGCTACAATGTTTTTAATTTTTGGGTATATTATGTTGTCATTCTGAAAAGGCATATCCTCTGAAATTCTTAGGGTGCCGCACGTCGATTGAACTCACATTGGAAGAATGTAGAGATTGAATCTGTTGGAGTAGCAGGAAAATGCAATTCCAAACAAACTGTGAAGAAATACTTCCGCTTAGAGGTACAAATTAATGACATGACTTTGCAGTAGCAGCCAAATCCCTCTGCTAGTTATCTATGTTTGATGGGGGCTGGTGGTTAGAGGAAAAAGTAGATTGTGGCCTCAAAATTATTAACAAACAACTCCAAACATAAAACACTAACAAAATACTCAAAATTATTTTCACGTTTATGTCACATTAGAACCAAAACGTTTAATCAAACGAACTTACTTTGTGATATTTGTTATGGAACCCACTTCCTTTAAATTGCTGCACTATGTACTTTTCCCACCAGCAACTTCAACTATTTAAAGGAACATTTTTTATGAGCAGTGGTTATATTTATGTTTGCAGTTCATAGAAAAGGAGAAGGAACATGTGGATGAGGATCTAGATTACAGAGCACTTGAAGATGGATTTGTGAGTTGCAGCCTCTTTGTTTTTCATCTTCTTATGAATCTCTTGTCCGTGATTACTGATTCTATGGTTCCCTTTGGCACTCCAGGTTGCAATTACTCCTATGTCTTTAAATCCATCCAACTGGTTAGAGGCTCAATCATTGGTGTCAAAGTGGCTTGCTATTGCACTCGCAGATGAACAATGAAGCTTCCTCACTTACCCAAAACATTATGCGAAAAGGGAAAAAGGGAGCAAATGAAGCTTCATCTGCATTAGAGTGGCGTGTCAATCCAATCCGTGCAGCCTCTTGGCAGGCAATATTTGTTTATAATTCAAACAAGATGGTCCACACTGGTGTAATATACAGGGCCTATGGGCTATTGCCTTGCCACGGCATAGAAATACTTTGGAAACTCTTCTCTTACTGTAATTGTCGTCGAACTTGTGGTTCACTTTGGAATGAATTAGGTTGCTAAGTTGTACACCTCTACTTATTCTCTGGCGTGGTTGTAACTGAAATTATACACCGGGGTACTCTGTGCCCAATGGGCCGGATCATAAAATGGATCACATAATTTCCTCTTAATTTATCTCAACTAGACTTGCCAAAAAAAATTGTTTAGTCTTAAAAGCAGTGCAAACTGCAAACTACATATATCTCAAATAAATTTCAAAGTAGAATAATAATTATGAGGTTTAGACTCAAGAATTGTTCTTGTGATTTTTATGTTTATCAAAACACTACTTAATTTTTTTGGCATGTTTGGTATTGATCTAAGAAATATAACTTTTAAGCCAAAAAATACCTTTTAGTAAAAGTTTCATTTTTAAGCTTATATAAAAATTGTGTTTTGGTCTTTTTTAGACCCTTAAAACCATTTTCAACTTTTTTTACCAAACAGATTTTTAAGTGTTAAACGCTAAGCCTCTCAAACCTCTCAAACGCACACTGAACACGAGCCCTAAGGAGCCTACCGTACGTGTTTACATACAGAAGGCCTGATGTCTGATGTCTGATATCTGATGTCTTTTCCTTTTTCAGCTTAACCATTGTTCTCATTGGAGCACAGACCCAGGGCCCATTAAGGTTCCACGTCACTTTCAACGAAGCCCAGTCCACCAACAGACAGTCTGCCAGCTCAACACGCCTACTCGCCCACTCCTGCTGGGCCGCTGGCTACTGCCACGCCACTTCTATGGTTTTAAGATTGATAAATGCTACTTAAGTTTTTATTTTTTAATATTTTTTACTACATTGTTATATTTATTTACATTTTTTTAATAAAACAAAATACTACTTATCATTTTTAAGTGTTCACCTCTTAGTAATTTATTTGTTCTTTTGTTTTTGTGAATGCGTCATATAAACAAAAATATTAAACAAGTGAATATAAATGTGTCACATAGACAAAAATATTACAAGATAAATACTTTCAAATTAAAAAACAAATAAACAAATAAATAAAATGCTAAGAGATTGACACTTAAAAATGATGCCAATTTGGCTTGCAGTACTAGTGTTAGTATTATAGTTTTTTTACCAATTCAAATTTAATTTTAAAAAGCTTAGTTTCAAGTCTCAACATATTCTATTACAATAAAAATACACGGGAAGAAGCTTCTTTTTTTTTTTTTTTTTGCTCAAATACAATTATTATTAAAAAAAATTGTTTTCTTAAAAGAAAGTATAAAAAATAAATATATTAATATAATAAAAATAAGATTGTATGAGCATAAATTATAAGCGGACAAAAATGAATAAAATTGCAAGTGATTGGGAACGCTTGGACGGATTTAAGCATGACGCGTGGCGTCCATGCAGATGAGGAACCGACAAAATCATGAGACCGGGTAACCGCATCATCTTGACCGTTCCAAAATTGTCACGAGAAGATCCAAACGCTTCGTGGAGATAAAATCAAAAGAATCAAGTTGGGAACGCCAGGCGTTGTTCCCCGCAATGACGATTACAATTATTGCCGCAACCGCCCAAGTCCACGGTCGATTGTCGTCATTAAAGACAACTATGTTGTTTTTAGTGGGAACTGGGACACCCATCTCAACACATGGCAAAATCTTATCCCTAATAGCTATGTAAAAAGAGGCGATGTCACTAGAATAGTACCATTTTCTTTGATAGTCATATATCATTTTGTCCTTTTATTTGTTCTTCATGTTTAAATTGTGCAAGGTTATTTGTGTCTTTTAAATAGTACCATTTTCTTTGATAGTCAAATACTATTTTGCCCTTTTGTTTGTTTTTCATGTTTAAATTGTGCAAGGTTATTTGTGTCTTTTAAAATTTAGCATTACTCTTTTGCCCCTGTTCTCCCTTCGACTTTCTAAGGAATTTTATGGGCTTTTGGGTATTTCACATTCTACTGGCATCATCTCCCACTCGAGCCTTCCAATCTATTGTCCTAAGAGTAGCTCAATCCGTTGAGATCATATTTAATAAAACGAAAATCATTGGTTCAAATCTCCCTCCTCCTCTTGCGTGAATATGTAAAAAAAAAAAAAAAGCCTCCCAATCCATCCATTTTTGAACATCTTCTCTCCCTCTCTCTTTCTCAGAAAACGACGGATTTCACTTCAGCTCTCTCAGTAGATCAGGCGGCTGGCAGCGTGAGATCAACCTCAAATGTTGAGCTTTGGCTATTAATTTGTGTGTTTTCTTTCTTAATTTTCTGTGTTTAATCTTGAGTTTTTTTAGTATTGTTTTTTGTTTTTTTATATTTTTTTGTTTAATCAAAAAACAATTACAGGGAAATAATCCAAAACAGAAAAGAAAGAAATTACAAGGAATGAAAACAAAAGAAGCAACAAAATTTAAAAAAAAAATAAAATGAAAGACAACAAAAACAGCAACATCAACAAAGACTTCTGTATTGAATTGGGCCCAAATTGTAATACCCAAAGAAAATCCCAACAATCAACTCATTAAAATCTATCCCAAACCCATTCGGCCAAACTATCCCCAAACTCACATACACACACAGCTGAACCGACATCAACACCAAATTCACAAAGAACATAGCACTACCTGCTTTAATTGTGTATTTGATTTTATATGGGTGTTAATTTGGGTTTCTGAAGTCTTAATTTGAGTTTATAAGACTAGGGACCGCTGATGACTATATATAGAGAGTTTGGGAAGTTAGCCTTATAAAGAAGTGTGTTAGGTTTCGTAGTTGTCCAATAATAACGTGTCATTGTGTGTATACTCCACTGGTGTGTATCTTTTGGGTAAAGCAGCGGCTTGGTTTAGGTGTCTTTTGGTGATCAGTTAGAATGGCAAAGGCACGTGACTTGCCTAATATATGTATGATATTATACAATATGTGTATTAAATTTAATTTATAATATAATATATGTATGATATTAGAATTATAGGGATTCATAACACAGGGAACCAAGCACGTGCGTTGCACGTGCGGTCCCCACCAGTAATAATAATAAGAGTAAGAAAAATGATAAAGTTATAATTTAAAATATAAAAAAATATTTTCAAACTATCAACTGTTTACAATTTAACTCTATAAAGTTTCAAAAGTGATAAAATAGTTTCTTAAACTATCGAAAAGTTGCATTTTGGCCATTCTGTTAGTTGTTACCGTCAAAGTTGATGAAAAAATAAAAAAACTACGTCGTTTTGGAGATGGTAAGTTATTAAAATACCATTTTGAACCCAGAAAAAAATCAATTTTTATTTTTGCCCCCCAAAACGATGTCGTTTTGAGGGAAAAAAAAAAAATCAATGGTTAGGGGTGGCTCGCCAGCCACCCCAACAAGCCTGAATCAAAGCCATCCATCAACAACTCCAAGCTCACATGGAGTCCCAACACAATACTCACCTCAACCTTTTGGCTTGTCTAAGCCGTCATGCCCAACATCGTGTCCTCCATCGATTTATCTTTGAAGGTCATCTCCACATTCAACCACAGACCCTTCATTCCCAAGCCCTCTCTCTTAAAGCCCAATCTCATCCTCATCAAACCAACCACCAAACCAGCCTTGCCCACCCACACCCATGACCTAGAACCGGTTTGGGCTCGCGAGCCATAAACCGAGCCGACGAGTCCCATGTCGGTGGTACGGTCAATGGTGGATGTTTGTCTCATGGGTCGGGTCCCATTCGTGCCAATTGACTTGTCAACGGTGCTGAGGAACTTGGAGAACAATCAAAACACGACGCTGGCGAAGAGGGCTGCGCTGGGAAGAAGATGGCTGTGTAGGGTTAGGGCTTCTTCGTGGGGTCTAAGGATTTTTGAAAAAAAAAACAAAAAACAAAAATTCCTAACACTTACCAAAATGGCACCGTTTTGGTAAGTGTAAGGAGTTCGTAATTTAAATCATAATGGCATCGTTTTGCTTGCTTTTTTTTAATATAATTTTTTTTTTCAAATGGGCATTTTAGTAACTTACTATCCCCAAAACAACGTAGTTTTGATTTTACAATCAATTTAGACAGTAGCAACTAACAAAGTGGCCAAAATGCAACTTCTTGGTAGCTTGGGGGGCTACTTTATCACTTTTGAAACTTCAGGGGATTAAATCATAAACGGTTGGTAGTTTGGAGGGCTTTTTTTTAATATTTTTTCCTAAAATTAACTAAGACCCAATTTTTTCTTTTAATTGCCAGTTTTTTTTAAAAAAATAAAAATAAAAATGTCAATGGAGGAGAGAGAGGGCTTTAAACTATAAATTAAGTCTAAAATAGAAGAAAAGTTAGGTCTATATTATGGCTGTATCACATCTTTAAAAGTAATGTTATAAGTCTTCTTATAGTCTTTTTAGAGTCATCTCAAGTGTAATGTAACTTTTAAAATCACCAATAGATCAAAAATCAATAAATCACATCTCAAATTCAACGATAATTTTAAAAGGTACATCACATTTGGGATGACTCTATGAAAACTATAGGAGCCTTATAACATTACTCTAATAATAATAATAATTAAAACTAAATCCAAGCTGAATTGATCTCTCTTAGTATTTGTTGACCTAATGATTTTGTCTATTGTAAGAACACTAGAAGCAGTAACTTCTTTTTTATTTTTCCTAAGGAATAAAATATATTTTTTTACTTCCCTATGAAAATATATTTCACAATAACTTATCTTACATTTTCCTACACTATTAAAAAATATGAAAAATGCTAAGTGTTATTCTAGTGTTCTCTTGGTGTCCCCCCAAATGTGATGTAGCTATTAAAACCACCAATAAATTAAAAGTAAATTATTGACTTTTAATCTATTAATGGTTTTAAAAGTCACATCACAGTTAGGAGGATACCAATAGAACACTAGAACATCTAGCATTGCCCTTTGAAAAATACTGTAGCAATTTGGGAGTGTTGTTAAATGTAGATAATATGAGGTAAGTAAGTCTTTGTGGTTTTTTTTTAACATAAGGAAGGGAATGACATATAGGTATGTGTTGCCGGTGCTTCTAATGTATTAATGATGTTTTTTATTAGTGCTCTAATGTAATAATTTTAATCAATTTTATTTGACTTTTTAATGGTAAGAAAAAACAAAGAAAGTTATGAATGTTACCATTGTGCATTTTAGGCGATTTGAAGTGTGTACCTATGGCCTATGGAATATGATATATATTACCCACTTTATTTGAATTAGATAATATATAGTTAATTATTAGTAAATGAGTATTTTGTATTTTCACTTTTTAATTTGACAAAAATACTCATCCACTATAACTAATTGGATACTATATTTTTTTTTTGAAACATAATTGGACACTATCTCGTTCAAATAAACTAGAGAATATCCAAATTCATGGTCTATGGATCATCTAACAAACATTTAGTCTGAATAATTTATATTGTGGGTATAATAATTTTTGTTTATTGATTCTAATAAATTTAATAATGTGACATTTTGCCTGACAAAATTTTTTGTAGTGGCGACTTTCTTGACCTTTGCACGTTAATACTAATTGAAAACCTGAGTAGGATTTGTTTCCAAGAAGTAGTTTAATCGACTGGGATCACGTATAATAAAGTGGAGGTCACTAGTTTGAATCCTCCTCCCCTCTCTCGTGCAGACATGTAAAGAAAAAAAAAAAACCTTGAGTAGGATTTAAATTTTGTTAAAGTATTATTTAAAAATCTCTCTGCAGCTTACTTATGATTTTTATTAAATATTTTACTTGCTGAATTTCAATTATCAAGAGAAAATTCCAACTCTCACTTGAAGGGTTTGAAGGGTATTAATATATTAATTAAATGATTAAATTTACTATTTTATATAAAATTTAACACAATTGATGATTTAACTACTCTTTTTATCACAAGACGAAAATAACTACGGTAAAATAATGTAGATGTTATATAATCAATAATTTTCTTCTAAAAAACAAAAAATATAGTCAATAATTTTATTTTAGTGAAATATTTGATTTATCACAAATATAATGTAAGGAAATAAATTACGTAAATCAAAATTCAAAACCTTTGTAAATAATTTCATACCTCATAGTCTATGCACAATATTTGTAAGACAATTACTCTAGAGCCAAACAAACGAATGTAGATAAATTTGCAAATTGATGTGATAATAATTTTTAAATTAAAAAATATATATAATTATCTATTTTTTGGTTGTCACTTAAATTTGTCACGTTAATTTTAAAAAAAATTTAAATTCATTTGTTTGGCTATCTAGCATAGCCATAGCTTTTCATGCTCTTTTAAGTTCTTTAAATTATGTGAGTAGAGTGACAAACAAAAGAGAAAAAATTGTATTTTTTTAATTTAAAAACCTTGGAACATCGGTTTAAATTTTTTTTTTTTTTTTTTTTCTCTGAATTCCAATTCTCCATTTGCAAACAATCAGAAAGGAAGTAAAAATCAAACGGTTATGATTCCATCACGAGATTGAAGGCCTTTAAACTGGGTCCCACTCTGAAACGCTTTAGATGGGTACCCATGGGCCCATGGTGAAACTTGGACGGTCCCTTATTTTTGCCTGTAGACCGGAGATCCTGGGTATACATAAATATAATAAAGAAAAGAAAGAGGGGTCATTCAGAGGTCTCTAGAAAGTAGAGGGGCTCGGATTAGGTGGGGACAGGAGGTCCGGTCCACATAGTAGCTAGAAATGGCAAAAACTTCAAAAGAAGTGAAACGTGGCGATCCACCCACTTCCTCAAAATAGACACACACACACCCAGAGGCCGCACTCTCTCGCTCTCTCTGCAATTCGTTCTGACAAATCGGTCCCTCTCTGTCACTCTATAAACAATCTCTCTCTTCTCTCTCTCTCTCTCTGGCAGAGCAAGCGCCATATTTGGCAGACTGATAATAATGGTCGCTGAAAGTGAAGGTGAGGGTGAGAAGAAGCCAATGAAAGAACAAGTCACAGTAAAAGTAGAAGTAGTAGAAGAAGAAGCGGAAGAGGAGGAGGAGGAGGAGGAGGAAGAGGAAGAAAGAACGGCGCCGTTTGATGGTGGGTCCTCATCTTCATCTTCATCTTCATCTTCATCCACCGCACTGAGAAACCAGGCCTGTGAATCAAACGACACCGTTGAGGCCATCCAGGTGGTCCATGTAAAAGAAGAAGAAGAGGACGAAGTGGGTGTTGAAGAGATTGGAAATGCCTCTGGTGGCGGTGGTGGGAATGGACCTTCGTCTTCGTCGTCATCGGAGGAGGTGCCGAAGCCGATGGAAGGGCTGCAAGAGCCGGTCCGCCGCCGTTTCTGAAGAAGATATTCGAGATGGTGGAGGACCCGGAGACCGATAGAGTGGTGTCGTGGAGTGAGACCCGGGACAGCTTTACGGTGTGGGACGAGCATGTCTTCGCTCAAGAGCTGCTTCCTCAGTATTTCAAGCACAGGAACTTCTCCAGCTTCATTCGACAGCTCAACACCTATGTGAGTAATGTTTCTAAAACCAAGTTTTGATTTATTATTATTTTTTCTTTAATGAAAAGATTTCATCAGGGTTTGTTGGTTTCTGTAATGGTTATGTTATCCTTGTTAAACTTTTGAAGTCGGTCGGTTGGTGTTCAATCATCATTTATTATGGGCTTTTAAAACTTAAAATAATGTTAAATGGAATTTTAATTTAATACCATGGTAAAAAGTTTGAACTAATTAATAAGAAGATTAAATTTAACTAGTAATGTATATTCTAACCATTGAATGGTTTTCTTATTGGAATACGTGGTAAAATTGCTATAAATTTGTACTTCCTATTAAAAGTTCTTGAAAGGTTGTGTCATTGGTTTCTTGCTAGAAATTGAAGTTTACTGTACATGTGGTTACAAGTTTGCTATTTGTTGTGTTATTGATGGGGTTTTGGTGGTGTGAAATGGGTGAAGGGTTTCAAGAAGATTGACGCGGATAAATGGAAGTTTGCAAACGAAGGGTTTCAGAGAGGGAAGAAGCATTTGCTGAAGAACATCAAGAGGAGAAGCCGGCTCAGCAGGCAGCAGCAGGGAGTGGTGAGTGTCAATTTGACAAAACCGGCCGGGTTGGAGGCAGAGCTTGAGAGTCTGAAGAAGGATCACAATGTGTTGAAAGTGGAAATCCTGAAGCTGAGACAGCAGCAAGAGGACTCACGGAATCAGATGACTGCCGTCGAAGATCGCATTCGAGGGGCAGAGTGTAGACAACAACAGATGCTTGTCTTCCTCACCAAAGTCGTCAAAAGCCCCAGCTATGTGCAGCAATTAATCCAGAAGAGAAAGCCAAAGAGAGAGCTTGATGGGGTTGAGTTTGGCAAGAGACGTAGATTGCCTCATGAGGCCATTGACACCAGCAAAACTGTGAACGGCAGAAGCCAATTACCTCTCGGAGACGTGACAATCAACCTATCCGAACTCCCTGAAATCTTGCAAGAGGCGGCGGATATCCGCCCGATACAAACACCCTTTCCAGCTCCCATGGACGACGTGCTGTGCAGTCCTCTGCAGGATCGGAAGGTCAATTTGATGCCTGAAGTAGTCAGCACTAGCCCAAACATGTCGTCTGTTTACCATGTCGTGTCGGAGAAGCTGCTGGCGGACAACTCCATTATTGACGAAGAGTTGGCTCTGAATGACTCTAAATTCTATTCGGAGTTGGAGGATTTGATTGCCAAGCCTCCAGATTACTGGGGTGGATTCGTGAGTGGACTGGTGGAGCCAACTAGTCATATTGGGGCGATGCTTTGATCAGTTTTGTGATAATAAGTATAGGTAGTCTGCCGGAGTATATGTTTAATTAGAGGCCATTGCTGCTTCAATCGTGTGGAGAGGAGCTGAAGGATAAAGAGGGGTCTCCTAATCACGTGTTCATACTTCCTATCTACCTTTTCTTTTTTTTTTTTTCTTTTTTAAATGTTGTGTGCTCCTTTCTCTTCGTAAAAATTCTAACTTCAGAACCACTATTGCACAGCTTGGTCTGACTTATAACATAAATACCATAGATTGGATACATGGTGTTAGAAGCTTGCTCTTAAATTATTAAATTTATCAATTTCAATCTACTTAATGTTAATTTGACATGGTATAGAACTGAAAATTAGGAGTTCAAACTTTTTCAGTAACTTCAGTTTTATGATAGTTTTTACATGTTATTTGGTTAACACTATTTTGTCTTCCAACCCTAAATAATAACTCTTTTATTATTTGAGGATGGCTCTCGTTTTTATTTAGTAGATTGTTATGTTTTTTATATTGTTGAAATGACTTGACAGTGGAATTTTTTTTTTTGGTCAAAAAGTAGAAGTTTATTTTCACCAAAGAGGAATCCCTTGTTTTGATAATTAGGGGCACCGACATCACTCCAGTGGCTATTGTGATGTTACATATGTAATATTGGGTTAAAGACCTTATCTAGTCAAGTCTGTTAAGAAATAATATTTATTTAATTATTTTTAAGAAAATTACGCTTACCCCCAAATCTATAACCTAATTTGCAATATTCCCTTAATGTTTTAAGTTTTTGCAATTTATCCTATCAATTTACCACTTAATTTGCAATGTCAATTGAATCTGAGTTATTCTTGATAAAAGTTGTCTAAAATGAAATATAATTAGATCTTTGAGTAATTTTGAAAGTCACTTTATGTCTCTGTTTACTCCTTCCAAAAATCTTATCTCTTAAAGTCCCTCGAAGAATCTATAAAGTTCAAGCAAATCCATATGTGCTCGTCCCTCCAGGTATGTTTGGAGAAGGATCAGATTAGACTTTGTAAAATTTCAAAAAAAATTTCTCAAAATCAACCCCATCATTCTTACTTTTTTATATCACATTAATCACTTTTCAAATAAAAAAATTACTAGAAAACAAAAAATTTCACTTTTCTATACAAAACATTATTATTTTTTTTTTTTCACATCAATCAAATCTACTACGATACTAATTCATTTTCTCCGGTCTGGTCATTGCCAAACACAGCCTTCAAGAATCCATAAAGTTCAAAGCAAATCCATGTGCTCAACATCGCGCCACGTTTGACCACAAAAGCACTCCTGTAATTATATAGTTGGTGGGTCTATCGGGAAAGTGCAAGATGTGACTTAAAGTGGGCTTTAGATTGTTGCCTAAAGAAGCAAATACGAGCTTAAAGAAAAGTCTGGAAATGAGCTCTTTGACTAGTGACAAATCTAGACCCTGCTGGCACTTTTCTAACCAACAATAAGCAGTCCAAAGGCAGACCAAAAGATAAAGGAGATTGATCTCTCCTAAAAATTCTAGACTCAAATAGAAAAAAATTGGTTCCCACATTATTCGGAATTCTGATTCTGTGCAATAAGACAGCCAATGTGAAAGTTTGTCCAAGCCTCATCTATTCGGGCAAGAACTCGGACAAGCTCTCGTATGAGGCTGCCTTACGTGATCCCGTCCCGTCATAATACTGAAAGAAAAAAGAAAAGAAGGAAGAAGGGCAGCCATGTCATCAATCCAAATCTGTAATGCAATTAAGATAAGTAGATAACAATAATAACAATCACAGTCCCCCTCTGCCAATAATCAATTTAATACATACACATATGACACAGAAACGGGGGGAAAAAAGGAGATGAGAAACCAAGGAAAAAAAAAAAGAAGAAGCGGTATTTTGCATCTTTTTATCTGACTATTTATTTGTTGATGTTGTGCTTACTACTAGGCTTCACAGCCTTCACCATCCCTCTGGATGTGGAAGATGCCGAGGATGACATAGGACACTTACCAAACTCCTGCTTATCTTCATCGAACGCCTTATTTAGAACGTCTTGGAGTTCCATATACCTTTGTTTCTTCAAGTGTCTCTCCTCTGGACTGTCATTCCCCAAGTATGCCAGTTGTGAAATATCGTCAGCATCCATTATCTTATTAAGGACTTCTGAGCAACGAGGGAAGAAGCGTTTTCCAAGCTCCACTGCTCATATTAAGGAAGAGAAAATCAGGCACAGTAGGCAATATAATTTTTCTGCTTCCATATACTTTAGAGCCTCAACAAGAGGTTATCCCTTGCATGAAGATCAGAAAAAAGGATAGCAATGAATATACAACTTCTATGAGATTCATCTTTACAGACAAAAATGAAAATGAAAAAATAAATCTCAAGATGATGTTGTATTGGTTCTCTGCCATTGTTCAGAAGTGGCATGTATTTGGTTTAGCAAAAAATAAAAATTAGGTACTTCTTTTGTAAGGGAAGATTAGGAAACCATGGCATCCTTTAAAGATGAAAATTTAAATTAGATTAGAAATTTTGTAAGAAACATTAGCATTAATGACATAAAGATAACAATCTCACAAATTAATTTCAAACATAACATCTAGAAAATATAATTCTTGTAAAGTTCCAATATGAAAGGGCACATCAGCCTAGAAAACCTGTCCATCCAGGTGAGTTTTTGCAAGGGCTGATTGAACAAATCTTTTGATGTTAAAGCAAAACAAAAGATATAATTATTGGAAGTGCATGTATTTATGTGAGGAACCATTACCAGTTTTAGAGAGTGCTCTCATCCTAAGCAGATGCTCCTCTTGGATTCTGAAAGGTGCTTCATTTAAGTCTACAGTTGTTCTCTGGGCGTTACTCAAATTCTTAGACTTGATGCCCAATGGAAACTCAGAAGTGCCATCAACTTGGGCAATATCCATTGCAACTTTTGCTTCCATGGGGAATAGAAGTTTTGCCAGTCCAACTGTCAAGAATTAATCAATAAATACCATAATCATGATAAACTGTTTCGAACAACAGATTATGGATTTAACCAAGAGCCTCTTTATAATAACCAGAATACTGTAATGCTTCAAGTGATCATTAGCTACTCGGTAGCTCTAAATAAAAAGAAAAAAAAAAAAAAAATCTCATTCTCTGGTATCATGATAGTAAACATATGAAAAATCCTCCAAATTTTCTATTGAAATTCTAATATCTTTCAGCTAGCTGGGGTTGGAGCCGACAAAAATAGTACAGGAATGGTGGTAATATGTTGCCTTACTTCAACTAGCAGATTTATCACAAAGAAATAGGAAGGCGATAAATGGAATGAAGGAAGCAAAGAATTGGGATGAAGG
This sequence comes from Carpinus viminea, assembly GCA_013348765.1. Taxonomy (NCBI): domain Eukaryota; kingdom Viridiplantae; phylum Streptophyta; class Magnoliopsida; order Fagales; family Betulaceae; genus Carpinus; species Carpinus viminea. The sequence continues at coordinate 15,053,942 of CP054667.1, forward strand.
CAAGAATCCCTAAACAGCAGCTGCATGTTCTTCAAAAGAAACACACCCTTGTATAAGCACCTGGATACCAGTTATTGCATCCCTAAAAAATCTAATGGTTATACATGTCACAAGGTCAATATGACAAATGCTCTGCCTCCTTCGAATCACACTATAAGTAACTAGTTGTATCTTATACTATAAAGATAACACAAACTTGTAACTATCATCACACAATGCCGTTAAGTACATTAAAATTAAGCATTTCTTTCTAACAGACAGACATGTTTTCTTAAATCATTTAAACGTAATACCAAAAAACTTTTGATGAAAGAGTCATCAAGACCAACATAAAATAGCATAAGATGCCACAATATGTGAAGAACTATATAATACCAAGAAACAGGAAAAACCAACAACTATGTCTTTCACTTATAACTTCCAGAGGAATAAAAATGGTTTAATGAGCTACAGAAAAAGGTTAACTGAAAGACTATGTTAGCACAAAACATGGAAATATTTTAGTGCCATAACTCTGTCCTGTTAATGCTCTGGAAATTATTATTATCAAGTGTAAGAGTTTACTTTCAAAGATTATCAATATGGAGAAGCAGTAGCCAAGTGCTGATACATATTACCTTAACCAAACCTGGCAGAGAAAAATAATTGTAAATTACTACTCCCATTGGAGTTGAAAACAAGGGAAGTTCTCTCATTCATGTCAAGAAAATTTTATTCTCTATCTAAACAACCAGAACTCTGCTTCAGCTAACTGATAGGAATCAAGATTTATTATTGACTGTGAATGGCTGGTTGGATGATTATAATGCTTAAAGAGTACATGCATTTTATGCCCCCAAGTAAAAGCCTTTAAAAAAACAATCTTTTTATGCTTATTATAACCATCTCGTAGAGGCTCCAAATGTCTTGCAAACTTAGAATAGATCAGCTGGAACTGCAGCAATGTGTCGGATGTATCACATTCAAAACCAAGGGACATAAAAACACCAAGCTTCTTGACGATATACTAGAACAAAGAAAGGAAGTTCAAACTAAAAGAAGAAATGGAAGTATAAAAGACACCCAAGTTAAATTTTCTATGCTGCAATGTATATATATATTAAGAAAAGGGACTATGAACAGCTAAGGAACACAAATGAAAATAAAGAAAAGAAATTTGGACCAAATGGGCAACTAACCTCTATTTTCAAGGTACAACAATTTCATACGGAGATCATCGCCAGCCATAGCAAGAGAATGAGAAGCCTCTCCTAGCAATGGATCTCTTCTTTCTGCTTGCTCCAATATCTCTATGCATAACCGATCCCTGGGAGAAGCTTTTCCTTGCTCAGTGGACTTATAATAGTCCATGGCCTTCGTCAGCCGCTTTGAGATCTGAATTGCTTTTCTACCATCCAATGTAAGATCTGATGGTCGGGCACCCTTTGTTAGGAGGGATACTATGATCTTAGGTTCTTTCCTCATTGCAGCAACATGCAACACGGTGTAGCCCCTCAAATTCCTATGGTTAACATCAGCAAGAGAAAAATCAAGAAGCTCGGTTGTGGTCTTTGCATCACAGTATGCCACAGCATAGTGGAGAGCAAATGCTTCATCTAGATTACTATGACCCTCTTTTAGTAGCATTCTGACTAATTCAACATCATCCGAGTCCAGGGCCCTATGTATTCTCTTTACATGTTTATCCGGAAAACTATTGCTTTCAAGTGTGTACAAGCCGAGTTCCTTTCGTGAATCCATGATTTGTTTGACAATATGCTGGGGAAGGGCTTTATCAAGAGTAACAATGTCAACATCAGATTTGACAATAATCTCAATACACCTTGCCAGCAATCTTTCACATGCTTCACCACACATGTTTGCAACAGATAGAACCACTAAAATGTCATCTATTGCAACCTTTTCAAGAATGCCTAGCAGTCGCCTCTACAATCAAAGACAAGTTAACAAAATACTCAGGAAAGAGATCAAAAACATAATATCCGTAGGGAAGAAAAATGCGGAAAACTGAAGTAGCAATTATTTCCCATTAGCAGTAACTATAAGCATAATATCTCATGTTATAAAAGTGATAAGAATCTAGAACATTCAAAAATATAGTTGTAATGTTAAAAGTAATAAGAAAACGGAATATATTAACTAGATGCATCAATCTCAGGGAAGAGAAAGTTCAAAAGCGAGGTGCTACCTGCATTAAAACAACACAGAAGAGAACCCAACAATATAACCGAGACAATTGGGGCATGAGTTAGTAAGAACTTGGCGGCCCTTTTTGGTGGGAACATGATCACTAATAAGAGAATTCTAGGTATGTATATCACATTTAAGCCAAAATCATAGCACAGATTTTAGATCTTCATGGTAGTGTGCTAGAAACATTTTTATAAGAAAAAATAATAATAATAAGAGAGTCTTCATTGCTCTAAGCAACAAAAACTCGGTAGCTCAGGACACAGACCTAACAACAACAACATCACCGCCCAGTCTTACCTTGATTAAGCTGAATGCTTCACAGTCCATTAGTCCAAAAACCATAAACAATCCTCTCAGTAATGGCTTGCTAGCAATTTTCGCATTCAACTAATTGCTAATCCGTAACTCTACAAGTTTCAAGGATTTCAGACTAATATCATTCTTTTCATTAATCCCACAATTCTAAGAAATTGAAGGCTTTCAACATGGGATGCTATGTGAAACATTCAAATAAATTATTTGGTTAAAATTACTGCTTTGATCACAACCATTCAAGCTATTATGTTAAATAAAAGAACGCTTGCACGCTATTAGTGTGTGCGAGTGCTACTCTTACCTGATAAAGAGCTATCAGCTCAGAAATCTGGAATGTAAACGAGGCATAGAGCACCTCGACCATGAAATCCACGGCGGGTCTGCACGCCTCGTGGGGGCAATCTTCGTCAACGCAAACGCATACATCTTTCGGCAAAGGCTTCACCTTGCCACTGTACAGATAAGCCAAGACCGCCTCTAGCGCATCGAGCCCGACTTCGTAATCTCTCGCTAGCGCCTTAAGTTCGAACTCGCTGCATTTCGCCGCCGGAGATGAACCGGAGAACAAGCTCTTAAAGAAAGGACTCCTCGCCGCGAGAATGCAACGGTGTATTGGGACTTCGCGGGTATTAGTAGTAGTACTACTGAGGACGATCTTGGCGTCAGCGAAGTGGTCCGAGGCGGGCGAGACGAAGATCGATTCGAGATTTTCAGAGAGTCGGCGAAGGGCCGAGATATCCGGAGCCGTTGATGGCTCGGAGGAGAGGGTTTCGGCGTTGGTCGCCACGGAGCATATGCTGCTGCTATTGCTGAGTTCGTTCGACTCCGAGAAACCGAATTTATTATCCATCACACATACAAAGACAGAGAGAGACTATGTCAAATGGAAAGGCATTGATATTGATAGAGAGAGCTCTTTGGATAAAGGAAAAGCGGGAGAATCAGAGTGATAGATTTGCAGGGAAAGAGAGGGAATCTAGACTATGTTAGGCGTCTGGGGACGAAAAGCCATGAATTTTTGGCGTGAACTTGCAGAGAGCGAGAGAGAGAAAGTCAGAGAGAGAGTCGGCTGAGAAGATGGGTGACATAGTGAAAATTTGTTGGGAGACTTTTTGTATGTGAAAAAAACGACTTGCCGTTTTTGTGTCTTATCCATAAAAACGGAATTTTCGTCCGTACATCAGTAATCAGGACCGTTATTTTTTGCTTCAACTCTCAAAAAATGAGTAAATTTTGAAGAAATAATATCTTATTATTTTTATTCATAATATTGTTTCATAAGTTTAATTCTACTTCTGAATTGTTCGTTAAGAAAAAAATAATTATAACAACAAAATAAAAATGACGGTTAAGGCCAGCTTTAGAGTTATTGCAACCACCTTCTAATGGCTCTAGCCTCTAGAGTTGGTGTGAATATCTCGGAAGCCTCTCTTCCGACCAAATTAGTTATGGTAGAAAAATAATTTTGTCCATTTAAAAAATAAAAAGATAAAAATATCTTTCAAGTATGACTAACTAAAGGTGTTTAAGCAGGTTGGTTATAACCACCTCGCTAGTCGCTAGTCACTTATAATCGTTAACCGATAACTAGTAACTACTAATCGTTTTAGAAGTCTATTATTAAAATCATTAACCGCATAGAACGGTTATGGTTAGTGGTTTTAGGAATAGGACAAGACGGTTATGACATTAACCGCCTTTATTTATATATAATAATATAAATATATATTAAATATTTATATTAATAAAATATTAAATAAAGGGAAAAATATAAAATGACCCCTAAAACTACCAGTCATTTGTAATTTAACCTCCCAAAGTTTCAATTAGTATAAAGTAGCCTCCCAAACTACCGACTCCTTATAATTTGGCCCCCTTTGTTAAATGAAACCGTGAAAATGGATGAAAAATCCAAAACAACGTCGTTTTGGAATGTAGAGTTACTAAAATGCCCTTATTAGAATAAAAAATAAAATTAAAAACCCTCATAAAATGGAGTTGTTTTGCTTTCCCTCAAGAAAACCCCTTCTTCATCGGTTCTTCCCGTGGTTCTTCGCTAGGTTGTTCTCATGGTTTAACGAACAAAGCAAATTGATGATATCTTCCAAACTTGAAATACTAATTTGTTCAAAAAAAAAAAAAACCAATTTGTTTCTTAGGTAATCAAACAAACACGTAGCAAGCAATGAAACCAATTTATCTTTCTATTAAATGTAACACAAATTAGACTAATAAAGCAATTGCCAGCAAGTTATAATGGAGTGCTTTTGAAAATTCAGATCCTGAATGAAAAGCAACCTCGCTTGAGACTGTTACAAGTGATTTCTATGGCTTCTCGCCTCTTCAACTCAGCGTTACAGTTCGATTTCAACGACTGAATCTCCGCAATGCCACTCTTGAAATCGAGAATGGTTAGGGTAATTTATGTCTCAAATAGCAAATCTCTGTAGTGTTTGGTTACCGAGAAAATGACGGAAACAAAAAGTATACATTGTCATAAACATAATCGTTTAAATTCTGACATCCACTAAAGCTTTGTTTGATAGCCGATAAAACTCACCAATTCACAAAAAAGAAGGAAAAAAAAATTACGGAAGCTACCACCTTCACTATGCGTTTCCCAAAGTAAAAAAGATAAATAATAGCAATTATAACAGTAAAATCAATTGTGAATCTGGGCGTGGTTCTTCCTGGATTCGTTGTTGTTCTTTGAAGGAAAGAACACGGGAAGAACGGATGGAGAAGGGGTTTTCTTGAGGGAAAGTAAAACGACGCCGTTTTATGAGGGTTTTTAATTTTATTTTTTATTCTAATAAGGGTATTTTAGTAACTCTACATTTCAAAACGACGTCGTTTTGGATTTTTCATCTATTTTCGCGGTTTCATTTAACAAAGGGGGCCAAATTATAAGGGTTGGTAGTTTGGAAGGCTACTTTATACTAATTGAAACTTTGGGGGGCTAAATTACAAATGACTGGTAGTTTTGGGAGTCATTTTATATTTGTCCATTAAATAAAACATCCAAAACGACGCTCATTTAGATTTTTCTTTAATTTTTTCATTTGTGTTTAGATTAATAAATTTGGGCTATTTAAAACTATGTATGTGAAATATATAATGTGGTATATGATATTTTGGGCCAAGCCTTATTTAAAAACATTAGTTGGTCCAAAAAAAACATATTTTTTGGAACATTTTAACTTAACCCTTAAAATAAAATAAAATACAAATTAAAGGCCCAAAACACTTAAAAAGCCAAAATTTTTTTTTTTTTAAATGGTTATAACCGCCGGTTATTTGATTGAATAACCGCTAACTGCTTGTTACAAAATAACCGCTAGTTACAAAATAACCGCTAATCGCCTGGGCGGTTGCAATTAGTAATTATAGCCAATAACCGTCAGTTATAACCATTTTAACACCCCTATGACTAACTTGGATATTGTCCTGTTCATTTAAGAGAAGAACCTGTCATCTCAAAATTCACCGAGTAATACTATAAGACTTCCTAAAGTATTTTTAGAGTCATCCCAAATGTGATGTAACTTTTAAAATTACTGTTGAATTTAAGATGTGATTTATTGAGTTTTGATCTATTGATGATTTTAAAAGCCGTATCACATTTGAAAAGACTTATAGATTAGTCAAATCCACCGTAACACTTTTTTACCCTTTTTTATTATTTATTTTTTCTTTAATTTCTCATTTGATCTGGAATTTCATTTATGATGGACGGTCCAAAATAAAATATCACCGGAGAGAATGAGACTTTCATCCAAAAGCTGTGGCCCACAAACCTTGACCCTGTATACTTGTATTGCCGGGACGTCAGATGACCAGAAAAGCATCGGTGACGGAGAAAAAATAATAATATACTTGTTAAATCTGATGTGTCGTTGAGCGGGTATCCTATAAAGTGAGAGGGCGTGTAGCTGAATTCCCGTTGAAGCTGTTTTCGTGTTTCGTCATTGCCTATTTGCCTTCACAGTTCACCCATTCTTCTGTGTTTTTGTCGTTTTCTGGGTGATCCGTGATCGTTGTTATCCCATTCCCGGCCTACCCAGCAGAAGAACAGCGTTTTTTCTTAAAAAAACCAAACAATTTTTTTTTAAAATACAAACAAATAAACAAACTAATGGGCAAATAAAAAAAAAATTGTCACAAAATTTGATTAAAAAATTTTGATTTTACTTTTATACGACATGAAACAATTTGTAATTTAGGTCGACTACAGTAATTAATTATTTATTTATTTTTAAAAAGTTGTATTTATTTACCCATTAATTTTTTTATTTTAAAAAAATGTTTGGTTTTTTTATTATTATTTTATTTGTTAAAATAATAGGAATATGAAAAAAAAAATAGTCTTTTTGATACATTTTGGTAATTTAATGAGCTACTTTAATATTTTTTGAAAATTGTGAGGCTCTATCTCAAATAACTATTAGTTTGGGGAGTTTTTTATATTTTTTCCTATAATAAAATATAAGTTGATAAACTTAGTGACGAGTTAGGAAATTTAATATAATTCAAACGTAATTGAAAGTGACTGCCGGTTGCAACTTGCAAATTAAACTAACCATGCAATCACGCATGCGTGGAGTGGTTTATTTTCTTCTATTTATTATCTCTACAAATGCCACAAAAAAAGAAGAAGCTTATATGTTACTATGTGTTACATTTTTATCTTATTTTTATACTATTTTGTTGATATCGTGTTGCTAATCAGCCATTAATCAATTTTCTTTAAAAATAAATTTTAAAATTGATTAACAATGTCACGTCAACGGACAAAAAAATGACATCCAGGAAGGCTCAAAGAGATCAGAAAGTGTTAGTATAAGGTTGACAAAAAAACAAAAGCTTTCTCCTTAGGGAAGGGAGTGAGCCAATGATTCCAGTTGGCCCAACAAGAGCATGAGAATCCCATGATTTCTAGATTCATGTTGCAGGCACCATGGACATCATTTGGTTTGGCTCACCACGAATAACGTTGTCCATAATGAGCTATATCCCCACCATCCTGAAGCAAACGCCTACATCAGCAGGAAGTTAACTCAGAAGAAGCCCAGCTGCCATTTCTGACATTTACCAGCAGCTCCAACTCTTCCACAACTGGATTGCCTCAAAGATTAGCAAATATGTCAACTCAAAAGCACACCAAATAGCCAAGTGGGCCGCTGTTTTTTTGAAGCATTCTCATAAATTCTCTCATATTTTCTCCCATCCCTATCTTCTTCTTCGTCTTCTTTTTTTTTTTTTTTTTTTTAATTTTTTTTTTTTTTATGGCGGAGTACTTCTCCAAGGCAAAGCCTTTAGGACCCACTTCTGTAGAATAAACTCTGGTCCCGTACACAGCACCCTTGAAAGTTTTTCTATAGAAAACTAGTTAAATCGCTGCATTTTTACTAGGGGTGTGGCCCCAGAAGATTGTTTACACCTATGAGGTGTTAAACCTTCTCCCATCCATTTCAATATTGGTAAATACCCTCTTGTAAACCCATTCTTTTGTATTGATTAAAAAAAAAACCAAAAAAAGGTGCTCCTTTGATACAATAGCAGTCCTTTGCATCTTTCTGTAAAGAGTCTTATACTGTAGCATGGTGTACAGTTGTCCTACCTGAAAAGCAAAGCAAAACAGGTGTCCAGTACATGCTACAATCACAACCCCTTCAAACTAAGCACTCTATGCTAAAACCAAATCGATCTGAATATTTACTCGAAACAAATTGACAAAGAAAATCCAGAAAATTTCAGCAGATATGATATACATTCTAAGAATGAAACAAATTCAGCAATGAGAAAGCAAACAATACATTCATGTCTTCGAATCAGGGAATGTGCAGTGAAAACGGCTTAAAAGCATGATTCATGTCTACAATGTATTTGTATTTGAATGGCCTGTTGTGACAAAAGAAAATAAGATCAAGATCCCCAGCAATTTTTCCAAAATTGTTAGCCAGCTATTTTAAAAATCTCAGTCATTAAAGTAATCTAATGGCTCAAAATAAAACATCCATTTTTTTAGTGGATAACATATATTTCAAAGTTGAATTTCAAAATTCAAAATTTTAAGTTTATCTATCTTATATTAAATGAGTGCTTAATTTTGAGCCATTAGATCTCTTTAATGACTGAAATTTTCAAAAAAACTGGCTAACAATTTTTCAAAATTACTGGGGATCTTGATCCAAGAAAATAACCCAATCACACAAGATTTATACAACATGGTCTATAAATAAAAAGAAATCAAGTAGAAATAAAAGTTTGCCATAATTCACCATTAATCTTTCACACTACCCCGAGGAGAGCAAACTTTTTCCAATGTTCTTCCAATAGAGAACCCGAATCCACCTTCTTTATGCGGTGACGAAACAGAATTTCCTTTTTCTTTCTTTGGATGAACTGATTCAATAACAGCTTCAATCTCTTCTTTTGCTCTTTCAAAAACATTTGGAGCTTTCACATCATATATTGGGGTTTTCTCATCAATATCATCACTTGTTCCATGAGTTTCTTTATGATGATTGTGTGATGACATATGATGGTGTGTGATTGCTTCAATCTTTTTCTTAGTTCTGTCAATAAAATTGGGCTCCTTAACGTTGTTCTCTGCCAATATAAAAGCATCCAATTAAGAAGACTAGGTGTTGCCTTTGAAGTCTTTACACAAACAATATGAAGCCAAAAAGAAGACACGGTGTGATCATCGCTGAATATAAAGAATGGTGGAAATAGTCTGTCAATTCCTATTAATGTAATTTGCCATAATAATACAAACACTTCAACTTGATCATTAACAGCTCGTTACCCTCAGAGATTTAAGCATTGCAAAGCCAGAATGAAAATGGCAAATTTGAAAGAATGAGAAACTAAGGAATGCCAAGCAAACAACTACAGAAAAAATAAATAAATAAACATAAAAATGCCAAAGCCATGATTGCTTAAGTTTCATTTCAAAGTAGAAAGAAAACCATCATCTGGGTTCTTTCTAAACTGACCTTGTCACATTAACTTGTACAGACTAAACAACATTTCAAAAGAAATTTTACCTGATAGAGAATCTGCTTCACTCTGCTTGGACTGTGTCTTTGTAGTTTCATCCCTGCAATTATATATATATATATATAAAAAACATTGAGAAAGCAATCAAAGCATGTCGAAAATCTAATCTCAACTCCTTTATTTTAATCCCATGGAGAAATAGTGAATTCGAACCTTCTTTCATAAGTTGGAGACTCTTTCTTGGGATGGATCGCTTCAACGAGAGCCTCAAACTCCTCTTTTGCTCTGTCAAACACATTTGGAGCTCTAACATCGTCTAATGGGGTGTTCTCATCTATGTCATTTCGCTTGCCATGAGTTTCCTTGTGATGATGAGGCGATTTCTCAGAGTGCAAAATTGCTTCAATCTCTTCCTTTGCTCTTTCAAACAAATTCGGTGCTTTTACTTCTTTATCTGCTACCAAACGATAGGACAACCGTTTGACGTTTAAAATTGTACTTCCACCTTTTCTTTCAACTTAGATTTTTTCACACTTTCAAACGAACTCTCAAACCGATACTTTCATTTTGTTTAAAAACACCGGTTCGCGTATGCCACCCCTATTCTTGCTTCCAAACTTTACTACTATAATCTCATGAAAGGATTTGAGAAAGAAATCCCTTTAACGAGAGACCATAATAAACCAGTTGAAGAAACGTATATGCACAATTTGATTCCATAAAAAGTGTAAATTAGGCAAACATGGGATATTCAAGACAACCAAACTCGGATCCCCATTTAGGTTCCAGATTTTCATTTCCAACCTCGAGAAAAACAAGGAACAGAATGAGAATGAGAAAAAAATGGTACCTGACAGAGATTGTGGTGTTGGGTCCGGTTTGGATTCGGCCATCTGAGTTCGTGGGCACAGAGGTTCAGGCGCTTGCGTAGGATGTTATAGAAGTATGCGTCGGAACAAGCAATCCGAGGACACCAAGAATATATATTTAGAGTACCAAATTGCCAATCAACACGTGGGATTGAGGTTATGGCCCAGATTGGACAAAGCCGCTTTGGCCCATCGCGGGTTCGATCAGCTGCAAGTATAAAGTTTTGTGAACTTTGCAATCGGCCAGGTGTCACCGCTTAAGAGCTTTTCATTTAATTCTGTGGGTCTCGGCGTCAATAAAGGCATTTCCGCCATCGGGACTGGATGCATTCATCCCATTCTTTATATTTAAAAGATATTTTTGTCCTTTTGTTTTTTCCTAACAAAATTGTCTTACAAGTATTAGTAATTTTCATTTTTTGATGTCCCCGAGAGGTAATTTAATCAGCTGAGATCACACTTAATGAAGTGATGGTCACAAATTCAAATCCTCCCTCCTATCTTGTATGAATATATCAAAAAAAAAAAAAAATCATTTTCTGATAAAGGGCATTATCATCATTAAGGTGACAAGTAGGCATAAGATTTGCAAATTATAGTTAAGGGTGTGACCCATTTTAATTAAATGAGTTGGATTATAATTATAATTGACTTATATAGTCTTATACTTATCTTTCAGTACAAGTTAAACATAACATACGACATTGAGAGCTAACAAATACTTTTACACTACTTGAAAATCTAACATGAAATTAACAAGTTATGGTTGACCTATATAATATTTAATATATTAATATAACCAAACCTAACACACAAACACAAATTGCCACCCCTAATCCTTGTTTGTCCAATATGCAACTGATGAAGAGAAATAACACCAACAAAATTTAATTTTTTTGATAGCAAGACATAAATTCCTAATATTTTGTTATCCAAATTACTAGCAAACCGAACAACAAATTATTGAAATCTAGATATTCGACAACGTGCTTATATTTGAAGTAATGAGTGGCTAATTTTTACCATAGGGTTTGCTATGGGTTTTCCTTCTAGTGTTTTTTTAGCATTCTCTTAGTCTTACTAAAACATTATTTAAGAAAAAATAAAATTATACTACCGTTTTTTTGCCAATAGATTAATTTTTATGAATTAATATTTAAGTTCTAATACTTTGTTTTTGGATTCAAAACTAAATCCTAAGGGTGAAAGGTTAACCATTTAGGGATGGTATCATCCAAAATAGATTTGATCATCATAAATTTAATGTTAATGTCTCAATTTTTATACTAATACCTTAAATTTGGTGTTAATGCCTAAAAAACTAGTGATGGAAGCCACTATAATTTTATTTTTTTTCTTAAATAATGTTTTATGTAAGATTAGAAAAATACTAGGAGAACACTAAGAAAAAACCCTAACATTTTCCTTTTATTATATACCATTTACACAAGTTGTTTACAATTAAAACCCTAACATGTTACATTGAAATATTCAATATAACCTTTATCATACATGCTTTTATATTAAACATGTGATGCGGCCCAATGATTAAAATTTAATGTAGTTGGAAACATAGAGTCCCACCCTGTCCAATCTGCAAATCAGGCCCTCAACAGTGAAGCCCAAACTTAGCCCTGAATAGGACCAAGTTTGAATATTCCACAGAACTCGGACCAAAACAAAAATTAAAAACTCTACGTGAGCAAAAAAGAACAAAGTTTTCGGTCTTCAAGAACAACAAAAGCGGCACAAGTTTCATCGTTCACACTTTTTAATGAACATATATAATAATATTTGCTGATTTATATTATATTTTGATTAAATCCAGCACCGTATTTGGTGGAAAAATAAATGTTTTTTTTTTTTTGTTTTTTTTCAAAAAAGAAGAAGAAATAAATAAGTAATTTATGAATGTTCAACGGCATACAGTATTGAATATAGGAATTAGGTCAAATTCAAAAACATATGATGGAACGTGAATTTTACAAGAATTCTACAATGCATTCAAAAAGGCAATGGGAATTGTGGAAACGGTTTACAGTTTATGCATCCCCAGTTGAGCAAACTTTTGGTCCAAGGCGGCGAATTGGACTCGTCAACCGGTGCTAATGCTCATCTTGGTTCCCCATTTGGTAGGTCACTTTTCTTTTTATATATATATATATATATAAGTTTTTATCCAGCTCTCTTGCTCTCAATTGGTTTTTTTTTTTTAATCTTAAATAATATTTTATTATTATTTTTTATTAGTGGGACAAGTGTCCTACTTGTGGGTTTAAGAATTTTTTTTTCATAAATCATAGCTATAAACTAGATATTGACCGGTCTATTTTTTATTGGAGAGGGTCCTGTTCCCCAAAGGCCGGAAATCCCTTGTTATTGTTACTTGAAAATAGGCGAGAGTCGTAATGCTTTACTAGGAAGAGGTGAAAAAATGTAACCCATATCCGTGAAACGTTTTAGACTCAAAGCATTGTTGAATGATCATCCATAAGCAATAGCATTACTCTTGCCCATTGATCTCACACGCTTTCGTGGGCAACCACAATCTTCCACCTCCAATGCACACGAAAAATGTAATCTCTAGCAAATTATTGCTCAAATTATTAACAATTTGACAACAATTATAAGAGATTTTATATGAAACTCGTGCGTCTAAATAAGTGATTGAATAACCCAAAACTTATTTAGATAAGTCATAAAGCTCCTCTTTGCCTAGCTGTCTTTCACGCTAAAATTGACTCTAAACTTTATTAATTATTCAATATTTTAATAGATATAAACTAATATATATCTTAGCCACCCAAATTCCTTATATTATCTTTTTTTTTATTATTATCTTAATTTTGCCATCTCATTGCATGTCTCTAAGACTAAGACTATTAGTAGCAGCTTCCATTTGATTTTCTCTAAGTTTAGGGCACAAAACTATTTATTGCTTCCCTATGAAAATATATTTCACAATAGCTTTCATTGCATTTCCTTATATCATTAAAATATTATTTACTTACAAAATACAAGTTCCCTACTTACTCTCACTTTTTTCACAAAATCTCAACACAATCCTCAATTAAAGACAAAACATATGAAATATTAGAGGAAAGATAAATGTTTATATTTGTTTATGCACAGTTTCCGATTAGTGACGAGGCACGCTTGTTGACCTTCTGGGTGGACTATTCTGAAAGTGGACACATGCACAAGGAAGAAGATGATAGGATCGAAGAAAGACCGGAGGTGAGTCGGTGGGGCCACTTTGATGCCTAAGTCAGTGTTTGATATATGGAGAGAAAGAGAAAGCAACAATGCGTAAGAGGGCAAGAATTGCGTTACCGGAGTGTGTAGTATGACTTGCATTATATAGGCATGGACTGACAGTCCCTTAACCAATTATTGACTCTTCCCTGATTTGCTGTGACGCAGTCTGTTATCGAGGGATTTGAGTAGTTATCCATCCCTTGATCTTCGAGGATCAAGATAGGATTTGGTTGTTGGCATTTGAATTATGAATTCTTGTTGATAGAATATTTGATCCCGTATTTATAGGTGCTAGGCATTTGAATTGAATGGATAATATCGCATCGCATACTTCAATGAGTTCAGATTTCGATCCCTAAGTTCCCAGGTCTCGGATGCGAAGGGCCTCAAATTCGAGAGTCTTGGGTCAAGCGAGTCTTGGAGGTCTCGAATTTGAGCCTTAAGTCTTCTAAGAAGGTCTCGAATTCGAGTCCGTAGTCATCCAAAAGGTCTCGAATTCGGGGCCTTCGATTCGGAGATGCCTTAAATTCGAGGCGAGGTCTCTTAGGCCTTGGACATAAGATGCTTTTGGGCTTCAGTCTGGGCCAACAACTGTTGGGCTCGCATGAGGTTGATCCATGGTCCAACAGTTACCCCCCAATTTCCTTGTTTGGAAGACTATGAAAATTTCAATGTGTTATGGAGAATGGATCAAACTCAAAAAGCTGACCCTAACCCTAGAGACTTGAAGGCTTTCGAGGCTCTGCTTGTATGAGGGTACTTTGTCGATCGAAGTTTGGTTTTTTTTTTTTTTAGGCGGGAAATTTTTTGAATTTTCCCGCCAAAAAGACTTCGAGGCATTTCGTCAGCTGGAGAAGACGCCGATCATGTAATGCGCCAATTCCAGTGGTCGAGGTTTAGCCATATGTCGGATTCGGAGTGGCCAAACGGGCAACGGTTCGTTCCCATCATAATGATCATCCAAGCGTCGGAAGTCAAAGCGTTTTGGGCTTTCGAAGCGTTTTTCTGGGTTTTAAACATGCGTCTTTCCAGTTATCGATACTGACACCCGTATTTCTTCTGAGAGCCTATAATATCCAGACTTGATTCATTTTTCAAACTTACTAACCTGCGTAATCAACTTTTTCTGTTTCTTCAAACTCTTACACTCCATTCTTTCTTCATCTCCGGTTTACCGAAAATGACCAAGGATGGAAACGATTCCAATGGCCTGGGGGACACCCATCCTGCTTTCTAGGCTTCTCAAGTATCCATTGCTGAGGGCGCATTAGGAGGGAATGTTTCATCAGAGTTTTATCAAAATCCGTTTTGACGACAATAACTCTGGTGTTGTGGCCTGATCAGACACGCATGAGGTCTACGTGTACGAGACCATGTTGGGCAGGCTTTCGACTTCCTTTCATTCGAATAGTTAGGGAGCTGCTCACTTTCTCAATCTATCACCTCACCAGCTGTCGTCGAATGCCTGGACAACTTTCTTCGGGTGTGTGATTATGTGGCCCCTGACGTTGGGCAAGCAGTATACTCTCACCATGAGCGAATTTATGCACCTATATCGGTTGCAAAAGAACCCTCAGAGTTTTGCAGTCTACAACTTCCAGACGAAGAAGGGGAGGTTCCTCAAAATCGACTCCCAGTTCTCCAGCAACCCCAAATGGAAGAACAAGTATTTCTTCATTTCAAGGCAGTGGGAGTTCACCCCCACTGAGAAAGCAGAGGGACCCAGGGTTCCCCGAGATATCAACACCCCTTCCACAAGGCTTATAACGAGCCTGTTTTGACCCCTGAGATGATTCTTGGGTCAATGAGGTTGTAAAGTGGGGTCGAGAGCACCCAAAAATGATGCTCATTGGAACCCTCTTCACGATTCCAAAGCTTTCGGAGTTCGTCTACGATATTGAATCTTTTCGTCCTCCCTCAAGGCTGATTGGCGATCCTTTACGGGTATGCCCTCATCCTAGCAGTCCTGCAGCTAATACCAGGGCCTCAACTCCCAAGAAGGACAAAGATGAGGCCCTCGTGGCCACTCGAATCAAGCCCAAGATAGTTGACAAGGGCAAAGCTAAAATGATTGACACCGGAAACCTGAAAAGGTTTTGTACCCAATTCAAACCGGTGGTCAATTCAAGATTTGGGAGCCGACGCTGACTCCTCCTAGGCTTCCCATTGCTGCACCGTCGAAGAAACCGCAAGTGGAGAACAGAGAAGCCTCCTAAGGTCGCCAGGATCCTTAAATTACAAGATGAGGAAAAACCCGGAGGCAGGTGGGCCTGTCGAGGTTTTCCCGGAACCTGCTCCTCGAAACCACGACACTGTCAAGGAGTCGGTGGAGATTCTTGAGGCTCCCGCAATCAAGAAGAGGAAGCTGTCAAAGGCCGCGGAGTTGAAGGTCCCAAGACCTGAACCGGTGGCCTCGATGATAGGAGCGGTGGACGTGGCCAGATTTTCAGCTTCTCGGAGGAAGAAGGTCGAGCTTTCCTCTGTTCCACGCATGGCAGAAGTCGAGGCCTTTATTGCCAATGAGCCAGTTTCCGCCGTCCCGGTTGCTGTGGCAAAATCGGTTGGGGAAGAGAATCTACGGCCGAGGAGCCCACCCCCTCACTATTGAACAAACCTCTGGGCTCGAATATTCAACATATCTTGGACGATATCGACATGGAGTCGAAAGATTCCGTGGGGATGGCTGACGACAATATGGGGCCATCCCCTCTTGCGACAATATGGGGCCATCCCCTCTTGCGGCTATGAGGGCTCTTCAAAAGATGTTGTCCCCGATACCCGACGAGAAAATCGTCTGAAGATTCGAGCTTCGAGAGTACGGCCGAAATACAGCCGGAGGGGGCAAATTGGACTTTCGGGGGGAGACTAGCCCAACTTGGCGGAGATTTCAAGGGCAACCCTTTTAAGGCGATGGTGGACCTCATCGACTACGAGGGGCTTCGTCTGATGCGGGACATTACCCTTCGAGGAGTAGCAGAGGAGATGCTAACTATGCAGTGTCTGGTAGGTATTCATCAAGCGGCATTCATGTCTTTTGTTTTTTTACTTTTGACACCTTACCTTTCTTAATTGCAGGCTTTCCTTAGGTCGACCATTATGTACTGTTATCTCCGTAAGGTTTTGGTCGGAGACGGGCCGAAGGCCCTGCAAAAGAGACTTATGGAGACCGAAGAAGAGAATGCCAATTTAAAAAAGGTCGTGGCCAAGCATGAAAAGGATCTTCGAGTCCTAGCCGAGCATTCGGCCGTGATAGAGTGTGAGGCTTCTAACGCCTCCAAGGCTAGGGATCAAGCAGCGGCCAAACTTTCAAAGCTCTCCGAGGAGGTCGAACTCTTGCGTGTCGAGAACGTCAAGCTTCAGGCAGAAAACGTAGAACTCCAAGAGGATCACTCCATCCTCAAGGAGGACTTGGGGTAGTTAAAGGAGAAGCATTCGACGTCCTCGGCAGTTGAAGGAGAGCCAGGGCTCGGTGTAGCGGGCGGTGGCTAGCAAGGTCGTAGCTGAGGAGAAGTTCTAGCACTTCAATAGCCTGTACAAGGGTATGAGGTTGGAATTGAAGGAGGCCAAGGCTAAGGCGGCTGACTACTTACGTCAGTTGTCATTCGCCTCGAGGGTTCGAGATTTTGCCTGGGCAGATGGTATTCACCTCGGCTTCGAGACCTTCAGGACTTGGTGGAAGGATCCGGCTCGGAAGATGGACCTAAACTCGATCAATATTGAAGATATCCCAATGACAAGTGGGGCCATTCAATAGCTAGTCATCCTTGGCCGGGAAGAGATGCCGGACGCTATTGGGATTGATCGGTTTAACTACAGACCAGAGGCCACTCCAGAAGGTGAAGAAGCGGAAAAGAGGCCCGAAGACGCCAAGGGCTCGCCACTTGCTCAGGACCCCCCAGTAGATCCTTAGGCTTGGTAGTTTAAAAAACTATGTATTACCTTTTTGTAAATTGTATAATTAATACAATTATTCTATTTTTTTTTTAAGTTTTGTCGCTCTACTGAGAAGTTTCCACCTAATATCGTAATCTTGTTTAGTTTTTTTTTTTTTTTTGGATTGACCATAAATTAGACATTATAGTCTTGAGCCTCGAGAATTTTTGAAACTTTTGGAATGTTGACGTTTATAAAAAGTTCTTGTGTTTTGAGGACTCTGACTAATCTCGAATTACTTGACACTTTCCAGAAGTTGAGAGATTTGTGCTTCTTTTGCATAGGTCGTAGACCGGCTAACTTGGTGAAAACTAAGTCTAGTTGGTCAATATTTTATGTCCGACAGCTTTCAGTCGAGTGTCTACCTCATACGTGACCTCAGTTCCACTCTAAGTGTCAAGTCTCGAAAGTCAAGCCTGGTGAAGACCAGGTCACATATTGAGCCGTGACCTTAGTTCCTTTCTAAGTGTCAGGTCTTAGATACCGAGCATGATGAAGACCAGGTCTTGTATCGAGTCGTGACCTTAGTTCTTTTCTAAGTGTCAGGTCTTGGATGTCAAGCCTGGTGAAGATCAAGTCTCGTATCGAGCCATGACTTTAGCTCCTTTCTAAGTGTCAGGTCTCGGATGTCAAGCCTGGTGAAGACCAGGTCTCGTATCGAGCCGTGACCTTAGTTCCTTTCTAAGTGTTAGGTCTCGGATGCCGAGCTTGGTGAAGACCAGGTCTCGTATTGAGCCGTGACCTTAGTTCCTTCTTGCTCTGACTAATTTCAGATATTTATGAAGAGAAACTCCGAGCATTTCTTTTATTGCTTTAGTTCAAGCTGAAATCAGATAACAATATTAAATGTAAATTACATTATCTTAAATAAAATATTTTTTGAGGTGCTCTGCATTCCATGGCATTGGAAGGACCTTCCCTGTAGAGTCTTCCAGGTAGTATACGCCAGGCCTTTGGCAGCTAATCACTTTATAGGGCCCCTCCCAGCTCGGAGCTAGCTTTCCTTCGACTGGATCTCTGGTGGCTAGAGTAACTTTGCGTAGGACCAGATCTCTAACCTTGAAACTTCTCGATTTCACGTTCCTGTTGAAGTACTTCGCCATCCTCTCTTGATAGGCTAACAACGTCATCTGAGCATGGTCGCGTTTTTCTTGCAGCAGATCCAAATGGAGCTTGAGTCTTTCAGCTTTTGCCCCTGCCTTGTATGATTCAACCCTTAGGCTTCCCGATCCTAGCTCTGCTGGAATCACTGCTTCAGTTCCGAATGTCAAGGCGTAAGGAGTTTCTTCCGTAGGAGTTCTCCTTGTAGTTCGATAAGCCCAAAGGACTTCTGGGAGGTCTTCGGCCCAGTCACCTTTCCTGCCACCCAACTTCTTTTTTAAAATTTTGAAAATGGTTTTGTTGGTGGCTTCCACTTGCCCATTTGCCTGGGGATGTCCCGGAGAGGAGAAGTAATTCCTTATATGAAGCTCAGCACACCACTTTCAGAATGGTTTGCAGTCGAACTGTTTACCGTTGTCAGTGACAAACGCATGTGGCACACCATAGCGGCAGATGACACTTTTCCACAGGAACCGCTGAATGGTTTTGGTCGTTATGTTGGCTAGGGGTTCGACTTCTGCCCATTTGGTGAAGTAGTCCACTGCAACCACTGCGAATCGAACCCCTCCTTTTCCTCGGGGCAATGGTCCCATTATATCTACCCCCCATTGTGAGAAGGGCCAGGAGAGGAAATTGCAGTCAACTCCTCGGGGGGTTGCTTGGTGATGTTGGCAAATCGTTGCCACTTATCACAATGCCTGACGATTTTTGTCGAATCTTTGTTCATGTTAGGCCAGTAAAATCTTGCCTTTACGACCTTATGAGCTAGCACCCTGGCTCCCGAGTGTCTTCCATAAATTCTCTCATGTATTTTCGGAGGACGTAATTTCCTTCTTTGGTAGAGATACACTTGAGGAGAGGCAATGTGAATCCCCTTTTGTAGAGTAATCCATTCACCATTGTGAACCTCCCTGCCCTCATTCTCAATTGCATCGTAGACTTCTTCTCGGAGGGTAGGGTTCCATTCTACAAGTAGCCAATGATTTCCTGCCTCCAGTCCGAGGCTTCCTCGATCGACTATATTGAGACACATCCGAGGCCCCTACATTTGAGGCCTCCTTGGAGATCGAGGAGTGCCTTAGGATCCGGATGCTTCTCTCATTTTTATCTGACCCAGCGCTCTCTGCCGACACCATTCTAGCCAAGTGATCTGCTTTCTCGTTGTCTTCTCATGGAATCTTCTTAATGCAGAACTTTTGAAAAGCAGCCTGCATGCTTTGTACCTTTGCGAGGTACTTTTTCATCTTTTCTCCCTTGGCCTCGAACTCTCCTCGATATGTCCCACGTTGACTTGGGAGTCACTCAGACTTCTACGGAATCAGCCCCTAGTTCCAGGGCCATTTTGAGGCCTACTACAACAACTTCGTACTCCGCTTCGTTGTTGGTGGTCTTGAATTCTAGCCTCAAGGAGCCGTTTAACTCGTCCCCCTCCGGAGTGACGAGCACTATTCTTGCACTTCATTTCTTTTTCGTCGACGAACCATCGACATAGACTACCCATTTTCGCTCTACATTTGGCTCTTCAATTTCTGGCATGTTCGTGAATTCAACCAAAAAGTCTGCAAGCGCTTGACCTTTGATTGCATTTCGAGGGATGAACTCAAGGTCGAATTGTCCCAGTTTGATGGCCCAACTCACCAATTTACCCGATAAATCCAGCTTCTGCATCACCTTTCGGAGGGGATATTCTATGAGGACCCGGACGGTATGGGCCTAAAAGTAAGGCTGAAGCTTTCTCGAGGCCATTATGAGGGCGAATGCTAGCTTTTCGATTTGGGGTACCTCTCTTTGGCACCGTGAAGTGCTTTGTTGATGAAATAAACTGGCTTTTGTGTCCCTTCATCTTCCCGAATCAAGGCTACACTGATTGCCATAGGAGTAACGGCCAAGTATAGGTATAGCACTTCCCCCGAAATAGTCTGGCTTAGCGGGGAGGTCTTGTCAAGTACGTCTTCAAATTGGAAAAGGCCTCCTCGCACTCGTCTATCCACTCGAAGGCCATCCTCAAAATCTTGAAGAAAGGGAGGCATTTATCAGTGGAGCGAGAGATAAACCGGTTTAAGGTCGCTAACCTTCCGGTCAGTCATTGTAGTTGCTTCGTTGTCTTCGGAGATTGCATGTCTAGCATGGCTCGGATCTTCTCGAGGTTGGCCTCAATTCCTCTGCTTGAAATCATATAACCCATAAATTTTTTGGAGGATACCTTGAAGGCACATTTTTCAGGATTCAATTTCATCCCGTACTGTTTCAGTGTGGCAAAGGCCTCGTGAAGGTCAAGAATGTGATCATCCGACTTCTCGCTCTTCACTAGCATATCATCCACATACACCTCCATGTTTCTCCCTATTTGGGCTTAGAACATTTTGTTCACCAACCGTTGGTAAGTAGCCCCTGCATTCTTCAAACCGAAAGGCATAACCTTATAGTAGTAAAGGCCTCGATCGGTTATTAATGCAGTCTTCTCTCGATCTTGGGGTGCATGAGGATCTGGTTGTATCCAGAGAACGCATCCATGAAACTGAGCAACCCGTACCCGAAGGTGGAATCGACCAAAGCATCAATGCGAGGGAGAGAAAAGCTGTCTTTGGGACAGACTTTATTGAAGTCGGTGAAGTCCACGCACATTCTTTATTTGCCATTGGACTTTTTTACCAAGACTACGTTGGCTAGCCAGTCTGGGTAATGGACCTCCTCGATAAATTGCGCCTTCAGGAGCTTTTCGACCTCCACAGCTATTGCTTCGACCCTTTCTGGTGCGAACTTCCTTATTTTCTGTTTTACTGGCTTCACGCTAGGGTTCACATTTAACATATGGACAATTTTCTCGGGGCTAATTCCCGACATATCTTCATGTGACCATGAAAACCTCCACATTCCTATAGAGGAAGTTCACGAGGCCTTCTCGAACTTTCTTATCCAGGCACGTTCCTATATGCAGGACCCTTCTTTCTCCAACCGATACCTCATCGAGTGGCTCTACTGGTTTTCCTTTGGCCTCGTGTTCCAAGGCCACTGTGAGTGTGGTCGAATCTGAGACCTTCTTCATAGAAGTGTTATAACACTTTCTTGCCGTTAGTTGATCACCTCGCACTACTCCGACCCCCTCCTCCGTCGAGAATTTCATCATGAGGTGATAGGTCGAAGTTGCTGCTTTCAACTTGTTTAGCGCGGGTCGACCCACAATTGCGTTGTACGCCGAGGCCGATCGATCACCAAGAAATCCACCATCACAGTAGTTAGTCAAGGTGTTGTTCTCGCTGTTATTGGCAAGGGAATGATCTCTATTGGGTATACGACTTCTCCTCCAAATCCGACTAATGGAGATCCAAACAGTTTGATCCTCTCGCGATCAATCCCCATTTGCTGGAAGGCCGGCTAGTAGAGGATGTCAGCAGAGCTTCCATTGTCCACCAGAATTTGGTGGATCCCATGATTAGTAATGGTCAAGGTCACTACCAGGGCATCATCATGGGGCATCACCACCCCCCGTGCGTCTTCCTCCGAGAATGATAACACCACCGATTCTGTCCTTCCAGCCTTCGAGGGCCTATGTAGTGAATACACCTCTTAGCCCTGTAGACTTCTTGCATACGCCTTTCTGGTGAGTTTGAATCTCCTCCGCCAGCGATTCCGCCAGTAATGGTATGGATCTTCCTGATAACCTCTTGGTTTTGGAGGGGTTGCCGAACGTTCCTCCATTCTTCTCGATCGCGTCGGACTTCTCTCGGAGCTTCATCCTCACGCCTTGGTTCAACACATTTGAGACCTTCTCGAACTCCTTCCGAAGGCCTCGACGATTCGCCTCTCGATTCCTTTCCTCCGCCAGAAATCTGACAAACCTTCCATTCTGTATAAAGACTTCGATCTCTCGACGGAGAGATATGCAATCTTCCATCAAATGCCCATGATCAGCATGGTATTCATAGAATTTGCTCCGATCCCATTTGAATGGTTCAGTCTTCATCTTTAGCGGCCATCTGAATGCTGGATCCCCTTTTGTAGTCGAGAACACCTCGGTGAGGCTGGCATTTAAAAGGGTGAAAACTTCCTTCTGGAATCTCGGTGGCTTTACCTTTCGAGGTTCATTTTTTAATGAAGGGCTCGGCTTCTTTTCCCCTCTTCGGGGATTCTTTTCCTCCTTCGACTTGGGAACAGTTGAGGCCTTCTTGCTTTCTTGCTTTACCTATTCTTCCAACGTCTGAGCCTTAAGAAGTGTCCCGACTAGTTCTTCCTGGTAGATGAACTCCTCAGTCAGTTTCATGAATTGAGGAGAAGTGACCTTATTCACATTCTTTCTTCCTACCTCGGCCATCAGTGGTCCTTCTGCCCGTACACCCTGCATTAGGGCGCATAGCAGTGTCTTGTCGTCAGGGGTGTCGACTTCAAGCTTCTCACTATTAAAGCGAAGCATGAAGTCCTTCAGACTCTCTTCTTTACCTTGACGCAAGGTCAATAGACAAGTGGCGTTCTTCTTTCTTTTTCTGATCGCAAGGAACTGGGTTAGGAACAGGCGTCCTAGCTCCTTGAAAGTGCCTATTGATTTCGGGGGAAGCCCGGTGAACCAATCTTTAGCCACCCCTTTCAGGGTCAAGGGAAAAGCCCTACATGCAATCTCGTCCAGAGTGCCATGTAAGATGAGGTGCTCGAAAGGCTTCCAAATGGTCTTGCGGATCCCCACTTCCATCATACTTTTCAATCCGGCATTTTGAATTTATCGGGCATGGGATATGCCTTCACCCGTTCGGTGAACCGGAGACTCTCATTTTCTAACATATCCCATGCCGTCAATTTCAAGTCCTCCCCATCCATCAGGCGGAGCATCCGGGTATACTTGTCTTCAAGATCTTTCATCTTTGCATCCTGGTGGCTGTGTCGAGAATCCTCATGATGGGATTTATCTCGGTGCCGCATTGATCGATGAGACCTTTCTTCTTCGCGCCTTTCTTCATGGGACTTTTTACTCTCCCCCCTTTCACGCCAAGATTCCCTACGTGGGGACTCCTCTCGATGGGTCCGATCCCTTCGAGATCATCCATACGACGAGACTTGTCACGATTTTCCTCGTTCTCCCCTTGACGGTACTCTCATTGTCCTCTTGACAAGGGTTGACAAGCCGTTTTCCACGATGAGCCTTGTCTCGCCTCTCCTTCTCACGTCGCTCGGCGCGTTCTCTTTCCTTCTCACTGCTTCGGGCTTCGACTGCCGTAAGCCAAGCATTGAGTTCCTCGTTCTGCTTTCTGAGGACATCCATCGATTCCGCCATAGATTTGAGAAAATCCCTCAAATCTGGGTCATTGGATGCCCCGGGCGCACAAGGGGTGGTTGGACCGGTTGAGGCTGCTGCGGGTGTGACGAGCGTGTGTTCACCATGTCAGATATTAGATGAATGAGAATCAATTGAAAAATCCTTCCCACAGACGGCGCCAAACTGTTGATGCACAATTTTCGATTGGTGACGTGGCACGCTTGTTGACCTTCTGGGTGGACTATTCTAAAAGTGGACACCTGCACAAGGAAGAAGATGATAGGATCGAAGAGAGACCGAGGGTGAGCCGGTGGGGCCACTCCGATGCCTAAGTCAGTGTTTGATATATGGAGAGAAAGAGAAAGCAACAATGCGTAAAGAGGGCAAGAATTGCGTTACCGGAGTGTGTAGTATGACTTGCATTATATAGGCATGGACTGGCAGTCCCTTAACCAATTATTGACTCTTCCCTGATTTGTTGTGAGGCAGTCTGTTATCGAGGGATTTGAGTAGTTATCCGTCCCTTGATCTTCGGGATCAAGATAGGATTTGGTTGTTGGCATTTGAATTTTAAATTCTTGTTGATAGAATATTTGATCCCGTATTTATAGGTGCTAGGCATTTGAATTGAATGGATAATATCGCATTGCATACTTCAATGAGTTTAGATTTCCGATCCCTAAGTTGCCAGGTCTCGGATGCGAAGGGCCTCGAATTCGAGAGTCTTAGGTCAAGCGGGTCTTGGAGGTCTCGAATTCGAGCCCTAAGTCTTTTGAGAAGGTCTCGAATTCAAGTCCGTAGTCATCCAGAAGGTCTCGAATTCGGGGCCTTGGCTTAAGAGATGCCTCAAATTCGAGGCGAGGTCTCTTAGGCCTTGGACCTAAGATGCTCTTGGGCTTTAGTTTAGGCCAGCAACTGTTGGGCTCGCATGAGGTTGATCCTTGGCCCAACAATATTAAAATAATATATAGGAAACCACTTTTGGTTTCCTACACATTGAAAAACACTATAGCAACCCTTGAATGTTGGTTAAATATAGGGAATCTAATGTGAGTAAGTTTTTGTGATTTTTTTGAAATGTGTCTTAAATATAGAGAAGTGAATGATATATAGGGCATCTGCTGCTAGTGCTCTTACTCCTTATAAGTGGTTTTGTTTCCTTTCATTTAGGAAAAATGTCAAAAAAGTTACCAAAAAAACCCATAATCTGTAGAATCATAAGGATCGCTATAATATAACCCTAAGGATTGGGTTCTACTGTAGTAATCCTTATGAATATTAAATTAGAAAAAACGATTCTCTCTCCTCTCAAGTCTCACATCTCTCTTTCGCCTCTTTTTCTCTCTCGCACACACCAAATGGCTGAGCATAAGAACAACGCCATCAACCTTGTAACGAAAAACATATTAAATCGAAAGCAAACCCAGATCATTCAACACATATATCAAAACCTCAAACAAAACCCACAAAAGAAGAACCCAAAAGAGCCTAGTAGATTGCAAAAATCAACCATAGAAATAGAACCTAATAGATTGTTGGTCAACCAAAAATCAACCAAAATAAACTCTCTTTGTAGCAACTCTTGCTTGCTATTATATGGTTGGTCCTCTTGTTCCTCTCGATTTTTTGCCATGGGGATATTGGAAGAGCCAAACAGAATAATTGAGTTTTATGATATATATATATATATATATATATATATATATATATATATATATGTTTACATGCACAATAATTAGAGAAAAATTGAGAGATCAAAAAAGGAGAAAAGTCTGGGAGAGAGAAATTGGAGAAGAAGAAGATGAGAGAGATAAGGGAGAGAAAGAGAGAGAAAAAAAAATTAAAAAAAAAAGTTAGAGTAAAAAATATTATTTTAATGATATAAAAAATTATTAATGAAATCTATCATGGAGTATTTTTTGATAGAAAATTGGAAAGTAGTTTTATTTCTTATGTTTAAGAAAAATGATTGAAAATGTGATGCTAGTGCTCTAACACTTGGAATTAAGGCTATTAAGTGAGCAAAGTGTCTCGTGAGCAAGCTCGGGTTTGGCTTGTGCTCAAATCGAATATTAAATGAAACTTTTCTTGAACACAAATCCTGACTCGAATATTAAACGAAGCAAACTTTGCTCGACTTTAAGCTTATGAATCAGCTCGTATGTGTATGTGCGTGTATATATATATTAAGAATTGCAATAATTAATTGATTATATGTTGAACCTATTTGATAGTTCAGCCCAAACACTTAAGCTTGCTTTTATACTTAACACTTCCCTCTAATTGAGTTAGAGATGCTCAGTTACTAAAATTATGTTGTTATTTTGTTGGTTGTGAATGAAAAATGCTCAATTAGCTAGGCCCACTTAGTAGTCAAAATAAGACTTAAGGCAAATCCTTAGTCTAAGGGCATCTAAGGCTAATGCCCAATTTAGCTAAGTCTTGATTTTATGACTTTGTCCAGCATTTAAAAAAAATAAAAAATAGTGCAAATACTTGTCCCACATCATGAAGACTAAGCCAACTCTCTCCCATCCTTGTCTATGAATAGGATGCACATCTCAATGGTAAAGAAACAAGTGGCCCTCGCCGCACCAATAAGAAAGGTGCTAGCCAATACTTAGCTAAATGTAACTCAAATACAAACCGGCTAATTTAGGTGTTTTATATTATTTAAAGTTCGAGTTTATGTCAAGCTGGCTCATGCTCGGCTCGGTTAATATAAGAGTCGAGCTTGAACACAATCTTGGGACTCGACCTTGAGCTCAGCTCAAGTTCGAGTAAAAGTTTAACGAATTAAGCTTAAATAAGTAGAGTTCGCTCAAGTTCATTTATACCCATATTAAGAATGATATACAATTTCTATAAAAAAATAATAATAATAAAAGATTGATATACAATACGGGGGAGTATGCCACCGCTGGCATGGGCGATGGCCATCCCAACAGTCGACGGGAGCTCAAGGCAGGCAAACGACAAACGGACAAAGTAGTACACGTTGTAGTTGTGAATGGTCAACTGCCGTGACAGCTGCGCGAAAGGTAAAAGTCACGCTAGAGTGGATTTACTTAAATGCCCATAGCCCCTTTTCCTTGAAGTTTTGGAATATTTATATAGATTTTCTACGTACTCCTTTTATCCAATAATATGACAAAGATGTATCATGTAGTGATCGCAATGACTCGTCTACAAACCTCAAATTACATGGAAATTCATATGATAGGCTATAGCAAACGCGTTGAATTTGTTTAGTTTTTGCTCTTCCTCAATCACGTGGACGACTTCAACTATATTAATTGTGTGTCAACTACGGCTATTTAACTCTCCAGGTGTCAACAATACCTTATTTAATTATATTCCTAATCAAACTTTATTGCAAATTAATGTCACAGCGAATATGATTAAGATTGTATTTAAATCACGTGAGATACTTATGATGATAATGTAAAAAAAAAAAAGATGTGATACAGTTATAATATATACTCAACAAAAATTCAATTTCTCTTTTATATGTCATTTTCTTTTTTTTAAAAAAAAAAATTTAAAAATTGAGTTTATATTGTGACTTTAACATTATATAGTAATAATTAAAAAGTTTCAAGAGATAGATCAATCAGCTGTGACTACCTAATGAAATGAAAGTTTAGTTCGAATCCCCTTTTCTCCTCTCCCTATTGTGTGAACATGTAAAAAAAAAAAAAAATTTGCATTTTCCAAAGAAGTGAAGGGTTGATGTTGGCCGTCTCATTGGGTTGAGACGTGATGAACGCATAAAACGTTACATTCAAAGTTGGTGTAGACATGCAACCGTGGGAAGAATAGTGAGACACGTCTTATGGGAGCCGGGAAGTCAAGCTTGACCATCTTCAATTAAAAAGGGTAGGGGGGGAACAAGATGGCGACTGACGGAAATTGAAAATATTATCCTTTCAATATATATATATATATATATATATTTGTTTTCAAACATGTAAAGGCAAACACCCATAATTAATGCAATAGATAAAGATTATTCAATGGGATTTGGCACGTTGGCCTTCTAGCTAGTAGGCTAGTAGCTACTAGCTATATATGCCTTGCCTTGTCTTTAGGTATGTTTGTAAAGAGTATAGGGAATTCATTTCATTTAAGTATCAATCTCAATTAAATTATGATTTATATTATAGACTTTCATATTAGTCGTGGTAAGCTACATGTATTATTTATTTTTTTAGAAAAAAATACACATATTTCTTTCAAATTAACACTAAATATCTTTCAAATACACATTTCTTTCAAATTATCCATTTTAAACTAAAAATTGCATCAATATCTTCCCAGACTACAAAAAAATTTGACAAAAATACATTTAATAAAAATAAAAAGGTTAAAAAAAACCAAAGACTAATTTTTTATTATTATTATTTGTTAGAAAACAAATAGAAGTTAGAAGAGAGCCACTCTCAAGATTAGGGCAATGGTTCAGTCAGTTCTTTTGATTATCTTGGGGTAACAGAATCACTCTCTGGCCATTTGAGGGTGACTTGCCATTTTTTTCTTATTCTTTTCCAATTTATAGGATTTTTTTTATCTTATTGAAAAAAATTTAGGATAATTTTGTTGTTTTATGGAACAAAAAGGGGACATTAAATTTTTTTTAATAGTTTGAAGAAGTCATTGTAAATTGGGTGTAGTTTAAAAAGAATATATATATTTCTCCTGATTTCATCATATCCAAAATCAATATTCCATTTTGCTTATTTATGTAACACATCATTCTTATTCATGCTATTTTATTCTATCGATTTGACTCAAACAATTTGTTATTAATATATTAATTATATTTGTTACCCATAATCAAAAGCCAGATTATAAACAGTTAATTTTCATATTTTTCCAATGGAAAGCACTCCTATTAAACGTCTAATCTAGAGAAAAGTGCCTAGTTCTAATGCCAATCAAATCAAACACGTATCGATGGTCTCGATTTTTGACAAATCTGTGTTGATTTTGACCCACCTTGTACGCAGCATTCAACGTCACTGCTCCACAAGTTTGCACTAATCCCTATTGGAAATATCAACCATAATAATGGTAGACCACAAACATCTCGACCACGTAGGCCCACTATATTTGGGATTATATTATAAATTTATAAGTATTTAAAAGTTTGTATCGAATAAAAAAAATTGGTATGTTTAAAAAATTTTATTTTTCATTGCAATTTTAAATATGCATTAAGAATGAATACATTTGGCAAGGAAAAAGTATAATTTTAAATCAAATCCTAGATACGTATTTGTTTAGGATTAAACTTAAACTGTGATTTTAAAAATCAAAATATAACTTTGTCAAACACTTAATCTACGATTTTAGAGTGCTTATTAACTTGATAAATCACGTGGCATTGTTAGATACTGCCACATGGTGTTCGTAAGAGTTTTAAATGTCCAAAGCATGACTTGATTATCGAAATGGAAAAAGGTATTTTCGTAACCACATTTTTATATTCTCGAAAGGAAAAGTCCATAAAAAGATGAGAAAACAAACATAGAAACTGCCACACTATGCAAAAAAAGGCTGCATTAACTTCGGGAGTCGTGGGCGTGACCCAAGCCATGACCCCCAATAGTTGTTGATGGTTGAACATGAGAGGCGCGAAAACCAAGGTTGTGTTTGGGAAGGGATTGGATTGGAAGAAGTGGATTGGTATTGTAGCAGATTTGATTGATATGAGAAAAAAGTAAGAATGTTTTGTATAGAAAAGTGAAATTTTTTATTTTATAATAATTTTTTTATTTGAAAAGTGATAAAAAATGATTGATATGATATAAAAGGTAGGAATATTGAGGTTGATTTTGAGAAAAAAAATTTTGGGGATTTTACAAAGCTAAGCCAATCCCTGAACAAACAAGGCCCAAAGTCTTGGGCTCCGTTTGGCAAAAGGTAAGTTGTGGGTTTTTCGTGGAAACGTGGCAAAGGTACTTTCTTTGACCGCCCATCTCCATCTCTAGCCCCCCCCCCTGCAATGGTCCGTACTGTGGGAAAGTGAAAACGCTGTAAAAGCTCCGATTTGTGTAATGGTGTTCAAAGTATCAATCTTTGACTCCATCAAAGCACTCGTGGCTTTGAACCAAGAAAATAAACCATTGAATATATCACACCTCAATCCAAAAGTATCCTACTTTCTTTTTTTCCAATTTTTGACGCGTATTTGAAGGTCGTGTGGAAAGTTTGTTTCCTTTAACGTATATATATATAAGCCATATTCATCTAAAAAAATATATATATAAGCCAGGCGACGGGAGCTAGTGAGAGTCATAGCGTCTTGCACTTTGGTGGTTGATTCATCCGTTCAGAATTTGCTTGGAATTGATTACAAAAACAAAAGGATATTGTGGAAAGTGGAAACCTATTGAAGGTAGGTAACGTAGGTTCAGAATCATTAATCTTTCGATGTTGGATTCTGATACATTTTTAGTTTTGATGGTACAAGAATAGCAGTTTGTCTCTTTCTTTTCTCTGTTGTGTGGCTTTTGCATGTCTTGTGATGGAGAGAGAATTCAGTAAATTTGTAAGCGAAACCATTTATCTGTGTTGTTCATGATGCCTGTGTGGTCTAATATGAATTTCTTAATCATTTTGAGCAGGGGCTGGCTTGGCTTCCCACAAATTGAGCTTCTTGTTGCTTTTAAATCAATGGGTTTGGCCTACAACATCGGATTATCTCCCAAACGGGGAGGTGTGGCCTTGAGAACAGACAGCTTTAAGAAAATAGATCCAGAAAAAACCATGGTCCTCTCAAATGGGTATAATAAGATGACCACCAATAACAACATAAACCGCTTGAGCGATTGCAAACCCGAAAATGTTGTGCTGGAAAGGAGTTTTTCATTCACGGATCTAGTTCAAGACAGGAAGAACTCGGGTTCGGATACTTCTAGCTGCAAAAACGGGTTAAAACATAAGCCGATTCCCACACTCTTTCTACCTGAGCCAACAGTATTTTTTTCTCCCAGACCCGTTAGTGAGCTTGATGCTGCCGCGGTTAAGGTCCAAAAAGTCTACAAGAGTTACCGAACTCGAAGAAACCTTGCAGATTGTGCAGTGGTGGTGGAGGAGCTTTGGTTAGTCTCTTAGCATTCTTTAACCATTTGATGTTTCATATGTGTTTGATATATTTTCTTATACATTTCTACACATAACAATGCAGGTGGAAGGCATTTGACTCTCTAGCTCTCAAGCAGAGTTCTGTGTCATTCTTCAATGTTGAGAAACCAGAAACTGCTGTCTCAAGGTGGGCGAGGGCAAGGACTAGAGCAGCCAGGGTACACTTTTTTACATCTTTATGTTCCCTAAATGCCCTTCTTCTTCTTTCCCATATTGGAGAATTATTTGGATATTGATGAGAGTTACCAATTATATAGGTGGGAAAGGGCTTGTCCAAAGATGAGAAGGCTCAAAAACTAGCCCTCCAACACTGGCTTGAAGCTGTGAGTCCTCCTCATATTCCCTTTTTTGATGCTTTTAGGGGGTTGTAAAGATTTTCTACTTGCCTATTCTTATACCATTTTTTTCTTTCTTTCTACAGATTGATCCACGCCATCGGTACGGGCACAATCTACACTTATACTATGATATCTGGTTTGAAAGCGAGAGCGTTCAGCCTTTCTTCTATTGGTAAGTAAAACCCCTTGATCACTATGCTTACTTTGTTAATTTGGTTGCTCTGTCACCGTTGGAAATTAAGAACACAGAGCTTGGAGTCTTGTGTTTTGTTTCACATGCACAACTTGATTAGTGAATTCAAAAAAGACCAAACTTCTCCTTTAAAATGTGTTAAGCAATATTCGTCAAACTCAGTCTTTTCCTAATGATTCTCACACGCATATTTAAAGCGTATGAGATGTGTTAATTTATTTGGCTAAATTAGAAGAAATTTCTCTAACCCAGCATGATGTCGTAAATAGGACCAATTTATCTGTAAGCAGCCTTCCCCTTTGTAATATTTTCTAACTTGCTACTTTCTGAAATGAAGGTTGGATGTCGGAGATGGCAAAGAAATAAATCTCGAGAAGTGTCCGAGGAATGTTCTACAACGACAATGCATCGAATATCTCGGACCTGTAAGTTTTCATAACTTCAATTTACTGAGTATAACTGATGTTACTCTCTATGTTCTTGCATGCATAGAAGTTTGTCATGGAATTGATGTAAGTTTTTGATGTGGGCATTTCAGAAAGAAAGGGAAGCATATGAGGTGATAGTTGAAAACGGAAAGCTTTTGTATCGGAAAAATGGAGAGCCCTTGGAAACCGTAGAAGGGTCTAAGTGGATATTCGTCCTCAGCACGACCCGGTCTTTGTATGTGGGTCAGAAGAAGAAAGGTTCGTTTCAACATTCGAGCTTTCTAGCCGGAGGTGCCACAACAGCAGCCGGAAGATTAGTCGCCCATCAGGGCCTTCTTGAGGCCATTTGGCCGTACAGTGGTCATTATCACCCTACGGAGGAGAACTTCAGGGAATTCATTAGCTTCCTTCAAGAGCACCATGTAGATCTTACCAATGTCAAGGTACGTTTTGTGCCATATTATCTAATTACCCTGTAACTCTCATCCAACGGTGCAAAATAGCTGATTTCTGATCTTTACTGTTGTTTTCTTATGCAGAGGTACGCAATTGATGATGACAGTCTTTCGTTTAAGGTCACCGATGATGAATCGATTATGGGTCGTTTTAGATCTACAAAATCAGAACGTGAAAATACAATTGATGTTGATGGCAAAGCAGAGGAGATCACGACCGCTCATCAAGAAGAAAATAAGAGTGCTAATGATGGCGATGCGGATGCACCGGTCTTTCCCGTGGGCAAGCCCTTATCTTGCAAGTGGAGCACAGGCGCTGGACCCCGCATTGGGTGCGTCCGGGACTACCCTGCTGCGCTACAATCGAGAGCACTGGAACAAGTCAACCTATCGCCCAAGGTGCCTTCTGCGCCGTTTGGTAACTACGGCCCAATTCCTTCTCCACGGCCCAGTCCGAAGGTCCGGGTCTCCCCTAGACTTGCATTCATGGGACACCCTAGTCCGCGGACCACAATTACTGCATCTAGTTAAGCCGATTCACCAAAGGCGATTCAAAGGCTTGAGTCAATGGAAAGAGAGTGTTTGGATCGTTGACCGAGTCGGCTAGTAAATATGAGAGAGTTTTTAAAAGACCCATTTGCCTGAGCCGCTCGTCCTCAAAACCTGTTTAGGCAAATGAGCTTTATGAAAACTCTTACACATTTACGAGAATTAAGTCGAATTAGTGGAACCAAGGGCACTTCTGGTGCCCACAATGTGAAGCATTTTGTAGCAAATTGGGGAACAAAGGGACTAACATGATTTTTTCCCCCTTGATTTTTAATGTCTAATTTATTTATTTTATATGTTTATTGCTTCATTTTTTTTACAGGGCTTAAGTGAGCCAAATAGGAGTTTTTATCCTCCCAATTTTGCCAATTGTAATTTGGGTTGGATTTCATTGTAAAACACGAAGTTGAAGTAATAATAGAAGTCTTGAGTGACACAACATTTTTCTATTATTTGTTGCTTTTCATTTCCTTTTAACTTTTTCCAACAACTCACGATTGGTAAGACAACTTTGGATCTTGATTCATGGCAATTTACCGACTAAAATTAAACTAATTTGGGCTTCTAATAAAAGAAAGTCCACATAAGGAATCTGTTTACTCTGTTGGTGATGGAGATGGAGTTCAAATTTATTATTACTATTTTGATATTATGTTGAATTATTAATTTTTTAAATAATTAAATTAATAAGTAAAATAATATAATTCCATTTGGTAATGGATTTGGTATGTGATTTTTAACCTTAAAATAATTGATGTGATGCAAAGTAGATAAACGTTTAAAATACTTTATATTTAAATTTTATTTTAATAACAAAAATTATTGATATGATATAAAAAATAAAAATATTGAAGAGTTAAAAAAAATAATAAAAAATGCCAAACAAGGCCATAAAATTATTTTGGTAGAGAGAGCATGTTTGCCAAAAGACGGGACTGAATTAGACCCAAAGACTTAAAAAATTAATCTTAAAATCAACTCCTACATTCTTATTTTTTACATCACATTAATAACTTTTATTACTACTCAAATAAAAAAAACTGTTACAAAATAAATTTGTTTTTATTTTTTCATACAAAATATTCTTACTCTTTCTTTTCTTCAATTCCAGTCAACTCCCTTTTTAAGTCTTTTGCCAAACACTTCCTAAAAGTGAAATAGACCATGGAAGACCGGGTCAGAGTCTACAGTGATGATTGAATCACTCAATCTGCCATCGGAACACAACAAAAAGCATTCTAGTCTCCGGAGGGTTAGTGAAACATTGTTAAGCACTGTTTGGCAAGAACCCCTTACTATTCATCTAAAATAATTTTCAAAATTCTTAATTTTTTATATCCTATCAATCACTTTTTACTATTATTCAAACAAAAAATCATTACAAAATATTTTATTTATTTATCTTTTTTTTTTAATATATATATCAAATATACTTACTTATTTCAATTCAGTCAACCGGGAGCTTTGAAGGTCTTTAGAGCATCCCATTTGCCCAAAGAACAAGCCAGCCCTTCCAACACCAATCTCCATAGCGCTATGGTGATGGTAAGAAACCATGTGAAGAAAGTTATTTGTTAATATAAACAAATGAAATTAATATAGAACAAATATTTGCAAAATAGGCCCTAAGTATTGCAAATAAGTAAAGCACAAGTGCAGATGTGCAAATATGAGTAAACTGTCGAGTCAAAGTTGCAGAGAGGTTATTTAAGTTGTTCCAAGAGTTGGGGTCCAAGGGTGTGGTCCGTTTTTCGACTTTGAATCAAGCTTGATAAGCACATTCAATTAACTGCTTAAAAGAGGTGAAAATGGTGATGAGATAATAATGGGAGTCTGCAGCCTTACTGATTGAGATTGGTCACTAAAAAGGACAGCCAGCCAATTGCCTGTCCTAGTGTCCTACTGTGTAATCACCATCACCAATCACTACCATCCATCTTCATGAGGCAGATGGACTCTGTGTGTTCCCAATCAACTTTCAACTCGGTCATCTTTGCGATTTGACCCAACCAAATCTGGATTCCACCTAATATTTTTCTCTCTAGGGTTTTTATGCTTTTAAAACAATAATTTGGAAAAACTATTGGTAATGGATGTTAAAAGTGTTAGCCGTATTTGGGATAAAAAGATTAATTATGTTTCACCAAAAGCTCAATTCTATCTAATAAAGAGTCAATCAATTTATGACTTAGCATCCCTACGTGAGATTAAGAACGAATTTGGAATTGTGTTAAAAAAATAAAACTTTTAAATTAAAAATATTTTTTGATAAAAATTTTATTTTTAAATTTTTGTCAAAAGTGTGTTTTGGTTATTTTTAAATTTTGTAACAATTAAAAGTGATTTTAATTTTTCTTACCAAATGGGTTTTTTTTTTTTTTTCAAATAGACTTATTGAGTGTTAAACGCACTTTCGACAGCTCAAACGCACATACAAACATGCCCTGAAGTGTTATAATTTCTCATCTTAAATTTCTAACGTCCACATTATGCGGTACCTAAATGTCACATAATATTATTAAATTGCTTTGATACAATTTATAATAATCCAAAGAAAGCATTAGCCACACACACTCATATATATATATATATATATATATATATATATATATAATAACTCCAAAGAATAATATTACACACTCACTTTCTTGCTATTGAAAATGGCTTATAAAGTTGAATATACATATACATTAGGAAAAAATTCACTAAAGCTTGAGGTGTTTTTTAATTTGAAATCAAATATTTAAAAATTTGTAATGTACCACCTTAATATTTCAAAAATTTGTTATTAATTGAAATGACATCAGTCTCAGGATTTTTATATTGTGTCTTTCAATTTTGAGGTGTTTTTTAATTTAAACTCAAATATTCAAAAATTTGCAATGTACCACCCTAATATTTCAAAATTTACAATTAACACCCTTTGTTACTAATTACCATCTAAGTAGATAGAAATGACATCACGTGTGTCTCACGTGGGATTTTTATATTGTGTCTTTCAATTTTGAGGCATTTTTTAATTTAAACTCAAATATTCATAAATTTGCAATGTACCACTCTAATATTTTAAAAATTTATAATTAATACCCTCTATTACTAATTGCCGTCTAAGTAGACGAAAATGACATCACATGCGTCTCACATGGGATTATGTTGTGTCTTTCAATTTTGCACCTAACCTAACTAGTAAAATGACATAATTGCCCCTCATTAAAACCTAACACCTGTTTTGATTTTTTTCTTGTCAACCCTTTTTATGTATCGTGTGAGTGTTGGAGTGAAAATGAAAATGAGTAGATGTCTCTCACCTATTCTTATATTGGCAATTTTTGAAACACTATAAGGTACTTTGCAAATTTTTAAACATTAGGATTTAAATTAAAAAACACCTCAAACTTGGGTTGAATTCTCTGCTATAAATTATTTATGAGTAGTAAGGGACTGTGAGCAATGAGCATGATACATTTATTTGAGTTTGGTGGCAGGTAGGAAAGAGAGAACATAAAACAATGAAATGGATGTTAAAAAAAAAGAAGTGAAATTGTCCTCAAAACTCCACATATTAAGAAGCAAAAGTTTGCAAGAGCAGTGCCTCCTCCTACGCTATAGGGATTTGCACTAAATTCCCAAGTTTACAGGGGGGCTGTTGAAGTCACAACGAGAAGCTGTTCTGTAGAAATGCCACAAACAATGGCACAACGCGGTCGTTAGGATTTGTCAGAGCTACTTCAAAGCGATATTTCTAGGTTTTTTTTTTTTTTATCATACAGTTTCAAGGTGAGTAGTGAAAAAAGACAAAATAAACACATTGTTATTGCACTCTATTTTATTTGATATGAAGGCAGAATTGACTTTTTTTTTTTTTTTTGAAATGGAAGGCAGAATTGACTTGCTTGGGAAGCAAACTCTCAGCACAGATCAGAGAGAGGGAGATTGGTCTTGTCTTGCACCAGTTTTGATTTGGCCGGTTGAAGTGAGTGACTTGAAGGGAGTGAGTCAAAGCCACCTCTCTCTCTCTCTCTCTCTCTCTCTTTTATAAGATAAAAAGATCAACATCATCTTCATCATTTGGGATTGTGAGAAAGATGAAGAAAATAAGGTGTTCTTTCCTAATAGCCGTTCTGCTGATAGTGGCCTGTCTTTCTGTAACAAGCAGGCCCTTGGACTCACATGATGCTGCTCCTTCACAAGGTTAGCTATTCATGAATTTGATTTTCATCTGTCTGTTTCTGGTTTTGGTACAACTACAGCTCCCACTATTATATTTCTTAATTTATCTACTTTATCTAACAGGCCACATTCCACATTTCCCTCAAGCTGCCTGTGACTCAAAACAGGTCTCTCTCTCTCCCCTACATTCTCTCTGTCACACCCACACTCACGGATGGGATGGAAATCTCTGCCGTAGGGTTTAATTGCTAACAATTTGGACACCCAAACTATTTGGGGTCTGTTTACAAAAAAAAAAAAAACTATTTGGGGTCTCGTTTTTTACCAAACCCATGTGCGGGGATCCCAATCCGACTTGCTTGCAATCATATATAGAATCAAGATTTTCAATAATTATCACAAGACAATCGATTTGTGAGAAGCCGACATGAACCCACTTGTCTGAACACCTGTTCAAACAACTGGACTCATCAGACCTCTCACAATTACGGTCGGATATGCTGCAATCCGAGAAGGGACTAGCAGCCAATCCCAATTCCCCACACGCACAAAATACGGGTTGTATCAGTATGTCTCATAGCTTGATCTTGGTTTCTCTCTCTCAAGGGGCTTGGATGCATTGAAGGAGAAGTTAATGAGAAAGAAGACACGTACATGTGGCTCAATAGGCTGGGGTCAAGCCCACCAAGTTGTCGGCACAAATGTGAAGGCTGCATTCCTTGTTATCCCATTCAAACACCCACAACCACTGATCATATTGGGGTTCAGTACGCCAATTATGAGCCTGAAGGGTGGAAATGCAAGTGTGGCGCCTCTTTCTTTAATCCTTGAACAAATGCTTCTGGTTCAAAGGCGCTTGTGCAGAAAATACTCGGCTTCATTTTTTACCTTTTTTTTTTTTTATTTTTTCTCCAGGAATATTGTGGGCTACAATGCGCTCTTATAAACAATTAATATGTAAATATAATAATGATGTCCTTATGCATATCATCTGTCATGCTGCGTAAAATGTAAAAATTATGTGCTTAAATGGCCAACGTAAATAATGTTGAAGTTTTTTCTTTTCTTTAATTCAAATAAAGGGAAGCGGGCGATAAGAAACCAAATAATGATGCGCGCTCTAACAACAAAGTCCAAATAGAACATTCAATATAAAAACAGATATTAAACTAGAAATTATAAAAAAAAATTATAAACAAGTACAGCCTTTCTAAAAAATATACAAAATGGTGACAAATGATAAAATAACTCATAAGTAAAAACAAATAGTTCAATCAAAAGTATTATGCCATAAAACCAACATCTACCGTTAAAGTGATTGGTTTTAGACAACCGAGTTTGAGCCACCGGAGGACGGCTACCAACAACAAAAATCTCAAAAGATCAAACTTATGGGACACTAGGGTCACCTGTCATGTCACGGATTATCGATCCCAATTTGACGATGAGGAAGGTGGAGTGGTAGGGGTGTTGGGAGCAGGTGGCCAGCCTAATCTTGGTATCGTTATTTCAACAGTGCCCTATGAACCAAACCTTAAGATAAGTTTATTTTATTTAAAAGTGTTTTTAGCTGTTCAGCAATGATGGGTTACAGCAAAGTTTGTCCATAAAATAAAAGGAAATAAACCATAAATTTAAGTAAACAAATATTTTATAATCCCATGTGTTTTCCATGAATTTTGTTTTTTAATCCCAATTTTAATTTTGATTAATTTAAAACTTTAGTAAAGTTTCAAATCAAGAAATGGTAGGTTTCCTTCTCTTAATCATTTCTCAACTATCTCCCAATATATTTTAATTTAAAAAAAGGAAAGAAAAAAAAAGAATCAACAATTTTAATAGACCAAATTGTTCATTCACAGAACAGACAACGTGAATTTATTACATTTGTTCAATGGTGTTATTAATATTATTAATATAATTATTACATTATTTTAAAATATATATTTTTATATGACGTAAAAGTAAAAATCGTTATATATTATTTCTTTTCAAAGGATTAAAAAAAAGGAAAAATATATATAAAGAAAACCTCCCAAATTAACATTCTTTATGATAGAGCCTCACAATATTCAAAAGATATTAAAGTAGCTCATCAAATAAATATTTTATTTGTTAAAATAGTAGGGATAATATATGAATATAAAAAAAAATAAGTGGTATTTTATCACAAATGACTATTAGTTTCGATGGTTTTTTTATATCATCCCTTAAAAAAATAGGTTTACAAACATTATCAAATCGACTTTTGCTTTATTAGTGATAGACCCAATTCGGTAGTTTTTTTAGAGTCAATGGGTGGCAATGGATTTTCATAAGTACTTGTCTCAACTTTGAGTATTTATAAACTCACATCGTTATTCTTTATTATTGATGAAATTAGTTTTTTTTTTTTTAAATACGAGTGGAGGAATTTTGTTATGATTGACAAAGCATATAATTATTATATGCATTATAAAAATAAAAAAAAAAAAAAGCACTGGAAAATCATGTGTTTTAAAAATATATGTCAGATTACTAAATTGAATTATGAGTAATTGGAGGAAGACTTTCATCTATATATATATTTTTGGTTCCTTTAATTTGTAAATTTCTTCAAGTTGATCATTTAACCATCACTTTTCAATTAAAATATTTTAATTTTATCTATCAAAAAAAGAAAAAAGAAAAAATAAACTTTATAATAATCCAATTGTAAATAGGAACATGAATGAGTCCATAAATTTTCTTAACGGAAGGTTAACAAGACAATGTACATAGAACCTCCTTTCTTTGTATTTATAAAAATTAATCATGAATTAACGGATTTTTTATGTCATAAATAGGTCATGAAAGTCATATTGTTATATATATAATATCTTTTCTATTTTAAAAGGCCATATTTCTTACCAATCCCATACTGTCACATAAGCCAAAACAAAATAATTGCATAAAATTAACCTACGATCAGAATCACTCGATGAAAAAAAAAAAGAAGAAAGAAGAAGAGAAAGAAAGAAGGAAGAAAAGAGAAACTCCGGTTGTCGGTTGTCTTCTCCGGTAGCCGGTCGTTTTCTCCGGTTTAGGATGATAAAATTTTTCTTAGAGTTAACATTTCGCCTCTAGGTTTTAGTTTTAGAATTCAAAAACGAGTTTTAAGACATTAGAAACGAGTTTTGAGGCATTAGAAATGGATTTGAGACGGGTCATGGTGGTTTTCAGGCGGGTTTTGAACCGGGTCGTCTGGAGAGACGAGACCCACGCCTGGGTCTCGCGTGGGTTTGGCTCGCTGGTGTGGGTTTCGCCAAACACGGCGTTGGTTAGGCGAGACCCAGGCGTGAGCTTTGTGGTAGGTGACAGTTTCTTTGCCGGGGAGGGGCCGATGATCTGGTAGTGGAGGGAGGGGGCGGCGTCTCTGCTGGGGAGGGGGCTATTGGGTGGAAATTAGAATGGGTTGGGCAAAATTTACTGTTTGGGTTATTATCCTATTAAACAAGCTTATTTTGTATCTTAAAATAATATGAGGTGTCAACATTTAAGTGGAAGGCAGAAAACCCTAGTTTTCTGCCTCAACCGTATTTTTCTGCCTCAACCGTATAGCAGATGCTTTCATCTATGACTTGTAATCTTGTAACTTCACTATAATTTTTTCAAAGTTTTTACTATGTGATATGAGAATTTTATGCTCATGATTCTTCATCAACTAATGAAATTATAAAAAATTTTCCTTTAAAAAAAAAAAGTCATTCTAAATCAATTATCTATTTTTTTAATATATTTGTATTAGTTCGAGATTACTACGCCTTGCTAGGTATAATTATTAACATTTCTCTTTTTTCTTTTTCTATCATTTTTTTTATAAGAGAAATAAATATGAACGTTATACCTTTGGTTGCATTTATCAAATTTTTATTATAACTTATTTTCTAAGAGAAATAAATATAAATAAATATGAACGTTACCCCTTCCTTTGCAGTTATGAAATTGTATAATTACGAAACATTGACTAGTTATTGTAAAATGAAATATGTATATATATATGTTAACAGAAATATGTATCTTTTGAGTAACCATAATGATATATATATTATATGTCCGCATAAGAAGTGGAAGAAAAATTAAATCTTAGTGACATTCGTTTCGTTCTTTTATTAACAGATTTCAAATGATTAATCTACCTCTCAAGACACAAATGATATAAATTATTTACAAGTTAAATACAATAAAATAAAATTTAAACCTTAAAATATATTTTTACCATTTCACTTATTCCAATGGTGTAAATATTTTTTAATTAGGATATTATTATCACACAAGCATTCTTCATTTTTGCTTATTTATCATATTAAATTCTATAACAAATTAATTTGAAAGTAGTAATTAAAAATCAGAAAAATATGCATGATAGAACATTTTTAAGTTTTTTTTTTGTTTAATACTAATTCCATTTTTTTATTATAGGAAATCAGACTGATGGCCGTACATTCGAAGAAGAACAAACCAGGAGTTAAAAAAAAAAGAAGACCAACGCAATTAGATTACGTGACATGTACGCTCCAATTTGGTGGATAAACACACACGCGGACCCCACCCACACCGGCGAAAAGCTCCTCTGTCCCCACGGACCCCACCTTCTACCGGAGAGCGCACTTTCGTCACGCGAACCGATCACGCGTGCGCAAGCATTTTCCCAAAAAAAAAAGTGTAAAAAATAAAAATAAAAATAAAAATAAAAATCCAAAGAAACCGAGAAAATGAAGTGAAGAAGCACATAGCGCAGATTGTCGTCGTTCAAAGTCCTTGCTCCCCCATTGGATCAAAAGAAGCAACCACAAACAATGCCATAGGAAGAAAAAATATCAAACGCGAATATGTCTCTCACTTTCTTTTTCCATTCTTGTTACCCAAACCTCCTTTTATCCTAACCCTAGAATTAACCCCAAAAGGGAATTGCCACGGCAGCGTTTTCTAACCCTAGATCTTCAATTCGTTTTGTCTCCGTAAAATTTCCTCCCTGCTTTGAATCGGCGCAGAGTATTGTGCTTTCTCGGCGTTAAGATTTTTTGGATTATTATTTTTCTAAATTAGGCTTTTAAGTTGTAGATAGGGTTTTCGCAATTTTTGTGTTGTGAATGGAGCATCGCGTAGGGAATAGGTTTCGGCTGGGCCGGAAGATCGGAAGCGGCTCGTTCGGGGAGATCTATCTCGGTATGTTTGTTGTTGTCTTCCATTTTGTATTTTTCTGATAATTTGGTGTTTCGGAGTGTAATAGGTAATTGGAAATTGTGGTGTAGGTACTAATATTCAGACTAACGAAGACGTTGCAATTAAGCTTGTGAGTATTGTTGACCTGATCAGTGATCATGTTTATGTAAATTCATGAATTTGTTACTTTTATTGTATTTCCTTTTGACGCTTTTTATTGGTTGTTTCTATTGTGTGAATGTTGAAATTAATTTCTGCTCCGGATGATTTATTTGAATGTTATTTCTGCCGTGGAATGTAGTAAATGTTTGGTCAGAGAAAGAGTTATGAGATGGATTCTGGAGAGGTGTCCAGTTCTGTTGGAAATCATAGCATAATGGAACCTATGTTTTCCCAATGGATACAATCTGTTTATAGAAAAAAAATTATATGGGTTTGAAGTGCTTTTATCTTCAACGAAGTGTCCAGTAATCAATGCAGGCTGAAGCATATGGTTTCCCATTCGGTTAAATACTATAAGGTGTCACTTTGTTTGACAAAAAAAGGGGTGGTATGTTTACTCTTATCAGGTTGAGATGCCGTGAGGGTTTCTAATTTTAGCACTCTGCAGCCT
This sequence comes from Carpinus viminea, assembly GCA_013348765.1. Lineage (NCBI taxonomy): Eukaryota > Viridiplantae > Streptophyta > Magnoliopsida > Fagales > Betulaceae > Carpinus > Carpinus viminea. The sequence continues at coordinate 15,096,940 of CP054667.1, forward strand.
ATAAGCTGATCATTGGACCCCTTGATTTTTGGGCTTTCATAGATCCTCAGTCTTTTTATCATTCAATTGTTGAGCCTGTGTTATTCGCTTCCAAAATAAAGAAATTTGGCGAGAAAGGTTGATTGAGATAGAGCTTTTGAGAAGCTGTATTATTGTTCTTAATTATATGTTCCATTTGATTTTGACAACTCAGAATTGGTAAGGAGCATTGTTAAATAACATGATCCATTTGTCACAGCTTAACGCTGTACTTTAAGTGGTTTAATGTTATCAGTTGAAATCTTTGACATACCTGCAGATGAATTTCCTCTATAGGCCAAGAAATTTGCCTATGTTTAGGTTTGCTGTTTGCAATGCGGATTGGATTCGCTTTTGTTCTTAAGATACTGATGCTGTTTCTTACATTCAGGAAAATGTCAAGACAAAGCATCCTCAGCTGCTCTACGAATCGAAGTTATACAGACTCTTGCAGGGAGGAAGTAATGAAACATCTCAACTTTGTGGTCAACTGGTCCTTTTTATCATTCAATTTTTGGAGTTTTGTTCCAAGTTTTTGTGTTCATCTGTTATCACTTTTTATTACAACTCAATTTTGGTCTTGGCAGCTGGAATTCCAAATGTGAGATGGTTTGGAGTGGAAGGAGACTATAATGTTTTGGTGATGGATTTGCTTGGACCTAGTCTTGAAGATCTTTTTAACTTCTGCAGTAGGAAGCTTTCTTTGAAGACAGTTCTTATGCTTGCCGATCAAATGGTAGGTTCCCTATACTTCATGCACAGGGCTGGATTAATTTGTATGCTTCTCTGTAATTCGTCAATCTATGCCCTTTTTTTTTTCCTATTGTTTCAGATCAACCGCGTTGAATTTGTTCATTCTAAATCATTTCTACATCGAGATATCAAGCCTGACAATTTTCTTATGGGCTTGGGGAGGCGTGCAAATCAGGTCACTGTTCCAAATTTTATATATTTAATTCTATTTATTTTTTTCAGGATATTGATCTTGATATGAAAATTGCTATTTACTTCATGTAGGTCTACGTCATTGACTTTGGTCTGGCTAAGAAATATAGAGATAGTTCAACCCATCAGCACATTCCTTACAGGTGAGAGGCATGCATGTGTGATGTCCGGTTTTTGCTGGGGTGTGTGTTTTTAAGGTGGGATTTTGATCCATTTCTGTGTGTGTTGTGGTATGCTGAAAAATATTGGGGAAGAAATATCATAGTTTGCATGGTTGACTACTATAACAGCAATGTCTTTCTTAATTATCTGCATTCAAAGTACCTTTGTGCTCTGTGGTATAGTTTGCTTGGTTTAATTCCGAACCCCTGTAGTTTTATCTAGCCTTGAGAATTCATTCTCTCTCCCTTTTTTTCCCCACCTTTTTTTACCCGTGTTCTTCTTGACATCAACTATTAAATGTGTGCCAAGAACTTATATGTTTCGTTTTTATCTGGTAGTTCCTTTTCCTGCCATAGATCAGTTAATTCCTTTTTCGACAAGAACCATCAGTAACTTATGAAAATAGTTATTGAACCTCTTATATCCTCTTTTACGAGGCATATTTTTGAAGTAGTACTATTAATTTATTTTTAGCTTTGGGGCTTTTAGCTCATAATTTGTGCTGAGTCTTGCCCATCTTCTTTTCTTGTTCTTGCTATGAGAGTTTGTTTCAGTGTGCTGTACTCTCTTGCACAAACACACTTAAATATTTGTTAACTTATTTTGTAGCTCAAGTCTATATCTGTTTATCATTTAGTTTTAAGCTGAATAAGTATGGGATGGTTAAGCAAAAAGTTTTATATTTGCAGATGGCATTCTTAGATATCAATCTTTTTTGTGGGGCTTTCGTATTAATATAAACCAATTATGTTGTTATTGCTACCACTTGCTTTAAAAGAACATTTACGGATTATTCTATGTTGGTTTAAATAGTTTAAATTTTATGGACTTAAAAGTTTGTTTCTTTTGTTCCTATAGCATTGGCAAGGTGACATTTTGGTGTTATATGAGTATGATTTGTGAAGTAAAGGATGATTTTAATGGTGGTTGGGTGATAATTAGGTTTCTGATGACAAGAAAATTCTCACCTCTGTTTCATTGCGCAGCACTCCAGAACCTTGTCTCATTTTCCTTTCCTAGTTTTGGTTGAATTAGTAATTATCTGTGAGCCAGCCAGCATCTCATCTAGCCTTTCATAGATTTTTTTTTTTTTCTCATATCAATCTGTGGATAGCACTTGAATAATGGCAAGCCCCTATCAAATATGGTAATTATGACAAGCCAACTGTTTGTTGTGTATTGGTCATGCACTTTACAGAGAAAACAAGAATTTGACTGGAACCGCTAGATATGCAAGCATGAACACACACCTTGGTATAGGTATGTTTTGTCTTGTCATTTTGCACTTGGTTTTCTTTCTATAGCTTAGCCCTTCCAGTTAGTGTCCTCTCAGGATTTCATAATAATAGTTCTTTCTTTCTTGTTATTTTGGACTCAATAGAGCAAAGCCGGAGGGATGATTTGGAATCTCTTGGATATGTCCTTATGTACTTCTTAAGAGGAAGGTGATTGTTGCTCTGTGTCCTTCGTTTGTTTCTTGCGCTGGTTTCTATTCATACTTTAGTGATTTCCCTTTCCTTTATAGTCTTCCTTGGCAGGGACTGAAAGCAGGAACTAAGAAACAGAAGTATGACAAGATCAGTGAAAAGAAAGTTTCTACTTCGATTGAGGTTGGTTGTTTGTAACAGCTGGCTGCATCCAATCTCTATGTCCAGCTTCTGCAAATTGATGGTGTACTTAATGCTTCTTTCAGGCCTTGTGTCGGGGTTATCCAACGGAATTTGCATCATACTTTCACTATTGTCGTTCACTTCGATTTGATGACAAACCAGATTATGCTTATCTGAAAAGAATATTTCGTGACCTTTTTATACGTGAAGGTTTGATTCTATTTTCTTCTAAAAGAGATTTCATTCAGTTTAACACAGCTTTATATTTGCAAGGCATATATGCTGGTCTCGGCTAACTTGTTTGAAAGCTAGGTTTTTTATTTATATTATTTATTTATTTATTTTTTTAAGTTTGTTTGGAACCTAGATCGAATAGCATTAGTATTCCATCTTCTCATTGCTCTTTTTGGTCTTTGTACAGGCTTCCAGTTTGATTATGTGTTTGACTGGACCATTTTGAAGTATCAGCAATCACAGCTAGCCACTCCTCCATCACGTGCCATTGTAAGTGATATTTTAGTTGTATTTCCATCAGCATTAAATGCATTTTGTAATGCCCGTTTTTGTTAGGCTCCTGGTGCTGGGACTAGTTCTGGAATGCCCCCTGCTATTGCCAATGTTGATAGACAGACAGGTATTTTTTAAGTGTTGCTCATTATATTGATATCATTATACCTTATTCTCATGTATAGTTTATTCATTACACATCTAACAATACTGCTATTAGTTTCTTAAAAGTGGTGGTCTTGTCATTAGGTTCTTCCCTTGCTATCCTTTGCTTGCTATATAAGGATATCATCTGGCTTCTTCTTTTAATCATATCAGACTGTTACTTTCCTTTTTCCATGTTTCCTTTTGGTATTAGTTTTGTGATTTCTCTTTGTTATCCTTTGAGCTTTAAAGTTTAAATAGAGGCTGTATGCTTCTCCAGTGTGAACTTGGGTTTATGCTGCTTACTTATCCTACTTTATTGCAGGTGGGGATGAAGGGCGAGCAGCTGGTTTGTCTTCAATGGATTCTTCACGGCGGAGAATATCAGGACCAGCTTTAAATCTCGGAAATTTTTCGAGGCAGAGAAGTCCGGTTGTTAATGATTCTGCAATATCTAATGATACTATGGTGAGTTGATTGGAATGTATAATCTCCTTCTAATGTGCCTATGCTTTAATTGTCATCCAAACTTGGATAATTCCCTGTTCCTATTTATCATCTGCGATGCCATTTTAAATTAGCACAAGTCATAGGCTTTTCACCCCCACTCTGGTTCACTGAATGCCGTGATAGGTTGCTATGACACTGTAGAAAGTTAATCCTGCATTGGGTGGGTGGATTAGAAAAGTGCTCAAGGGTACCAAGTCTTACATTAGTTTCTTACTAGATGTGACTTGGCCTTATAAGTGATTATAAGGAGTTCTAATTGCAACTTGACTAGTCTTTTTGAAGTAATAGCACTGATGTAACTAGCATTGTTCTTAGTCATTACCAATAGTATTAAAGTAATTTAGTAACATCATGTAGCATTAAGACACTACATAACATGGGCCATGATGAAGATGTTGTGGATTTGAGTGAGGAATATTGTGCCACCCTGGAAAGTTAGTCACATTGGGTTGGGTGGATTATAAATGTATTCATGGGTACTATGTCCCATATTTGTTCCTTGCTTGTGATGGACATTTTAAGTGATTTTAGTGAGTTTTAATTGCTACTTGACTATTCTTTTTGGAGTAATTGTGCAAATATGACTATTGCTTTTCTTGGGTTGTTATAGTTGCTGTCGAGTTGTAACTTTGTCTGAACTGTTTAAATTATTGCATCAGTTCTTGTTTAAAGCCTGTTCCAATCTCATAGGTTAAAAGCTTAAGTTGACCAGTTTATTACTTTTTGCCCTTTGATCAACTCTTACCACTTTAATGCATGACATATTGCATAACCGAAAATATGTTATTGGTATGGTTTTTCTTGTAAAATTGTACTGTCCCTTTGGTTCACATTCTATTTTACACTTAATGCACTCTATACTTGGACCATGCAGCTATCAAACTCAAATGTTTTGAGCCGGCCAAGTGGATCATCAAGGCGAGCTGCTGTTTCAAGCAGCCGTGATGCATTTGTTGATAGTGAGTCAGATCCCCATCACTCTCGTACTACTGAGGCAAGCCCTGGTGGAGCACGCAGAATTTCAAGTGCACAAAGAAGCATCCCGGTTGCATCTTCAGACCCCAGGCTTACATCTGGGAGAAATACCACTCGAAACTATGAAAGTACCCTCAGGGGCATTGAGACCCTGCAGTTGGACAATTAATGAGAGAGGTTTCGGTATTAAATGCTCACCTTGGTGCATTCTTGTGAAGCACGAATTTACTGGTGTGCTGCTATTATGCTTGCTGTAGAATATAGGTTTGCTTGGAGTTGAGTTGTGAAGGAAGTTGGAGTTGAGTTGTTGGGACTTGAAACCCAGGGCATTCTGGGTTTTGGATTTGCACACTCATCTGAACTTTTCCGGGCACGGCTGTCTATAAAGCTCAGGTTATGTTCGTATGGCTTCTCCATTCTGGCTGCTACGTTGCAACTTTTTATCCCTGATATCTGTGATCATTTTGTTGATTTTATGATGCCTTACAATGTTGGTACGACTTGTAGGCCAAAACTTGGCACTGTAAATTGGCCGATGTGTTCATATTTCTCTCTAGGCTCTTTCCTTTTCCTTTTTTTTTTTTAATTTTTATTTTTCCCCCTCCTGTTTTTGTATGTCAAATTTATACAACACATTATGCTGAGCACAGATGCAGGTTTTTAAGTAATTGCGTGGGGAAGGGAACAAATGGAGAAGGTTCCAGCATCCTTTTTTTTTTGTTTTTCCTCTTGATGAAGCACGTAGCTGTTCCTCTTTAACTGAATTTCTTGTTATGCCCGTAGATTTTAAGATGATACTGTGTTTTCTTGATTCATTTGTATTCCCCCTTTAACTTAATTATTTTGATTCTTTTTTTTTTAATGTGATCTATATATATATATATCCTCTTTGTATTATGTTTCTCTTTTGGTGGGTAGCGTTGAATTCCCAGAAATTTCATTCAAATTTAAGTTCTTATCTCTCAAGGGCTTTGAATGATTGGGGAATGTCAGACCTTAAAAGTCCAACAAAAACAGAGCCAAAAATAAACTTTACGAAACTGCTGGGTAGCACTCTAAATGGTGTATACCATAATAGGGCATATAAAACCTGAACCTGTGACTATTGACAAGTATCAACAACTATTACCTGTTTTAGGCTTTTGCCCTTTTTAGGCCAAGCTTGATAGCAACGTGAGATGTATATATAACGTGAGATGTATATATATATATATGGTCGCACATTTGGTCGTGTTGTGTTGAATGCCAATCGCGTTCCTACAAAATTGTGAAAAGTCACTAAAAATATTAGGGATTTAAAAGTTTTTACAACACTCCCATTTTCAAATCATTGACAATGAGTTGCACTTTCTAAAATGCTCTTGGAATACAATTGTTTTAACTTTTGACTTCAATTTTAAAAATTTTATTTCTTTCAAAGTAATGCTATTTAATACTCTTATTCGATTATCATTAAAAAACTAGGTGACTTCGCAATAAAAATGAGTAGTTAGATTGATACTTTTTTTTCTAAAAAAAAAAAAACACAACTGCCGGCTCAACCAATTGCATGCTAATTACTTTTTCATTAATGGATAGAATTTTTTCAAACCGAGTTGAAGAAATTTCTTCAAACTTAGTTTATAAAAATGACATGTCTTTTAAGCATGTAAAAGTCACATGTTTTTTTTAGTAGTAGGAACAAACTCAAAAAAAAATTTATTTAAAAAAAAAAAAACACAACTGCCAGCTCAACCAATTGCATGCTAATTACTTTCTCATTAATGGAGTAGAGTTTTCCTCTAAATTGAGTTGAAAGAATTTTCTCAAACTTAGTCTATAAAAATGACGTGTCTTTTAAGCATGTGAAAGTCACATTTTTTTCAATAGTAAGGACAAACTCGAAAGAAATTTTATTAAAAAAATATATATATCTCACATGTTATTAAAAAAAAAAGGACACATTATTTTTATAAATTAAGTTTGAGAAAATTCTTCATACCTAATTTGAAGAAAACTCTATCCTTAATTAATTGCTGCCTTTGAAACGTTATTTTTCAAACGTCACGTTTTTAAAACCGGTGATTCAAACAGTGATATACAGCAAAGGAATTCAGGAGGCAATGCATCCCCTCCGGCTTCCCCAATATAGCTTATATCCGATCATATCATCCCCAACAAGCCCAACACAAAAATCAATAGCTTATTATATTCGATATAATCAATCATTTTCTAAGCCGTACCGTAACTAATATAGCAATATACAATGCATTGCAACAATTATTATTATTATTATTTTGGGGAGGGGGGGGGGGTGGATTTCTAATATTTTCAGTCCATAAATAAATAAATAAACCACTCATAGTCATAGCTCAAATAGTAGCAGTTGAGCGCAGTAGAGACTAGCGAAGGTGAATTGAAGAAGCTAAAAACACAGCAAGAAGAAGAAGTTACTACAACCCATGCACCATTCTGGAGCACCTGTCCTTAAGCCACCTGAAAGTCTTCCTGAGAGACCCTTTGACCTTCCCTTCCACCGTGTACACCTTATAGCTTGCCACCCTCTTCTTCCTCTGCATCTCCGGGTCATTGAAGCTCCAGCTCTTGGAAGCAAACCCATTTGCCGACTTCCCCTTCTTGAACTTGGCATCATTTCCCAATTGGCCTGTTTGGCTCGGGTGTGCCGAGGTTGCATAGGAAGCGCTGTAGCACCTGAGATCTTGCATACCACTGATCCCATTCCCAGATGTGGTAGGTCCCATCCCGCCATGATGATCACCATACCTCTCCTCCATCTGCATCCTTCCATCAGCCCACGATTTGGATCTGAAATCTTCCATGGTCAGCCGGGGCCCCACTTGAATTGGATCTCCTCCTAGCTCTCTGTCTCTATATCAATCTTGAAAACTCTTCTTACCTTTAAGGCAATGGGAGTTTAGACCATTGTGGGGAGGGGGGCGCTACTAACTAGAACGGTCAGCGTCGGTGGTGGTGATTGCTTTTTGCTAATTTGCTAATTTGCTATGATATCAAGGACGGGGGTTTTATTCTCTGTGGATGGATGCTCCTACAACCCCCCGTTCACATGGTTCGACCACTGAAATTCGACCACGTAATACAGGTCACGTGAGCAATTAACCTGCCCTCCGTCTCTCCTTGTCACTCCTAGCTATTCCATTTACTTTTTTTATTATTTATTTTTATTTTTTTAGTATGAATGCGAAAAAGCTTTTCTCGTACAATTATAAGCTTGTTGCATTATTGCATAAACAAATTATAGAGAGGCCCAAGACCCCAAAGCAAATTGAAGTCAAAAAGTTTGAGGCTCCTTTGGCGTGCAACTTGCATAGACTTTGAAAAAGGCAACTACAATGATAATGGCAATGCACTGCCATTAACCCTCCACAATAATAATGAAAGGGATGTGGAAATTGAGCGAAATCCGATTCCCACCAATTATTGTAAAAAGTTTTGTACTCAATATTGGCATGCATAGTTGATAGGATAAGCTTTGACTAATTTTTATTTTATTTATGGTAACCTCAAATTCGGGTCAAAATGGCAAGGCTCTAGAGGAATGATTTATGTCTATGAGGCCTGCCTGCATTCCCATCATTTGCAATCACTACCGGTAATTAGAAAGTGACAATCAACCTCCTACTACTTTTTAACATTTTCACTTTGCCCTATTTCTGTTCATTTTCATAAACAAATTAATAAATAAATCATCACCTCATCACCCCCTATCATTTATGTGAAAATATAAATTTATCCTTACATTAAAAAGATTATAAAATAAAATAAAAATAAAAATAAAAATACAGCCACTTTCGGCCTTGGGTCTCCCTTCCGTATAGACCCACAATCAAGTTGTGGGTCCGTGGCCGTGATCATTTAGAGCCACAGCCAAGTCATAGGTCTCCTTTCACATAAACCCACGGCTATGCCATGAGTCACCTACGCAATGCATTTTCCGCGCAAGTTAACGATAAACTCTAATGGAAAGGAACAATTGAGAGTGCTTGGTAATTTGAGAGGGTCAATTGTCACTTTTTAAAGTTTAGAAGATAATTACAAATTGAGTGTGGGAGAAGTGTACTTTCTCCCAAAAAAAAAACAAAAACAATATTCATAAAATGTCACTTGGGAATAAATCTTTGAATAACTTTCTAGCAGATAGCTTATTGGTTACCCTTTATGAAAGAGATGATATATTGCACAGACTTCATCTTCAATTCAGAATTCCAATTATCCCCTTTCAAAAAAAAAAGAAAAGAAAAAGAATTCCAATTATCCAAGTTTGCAGGTTATATACGTTTCTGAGGAACAGCAATAGAGAAAAGGCAGAAACCCAAGACTATCAGCATTTTGAATCTGAATCATTTACAATTTTGGCATTAATAATGACCAACATAATAAACCATTACTACAACTGTGGCACAACTCATTGCCATTGCATTGAATCTCAAAATTTCTCCTAGACCAGTAGGAATCACATTAAATGTATATAGCTCTCTCATTATGAAATCACACCCTCCCCCCCTCTCCTCCCCCAACTGAAGTGGGCATTACAAATGGAAATGAAATAAAACTCAACCCAGATCAGCAGGATGGCACGTGGCAGTAATCTTACCCGCACACCGAGAGACGACAAGGGAATGATAGTTTATTCAGTCTTCCCTTTACGGTTCATCAAGTCATGGTAGTATAGAAGCACACACATGGGTTGACCAAGAATACAGAAAAAGAACCAGAAGATCATGTTTCCCACCTGGCATAAAAGAAAAGAGAACACACACACACACCAAAAAAAAAAAAAAAACCCAAGGGAGGCTATTAAAAAATAGATGGGCTAAAATAATGTTGAATAAAATTATTATTCAAAAAAACTAAGACATACCATAGAGTTTCTGAACTTATTTTGCAGGTAATTGGTAATCAAAACCAAGGGAACCTATTAAAGAAAAAAAAAAAGAACACAAAGAGCAACAATTATCATTAATCTCATGTCCAGAAACAATTCTTGCTATAATGGCACATGTCTAAGTCTATGAAAATTGAAATTAATATCTTTTTTCTTTTTCTGTTTTTGTTTTATGGCAGTTCCTATTTGAATGTACCATCTTCGATCAGAAAGGGCAACGATTTTAATATTTTTACCTGACACATAATTCCAATAAACGCCCACAACTTGAATATGTGGCATGGAACTGCTATGCAGAGCTGCAGATAAATTAAACAAGATTATTAAGTTCCCATAAAAGTAAATTGATGTGATTGAAGCACTACAATAATTAATTAAGTAAATCATTTGGAGATTCTGATTGGGGTGTATACAACAGCATAAACTATTATTTCATAAAAAAATATATATAAATTGCAATTAATTTATTTTAGATAAGCTTCTTTATCCACAAATAGAAAGTGCGTGACCACATGAATGGGGTAAAACCTACAGGGAAAATCAGAGTCAAATGAAATCGCAGTGGTGATTCCTACGGCAGATCACCATGATGGAAGTTCTAACTTCAAAAGTTTGGTTACTTCATTTCTAAATGTGAGTGGTCATATTGTGGCAATGCAACATTGTCCTACCTTTCTCACTTATTCAATGCCCACTATTTTTACAATTTTTTTCTCTTCTTTCCTTCTCAAAACATGTCTGCTTAACCGCCAAAAACCTGACAATTAAGCAAGAAAAATAGGACACTTCGCCCTTCAAGCTGAGGTTGATAGGTTGATATCAGCATTTGTGCTCAGCAATTTGACTAGCTAGCTCTTGGTTTGGCTCCTAAATTCATACTATGATTTGTGATGATTTTACAGTATGACATGTCTCAAAACCATGCCTAGCCAACGAGTCACAATACCGTGTATACACTGTATAGTTGCAACTTCCACTCTTGAAGCAATATATATACTACGCAAGGAATAACTTTAGTAACGGTGCCCAAAAAATTAAAAATTAAAAATAAGGGAACAAGACCATTATTATCTATTGCATATACTAGATGCCAATTGCTACGATGTACAAATAATAAATAACCTATTCCAATCGGCTTCTGGCACCACAAAGGGCTGAAAGATAGACTTGTTATTTGAAATACAACTGGAAACAAAAAATATAAAAAGAGAAGCAACGTACCTCATGGAATATGGCAGACACAAAGAAGGCAATTAGAACGGCAACTCCCTAAATTAGAAACAAATAATTAAATAAAGACAAATTAGTTCAAGATTATGAAGTATAAACAGGTGGGACCAAGAGCATTAAATTAATGCTGGGGCAAGTTACAAAAGTTCTAGTTATAATTATAACAATATAAATGAATGCAAATATTGTCATGATCACCATTACAAGGTCATTACTTTATTGAAGCTTAGAAGAACAGAGGTTGGTATATATACATTCTTTTTAAGTTTTAACGTGTCTGTACAATTGTATGATGTCCTAATCTAGTTTAATCACGTGAAATTCAAAGGGATGTTAATGTTGAAAAACAAAGATCAACAAGGGAGGTCAGTACATATATTAAACAATGCATCTATGAATTGCCTCAGAAAAATGACTAGGAAACTGGGGGGAATAGATAACAGATCTACTATCATGCACTTTTCTCCTAAGAGAACAACAAATTTCCTGACAGATAATGACAATGAAAAAAATTACTGAGACGACATAGATTAACCCAACAATGTAGCAAAAGATCTTTCATGCCAAGCTGCATTGATCAAGCATCGCTTACAATATAAGGTGAGATTGGTCAATTACCTTTGGAATCCCATTTCGCAAGCATGGAAAGTAGATATGACGAACCATCCACTTATGAACAGGCTGAAATGAAAATGAATCTGATCAGTAATATACTCTACTTGCTTTTCTTTAGCATGTTTGTACATCATGAAACCAGTATCACAACCTCAGGCAAAAAGTTACAAGAGAGCTTTATAAAAAACCACTTTGAACTTTTCAAATAGTTCCTTTCATGAACATACCAAACTGATGGTTCAACATATTCAAAATCTTACTCTACAAGAGATTAAAGAATAAGACATACAAGAACTAGCTCATTTTCATATGAATAGAAATTCAACATAAGAACATCATAACTGAATATATAACTTGGAATTTGCAAGCTATGGGGATGGACGTTCTAGAACAGAAAGAAGAAGAGCGAAAAAGAGAATTAAGTGACAATGATAAAGTGTAACTTACTAGTTCCACAAAGACTGAATTTTGAGAAAAAGAAACTTACCATATTCCACATTCTCCAATACTGATGGTAGGCACAGAACCATGAGATTCATGCAAGAAACACAAATAGTTTATGAGTTCTCTTCAGCGTAGGCTTGTTGAAATACAGAACCCAAGTAGCACATATTGCAAGATATAAGACCTACCTCTTCAACTGTCTTTGCATTCCACCAATCTTTGTAAAACTCACGATCACCAAATCGAAGAAGTTCAGCCAGTATATTTAACCTAAAAATGCAGGCTTCACCAAAGCATAAGATTATCTCAAAAATAATAAGGTCCTCAGAAATCAAAAGCTTATAATGAAATATACGCCTTCATGAAATAAAGAAGAGTTGACACACCAGAGGTGAAAAAAGCAGTAGAACATGCAAAGCCACACATATAAATTTGGAACTGAAAGCTTCAAAACCCTCTCAATGGCATATAGAAGATTCCCTTTCAAGGGATGTTGGGAATTCTTGACAATAGGATTAATATACTGCAGGATTGTACCAACAAAGTCATGTCAGAATATCTCAAGCAATTTTTCTGAAGAAAAGAAAGAGCAAAGAGTTCCAGTTTCAAATTAGTAACAGCTACTTACTTGTTCTATTATGAATCCCATAACTCCTGTAAATATTACCAACTTCACTAGTTGACGAACCACCCAACTCTTTCGAATGCATGCCATACGAGGATAGCTTGGCTATAATGATAATACATCAATATGAAGGTCAAAGAATGCCACTACTAAATGATAAGAGCTTCATGCATTCAGCAAACAAAGAAAATGTACGATTTAATTTAAGTGTGTTTTATATAAATGCAAACACAGAAACAAGTTTTATGGAGAAATCACTTCCATATACCGAATTAAGAAGGTGCAATACTGTAAACACTTGCAAGCTGATAACTCGAAGCTGATGATATGATATTATGTGAAGATGAACTTCAGACGAGCACTTACTAGTACAGAAAGATTAAGAAGGCAGCAGACAGGAAAGAATAACCAGCATAATAGCTAACAAAAAGAAAGTGACTGAGAATACCACCACAGAGATACAATTTTCAACAAACTGCAAGATATTGAAACATGGCTCCAATTAAAACAGTATGCTCACAACAGGTGCAGTCTGGACCAGTTAAACCTGAGAACTGACACAAACCAACCTACAGACACACCTGTGTTGGTTGCTCTAGGTTCCAAAGTTTGATAACCAATTTAAATTGGTTTAGATTTCAGTCAAGGTATCTGGTTAACTAAACACCAGATATATTATATAAAACAAACTTATAAATGTTCATATTGCAATTCAACTTTAATTAGATATTTTTGTCATGATTCGATCATTTGATGATCTCATCTTGGAAAGATAGAATATAGTGCATGAGTTGTAGGATTTGTAATATATAATACCAGTTATATAACATATCAAACAATGCAAGATATGCACACACCTAAACGATTTCCAGACACCATATTGCATTGTATAAGAATTTCTCCATACTTTATAATAGGGATGTCTCACAAAATTTCTGAATGGAGAGTCAACTGATAAACCCATTCAGAGATATATCACCAGACACCATTGTTGTGCATGAAGAACACAAAAATGCCTTGTACATGTAACAAATACTCCAAAAGGTCAGAAAGGAACTAAATATCATGAAATAGTTGTACAAAAATGGCACAACCAGAGTATTGGTATGCTATAATAACTACAACACTTGAAGTGCAATTACCTGGTAACATAAGGTTGGGGCAACCATGAAGTAAGCCAAACTCTTGAAGCTAACATTGTAAGGATAATCCGTATTCAGAGAATTGGGCAGGACATCCCCCTAGCACCAAAGCAGGGACACAGTGAACAAATAGAAAACAAACCTTCGTTCATCACCCCTACTTCTTCAGGAGATTAAATATCCATTGCAGAAGAAAGGAAGAGAGAGGAATACCAACTGGTTTTTTATTCTAATGAAGCATACATAATGAGTTTTTAAAAAGTTGTAATGGTGACTTATCCCAAAAAAATGTTGTGATGGTGAATAAATAAAATAAAGGGAACCAAGGATTACTGTGCTAATACTTGCATGGTCTATTTTTCTAAATAACCAACTTACTAGTTACTACCAAGATATATTTAGCATGTAATTTCATCTTCGTAACTACTAATTTCATCAAAGAAACCTACCAAATTTTGTCTAAGCATAAATATCAAAACACTTTCTATCTTCCTTTCTTCAATACTTGCATATTTCGTTTAGCAGGAAACTTCAATCTACAATAATCATCTACGGACTTTTCAAGGGAATTTCCTTTACCTTTTCAATCGATTTCGCCAGTGCTCTCATATCATAGTTTGTATGCGCATAAGAAACCAATTTTAACCATACGATGCAAGCAAATAGCATCAAGGTGACGCCTGATAAAACTACAGAATCACCCCTGCACAATTTAAAGTCATAAATCAATCAAGAAATTTCCACAATATCCTTGTCAATGGAATGGCCAAGAAAAAAAAAAAAAAGAATGGCCAAGGGAAAGCTCCTACATGTACAATTTTCCTTATATAAACATTAATTCTATGTAGCGGAAAACTTGAGTTTCCATTCATACAATACAAGCATAATTCTTTGGCATTGTTCACACCAATAAAAAAAGGTCATGCTTCCCAAATGACTATTAATAGTCGAACAAAAACACCAAAAACTAAATTATATATAAAATTGAATAAAAGTCTAAATGAAAAATAAATAAAGGTTAAAACTTACCTTAGAATAACAAAAACTGGATACAAAAGTGCCGCTGTGGTAATGATAAAATGAAGTAAAACAACAACCTGTAGCATGAAAGTAGAAGTTAATTTTGAGGATACCAGTACCTCAACATAGCATGTTATTCTTTTTTCTTATTTTTTTTTCAAAGTAATCGAAATATCACTTTTTAGTTGTGCAGCATGTTAACATAGCATGTTATTCTCTTGTAGGGTTTTTCATATTCCTACACTGCAACTGATAATATACAAAAAGTAACCTCAAGTATCCAAATGGCAAGAAAATTTCCATCGCTCCTAGCCATTTTCATGTCAATAAGAAAAGCTGATGATTTGCAGTAATTAAACTTGAATCACTTACAGGTTCAGAGATATACTTCCACTGTACTAATTTTTCCGCTACGAAGGCAGCAGCTGGAAATATCGGGAGTGTAAGACTGAAAGAAATATAAGAAGAATAAACAATCAGATGCACATTGGACACATAAAACCCAAAAGAAATATGCAATAAGTAGTTCATCCTACAGCAAATACAAGCAAAAGTTAAGGAATCACTACCAACACATAAGAAGGGGCCAATCTCTCAATGATCTCGAACTAAACCAAAAACCCGTCCTAATTAACCAACCATACTGAAACAAAATTAAAGAATCAGCAAGTAAAAATAACTGATAGGGGCATGATCATGCGCAAGTAAACAGATGTGATCACCATCCAACTAAAGTTACCTAAAGACGGAGGCACACATACCTTCATAAGATTCTCAATTATTAGTCTGCTGTTTACAGCAACAAGCACTACTATACAGAGATTAAAGAGACCTGCATGGCTCTGCATAAAATTTATAAATAATTAGGATCGAATTGCACAATATTAATAACACTAGTCGGTTAAAAACCCCGTAAAAGGCAACGTCACTAATTTTTTTTTTAGCAATAAACATCCATTTCCAACTAACAGAGCAATTTCATTTTCATACTCATCATTCAACCAAGACTAATTGTGCACCGAAATTCGATAACAAAAAAAAAAACTAGCTGTTTCTTCCAAAGTTAAAAATTTTGAACAAGTTCCGAAATTTAAAGAAGGCATTCTAATAGGAAAAAGAAAAAGGAAAGAAAAAATCTATTAAAAAACGGCTAAAGCAGCGGGAGTCGGGACCTACCTGTCTGAAGATTGCGTCGGAGCTAAGAGGACTCTCCTTTATTCTACGGTGAGCCGGAGCTGATGGCCGATACGCGTGCTTCATCGTCGCGATATCCGTTCTCCGATCCTCACCGTTCGCAATCTTCTCACCGCCGTCGTTTCCATTAGCCACAGGATTCGCCGATTCAACTGCAACCTCGCTCCTACTCCCGTCGTCCTCGCAGCTCTTCAGGGCCAGGGACTCGTCGCTGCTCGAATCTCTGACTCTGACCGACTCTATCGCCGAATTATCGGAATCCGGATCCGTCGTTTTGGAATTTGAATCAGACACTTCCATGGTTGCAGTGGCGTTATGTCTTTTTCGAAGATCCGAACCGCCGTGAGGCATGGTGGCTGTCGTGGCGGTGGTGTCTGTGCCTTCAGCCGTACCGGGGATCGCCATTACCGGTAACCGTATCGTATCGTATTGTATTGCGCGCTTACTGATAAGAAAAACGAAACTAAACAGATAAAGAGAACGAATTGCAGAGAGATATTTGTGGGAAGCCAATTGCACTGACAGAGCAACACAGTGAAAGCGAGAGAGAGAAAATGTGTGCGCGAAAGAAAGTAAGAGTTCATGCAAACAGGGAAAATGTCAAAATGAAGAGAGATTATAATATAAAACTCAGAGAGTGGCAAATGCACGAAATTTCGTGAAGTGTCGATGGGCATGTGGGACCGTCTATCGGGATTCTTTGTTTAAGTATTATTATTAAATTAAGTATCGATAAAAAAAGGAAAAAAAAAAAAAAAAAGAGAGCGAGAGAAATAGTAGGATTTGTTTGTGATTGTGTTTGAGGATCTTAAAAAGTGTTTTTTAATATTCAAAAAATCTATTTAAATAAAAAAATATTTATTTAATAAAAAATTAAAAGCGTTTTTAATGGTCAAAAAAGCTTAAAAATAACAAAAACGTAAAAGCATGTTTGAGATTGTGTTTGAAAAATAGAACTTTTAAATCAAAAAACGATTTTGAGTAAAAGTTTCATTTTTAAGTTTTTGTTAAAAATATATTTTGACCATATACCCTTAAAAATGCTTTTAGTTGTTTTTTACTAAACAAATACTTTTTTCTTTAAATATATTTTTTGAATATTAAAAATATTTTTAAACTTTTCAAATACAATTCCAAACAGACTTTAAGAGCGGTGGGGTATTGTTGTGTTGCGGTTGGAGTCGAACGTGTTGGTTGCTTGTTAGGGTGTTTTGATGTGTGTGTGTTTTTTGTGTTTTTATATGGGAGATGAATTTTTTTAAAAAAAAATATTTTGTGTTCGGATGATATTCTTATTTAATAAAAAAAAAACAAAAGGCAGAAGAATACAATTTTGACATAGTCGCCATCATTTGTATATATTACATGATGCAAGAAATTCTAGAAAGTGTTGAATTGTCACATTAAACTCTTGTTACAAAAATTATTATTATTCATCACATCAATTAAATATAATAAAAATGCAATATATATTAATATTACTCTCGTGTTCGGTTTGCTTGACATCTCATGTATTGTATATGGATGGTCAAGAAACTTTCAAGTATTAAATGAGTTTGTGCTATTTTAATTTGGACCCTTCATATTCAATATATTGAATAACGGGGTGGAAGCCAAATTCATATTTTCATATCGACCTACGTTTTAAGAGATTTTCATATAAGCTTAAAGTTTTAGGATAGTATACCATTTATTATGAGATGATTAGGGCGACATTAATATTGCTCTATTAACAAAATACATGTAAGAACTATATGTATTTTGAACTCATGTTAAATTTATAGTCTAAATTGAAGAAAAAAAATCATCTTGTAAAAGCTCAGTTGGGTTTGCTATTTCAAAACATACCATTTAAAAATGCATCTAATATTTAAAATTACAGTTTAACCTTTAAAATCATACGTTTATTTTTTGAATTGCAAAACGATATATATCACTAATACTGCTTTCATTATGGCACATGTTGTTAGCACTGCTTTTGTTATTATTGCCCTGACTAAAGACTCTTCTTGCCTAGTCATTATTACGCATGTTAATTTATAGTAACCCTATTATCTTGCTACTCCTTTTTTGACATGTCCACACAAGAGGGGGAGAGGGATTCGAACTAGAAACATCCGCTTCATTAGGCGTAATCATAGCCGATTGAGGTACCTCTTGGAGACATTTATCTTGCTACTCCTGATGCTACTTTTAAATCGTCACACGGAAGGTGACGATTTTTTTCTTAACCACTGTAATAAATGTCAGTAGTAATAATAAAAGCAGTATTAGTGATAGGAAAATGTTAGGGGTTATCCTCATAGGTTATCATGACGTTTTCCTAGTCTTATATAAAACATGATTTTAGAAAAAATAAAACTGTAGTAGTCTCCGCCACCGGTTTTTTTAGGCATTAACACCAAATTTGTGAGGCATTAATACCAAATTTAGGATGATCAAATCCATTTTAGGTAATACCATCCCTAAAGGGTTAACCTTCCCCCCTTAGGTTTTAGTTTTGAATCAAAAACAATTTTAGAGCATTAAAATCTAACTATTAATCATAAAAATTAATCGGTTATCAAAAAAATGGTACTACACTTTTATTTTTTCTTAAATCATATTCTAAATAAATATACGAAAAACGTTAGGAAACACTTATTTGTGATAATAGAAAAGCAGTAGCAATAATATATATATATATATATATATATATATATATATATATACCATTGTACTTTCATTCTCTGAAATTGCAGTACCAAACACAATTAGAGTTGACATTGATGTTTCCTTAGTAAGGAAGGCATGATGCGCAGGAAATGGGGAAAAAAAGCCGTAAGGAAGATACACAAATTTGACCATTTTACCAACTTCAAGGTGGGGTCCAGCGGGGAAGCTTCATTTAGAGCAGCAAAAGAAACTAGATTGGGATTGACCGACATGGATTAATGAATTAAATTTCATGATACGCACCAAACAAAACTAAATATTAATCGGATTAGGCATCTAATATAAACCGTCGACTTAATTGGAATCTTTCCGCGTGAGATTCTAATTGAACGAGGCATTACGTCAAGTAATCAAACTTTTTAAGGAGATTGCATCGTATAACCGACATAGAATTAATTCATTGTCTTTCTATTTTCTTTTTTGCTAATAAGGAAGATGACAAAGGACATAAATTTTCTCTAAATCTTTTGAAGGAAATATCCTCAAACTCATTTAAAATAGTATAAAATACCTATAAACATTTAAAAAATATATTAAATTTAATCTAAGTTAGTAAATTGTTATTAATGACGTTAATAATTTAATACGTCTTTTAAATATTTATAAATTCATAGCATTCTCCGTACTAATTTAGAGAAAATTCCCATTATATGTTATCTCAATTTTACTGTGAAAGGATGGAATAATCAAACATTCTTTAAGTTTTGTGAATCCTTTTTTTCTAAAAGTGAAGACTCAGTTTATTAAACATTTTTATAAATAAAAATAACACTTTTACAAACAAATAAGTAAATGTCATAACACATTAACAAACGCCAATGAGGATCCGCAGTCCAATTTTGAGTAGCTATTTTAATTTGAGACATAAATTTTAAATCACCCAGCCATGTTTTTTTTAAAAAAAAAATTCTAAAACAAAAAACTCGAAATATTGTACATCACATGTATTTTACTATTAATGCAAAGGGATGAGGATGAGAAAGAAAGAAAAAGAGAGAATCGGTAAAAGCTAAATAGGGTAAACCGACAAAACCTCAATAATTTAATATGATGGTATAAGAGTTATGAAACAAAGCATATATACTTTAAAAAAAAATGACGACAAAATTGAACTGCCTTATATTTAGAAATACATACGACAATTAAAACAGATCAGGCAAAATTATGGATTCTACATTGCAAGTACCACTTAAAGACAGACGGAAATTCAAGCTTCTTGAAATAAAGACATATCAGACATATCAGACCTACAAGACAAGACTTGGAAAATGAAAAGAGAAACTTACCAAACAGAATACAACTATATACTAATTAGGCAAAAAAAAAAAAATCTTCTCATCAAAGGAGATCAGCAACATTTGATGGCAGCTCCTCAACTACGACATTATAAAACTTCTGGATGTCAAACAGCATCCTCTCGTCATCCTTGGTTACGAAGTTGATGGCGACACCCTTCCTCCCAAACCGTCCGCTACGTCCAATACGATGGAGATAGTTCTCTGGCTGTGTTGGGAGATCGTAATTTATAACAAGCGACACTTGCTGGACATCGATACCACGGGCCAAAAGATCGGTAGTTATAAGGACCCGAGAGGATCCAGAACGAAATTCACGCATGATAATGTCTCTTGTATTCTGGTCCATATCTCCATGGGTGGCTGAGACTGTATGGTCACGGCCCCGCATCTTGTCAGTGAGCCAATCAACCTTGCGCCTGGTGTTCACAAAAATAACACTCTGGGTAATGGCCAACGTTTCATAAAGATCACAGAGTGTCTCAAGTTTCCATTCCTCCTTGTCAACATTGACATAAAACTGCTTTATACCCTCCAGGGTGAGCTCATCACGCTTCACCAGAATTCTAACAGGTTTATTCATGAACTTCCTTGTAATCTCAAGGGCCTCAGGTGGCATTGTGGCAGAGAATACCCCGACCTGAATCTTTGAAGGTAGAAGCTGGAAAATATCATAGATCTGATAGCAAGAACAATCAAGATTAGATCAACTATAGTACCATTAAAAGAGTTTTCTTCCCAGCAAAACGCTAGAGCCACACAGTATACATTAATTTATGAACTTAAAATGGATTGATTAAATGGGGAATAATTAGGGGTTTACAAAAATCTTACATACAAGTTACAGCTCGATTAGTTAAAAAGAATGACTAATTGAGAGGGCAGTATATATATATCAAAAGCATCAGACACAAACATATTGGATATAAAAAGAAAAGGAAGAAGAGAGAGAATGAAAAAAAGGACCTGATCCTTGAAACCCCGTGAAAGCATTTCATCTGCCTCATCCAATACAAACATCCTGATGCAATCAGGACGAAGTGACTGCCTTCGCAGCATGTCAAACACGCGACCAGGAGTGCCAACAACAACATGAACCCCACTGGACAGAATACGTTGGTCTTCGCGAACACTTGTTCCACCAACACAAGCATGTACTCTTACACCAAGATAGTCTCCAAGTGCCCGCATAACCTTCTCAATCTGTTGAGCAAGCTCTCTAGTGGGTGCCAGAACCAATGCCTGGCATTCCATCAAATTGTAATCAAGTTGTTGCAAGATACCAGAGCAGAAAGTTGCTGTCTTCCCAGTTCCAGACTGAGCCTGTTGAATAACATCAAGACCCTTGCAGAAAGGAACAATTCCCCTTTGCTGAATAGCTGAGGGTTTTTCGAAACCTAGACAAGAAAACATCTAACTTAAACACTAAAGCACACAGATCAAAACACATAATACTTCATAAACACATTGGTCAAAAAATAAAAAAATAAATGTTCGCCCACAACCACTCACAAGTTCTCATACAGACAAACAATAGAGCTAGATCAGCTCTTCAATTCTTGTAGTTGAGATATAAAAAGACTAATTCAAACTTGCAAGACTAAAACTCTCAATAGTTATTAAAGCAAGAAATCTCATGCAATAATTCATCATTATGTAACGTAATACTAGGAAAAATAAATATATGAAAGCATGTTAGATCTACCATAAGCATAAATGCCCCTCAGAAGATTCTCTTGCAACCCCATTGCGTCAAAACTATCATAAACCTCATCATATGATGTGAAGAAATCCTGTCCATCAGCTGAAAGTCTGAAGCCATTGATTCATCAAACAAAACAGAAGAAATTAGCATCCAATAGCAAATAAACTCACTCATGTGGCTAACATCCAAACAAGTAATCTAGAAAAAGGAAAGACAATGGAGCAAAACTCTTACAACTCATTCATTTTGGTATCAAACTGACGAGCATCAAATTGTGACCCCTCTGATGAAGCCATGGCTGAAAAAGGTACAACAATAGTCCATTGAAAAATATCACAATCTATATGTACACCTTAAGTGAATATTCAAAATCAAAAGTGCTAAAATATGTTCATGTGTGTGCACTCGCAAGAGAAGGAGAAAGAGTAATAACCAGAAACCGTATAAGTCTAGCGTAACACAATTCTACTACAGTTTACAAAGTGACCCAACAATGTCAGAAAAGAATTTCAGGTTTCCAGTGTTCAAACAAAATTTCTTTGTATATATATATATAATCTTTGCTCCATCCAGCAAACATGATAAACCAAAACATTGTTTTTGAAGAAAACGTGATTTTACCAAAATTTCAGGTTTCTAGTGCTCTATGAGAATAATCGAATAAACTAACAGCTCTTCAAAGCATTAGCTTCATTAAGAATATTTGCAAAAAAAAAAAAATCCATCAATTTATGATTCAAATAAATAATACTCACACGGAAACACCATATTAAAATGAGAAAGCGGCATAGCATCAGCAGTTTTAGCTCAATCAAAAGTCTAATAAAAAATAAAGTGAGTCATAAACCTAACCCTATATAGAAACGTAGCGTACAAGTTAATTAGATGGAATATAATGCAAAGATGTTCATGCTCTCTTTGGTTGCATCTTATACATAAAGATAATACAATTTTTCTTTTCTTTTCTTTTTTTTTTCTTTTTTCTGATAAGCAAAACACACTAATTAGCTTACTGAAAGAGATTTTTTCTCTGGAAATTCAGAGAACACGAAACAAAAGAAAAGAAAAATCTACCCAAAAAAAGTGTCTATTTTCTCCTCCGCTTTCTCAGCAATCAAACATAACGAAATCAAAACACAAAATTGTTATGACTAGCATCAGAAACATTAAAGGAGTAACCGGTAGCTCAACGAATCAATTTTCGCAGCGATTAAGAGCTTATGCAAAGCATCAAACCCAAAAGATCGAATCACCAACACCTACGTGCGGATCGAATAATCAAAACCGCAATATCTAAATCATAAGCAACAAATCAAATACGAAGGAAAAACCAAAAACAGATTTTGCAAAGAATTTCTGATATAAACGTGAAATTCAGATCAAAATCAACAGTCGGATCAAAAAGAGAGAGAGAGAGAGAGAGACCTGTCGATCGGTGAAAAGTGTAATTTTCGAAGAGAGCTTGAGTTTGTTTTTGAGAAGGAATAAGGGTTTTCCCAAACTCCTCGGATCTACACCGCGGGGAGTTGAGGAACGATAGCTAAAAAAGTTTTCCTAGAAAGTGAGAGAGTGAGCGAGGATGAGATATAGACATAGAGTAGACATATAGTAGGATTATGCCATTGGAAGGGTCGGTATTTTTCCTATTTCCGTATTTGCCCCTGCTTTGCGCTACTTATAGGGGTAGGTTTTAGATCAGATGGGCTTTAAGCCCAAGCTCAAGCCCAGAGCTAATGATTTTCTTCGCAGTTGAAGATAATAATAATAAAAGTAAAAAATCTGGATATTCTTTCAAACTATCACTCAATTAATAATGTTCTCCCAAATTTTTAATTGTGATATTGTCTCTTTCAAACTACTAAAAAATTGTCAATGTCTCCTCAAGGTTAGCAAAAAGATAAAAATATACCTATATGTTTCTTAACAAGTCAAAAATACCCTTATAAATTTGAAAGAAAAAAATAATAATTTTTTTATAAAACGCTTTCTTTTTTTTTTTTAAAATGAAAATGTTCAATTTGTATAAAAAAATCTTATAATTATTTTTAATTATTAAATTTGGACACCCTTGAATTTTATTATTTATTATTTTTAGTTTTAGGTTTTTTTCTAGAAGTTTTAATTTTTTTTTATTTTTATCTTACTAATGGTAATTTTGTCATTGGAAGAACATTGACAATTTTTGGTAGTTTGAGAGTGACATTGTCATTTGAGTGGTAGTTTAAAAGTAAGTGAAATTTCCTCTGATAATAATAATAAAAAAATGTTACGAAGCTGATAAATATTTACTTAATAATTAAGAATTTAACTTTGGTCGAGCCTCCTTAAAATACCACTTTTACAGCACATAATCTCTAATTGACACTTCAACAAAAACTAAAAAAATGCATCAAAATAACATAAATCCTAATGCAATGGATTGCTTTGAGCCTTTAAGGAAGGAAAAAAAAAAAAAAAGATGAAAGAATTGGCCTGTGAAGGCCAAGGGGGTCTACACCTTTGTGAACTTGGCCAGACCCAGGGCATGGGTTTCGCCATGGGTCATCTCTCTTCGGCGCAAGTTTCCGACATATAGGATGATAAAATCCAAATGGGTTAACTTTCTACTTCTAAATTTTAGATTTGAATTAAAAAACGTATTTTGAGGCATTAACAACAGGTTTTGAAGCATTAGCAATGAGTTTTGAAGCATTAGCAATGAGTTTTAAGGCATTAACATCGAGTTTTGAAGCGGATTTCAGCATGTTGTGGTGGGTTGAGTCGGGTCGTAGCGGGTCTCGGCTGGCGTGCTCGCCTGACCCACCAAACCCACAGCCGGCATGGGTCTGCTGGGTCTTTTTTTTTTTTTTTTTTTGAGTCTGTTGGGTCTACTTGCAAGGGTATTTTTGGTATTATATTTATTTTGATTTGGTGTGTTTGTGCTCATTTTTATTTTTTGCATTTCTCTTAAAGTGATGATGTGGCACTTGGTAAATGAGTATTGTAAAAAGGGTGATTTGCAATGCATCCTAACCATAGGGGCTCTCATTAATTAAACTGTACATAATAGATTTTTTTTTTGATCGGTAAAAAATCAATATTATTAAAAGCGCAAGGGGCGCAACCCATGTACACAGGATGTATACAAAAAGAGCCCACAAAACAAGCTTTTAACTAGAAAAAGTAGAGCAAAAGTCTAAAAAATCCGCAGTTGTTGAAACTTGCGGAGAATGCCACATAACTCTCCATGAGAAGAGTGTTTGAATAACCCTTTTCTTCAACTCCAATAGACCAAGCTCACGGTCCTCAAAATTCGAGCATTCCTTTCCTCCATATACACCACATTACACAAAGGGCACCATTCTCCATGTTTGCAATATTGTGCGATTACCCTTTGTGCTCTCCAACTCCCCAAGCAATCCGTCACACTATCCGGCATCACCCACATCACACCAAATAACTGACACACCATGTTCCACACCTCCATCGCCACCTCACAATGCAATAACAAGTGAACAATGGATTCGCCACTCTTCTTGCACATACAACACCACTCCGTCACTATGATGTTCTTCTATGAGATTGTCCATTGTTAGAATCTTTCCCAATGCCGCTGTCCACACGAAGAATGCCACCCTTGATGGAGCTTTACTCTTCCAGATACTCTTCCATGGGCCATCCACCGGTTCCAAATTAGTCCTCATCTTATAGTATGACTTCACCTCAAAAATCTTCCTCTTTAATGGAGTCCAGCAGATTTTATCCTCCCCACCATGCCTAATTTTTTGAGAATACAGCAACTCAAAAAATCTCGAAACTTCTTCCAACTCCCAATCATGTACCAAACTGTACATAATAGATACTTACCCTTTCTGGTTTAATTACTTACGTTTTCAACTTTTGTAATTAGCATAGGCCATTTTATTTGAAATTGCCAAGTCAGCTAGGTTAATAATCAATTCCCACGGATTAGAATGTGCATCAATCAAATAACTGAGAATCTCAACCTAAAAAGGACTAGGAATGGAATAGGATTTACAATACTAAAATAACTAAAATTCTAACATAGTTTAAGATCATCTAATGGTACAAGTTTCAGACAAAATTGCTATAATAACTGAGTTTTAGCGAAGAAGAATGCTATGCACCACACTTTTATCTCACTTTACAGATATAACACTACCAATCAGACCTTGAATTTTTTGTTTTTAATAATGATTGATGACTGATCCAAAGGCTGCTTGGCAGTGCCACATTAGCAAGTAAGTAAGCAACATTTATATAACATCTCTTTAGCAAATATCTGAAGTTCTCAAAAGAAGAAAATCACATAATTCCAAAAAAAAAAAAAACCTAGGCTTCTGCAGTTTCACCAATTGTGCTGATTAAATAACAGACGCTAATAGGTATGATACAACGTATTACATTGTTCTAGCAAAATTTTGTCACAAAGAACTCAAAATGTAACATGGATGCTTGCAGGCTACTCACCTAATTTTTCCAAACATGCATCTAAAACTGAAACAGATCAATAAGCTCCAGTTATATTATAGACTATCTGCAGCGAAATGTGCAGAGGTGGCTTCCAAACTGTGAGATAACATCTACAAGGCCCCCATAACCTCCAACTGCTGCAACCTGTAACAAGTGAGTTCAGCAACATGAGAATTAGGTTGAGCATAAACATAAGGAGTCAAAACTATTCTGAAATTTGAGCATGCTTCTTTCTTGAGTTGGCCAAACACTAAACAAATACCAAGAAACAGGAAATATTTTCAAATGGGAGAGAACCAGATTTGACCTGAATCAGAAGTTCAGAATCGGTTCATTTTCTTTTTTGTTTGCTTTTACAGTAATGCTGCTTTAGTTTCGTGTAACTGAATATAAAAATGTTAAACACAATGAGCAGCCACTAAAGCTTCTTTGTCCCGAGCTATAGAGAAGAGTTTTGGGAATAAAGACTTAAGATTTGCTTCTCGCACCACACATTGTGCCAGAAACAAAGGCAAGAACCATCCCCTATTCTTTAGGAGACCAAGTTCGAGAGACAACCCCAGCCATTCCTAATATTTCTCCATAGACCCACCCCATATGGCACTCGAATTTCCTCATAACACCAGCCCTCTCTCTAGATCCCATACTTCTATACCAATTGGTAAGGGGAAAAGGGGCAAAAAATACGTAGGCTGACTGGAAAGTGTGCTCCTAATAAGGGTAAGACAGCCCCCATGAGACCTCCATGGCAATCTTCTTTCCATTTTCTCCACTACCCCATCCCAAATTGCTTTTGACTTGAAGAGAGCACCCAAGGGGAGACCCAGACATTTCAACGGCAGGAAAGAAATGCTACACCTCAGAATGTCAGCCAATTCATCCCAATTCGGTACATGGCCCACTGCTACTAATTATGACTTATGGAGATTGATCTTCAAACCCGAAATAGCCTCAAAACAAAGGACATGTCCCAAATTACAAATCTAATCTTGGTCTACATCGCACGTAATAACAGTATTATCTGCAAAAAGAAGATGAGATCTCCAAAGAGGCTGCATTATGGAGGTCGACATGGAATCCTGCTAAATAGCCACCGCTCGTAGCTCTAGTCAGCATCCTACTTAGAACCTCCATGCAAATGACCAAAAAAGATAAACAGGCTGTAGAGATAAAGGCAGAAATCCACTTCCTCCATTTTCACCCAAAGCCAAGGCGCCCTAGAAGAGGATAGAAACTCCCAGTTGACATGATCATAAGCCCTCTTCCAAGTCCAGATTGAACATCACTCCAGGAATTCCATATTTTAGTCTTCTGTTCAGGCATTGTTGGCTATAAGAACTGAATTAAGAATGTCTTCCCTCCACAAAAGCATTATGATTATTAGAAATAAGCGAACCTAGCACCTGTTTCATTCTAATAGCAAGAACCTTAGCCAAAATCTTATAGACACTCCCACTAGGCTGATTGGTCAAAAATCCCTTCCAACTGCCCAATCTTTCTGGGGATATAAGGGTGACGAAAATAGCATTAAGGATCTTCTCAAACAGACCATGCTCATGAAAATTATGGAAAACACACATGAGATTGTCCTTCACTATCACCCTAACACGGTTGGAAAAAGGCAATAGTGAAACCATCCGGTCCCAATGCTTTGTCACCATCCATATTGAGCAACGCCTGATGAACTTCCTCCCCTTGAAATGGCCTCTCAAACCAATTCGCTTCACCAGCATCTAGCAAGGGAAACTCCAAACCATCTAACCTGGGCCGCCAAAGAGTTGTTTTTATAAAAAGATTCTTATAATACAGAATGATTGTATCATTGATCACCTCTTGATTGGAAGTCTCTGAACCATCAATGCTAAGACTGGATATGAAATTATTCCTCCTGTGGGAGTTAGCAAGGCAGTGGAAAAAACTCGTATTTTGATCCCCTTCTTTCAACCAAGTTGTCCTTGATTTCTGCCTCCGGCTGACTTCTTGCATAAGAACTACTTTCTCCAAATGTGCTTTCAACAAAGCCCTTTTAACTATCTCCTCATCTGTGAGGGGCCTATCCTCTTCTAGCAAATCAACGGACTGAATCTCTATCAAAAGGGATATTCTATCTCCTCTACATTTCCAAAAAGCTCCTTGTTCCAAAAATTTAAATTGAGCTTCAGCCGTTTAAGCTTTTAAACCAAGACAAAACAAGGAGTACCAAAACAATGGTATGAATTCCACCATTGATTCACCAAGCCACCAAAACCTTCTGCTTTCAACCACATGTTCTCAATTTTAAAATAGTGTGAGCCTTTAACCATACCTCTGCTATAGAGTTGGGAAATGACCTAATAAAGGTCTAGGAAGACGATGTTCAATCAGGTCAGAAAAATGCTCTTCCCAATCTGAAGAGACTAGGAATCTGTCAATTCTGGACATAGGAAGGTCTTGGTTATTGGACCAAGTAAAAGAGTCACCTGGTAACGGAATGTACATGAACCCTTGGTCTGAAATAAATATTGAGAATTCCTTCATAGAGGAAATTAACCGGGGCACCCCATATCTTTCGTTTGGGAAACTAGTGACATTAAAATCCCCTCCAATGCACCAAGGAATATCCCACTAACTAATGGCACCTGATAACTCCTCCCACAGGAAACACCTTTCTGAGTCTGCATTAGGGCTGGTGGGACATATAGCATGGCTGAGACAAACATCATTTTGCATGGATGTAATCTGGCGGTTTATATTAATCTGCATCTTTTATCAAGAGCAGGGATTTGTTTTAGTTGGTAAGTTACACAAGCACCCGGTGGGACATGAACCCACAGCCTCACCCTCCACCTTGCTACAAAGAGAGGAAATACCATTTGAGCTAAAACTCATTGGCATCAAGAGCAAGGATATAAGCTGTATCATTTACCAGTGATAAATGTTGACAATACCAATGAAACAAATAGAAGGTGAGAACCAAAATTTATATCAATAATTAACAATCACGGAAATTTAAATTCTTCAAAGAAATATACCCATAAACAATAAGGAAAAAGGAGATTAAATCAGAACATACCCCTGACGGATGCATGGAGACAGAAAATGCTGATAGAGGAGCACATTGTATTTGTGAAAGAATCGCCCCATTTATGTCAAAACGACTAAGAAAAGGTTCTGCTCCAACAGCTAAAATCTGTGTTATTTTTCTTAATAAGCTCAATCACATCATTAATGGGAGAAAATGGGAGTCAAATATCAGAAGGTAACTGGAAAAATATTAGCAGGAGAAAAGTCTAAGAAATGACAGTTCAAACTCAAACAAATAGGGGTAATTAAATGCATACTCTTAAAATAGCAGCAGCAATCACTAATCAAATTCAACCACAACAGCTGAGAAGGAGAATAGTTCAAAGTGCGGATGTGATAAGAAGCAAAAGATCTAGGGACATAGGGGAGGCAAATTGTGAACATGCCAAAGAGATCCACAATATACAAAACTAGAAACTTATTTGTGATAAGACCTCAATCAAGCAGGACAACTGGAAATTAACAGATCAACTTAGAAATACCAATTGGCAATTACCTCATCTGTTAAATTAGGTCTTGCTGCAGACCTCTTTTGTTTATATATATGATATTATCACACTGTTTTATAAAGCATGAGAAGACAATGCTCGCATTTTCCAGTGTTTCTGGCTATTCAACCTATCCAGTTGGGTTGAGAAAAATTGTCGAAAAGTTTGTGGAAACCCTAACAACATATGAAACCCCAAACCCAAAAAGAAGGGAAAATTCCTGGCTTTGCAGCTGTTTAAAATGAACTGATTCACTTCTGAAACATAAGTCCCAAGCACCTTTTATTTGAGCAACACTATGTTCTAGGACCAATCAATTACAGACAGATACTGTAACAAAAGCTGCTCTGATAAAATAAATAAGAAGCCGTCCTATTACATCATTTGGAAAATCAATATGGATATCATGGACCTTCAAATGACATACCGCCAAGTTGAATTCTGTTCTTTTTATTTAGAGCAGAAACACCAGGGTTAAACTTAGAAACAAAAGGTTCCCACCAATTACTATCACCCCCACAAAGAAAAGAAAAAAAAAACACTTACTTGATTATCATCAAATAATACATCCTGCATGGAAGCATGGGTTGATATCCTTGAAACACGCTCAGAAGCAGGAAGGTTCCAAATGGATAAACTCCGACCACTGCCACAAGCCTATCAAGATAAGAGTTGATTCATTAGTTCATACCCTAAGCCAACTGCAGTAAGAGAATTATTCTCGACTCAAAATGATAAATCTTTATACCAAATGTATACTTTTTTCGTCAATTTTGCCTATAACTCAGATGTAGCATTATAATATGAGCATTATCAATACATAATACCTTGCCGTTAAAATTACAATCTCCACAATTCTAACTTGCTTCCTTAAGTGACAACTGAATTGAAAATTGAGTAGGAGAAAATAATATAAGCTTGTAATTGCTGAAAGAGTTTCTCCACCACCAGATGTCAAGTATCAAACACAGTCACACAGATCACCATAATTCTTTATACACTAATGACAAACAACCGTAGACACGAAAATGAACTTTATGTTAAGGATAAAATATGAGTATTAAACACAGTTACACAGATCACCATAATTCTTTATACACTAATGACAAACAACCATAGACACGAAAATGAGCCTTATGTTAAGGATAAAATATGAATCATTCATCAAACAAAAAATCAGAATACTTATAAAATGATGTGAATAAACAAAACAAAAAGAAAAAAAAAAAGCTATCACATCCATATCACATAAAAACCTTTTTTTGATAAGTCATATCACGTAAAAACTTACCAACCAGCTCTCACTTCCATCGAGAGCAATGCAACTAACACATGAGAAGAAACCTTTCACCTCTGTATTCTCTGATGGATCAATTACTTGAATACATTTTCCACTTCTGCAGTCTAGGTAACACCACATACAGAAGCAACTAGCATTATCAATCTAAATATAATAAACAGTGTAAATAGTAATTGATCGTTAAAAAAAAAAAAACAGAATCCCACAACAAAATATTACAGGGACCTACAACAAAAAATTCTGCCTAAATTTTAAACCATTGAATAGTAGGAGAATTAGTTTTACCCCATACCCGCGCAGTCCCATCCTCTGAACCAGTTATAATCTGAAAATATAAAAAATAAAAAATAAAAAATAAAAAATAAAAAATAAAATAGTAAGAGAAATTCAGCAGTGCATCTTTTTCTTCAAATATGCTGTGCTATATTATTGTTAATTGCGATGACAATTACACACAAAGCACATAAACTAATGCACCCTAACAAATAGGTTGAAATTTTTTTGATAAGAACAAATAGGTTGAAAAATGAAAACTAGAAAACAATCATTCACCTGAATAGGTTTAAAACCAGGGTAGTGGTTAGATGAAAATAAAAGAAATGTTTTATCTGAAGATTCCACTTTTAAGAGACCGAAAAAAATATATTATTATTATAAAACTCTATGAATAACCAATGACAACAATTTGCCAACTCAGGCCAGATTTTCAAAAGTAAATGAGCATACATATGTTGCCCACCCTGGTTGGAGGAAAACACTATCCTTAGTATCAAACCTAGCAGTATCTCAAATTGTATAGTAAGGAACTAAGACTATAATTCCTTCACCATCTTGCAATGATCAGCCTATGATAATTTGACTTGCGGATTTAGGTAAGATATAACTGCCCAGCCCGGTTTGAGGAAAACACTATCCTTGGTATCAAACCTAGCAGTATCTTAAATTGTATAGTAAGGAAATTTTTTTTTGATAAATAATACATTTCATTAATGAGAGCAGAAGGACGCAACCACAGTACACATGATGTATACAAAGAAAGTCCTCCTTATTGTATAGTAAGGAACTAAGACTATAATTCCTTGACTATCTTGCAATGATCAGCCTATGATAATTTGACTTACAAATTTAGACAAGATATAGAATTCTTGACGGCGGATTGTTTAGATGTTCTAGCGAGTTGGTGGACGGCGGGTCGATCAAGAAGTGCGGTTGTTTGGAAAATGGTCCCGCATTGTATTTTGTGGTGCATTTGGAGGGAGCGTAACAATAGATGCTTCGAGGATTCGCCGAGGACTCGAGAGGAGCTCCTCCATTTCTTCCTTGTTACTCTTTATTCTTGGACTACAGGCTGGCTCGCTCCGCGAGTTATTAGCTTTGTAGATTTTCTTTCCTTTTTTTCTTCTTCTCCCTAGTCCCCTTTGTATACTCCCAGTGTACTAAGGGTTGCGCCCCTTTGCGCTTTTTGATATAATACATTGACTTATCAAAAAAAAAACTTTTTCAGTTAGTTGTATCTCATAGTCCAACCCCCTCCCTTCCTTTTGGCAGTCCTTTTAAATCCTTTGCTTGTAACTAGTTTGCTCCCTTTTCTATTTCTTACAAGTGCCTTTTGTTTCCTATGTATGACACCAAGTCACCAACCAACATATGTAAATGTTAAAACATTATAAATGGAGCCTTCATACCAATTTCCATAGTTGAGGAAAAGTTAACTAATGATGGAGAACGATCATCATCAAGAAAAAGGAAAGAAGGACCCCCACCTGATTGACAAAGTTTCGGGCTACTATACAATGCAAGTAATCTGAATGCCCCTTAAAGACTACTTTGATTTTACCAGTTTCCTGAAAAATCCCAATTACATTCACGCAGAAATTAGATCAGCTTGAAAAATAAATCAAGAACACTCTAAATCATCTAAATGGAATAAAGTTCTTAAATGTTTCCGAGTTGAAAACTCCCTTAGATTAGCAATATATTCACCTTGAAAAGATACTTACCACATCCCAGCAATATGCACAAGAATCACCAGAAGCTGAAAAAATTGCTCCCCCCTACAGTACAAGATATGATATAAATACAGACTCCTTCATAAATAGATAGATATACATTGCAACCAATCTTACAAATAACAAAAGAATAGAAGAGATCACAGACCTGCATATTAACAGCAATGGCATTATTCTCGGGGATGGGAGAAAGAGACCCCCAAGGACCTCTAGAAGACAAAAACAACACAAAAAATGGAACTAAGTTGGTAATATATAGGGAGAAAA
Organism: Carpinus viminea; assembly: GCA_013348765.1. NCBI lineage: Eukaryota > Viridiplantae > Streptophyta > Magnoliopsida > Fagales > Betulaceae > Carpinus > Carpinus viminea. The sequence goes on from CP054667.1 coordinate 15,130,299, forward strand.
CATATATATATATATATATATAGTAGAATGGATAGAACTGACATAGACAAGAGTATATATAACTCACTTATGTTGAGGATTTGCCAGGTCAAGTACTGGCTTCATGTGGTTCCCTGTAGAGAGAGAGAGAGAGAGAGTTTAAACATTTCCATAAACACCAAAGTTTATATATATATATATATATATATATAAGTATCCGTAAACACAAAAGTAATACATAAAAATTATTGAATAATAAAAGTTGAAGCAAAAATCCACAACTAGGAAGCAGAAAGTTACTTAGCAAAATGCAGGCAGCCTAGATGGTAATCTTAAAATGATATCAAATCTTAAGGAAGTTAACATGGCCATATTCGACTCTATGTAACAGAAGTGGACAAAATGCATTACAATATTTGCATATTGCTTTTCAATTCTACAGTATCTTCTAAGAAGCAAATGTCAATTGGCAATTTGAAGCAACCTTACATATTATTACTTTACATAATCCCTTTACATAGACATGGTGTAAGTATAACTTAGTTCCATTTGAGACCAAAATTAAAGCCTACCACATCATTCATATGTATGCCCCTGAATCACATTCCTGTCTGGAAAAAAAATATATAGGTCTCTTGAGGAAAAAATAAATGGTTTCAAATACTCTGAATAACTTATAAATACTTTTGACACTTCTAGAGAGACTGAAGTTTATGACCTTTCTATCGCTAAACATTGGGATTTGAATTTCTACCAATGTACAAATGCCTCCATGATACCCTTAGTTAAGACCAACAGTATGAGAGTCTGGCAAAATTGAATTGCTAAAATTGAGAATATCCTGATCAGTTTTTTTAAAAAAAATCATCAACCTATATTTCTGGTGATCTGAGTAAAACTATAAAGAATGAAAGAAAAGTAGTTTTTATTTTTTATTTTTTTTTTCTATTCAATACGGGGAAGGGGGAAAGGGGAATGAAAGAATAGTATTTACACGTGCTAAAATAGGTACAAATATCAGTTTGATACTTTATACCATATATAATTTTTTTAGAACCAATAAGAGAATTCACATGTTTATTACCTTGCAAAGGAATGGGAACATCTGAGTTCATAAATTCCTTCCACCTCCATCCCCGAATCCGACCATCATCACCACAACTACATGAAAATACTCATATAGTCAGATATGTTAACACCATACCAACGCTTCATTTTCATTTAGATCAACTTACAGATAAGAATTATTTATGTCCAGGTGTATACATGTTTTGTGCATGTGTATTATGTTCTCTACTTGTATCTAATCTAATTCACATGTGAGACTCTGCATCTTGTAGTAAAAACACAAAATAAGCATGGGCATAATAAATCCAAGAAATCACTAAATTATTGGAGGGCCTACAAACAAGCATGCTCCTGCTGAGCACTTCAACTCATTTACACCTATATTTATGAATCAGCCTAACATGAAGTATGCAGTCAAAATTTTCATTCTACAGCTAGGGCAACCAAAATGAGATAACATGTCCAAGAAACATCGACACTCTTAAGACTTTTAGTGTGTGTGTAATTATATTTCCTGCAAGGGTACAAAATCATCAAGAAAAACAAAAATCGCACACCAGAATATCAAGGACAAACCATCCGACCAAACTGTTAAAGTGTCGATAAGACCAGAAAATAGAAATGCTAAAATGTTTATACTAATAAATTAACATTTATGAAAAAACCAGTCCACCATGAGCTTGTATCTATAATCATCTCAATAGTAACTAAAACAAGTTTTGCTACGCCACTTCAATGCACATAAACCACTGTTCTAGGAACCAAAATGACTGTAGAGCTCATAACACAGTAATGCAACACAGCTCGTGGAAATGTATTCCACATATTAATATTGTAATTTGTTAACAGCAAGAAAATCATATAAGACGCAAGATGTAGCATTGCTATGTTCTGAAACTTCAAATTGGCCACACACATACCTTAGCAACAAGGCATCTTCACCGTCACCATAGAATTTGATATCATATGCAGGTCCATCATGCCCTTGCAGAAACCCTTCTGGTTCAGCCAATAACAAGCTACAAAAATCCAATCATATGTTGTGAAGTGTACACATGCGAGTGAAAAAAAAACAAATTCATGAATTTAAACTTTTCAGTCAAGTGGTATTTCAATAGGAAATATTGTAGTCTCAATGAAAATACTAGCGAAGGAGTTTGTGTCTGTTTGAATTTGTTCAACTTTATACAGCGCACTTTTTATAAACTGCCACCAAAATGGGATACTTTTACGCTTTTATTTTTAAAAGAGAGTTCGGCCAGGCAAAACGCACGTTTTCCCTTCGACACTTCCGGCGATGTTGGTTAAAAACGGGAATTTAGTATGCGTGTTTCGCATAATCGCAGAGCAACCAACCATCATGTATAGCAATTCATACTTACTGTTGTGCCTTTGTATTGCTAAAACCCAATTGCTGCAAACCAAAAAAAAAGAGGTAAATAAAATTTAGTTCACTGCAAATTCCGTTGAAGTGAGACACAGTAAAAAAGAAATGACTCACGAGCTTGGAAATGCAGGAGGAGATGGAGTAGGAAGCGAGCAAGCCGTCACTGGAAGCCACGACGATGGTTTCCGGGTTAGGGTTTTGGGAGGGTCCCCAAACCGTCCGGAAAACGGTTCGGGTTCGGATCTCCCTGTCCTTCAATATGCTTTCCCTGTATGCATCTTCATCCCAGTTCGTCGCGTCTCCGCGCATTGTGGTTTGTTTGGGCTCTCTGAAACTTTGTGAAGCTTCACTGAGAACAACGGGATATGAACTAAGTAGTGCGACCGTTAAGTTTAATAATGGCGAAGATTTTCGACTTTGTAGCTCAACTTGTCGTCTTGATGAAAGCCTTTTCACACCGCTGGCGCTGTTACGACTTCGTTTCCAATTTTTCATTTGCGTCGCAAAAAAGTCGACCGTAAAACTCAAAAGGCCGCCGTATCACCCTAACACTTTAGGAGCCTAGGAGGGGTGAAACTAAAATTTTAGATTTGAGGGGATAAGATTTATAAAAATAAAACTTTTGAAGGGTAAAGAGCTAATTCTAAAATAATTTTTATATATTATTTTAAAATTTTATGGAACCAGTTGAAACCGAAGTTCGAACCATTTGCCCCAAATGTTGTAGAACTCAATGTCTCAATATATATATAACTTTTTTTATAACTAGGTAAATTATATGTATATCTTTATTATTTAAATATATTGTTACATATTTCACATCAAGTGTTGTTAGAGATATTATAATTTTTACTACAAATTTATGTGATAGTACATATATAATTTATCGCATCAATTATTAAACAATTAAATTTATTTATAAAATGTTGTTACTTGATTTTTTATTATTAATATATCACACATGTAAATCTGTAAAAGATTATAGTAAAAACTATACCAACAAGCATTTTCCTTTCACATATGATATGGGTATTTGCTTATGCATGTATACTTAGAACATCTCGAATAGTGACTATTTAAACTACTTTTAAAATACATTTTTTGTTTCCTATTCTAGTTACTAGTTTTTTCGGTGCAAACTTTAACAGATTACCATACTTTTTTTTTAATATTATTTTTTATTGAAAATGGGTAAGAGAGAAGAGGGAAAAGAGAAAAGAGGAAAATGGAAGGGAGAAAGAAAATAATAGTACGTTGCTTCAGTGTGCTAAAATAACAGTTTATATGCAGATGTCGACTATATTAATTTTTTTTTTTTTTGAGAGAACAAAAAATTTTATTTGAAAACATTGGTTGAAGACTAAAAAGGGTTATTATAGCTAATCCCTTAAGAGCTTCTTTTTTTTTTTTTTTTGGCTGGAATTACGAACATTTGTTAATTTTAAGGGCTTATTATAGAACAAATTTGGTAGTATACATTTTTTTTTTTTTTTTGAGAAATTTGGTAGTAGACTTACTTCCTCCTACAGTGCTCTGTCAATCAGAAATGGAAATTAAGAAAACAAGAACAAATAAAATAGAATAAAAGGAGATGATTCTATGGTTGCCTCTCCCTCTTCAACAAATCAGCGCCTTACCATTGACTGAAATGACAAAATTACAGAAAACAAACCTGTAACGACTGACAGACAGGACAGCTTATGTGTTCTCCCATCACCAGGGCCAGTCTGAATGGATACAGTTTGATTATTAAGCAGCCAGTATAAAAACAACTAGTTCAATTACTGTGGGAAAAATACAACAATCTAAATTTACAAATTCTAATCAGGGGGTGCCATAAGCACAATTTCACCTCGTGAACCTGTCAAGAATGGAAATAGAGTTAAAGAAAGTGGAAAGTCTATGGCAAAAGCACTGAAAAATCAGGAGTTTGGATGTTACATTACATTGCTCAAAAATCTCTTTCGCCAACTGCAACAGCGAATCTGTTTCATCAGCCATCTCTGAAATCCTCTCTGCCTCCTTAACTGCTTCAGCTGCCATAAAAGATTTGTTTTCTGCTTCAGCAATCTTGTAGGCAGCAGCCTCTGCTGCCTCTTCTACTGTATCACAAGCCTTTGCGGTAGGTGTCCCAGATGAGGCATCACTTTTCATCTTGTAGCAGTTTTGGACCTGCATTTTGACCATAAGATAATTCGAGTTCATATTCCACCACAACTTATATATTTAACCATTTTAGGTTACCCTAGCGGAAATAGGGCTGTTACACTACCTCTCACAGAAATATAGAACCAAAACAAATTGTTTCATTCGAGAGAATGGAATGAAAGACTGCAAATTGGTATTATCAAGCTAAATGTAATAGTTATTCTACACCAAGAAACTAGCTAAACAGAATATCTATTGAGCTAATCTAAACTGATTACAAGATGATCAAAGCTGGAATACTTCAACAACAATGAACTTCTACTATTTATACAACTATTCTACAAAGAGATCACCCGTAGGCTAACATAACCCCTTAAGCAGTCGTAACTAACATAACTACTCAAAGAGCATGTGTGTTGAACATCTGACCATAACCATGAGAAACTAAGCAGTTAAGCAGTTAATCAGTTAATTGCCCTGCTGTCATTCCTCCACATGTCATAAAAGGACTTCTTCTGTTAGACTCCAACTACCCCTCGAGAAGGCTACTGATCTCCAGCACACAAGCCCTTAAGTCCTTCTAACCACATGTTAATACTTGTAACAAGGGCCATGGTCTTCCTTTCTGCTATAACGACTTGTTTCCATTTTTAATGTCATCAGTGCCCCCCGACCTCATTGGTCAGCTTCTGACACATCTCAGGTTAGATGTCGGTTGTAGGTGCCCTTTTAGGGCTTCTGACCCAACTTTTTTTTGATAAGTAACTTCTGACCCAACTTAACATCTTTATATAAATACTTTCTTTTCAGAAGACCTAGCACACCTCAAACTCTCACAGGTTCTTTGCCTCTCTTTCCGTTCCCCTCTGTTCCCTCAATCTCTCTGATTCCTCTATTTCTTTAAAGTCAAAACCCTTGTCAGTGCAGCCCAGCTTGGCGCCCCCCCTGAGGTGCAGGTCAGCTCAGAAGGAAAATCAGACTTCCAACCTCCGTCAGGTTGAAAGCCAGAGGGTAGGCATTTCTAACCTGATTGAGTTGATGCCCACTGCTACTAGTGGACATTATTCAATACATGGAACACTGCATAGAAGAAGAAAAAAGAAAAAGAAAAAAGAGAGACAGAGACAGAGACAAACTTCATAGCAATTCTCCATCCACTTGTGCAACATGCACTTGCTCCTACTTCGGTAAGTAAAATGTATATAAGCAAGATCGCTAGGGTCACAACAATGGGGTTTAACGATAACAAATGAATATAAATAGTCCAACATTTATGTTCATAACCTTGATATTCAATTTGCTTGGGTAAACTGGTTATCGTCCTATATTCCATGACAATAACTTGTGAAAACAAGTTTCACAACGCAATCTCTAGCTCTTAGTTCCCAAGACCTGAGAGGAACTTGAATGACTAGGAAATAATGATGACCCAAATCTTCTCTCTGATCTTCAGAAATAATAAGCATTCATAATGAAGGAACCAAGAAGTGCAAGCAACTAAATAAAGCCTAGTTAGCTGGGCACTAAAGCAAATGAATAGCTTGGTCTTGCAATAGATCAGTTCTTAAGGGATGAAAAGTAAATTAAAGCATGTCATATTGACCAAATGGCAAATCCAACATTACATTACACTTTGAGCATAATGCACTAGAAGTATACACCAGCCAATTTGAAATTGTATTGTTTAGATGAATATATATATATATATATATATAAATAAATATAATGTGAGCCAGCAAGAGAAATATTCATGGTGCAGAATAATTAATGAATAATCTGCATTGAAAAGCATAAACCCAATCACCTTTTCAAGTTTGTCTTGGGCAACCAGCCTTCTCAACCTTGTACTTAACAACCTCCTAAAATTCTGTGGAACCTCATGCCTTTGCTGCCATAATATTAAGGAAAAAGGACATTCATCATTTCTCCCAAACTTAACAAGTGGAGTAATGACGATTAAAATGCGATATAGAAGCTAAATAATATTAGCACCTCCTCTCAACAGCAGGTTCTTATGCGCTACTCACCCATCTGCCCCTAAAAACACCAGTTCCCATTTGTCTTGCATGTGTTAAGCATGAATTTTTACATGTTTTCAGAAATTATTATTATTATTTTTTTTTTTACCTGAATTAAAGAGAAAGTGCCCAGTGGTACTTAGACCTGAGATTTTCTAAAATCAAATTTGTCTTTAATTTTTTGTGCAAACTTTGGAGTTGGATATGTTGTGTACTAGTGAAATTCAATTCTATTCTGAAACTTGAGTTTAATGAGAGAAAATATAACAGCTGTCTCTATTCATTTACTTTTGTCATAAGCCTACATAAAGTTTTGGCATCAGCAGAATCTTAGAGATGTTTCTTTGTAAACCAAATTAATAAGTTCCTCCAAGATGTATTAACTAATAATGATATACAGGGAAAAAAAGAATCATACCTCAATAAAGCTAACAATTTTACCAGTCTCCAGTCCATTTGGCTCTTTCGAGGTTGAAAGTGCTTCAAAAATCATTTCATTGTACCTGGTCACAAATGATGAAATATGTTAAACATAACAGGAAAACGATTGAGAAAAGTGAAGCTAAAAACATAATGGGGTATGTAAGGCTCTTGGGAATTATTGAAAGTTGGAACAAGACACTGCATACCAAGTGTAGACATGTAAGGAAGTCTTTCTGTTTTATGACTTTGTGCATGGGTTTCATATATCATGAGTTACCGCTTAAATTGTTTTGAGAAAAAACAAAAAGGAAAATTCTTTCTAATTTTCATCAAAATATTTTCTGAAATGAGACCTCTTGGTGATTACTTGAACAGGATTCCTCTGATCCTTAAAATGGTGTGACTGATAGATGGGCTTGAATGGATAGGAAATAAAGAGTATAACTTGTGACTGAGTCTAAACAAACATCATCATCATATATGATTCTAGGGAAGAGGATGTAAATAAGCCCACAGAATGCAAAGCAAACCCGGATCATGCCATTCTGTACAACTGCATCAATGTGCAAATTTACCACATAACACAGCTTTCCACAGTACACACAACAATTAGCTATAGGGCTTTCAGTCGTGCCTCATTTATAATTATTCTCATTGAATAGAGATTCTTTTAATTGGGATATTTAAGAAAGCATGTCATGAATCCATGCACATTAATTGCGGGCAAGAGACCACATAGAATAACTCTTGTCCATAGAAGTTACATACATAAATATTTCAAAACACTGAATGCAGCAAGCTATTTTTGGATTACTGATGACAAACAACCCATTTCTTATATGCTTAAAGGAAGGACTGCCTTATAGTTTTAAGGAAATGGTTGTCATCTCATATCTACTGGTCAACTGAGACAAGAGTCTTTGGCTTCAAGATACATTTACTGCATACCCCTTCCCCCCGACCAAACGTCCTATCAAGAATGCTTGCAGGAATTTATAAGATTCTTAAAAGATGTCTTCTTCCATATTGCAAACCCGTGTTTCCCACTCATCATTCCTCACCTTTTGACATTCAGAAAAATTCCAATCACTCAGCAGATATGCAAATATATGCAGTGAAAACTTCATAGTATACCATACAGCATCATGGAGTTACCTGCATAATTTTTTGGATATGAAAATAAAAGGCATAAGAAACTTATTGGCAGCAAAGGAAAGAGAAAACTACGTGCCATACCTCAAAGCATTTTTTCCATCCATAAAGCTCTTTGAAGAATCATCCATATTTTGATCAGCCACTGCATCATGTGCAACTGGAGTTGCAGTGGGGGTCTGTGCAATGGATGATGGGGTAGCAGGAACCTCCTGGTTGAGTTTTGTTTTTGGTGTCCGTGATTTTTCCCGGGGCCCTTGGCCATTGGCACTAACACTCAAATTCCTCCATTTATCCTATTCAAGCAGAAAACAATGAGAGCATATAGCACGCACAAAATATTTGCCGCAATAAATACATGTTGTGATACCACATTAGTGGCATCTACTCCCCAACCCCCCCCCCCCCCCTCTCCCCCCAACACCCCTTCCTTTTAAATCATTGAAATGAAGCTTCATTCCAGTGGGTAGTGCAGAAGTTAAATTAACTGAAATGCACAAACAATTACACTATATGGTTGCACTGTGTTCTGAACTATAGCATAACCTCAATGACTCGCTGGAGTACAGACTTGCCCATCACATAAACTCAATAATGCCTTCAAAATAACAATAGGTGAGGGGAATACTATCAAAGAGGGAACCATGTTGTAAAATCTACAATCATTGCGTCAGCAGAAGCCCAGCAGGCAGTGACTCTGAAGGTTGTAACAACAATGAAGTGAGCTATATCTAAACTTACTGGATGTAGCCAACTGAACAGAAACCATGTCTGATTCTCAATTGCCAGTTCAAGATATGGTTCCTCTCCTTTTGCTCATAGATCAGTGCTCGTTCTCTCTCGATCATCAAAGTTTCATGCGTTCCTTTCTCTACAAATGCACCAAGGAGGAATTGCATTCCAAACAATATTGATATCATTCCGGCCGACCCTTCTATTCCAACACGTCAAAAGATCCACCACCTGTCTAGGCATAACCCACTCTAGCCCAAACATTTGAAATACCACGCAACACCAGTGTTTCTAACTTGATTCGATGGGCTCATCATCTCATTTAGATTTTATGACCTAGAGGTTTACCCTTTTTTCATGGATACAGTAAAATTTTCCAGCCAACACACCTCAAATTCAAGGTTGCATAGCTCATTCACTGGCCGAAAGTAATAGAAAGAAAGAGAGAGATTAAGATCCATCATAAATGGGTCATAATTTATAAAGCAAAAATGGGAATGAAAAAAGAAATTGAAACTTCACCATATGTCAATGAACTAAACCAAACTTTCTACATGGTCCATATCATCACTTCCTTACATGTCAAATCCTCCAATAATCATCATGGTGTATTTCCAGACTGATCATTAATCATAAGGAAACCCACTAGAAAAGGGGTAAACTTAAATACGAACATTGTGACTAATAGCACTGAAAGGAACTACTTGGTAACTTATTCAATGAAGAGTGAATCGGTTCCCAGTGATTGTCATATTTACCAGTCAAAAATCTTCAAGTTCAGCATAAAAACTCCCTAAATTAACAACCAACGATGCCAGTTCGATGGTCTTCAAATACCATGAAGGCAGGCTTTATGACTTGCACAAGTCTCTTCTGGGTTCAAATATACAACGCCAAAATCAAGAACAACATTCATTCCTATAGCCTATGAATCAGAAAGGCACGCTGTTTTCTTGCAGTTACTCAAATTTTGTGGGTTTTGTGTGTTCGCGCTAAAGCTTATAAATCATGAAGACACGTTCTTTCTTGCAGTTTTTCTTAAGATTCTGGGTTTTGTGGGTTTATCGAAACCTATACAAATCTCTTCTAGGTACAAATATAAAATTCCAAAAATAAGAATAACATTCAGTCCTACAGCTTACGAATCATAAAGACTTGTTCTTCTCTTGCAGTTACTCAAAATTCTGGGTTTTGTGTGTTCATGAAAACCAGCTATGCAAACCCACACATGCATAAACAAATACATACATACTACGTGTAGATGTATATACAGAGGAAGAGAGGGAGAGAAAAACCTTGAGATCAATGTTGGAGCGAGAAGAGAGAAAGGGATTGAACTCAGGGTCTCTCTGGATGTCCTTCCACTTTCCAGTGCCGTGCTTTGCCACTCCCGCGCGTAGTGCTTCTTCTTCCTCCGATGTCCACTTTTGTTTCGGGTTTCCCATGTCTCTCTATCTCTCTCTCTCTCTCTCGGTGTCCTGCTGCCACAGCCTACAAACAATTTCAGTGCTCTGACTCTGGTATCAGTTTGGTTTCGAGGGTTGCTCGTGGCGCTTTCAACGACATTGAAGTACCATGAAACGGCGCCGTATTGATCCCTCGTCATTCTTTTCAATCAGGGCTTGCCATGTCATGGGGGTTAAATGGGGAAATGCTAGAATGCAATAAACTACCCATATTTGACCCATAAAAGTCTATGTGGCATCCTTCATTTATTGTATTGTGGATTATTTTTTCACTGCAAAGATATTTTAAAATATTTTTTTGGGATGCCACATAAACTTTTATGGGTTAAATATGGGTAGTTTATTGCATTCTAGCATTTCCCGGTTAAATGGGATAAACTAGGAAGAAAAATGAAATGATGTGTCACCGTGTCTCCAAGAGGTAGCTCAATTGGCTGTCAACCACTTATCATGAAATAGAGGTCTCTAAGTTCGAATTTCTCTCTTCCTTCCTTTGTGTGGACATGTCAAAAAAATTTAAAAATAAATAAAAAATGATGTCACTAGAGGTGTCAAGGCAGACGGTTATTACCGCTAACCGCTAACCACTTTTTATATAATATATTTTGATAATTATAATTATAATAATATTTATACGTATAACTTAATAAATTGATCAATAATGATTAAATCACATTTTTGTTTTAGATAATTAAATCATAATTTGAGTATTAATATATTATTACTATAATTTATATGATTATACCACATGATCAATTGATCATTAAATTATTTAATTATATAATAACAAATTATATATATAATGACATAACTCATAGGTCATAAGCATACAAGTTAATCATATGATTCATATATAATATCCACAATTGAATTAAACAACGTGTTACTTATAATTATAATTGAATCAAAGTATTATTAGCATTGGTGGGCGTGTATTGGATTGTTTTAGGAATTTATTGTCTTTACTTACCGTTAAGACATTGATTTGCACACAAAACTTGATAAAGAATTGCCTGAGCAATGACAAGTTGGAGGACTTAACAGAATTTGATTAGCTAGGTAAATGTTTATAGATTATTTATTTGCAACTTCACTTAGTTTTCTTTATTTATTAATTTATTCTAGTTATTTATCCACATATGTGACTCAACCTTTAAGTTCAAGAGTTGATTCACCTTTTATTCTTTTGATGTCCATAGGATTTGTTAGAGGACCAAATGAGAGTATATTATCTACAACGATTGATGAAGTTTTAATGTTTTATTTAAATTTTTTTTATATGCCGTGTTGAAATTTTTTTATATGTTGTGTGTGTGTGTGTGTTTTTTTTTTTAAAGAAAGAAGTTAACTTGTTATTATTTAATATTTAAGGACTTTTTTTTTTAAGAAAAAGTAGGTCAAATATTTGTATTTTTTCAATATCTGCTATTTTTATAGCAATTTGACAAAGAAGACACTAAAAATATATATATATATTTTAAATGAGGGTAAAAAAATTGCTATAGTGCTAAAAAAAAAGTCCCAAAAAGCATAAAAAACCAAATTTTGAAAAAGTGGTTATAACAAGCGGTTATCTGTTTTACTAACCGCTAGCAGTTAGTAAAATTGAATAACCGCTAAGGCAGTTACGGTTAGCAATTTTTGCCAATAACCGCTAACCATAACCGCTTTTGCACCCTTATGAGTTAGTGACGTACTTTTCAAAATAATAAATGTTATAAGATGGTGACACATTGAGGGTGTTTAACAAATGACAACACATTCTCCCACAAATAATAACAATGCATTGTTCATATATATATATATATATATATATATATATATTAAGTTGATTGGTATGGAAAAATGAAAAAGTGATATTGAAAAGTAGAAAAATTTGTTTTGTAATGATTTTTTTTATTTGATTAGTAAATGATGTGGTATAAAAAATGAATAGTGTGATAGAATGTGGGAGAATGTGTTATAATAGGGTGTTGTTTGCCAAACAAGGCCATTATTTGAAAACCAACTTTTAAAACAAAATTTGAAGTGTGTAACACTTCTCAATTATGGATATTAGAAGTTGAAATAAAATGACCGGCCAAAATTTTTTAGGTAAACCACATGGACTCAAATTTCTAACTAAGACCGAATCATATTTTTACTAACTTTTCTAAAATATTTAAACTCTAATTATTTTTTGCATAAAACAAAAATAAAAAGCTATTCCATATAAATAGTCTTTGCTATTAAAAGTGGCCCAATCAAATAATATAGTTGTTACTATATTCCTTGATCTATTAATGTGCATCAAATGTGTCCTTAAGAGTGCTATGATCATGGAACTATAAAATTTCTTATGGCTCATTTGGAATTGTGTTTTAGGGGCTTAAAAATGTTTTTAACATTCAAAAAGTCAATTTGAATTTTAAAAAAATGCTTGCTTGATAAAAAAATTAAAAGCACTTTTAAAAGTCCAAAAAGCTTAAAAATGGCCAAAAAACACTTTTAGCAAAAGCTTCAAAATAAAACTTTTGCCCAAAAGCTCGTTTTGACTTAAAAGTTATTTTTTTCAAATGGTATCCCAAACAGGCTCTTAAGTAATAAAAGAGTTGTAAATTGTAATACTTAGAGTATGTTTGGGATTGCATTTAGAAAACATAGTTTTTTAGTCAAAAATAGTTTTTGGGCAAAAGCTTTCATTTTAACCTTTTAACAAAAGTGCGTTTTAGGCTCTTAGCTATTTTTATGTTTTTTGGATCCTTAAAAGTACTTTTAACTTCTTGGATAGAAATTTCCTCCAAACCAGTTTGGATGAAATTTCGTTCAACCTACATAAAATGGTGCCAAGTGTTTAAGCGTTTAATATGCACATTAAATATTAAAGGTCATCAATAGCAATTTACTAACTAAGGTTAATCTTCTTCTTTTTTTCTTTTTTTTTTGGTTAAACGTTAGACTAACTTTTTGTTTTTTCACCAAGTTTAATACTAACCTAAAAATGGAAAACCTAACGTCAGATTTGATTTCTTAAAAAAAAAAAAAAAGTTAAAGCTAACGTTGGCTTAGAATAAGAAAAAAAATCACATATAAATAAGGTTAGAAAATTTTAGTAACCCTAAATAAGGTGAAGTTGATGAGTCATATTAAAAGCATGCATTTTTTTCCATTCTCCGTTTCTCAAGTTTTCCGCATATGTGGCTAAAAGATTATTACTTTAGGAGAAGAAGACATATGTGATTAGGATTTTTTGCTATATATATGAAAATTGCTATCATGTTAAGGTACTATTCTTGATATTTTAACAATTGAGCCTTCATGTTTTGGATAATATTTTGATTAATTTTAATCTCTATTTAGTTACATTAACAGAAAGTTATCTAACATTTTGGATTATTATTTTTTTGTTTAAAAAGGTTAACCTTAGTTAATAAACTGCTATTAATGGCCATTAATATTTAATATGTATACTAAATGCTTAGACACTTGACGCCATTTTACATGGGTTGAACGAAATTTCATCCAAAACGGTTTGGAAGAAATTTTTGTCCTAATTTTGTTACCAAACAAATATTTGTTTCTTTAAACAGATTTTTTAAGTATTAAAAGTACTTATATTATTCTCAAATGTAATTTAAAACAAGCCCTCAATCATTTTCCTATCCTAAGCTTATTGCAATGCATAAGCCCTCCTCCTAGGGATTGGCCTAATGAGGCCCATTTCGCAAGCAACACTACAAGCGAGGACCAATTACGACATAGGCAAAATGCGTACTCGTCTAAGAAATAAATGTTTACAAAAGATCCTTGTCGGGCCACATGTATCCTAATATTTTTATGGCACATGGCCACATGGGAATCATTGCCTAATAGAGTATGGTCTAAATAATAAATTTAGTTATTTCGAGACCCCTCACACTCAAAACAATCGTCACACAAGAAAAGACTCCATAAAAGAAGGGGATGGACTCACTTGGAAGTGGACCAAACTAGAAATTTGTGTTTGTTGAACAAAATTCTAAAAAATAAAATTAAAAAAATTAAAAGGGTCAAAAATTAAATTTTATAATTTTTTATTTTTGGGACTACCTTGAAACTTGGGGTCCAACGCCAACCCTAGGTTGGAAGGTACACATTATTCTTAAGCAACCACTTCTTTGTGAATCCCCATGCTATTGCCTTTCAACCTAACTTAGGTATCACTGCTTCATCAATATATATGTCTTCTTTTTTTTTTTTTCATTGTATTCTCTTTTGGAATTTACTTATTTTGGCTACTTCTTAAAACTTTCTCTATAGCTAGTGAACTCAAAGTATGTGATTTTTTTTTTAAATAGCAACTTCAGAACATAATTAATGATAATTTTTTTAAAAAAAATGTAACTAAATATTTGGTAAAATTGCTATTCGGTAATTAACATGGTACTTTTTTTATTAATTTTTTTTTAAAAAAAACACATAATTATCTTATTATTCTTTTTAGTGAAAACACATCATTTTTATAGTAAATCGACGAATTTACTATTGAATTTATGCGGAGTTCACATGAATTTACAGATCGAATGATTAATCTATTGAATTTGTAAAAAATATAGTTGTGTAGCATGTTTCATTATTTTGTGGGCCAAATGCAGTGGGGATCTACTTAAGGGCAGGTGCCCACATCTACAAAAATTTTGAAAAATAAAATTAGAATGTAGTTTTTAAAAGGGGAAAATATAAAGCCATATCCCCTACTCCTATTCTTCCTCCACCTCCACTTGGCTCACTCTTGTCTTCCTTTGCATCTCATTGGAATTTTGGAAGTACTATTGCTTGTTGGTTTGTGGTTGCGAGGGATTGAGATCCCCTCAAATTACTCAAAAGTGTAGATTCTCTTGTTACGAAATTATGGTTTTTCATTTTAAATCTAATAGTGTATAAAATCATTTAAGAATTGAGATCCCCTTCAATTGGGGAGAAATTGGAGATTCATTTTATAGACCACTAAATTTAAAATGAAGGACCATGATTTTGTAACATGAAATTCTCAAATTTTGAGTAATTTCAACGCAATTTCAAACATGATCATAGTTTAGTATGTCCTAGAATTTTCATTGTCTAGTAACAAAACAATTTTTTTTAAAAAAAAAATCTATAAACATATATCTAAAAAAAAATTAAAAAAAAAATCAATCAATAGCTTCAGGTGCTATTTTCCATAATTTATGTTGTGGGGTTGAGTTTTTTTTGACATATCCATACAAGAAGAAAAGAAAAATATTCAAACTAGTGATATTCGTTTTATTAGGTGTAATCCTAACAGATTGAACTACTTCTTAGAGATTGGAGTTGAGTTTTTGAAAGGCAGAAAATTTAGGTGGACAAAAATATAGCAAGATTTAAAGGCCTCATGAAGACATATATTGTGTTATAAAAATATGATGAATAATATTTTAAAAATAAAAAATTTTAAATTTAAATTTAAATTGAATTCATCATTTTTTTTTTTGGAAAATTATCATTTTTCCCCATGAACTATTACATGATGACCATTTTTTCCTATCAACCACCAACTTTTTACATTACGACCCTCTTAAACTACAATTTTGTTACCAAAAAGGCAAAATCCCCAATCTATCAGTCAAGCTTGTTAAATCGAACGGTCAATTATGTGAACAGTACAAACATTTTGAATAGTACGGTTGACCGTTCAACTTAATGGTCTTATTAACAAAACTGAGGTTTTGGTAATAAAATGGTAGTTTGATAAGGTCGTAATGTAGAGTTGTAGTTGATGGAAGGAAATAGTCATCGCGTAGTAATTTATGGGAGGAAATGACAATTCCCCCTTTTTTATATTATAAAACATAAATATAATTTGATTATTCTAATATTGCCCCTCAATTCATAGCTCCGTCACTGCCACTGGCCAAACGCAAATGTAAATAAGTTGAATCCGAGATTCTATTTTTAACATAAAAAATTCCGTCGTTACAAATTGAGAAATGATAAAATTTATGAGAAAACCTTGAATCAGGTCCATCTGTAAAACACCCATTTTACAGACACCACTCACAAACTGACACATAAGCAAACAAAAAACAATTCCACAAAAATATCATACACTCACACACACAATATTTTGAGCTCAAAAGAGCTGGTGGCTGGTCAGTCTAGACCTGTGGGCGGGTCACGGCGGGTCGGAGTCATCTTTTTCGGCGCCAAAGCCATTTTTTCTGGCGTTTAGGATGATAAATTTCCTAAAAGGTTCATTTTTTACCTCTAGGTTTTAGTTTTGAATCAAAAAACGACTTTTAAGGCATTAGAAACGGGTTTTGAAGCATTAGAATCAGGTTTTAAGGCATTAAAATCGGGTTTTAGGCGGGTCACGACGGTTTCAGGTGATTTTGTTACTGTTCACGGCGAAACCCACAACATTGTGGATCTGGAGAGACCCAGGCATGGGTCTCACTGCATCTAAGTCAGTATCTCTCCAAACCCTACAACGGCCACGGTCTGGTCATGAAGCGACTCCGGCGGTCTGAAAGGCGAACAGCAAGTCGCGGGTCCGCGAATCAGAGTGCGTTGCTCCGAGAGCGGTTTAGGGGTCAGTAACACATTGAGGTGTTGTAATCGAGCTCCGGCCGGCGTGGCTGGCTTGTTCAAGTTCGACCGAGTAGAGGAACCGAATGAACACCAAGACGGCGTCACAAGGAACGTCGAGGATCAAAACGACTTTCTCGAAGCTCCGGTGATTTGCACCTGCCGAGGATCAAAATGACTTTCTCGGAGCTCTAGTGCTTTGATTTGCACCTGCCGAGGATCGAAATGATTTTTCGCCTGGGTGTCTCCCTTTATTGATTTGCTGTTTTTTTCTCACTATAAGTTTTTGCAGTTTTTTTGAGACGGTGACATGTCAAAATGGGATTGGAAGCTGCAAAGAGCCCCTTTTGCAGATTGACCGGACCCAAGGGGCTCTCAAAATTTATTACTTTTTACCGATCTTTTAACAATTTATATAATGAATGGATAAACTCATTATTAAATTTGTATGAAATCAAGTAATTCTACGAATAGTTGATATATTAAATTTATATAAAAATAATAAAAAAATAATTGTTTAACATTAAACAGTATTGTAGAACTTGCGGGAAGCGGACTACTGGCGGCGATGGAGTCGTTTATGATTGGCAGGGTGACGAACCCGTACGGACCGGTCTAAAAAATGCCAGATCCGAAAAACGAAAACGACTCGTTTTTGATAAGGGTAGCTATACAGAGATCCAGCCAATCCTCCCATCACACGTGTCGACTTACGAATGGCAGTTGTGCACCTCAGCAAATCAAATTCACCATATAAACACCCTTCCCTATCCCCAAGCCCATTCTGTTATCTCCAAAACAGAGCCTGAACACGGAAAAGAGAAGAAGAAGAAGAAGAGAGAGAGAGAGAGAGAGAGAGAGACTCTGATACTCATTTCACTCTCCGCAAGAGTCCAAAGCACACGGTGAAGGCGTAGTCAATGCCAGGCTCGTGAAAGGAAAAAAGAAGAAAGAATCAACAAGTCAGAGATGGAGTGCCTTGGACTCGGAGCTCGAAACTTCGCGTCAATGACGGTGCCGTTTTGGCCTGCTCTGAGGTCGCCGGGAATAACGCTGAACAGAAAACAACCTTTGTTTCGCCGGTGCGGTTTGTACCGCCATTTTGTTCGGGTGAGGGCGAGTGCGGGGAGCGAGAGCTGCGTGACTGTCGATTTCAAAGAAGGTTTCGCTGACGACGAAGACTATGTCAAGGCCGGTGGGTCCGAGCTCCTCTTTGTCCAAATGCAGCAGAACAAGCTCATGGAAAAGCAGTCTAAGCTCGCGGATAAGGTAAGCGTATGTGTTAGTTTTTCTTTTGTTTGTTTTCATGCACATTCAGACTTGCAAAATCAGAAATTCTGGTGCGTGGTAGGGTTTTGAAGATATATCAGTTTTTTTTTATTTTGTGTGCGTGTGTGTGTGTGTTACATGCACTACATATTAGCGTGCCAAGTAATTGCACTTCTCTATTCACACATATTTGGTGAAGTTTGGATGAATTTGGTTGTAACGGACTGAAAACTTTGTGTAATGAAAAGAAAGTTATTGGATTCTAGAATTCTCAACCGGCAAGCAAAATTAACATTTGGCTAGCCGGGATGCTAAAATGAGAACAAAAAGGAGTTGCATTCCACTCAGTAATTTGGAGAAATATTTGGGGAGCTGTTCACTCACCAAATATAAAATCTAAGTGTTTTTTAATCCATGACATTATCTCTCCAGAAAGAATATTTAAATGGATAAAAGTGGATACCAAATATAGAGAGTCAGTTGTAAATGCATCGAAAAAATAGGTAGTTAAAATAAAATAAAGTAAAAAGACTAGAAATTTGCCGAGGCAGATTTGAATGCTTCACTACGGCAAAGCTTATTTTGCTCTGTTCAAAAAATGAACGTAAACTATTTGCTATATTTCTAGTATTTTTTTCATATGATTTACGTTTCTTGTTTCATGTTATACTTCTAGCCTGATTCGATGTTAATTGGTGTGTTGTATCTTTTTGATCATCAACTTAAGTACTGTGAACTACTATTGCAGTTACCGGCTATATCAATAGGGGAGAATGTACTGGATTTGGTGGTGATCGGTTGTGGTCCAGCTGGGCTTGCTCTGGCTGCGGAGTCAGCCAAATTAGGACTCAAAGTTGGACTTATTGGTCCAGATCTCCCTTTTACAAATAATTATGGCGTGTGGGAGGATGAATTTAAAGGTACCATTTTTTGTCTAGCAAAGAAGCATTTCAATTCTCTTTTATCTACAATGTTGTTTGTTAGTGAATGTGATTAGGAACACCAACTTTTGATTCTATGCACATAGGCGTTTCCAATAGAGCAAATGCCGAGGTGGGCTGTTTTATTCCAAATTTTTTATCGTCTATCTACCATATTCAGTTACTGTCACCAAGTGTTTTTATGTATTTCTTCTTCACCATGGGAATTTTAAATTAGCTAGCTATGTTTAAATGTGCCCTTGCTGAAACAATGCTTTTTTAAAAAAAAAATTATTCATTTATTTATTTTTAAAATTTAAGTTAGTACTTATCATTATTTCACTCCCAATCTAGGAGATTAGGACATTCATGTTACTGGAGAACTCTATACATCAAGTTTAATTCTAAGGTTCCTCATTCCGGTTGTAAAGTGGAAGTAGCCATTCTCCCTGCCCCAACAGCAGCTCGCATTTTTTATCCAAAGGGAATTGAATATGAAACAAGAATCTGTGTTCACTATCTATGTAGTGGAGTGACTTTCGCAAAACTCTCAAAACGCGGTTGCATCCATATCTAAGTTCAAACTGCTTTATTCTGTTTTCAGATCTTGGCCTTGAAGGGTGTATTGAGCATGTTTGGCGGGATACCATTGTGTATCTTGATGACAATGATCCCATTATGATTGGCCGTGCCTATGGACGTGTAAGTCGACATTTTCTCCATGAGGAGTTGTTAAGAAGGTAAGACAGGTTGCAATTTCTTCTTGCTATGATTTCTGTTGTGTGCTATTCTATTTCTCATTGATATGGTATTTTCTATAGATATATGATACATATTAATTTCCCTAGGTGTGTCGAGTCAGGTGTTTCATATCTTAGTTCCAGAGTGGAAAGGATTGTTGAAGCTACTAATGGCCACAGTCTTGTAGCCTGTGAACACGATATTGTTGTTCCCTGCAGGTACAATGGGATATTCTTACTTTTATGTGCTTAATGTGGAATAAATGAAAATCTTTAATATTGCTGTTGTACCTTGTTTCAAACTTTTAACATGGTGTTATAGGCTTGCTACTGTTGCGTCAGGAGCAGCTTCAGGGAAATTGTTGCAGTATGAGGTGGGTGGTCCAAAGGTGTCTGTCCAAACGGCTTATGGTTTGGAGGTTGAGGTAGGAGTGTAGATTGTACTATATGAATTATTGTATTCATTGTAGATCTTCCCACATCTATCTGCTTGTTACAAAAAGGTTCCTCATATCCTGTCGCTTGTTTTTCTTAGCTCTGTCAATTCTTACAATTTCAGGTAGAAAACAATCCATATGATCCCAGCCTTATGGTTTTCATGGACTACAGAGAGTACATGAAACAAAAAGTTCCATATGTAGAGGCAGAATATCCGACATTTCTTTATGCTATGCCCATGTCTCCAACAAGAGTGTTCTTTGAGGTTTACTCGATGTATTTCAGTTCTGTTTATTACATCACTTATCAGAATTATGTGTAAGGTATTTAGAGAAAGTGAATTGCAGGAAACTTGTCTGGCTTCAAAAGATGCAATGCCCTTCAATTTATTGAAGGAAAAACTCTTGTCAAGGTTACAGACAATGGGGATCCGAATTATAAAAACTTATGAAGAGGTAATATTTGTGGCCAAGCTCTGATGCTCACATTTTTAATTAGATGAATGAACATATTTATCTTATATTTTTTATCTTATGCCAGTGCGTGGCTTCATGCCACCACCATATAGTAGGCCAATCATGTCTGCATATTTTGTTCAGGAAAAGAAAACTGCTTGTTGCATTTTATATCCTTTCTCATCTTTATGTGCATGATAGCATGTACCATCCCCAATAGTGTTTTAAGTTGTGCACTTTTATAACATAAATTTACTTATTCTAGCTAAACCATATAACAACTGAAGTGGATTTGTGGAATTAACATAAAATGGAATCACATTCTGTCTCCCATATTACTTGCCATATCAGTGTTAACCTGATTAACACATTTTGAAATAACATTCTAATTAGAGGCACTTTAAGAGGCATTTTGATAAGGATTTTGCATACTCAATACATATATTTTATAAACAAAGTGCTTTGGATTTGGCAATATTCCTGTTTTATAAATCAAGATTCTTGCAAGTACTACCAAATCGCACTCTCAAGAGTCAAGATGCAGATTTTTTACTTCTATAGGATTAAGGGCATAGTTCTACGATCTTTTTTGCAGGAATGGTCATATATCCCAGTTGGCGGATCCTTACCTAATACAGAGCAAAAAAACCTTGCATTTGGTTCTGCTGCCAGTATGGTGCATCCAGCCACAGGTAGGGAAATAGATGAATTAGACAATGTTGTTTTTTAAACTATTCAAACTAAACGGGCTTATATTTCTATCTTCACTAAACAGGGTATTCAGTTGTGAGATCTCTGTCAGAAGCTCCAAAATATGCTTCTGTAATTGCAAATATTTTGAAGCATGGTCATTCTACAGATACTCTTAGTCGTGACAAATATAATGGGAACATCTCAATGCAAGGTATGTAAGTGGAGATTTTTTTGGGTGGGGGGGAAACATAAAAAATCATTCATTCAGGTCGATTTAACTTCATATCCATACTTTGTACTGTTACACCTTCATGATAATTTTTATCCCGTTAGGTGTCAAACTTGTTTTGGGCCTCAGATTTTCAGGAGAGCCTATTGCTTGCAGAATACATTCTATTTCCTAGAGAGATACCTCACACGGTGACTCTTTAGGTCATAATATATATATATATATATATATATATATATATATAAGTAAAGTCATAAAATATTTCTCAAGTCTCTTGAAATAAGTTCTTATAACATGAGAGCAATTGGCAAAATTTATTTATGGATCTGAGCATGTTTGCTTACAAACTATATTAGTAACTCGTTGAAGTAATCTATTGTGCTTTCATTTAGAATTGCACTTCTGAAAAGGAAGTCCATCTCTTTCTTCCGGTATGTTTTTGCTTCCCTTCCTTCTGAGACTTGTGTCCATTTTATGAAGCTTGTAAACTTGCATTCAGTTGTGGTTGTGGTTTGATATACATACGAGGCAGAAAATGGGTTATCTTAGCTATCAGATGATTAAGAGCAAGTAGTCAACTTTCTTTTTTTATTTTTTTATTTTTATTTTTTACTTTGGAAGCATGCGCATCTAATCACGAGCTTGTTATAATGGTTTACCCTTTTCTTACAAGCATATTTTGTGAGATTTGGTTAGTGATTCATGATTTGTATTTTATTTATTTCTTTATAATTCCATTTCAGCTTGGAACTCCCTTTGGCCACAAGAAAGAAAACGCCAGAGGGCATTCTTTCTCTTTGGACTAGCGCTGATTGTGCAGTTGGATATTGAGGGCATTAGGACTTTCTTCCGTACTTTCTTCCGGTTACCCAGTTGGTACGATCCTATCATTTGTCTGGTAGATATTTTTACAAGTGTTTCTATATGAGTCTTCCTAGAACGATGCAGATGTCTCAGTTGATGATATATATATATATATATATATATATAGACACACAGCATGTGTTGTACATACTTTTGAACGTATGCATATGCATAGAACTCGATAAAGCCTGTGCTCCAGGTTCTTGGGGTCAGCTACAAAATTCCTGTTCCAAGTCTACCGAAAGGAGACAGCTCTTGCTTCCTTCCACTCTATATACTTCATAATCTCTATATTTAAAGGAGTAAGGATAGCAAGCCATTAGATTTATCATTTTCAACTTGAATTGAGTCTTGTGTATTCTATGGCTTTCAAGATATACTTCATAATTGCTATATTTAAAGGAGTAAGGATAGCAAGCCATTAGATTTATCATTTTCGACTTGAATTGAGTCTTGTGTATTCTATGGCTTTCAAGATAAGATTGAAGGGGCATCTTCCTCGTAATTGAGGTGGTAGTCCAAGTGAGAGTCACTGGAATGCTAGTCTCTGGGCGTTCGTTATAGTAATGCTAGTGAGCACTGACCATCTATGCTACTGATGGTTTGTGAGGTCAACTTGCTATACTAGTAATGCCGGTGATAAATGTGTGTTCATGCTTCAGATTGAGTTAAAATTATTTAGTTAATGATTGATTTACACAGAAAATAGATACTGGATGTGCTTCTCAGATTATGATTGTCAAGGACTTCTAAGGGGACTGTATCCAGATATGATCATTTTGAACCTTTAAATGCTATAATGTCCTTGACTTAATTTTGGTAATTAAGGAGCTAGTAATGGTTAAATGATTAATTTCATCATTTTTTCACTTGTTTAAGCCTTTGGTACAACTTATAGTTTATTATCATATCGAAACAAGTAGTATCATATGCACATTCCATTTGAAGTTAAAAAAAAAAAAAAAAATCTTGAGGAGAGTTTGAAACCACACATAAGGAGAAATATTAAATGATTAAATTCACAATTTCTCATCAATTTAAGCTTGTGAGACTAGTGGCAGTTTATTAGTACCAAGAAGATTTCTTTATGATAGGATATCAAAAAATGTTGGTGGGAGATATTGCTGACTTAATATGGTTCAAAGATGAAATAGCAAACTTAATTTCCTTCTCAACTAGAACTTACAATATGCCCACAAGGGTTAAGCTTGAATGGTTGCTTGTTTGGTGTAATACCACGAAGTCAGCTATTTGAGTCTCCTCAATTACCTATTACATAGTTCTTGCTTTGTGTGTTCGGAATTTACACGATAGGGATGGGTCTCTAAGGGGCCTGTCTTGAAGGGATTTCTCGTCATTAAAAAAAAAATGTTAAAGATAAGCTTGACTTGCTTGGGTTTTTTAATTGGTGTATGGTATAATTGATGATCTGTTCTGCTTGCAGGATGTGGCAGGGATTTCTTGGCTCCACCCTCTCTTCAGCAGACCTCGTATTGTTTGCCTTTTATATGTTTGTTATAGCATCGAATGATTTGAGAAGGTGCCTTATCAGACATCTTCTTTCTGATCCTACTGGAGCAACCATGATAAGAACCTATCTTACCCTATAGTTTGTATAAAAAAATTTACCCCCCTGTTAGGTTATATTAAAAGAATATATATATAATGTAGACAACATTAGGAGCCCACCCAGTTTTTGAAAATTGTTAGGTGTTCGTATGTATATACACGTCTGAGCATGATGAGATGATTGTTGGTTCTTTTGCACCCAAATCTCAAGCTTCACGTTACAATTTACATGTATATATTTTGTGCTTTTTGTTAATGAAAGCAGAGTTCCAAGGGGCTATGCATTAATATAGCTATCCTTATAGCCTGCTCTAAAAGCAGAGACTTCAAGCACGCAAAGCCAACAGAGACTCGCGGTGTAGGGATAACATCTGCCAACTCGGATTTGCTGTAGCCTGTAAGAAGCCCATAGTTGAGGACCATCCAGGTGATAGTGCTGTGCTTGGAATAGGTCTGCTCAATGAGGTTCCAGGCGAGTAATGCTATACCGAATACTTAAATTTCTTTTTTATCTACTTAAAGGTGACGCGACTTTTAAAATTATCATTTGATCAAAATTTAATAATGATTGATTCATTCCAAATTCAATGATGATTTTAAAAATCACAAAAATAAAAGGAGGATAAAAATCATAAAAGTCCTACATAGAGAATGACTCATCGACTCGATTCAAGGCTGTTTGGAGTTTTAGTTTCCATAGTTGCCGAGAGTATAATACAATATGTGTGTGTGTGAGAGAGAAATTTCAATTTGGTCTTCAAAACTTTAAAATCAATAGATGATAATATTTCGCCACACTTCATATACACCAAGTGTTGGACATAAATATAGTGAGAAAACAGAGATTTGCCGTGATTGTTGAATGCAGTAGAGATTACGCTAACACAAACACGAACACAAGTAGGTAAAACTGAAGAGAATTTGGCATTTTGTTCCATTCAATATGATAATTACATTGATTATTAGCTTTTAGGGTTACGAATCTGAGTATTTTTTTAATGCTAAAAATGCTCTCGACTTTCAATTACCTTAATATATCATATACGTGGAGATCCTAGAGGAGCATCAAATCTAAGAAAAAACAAACAAGACTTAACATACTCAATACAAGGCAATGTAAAAAAGGCACGACGTCCTTCTACCTTTCCTTTTTCGTAGTGATTTCTGTGACCAATTTCGATGGTTGTGGGCACAGTGTTTTGTTTAGTAACAAAAAGCATATATACCACATGCACCTCTTTATGTTTATGGGGCGCAACATATGTCGTTTACAATATTGTCGCTTAGACTTTGTCATATTCACATTGGTGGATGATTCCGACATAGCAAATTAGCTTTGTTTGCCATCTATTTTGGAGGGTGGTTTTATTTATTTATTTATATTTTTAAAAAAAATTATTTTGATGTTTCGTAAAGATAAAAATAATTTTGAGCATTTTGAGTTGTTTGATAATATTTTTGTTTTAAAAACAGTAAGAAAGACAATGATTTAACAAACAAAAATTTATTTTTCTGTTCTTCTTCTTCTAAAACGACAGCCATAATGGAAACTAATATTCCATAGCCTGTGATTCAAAGAAGGCAAGCCCAATAACATTAACAATTGTCAAAATTCTCTTCGCTCAACTCAAGCTCAATAAATTCTATTATACAAGTGATTTAGATACTACATTTTTTACTACAATTTTCTTGTAAATCAATATAGCTATTCATATGATACTTGTCATGTTTACAAACAAAAAGGATGAGAAGACAAGGTGGTTGGCGCTGTTGGTGCAGAGGCAGTAACAAATCAGGCGAGTTGAGACGGTAAAGTGAAAGCCCTGGTGTCACATAAACTGAATTACTACATCAATTTAATGATCGTATAGTAAGTGACGAGTAGATTGCCACGTAAATTTATAATAAAAATTAGAATAACTCATCAAATGACAAACATTGTTAGTGCATTGTCACTGGTCAGCTTTTTGCCTATATATGGCTACGTGTATACTTTAAACTTTGTAAGGCCATGACAAAAACCCAAGTTTATGGGAGGGAAGCTAATTAATATCATTAAACTAGTAAAGAGGGAGGCCAATAAGAGGTAAAGGCCGCGCACGGTGTTTCAACCAATGAACAACATATTAGTCATCCTCGTCGATCTTAAATTGTTATTATACTTGAACAGGTTTAAACCACAATATATTCCGTTATAATTATTGAACATTTCTCCACCTCTTCCCACTCTCTATAAATTAAGTAGTGGAAACCACCATCCTTTCACGCAATCAAATCAAGGTTTCTTTCTTTCTTTCCTTCCATGGCGAAAATGATCATCCTCCTCCTGCTTTGGGCAAGCTATCGTGCTTATATTATTCTCTGGTACATCCAAAAATGATCGTATCAATATTTCATATGTACGGGTTTGTATGGAAATTTTGGGAAGGTGACAGAAGAGAGTGAGCACTCAAGGTGTTTTTTCTTGCGTGGACTCTCAACGCTTGAAGCTCTGCGTGCTCGCTCTCTATCTGTCACGTACCCACCACCCCACCTCTCTTTCTCTAATCTTTGTCTACACTCTACACAAACCATACATCTATGTCTATGTCTCTGTAGGAAGAATACAGTATGCTTCTATATATGGATCAATACTCGCTACTTTCGTCTTCAAGAGGTAGCTTAATCAACCGAAATCATGTCTAATGGAGCGGAAGTCACTGGTTTAAATTTTCCTCTCACTTCTTGTGCAGAAATGTCAAAAAAAAAGCGCTTCCTTCAAAGCATCAAAACCCGTGCTCGATCGTGAGGTCAATATGTTTACAATAAATCTTCTAAGGAACATCCTTCCTTTCTCTATTGAAGGAAGTGCGATTACCTAGTTCTTCTTTCTTTTTTTCGTCAAACTCATTTATTTACATTACTAAATAAATTCTTCTTTTCTCTCACAAAAATTTCAAAACTTATTTCACAATTATATTACATCATTTATTTAGTGTTACTCTTTTACACAATTGCACAATAATATATATATTTTTTCTTTTCTCATAGATCTGTTACTCTTTTACAACTTATTAACATGTGTCAACAAATGATTTAAGGTGTTACTTTTTCTTATAAAATATATATATATATATATATATATATATTCACATAAATTGAAGTGGTGTGTTTTAAGTGATTTTACTTTTCTTTCTTTCATTTTTTTTTTTAAAAAAAAATATGACTGACATGAAAAGCCATTTAAAATAAGTCATATTAGCTAGTGTGAAATGTGTAACTTTCTGCCTGAAACTCATAAATTAAAATGAAAAAACAAGTGTAATGTTGATAACCCAAATGAAAATGCATAGTAACCGAAAGGAATTATTAGAATAATGATTATAGCATTAACGAAAGGTAGACAAAATGATCCATTTTATAACAATTAATACTTTAAGGAGTAAATTGATAAGTTTTAAAAATTCCTAGGAACATTTTTTCCTTTCAGTTTTTTTTTTTAATTTTTTGACATGTCCACACAAGAGGGGGAGGGTTTTCCTTTCAAATTTTGGTGGCTTACTTAAGTGAATTTTTTTTTTTCTTGTTCTCTTTTTTATATTTCTCAAAATAATTGAACAAAGATATAGAGTTCTGGACTTTGGGTAGTGATCTTCCAAAATTATGAGCTTATATTTGTTAAAAAAACTTATTATCTATCTTTTATTTTTTATTTTCAAACAAAAATATTACCAGCAATACAAAACATAAAATATTATTAAATGCATAAAAATAGTTTCCAACCTTCAGATTTTTTTTTTAGGGAAAAAATAAAAAAATATTAGCAAGAATTCCCTATCATTGCCAAATGCCAAGTCAGCCGAGAGCGAACTTCCCAGTCCACGAAGACTGGCCTTCAGATCTATCTGTTTAGCTTCACACGCTCCTCGAACTCAAATTTTTGTTCTGTTACAGCTTCACCTGGGCCTCAAGGTGGCGTTGACTCGGCGGCGATGACGTTCGTGGCAGTTGCCGTGAAAGGCAGCGTCGGCGGAGGAGGAGGCAAGGGAAGCCGACGCGCCGTTCGGTGGGCAGTGGAGAATCTCATGCCCCAAGCTGATCGCTTTATCTTAGTCCACGTCATGCCTAAAATCACCTCAATCCCAACTCCAAGTACTCTTTCTTTCTTTCTTTCTTTCTTTCTTTCTGACTCTGTTTGGTTGCCGAGTAAGTGTTGTGAAAAATGAAAACTTGGGAGTTTTTCACTTCAACGGAAATGTATTGTAAGATTCTAATGTTTTCCTATCAATCAGTTTTGTCAGCTTGATTGAGTCCTATATTCCGCTGATTTTCTTGGATTAATTGTTAAGGAGGCTTTGCTTGGCTGCTAAGAAAATGTGAGAAAAGAAGGGAAACTAGATATTTCAGTATTAAAGACCTGAGGAAATTAAAATGTGTACCAGATTGTGCTAAATATCATGACGTACTTCTGCTAAGGTGAATTAACCAAATTTCCCTAAGAAAAATATAAAGTAGGTAGGTAATGGTTCAATGGATCAGAATCCTCTAGGTTTTAGGATAACTCTACTGTGTAGTTCTTAAAATCATAACTGTTATTCTTAATTAAATGGATTAGATTCATTATCTCAGCACTTATTATAAGTAAAAGGTGTTAGAAATTGGACACTGATTTTGATAACTCATAAGATGTGCTATGGTGAGTTAATTCAATGTTACCGCGTCGGATTTGTGTTTTCTCCAGCGGGAGAGCGTATCCCTGTTGAAGAACTGGATGAGAATGTGGTAGCAATGTACCTGGAGGACGTGAAAGCAAATTTTGAAGAAATCTTTGTGCCATTTAAGAAACTATGCAAGACAAGTAAGGTGAGCTCGTCGTCTCTCCAATATAGGTTCTGTTCATGTTCAGCTTGTGAGGAAGCATGAATGTTATTGTGGAACTTACTGTAGATGGAAACTTTGCTGCTGGAAGATGATGATCCCGCTTCTGCGCTTCTTAGATATATATCTGAATCAGGGATTAAGAGTTTGGTGTTCGGCTCCTGCTTCTCAAATTTCGTTAGGAGGTATGGTATCATTCTTACTCAAAGTACCATGCATTCTTTTTCTTAAATGTTTGTAATATTTCTAATCTATATGGTTAGAAATATATCTATCTGTGATATCTAATAGAGAAAACAGTGCCTGTAGAACTTGAGAGAAGATATCAGTGTCAGAAACTGTGTTAGTCCAATATTTATGCTGCTTCTTTGCTTGTAAGAGTGCATAATAACTTATCAGGAGGGTTTTAATCATGAGAGTTTATAAGGTTATATGTAGAAGCACAAATTGATTTGCAAGTTTTGGCTACATAAACATATAACATATGTCAAGTATAACTTGATAAAGCCCTTCTTTGGCTATATCCATTGTAAGATTGTGATGTT
Organism: Carpinus viminea; assembly: GCA_013348765.1. Lineage (NCBI taxonomy): Eukaryota > Viridiplantae > Streptophyta > Magnoliopsida > Fagales > Betulaceae > Carpinus > Carpinus viminea. The sequence continues at coordinate 15,159,815 of CP054667.1, forward strand.
GGTAACTGTACTTCTCTCAGCTTTTCTTGCAGTTTTACTTTCTTTCTTTTCTTTTTCTTTTTTAATTTTGTTTTTGTGTGTGTGTGTGGGGTGGGGTTTCGTACTCAGCTTTTTTGGTTAAGATTTATCACAATTTCTTTTAGGAGCTTAAAGGGACCAGCGGTACCAGCAGATGTTCTGAGACGTGCTACAGGCAGTTGTGATATTTATATTGTATCTAGAGACAAAACCGTCAAAAATCCAGCTGATTCCTCATCAACTAGTGGTAAGTTGTAAGTGCATGCTATTTCAGGCAACAAATTTGTGATGTCTTTAATTTTTTTTTTTTTTTCTGTTCCTCTTACAGAGACCAATTCTAATAGTGAAATGCATACTCAAAGAGTTTATGGAGAAGGTTCTAGTGACATTAATGAACAAATGTTGGGGCTTCATTCTCCTTCTGTAGAACCGGAAGTTCACTACAACTGCGGACAATCATCAATGTCACAGCTTAGTTACATAAATTCTCTAGCATCGACACATATTTATTCTTTAAGAATTGCCAGTGTAGTTCAGGAAAGGAATAATCACAACTTTGGAGATGATTTTGAAACTAGTACTATTAAGTGTTGCAATTCCTTCTCTACAAAAATGGAGCAGGTAAAATATTTTTGAGAAATTTAGAACACTTGCATATTCTATTATAGATTTTTTATTTGTTTGGGTATAATATGAAGTGCCTTTTGTGTAGTCGGATGTGCAGGCTGAAGAAGAACAACTAAGACTAGAAATTCAAAATACCATCACCATGTACAAACGAGCATGTGAAGAGCTGGTTCATGCTCAAAACAAAGTAAGAGTGCGATCTCTTAGCAAAATAATAATTATTAAATAATAATATTGTGTGAGTTTGATCATTCTATGGTGTTCCAATGACCTGTAGGTATGTAGTTCTAAAAACTTAAATGAAAAATCAGTATTTTAGGATTTCTTTTATGTATTAACCAGGTTTGTAATATATTTCAAAACCACATTAATATACTTGACATCCAAAATTTTGTGTTAGGTTAGCAAATTTGCAGATTTATAGTGAACCTATTAAAAGGATCTTGGAGAAGAAGTTAAGACTATCTCACATCACATACCATGAACTCTTTTACCACTGGTTCTTTGATTTGCAGGTCGAGTTACTTTCTTCTGAATGCCTTGAAGATGCTAGAAGAGTGAATGCCACCCTAGAAAGAGAAGAAACTTTGAGGAAAATTGCTGCTGAAGAGAAAGCTAAGTATTTGGAAGCTATAAGGGAGGTTGAAGAGGCAAAACGCTTACTGGCTAAAGAGTCTTATGAAAGGAAGATAGCTGAATGGAATGCCCTCAAAGAGTCCATAGAGAAACAGAGAATTGTTGATTCACTATTCTCTAATGACATGAGGTACAGAAGGTATACTAGAAATGAAATAGAGGTAGCAACGGAATTCTTCTCTCAGGGTAATGTGATTGGTGAAGGTGGATATGGAAAAGTTTACAAGTGCAATCTTAATCACACCCCAGTAGCTGTTAAGGTTCTAAGCCATGACGAAGTTGGCAAGAAAGAGGAGTTTCTGAAAGAGGTACCTTTTGCTTATAATCCTTTTCACTTTTCAGTCACAGTTATGTTTCTAAACAAGTTGATCTCTCCTGTCTGTCTACTATCATGGGTACTTTGTTGAAGTTCTTGAATTTGTTTCAGAAATTCAAGTGTGCAAATACTCACTGTGTTCAGGATCCTCTATGATTTATTCCAAGTCAAATATCCTTACAATATCATGAATATCAGGGAAACCTCCCCACATTGTCCTTTGAGCTCCCTAAAATTGCCTAACCTATGTTTGCTTGCAATAGGGGGAAAGAAGCTAAAGGAAAGAAAGAAGGGGGAAGGGGAAGGAAGGGAATGCTATTTTCCCTTAAGGAGGTGGAGTTTGATTGTCTAGGAAATGGAAGAGAAAGGAGATTGTTTAGTGGGCCCTACAACACTTAAACATTGCAACATAGTATTTCTGTCTTCTCTTCCTTGCATTTGGGAGGAAACAAAATGTTGGTCCTGGAGGGGGAGGGAATACCTTTGATCTCCCTCCACTTCCCTCCCATTCCACCCAGCCAAACGTAGGAAAACCCCTATGTTCCCTTCCTTTTCCTTTCCCTCCCCTCCCCCCAGTGAAACAGTGTGAAACTAAGTTGTTAAACGAGATAGGTTGTCTCCATTTGAATCCTTTGCTGGCACACCCTCCCGTTCAGGCTCTTCATTTTTTTTAAGTTTTCTTTCACGCCCTTTTTTTTTAACCTTGTTATCATACCGGGAATGTCACCAGTCAAACTGATTCTCAAATGACTTACTAATTAACCATAGAACTCTTGTTGAATTTGGTAACCTGTGCTTTTCATGGCATTTTTCCAATGAATACTCAATTGCAAATTACTTTGGTACTGAATTTCCTAAATCTTGGTTTGTTGCTGCAATTACGATGCAAGTGTTTCCTTCTGTTTTCTCCCAATTCTTTGCAGATTGAAGTCCTAAGCCAGCTTCGCCATCCCAACATAGTTTTGCTGCTTGGAGCCTGTCCTGAGAACGGTTCCCTGGTCTATGAACATTTGGAAAATGGAAGTTTGGAGGATTATATTCTCCACCGAAATGGAAAACCGCCACTTCCTTGGTTTATTCGGTTCCGATCGGTTTTTGAAATAGGTTGCGGACTTGCATTCTTACATAACTCAAAGCCAGAGCCAATTGTTCATCGAGATTTAAAACCTGGTAATATCTTATTAGACAGAAATTATGTGAGCAAAATTGGGGATGTTGGGCTCGCTAAACTCCTTAATGATGTTGTGCCTGACAACATCACGGAATACAGAGACTCAATCATTGCTGGTACATTCTGCTACATGGACCCAGAGTATCTGAGAACAGGCACCATCCGACCCAAATCAGATTTATATGCCTTTGCAGTCATGACCCTCCAATTGTTAACAGGTCGCCAACCTAATCAGCTTCCATCGATTGTTGAAAAAGCCATTACAAACGGCTCCTTTCCTGACATTCTAGATAAGTCGATCAAAGATTGGCCGTTAGCTGAAACGGAGGAATTAGCTCGCATTGCTCTCAAGTGTTCGGAACCCAGGTGCCGGGATAGACCAGATCTTGATACCGAAGTTCTGCCGGTCCTCAAAAGACTTAGTGAACTTGCAAATGGAAGTTTGAAAGTAGAAAGCGATAATATTTATGCACCAAACCACTACTTCTGTCCAATCTTGCAGGTAAAAAATTGCTCTTTATTATATTGGTTTTGATTCATAAACTTGGTTATGTGAGTGTGCGTGCATCTCATGTATTGCTTTCCTCCATGCATAACGCAGGAAATAATGCATGACCCACACATTGCTGCTGATGGTTTTACTTACGAGTACGAAGCAATCAAGGCATGGCTCAAGAAACATAATGTATCACCAGCGACACAGCTTAGACTCCACCATCTTACATTGACTCCAAACCACACATTACGTTCTGCCATTCAGGAGTGGAGGTCACGTGTGACATTTTCACGTGCCTAGATTACAAGAATCCATTGAATTCTTCCGGTTACCATTTACCTTATCTTCATGTTTTCTGATACCAATTACAAGATAATGATGGTAATCTAAGTCTGTCCCACCTTGGAAATATGTTTATATGTTCTGCCAAACAAGCTGGTTTGGCTAATATAATCGCTTCCACTCTGTATATATAGCAATTTCAACTCCAATGGCTTTACAAAACCATGGTAGGTTACATTTATTTAAGTTATTCAATTATCTGTACATGTAGTTTTGGCTAATATTACAAGCTCCTGCAGCAAATGTATAAATATTTCAGTCATTCCACTTGAGTAAATTCTAGAGCATTTGCATCTGGATCTCGTGTAAAGATTGCAGGCCTCCCAGAACGGCTAAGTGTGTAGGGAATACCTGCAAAACATAGTGAACAAGAAATACACATTCTTTAAATACCTTAAAACTTTTAACACCGATTGGCCGGCAAGGAAACCCTGGATGGGTAGGGGCTGCAGGGAATTCTAAGAGATTACAATGGAACTGGGTTAAGGGTTCTCCTTTCACATTGGAGTAACAACATGCATAGTAGCTGAACTATGGGGATTTAAACTTTAAGGGAGGAGGGTCTTTCATTGGCACTGATCTTGGAATCTGAGAACTTCAAGTTGAACCGGATGCCCATCCAGTCCTAAACCCCCCTCTGAGATTGATACTCGTAATTTTTTTTTAAAACTCCAGATACACAACCCATCCGCTATAAGTATCAGGTAATCTAAAGAAGCTTATAGTGCAGAATCGAACTCAAGATGTCTGAGTCATCCCAAGCCCGCCCTTTGACTACTAAGACTAATACTCATAAATACATCTCTCTAATATCTAATTGAGATACCTCATCAGCAGAATTCCTTTTGCCCCAATCCAACACTCACACAGAGTTAACTTCTGTGCTGATCTATTAGCCAAAGAGGGCTGCAACCAAGCGTCGTCTTTTGTTTTTTGTGAACCCCTCCCATTTGTATTAGAGCATTCAAATCCGACTCAACAAATTTGCTCTATTTTTTTTGCGAAAAAGTCTCATTTTTTTCTATTTTAAAGCTCACTTTTTCAAAACTCTAATATATGGTGACATTGTTTTACTAGGAAAAGTGGACAAAGTCGAGAAAAGTAAAATTTACCAGCTTTATCAAGGATTGCTTTCAGCTTAGAAACATCCCTAATTGCAATACAAGTATGACGATCTCGGCCGCCATGTTCAGCTCGTCCGGTTAAGGGGTCAGGATTGGGTAGCTCCATCAGATGAATCATCTCAGAACCCACCCACAACCAAGCACCTCTGTAAGGTAGCTTATCGTCTGGCCTGGCCTCATTTATTTCAAGACCTAATTTACAATTGAAAAACCCTGTCAAAATTGTCTTCTCCTATAAAACAGAGCATATCAAGCAAACATTAGCATGGAAAAGTAACAAAACATACCCAGAATATTCTGATAGAACTCAAGCGACCTTTCAAGGTTTTCACAGAGAATTCCAACATGGTGAACACTCACAACTCCATAATCTGAATCAATAGCAGCCAAAAGACATAAACAAATCAACCTTTTTGCTGGATAATAGTCTATATTTAGAATCAACCTTTTTGCTGGAATATGAAGAGAATAATTACCACTTTTATCATTGGCACCAACCGACTCTTTCTCGAGTACGTCTCCTTCAACAGCTATCTTAGCTTTTGTCACCAAACTAAGCCCATGCAATCTACCATTCCTCACACTAGTCTGGTAGCTTTTGTGTGGTATGATGACGCCGACACGATTCACCTGCAATGGAAGTGGGAGGAAGTCCTCTGTTACGATTCAAATTGAAAGAGGAGCGAGACTTTAATTGGTGCGAGACTTTCAGACGGTGAAATGACAAAATTACCTTGTGTTGCAGAGGAGCAGTGAGTGGTACACTGAGAAGGGAAGCCATGGAAGAGTAGCAGCTCACCTGGGGGGTTTTCTCTATTGGAGATTTTTCTTTTTCTTTTTTTTTTTTTGAACCCAAAAAAGCCAATAATTACAAGCCACTCGTCTCCTTCCTTTTCCTGGCTCGCAATTTTCACCCAGAAATAATAAATAAATAAATTGTTCTTGGCTCAGGATATTTAATATTATTTATTAACCACTCATTTCTAATTGTTGGAAATTACCTTCCTCTTCTCCCTTTTTCCCTCCTTTGGTCCAATTATGTTTGCTTTTGGCTTTCGGATCCCCCGTTTTGTGCCCGATCTATTTTCCTTGCCGGATCCATGTCATCGCTCGCTCCTCCACCGGCCCTCTCCGTCCGACCATTTTCCCCCGGCAACCTTCCTCCCCGACATGGTTTCTATTTTGGTTTTATTGTTTCTTTGTTTTTTCTTGTTGAAATTTGTGTTGGCTTCTTTTGGTTTTTATTTTTGTCGTTTTTTTACTTGTTTAGGTACACTTTGTGGATGATGATCTTGGGATTTCACTTAAACTTCTCCCTCCATTTGAGTGCGCCATTGATCTCCTCCGCACACTCCACCACCTAACGTCCTCTTCTGGGCTTTTTCTCATGCCTCTATCGCGATGAGCTTTCAACACCCCTTTCCGATTTTGGTTTTCGGCGAGCGCGTGATCGGATCTTCTTTCTGGTTGCTGTCATCCGCTTTATGTGCTTCTATGTTGTTTATTTTCCTGTAATTTTGATTGACTTTTCCTTTTAGTGTAATTTATGTCTTGTTTTTGTTTCCCAGTAATCGTTTTATTTTTGCTTGTAATAATGCTTAGCCCTCTCTCACTCGATTTGCCCGCCTGATGCCCTTCGGGTTTGTTGCTTTGGTCCAAACATTTGGGTTGTGGATGCAAACTTTATCCTGACTTTGAGCCGAGGAATATGAGTTTTAGCTTGAGGTTCTCTATCCTTAGTATCGAGAAATAAGAGCTATTTGTGCATTGGTTTAAGTCTGTTTGGTGTAGATCTACTATTTAAATTGAAAATTAGTTATACGTTAACGGATTTTGGATGAGTCTAGAATGTAATACATTATCTTGTAATCTCCTAACTTCAGTTATAGTTGTTTTAGAACTTTTGTTTTGTGTTATTTGAATTTTATATTCGTTTATCAATAAATGAGACTAAATTGATTCCTTAAAAAAAAAAATCTAATCTTCGTACCATAACATTTACTTTTAAATGCATCAAAATTTTCTTTAGAAATGAAATTCCGGCCTCGGTTGCAGTTTTGGATGATTCTTTAAGATGTAATGAAAAATAATGAGTTGTGGAATTAATAGCCATTTCTTCATGGGCTTATTATTTCTCAATTTAATTTAAAGAATCATCCTCTCTCATAGGTTATGAGATAACTATTCCATTCATTTAAAAAAAAAAAAAAATCAATAGAAGTTAATTATTATTATTATTTTTTTTTATAAGAGAATAGTCATTGCTCCTACCAAACATAACCTTGATGTTATTGCAGTTTTTCTCATTGACTTATCATGAGATTCCTCGGTCCTTTTGGGCACAAACAGCAAGGTTCACGTAATCATTTATGGGGCTTGAAGAAGTAATACGAGAGGCCCACAAAAATATGAAAGTCACATGGTTATCCATTTCTTAGAATTAATTTGTTTCGATTAAATCTATTTTTTTAACTGTATTTATAAATAAATTAATCAAAATATTAAAATCATAAATAATACTTTATTGTAATAATTTTTATTTATATTTATGACCGTATAACTTCATAAAATATGATTATAATTTTACGAAACTTTATATTATGCTTTGTAAGAGTTAATCCTCATATTTTCATTAAAAAAAATAATAACAAATGATGTGTTAAACGTGAGGGTCGTGTGACATCAATTGACTCACATATTTAAAATTATATAGAGAGAAAAATTAAAAATTCGTGGACTAATTTGAAATAACGTGAGAACTTAAAAGACTACATTTGATTTTTCTGAAGAAAATAAAAATTGTCCACCATCCTTTCATCGTTTCTACAATAATTGTGATAGGAATGTTTTGATATATTGCCAAAAAATGATTGCGGGGTCGGCGGGTCGCAATCAAAAATGTTGATAGACGCGGCCCGCGGGTGTCAAAGGGTTGACAATTGTTGGTGTGCTACACGCGGTGAGCTGACCAGCTGCTTACATTTCTTGTTGTTTGGTCGTACTCGTGCGCAAATGCACTTGTATTCATTAATCAATAACTTGCTTAACAAAATATTTACTTTTTGTGAGATTTATCTTTGACTCACTTCATGGTACCTAGTAAACATCTTGTTTAAAACAAATTAATATTGTGAGTTTTATAATTATAATGGAGCCGATAATTGATTTCATTATGTGACCCTCCCCTCTATTATGTGCAAACGTTCCTTAGCCACCAAGAACAAAAGAGCATTAGGAATCCAAGTGGCAGTCATCCAACTATTATTTGTGCGGCCGTCCATTTGGGTTTAGTTGTGTTCAGTCGGGCTAGAGAGCTTTTTGAATGTTGGCTTGCTTGAGCTAACCAAATGGGTCAATAAGGCGAAGCCACTTCGCGGGGTTTGTTATTGAGTACACCATAAGCCATTAATCTTTAATTCAAATCCTATAATCTGCAAATTTCAAATGTTTGTTTTAAGAAAATCATTTGTACTCAAAATGTTAAAAGTCATCCCAGGTGATTTTCAAGGTTGGAATATTTATTTTTATATGTTTTACTTGTCATGATCAGTTATAAAATCTCGAGTGTTAATTACTAGGAATATTACGTCTTTACTTTAGGCTTCCTTTTTACAAACTAACATGGTAGTTTATGTAATACTTATCATGTTAATTACTAAACAATTAAATTTATTTGAAAATTTTTGTTATTTAATTTTTCAGTGTCATGTGAATAAGAGTATGATAGTGAAACCAATCATTTTTCATAAATCTCATATATTGTTCAAGATGATTCAAATTTGCTACAATTAGGTGACTCAAATTTCATAAAAATTAGACAACTTAAGAAAATGGACTATATGACCCAACTATCTTGAGCAGGCGGGTTCAACACTCGAGGTGGCCCGAGAAAGGTTAATACTTGAGAATAAACAAATGCTATGAAAAATTGGAAAAAAAAAAGATTTAACAATTAAAGTAGCAAGTGTGAGGGTTATGTGAGTATTGTATAAGTATCTTGAAGTTGTGGTTTGATGTGTTGATTTAATGGAGATTGTGTTGTTGTTAATGATTGTTTGTGGTATAGTTAAGAGATTGTGAGTATTTATTATTTTAATTAAGATGCATGTTGTCCGACCTACAATTTAATGTAGTTGGACTATTCTCAAAGAAATTGTTAACATTTAATATGTCAGTTTAATGTCATAGTCGTGCTCACTAGTGGAATTAATCAATGAAAAAGGGACAATTAGTGGCTTCATCAAGTGGACAAGAAAAAAACCTTCTACGATCAAGTTGAAGGCTTCTAGAGCAAAAAAAAATTTCTTTGGGGAACTCATGTCATGGACGTTTGGCCAACAAAAGTTGTTAGCAGCCCAATACGTACTATTGAAATAACTTTTTCTCCAAGAAATGGAATTTTGTGTAATTTAGATTATTAAATTGATATATAATTTAAAATATATGATTCTCATATGAATTTATAATACTATTAACAAAGCATGTAATATATGTCCTTAAAAAAAAATTAATTTAATAGATTGAATTGAAATACTAGTTTCCACCCCGTTTTAAAAAATTTATTCCAACCTTGTTTATAATATCGTTATGAATCTTATGAGCATGTGATTAATAAATTATATATATAATAATAATTTTATTAAAATTCCATGTATTTCTCATATGATAATTAAAAAGAATATTAAAAATTATGTGCTTCTCATATGTAGTATACTTTTTTTTAATAGTCCAAATTTAATTTAAAATTTCCCATAAAAGGAGAAATAGGAAGAAAAAAAGGTTAAAGATTTTATATATATATATAATTAATTAATAGCTGATTCTCACATCTTCTTCTAGATAAATATTCCCCTTTACTCTTCATCACTTTTAGGAGGAGGAGAGGAGGCTCTTTCCCCCTCCCTTCCTTCCTTCACCGTCCAAAAGCGAAACTTCTCCACAGCCTTCTACTTTTTGCCAACGTGTTGATTAAACCCCACAAAAACCATCAGCTCTCCGACCGCGTAATCCCCCGAATGGATCCAAATTATCTCCAAAGTCAAGTCACCGTCAAAGCCTTACACACACCGCGTTCACACCCGCGCACACGCTTCCTTGCCCGGATATATATATCCCCATATGCCACAAGTCTATCCAAATTCAAATCAACTCGTGTTCACATTCTCTCGTTCAGACCTTTCATCAAACACTTTCTCTCTGTCTTCGTTCTGACCCTCGGTGATGGAAATTAGCTCCCCATTTCTTAGTCAAGAAGATTGTTCACATTTCTACAGTTTGTTCCAAGATATGGACAGTTTCAATGTGAACGATAACCCCAAAAAACGGCAAAGAAAGGACGACGATGTTAGCGATAAGGAGGAAACGAAGAAGACCGCGTTGAGGGACATTCTCACTTCGATCATCTTGTTGGACGAGCAGGAGAAGCAAGAGCAAGAACAAGAACGGTGGGTCATGGAGACTCAGCAAGATAAGTCCCTCTTCGAGGCTAACCATGAGCAAAAGATTCAAGTTTCGAGCGAGTATTATTCCCAGCTCCAAAATCATTACTCTGATGTCGACAATTTGGACACCGCGAGGACTAAGCGGGCCCGCCGCTCCGCTTCGGCATCCGCCGCTGCCGCCGCTGTTGCGGCGGGAAATGCCGGATCGAGCAGTCCGCCACAACAGCACCACCGTCGGCTCTGGGTGAAGGACCGGTCCAAGGACTGGTGGGATCAGCACAACCACCCGGACTTCCCAGACGACGAATTTCGCCGCGCTTTTCGCATGAGCAAGGCTACGTTCAACATGATCTGCGACGAGCTCGAATCTGTCGTCACGAAGAAGAACACGATGCTTCGCGATGCTATCCCTGTTCGCCAACGCGTGGCGGTTTGCGTGTGGAGATTGGCCACCGGTGAGCCTCTACGGCTCGTGTCGAAGCGGTTCGGGTTGGGTATATCAACTTGTCACAAGCTCGTACTTGAAGTTTGCACAGCGATTCGGAATGTCCTAATGCCGAAGTATGTTCAGTGGCCTGACGAGAACAGAATGAGGGTGATTAAGGACGAATTCAAATCAGCTTCAGGGATACCCAACGTTGGTGGGTCGATGTACACGACCCATGTTCCTATCATCGCGCCGAAGGTGAATGTGGCTGCTTATTTCAACAAGAGGCATACGGAGAGGAACCAAAAGAGCTCTTACTCGATAACGGTTCAAGGAGTTGTTGATCCGAAGGGAGTGTTCACCGATGTTTGCATTGGTTGGCCCGGTTCGATGCCCGACGACCAGGTGTTGGAGAACTCTGCTCTGAGCCAGAGGGTCCAGATGGGGCTCTTGAAGGACGTTTGGGTTGTTGGGAATTCGGGGTACCCTCTCACCGACTGGGTTTTGGTTCCTTACGCGCACCAGAACCTCACTTGGTGTCAGCACGCGTTCAACGAGAAGATTTTGGAGGTTCAGAATATTGCCAAGGATGCGTTTGCGAGGTTGAAAGGGAGGTGGTCTTGCTTGCAGAAGAGGACAGAGGTGAAGCTCCAAGAATTGCCTATGGTTCTTGGGGCTTGCTGTGTCCTACACAATATCTGTGAGATGAGAAATGAAGAGATTGATCCAGCGCTGAACTTTGAGCTTTTTGATGATGAAATGGTCGCTGAGAATGGTTTGAGGTCTGTGAGTTCGATACAGGCTAGAGATCGGATTGCTCACGATTTGTTACACCATGGGCAGGCAGGCACTCGTTATAGTTGATCTGGGTTTGTTATAGTTCTTGTATTCTGATTTTTGTCATTCTTTTTTGGCTATGCTTGTTATAGTCATATTCGTACCAATAAGAATGGGTTTGTGTAAAATATATTTTTGGCCCTATAATAATAAATAGATTGATAGTTTTTACTAAACACTCTGATGATCTCCACCTGTTTCTGATACAAGCTGGTACTATATATATAAGCACCTTGCCTTATCAATTCTTCATTAGAGATTCGCAGGCCCCTATAACTAGGTTTGATAGAGTTGTTCTTTACGGTACATCAGATCAGAGCCCCCATTTTTTGATGTTACGTTACGGCACCCACCCCGGGTTGCTGTTTGAATTTATGTAGGGTTCTTCTGCCATACTTTATGTGTCTGATGGCAAGCTTCGATTCCATGCTTCTTTTCTTTTGCCCCACATCATTTGAGTCTGACCCATTGTTGCCCGAGCTAAGCACACCGTTTCCTGAATGATCTTTTGACTTCAACCAACCTTTTCTTGGCATTTATAGGGGAGTCTAGAAGGTGTTTGACTCAATCAATGAGTACCAAATGTTATCTTGGTGTGCAAAACTTGTTTTCACACATAAAAATATTACTTTTGCACTCATTTTATAGGTGACGTGTTTTAAGAGATTTTTTTTTTTTTTTTTTTTTCATTTAAAACACGGTATAAATAAATTTGATAAATGAATAATAAAGAGTAGCATTACTCTCCATATATTGTGTTGGCAGGAAAGATCCTTAGTTTGCTGCTATGAATATGTGTAAGGTGAATAGCAAATTTAATGGTCTCTGCACTGTCTCTCTTTGGCACCAATTGGTGTTTCTGCACTCATGCATTTTGGGAGGCCTATTCCCAAAGCAGGGGCTTCAAAAATCCTTCCAAGTCATCATATATATGGAAGTCCCCATTCTGCTTCATAGATTTGTCTGAAGATTTGAAATTCTGAATGAAATTTCTGCCTTGAAGTAGCAGCTGCACACTTCAGCTTACATTCACCCTCCTAGAAGCTGATTGAGTTGCAGAGCATACAACGAACATTGTGTTATTAATATGATTAATGCTGAGCTAAATTAACATGGTCATCTATCTAGATTATCTTATTTTCTTCTCGTTCTATCAACGTGACATTGTTGCATCGAAAACAATTAAATTAATTATATACAATGTATAATAGTATCCAAGGAATAGTTCAATTAACTATAGACTAAACAAAGTGAGTTCACTAGTTCGAATCTTCCTTTCATTGTATGGACATGTCAAAAAAATATAAATCTATAATAGTTAACATGATAAATTTTATGTAAGCTTACAAATTAATGGAACTATTCAAAAAAAATAATGTTGTCGCATTAGACACAATCAAAATAGAAGTCAGACAATTTATTGGTCTTACTTTCAACTGTTTATTCTGTGAAGTGACAATAAAAATCACTGTTAATAAATCACGAAGTAACTAATTCCAAATTTAATAATAATTTTTACTTCAAAGTCAAAAGAAAACATTTCTCCTTATTTAATATCATATTAATAACAACAACCATTTTGATAGTTTCCCAAATCATATGGTTCGCTCAGAAAAAATAAAAAATAAAAAATCATATGTTTCATTATTGCGTGCTCTTGTATCATGAACTACTTCACTTTGACACAATCACCGCTCAAGTTCTATAATTTTTTATTTTTTATGGTTGATCTCATGAATGACGTTTGCTTCAGACCGATATATATTTTTTTTCCTTGACATGCTTCAGACCGATCTTTTACAAGGAAAAGGAAAGAAAGGCGGGAGTTGGGTCCATTAATGGTAGTATTACACAGCCTACAGACCGTTCGATCAGCCTGAGACTTAATATGGAAATCATCGACGATTTCAGACCGTGTGATAAGGCTGCCATGAACAGTGGCCTACGTTAATAACTGGTGTTGGTCATGGTCGCACTTGTTGGAACCCCTGGGACACACCAATCCACTGCCCCCACGTGTCAGACAGACAAATAGACGTTGAAGGAAGAAAAAGAGACCGTCTTTGTTTTTTTTGAGGTCCTCTGGGGTGTGCTTCGTTGTCACCATCATCAAAATTCACACACACAGACCCAAGCAATATTTAGAGAAAGAGAGAGAGATAAAAGCGTTTTGAGAGAGAGAGGGGGTATGGAGAACCATCAGGAAGAGGAGGACGGGGTGCGGCCCATGGCGGAGGAGGAGGGGACGGTGGTGTCCAGCTTGACCATGGAGAGGGTGGCTGCGGCCAAGCAGTTCATCGAGAACCACTACAAGGCTCAGATGAAGCACATCCAGGAACGCAAGGAGAGGTACCATTTTGGGTTTTCCTCTATTTGTTTCTTATTAATTCCAAGATCTTCCATTTCGTTTTTTGGTCTGCTAACCAAATTTGGTTGATTTTGAACATGGTTTTGTGATCAATATGTTGTGTTTGTAACTGAGATGTTATGTGCTTAGCCAACAAGAGAGAGAGAGAGAGAAATTGTAATTCTTAGGCGTTTGTGGCGGTTTAATCTTGTCATCTTCTGAGCTATGAGAGACAGGGCTGTGTTCTGGGTTTATTACGGTTATCATTTATGGGGCGGTTGAAGTTAGAGTTCTGATCGTAAAAGGAAAATGGTTTTGTAATGAAATTCGCGATTAATGTGGTCTAGCTTTTGTCGGGGTAAAGTTGAATGCATTTATTTAACGAAAGTGGGATGGACTTTTTTGGATAACATTTATTTGCAAATTATCTGAAGTGGGGTCCCCCCCCAATCAATAGAAAAATCCTTATCTCCCTTATTACCTGTGTCGGCCGGTGAACGGGACTCTGAATGTTAAACTTTTTGTGAATTGCTTTGAGAGAATTTCATAAGTACACCTGATATGACAATTGTGACATTCTATAATATAAAAACCATGAGCTAATGCAAGTGGTCATCCCCTTAAATATCAAAGGTGAAAGCTATAGCTAAAAACTCTTTAAGAATTTGGATGCGCAAGGGCTTTTCAAAGTAGTTAGAAGAGATTCTACTTTTCAGCTGTCTAACAATGGTTCTGAATCCCATAATGTATTTATCAGCGAGTCTTTATTCAGAATAAATTCTGTAAAGGGTTTGTTATAATCTAATCAAGTTAAATGTTATGGATGAGATATAATAGGAAACAAATTAAGTTATTGTGAAAATGAAAACAAATGGTGCCAAATTAATAGAACCAGCAGTACCAAAAACTATCCTTATGACTCCGTTGCACTTTGTAGAACAAGGCTCGTTTTTTATCTTTCCAAAGCTCATGGGCATGGACTTTTGGGATTCAAGTATAGATACTTGTCTTCTACTTATCAAAAAAAATTATAGATACTTGTCTTCTCTTGTTATTTCCCTGTGTATTTCCATGATGGATCCCTCATGCCTCATTTCCAAATTGCCCCTCATGTTTGCTAGGCCCTTTATTTGTCGGTTATTCTGGTCTTGCTTCATACATGCACACGTGTGTATGCACATGCACTGACACTTTTATTGCATTGCAAATCTTGTGATTTGTTCTTCTATGCTTTAAAGTATTAGTCCAAGTTCTATCGGCAAGAGACCATGCCTCATGAAATAGAGGTCACACGATCGAATCCACCCTATATCAAAAAAGTTTTAGTCCTTGTTCTCTGAGCAAAACTAATACTTATTAGAGGATGAATTTTCTGGTTTAGTGTTTGATTGTTATGTTTCCTATTTAACTTTTATTCTTTACAGGCGCTCGGTGCTGGAGAAGACATTGGCATCTTCAGATGTATCACAAGAGGAACAAATCAACCTACTGAAGGATTTAGAGCGCAAAGAGACCCATTATATGCGACTTAAAAGGCACAAGATTTGTGTTGAGGACTTTGACCTTCTGACCATTATTGGGAGAGGGGCCTTTGGAGAGGTTAGAGACATCTGTTTAACTTTATTGTCGCATATGTGCAAAGAATGAGCTTCCTTTTGTAACATGTTAACATTTGAAAAGATTGTCTATAAGCTTATCAGCCTTGTGTACGGTGTTAAGCTTGGTTTATATTATATCTGTGAATTATTGTCTTAGGAGGGAGTGATGTCTATAAAAAAATAACATGATACCTTTATATGTAAAAACAATATAATTATTTCAAAATAATTTGACTTTTCCACTAATCAATCCCATAAGGAATCAAGATAAATCCTAAGGTACTAATATACAGGAGTGGAACTAAGGTGTAACTAAGAGATCCTAATAAGCTTTTTTCCATAAGAAAAACTATAATAGCAATCTTTTAGTGGTTCACCATCTCAAGAAAGTCTAGAATCTGATTTATAATAAGCCTTGAGATGTAGTACTGCCAAAGGTAAAGCCACTTCTCAGAGAGATCTTTATACATACTAAATGAAAATCTGCCATGAAGCAAAGGTGGAGGTGGAGGAAGCCTTGGTGGAAGTATTTTGGTGGTGACAGTTGGAGGGCAGGGCAGGACATGATGTTGACGAGGTATTGTCAATGACATTGGTGATGGTAATGTTATGCTGGGGGAAGTATTGGTGGTAATGCATTTTAGGAGGTAGTGATAATAGCATTAATGAAAGTAGAGGTGGGAGGACAAATCATTGGTAGCCATGGTGAACATGGTGTAGATGCATGATGGGCCCAACACATTTCTGACGTGATGTTGGTGGAGGATTTGGAGGGGCATTGTACTGGTGCTCTTGATGGCAATAGGTTGTGATGGCTTAATTGAGGTGCTGGTGGTGGCCGTAAGCTTATAGTTGCAGCAGGTGTCCGCAATAATGATCAAGGTGAAGGCTATGATATTATATTTCTAGAAGAGTTTTGGCTGAAAGAGGAATTTGATGGAACCCAACTTATAATTGTGATGGGTAAATGCATTGAACTTGGACTGCACGAGTCCTAACATATAGTTGAGATGGGTAAATTCCTATTTTAGGGAGGATACAAATGTCTCTTGGAAATGGAATTGCAATTATATTTACTGGCGTCAAGGCTTCTTATTTAAACTTGAGCAAGAACCTACATTCTCTTAGATAGGAAAAATTAGATAGAAACCATCATTAAAGTACAATTTGACTGGTGCAAACTTAGAAACCTCTTCCTAAGTTTTCATATTTTCTTGTTCTTTTTCTTGCTAAATGTTTTTTCGTGTATACTTCCTGTGTATTTTTTTTTTTGGATAAGTAATGATATATTAAAAAGAGCGCAGAGGGGCGCAACCCTAGTACACAGAGAGTATACAAGAGAACGCCTAAGAGGGGCTAGAGAAGAGATAAAGAAAGTCAGAGAAAGTAATCACAGTAGGGGCTAGCCAAGCGGCTGCCCATGTGAATAGAGTATTAAAGAAGAAATGTAAAAGATCTTCTGGGCTTCTTTCGGAGTCCTCAAAAAATCTCCCATTCCTTTCCACCCATAGGCACCACATAATGCAAAGCGGAACCATCTTCCAAACCCACGAGATCTGCGTGACGCCCTCGACCACCAACAATGTAAAAGATCCACCACCCCCCGGGGCATAACCCAAGCCAAGCCGAAACGGCAGAAAAAGGCATTCCATAGAAGTTGTGCTCTCTCACAATGAAGAAGCAAGTGATCAATAGATTCCTCATCCTTCTTGCACATCCCACATCTGTTGACCAAAACAACAATATTCTCCTCTTCAAATTATCCAAAGTGAGAATTTTGCCAAGAGCAGCCAATTACACAAAAAAAAAGGCCACCCTGGTGGAGCTTTAGTACGCCAAATACTCTTCCAAGGAAGGGAAACTGATAGAAGAATTTAGAATGGAATAGAACGACTTCACCTCAAACTTTCCCTTTTTATTCGGCACCCACCAAATTTTGTCAGCTCCACCACCCAAATTATAAGAATACAGGAGACTATAAAGAGATGCCAATTCATCCACTTCCCAGTCATTCAAAGATCTCACAAAACTGATATTCCACTGACGGGAGCCACTCACCAAATCAAATTGTCCGCTATGGACGCCTTGTTGCTGGCCAGGCTATATAACCGGATAAACCTCCAAAGAGGCACATTGTCACACCATGCCTCCCCAAAACTGATCGACCCATCACCTGGTATGAGTCTAGTATGATAAGAAAAATGCCGCCATTCCTTACTTATATACTTCCACAAGCCCCTCCCATGAGGACTTGATCCAACTTTGGATCGCCATCCCCCTCTCTCCGACCCATACTTTGCCTCCACTACTTTCCTCCACCATGCTCCAGGTTCATTAGCATACCTCCATAACCACTTACCAAGTAAGGCGCGATTAAAGCATCTCAAATTGCGAATACCTAGACCCCCTTCTCGAAGAGGAGAGCAAACTTTCCGCCAATTAACAAGATGGAATTTGAATTCCTCACCCATACCTCCCCAAAGGAAGTCACATTGGATAGACTCAATGCGTTAGCAACACGCCGAATAGGCATCAAGGAAAGGAGATAAGTAGGGAGATTGGACAAAGTACTTTTAATAAGAGCAATCCGACCTCCCTTAGAAAGATAAGACCTCTTCCAACTAGCAAGAGTTCTCACCGACTTTTCCACCACCCCATTCCAACACGCCTTGTCTTTGAAACGAGCCCCCAGAGGCATACCCAAGTAAGTAATAGGCAAAGAACCAATCTCACAGCCCAAAGTCTCCGCCAACTCATCAATATCACTCACCTCGCCAACCGGCACCAGAACCGATTTAGCCAAATTGACCTTGAGCCCAGAAACTACCTCAAAGCAGATAAGCAAATTACTAATGGTTTGCACCTGCATCCGAGAAGCCCCAGAAAATATCAAGGTGTCATCTGCGAATAGAAGGTGCGAAACATGAACCTGCTCACTCCCCCTACCACCCACCGCAAATCCTGAGAAAAGACCGTGCTCCACCGAGGCCTTAACCATTCTACTAAAAGCTTCCATAACAATCACAAAGAGGAATGGGGAAAGGGGGTCACCTTGCCTCACCCCTCTCGAGCTGTTGAAGAAGCCCGCCGGCGAACCATTAATCAACACTGAAAATGAGGCCGTAGAGATGCAAAAAGCAATCCAGGAACACCATTTCTGCCCAAAACCACATCTCCTAAGCATATATAACAAGAAGTCCCAGCTGACATGATCATAAGCCTTCTCCATATCTAGCTTGCACAGTAGCCCCGGGTCTCCTGACTTGAGACGGAAGTCCAAACATTCACTAGCAATAAGCACAGAATCTAATATTTGTCTGCCCTTCACAAAGGCATTCTGAGGAGTAGAAATGATCCTGCTCAACACCAACCTCAATCTATTAGCCAAGACCTTGGAGATAATCTTGTAAATCCCACTTACAAGACTAATGGGGCGGAAATCCTTGAACTCCGCTGCCCCAGGCACTTTAGGAATTAGGGAAATAAAGGTGGAGTTCAAACTCTTCTCAAACTTGCCGCACGTATGAAAATCAGCAAAAACTGCCATGATGTCTTTTTTTAACACCTCCCAACAAGCTTGAAAAAAAGCCAAAGAGAAACCATCCGGACCAGGAGCTTTATTCCCATCCATACCAAAAATCACATCTTTCACTTCCTTTTCCAGAAAAGGGGCTTCAAGGGAAGCAGCTTCGTCTTCAGATAAGGACTCAAAATCCAAATCATCCAACTTAGGCCTCCAAGACATACTTTCAGCAAACATAGACTCAAAATAATTAATTGCATGCTCTCTAATGGCTTCCGGATCGGAGGACATAACACCATCGATGCGGAGCGAATCAATAGTATTATACCTCTTATTGGAATTGGCCATCGAGTGAAAGAATTTTGTACACTTATCACCCTCCTTGAGCCACTTAATTCTGGATTTTGCCTCCAGCTGATTTCTTCTTGTAAAGAGCTCTCCAAGTCCCTACAAAGTTGCCTTTTCCTCTCCTTTCTTCCTCATTTAAACCCCCCTTTCTGCAGCAGATTCTAAGGCCTTCAATTCATCCGTCTCCTTGATTAGCACACCAACATTGCCAAAAACTGTTTTGTTCCAATTAATGATGTCCCCTTTAAGAGCCCTAAGTTTCTTAGCAAGAATAAAACTCGGATTGCCTTGAAATTGTATGAATCCCACCAGCCTCTCACCATGTCCACAAAACCCTCCTCCTTCAACCACATGTTCTCAAATTTAAAAGATTTTCTACCCCTTGTTTCTTCCACAAGTTAAAACAATGGAGAAAGTGATCGAACACAAGCATAAGAGTCTTTTTGGAGAGCTTCGAAATCTCGCCCTAACTGGAGAGATCAAGAACCGATCAATTCTAGACCAAGTCCGGTGTTGGACCATGTGCACAAACCCCCATTGAGAGGAAGATCCATGAAGCCATACTCGGAAATAAAATCTGAAAACTCCCTCATCGCCCCACTAATGCGCCTCCCTCCGGACCTCTCGCTTGGAAAACGGACGACATTAAAGTCTCCCCCAATACACCATGGTAAGTCCCAACAACTCATCAAACCCGCCAATTCATCCCATAAACCACGTCTATCAAAATCCCCATTAGGGCCATACACCCCTGCAAACGCCCATTTAAAACCATCAACTACATTCATGAAAGAGCAGGCTGCCACATAATCCCCCACCTCCATATCCAGCCTAGAGACCACCCGCTTATCCCACATCAACAAAATGCCCCCAGCAGCCCCTATGGCAGCCACATAGCACCAATCTACATAGGGGCAGCCCCACACACTAATAACATCCCTTCTAGAAATATGATCCAGCTTAGTCTCCTGCAAGCATATAATGTCCACCCGCCATTGACGCAGCAAATTCCTCACCATCAACCTCTTATCCGGGCTATTCAACCCTCTAACGTTCCAAGAAAGGATGTTGCAATTCATAAATCAAGGCGATTCCCCCTTCCCTTGCCTCTACTACGAGTCACACTCCCACTACCTCCCTCATAATTAACCGAAGTGAAAAGATTAAGGATTTCTCTCGTGCCCTTTCTTCCCACCTGACCTCCCCCCCTATTTTTCTTAGTCTCCTTCTTCTTACCAGCCAATATGGGAGCGAAAGCTGCCTTGAGTCTCTCTAAATGACCATCGCAAGAGACACCTACAATATTGCGGAAAACCATAATTAACTCCATTTCCTTGTCTACTCCCCGAACCCCATCACTATCACCAATCTCCATGGCTAGCTCCCAGTCCTGAGAAATAGGTTTCCCATCCACAAAGGGCACTAACTCCATCCCATGCGAATCAGCCAGCCGAGGTAGAGCAACAACCCTTTCCCCCAAATCTCCCTGCATGATTTCCAAAGGGATAGGCTGAAAGATCCAACTCGGACTCGCAAACTTCCGCTGACCGCACTAAAAATCCAATGAACTCCGATCTGTGGCTATTTGGGCCTCCTCCGGAATACCCACGCCGAGAAACCTAAGGTCTCGACTCCTGTGTGCCATCGCCAGCCCATCCGAGAAGGATCGCCCACCACACAACACCCCGCCCATCAATCCAGCAGATGCAGATCACGGCTTTATTACTTATCTCGAGTCTCCTCTGACCACACCAAGGAGCCACGCCGATCAGCGCCACACGCCAGCATCCGAGAAGAAACGCCCACCACACAACGCCGACAATCAACTCAAAGATACAACTCGCCGGCTTCATTGCCGGCAAGAATCACTTCTCAGGACACTTTAGTCTCACTTTCCCCGACATGCATGTGGTCGCCGAACAACTTCTTTGCTAACCCATTTGGCCTTACCTAAGATCGACGGTAATGGTGAAGACCTCCATGTTTCGCCGCCTGCCCTGAAGACTCCCCACCATAATCGCCTGCTCCACGGCACTTCGCAGCACGAAGCTCCGATCGTCTATGACCAAGGTAACTCCATGATACCGGGTTTGGGCTTGCTCAGAAGGCCTTTATGATTTTATTCCTCCTCCTTTTATTTCTTCTTCTTTTGGGCTTGAATTATCGCCCATCGCTTCTATTGTGGCCCAAGTTCTCGCAAAGACCCACTCTGTGACCAGCCCATCACTCTAATGAGCCCATAACCTCCTCAACCCTCCTTATACCTACCAGTTCATCCTTTTTTCAGAAGCTTTTCAAATGTTGCAGCTCCTCACGTAAGTCAATGACCCAAGGACGCCACCCATACCCTGCAGCCTTTGTCACGCCCTCTCAGCCTCCTTTTAGCTGAATTTACGGATTTAGCAGAGTCTTGGGAAGCAACTCACGAAGAGAACGCCTCGCAACCAGCACACCGACGTCGTGCTCGCCACCACCGCAGAAAACGCTTCCTCCATCGCGTATCTCCTCTTTCGATGTCTTTGAATCATCCATGAGCTCACCGTAGCTTTGTTATGCCTATTCTTCAGATGAACCTCAAACCCACCAGCTTGCCATAACAACATCGGCATAACTCCTTCCCACCTGTCACCATATTATACTTCCATTTCTCCTCACGCCGAGAGATGAGTTAACTCGCTTACCTCCAATTTTCAGACGATTCCAGCCCTGCCCATGCCGCCCTCCGGGATCATAATCGACCCACTCCTATGTCCGCCGTCAACTCCACTATCGAGAAACTTCCCATGCTGGTTCGAGCATCTCTCACAATGATCCCGGATAGCCAGCTAGACCGATCCTGTAACACCTCTGTAGTTTTTTTCGCTACCAGGTCCTCCACGACACCATCTAACCATGCTACCTCAGCCCTTTGCAGAAAGATGGACCTGTTGGACTTGCAACTTCTTTCATAAAACCTCACCCCTGTGTTCCCACCACGAACTACCAGCTCAAACTCTTTGGCTTCAACCTTCCACTTCCATTTTCCAGCCATCACTCAATCCAACCAGCACCAATCTCGTGTTGCACAAACCTCACGCACTCCCACGCGCCGCAGGCTCAGGCGGTAAGAGAGGAGAGAGAAGAGAGCACACGAGTTTTCCTTAGCTTTTTTTACCGATACATGAAAGAATTTGTTGAAAATATTAGAATTTGTTGTATACTTCCTGTGTATTTGGGGCACCTTATGCTTTTAGTGATATCTTGATCACTTAAAAAAAAAAAGAGTTCTTTTTCCTCCTCAATCTTTCTTTTATCTCCACCAAAATTGTCAGTTATACTTGTACTTCACATTCTTTAGTACATTTTGACAGGATATCCAACATTGCCATTTAGGTATTTATTACAATGTTGACCCTATTATCTTGTTTTTCCTGACTCAATGTTTAACTGCCTTGAGTTGTTTTTGGTTAGAATGTACTGGTTATGTGACTCATTTGTCCTGGAGTGTTTTTCTACATTTTTCTAGCTTCTATTCAATATTGGATGCTTATGAATTAATAATTTACAGGTTCGGCTTTGTCGGGAGAAGAAATCAGGCAATATTTATGCCATGAAAAAGTTAAAGAAATCAGAAATGCTCAGCAGGGGGCAGGTGAGATCTGGCATTCTTAAAATTTATTTTTAACTTATTTTAAGAAGCGTACTTAAACTTTCATGTTGTACTCTTTAGACCATTCTGCCACTTAATATATATGAGACTTGCATTTTTATTTCCAGAGCATTAATTGTCTCATTTCCTACTGCTGTTAAATTTACTTAAAGAATGCTGTGGGTTCTGTGTTTCATCTACTTTGCCTTGCAATAAAATTTTGACCTTTATAAAGTTTGTAAGATTGGCCATTCTGAACTGCTTTTGGTGATCATAGAGATAGTTGAACTGTCCAAATAGTCTCTTTTCTGTACAACGCTGGATTGGCAAACAAATTGACCTGGTAAAGGGTCAGTTTTCCTTCCTGTTTCACTTGCTTTCTTTTGCTTTATATTTATGCATTGTTGGGAGGGATGAGGAAATAGATTTGGGGTTGGGGTTGTGGGGGAGGTCCTTAATTGTTATATACTTTAAAACTAGGATATATGAGATATAATTTCCTCTTTGTCATCATCAATAACTAGATATTATTTCCTAGGTTAAACATTTAGGTACAATTTGTGAAATTTTAAGGTGGTGGCTGATCTTTTAGGCACTCCTCGTTCTTATGCTGCTTTTCTGCTTGAAGAGGGTGATAGTGTTATTGTAGTTTGAGAAGTGATGGCATTTGATTGCAAGAAGCAGTATAATTATTCAATAATTCAACATTTAAGCAGCTCCCTTGTGCAACAAGCATGATTGTCCTGTTCCTGGTCAAATAATTAAGAATTTTTTCCCAATGTTTCCATAGTTCCTATGAATTAACTTCATATGCTAGTTGCATAAATTTGTTTACACTAACTGATTGTTTATTTACAACATAGGTTGAACATGTTAGAGCTGAAAGAAATTTGCTTGCAGAAGTTGCCAATCATTTCATTGTGAAACTCTATTATTCCTTTCAAGATGCTGAATTCTTGTATCTAATTATGGAATACCAACCTGGTGGTGACATGATGACTTTGCTCATGAGAGAAGAAACTTTGACCGAAACTGTTGCTAGATTTTACATTGCTCAAAGTGTTCTGGCCATAGAGTCTATTCATAGACATAACTACGTTCACAGGTTGGTATTCTCCTGTTGATGACATTTTTACCAATATAGTTAGTAGGAACTGTAGATTCTTGAAGTGGATCACAATTTTGACTTGAAATAACTGTGTCTTACGTTTTACTTTGGCAACCATGATTTTTACAGAGATATAAAACCGGACAACCTGCTGTTGGATAAAAATGGTCACATGAAGCTCTCTGATTTTGGCCTTTGCAAGCCTCTTGACTGCTCCAATTTATCTTCTATAAATGAAAATGAAGTCCTGGATGATGAGAACTTGAATGATACAATGGATATTGATGGATGCTTTCCAGATACTAAAACTGGGAGGCGTTGGAAAAGCCCCCTTGAACAACTTCAGCATTGGCAGATAAACAGGAGGAAATTGGTAGGAAAATATCAATTTTTAGTGTCTTACAGAAGTGGCATTTTGCTATATCTCATACCTGAATATGTGCAGTCAAAACATGTTTACAGTTTTGATTTTTCTAATTCATGTGTCTAAAGTTATAGATACAATATTTGATATCAAAAGAAGAATAACATGAAATTCTGAGACTGCATATGCTTGAGAAACGATGGCCCAATGAAATGTTATTGACATAAGAAAAATAATGAGGTTTTCGAAGGAACATACTGATCTTGGTAGGCTTTGTATCTATCTGCAAAATCTTTCTCGTATTGGTTATTTCAGTGCTTAGAACACAGCACGCATTGTTATTGTCTTGGTTACTAACTCATTGAAGATCTAAGTTGTGTTACATGAGTGTTGTATTTATATAATTGCAATGTTTTATTCTAAAAAATAAATTTCTTAAAGGTCTTTGCTTTCATGCTGTCTTATATATTTTTTCTTGTTTTAATTACAGGCATATTCAACAGTTGGCACCCCAGATTATATTGCTCCTGAAGTATTGTTAAAGAAAGGATATGGCTTGGAGTGTGACTGGTAAGTGGTTTATAAAAAGTGATGGCACTTTTGTGAAATTCTTACAACATGATTGGTGTCTGTATATTTCTCTGTATTGAATTTTATTCTTATGTTAATGAGTGAATGCAACAGTTATTCTGGTTCACTTCACAATGATGTGTTATGAGGTTGCAGTAGTAGCCGAAAAATGGTACCCTGTGTGTCTTGTCAGTATAGATCTGTTCTAAGAAGCATAGCACATTTATTTGAAATTGGACTATGTTTTGTACGATGCACCAGTTGTAAACCTCTTATGAATAGCATTTAAAGTTTCAACCAAAATCAAAGTAATTTTTTCGAAGAGTTGGTGTTAATTAAGTCAAAGTGGCCATGATCTTTGGTAATTGGCATTTGATCATCATCTACTTCGATGTATGCTAAAGCACTAGAAGTAATTAAGGCATAAGATGGGGTGTGAGAATATTGTGGAATCAGTTATTGTGCTCTACACCAGCATTTTGTACCTTAAATTATGATCAGGTCCAAAATATTGGTGGATTCTACTTTACATCGTTTCCTGCACTGCAACTAAAAAACTGAAAAAACCATTTTATAATTGTCTGACTAATAAAGGTTATTACCTATTCTTTTTTATGGTTGAGTTTTGGTGGTTGAAGACAGGTTTTATATATCATCCTGGGGGCAACACATACATACTAAGAGAGAGAGAGAGGCACACATACTACATAGATTTTTCCCACCTTTTTTATGAGTAAAATGGAGTTTCTTATCCAGTTGCCTGGTTGCAGGTGGTCACTTGGTGCAATAATGTATGAGATGCTTGTTGGATATCCCCCATTTTATTCTGATGATCCAGTGACAACTTGCAGAAAGGTTAATTTGCTCTGAGCACTTGTTTGATTATAACTTTTGAGCTGAAACATGTGATGTCTAATTTGCTTTCAGGTTATCCTATTTTGAACGGTGGTAGGCCTTCATCATTTTTCATGATGCTTTCCTCTCACGTGTTCTTTTTTGTCTGCTCCTCTTTGTACTTTTGAGCCATTCATTAGATGTTTTCCTTTTTTGCTTTTGGTGTTCCTTCTCCTAGTCCTTTATTTATTTATTTTTTCATTTTTGATAAGTAATTGAAATATCATTAAAAACCTAAGGCGTAACTTAAGTACATAAGAAGTATACAAGAGAAACAACTAACTAGCAAATAAACAAGAGAACAAAGAAATCATGAAAGCTAAAGCTCAAACACAATTGTCCAAGTATACAGAGTATTAAAAAGAAGAAGAAGATATCTTTGGTCCTTCAAACATCTATCATTACATTCCATCTAGAGCAACCTCAAAAGACAAGAAGGTACCATATTCTACACAACAGCACTATGAGAGCTACCTCATGTTCATCAACTACTCTTCTAGGCAAAACCCAAAAGAGCTCAAAACGGCTTAAAAGCACGTACTATAATCCACTAGCTACCTCACAATGGAAAAGAAGATGGTACGGACTCCCCATCGCTCTTGCACATACAACACCAATCAACTACAATGACATGCCTCTTCCTAAGATTGTCCATGGTAAGAACTTTTCTTAGGGTTGCCGACCAAGTAAAGAAAGCCACACTCTTAATAGACCTTTGTCCGCCAAATACTCTTCAAAGTAAAAGGAATGGTACCATTACAAACAAGGACCTTATAGAAGGAGCTAACAATAAACAACTTTTTTTAGAGGGGATCCACCAAAGCTTGTCTTCACCTTCCCATCTTACTCTAAGAACAACACATTAAAAAAGAGGCAAAGGCATCAACCTCCTAATCCTAAGCATCTCTAATAAAGCTTATGTTCCATTGATTGGACCTACCAAAAAGCTCCAACTGACTTGCAAACAACCCCCAACCCCTCTTGATATTCTTCCATAAACCTACCTCATTCAACCCAAGTGGTTCATTGGAACACCACTCACCCCATGAGCTGTCAAATTTAGAGTCAACCATTACTCTCTCTTATACACATAACGCCAAAATCATTTTCCTAAGATGGCACAATTAAAGCATCAACAAGTTCTGAACCCCAACCCTAAACCCTTGTCCTTTATATTTTTGAGAGCATCTAGAATTTCTCTTTATTGATTCTAAAAAATTTTGTAATGTATTGTTAGTTTTGTTAATTATTGTGGAAAGTTAGTCATTTTAAGGTCATTTGGTATGTTATAATTGACATATTGGTTAATGTATGTTAGATTGTGAATTGGAAAAATCATTTAAAATTTCCGGAGGAGGTGAGATTGACACCTGAAGCGAAGGATCTGATCTTTAGATTGCTTTGTGATGTTGAACACAGGCTTGGCACTGGAGGGGCAGACCAAATTAAAGTATGCTTAATTTTCTTTTATTGATTGCACTACGTTAAATTTTTCATTCCAATATTATTGTAAGTAAAAAGTATTATTAATGAAACATTGTCAGGCACATCCCTGGTTCAAAGATGTGGTATGGGACAAACTCTATGAAATGGAGGCAGCGTTTAAACCAGAAGTTAATGGGGAACTTGATACACAAAATTTTGTGAAATTCGATGAGGTAAAGTGTTACCACCCTTGATCATTGGTAAAAGACCATTGGTTGTGTACTTGTATTTGACTTTCAATTTAATGTATTTGTTTCTAGTTATGTGTTAAAAGAGAAGGGTTTTTCCATCCATGATAATAAAAAAAATAGAACTTTTCTTTTTGCTGATTCCTTTGTGATATATGAAGTTGACATATATAGATGTGTAGGCATGTGTGAGGTCAAGATATCCTGTATACTAGGATTTTATGTTCCATTTTTAAGATTGGATTTTTTCTTTTAAAAAAAAAAAGATTTGGATTATTTACTCAGCTTCTAAGGAAATGAAACTTTTTTTTTTTTTTTTAATGAGAATTCTGTTTTATGTAATTAAAATTAATAAATTTCCAAACTGGAGACCTGCCTTTGCAAATTTGTTTAAAACTTAATGATATGTGCACATGCTGGTTGGGTACCTAATAGTTTGGTACTCAAACATTATAATTAGGCAATTATGTAAATGAAAAGTAACTGGCTGCTGTCCTTATTTTTTTTATGTTTTCAATGTGTTTATGATATTTGATTGCTTTTTTGTTCCATTTAAATGGATTTTCTAGATCTTTACTTATGTCCAGTATGACACCTTTCAAGTACCATAGCCATGACAAATCCTCTAATTCCTATAGGTAGATCCTCCTACACCGTCAAGACGTGGATCCGGACCCACAAGGAAGGTATGCAATCTTTTTGCACAAAGAAGGATGAAAACCTAATTGGCATAAATCAACTTATTCATGTTGTTTGTTTGTAAGTATTTCCCAATTAAGTCAAAGAACCAAAACATCATCCAAAATGCAGTTGAACCAATGACAGTAACTAGACTTCTTAGGTGGGGGAGTGAAGTATGAGTTTGGAATAAATAGATAAATGAGAGAGTATCGGGAAGTAGATAAATTGAAAAGCATGAAACTAACCCAAAAATGATCTTTTTTTC
Source organism: Carpinus viminea (assembly GCA_013348765.1). NCBI lineage: Eukaryota > Viridiplantae > Streptophyta > Magnoliopsida > Fagales > Betulaceae > Carpinus > Carpinus viminea. The sequence continues at coordinate 15,188,249 of CP054667.1, forward strand.
TAATTATTCTGGCAATATTGTCCAAACATCATGTGCATGTAAGAAGTATGCAATTTTATATTTTACAATCTCAGATGGCTCCATTGTGTGTGACAGAACATTGGAGAGTAATATTTATCAATTTAAACAGAATAAAGAGTGGCCATGCTATGAGTTATGATAAGAATTTGAAATTGTGCTTGTTGAAATATATGTAAAATATAAAAGTACTAAAATGTGAAAGAGAAAGAAAAGAGAGCGGAAGCGGAGAAAGACGTATGGGCTACATCTTGTATATTTACTATATAAAACAATATTATATAACTCTCTATTTATAGAGAAACAATGAGTAGTGATCAAGAAATCCTAAAATAGACCTAAACTAATTAAGGAAGAGAATAAATCTTACAAGGAAATATAATAACGGAGAATAATATTTTAACATAAAGAGAAATAACTTATGAAGGAAAATATTAATAAACCTAATTTAGAAAATATAAAATATTCTAACATCCCCTAGCTTGAGTTTGGAAAAGATAATAAATTTAAGTCACCCAAAGTTGATGGTTGGATCAAGGCAATGTTGGTGAGAAAGGCTAAAAGTGACAATCAGATAAATACTGGAGAATGGAAACAAGCCACTAAAATAATCCGGTTAATGGCCAAGCCGCAATTGACAATGACGGTCAGAGAACAAAAACTAGCGTTAATCCTGTGAAGGGCCAAACCACATTGTGCCAAGGTTCAAAAGGCGAAAGTGACGGCCGAAAAATACCGGAGAATGGAGACAAGCCCCTAAAAGAATTCGGTGAAGGGCCAAGCCGCAATGACAATGAGGCCGGACAACGGAAACTAGCCGTTAAAAAAACTTCTATGAAGGACCAAGCCTCATTGTGCCAAGATTCACCAATGAAAAAGTCGGCTTTGATACCATGTTGAAATATATACAAAATATAAAAGTACTAAAACGTGAAAGAGAAAGAAAAGAGAGTGGAAGCGGAGAGAGACGTATGGGCTACATCTTGTATATTCAATGTGAAACAATATTACATAACTTTCTATTTATAGAGAGACAATGAGTAGTGATCAAGAAACCCTAAAGTAAACCTAAACTTATTAAGGAAGAGAATAAACCTTAAAAAGAAATATAATAACGAAGAATAATATTCTAACATAAAGAGAAATAACTTATTAAGGAAAATATTAATAAACCTAATTTAGAAAATATAAAATATTCCAACAGTGCTAATAGAACCTAAATTGACCCCATATAATTAGTTTGGTTAGGTCCCCAATTTTTTGAAATTGCCTATTTAAAAAATTGGCGATTTAAACCTTCCAATTTTGCCTGATGTAGATTTCTTCTTGGCATTATGTACTCCTTTTATAAAAAATAAAAATAATAATAATAAAAAGAAAAGAAAAAAGGAAAGCACTAAGAATATACAATTAACAATATTCAGAATAAGGGCATGGAATTGTGGGCTAAATTTGTAATCCATCTGTTCTGACTTGATGGACATATATTAAAAGTCCTTAGACTTCAGTGCATCTATAACTTAGCCTACATCCTATTCATTATAACTTCGTCAACTAATGTTGCCTATCCACATAAGTTTTTTTTTTTTGTCAGTATCCGTATGATAAAATCAAGCTGACTCCTAATATGTTCTGACTTAACACTATGTGGTGTACTTATATCAAGGCATCTTACTTTTTTTTTTCTTTTTTTGGATGAATAAGGCATCTTATATTATCAATAACTTCGTTGACAGATGCTTTTGACTCCTAAAGATCTCAGTTTTGTTGGTTATACATACAAGAACTTTGAGGCTGTCAAAGGGATGCGTAATTCTTTTGGTATGGGAACTTCTTTCTACTTCAGCATAAATTTCTCCCAACCTTTTCATTTCCCACTCTATTAGACTTTGCTACTTCTTCTACCTGGTATTTACATTTTCTTGTAAGAGTTGGTTAACTAGTTGTAAACATTATCTGCCTAAATGATGCTTGTGCACTGCACATGAGCCAGAAACTATAAAATCATTGGCTTATCTGCCAAGACTTCACACTTGGAGGTTTCATATGTTAAAAAATAATTCTGGGTAAAGGTATTCTCTTAGGATGAGGCAGGCTTTCATCATCATGGTTTCCTTAATTAACTTACATCCCAGTCTTGCTTAAGATCTGTCTGATCTTGTTATTAATATTTCCTTTTCCATTATGTCAAAAATAGCAAGTGCTACGTACAAATGGTATTGCAGCCTGTAATTATGTGTTATGCATAATGATCTACAGACAGTGATTTTGATAGACCTGCTTCTGTACCTTTATCATGGCCGACACTGATCCTTTTTAGTTTATTAAACTTTTGTAGATTTGAAGGGGAGCACTTCACCCAAGGGGTTATCCACCGACTCTTTCCACAGTAATAGATCACAATCCAATGCTAGCATTATGAACTCTTTTTTATTATTTATTTATTTATTTATTCTGTGTGTATCATATTCAGTAGTAGTTTTTTAATGGATGATGTTCCTTGCTAGGTGATTCTGGAGTGGACTACTCTGCTGACGACCTAGAAACTAATGTGCTTGTGTCATCAGGGGATGCCATGTCACAGTGAAGAGCAGCCAACCCTTACCATGTAAAGCTTCTCGCGGAACAGATAGGCGAGTCCTCTTACGAAGATGGTGGGTATACCTGCTTATTTTTCGGTCAGGTTTTGCCCGTTTCTGCATTATGAATGAAGTTGACTGGCATAGTGTTGCAGGACTTCCTAGTGTACAGTTGAGGAACTTCAGGAATGGCCCTTGGTGGGTTGGTTTGTAGCATGAGGAGTTCCAATTGGAAGTTTTTGTATCAACTAGGAATTTTCAAGCCATATTCTGGTCCTGACTACCCAGGTTGGCATACTCATGCCTTCGCTTGTGGCAGTCGCTGGCCTTTTCTACGCTTTTTCAGTTTTGTTTTGTTCTTCATGATAGTCTAGGAAGCTGTGAAATGCTTTCATGGCAGTATTGAAGATAAACCTTCTGGTAACTGGTATTGTATGGAGTATGGACAGCCTAGTGAGCAAAATATGAAATCAAGTTGTTGTTTCCAAAGATCGAGGAATAAGGTCTTGTAGAAGTGTCATGTAATCATTATGTCTTTTATAGAACATGATAGCATTTTCTTAATGGACAAGGGAGTGAATGGAGATGAGTTATTTTATGATCAAGATTTAATGTTGTATTTAATGGTGTAAGTGATGACACATCATTTAAATTTTTTGAGTGGAGTGCAAAAATATTTATTTGCACTACTAAATATAATAATATTAAATTCTAACAATGAAATGCCCATTTCCATTTCAATTGTTATGTTGTATTTATGGCCTGTTTGGGATTGCGTTTGAGAAATATAACTTTTAAGTCACAAAGAGTTTTTGGACAAAAGCTTCATTTTTAAGCTTTTGTTAAAAGTATTTTTTAACCATTTTTAAGCTTTGTGAACCCTTAAAAGCGTTCTTAATTTTTTTACCAAACAAATATTTTTTTCTTCGAATGGGTTTTTTGAATATTAAAAGTACTTTTAAAACTTTCAAACGCAATCCCAAATAAGTTCTTAATGGTGTGTTGTCATATCATTTAAAAGTTACTTAATGGTATATGTGGTGTCATATCATTTAAAAGTTTTAGTGAGCGTGGCAATGTATAGATTATTAAACTTGTGAAAATTAATATGAACTATAAAATAGTTCATTTTCATTTCACTTGAAGGAGATGCTCTATTTCAAATGAAATTAATGGTATTCATTTCATGATGTTATGTTGACACATCTTTGAAAACAAAATTAAATTACATGGCATTATATACATTGTTAGATGTATTAACTTTAAATTTTCATCATAAAATAAATACTGCTCATTTTCAAAAGAAATTGAGAGGATTCTATTTCATATAGGATTTCAAGATGAAATGGTGGGAGCCTAAGATAGCCCGAACTTGATTTGGGGCTCTAAAGACTTGATCCGATCCAAAGAAGTCAATATATCTTGTTATTATTTATCCAAAGAAGAGGGAGTAAGGATAATAACAGGAGAATAGTGAGAGGGGCACTCTTACCCAAATAGGGAAGCCTTGACTAGGGAAGGGGAGCGGGAGCCCCTCTCATGTACCTTTGCTAAAAGAGAAGGGGGCAAAGGTAAGAGAAGGGATTCCAAATTACAAGCGCTCTCTTACCCAAATAGGGAAGCCTTTGCTAGGGAAGGGGAGCCTCTCATTTACCTTTGCGAAAAGAGAAGAGGGTAGAGGTAAGAGGAGGGATTCCAAATTACAACTGATCTTTGTTGCATCGAAATTACTAAAAATATAAATAGATAATTTTCAATTTCATAAGAAAGTACATAATGCATCATATATTATTTGAAATGTTGTGTGAAATTCTAAAAGTTCATACTAATTTTCCAAATCAAAAGTATTAAAATATATGGGCTTTTTTGTAGGAAACAACATGCACCGATCATTATTACAAACACATATGACAACAATCATGATCCTCTTCATTTTATTTCACGATCTAAATTTTTTTAATTACATCTAACGGTGTATATGGTACCAAGTTATTTAAAAATTTTAAATAACATGGTAACATATTTACTTTGTAGCAACATATATACTATTAAATATGTGAAATCCAACCTAAACTATAAAAATGATTTATCTCTATTTCACTTTAAATACAACAAGCTTAAGAAAGCTATTTTATTCCATGATTTCTCTTACTTTAGGCATTTATAATGCAAACATATTTACAACATATATACTATTAAATCCAACCTAAACTATAAAAATGATTTATCTCTATTTCACTTTAAATACAACAAGCTTAAGAAAGCTATTTTATTCCATGATTTCTCTTACTTTAGGCATTTATAATGCATGGACCATGTCTTGTTATCTTTTTGTTGAGAGTTATTAAGGTTTTGCACTTGAGGAAAGTTTTTATAATTGACAATCAAAAGACTAGCTCCAATGACCTAAGTTGTACTTGTTTTTTTATGTCATTGTTATCACATTACTTTTAAATCTTGCCACCCTTTTTTCATTTATGCTTGAAATGTATATATGTTATCTCCCTAAGTCTGAGTCAGGCAGCCCATTTTGGGTATTGACCAGCTTAGGCTCAAATTGGCCTAACAACTTCATTTGGGCAGCTGCAAAAGAATCATACTAGAATGCGAAGTATCCAGTCATTCTAGTTACTTAAAATGGTAACTGGTTCAAACCTCAATTTGTCAACAACTTTCTTTGAGAATCCACGCCAAATATGGTATGAGAGCACCACTATCCTCCTGTCATAAGGGCAGTTGGCATTTAATTCCACCTAACATGAGACAAGTGAAGGGTTATTGGGGACACTTGGGCTATGTTTGGCAAATGACTGGACTTGAAGAAGTAGACCTTATTATATCATATTTGATTGATGTGAGAAAAAAAGTGAGAATATTTTGTATAAAAATGTGAATTTTTGTTTTGTAGTTATTTTTTATTTGAATAGTAATAAAATGTAATTGAGGTGATATACAAAGTAAGAATGTTGAAGTTAATTTTAATTTTTTTTTTAAAGATTTTGGGTCGAGTCTGGTCCAGTCCTTTGCCAAACATAGCCCTTATCAGAGCTGGTGGCCTTGCACGTGCAACTTAGTTAGAAGACAACACATGTCAAAGTAGTACAAAAGAGGAATGATGTTCGATCGGAGAAAACAAGAGACACATTTTATTCATTCATTCGAAACAAACACATTAATTCCATAACTTATTCCTCTTACGGGAGAAGGGTTTTCATTTTTAAAAGTTTTGACTGACTTAAGTATCATAGGTATCCCTTGTTGGCTCACCCCCACACGCCTCTAAGTCAATCCTCTTAGCGATTTCCAGTCCTCGGTGTGGAATTGGCTGAACAGATTTCAGCATCATTACTACCAATATAAATATGACTATGGCCAATAAGTAAACCTAATCAATTTAGATTCAAAAGCTAGGTTAATCTAGCACCATAACAAGTTAACAACCATGGAAGTCCGTTGCTATCATCAAAGCCTTTTTTGTGTGTGCATATACTAATGAAACCACATCAATTTCCTTGTTTCTACAATCACAACCAAGCCATCACTTTTCCATTTTTCTTTGTTTGCAGAGCTTGTTGGAATGTTAAGATTTTCAAAGTCAATGATTATTGAAAGTGTATACTCATAATAAGCATAACTGTATACGATTTTGACTTTATATTGTATAACAGGAAAACTGATTAAGATAATTTATATATAGCTATACCAACTATTCTTAATTATGTGTAGCATTACTCTTAACTTTATGTAGATATTTTTCAATAATAATAAATAAAAAATGGACAAAGTTTTCCTCCAAACTGGGTTGAAGGAATTTCCTCCAACCTGATCTATAAAAGTGACATGTCACTTTTAACGTGTAGATCTATTCATTTTTAATAGTTGGGACAAAAGTTGGAATAAATTTTATTAAAAACTCATGCGTCTAACATGTTATTAAAAAAAAAGTGTATATAAACAGGTTGGAGGAAATTCTTCAACCCGAACTTTGTCCATAAAATATTGAATGTAGATGTTTACACTGATAATAATTTTTCATATTTCCTATATAATGCTCAAACTATATATGAATTATGACACTATACTTCTCAAAAAAAAAAAAAAAATCAACTGAATAATAAAAAAATTAAAATTTAGAAGATTAAAAGATTTAGTAATTAGTCTTGGCAATAGACAACACAACATGCATTGCTTATTTACAAAAAAATAAAACAACAAGAATTGATTTTTCCTTGCACATTAATTGTCGTTTACTGTAGTCATAAGTGCATAAATGTCATTTCAAGCAAGTCAACCTTTGGACTGCTTAGACTCGTTTGCTTGTGCTTTTTAAGACTATTTCAAATAACTCTAACACAAAATTATTTTCGCATTTATATTACATTATGTCAAACAAAAAGAGTATATTCTAAAAAGCATTAGCAAACGAGCAATTTTCTTAGTCAATGGGCCATTCTTTGACTCATTTCCAATTTGTTTTTAGGGTTTTTTTTTTGTTTGGAGTGTTTTTGGATAATTTTTGGGCTCTCCACCCCTTATTTGTATATTTTATATTTTAATGAAATATTTATCTTGGAAGAAAAAAAAAAGACAACGATTTTTACCTCTCACGTCGGCAAAGATCGTCTGATCTTCGCAGTCATATAATCAAAATAGTTATAATCACAATATCACATACAAACTCTAAGCTGATCGAGCCGGCTCAACTTTTCACTTCCATTTATGCCCCCACTCCAACACCCACTCTTAAATGCTCATCGAAACAAAGCATGGGCATAACGGTAACTTCGGTATAGCCAATTTCGTTGCCGATCAAAACACAGGGTGCTTCGTCCTCCATGGCTTTGTACGAACCTTCGATTTCGAGCTCCTACTCGTACTAACCCCAAAATACCCAATTCGGAACCAGTTATTTAATCTCCGAATCTCAGAATCGTCAGTTCGGGAAAAAGCACCGACACTGATACCCTAATTGAAAAGGTATACAAATTTGTGTGTATTTTATTCTGTGCTGATTTAACTTCTAGGGTTTCAATTTTTTTTTCTAATTTTTTTTTTTGGGTAGTTGAAGGCAGATTTTTTGGTTCGATTTCTGGGGTTTCCTGTTGAATCAATTCCTAGGGTTTATTTTTTTGGTTTCCGATTTTTTTTTTGTTGTTTTTTTAAATGAAATCAGATTGAGAAAAAAAGAATCGAAAATTTGTGAAGAAGACTGGTTTTAAACTTCAAGAGTATTTAATTTTATTTTGAAACTTTATTAGAATGATTTTAGGAAATAGAGGAATTTAAAGAATCACAGACAGAGATAACGTACGAAAATTTTCTTGTGCCCTCATTGGGCGTGATTTGAATGGCGAATGATTACTTAGGAAGTGAACTTGTTTTTCAAATGAGGAAAGATCATTAACAAAATTGCTACTCGTACTGACTCTTTTTTTAGAGAAAGTATGTGCCAACTGATGTTGCAAGGTAGCTTTCAAAATTAATGGTATGACCCGCCATGTCAATTGTGGTAGTACAATTGCAGCCATTGGTTGGGTGCAGGCGATTGTGTAATTTTGGTTTTGGTCATTTTAGTGTTTTTGAACTTAGTTTATTGCCAATTATATTTAAGGAGCTGAGATTAAGGGCTAAGAGGGTGAGCCATAGCTGAATTTTATTATATGACTAACATTAATCAAATGCACAATGGTTTGTTATTCTTGATCTATTTTTGCTCTCCTTGACCGCTGGGGTGTTGTTGTGGGGATTGTAAATTTGCTATATCATTATAAAACAGTTCAAGATTGGAGTCTGGGTTCCGATTTTCTTTGTTATCAATGCAGCATGTAAGTCGCCATGTCTGAGCTCAATAACATTTTATACTAGTTGTAACAAAATTTAATATTTATGACAACACATTTGCGTTATAGAGAATCGCTGCAAAGATAATTTTACGAGGAGGTAGTTGCTTAAGTTTTCTGGGATATCATTGTTTTGTGGAACTTTTTTGCTTGTTCTTACTCAAGGACAAGACAAATTTTAGGAGGTTGATAGCATGGTATTTAATAATAAGCTTGTTAGTTTTTTGAATATGACTTATGATTGACAAAATCTTCAAACAAGTTTGCAAAGACTATGAAATCACTTAGATTATGAGTCAATTTTGAGTTGATTTGCAATGCATGGATAACAAGTTACATATGCTTAAAAAAAGTGCATAGCAAAGAGTGCAAGAAAATTTAGAAGAGATGAATTTGTAAGAGGCTAGAGGTACATAGCAGTTTCAAGGATTTGCTTGATTTGAATCTTCTTTGTTTAGGAAAGTACCCTTTTCTGGCAATCAGCTGAATGCTAAGAAGACGAGTGCTGGTTTTATTTATTTATTTTTTGGGAGTCCATTGACAATCTCTTTATTTGTTGTTGTTGTGTGTGTGTGTATGTCTGCATGCTCATGTGTTCCTTTATTTATTTATTTATTTATTTATTTTTTTTGGGGGTGTTCCCATCCATCCACTTTAAAAATTTAACAAGTTCTATAATCTATAGGGAAAAAAAAGAAAGAATCCAGATATCAGTGGAGGATATTGTAGTCCCTTCTGTTTTGGATCATGAAGGTGTGAAACTGGGTGATATCATAGATATTTGGAGTTCTATGCTTTATGTTATTGCTCTTATTCACAAAGACTTTTTTTTTTTTTACATGGTCTCACATAGTGCATGCTCAAACATTTTCTGCAATGAACTTTTGGTGGTTCATTTGGACCTCAAATCTACTTCTTGTTTCAAGTTATATCTTTTTCATTGAGGAACTTAAGATGTGAAGCCCCTACATGTCATGTAATTTGGATGTGGATTTGGTTTCACCATTGCAGGAGCACTGTCTGGATCAGGCGGTCATTGTAAATATTTTCATTAATTTCGCCTTTATGTGCTATAGTACCACAACTTTGTCATGCACCACTATGTTTTCTGGGTTTGTGACACAGAGGATGAGTGGAAACTAATGCAATGGCAACATCTAGCAAATTTGATATGCCTTCTGGTAGTCCAGATAGACCATCGTACACCAGTGGGCAGCGTGGATCCCACATTGCTGGTCCATTGGACAGATCAGGTAGCTTTCGTGAGAGCATGGAGAATCCAATTCTATCTTCTCTCCCAAACATGTTGAGAAGCAGTTCTGCAGTAACACAAGGAGATGTAGTGAGCTTCTTCCAATGCTTGCGTTTTGATCCGAAGGCACTGGTTACAGAGCTTAAGTCTAGTCGTCAAGTGGAATTTAAACGTTATGTGGGTGTTGCACTTGGCATTTCACCAGATGATTCTCCATCCAGTTCTTCAAAAGGCAAGCTGCAACCATCTCCGATACCAGAGGAAATCAAACGAGTAAAGGCTTGTCTACATGAAAGCAAGGCGAGGTAGTTCTTCATATACTTTGCATTTTAGATTGAAGTTGTAACTAGTTATAACATTGTAATATTTTGCAGGTCACGGGTGAAAATTTTCAGTGATTCCTTATCTGTCTTCAACAGATTCTTCCCAAGCATACCGTCAAAGAAGAGATCTCGATCAGAAAGTTTTTCTAGTGACCGGTCTGGTGTGTTGTCAAGTGATCGGTCAGTCCTGGGGCCAAATGTAGGTAAAATCGGAATTCAGAGTCACACCATCACCAGTGGTTTTGAACTTGAGCAGCAAAAACCAGAAGAACGAACTAAACATGCTGTCCCAAACAAGCGCACTCGAACTTCTTTGGTGGATGTGAGAGTATGTAACTTGGGATGAATATCTCATTTAATTAACTTGCAAAAACTATTTTATTTATGCATTGTGCTTCCTGCTCTCTCTCTCTCTCTCTCTCATATCGGTGCAGATATGATTCTTTTGTACATGGAAGCTCTCTTTCAGTTAATTTTTCCTTTTACGATTATCACTTAGTTTGATTTCTTTTTGTTCTTTTCCAGATTAGGTGAGAGCATATGATTTACTCTGTAGTTCTTGAGTTTATATGTACATGTGATTGCACATATTTATATGTACACCTATTAGGCTATACTGTTCCTATTGTTGTTATATTATATATTTGTCGTTCTAATGGACTTTTTTGCTTTAAAAATATATATTTGGTGTACCCAACTTTATGTCTAACATGCACATTGTCTGGATTCTTTTAAATCTAGATGGATGTGCGGAGTAATGCTCTTGTCAGGCCATCTGGGGTTGTAGATAGGGAGAGGGAAATGCTAAGGATTGCAAATGGTGGTGCAGTTCAGGCTGAGGATCGAACATTACCTATTGGTGTTGATGGTTGGGAGAAGTCAAAAATGAAGAAGAAGCGTTCTGGGATAAAGCCAGATGTTTCTCCAAGTACATTGTCAAATAAACCAATTGATGGCTACCGGGAACCTAAACAGGGAATACAGCAAAGGCCTGTCGCTGATGCCCGGTCAAGGTTAAGTAATGAATCCCATGGTTTCAGGTATGAGTTCTTATGTCTATTCATGCATTTATCCATAGTGTCTATTTGAACCCTTAGCACAATAGCATATATTAAATGCGTCCACTTGGCAGTGCTGGTATGTTTTGTTGCCATTTTGTTGTAGGATTTATTTATTTTTTTCCTAGGAAGAAACATTGGAACATAGCCCTCTGTAGGGCACAGTTGGCCTTTATAATCATTATGAGCCTTTACTGACTAATATTAAAACTCCAGAACCAGTCATAGATGAAGAACTCATGACAATATGTTCAAGACTTCTGTGAGAATATTGTGGTGCTAGATAGGATTGATAATGAAGCCGATGTTCTTTATACTGCAATTTCATTATTTACTTCTTTTGCTTATCAAAATAATATTTTTTCTTTGTGCCTTTCCCCCCCTTATATGCTATTCTTATTCTTCTTAGGAAATCTAGACTTTTCAAAGGGATAGAGGTTCTATTTTATGCATCTGAGGTTGTTATTGATAAGTATATTATTTTATTATTATTATTTTTTTATAAGTATTGAAAAGTATATTATTCTTATCCGTTTTTACAATAATAGTAGTAAAAAATATCAATTAGCATATTTTTGATAGTAGTAATTGATTAAGAAGACAAGGGGGGTAGAATAGGGGAAGTAATGACACACATATATGGTGAACTTTTGTCCATTCTTTTATATTCAATTCATTTATTACATTTTCTGTATGTATCTTTGTATAATGCTGTATTATCCTTATATAGGCTACCCTCGAGGTTAAGGAAAACACCTCAATGTGTGATATTAATGATTAAATTACCTATGGTTACACCTCAGTGCTTGAGGTGCCTGAACTATTGCCTTAGGATGTAGCCGTGGTTCATATGACACTTCAAATTTACTGAAGTGCAGGAAAATATGTTTGCAATTTCTTAAACTTAAAATATTCCTTTTTTATTTTTCAAATCAGAAACTGACTTCGTCTATTATGCCATATTGTTAAGCATTGTCCTAATAAATCTCTGTTTAGATGTTGTGGCTCTTTGGAAGCAATGGTGATTGGTTAACATTCTGTAAGATTTGAATAGAATTCAAGCCCATAATTTGAATTATGAAGAATGAAATTGTTCTTTCCTCAAGGCTTTCGCCTAATGGTATAGAGGGAAAAAGGTTTGCCTTAAATGAAGACAAAATTAAGTGTAGGGGAAATTTAGATTTAGGGTCTCTGCTTCAAGTGTTGTTGCTTTGAACATTTAGCTGTATCCTTTATGAAACAAACTTGAATTAATTTGTGTTTTGACAATTATCATTTGTAGTTCATCATCTAAGAGGTGATATTGATATGTATCTCTATGTAGGCCAGGAGTCCTTAATGGAGCTGTTGGAGTTGGAAAATCAGATGGTATCTCGCAACAGACTGGCTTGGGCATGCGTTCCTCCATCCCTAGGACTGACCCCGAGAATAATTCCCTTTCAAATGATAGGAGAGATCGTCCTATTGGCTCAGAAAAGGAAAGGGTGAATGTTAGAACCGTCAATAAGTATGTACAGCATCCTTATTTTCAAGTTCTTTTTAGTAATTTCATCCACTTAACAATATTATAATTGCTTTTCCTTTTCTATTATGTCAGCCTTCAGTTTACTAATGAAAGCTCCTTTTACTCTGATTCCTTTTTTTTTTGTTTGTTTTCTTAATGATAAAATCGTATATTTATTTACATTCTTTTTATTTTTTGTGATGCTCAGGACAAATGTTCGTGACGATTTTAATTCTGCTAGTCCTATCTCAAACACGAAAATGAATGCATCTGTCCGGGCTCCAAGATCAGGTTCAGGCGTTGCACCCAAGTTGTCCCCAGTTGTCCCTAGAGCAAATGTTCAGAATGATTGGGAGATTTCTAATTGTACAAGCAAGCCCCCTGCTGCTGTTGGTGTCAATAATCGCAAACGCATGACATCAACACGGTCTTCATCCCCACCTGTTGCTCAATGGGCCAGCCAGAGGCCACAGAAGATCTCCCGTACTGCAAGACGAACAAATCTTGTCCCTATTGTTTCAAGTAATGATGAAACTCCTAATCTGGATACTGGGTCTGATGTTACTGGTAATGACATTGGGTTGGGATTTGCCAAACGCATGCCTGGAAGTTCTCCTCAGCAAGTGAAATTAAAAAGTGATCCTTTGTCTTCAGCCACCTTATCTGAAAGCGAGGAGTCAGGGGCTGTGGAAACTAAATCCAGAGATAAGTGCAGAAAATCTGATGAGATAGATGAGAAAGCTGGACAGAATGTAACAAAAGTGTCCTCTCTGGTCCTGCCATCAAGAAAGAATAAGCCAGTTGCTGGGGAAGAGCTTGGAGATGGTGTTCGGAGGCAAGGGAGGACTGGGCGAGGTATTACTTCCACAAGATCTCTTATGCCAATGACAGTTGAGAAGCTTGGCAATGTGGGAACAGCAAAACAACTCAGAAGTGCAAGACTTGGTTTTGATAAGACTGAAAGGTCAAACATTTTTGTCCTACATGCATTTTGCTGGTTGTTTATATCCCATTTTGTAGTCTCGGGCCACTTGGATTAAAATCTAATAGTTTTATGAAATCTTTTACTCAGCAAGGCAGGTCGTCCGCCAACTAGGAAACTTTCTGACCGTAAAGCCTATCCACGTCAAAAGAATACAGCGATAAATGCAGCAGCTGATTTTCTCGGTAGTTGAACTACAAACTTCTTAGAAAATATTTATGAACCCTTGATTTTCTATGGTTACTTTTTCCTATGCTAATCATTTTGGTTTGTCTTGTTTAGTTGGGTCAGATGATGGACATGAGGAGCTATTGGCTGCTGCAAATGCTGTTATTAATCATGGTAATGTTCTCACTGAATTTTGAATCCATCTTACTGCTAAAATACTTGTATTTTTGGGTTAATTTATTTGTTTGTCACTGCAGCTCGTGCCCTTTCCAGCTCTTTTTGGAGGCAGATGGAGCTGTTTTTTGGTTATATATCTGATGCAGACATGGCTTTCTTAAAGCAACAAGTAATGGCCCACCTTTTCTTGTTCTAAAGACTACATGAGATAAATTAATCTTGTCTCACAGACTGATGTTGCGATCATTATTGTGTTAAAAATGTGGTAGCGATAAAGTTTGCAGCATGAATTTGCATCTCATATGTTAACAAATTAAAATACTAAGGAAGCGATCCCCTTGACTTGATGGATACTTGCATCTCAGGTTGAATTTGAGATGGATACTTGCAGCATGAATTTGCATCTCAGGTTTTGGTGTTGGTGTCTGTGATTTAATGAATCGGAAACCCACTTCTTGTTGTATAAATTGTTTCACTGATGTTGCAGCCATTGCATGGTTGGAGTAGAAACATCCTCTTTGGAAGCCTATTTTTTTTTTTTTCTAAGGCAAAACCAAGCAAGAAACCTTTTTGACCCAAGAATAAGTGTATGTGATGGTATGCATGGGCTATGGTCCAATTCAATTTGGAGTTTGTTTACTAGTTGAAGTAGAGTTCTAGTCCCTTGCAAGTGGCGTTCTTTGTGTGGATGGCGACTTTAGGGAAAATATTAACTTTGGATAATTTACGAAAGAGGAATATTATTGTGACGGAGTGGTGCTGTATATGTAAGAAAGGTGGATAGTCTATAGATCATTTACTCCTTCATTATGAGGTTGTAACAGAGTTGTGGAGTGCACTTCTCTAGTTGTTTGGCATTGCTTGGGTTATGCCTCGCAAGGTGAGCGATTTGTTGTGAAGTTGGAGGACAATTGGGCAACCCTAATGCTTTGAATATATGGAGGCTGGCTCCTTTGTGTTTGATGTGGCGTCTTTTGAGAGAGCGGAAGCGGAACACAAGCAAATTTGACAATTTTTTAGAATGGATTGTTAGAAATGAAGAAGAAGAAGATGATGCTACAAACTTTGTATTTATGAAGGGTGGTAGTGTGACTGTTTCTAATTTTTCTGAGTTTTTAGAATTAAATTTTTCTTTCTCTATAATTTAGTAGTTTTGTACTAGGGTTGCAACCCTCTATGCTTTGATTGTATATACATTACTTATCAAGTAGAGTTCTAGTCCCATTAGAAGAAGTTAAGATCTAGAGTCTATATTGGTGTGTCATCATGCTCAAGTAAGTGAGAGTTGAATAATAGAAATTGAGTACTTTGGTTTATGGAAGACTTGTATGTCTAGAGTCTTTCTTCTCTTCTCTTTCCCTTGGTTATGTTCACATAACTATGCACATGCACTGTTCATTCCCCTGGATTCAATTTTCTTCTCAATTTTCTTCCTTTTCAACCCCAATCCATATCCATTCTGCCATACCTTTGAAACCCTCAACCCTTGATTTGTTCTCAACCTTTTGATAGCAACTATCTTTTCCAAACATACCTTAAAATCTCTAATTTGTTAGTGCCAGAAAATTTCCAGCACCCAGTTTTCTCTAAAACTATAACCCACCTCCTATTACTACTAAGGCAACTATAAACTGACTGATAGAAGGCAATCTCGGATTAAGGGCAAGAGGGAGCTTCTAAATTTAGATAGCTCCATTAATTATGGTTCAGCTAGCAGGCCTTCTCGGGGAAGGAAGGGCAAGAATATTGTGTTGTAGCATTATTCTTTTCGGGTTTTTTCTGTTGGGACGTAGCCATTCGTGGAGGGTGTTTCTTGCGGGTGTTTGCTTTTGAGGGTCGTTTGGTGGGTCTGTTTGGGTCTGGTGAGTGTAGGGTTTTTTTTGGGTGCTCTTAGGCACTCTATATTATGCTTTAGGTGTAATAGGGTTGCGCCCCTTAAATTTGCGCTTTTTTGATATATGCAACATTACTTATCAAAAATAAATAAATAAATAAAGGCTGTCCTATGTAACTCACTTTAGCAAATCATGCAATTTGATACTTACCAAAAAAATAAGATGTTATAAAGTAATTCTTACATTGTGATTGATTTTGATAGATGGAATATCTACCCTTGGATCTTTTTATATGATCATAGGATTGTTCTGTGGATACAATTTTCGTTGATGATAGGAAATTCAAATAGCATTAAAAAAAAAGATGTTTAAATTGTTTTCTATTGAGTTGGAGCTCTTTATATTTTGCTGTTGTATTTTACTTGTTTTTGGTTTTTTATCTTCTTTTTTATCTGTGTATTTCTTGCTTCTTTGTTTCATCGTATGAAGTTGTATCACTGCATCAAGGTTGTATTAAGCCTGACAGCGCCCTTTCTTAGGATGTTTGTCCCAATGTTTGGAATTTGAAGCATAATAGCCACATGTTTAATATTCCTTTATCACTTAAGTACCATTTTTTGAAAAAATTTCTATTGTGGATGTGGTTTGGAGTAACATACTTGCTTTTTCAATGAATCTCATGGTTTCTTATCAGTGGAAATTAAAGTATGATTTTTTTTTTTGGATGTATAGAGTTCAAGACTGAGGAGTATCACTGTTTTCTTAGGCAAAATTCCTATCATGTTTTTGAGCTATTCTAATTTTCTTTTCTTTTCTTTTTTTTTTTTTTTTTTTTGCTTTTTTTTTCGGTAGGGAAATATTGATTCCACTGCCCCTACGCCAACTGTAGTTCATTCTAATGTTGTTGGTTGCAATACTGTTCCTAATGGATTTGGGTTGATTGAACAAGAAAAAGAGATGGGGCTTGCTACTGAAACAACAAGCATCGAACTACTTGCAGAACAGTTAGTACCGGGCACAGGGGATCATAGTCTGATTCCCTTATGTCAGAGACTCATAGCAGCTCTAATATCAGAAGAGGATTGTAGTAATGGAAATGAAGACCTCAAATATAATGACTATGGAACTGAATTTGAGCTGGATGGAGAGTTGGAACCAAATAGTTTGAATCATCAGTCACTGGTTAGCTTTCAGTTTGCTGGGCCTACTGCTTTTAATGGTTATAGGATAACTGGGAGGGCAGAGCATGATGAACCTGAAGGCAATTTAGTGGGCATCCTAAGCACAGGGATGAACTCAAGCTTTGGTCTTTCTCCAAATGGCTTACATTCGGACCAACCATTGATGCCTAACATGGCATGTTCAGAATTTCAGTATGATAATATGCAGATAAATGAAAAACTTCTCCTGGAAGTTCGAAGTGTTGGTATTTTTCCAGAACCTGTGGTAAGTTTACTATTACAAGAACTTTCGCACTAACTTTACATTTTTTTAATATTCTGTGGTCACTTTTCTGTTGAACATCTGACGGTCGGTAGTTATGTAGACATTTTTATTTATCAGCTTCTTCTTCTTCTTTTCTCAAATGTTTGGTTTCCATGTAATCCATCATCATTAAAATGCTATCTCCTTGAAGCTTCTACCCTTTTCTGTTTTTTTTTTTGGGGGGGGGTGGGGGTTGATAATGTGAAGCTTATGGGTTTTCTCTCTCTTCTTTTTTTTTTAAATTTTTTTCTTGAGATGCTTGAATGCTTTATGTCATGCTTTTTTAGCTTTGTTGTTAATGTATGTTTATGTATAATGTTTATTGCATGTGGTTTGTTATTCAGCCTGACATGGCACAGATGGAGGATGAAGGAATCTGTGAAGAAATCAGTAGATTAGAGGAGAAGCACCAAGGACAGGTATTTGATACTATTAAAAAAGCCCTTGCATCAAATTGAGTATCTCTTTTCTTTATTGTGTTCATTTTCAACTTCCAATCCTCTGGTTAGCATTTAATATTCTTATGTAATGGAAATATGCCTATACCTATTTTAGTTTAACAGGATTTAGAGTCGGAAATGTACTTATCAATAAAAAAATGAAAAGAAATATTTGGAGTTGTATATAAAAAAAGAATATTCATTTTTCATGTATCATGACGATGTTTATAACTGAACTTTTCTTCTTGCACTGAGCTAAATTATATTCTTAAGATAGCGATCATATGAAAAGAAAAGTTTTGGAGTTGGATATGAAAAAAGAATATTCATTTTTCATGTATCGTGACATTGTTTATAACTGAGCTTCCCTTCTTGCACTGAGCTAAATTATATTCTTAAGATAGTGATCATATGAATATGTTTGTTGATGCACTAGGTTTCCAAGAAGAAAGGCTTGCTAGATAGACTGTTGAAGTCTGCCTCAGCCATGAAAGATCTCCAAGAAAAGTAATAATTATACTCTTATGTTGTGATAAATTTGCTTGCTTTCTTTCACTGAAGTTTTTGTTCATCAAGTGTAAACAAAAATATGTTTTCTTGTGTAGGGAGTTTGAACAACGTGCCCTTGACAAACTTGTTGGAATGGCCTGTGAAAAGTATATGGTAATCTTCTTAATGTTCATTCCCTTCTTTTGTCTTCAATTTAGTTTCACTCCCATTGTCTTTGTTTGCATGCAAATCTTGATGTAACAACTTTGCCTGGGCATAACCAAGAGCTAGAATGATGTTTTGTGAAAAGAAGAAAAAAGGAGAAGAAAAAAACTACAATGAAAAGTTTATTTTGGCAGCCCCTTCAAACGAAAAATAAAGCTTCCTTTAACGACTTAGGGTGGGCTCGAAGCACGCATTTGGTTAGAGATGGGATATTAGGGATTTGGGGGTGAAAGTAGGTGTAAGGGTTTTCCTTCGCCGAGCAAGAGTGGGATGTGCTACTGGTTGATCCCAGTCCAGTTTGAGCAGGACTACTTTTTATGAAGAGCAAGCTAAGTGTATTCCAATGATTCAAAGTGTGACACCTCTCAGTCAACAGCTTGCATGCAACTTCTCTTGATACAACCAACTCATGCCGTTGCCATTCCAGTGCCAAAGGAACTAGACCCTATGCAAAGCTCCTATCTATACAGAAGAAAGAAGCAAATAATAGAAGAAATGAAGAAAGAATAGAAGAGAGTGCATCTCAAGCCTTTCGATCCATGTTTATCAAGTACCATATTACTGCATTTCCTGGAGTAATATTGACTATTGGAAAGTTTTCTAAAATTCATCTGCTAAGGATGATCTTATCAGTTTCCATTTTTCCTTTTTAGAGGGAAAGATATTGTTGACAACCCTTCCATTTTTGAAGATGAGAATCTCTAGCGTTAAGATGGAGGAAGGGGAAAAATTCATTAAGAAAAAGAAAAGAAAAGGAAAAGTAATATTTTAGGTGTCAAGGAACCTCTAAACTGTGCTGTTTATAACAGACAATTGTCTTGGCCTAATGGTAAAACACAACCATCATGAAGTGGACACTGTGGTTCAAATCTATTGCTTGCAATTAAAAACAAAATCAGATTTAATGATGGTCCTGAATTACTTGTAGATTTGCTTCAGGTGTCATGTCATTGACAATTATTATTGGTTCCATATGAAAACCATGCGTATTGAAATGGGCCAAGACTCTTGGTTTTGGTTAGAGGGTGTTGCTTTTGCCATTTTTTTTCTTGAGCAATACAAAGGAAACGTGCTGGAGGGAGAGATCCTTTCCACTCTTAATTTTAAAGGATTATACAGGTAAGGAATTTGTGGGAAAGCTTCCAATAATTTGGTGGGAAGCGGCCCATCTTGCTGCTTGATGTGCCACTTTTGCTAATTTTAGATGCAGTCCAGCTTTTGATGAAGAGTAGGTGATTGTGCGGGTCGGAGATAATTGGATTTATGTGCCAATCTGTGGTGAGCCTGGGATGGTTTATGGCCAGGGAGGCAATATGGGTGTCTCCTTCTAGAATGAGAGGATAATTGTCCATAGATGCTGCTAGCTTGACTGTTAGTAGTGCTGCTTGTGCCATTTATTACTCTTAATAAGTGGATGTAAAGCTGTTCCTGTCTTCTTCTTTTTGGAACCTTTTCTTTGTTCTTCTTGATAAGATTTGAGCCTAAGACCTACTGGATCACAGAGTATTGCTAGTAGTTTGCCATTGTTAAATTTTAGCTTTGACTCAATTGAGGAGTGGTATTCATGAAAAAATTAAGAGAATGCTACAAGCCAATCTGTTAAAAAAGCTTCCAGTTCAGGTCTCTAAGCACATGTTTTTATAGAGAGCTTTCTTTCTTTGTTTCTCTTTAGATACAAACTTACCTCTACTGGATAAATAAAAAATAATAAAATCTTGAGAATTATACAAATGGATGTTTAGTTGAAAAGTTGTTATCACAAACGGGGTATCATCTGGTTTTCTAAGTTCAAAGCAGCAGCTTTTGATCCGAATATTCTGACCCTGGTGGATGACTTATGTTTGAAATGTACTCTCTTCCTTGGTTTCTGTGTGTATTTGATATGTATATTCATCCCATGTTTAGTTATGTATTTTCCTACTATTTCTTGGTGCCTTTTTTTTTTTTCTAAAAAAAAAAAAAAATTAGGAGTTCTGTTTTGTAAGTTTGATTGGGAAACATGGTAGATTGAATTAAGTTATAAAAAAAAAACATGGTAGATTGAATTTAATACAGTTGTTGTTTTATAGGCTTGTTGCGGTACTCATGGAACCAGTGGGAAGGGTTCCAGTAACAAATCTGCCAAGCTAGCTGCCTTGGCATTTGTTAAACGGACATTAGAACGATGTCATAAATTTGAAGATACAGGAAAGAGCTGCTTCAGCGAACCCTTATTTAAGGATATGTTTCTTTCTGGGACTTTCAACCTTGATGGTGCACGTCAAGCTGATACTACCACAGAGGGTGAATCAACCAAACCATATGCCTCCATCCGTTCTCTGGAAGGTAGGTTTTCTGGTATTTCCTATGATGCCTTATGGGCAAAATAGTGGCATTCTGCTTAATGTTCTGTATATCTTTGAAAATGTGTTTTTATTTACAGTGTGAACACTTGGGGAATGTTCTTGGTGGGGTTTATACAGTTTTCAAATTTCTTGTCCTTGTTTTGTGGTCATGAGTCATGATTAAGTTGTGGATAGTTGTTTTTTGTTTCTTTGCAGTTTCCATGGGTTCACAGCAAAGCCCTTCACAGTTTAGTCAGAATCTGGACAACCATGATATTAATTCGATGGATGTGCTTACTCCTGTAAATCACTTGTCTGAACAAACTACTGGTAGAGAAGATACATGGTCAAACAGGGTGAAGAAGAGGGAGTTGTTACTTGATGATGTTGGTGGCCCTATTGGTACCTCAAGCACCCCATCAGGTATTGGTAGTCCTCTATCAAGTAGTGCCAAAGGAAAGAGAAGTGAGAGGGACAGAGATGGAAAGGGACACAGCAGAGAGATCTCATCTAGAAATGGGACTACTAAAATTGGTCGACCAGCTCTATCCAATGTTAAGGGGGAAAGAAAATCTAAAACGAAACCTAAGCAGAGGACAACTCAGCTATCTGTTTCTGTAAATGGCCTTGTTGGCAAGATATCAGAGCAACCCAAACCAGCATTGCCTTCTGTATCAAAGTCAAATGAAATTGCTACACGTAGCAATGTCAAGGGAAAAGATGGGTTTGGCATGGATGTATTGGATGACCATGAGCCTCTTGATTTATCCCATCTACAGCTACCGGGAATGGATGTACTAGGTGTGCCTGATGATCTTGATGAACAAGGCCAGGATCTGGGTTCATGGTTGAACATTGATGATGATGCATTGCAAGATAATGACTTCATGGGCCTTCAAATTCCAATGGATGACCTTTCGGACTTAAACATGATGGTTTGAAGTTGCTTTCTTTGTATAGTCTTGTTCATTATACCATTGACACACGAGAAAAAGTCGCTGTTGTCAAGAAATGACCCGTTATGGATAGTCATTTGGCTATCAGGATCACAATTAGGTTATATAAATTCTTTTGTAGACTCTGCACAAGTTGATTTCGAGTGAATCTTTCGGATGTTTTGGATTTTGCTCCTGTATTAAGTTGGTGACTTCGACTGTAAATTTTTGTTCAAGGTACAAGTTAGTACGTCCTAGCAATTATATCTTTAGCAAACACTGGATCCTGGCTGTAGCTGTCACAAGTGAGAGAACAGTGCCTCTTGTATTCCTCTTGTACATACATTTTATATTTCCAATAAAATCAGCTTTTTATTCCATTCTCTCCTGGCTGGCTTACTTGTGTATTGAGGTATTTCCTTCTTTCCATAACTTTCAGTTTCTGATTCCTTGGGGATAATTTGCTTCTGTCATCTTCTACAGTTAAAGTTGTGGTAAATGCATTATCTCATTCTAGGTTTTGTTCATCAAGGATTCTTTTCTTGGGAAAGTAGATTTCATTAAGTAACAATCTGATTATAATCATAGCCAGGCTTTCATCAAATAAATAAATGAAGGTTTTTGCTCTTCACTTGGTTTCATTCGTACTTTATGCTACTTTTGGTGTATTTTCAGGTTTCTGATTTTTTCATAATCTCTCAGGCTAGCTGATGGTAAATTTTTTTCTTTTCCGTCTTTGTTCGGCCTCTTATTCTTTAGAAGTCATGCCACAGATTTGGACTATTGATAAGCTATGCTTTTGTGATATTATTTTTTTTCTGGGTATAAGGTCATATCCGATGGCAGGAAATCCCATAAGCCATTATAGTTGATGATGACTAAAGCTCATGGTGATTACAGGGACCAGACAGGATTTAACTTTTCACCTGGAATGTGCCACCTTCCTAAATGTGATTAATTTGCAAGATGCTTTTTATGGCTGAGGTAAGTCTTTAAGCTCTGGCCTTTAGTTGACTCTTATCATGTTTTGGATTTGTTTGAAGTTTTGATGTGTTTTGTTTAAAGGCATTTATCTCTATGCTCTAAGGCAACACAGTAGCGTTACGCCTTGACGTATGACATTAGACTCAAAATAATGAGGTTCATCCCTTGAAATTATGTAGCTGAACTTGATGCTCAGATCATTCTCAAGGCTCACCTTATGTATGGTTGGCTCTTCTGCCTCCCCAGAAACTACTAGTTTCTTGCTTCAAAGAATAATTTCTCTTACCCATTTCATAATTACAGTAAATGTTGTTAATGTGGTAGAGATTTCAAAACACTGCATGATGCTGGTAGTGTTTTATTTTGTTCTCATTTTCCATTTATGCTGGTTGGTGGTTTTAAAGGACATTGCTTTATATCTGCCTTTTACTGAATCCATTTTGAGCAATCACAACAAATAGTTTATTTCTGCTAGTGTGCTCTAGTTTTGTTTATCATTTGTATGAGGACCTATAATTCCCTTGGCTTGTTGACTGCAGGCTTTCGTGGCTTTTGTCATTCGAGGGGATTGTGGCCCCAAAGAATCTGAATCAGTGCCTTCAATGAACTTCAGTAAATTCAGCTGCATTCTTTTAGCTCGATTTTTACCCTGTATGTGTCAGGGTAATTAAACAAATGAGGGGAAGAACTTGTGTGGATATTATAGAAAGTAGTAATTTTATTCGTTTGATGTGGTGATAGGCATGGGCTACCTCCATTATTGCATCTGAACACATCCACTTTTGCATTGTAATTTGCTAATTTCTTTTGCATGGATGTGTTCATCCAGCCTGTGGCTGATTGCAATTTATCAAGCCGGGGGGTGGTTGGGTTGGGGGGGGTGGGATCAGTCACCGTGGCGCGAGCCTTTTCCGGTCAGGACAGCCCACAGCATAAAACATTTTGTATGAAGATTCTGTTGAATGACAGTAGTGTAACACTTCCCAATTGTCCTTTGAGGTTTCTTAGGGTACATTGACACAATTGGTAGTTTGAGGAGAAGATTAACATTTTGGTGGTAGCTTGAGGGTCAGCTGTAAAGAAAATAAAAAATAAATAAAATGAAAAAGCTAAAATGTCACAAATAAGTATTTTAGAGGATAAATAAATATCCTCGGGAAGGGGTATTTACTATTCCGACCGCCCCCCTCCCCTTCATTTTCACTTCCTTGGGCTAATGAGTTAATTGAGTGAAAAAATTTATAAAAAAAAGGACAAAGTTTTCATCCAAACTGGGTCGGAGGAATTTCTTCAACCTATTCTATAAAAGTGACATGTGTCCCTTTTTTTAATAATATATGAGATGCATATAGGTTTTTAATAAAATTGATTTCAACTTTGTCACTGGTATTAAAAAAATATGTGCATCTCACATGTTCAAAGGACATGTGTCACTTTTATAAACTAGGTTAAAGAAAATTTCTCTAACTCAATTTGAAGGAAAACTTTGTTAAAAAAAAAAAAAAAAAATGATGTTAAGTAAAGAAGGGAAATATGATTCAAAATGATCTTATAATTTTTTTTTTTTTTTTCATTTTTAATAGCCAATGAGAAAAACCTACACATAGTGCGGGGTATAAGCTTGTGTTAATAATTTCAATAAAGAAAAATGCACAAAGAACTCTATCAATAATTTCAACTACTATTGCAAGCCAATTAAAGTGGTTGGAATTCAAACTAATAAATAATAATATTTAATTAAAAATATATATATATATAGATAATTTGTTATTTGAAATTTTTAGAAAAGTAGCTATTTTATATTTAATAAAGTGATTTTTTCTTTTCAAATTTAAGAGAGTATTGTGAATACTAGAGGGAGATTCCCCTAATAGTGAAAGAATTGGGGACACATTTAGAGATGTTTTCCTCGTAATTCTTTCACAAGGAAAGCACCTCGTCTCCTTTTGCAAAGCCACAAAGAGTTCTTTGCATAAGGAAGGGTGATCCCCTCATTCAGTCAAAAAGGGTTGCATGCTTTCTTTGCGAAAGCATAATCTCTTTTTTTTTTTTTTTTTTTTGAAAAGAACTCATTTCTCTTTTTTTAATATAATTTTGGTATCTAGTTCTATTTATGTTTTGGCCGTACTCCCGGTGCTAAATTTTGTTCATGACTTACTTTGTCATTCTTTTTTTCTTTTTTCTCCGGCTTCCTACTTGAAACTTTTTTTTGTTTTTTTCTTGTCATTTATGCATCCACTAATTATTATTATTATTATTTTTCGTTCCTATCATTTTAAAATTAAAATCACTGATTTTGCAATTTTTTGAATTAAAACTTAGGAGTCACTGTAGCGGATTTTAAGGGTCCGTTTGGGAGTGAGTTTTTTAAAAAATAATCTACGTTTTTAAACTAAATCGTAATTTTGGAGTGTTTGGGATTGTGATTTTGAAAACGCAAATTTTAAAATCGTGAAAAAATCTGCAATTTCAATAAGTTGACTAGATGATGCTTATTTGAAAAAGTGCGAATTTAAACCAAAATCACGATTTCACTTAAAATGCAATATTTACCTATTTGGTCTGAAATTGCAATTATATGCTAATTTTACCCAAACACTCGATTGATAAAAAAAGTAATTTTTAGCTTGTTTTATCAAAAACCTGTGCGATTTTAAAAAGTGACAATTTCAAAAATATAATTTTTAAAAACACAATTTTTAAGATCGCACTTATTGAAATCGCACTCCCAATCCACCCTAAGCCAAAAAGCGTTCCCTACCCTCTTTGATCTCCCGTCTAAAGAACTGTCGTTTTTCTCTCTCTGAAACTTCGTTACCAATACGCGAAAATGCACGGTCGGCCTCGCACAGCCCCCAAGCCAGAGGACTCAGCGGATTCGGCAGCCAAAGCCGAAAAGCTTCGCTCTCTCCAATCTCAGTTCCTCTCTAACCACCACAACAAGATGTACCGATATTCTCACTCATTTTCACGTTGATTCCTGCGATCCAAACGCTTCCTTCCATCACTCTGTTTAATTCTCTTTTTGTGTTTTTCTCTTGTTAAAAAAATGGTTCAGTTATACGAAGGAAGCTCTAGAGGTCAACGCGAACCTCCTCGAGATCAATCCCGAGCACTACACGGCTTGGAATTATAGGAAGCTCGCCGTCGAGCATCGTCTGAGTGAGTCCAAGCCTGATCCTGACTCGGTCAAGTCGATTCTCAGAGAAGAACTTCGAGTGGTACGCTTATGCAATTCTAGCATATTTCTCTGGTTCCTTGTTCTTTCTTTTTCTTTCTTTCTCTCTTTGTTTGTTTGTTTGCCGGGAAAGACTTGGGAGCTGAAAATAAAATGAATTTGAAGCTCACATGCTCATTTTCTCAGAAATGAAAATAATTAAAATTATCTAATAGAATCCGCCTATTATCAGTTACACTGAATGTTCATTTCCTAAACTTTTTGATCTCCGTTAATTTTCTCAGTCGCTAAACAGTTATTGATACAAAATTTATGTCTGTGCATCCAAATAATTTGGATTGACTTCATGTAGGTAGAGAGCGCGTTGAAGCAAAATTATAAGTCGTACGGAGCGTGGCATCATCGAAAATGGGTGCTAAACAAGGGGCATTCATCTATAGATCACGAATTGGGGCTCCTGGACCGGTTCCAGAAGGTCGATCCTCGGAACTTTCATGCTTGGGATTACCGGAGGTGAAATCTTGGCCCTAATTTTGAATGCGTGCGGTCTAAAAGTTTTTATTTCATTTTTTATTTAATACTTCTTTTTGTCAGATTTGTGGCAGCATTGATGAACAGAGCAGAGGTAGACGAATTACAGTATACAACAGATATGATAAACACCAATTTCAGCAATTATTCTGCGTGGCACAATCGTAGGTATGATTTAATTGCTATCAAGTTTTGGTTTTCAGATTTGTTTTTAGTTATCAAAATTGGAATTGGTTTCCAGTTATTCTCTGAATGAGTGTGAGCTCTATATACTAGTTTTTATTTTTGCGTGTTTCTTGTCTTTGATTTGGGTTATGTGCCTAAAAATATTCTTCTCTATTTCTCTCTCTCTAGATTTTGAATGTATCTTTTGTTGTCTAGTTAGTTTATTCTAAAATTATTTTTGATGATGAATATGTATGTGCATTACAGATTTACCGTTGCATTATAAAATAAGGTGACTGATCTTGATTAAAACACAGAATTGGCATTTGGGTAGTATCAACTCTTGGTGGTATACTAAATAAGTGTCTGCTTGGGCTCTCCCTTTGCTTTGATTTCACTACCTAAATTGTATGTGCTCTCAATACAAATGCACAAGGGACAAAAAGGGTAAAAGTGCATCTGAGTTTATGGATAAAATATGAAATGTGAGACACGCCTGTCAAATTCTGCCACAAAAGGATATGCATTTTAATTATAGTAAGTGCATAAACACCAAGAACATGAGAGGTGCATAGACTTCAAGTATGTATTTTGGTTACTCCAACCTCCCAACTGTCTACAGGGACCACTTCTTTGAATACTTAAACACGGCCCATTATACGTGTAAAACTCTTTTATGCGTATTAAGTATTCTTCAATTACATGATAATGTTTTCAAATGGAAAGGGTTTTTCTTGGTTTTACCTGAGACATCGAGATCATAATTAGCGGTATCATTGATAAACATAGTTCACAGGTTCAAAGGCATCACTAAAGTTTATTGTTTGATCTATTGACTATGTATGGTGAGTATAGTTGTAAATGAAGCACACCAAAATTACATCTTTAGGTTTGGTTATGACTCATGAGTAACTTTTGCATTAGGTGAAGTACCCAAGCTTAGACATTTTGTCCTTTGGATTCTCATGGCTCCGTTCTTCTTGTTTTGCATTTATCTCATCTGGTTTTCAGTTATGAGAAATTTACATTGTTTGCAAATTTCCAATGGTTGTAGTGTATGTTTTAGTAGGGGTGGCAAAATAGGTACCTGTACACAACCCGTGGGTACCCGTTACACAATTAGCCTATACACGAACACGACCCGTTTAGCTAAAGGGGTAATCGGGTCTGACACGATTATGACATGAAAATAGCTGGGTAACCCGACACAACCCGTTTTACCCATTTAAAATAATCGGGTCCTATTGGGTAGACATGACCCGACACACTTCGCGGTCCAACCCAACCCGGCCTGGGCCGATAAAACCCTAAAAGGCTAATTTTTTTTAAAAAAAAAATTGTATTATTACAATTTTGAATTAATATTCATTTCATTTATTATTATTTCAATTCAATGAATCCATTTACTACTAACATTGGCTTTGTGATTCAAGTATTCAACCATATAATTCATAATTGTCTCACCCAATTGCCTAATGTGGTGAGATCAAGTCTCCTATAATCAAATTGTCTCACACTCTCACCCAATCTCTATATAACCAAATAACCAATCTCTAGTGCAAAGTGCAAACCAATGCCTCAAAAGTCATGAATATTGGTTGTATGAAATTTTAAGGACCAAACAAACAAAATTAATAATAAAAATAAATAATATACATTACTATTATTATTATAAGAAAAAAAAACTTTTATACTTTTTTTTTTTTTTTTGGTGAGAACATTCAACTACCCTCACTGAAAGTGATTCAGCCAACTAAATTATGAGGGTCACCCATGAGGATTTGACAGGGCAGTCAGATTATCAGGGAATCCCTCCTTTATATATATATATATATATATAAGGCAGGCCCAAGATTTGTCGGTGGGGTGGGCACTGGGGTTTGGAGAGTGGAGGTGCACCAGGTAACGGGTTTGGGGTCTCTGCTGGTCACGAGTAACTGAGTAAGTTTAGTTTAAGTTTTTACTTTTTATTATTTTCTCTATAAAAAAAAAAAAAAAAAAACCAAGTTTGGCAGGTCAGACCCAAATAGTAACTGAGTCTAGCGGGTTGACCCGCCATTAACCGGGCCTGGCGGGTCTAAAATTTTTGGGTCTTAAACGGGTAGACCCGATTAAGACCCGAACTCAATTAGCCCAAACCCATTACCTGTTTATTTGTGTCATGTTCATGTTGTTTTTGCGGATCGTGTAAAAATTGTCAGCCCTATGTTTTACCATATGATATGTGAATGCTTATTGAACACATTTATTAGTATATTATCTCATTGAAGGACTTTTGCAGTATACTTCTGTCTAACTTGCTGAAAACAAAGGATGAAGGGTTTTACCCAAAAGAGAAGGTCTTGAACGAGGAGTATGAGCTTGTACACCAAGCACTTTTTACAGACCCAGATGATCAAAGTGGTTGGTTCTATCATCTTTGGCTTCTTGATCAAACAGTGAAAGCTGATGCTCCTCTACTTATTTCTTCTTGGCCTGCTCGTGATTCCAATCTCATTCTATCGGGAGATAGGTGTCTAGATGACTGTGCTTTGTCTGCATTCACTACTTTCCATTCTGATTCTGGAAAAATTCTTCTCATTCTTTATTTTAATCAAGCTGTTGAAGGTGTAAATTCATCTACAATATCAGTTGAATCTGTGTTTAACACAAAAGGAGAACTTACTTGGAAACCACTTTCAATAAATAATTCTGGGACAGCCCAAGTTTGGGTTACTCACCTCAATTATCCTGACGAAAAGCTCCATTCTTCAGAAGCCTATTCAGTAGAGGTTAGAGTTGGACATTCTCAAGGCATCATTTCTTCAAGTGGTTTTCGCTATAACCAACCTTCTAGGTTTGCTTTTAAAGTGTTTGTACGGTCTGTTGAAAAAGACCCAGCTGTGCATGGTGAAGAGATGATTTCATGGAGAGATGAAAATTTTATTTTGTATGAAACACATTCTCAGGAATCAAATCCACTTCTTTCTTTAGATCAGCTAAATATTAAGGATTATCATGAGCAAACATCTTCAATGTGGCGTGCAGAGACTATAGCAAATGAAATAGCTCTCTTCCGGGAATTGTTGTCGGTGATTAGCTGGTGAGCTTCATTCATTTGATGGCAAAGCTAAACTTTGTAATAGCTATAGTGTTAACCTTCAAATAGAAATAAAAATGAGAATCCCTTGTTCATGTAGTAAAATTGGAAAGCTTACACTTGCAAGATTGTTGGTGGCTCATGACACGTTGCTGTCTCCATGTGCTAAGAAAATGGTCCATTCTGAAGAAGTTATCAAACTTTATAGTGACTTAATGAAGTTGGATCCACCACATTTCCAATACTACAAGGACGAGTACAGCTTAGCATTATTGCAGCAGGTGAGTGTCCTTTGTTATCTGTATTAGTGTCTATTTATTTTAATAGTTTCAAAACGTGTGATTTGAAAAAAATGGCGATTTCAAAATGTAATGATTTTACCACTTGGCCTTTAAACTTGCATGTTTTAAAAACGCGCCTCTTGCATGCGGTTTCAAAAGTAGGATTTCACGTTTTCTAACCGCCAAATTTTTCAAACTCACTCCCAAATGGGACAATTTTTGTGATTTTGTTTAAAGATACTCGTTTGACCTACGAAATCGCAGGGCCAAAGCACTCTTAAGTGTCTAGTAAAGGTCTCCAAAATGTAGTTCAATCGGCTGGGACCACATCTAATAAAGCGAAGGTCACTAGTTTGAATCCCTCTCCCCCTCTTGTGTGGACATGTAAAAAAAAAAAAAAAAGAAGGGTGTCTAGTAAAGCATAACCCTTACTCCTTAAACCTCTCAGTTGGTGGTAATTCTGCATGTACACCTTGTTGATCTTTCAATATGCAATATGCCAATTCCTCATTATTAATCAAACTGAAATGATCTGTGCATTGATAATAAGATCCTTCTGAGTGTCCAGAATCAGTCTATGCACATAGTGTGCTCCTCCGAGTTTTTTTATTTTTTATTTTTTATTTATTATTATTATTATTTTTTTAAAAAACCCCTTAGAATACGGTTCCATTTTACTCTTGCTTTAATTTAGGATATTGATAACTATAATTTCTTGACGCTGAAAGGTTCTGATAATGTATTGGTTTTGCAGATAACTTTCAGTAGGGAGTCTTTGCTGAGATACTGCTTTCGTCATAGAGATGGGGCTTCATCATTTATGAGTAATTCTATCTGTTTACGACTGAATAACTTATCATTATCGCGGATGGGGTCTATTGAGAGGTTGTTGTGGGTCCAAATGCTAGACTTGAGCCACAATGAACTTCAATCAATTGAAGGTCAACTTCTTCCCTAATGTTGTAAATACTGTTGTACATATGACTTCTGCAGATTTCTTCCTACAGTTCATATCCTAATTATGAACAAGATGTTTTTCTTTTTCCAATTTTCTTCCCTTAATAAGAAAGTAGCTCCTTTAACTTGTTTTGTGTTTCATTCATTTTATGGAATCTCTTTTCGGTTTGTTTTTTCCATAGTCCCTATTATTTTTTTCAATCTCTTTTTCAGTCTGTCTTTTAACTGGGATTTTTTTTTTTTTTTGGGGTCAGTTTGGCTCATAAACTCAAATAGTTTTCTTTTAATTGGACTTACCTGGGAAGCCTGGCATTTCATGTTGTCTAAGGCTCAAGCCTGAGAACATTTTCGTAGATATAGATTTTGATGTTGCCAGCATATTTATCCCCACTTTGGCTGCAAAAAACTGCTAAAATAGACAAGACTAGGTAGTTATATATGTGACCCCATGTTAGTTCATTTGAGAGATCCTATGAATATAGGGAGACTCAAGTTTTCAATTTATGTGAAGTATGGTGTCTCTGGTTTTGTGAAATGGGCTCAAATCTAAGCTCTTGACTTTCATGATGGATTGTTGTAGTTAATAAGCTTTGTTTTATTGAAAGGAAATTGACTTATATTTATATGGGGTCTTCTGACAGGATTGGAGGCTATGCAGCTTCTTTCTTGCTTAAATCTGAGTGACAATAAACTCAGTAGTTTCACAGCTCTGGGACCCTTGATACTGCTGAAGTCACTTAAAGTGTTGGATGTTTCACACAACGAGATAGGTTTACACTCGATTGATACAACAAGGTTTCTGTGTTCTTCTCCTTTGTCTCATACAGAAGAAATTGATTGGAATCGTGATGAAATAGTGACTGGTGATGTCAACTTGAGAAATTATTGGGAAGCTTTTCTAATATTTAGGGGCTTGAACTTGACACAGTTAGATATTGTGGGGAATGCAATTGCTGATGAAAAATTCAAGTCATTTTTGGTCAAGATTGTGCCTACACTCATGTGGCTGGATGGTGGAGAATTGCATTAACCTTAAATTTGTCATTTTTTTTTCCTGCTTTCTCCTTTTTAAGTTTTAGACAAGGAGGCATACAATATAGGAATTTGTTGGAGAATCGTCTACTTTGATTTGCTGATCTTGGGCCCGAGGCATTCTTTTTCCAGTTATGTTAGCTTGTATGGTGAAAATTGATTTAAGCGATGTGACAATTTTAATCTGTTTGCAAGCTACTGGTATGTTTTGACTTGCATGTGTAAATATGTTGTGTGTTCTGTTGATGTGCAAAGCACATGCATGTTTATATGTTGGCCGTTTTCTAGTCCACTTGTCTAAGATATAACAGCCATTGCTCCCCCACTTGTGATGCCTCTCATCTAGACCAACCAATGAGTTTGTTAAGTAGTTAAATAGATAACTTTTCCATGTTGTTGAGAGAGAGAACAACGGTAAATAATATCATAACAGTCTATAATCAGTAACCTGGTTCATTTCTTTTTGCCTGGGATGCTTGTGATACTATCTATATATAGAGTTCAGTTACAAAAATAATAAAAGCAAAAAATCGAACCAGAATTGGGTATGCAAAGGGTTAACTTAAAACAAATATTTCTTCATAATAGAATAGAACCCATGAATTTTTATGTAGTTTAATTGAGTTTTACTCAGATGAAAATAAACCCGAACAAACACCTTCAGAATTTTTATTCTAGCAAGAGATAACTCTAATTTCTGTTTTAAGTACAAAAAGTGTTTTAAGAAGAGAACATAAACAATAATAAGCTGATATTTTAATAGTCACTAAATCCGACCATTCGCTAAATTAACAGATTTAATTTAGATCAGTAGATTAAATAATTATCAAAGATTATTTAATAATAAATGTTAGATCACAATTATTTAATCTTGATTTGATCTTACAATTGACTTTACTGAGGGTGCAGTAAATCCAATCATCAAGTCTACAGAAGAAGCATCTTATAGTCCAAATTAAATTGCTAGATTGGACAATTCTGACCGTCCAAAAATGAATGGTCATGATTACGTAGTTTGCTTTAAAGTGCAAAGAGCGTCATCAAGGCGCCATAAAAGCTCCCTACAGCCCACTATCATGCCTTCACGCAGGTCCAATGCTTCACATCGTATTGCTTTATGTGCCAAGCGGGGTCAACTTAGGACTGCTCTTTTAACACTTTCCATTTAAAACATTTCTAAATCACAAAGTAATTATATGAATATATTAATTTTGAAAATTATTTAACATTCGCTTTCTAATAAGATTGGTTTCGACAATCACGCTTCCAAACCGAGTTAAGACTGAAATTCTTCTTGCACGAAGGTGTGCGCGAAAACTCCTCACAAAGGGTGGGACAATGTAATTCTCAATCAAACAATAGAACAGGACTAGTAAAAACAGCCCAAAATCAATGAGAACAGCCTAATCCCCACCAAAGCAAGAAACAAAACAAACAAGATTTTTATTTTTATTTTAAACCCAAAAAAAATAGTTTCTAGAACATAATGAAAATGGAAAATTGCAATGTTTTCAAACATTAGCTGGCGCATCTAGACAAAGCTTATCAGGACATCCTCGAGGATAATTTCGTAGAGTCAATATTTCCATAGGTTTAACCAATAGATCACATTCTGTGATATCTCAGGCAAGAATACAAACACACAGACTTTCCTTGCAATCATAAAACCTCAACTCTATCATACTTTTCCTCTTCACACTCCAAATCTTCAGGGTTGGAATGCTCCGACTGCCAACCCTTAAAAATTGTCTCACCGGTGGGCTCGAGTTCCCTTTATTCCAGTCACAGACCACTAGAAATCATTCTCCAGGTCTTCAAAACTTCTGGCAAGCTGTCTTTTTTCATTCTCAGTTATATATGCTAGTACATTTGCAAGCCGGAAATCTACCAAAAGCAAAGAATTATATACGTTAGTCCCAAATCAGACTGCAGCTCTATTTGTCACTAAACGCACTGTACACTCCTACTCTTTTTTTCTTGATAAGTCAGTGTACACTCCTACTCTATATGAACAATTTGTTTATAATGAAAGATGGTGAAGAAAATCCAAAGAAAAAAAAAAAAGAATAAGAGAACTTGGAAGGCAGCAAGTGCCCAAGCACATTACCTGGGCAGCCTACATACTAAATAGGCCAGAGCAAAAGGCAGGAATGATTAATGCTAGTTATCTAATCATTCACTGCTTCAGTAAGGCAAAAGATTTATTAAACAGTGTTGTGCCAGAGGTCATGGATAACTTGAATATCACATGTCAGTATCAACCAAATAGATAAATGGAATCAAAAGTTTCTCTATGACCAATACAATTCAGCCATAAATTTTGATTGTAATCGTTATATTTAATTACTGCTTTGTTCATCTGTACCCAGATCCAATCACCATATTGCTCACTTTGGTTTTAAAAAGAAAAAATGGGAGAAAGTCCTCCCCAACCCCTTTCTCTGCCATGATCCACTACTCGTCCATCATCACCACCTATTGCCGACTCCCCCTTTTTAGTGACCAGTATACCACCAATGTCATACTTTGTTCCTTCCAAAAGACCAAGACAATAGTTAATTATACTTTAACCCCTCAAACTACCATCCCAATCTCACTTGCACCTACAAACTACAACTCACGACGACCACAAAAATGTTTTGAATTGCCCCCTCTATCAAATTTGGCTTTATTTTGGATGGAAAATATCTTGTGCCAAAAATACCCCCAGTTTAAGGGACATAATTAAGAAACTACCATACTCTAGGGTGGTCACGGCTGCCCCCTCTGTTGGAGGGTCGTAACCACCCCAAACCCCCTATCAGAGGGGTGGGGTATAGCACCTAGGAAAAGCGCTAGCCAACATCTGCATTATTATTCCAAAAAGATTAGTCAAGTTGCAATTTGAGCTTCCTAAAATTACTTATAAAGTCTAGTCTCACCTAGTAAGTGACCAATGTGAGACTTAGAACCAATAATATCTTTATAATTCACTCTTCATTGTGGGCAACTCATTTTTCCAACATAAGACTAAGATTTTGGGGTGTTACATGTAGGTTATGTTAAAGGGGAGTTGCGGTGGTTGCAGGGTAGCCATGACAGCAACCCCCACCCTAGATGGGGTCGCAGCATCATGGGATTTGATATATTCTCCTTTCTTTTTGTAGGATAAAAGCTTGCATGTCAATATTCATAAGAAACAAACCCTTCATAAATTCATCCAAAGAAAAAAACCTCTCATGGCAATACCACAAAGGTCTTCCTCAACCTCAGTGTTCCTTTGCATCCTTCTATACCCACTCTCACACTCCCACTCCACAAATCTTTAATCAGCTAATACTTAGTCTAATCAGCATTAGTCCCATACCCAATTGCATGGGATGCAAAATGCAAGTGCAGCAAGCACATGGTGGATGTCAGAGTGCAGCATCTGAACTGTACTGAAAATGCTGCTGCATTCTTAGTGTTACACAGAGCCAGCTTGCAGGCTTTTACCTTGATAGCTACCAACTATGGATGGTTTTACCTATTATTTTTATTTTTTTTTCCCTTCATCATGATTGAAGCACCTTTTAAGTTGCCACTTTAAGGGTGCGTTTGTTATTGCGATTTTATAGGCTAAAAGTGTGATTTTAAACCAAATTGCAAAAAATGAATTGGCTTACTTACAAAATACAGCTTGCAGGCTTTTACCTTGATGGCTAGCAAGGAGTTTGCCAGCCCTAAGATTTGTTAGGAGGATTTTCTTTAATGGTAGTATTTTTTTCTAATTTTTTTGCTTAAGTTTTGGGGGTCACTCAATGGAATTTGAATTCCATTGTTGTGAGAGTGAGAGCATTTGAGAGTAGAAAGCAAGAAGTTGTGGCCATCGTTCCGGTGGTCATTGGCAGTGGTAGTGGAGACAGTTTTGCGAGCCCTTTTTGGCCTTATTATTTTCGCAAAACAGCATAAGTTTTGTTGGTCTCTTTGTGCCTAGATGAAACTCTGTGCAAGTTGCAAGCCCTCTATTTGTCATTATTTCACAAATATGTACAGATGGGGAACATTAAAATTTCCCTCAAAGTAAAATATAGGGTTTGATTTGAAGCTACTGTCAAACTCTGGGGGGACTTAGGTAACTCACCCAAAAAAAAATCTCATTGGTTCCAATTAAGAAAACTAATGTCAAGAATTATCAGAGAAAGCTTTGAGTTCAAAATATTTTTTCGCAAGCAGCAAAAAAAGGAGGGGGAACAAAAAGCTAAATTGTACATCATCACACTGAGTAATTTATTCCTTAATATAGATGCAACGAAATCGTAATGCTAACTGCATACCAGTGCATGAATTTCTCAGTGCTTGTCTATACATTCATTAGTACAACATAACCATACAAGCAAGACATGTATACTTTCAAGTCCAGCATTGAAAATCAAGACTTGGACATACCAGATAAGTCTTATAAGGTTGCAAGTGGAGATCCTGCACTGGTGAAGTAAGATTTGAGATCAACGTCCAAGTCTCCATACATATTGATGAATGGGTGAGTCTGGATGAGATCAATAAAATGCCATCAGACTTGGAATATCACTAAGCACACATCCTACTTTATTTGTTCTTCGTTGACTATAAAGATGGAAAATAGACACATGGATTATACATACCATAAGTTCATGTGCTGACTGTCTATCTTCTGGATTTTTTTGTACACTGAAATAAACAAAAGATCCCAAAGATAGGTACATAAACTCATAAGATCAGAAGTTGCAAAAGTTCTGGATAAAAGAAAGCACCCAAATGTCAAATATGTTAACCAACTTGAGTAACATGCAATACAATAATCAATAATCAATTGGTTTCAGACTTTGAGAAAAGAAAACATTCTGCTGATGTTTCTACCCCTAAGGTTAAGGGTTTGAGGGAGCTTAAAAATCTGGACTGCACTTTGTCTCCGGTGAAGTGTCAGCGTAGGCGGGGTTTCTCAGGGTCAGATGATGATTTCTCCTTCCCCCCTGAAGTGCATTAGGGCAGTGGGTAGTCAGGGTTGTGTTGGGAGTTCTGTCCTTTCGGGTTTTTGGGCTTGTTTAGTGGGTCTTTGTGTGGGTTCCTTTGTATACGTCTTGTATATTTAGAGGCGTGTTGCGCTGTTAGGGCTTGAGTTGGCGCTCTATTACTTTGTAATTTATGTGCCCTTTGGGTTTTTTTGGTATAAAACTTCATTACTTATCAAAAAAAAAAAAAAAATCAATTGGAATGTAGAAAGCTGAAGAACACTTTTCAGTTGATCAATCTTTCCATTGTTTTTGGAAAGGGCAGGAATGACAGGGAATCAAAGACCAGCATCAGGTAAGATGCAATTTCCTTTAGCTTTGACATTAACCACAGACATGACTAGTGCCATATGAATACGAATGAACATCACAAGTGAACAATGGCCTATTTGTTTCTTTTCTTCTCCACACACATAATGAAACATCACAAAGTCTGTTCAAACTCTTAAAAAACTTAGCTACTGAAAACTGCAAAATTAATGTTTACCATGCAGAAATAAATGAGCAGAACTGCGGAGAAAATTGATCTGAAGGTGCAGAAGGTGGTGGCTTTTCAACAATAGCTTCCATGAGCTCATAGAAGTTAGTCCATCCTTCACCCTGATCTGGTGGTATAAATGGGAATTTACCTGTTGCACACTCGAGCAACACTAGTCCCAAACTCCAAATGTCGCTTTTATTGTTATATTTGCCTCCAATAATTCTCTCTGGCTATAAAACACATTGCACAAAAACAACTGGTAAATTTCATGTATATGCAAAACAGGAACGCTTATTCGCAGATAGAAGGGGTAAAAACATAACAAACAAGAGAAAATGAAAACTTCCATAAGAGTTATTAATTACTCACAGACATATAGTTGTATGTGCCAACAAAAGTATTTGCCTGCCCAGAGGTGCTTTCCAGTATTGCACTCACACCAAAGTCAGTAATCTTGACTTCACCTCTATGATTTATCAACAAATTAGAAGGTTTTAAGTCCCTATGGATAACGTGTTTTTCGTGGTGAAGATACAGCAAACCCTTCAGAACCTACATAAAATGAAGAATAGGAAGAGCAGGAAAATAACATGATTTAATGATATTTGTTATAGATAAGAGTTCCAAACAAGTCAATAATTTTAAAATTCCCCACCTGCTTAGAGATGGCAGCAAGATATGGCTCTGGAATTGTTTTGACCTTTTTCAAAAGATCTAACAGAGATCCACCGTCCATGTACTCTAAGATGATTGAAATGACACCATTATCATAGAAAGACTGGTAACAGACAACAACAAATGGACACTGTGCTGACTGATTAATTTTCAATTCCTGAGCAATTTGCCTGCGGTAAGACTCATCAATATTCATTTGAATGACCTGAACATAGGAGAATACATAAGAACTGATGAGAATGTGAGGAAGACATGTGCAAACAATAGAACAAGCATAAATGTTCAACAACAGTATATAGTTGGGCGGCTCAAAAATATGCAAAAGCATAAGGATAAACAATTCCACATGGAAGTAGCCTTTCACACTGGTTGAAGGAACCTTGACTCATAGTGTCATAGAGTAACAAAAAGAAGTGTAAAATTTGAGATATCTGTTCGAAAGGATTGGCTAACAGCACTTATTTTGGGGCCCAAATTCATTGCAAGATTTCAAAACAAAAACTATTAAGATTGAAAGGAAGAACTAAATAATTCTTTTAATGGACTATAAGAACTATGAAATTGTTTCCATTGAGTTCTGATGAAATAATGTAGTACTGACTAAAAAGCAAACAGGAGTGTGCTTTATTATTATTTGTTTCCTCGTTCATTTTTCTCATTCTAGCTAGGTATTTCTCTTATATACTTTCTGTGTTACCCAGGTTTCACCTTTCACTTTTAATGAAATTTTCAATTTATTATTATTTTTTTTTTAAAAAAAAAAAGTAAACCAAATGGGTTACATTAGATGGTAGAAATGTGAGGAGGCTTAGAAAGAGATCTCAACACTCATCTCGTAAATGTAAAGCCCAAGGTTTGCAACCTTTTGAACATCCATTTTTGGGTAAACAAAATTTCGATCTAAAATTCAAAATATGGTACAAGGCAAAAGAAGATAATTTGGCTGGAAACACAGAGGATGAATGATGAAATGATAAAACAAGAGTTAGATTATGAATGAAATATAAATAGATTAAAAACTCTCTAATCTATTCTTTATTCCCGACTGAACAAGCTTCATAAGTTTTGGATCCCCAATGCAATGCTTGTGACAATGCTCAACACATTACCTTGCAAAGAAGAGACATAAAAAATTAACACAGTTGTGTAGATACTAGATACTGCACGAACTCCGAACTAGGAGAAGTCGATAAGAACACTCACTTTGTTAAATTACATTAACAAGATATTTGACTGGAAATTTAGAGGGTGAATGACTTTAAAAAAAAAAAATTTTAAAAAAAGGGGGAAGAAGAAGCATGATAAGTGTTAAATTTTCCACTACCTTTAATGCAAAAAACTGGCCAGTCCATTTGTGCTGCACCAATTGCACAATTCCGCCTGCTCCTTTTCCGATAACTTTAATCGTGTCTATGTCTGCTAAACTCAACTGGTTGTCTGCTGGCTGGATGGGGGGTGGCTGCAAACATGAAACAAAAACAAAGAAAATGTCATGCAGGGAAAAACTCAGGGCATGACATATATTAAAGTTTAATTAAACCCATTATTTGACAAATAAGAAATACACAGATCAGTGGATCTCAAACAGATTGCAGAAAAGGAAGTATCACAAGTACCCCATATGCGAGGGATGCTTAATTTGAACACAGAGAAGCTAAAATTCCAAACACCCGGATTGCAGAAAATGAAACATCATACATACCCTTTTTTCCCAGAATGATATTCCAGTAATCAAATGCAAGAACACTGAGCTGAGAAAGAAACAAAAATTTCAGAGACTGAAACCAAAACATCAAATCTTACTGCTTCAACTTCGGTCTGAGAGACGATCCGAACCCCGTCCCTGTTCACGAGCAGATCTCCATCCATAAACGTACCGCTCTGAGTCCTACCAAGAACCCACAGCCAACCACAATAAGCCAAAATACGAAAAGCTAAAACGCATACACAACGTTATGGAAAGGCAGAGATAGAGTGAGCTACAGGAAATTGGCCAAGGACACCTCATCCGGATGAGGGAGAGTGAGCTTGAGGTTAGGCATTAAGCTTCCCTTCTTCATTCTGCTCTCTCGCTCGCTCGCTCTGGGGTTGCAGAGTCGTAGCGAGCCTTTGCTGAGGAAGATGATTGGGAGTCAAGCTAGGGTTTCAGAGGAGAGAGATCAAGAAATTGTTTTAAATAACAAGAATAGGTTTGGGCGAGAGCTAGTATTGGCTGGTTGGTAAAGACCGGTCAGACGGTCACCATTACCAGCAAGAAACCAGGAAGAAGATGGGACTTGGACTTTCGCTTACTTTTCCTCTCTTTACCCGCGCATCTTTCTCTTCTTTTTAATTTCTTTCTTTCTTTCTTTTTTAACTTTTCAGGAAAAGAGTTTTTTCCATTCAAGTAAAAGAACAATTTAAAGAAGAATTATACTATTTCTGGATTTTTTTAAAAAAATAAAAAATAAATTTGGTACAACTCCTTTTAAATTCACGTGGCAATTCATGGATATTGTGAAAATTGTTAGGATTATTTCACATTACATCAGTTATGAAAGGAGATGATAGTCCGTTTATAAGTATAAGGGTAAGTCTCACCTCTTAAACTAGCTTTTAAAGTTGAGAGAGATTCAATACTACCTAACACTAGTATAGGAGCTTAGGTTTACCAATAAGTCTCGGTTCAACAGTCCACGGAAAAAACATGTTGTCGCTGCTCAAACTTATGGTCCAATGTGTGAAGAAAAGATTGTTGGGATTATCCTACATCGGTTGTAGAATGGTTTGATGGTCACTTTATAAGTGTGAGGAAAAGTTTAACCTCTTAAGCTAACTTTTGAGGTCAAGAAAGACCCAAAACCACCCAACAAAAATAAGTGTCACCTATATTACAATTCATACTATGAGAAACTGTAACATTTCTCTTTTGAATGTGCTCTAAACTTTTTATCTAACTTTATGAGTCGCATCATTATGATATTATGTTAAATAATAATCAAAGTTAAAAAAAAAAAAAAAAAAAGGACATACATTTTTATCGTATTGACATGATTCATAAAGTAGATAAAGATCTTATTAAAGTCAAGTCATGTATTTCATACACTTTGATTTTAT
The DNA here is from genome assembly GCA_013348765.1 of Carpinus viminea. Taxonomy (NCBI): domain Eukaryota; kingdom Viridiplantae; phylum Streptophyta; class Magnoliopsida; order Fagales; family Betulaceae; genus Carpinus; species Carpinus viminea. The sequence goes on from CP054667.1 coordinate 15,229,351, forward strand.
TAGATGATAAAATTAAAACTTGAAGTAGATAAATCCTTATAATGTAAGGATAACATTGAATTATTTTTAAAACTTTAAGAAGCTCAATGATAAAATTAAAATCCGACACATAATTTAAGGGCCAATATCATACTTTAACCACCTTCTTTTTTGTTGCAAAATTGTCAAATTTGCATGTGCGTTCAAAATCATAAATTTCAATATATATTGAAGATCATTGTTGGATAATGTTTGTGAACAAGTCTTGCCTTTATTTGTGTAGAAAAATTATTTCTAACAATTATGCACACATTTGAAAAATCTCATATTTGTTAAAGTAATGATTAAGTGATTAAATTTATCTATTTTTATCATCTTAAGCTTTTATGACAATTAATAATTTAACATGGTATCAGAACTAAAGGTCATGAAATTTAATATTGACTCCGTCAATTCATCCCTCATCTTAAGTAATTAAATTTACATTTTTTTATTAGCTTAAATTTTTAGAATAACTAATGATTTAATATAACATCAAAGCCAAAGGTCATATAATCGAACTTGACTTATTTAAATTTTTAAATTTACCTATTCCTTAGCAATCTTATGCATGGTTATTACATGTGGGACCGTGCATTTGAAATTTGTCTACCTAATAACAATGACTATTCAGCATTATTTAAGTGATTTGTTTGTCAAACGTAAAATAGCTTTATACATAATTTAGCCAACTTTTAATTAAGGAAAATGATAAAGTGTTGGGTTTAAATTGTAATTGTATCGCACTTCTTTAATCAATACTAAATCATTTAGTGGAGGTGCTTATCTTGAGGATAATTTGATTTTAGAACAAAAGTTTCCTCCAAAATTAGATCGAAAAAACTTCTTTTTAACTAGTTTATTAAACTGATATTTTTAAAAATACTTTTGAGAATTCTTTTTTACAAATTTATTAATAATTATTTTAAAGAATGAGAGGACGAGAAAATGACTGAGGGAAAAAATGAATTATTTATGAAAAAATGATTTGCCTATTATTTGTATTTGAAGAAAAGTACAATTTTGTTTATTAGAATTTTTATTTTGTTTGTTATTTTCAAAACAAAAATATTAATAAACAATTTAAACACGTAAAACTCGTGAAAATGCAAAAATAATTTTCGTCTTAACATCGCATCACAATACTTTTCAAACCAAAAACAAAAAACAACTCCTCACTAAAAAAAACAAAAAACAACTCCTCTAAAAATACATTGACATTAACCAACAGAATCAAAAGACTTGAGCCTCAGGGCGAGTTGACGATTATGCCATTATGCCAAATTGTTTAAAGCGCGATGGACCACTGTGTTTTTGGTCCGACTAGGCTATTGCGTCATTGACATTGAACACGTGGGTGACAGGTCTACGTTCACACTTGTTTTTCTTTTCCGAGAAAATGGTCGCATTGATTTTTAAATACGAGCCATTTGTTATATCTCCTGGTACAAATAAATACAAACTTTTGTGCATTGTCCAGGCAGGTGAGTTTGAGGTTGACGTGTTAAAATTTAAAATTATTTATCTTGATAACACAAAATTTTGTATTTGTTTGAACAGTTGGAGGCAATGAATGATTCACATTTGAAAATAGATAAATGTTTAAGGTACTAACTTTTTTTATTAACAAATGAATATTAATATTTTTTTTTTATTAATTGTTTTTATCTTTACCAATAAATAAGCTTCACAGGTAGTAAGATAAAAGAAGAAAAAAAAAATAAAAAAACCCCTTAAACTATCGACCGTTTACAATTTAACCCCATAAAGTTCTAAAAGTGATAAAATAGCCCTCCAAAACTACCAAAAAGTTGCATTTTGGCCACTCCGTTAGTCAACATCGTCAAATTGGATGAAAAATACAAAACGACATCGTTTTTTGAGGTTAAGTTACTAAAATGCCCTTTAAAAAAAAATCAATTGAAAAATGCCCCAAAAAAAGTCATTTTTATAAAAAAAATATAAAAAAGCCTCTCAAACTACTAGCCATTTACAATATAACCCCCCAATGTTTAAAAAGTAATAAAGTAGCCTCCAAAACTGTCAAAATGTAACAAAAATACAACTTATTTTTTTATATTCTTATAATACCTCTATTCTTTTAACAAATAAAATAATAAAATAATTGTAAAAAAAAAAACCCAACAAAAAAAATCAATGGACGAATATATATTTATTCCAAAAATCTTCTTCTTCTTCTTCTTTGTATTTATTAGCCCATTGGTTTTTTTGTATTTTTAAAAAATTGTTAAGTTTTTTTTTTTCAATTATTTTACGGGGTCACAAGTCAACGACGTTGCAGGTTGGGGCTCCCGCTGTGGAGTGCGGATCGGTGAAGTTGGTGGCATTGCGGATATGAGCTCCGGCCATGAAGTGCGGATCTGCAGAGCCATGGGTCTAGTGGCGATACCACCCTAAAGCCAGAAAAATTACTCTCTGATGCCTGAGAATGTTACTCGTAGCGTTGGAGAAGGAGACCAAAGCGTGGGTTTCGCCGACCCACGCTAGACCTCTTCATCTTCACCAGATTTAGTGGTTTTTTTTTTTTTTTTTTTTCCTTGGGTCCACTATTGTGGCTTGGAAAATAAGAAGAAAAAAAGAAGGGGACAACAGGTGTCGAGAAGAAAGAAAGAAAAAAAATTGAGGGAAAAGTAAAGTGATATGGGTATTGGCAGAAGAAAAAAAAAAATGAAGAAGTGTTGCAAGTTACTGTTATTTCCGGCGATGAAGAAGAAAGGCTATGGAGTTTTTGGCTATGAAGAAGAAGATGAAAAAGAAAGGCTATGGAGTTTTCAGCGAAGAAGAAAGGGGGCTGCAAAATAGTCTTGTGTTTTTAATCTCGCTGGCCACCCCTACATGGTTGTTGTTTTTTTAAAATATATATATATATATATAATGGCCCCCCAAACTACCAGTCATTTGTAAAATGGCCTCTCAAAATTTCAATTGGTATAAAGTAGCTCCTCAAAGTTTCAAAAGGGCAATTTAGTAACTTAACCTCAAAAAATGACATCATTTTGTATTTTCCATCCAATTTGACAATGTTGACTAATGGAATGGTCAAAATGCAACTTTTTGGTAGTTTGGGAGGCTATTTTATTACTTTTGGAACTTCAATGGGCTAAATTATAAACGGTTGGTAGTTTGGGAACCTTTTTTATATTTTTCCCTTAAAAGAATTTGGAACTCTCTCAGCCCTTCTCCTAATAAAATAGATTTGAGACCCTGCTCCTCTCCCTTTCCACTTATACTCCCCGCTCCTACCCTAAGTACCCTCCCCATCCCTTTTTGTTTGTTTTTGTTGTTATTGGTGTTGGTGTTGGTGTGTGTGTGTGTTTTGTTTTTTGTTTTTTATTTTTTATTTTTCATTTATGTTTGTAGGTGTTTTTTGATGAGATCAGCAACTTTGGCCTCTTCGCTATGTGTCCGTCTACCTTCAACCTTATTGTGCCGTTTATCTCCTCATTAGCCGCTATTGCTTGCTAATTATTTATTTGTATTTTTTTTTTAATTAGTGGGTTTTCTCTCTATATTTGCCCCCATAAGTATGAATAATTAGATGTGAGAGGTTATTTCTCACGGCTTGGATAGTTTCGGTGTGATAGGTTATCTCACGGCTGTTTAAATAAATTTGTTAGGAAATTTGGTTACTCATATCTGTCCTATATGGACAAAGTTTTCCACCAAATTGGGTTGGAGGAATTTCCTTCAACCTAATTTATAAAAATGACATGTGTCCATTTTTTTAATGACATGTGAGATGCACATGTGTTTTTAATAAATTTATTCCAACTTTATTCTTACTATTAAAAAAACATGTGCATCTCACATGTTTAAATGACACATGTCATTTTTATAGACTAGGTTGGAGGAAATTCCTCCAACCTAGTTTAGAAGAAAACTTTGTCCATCTTATATCTAGTATGCTTGGAGCATATATGCTATTTAATTATATTTGTACATGGGTTAACGAAAAATTGAAGTCATAGTTAGCACTAAATTGTAAGAATTTTTATTTGTATCTATGACTTTTTAACCTTATAGCATGTATCTACCATTTTGCAGAACTTTATGATTTGTGTTGTAAGAGTTTTTTGCTCTGCTCTATAAAAGCTTTATGTTTGTGATCTTTAATCAATGAAATTCTAAGATTTCCGTTCAAAAAAATAATAATAATAAGTTTTACATCATGTTAGTACCATTTATTAGTAAAAAAGTTAGTACCCCTCATATTTCTCTTTAAAATATTCGAATCCTCTCAAATTTTTTAAAATATAAGATTCTCATATTTTAAAATTAGAGTCATTCATTAAATCTAATAATTCAAACAAATGAACATGATAAAAATACACATACCATATAATTAAGTACTGGATATTTTTTAATTAAAATGAACGGTAGATGATCATAATTCTCAAAGAAAAGCATAGATTTGTGTCTTACCGAGACAAATAGGTTGGCAAGTTAAAAACTATAATTACTTGCCTTTGGTAACACACAAATCTTTATATTTATTTGGATTGTCATATGTGATGAATAACTTAAATTTTAAAATTATGAAAATGTCATATGGAGAATCTCATGTAATCGAGGACGTGTTCAAATCCCAAGACTCAAGACAGAGATTCAGACCATGATAACCATGGGGCAAAATAGAGATGCTTGGAGGACTACCGTATTGTGTCCAGGCATTCATGCTTGGTGAAAGTAAATGGAATAAATTGTGCACAGGGAAGGACATAAAGAGGCCACGTCGCTCTGTCTGTGGAAAATATCTACTACTACAGTACTCCTACCACCAGAGCGTGGGATTCCATCCTATTCTGCGGTGCCAATGTAATGACTTTTACCGACATTTTTTTCCGTAATAAAAAATGGTAGGTTGGGCAGATTTATTATAATTGTTTTATTTGAACATGATCATAATAGCATTTATTTGTTAGAAGTCGCATAAGAAAAGTCTAGACAATAAAAATCGTTGGCGCTCCTTCAAATCCAATTGAATCATAACTTGACATAATCCCATCAAGACATCAATAAGAATCTAAGGCAGTTAATATTAATCAAGCACGTGTGAGGATTTTTCATTTGAACCCACACCCTAATACATGTCCTAACCACTTTAGAAACCTCATCGGATCATTTACCAACATATGTTAAACCATTCATGGTTAATAAAACTAATTAATATTTTCTATAATGAGAATGTTACGTATTTTTTTTAGTTCTATGTGAATATTATTTTCTAAAAATTAAGTAAGAAAAATAATGGCTAGTTTTTTTTTTTTTTTTTCAAAAATAATATCAACTTAGAACCAAGAGGATAAAAGAAAAACACTAAAAGACCACCTAATTCTCATTTACTAAATTTGTTGGGATTAATTACCTCTTTGACCTAGTGATACCAATTAAGGAGCAATTATGAGAACATAATTGTTTATTTTTTAAGCACCTAAACTTGCCTCTCGATTAATATTTAATAACTTAATATTATGTTCATATATAAGAATTTGAAGATATATTAATCAAATCTATAGGTTGCCTCAACTAAGCTTAGTTTGTAATGAAAATTATAATATTAAAGATTGATTTAATTATACTTTGATTGTACTCATTGTGCTAGTACTTGTTTTAAGATTTAATAAATATCTCTATCCACATATATAATTAATTCAAATAGGTGAAATAATGTCGCACCCATGTAAAAATTTAATCATGCTTTGGATAAGTCTCAAATCCTACATGAATTAGGAGTAATTAGGAAGAATTAAGCTCGTGTAATTTTTATGTCACATTTCGTATATATTTTAGTGATAGACGTCCTACTATATCGATTTATAAAAAACTTATAATAAAAACGACAGCACGTCTAACACGGGTCAACACGGGTTGGAAAAACAAGAAAGGCGGCTGAGTGATTAATAATGTGAGGGTCTATTAACTTGATTGCACCTACTAGACTGACGACGTAGTGAAGCTGAGGGGGCATGGATCCATGGATCCATGGCTCCGGTCCCAGCCATCATCCACTTTGCCTGCAGTGAGCTGATAAAATATCGATGCTCGATCGTCCTTTTGCCAACCCAAACGACAGTCGTTACAGCTAGCAAAGAGAAGAAAAGAGAGCAGTGAGAGAGATTGAGGGAGAGAGGTTCTGAAAATCTTATGAAAGCTTCAGGAAATTGCTGTGTACTACGCATCGGCTTTTCTCCGAAATGTCGGGCGGTTCCCTTTTGATTCACCTCATGAGGAAATAAGATAAAACTGGTGCCGCTTATTGAACATGGACATGCATGATGCATGGTGGAACCCCCATCAGTGGTCCTCATGATCCATTAATTAGGAAATTTTAATTATTACTGTCAATTGATCACTAGACAAAATATTAATAATTAATTACTGATTAATTATTTGTTATTTTACTTCGTTACGTTGATATTAATATGTTCATCAATTAAGCCCGTGAAAAGAAAAGTGGTGTAATGATTTAAATGCGTACAGACGATGAAATGACAGACGTGGAAAAAAGCAAAGCATTGGTATATGTTTATAATTACTGGTTTGAAAATATGTGTTTTAATTTAGGGAATAGATCCTTTTCAGCCAATTATGGATAGAAAAGTATTTGGTTTATGGTTACAATTTCTTTAAAGAAATTTTAATGCCATAAATGTGTCATATATCATTTCAATATAAATAAATAAATAAAATTAAAAAAATGTATTTAGTATATGGCTGAGATTTTTTTAAAAAAATTTTAGTGTCACAACTATGTCATGTGTCATTTTAATAAAAAACATAAAAATTTAATTAATATTTAAAAAATAAATAAAAACTAAAATAATAAAAAATTAAAAAATATTTATAAAAAATTAAGGGGTGGTCAAATCACCACCATTAGCATGAGGGTGGTTGAACCGACCAATCTGAGGTAGACCTCTAAAATGCAACGATGGCTATCTAACAAAGGTGATCACGCAATAGTCCTTGTTCAGAACAAGTGGTTGGCGACCACCTCGCTACTTTGTCGGGGTGGTCATCCTACCAATTCTCTTTTTTCTTTTTTCTTTTTTTATTTTTTATTTTTTTTTCTTTCTTTTTTCTAATATTTTCATAAATAGTAAGAGTCCTTACATCTGAAAAATTAATTACATTTTCTAGGGAAAAATTCACTTTACCCCATAAAGTTTCAAGAGTTTTTAAATTTTAATTTCAAAGTTTCAAAATTGACAATGTACCCCTCTAAAGTTTCAAATAGTGACAATTTAAACCCCCAGTTAACTTTTTACGTCTAAATGGACGGAAATAAAAAATAAAAAAGCCTGAGGATAATTATGTAATTTCACATATTTTCGTCCAATTTGATGAAAAATATTAACGGAATGTTTAAATTGCTACTTTTTGAAATTTCAGAGAGGTAAATTGTAAATTTTAAAACTTTAAGGTTAAAATTGAAAAACTCTTAAAGCTTAAGGAGAGTAAAGTGAATTTTCCCCATCTTTTATCTAATAAAGTGTGTTGTATTTGATTTCTGAAAAGTCAATTGCTTGTTAAATGTTTTGAGAAAAACATGTTTGTAATCTACATTTTGACTATTCCGCTGGAGAGAAAAAAAAAATGCTAATAATAGCCAAATTTAGCTATTACGAGAGATTTGTCTACTCTAATGAATATGCTCTTAGGTTTTCCTTTTCATGGAGATGGCGAGATGGGTCCTACAAACTTACAATTGTTATGTGAGGCAAATTAGAGGGAACACGGAAAAGATGGAAGAAATAAAAGTGATAACCATAATCTCAAATAGATTTTAGTCAACAAGTATTCACCTCTTGCTTAGTTTCTCTCAATTTTAGCTAAAAATCATACTTTTATGCTTGAACTATCCACTTTTCAAAAATATTTACATCTTACACTTTATTTTAACTATCTACTTCATATGCATGTCTTATCAAAAGTCAAAAGCTCTCTAACAGCTCACCATTATTTAGGTTAAAGTAACTAATTAGATGCAATTATATTTTCACTAAATTTACGTATCGATTAACCAAAACTTTAGCAACTCACCAATTTTAAAGCTAAAATAGCTAACCGGGTGCAGTTACATTTTTACCCAAATGCGACGGACCAAAATAACCTTTAGCTAGTCGGGTTTAAATGCTACCTACAGCCACAACAACTATCATCATTTTATCATCCCACCACAGCCACTAGAGACACCACAGCCGCCACCTACACCACACATAGCTATCATCATCATCATCATCATCACCAGTCACCATATACGCGCTTACTCCACCATCACATATCCACCTGTTACTTTCAGTGTGACTTCTAATTACCGTTAGCACCTTCTCTGAATGATCAATGAAAAGGAAGCATAATGTATAGAGCATGACTTTTCATTACCGTATAACCATGTAATGCACATAACATCCATCAAAATCTTGACTTTCTCTTTGAGGGAAAGTAGGGGGAAAGAAGTTCAAAAAGGAAAAGGGGGCTGGGTGACATGCATGAAAATGACGTCCTTTATCAAATAAAATTCGAGGCCTAAATCAATATTTTACAAAGAGAGGAGGAAAAAAAAGTTTTAGAGTCAACTGAGTGCCTGCCATGGAGTAACACTAAAGCAACCATGAAGTCATGAAGATGAAGATGCAGCCTTTTTGCTCCTGGCATTCTCAGAAACCTTAGAAACATCTATTTTGAAGGTCCAATCATGGATAGAGTAGAAGAGTCACACCAGAAGTGCTTGGATTCATGGTAGCAAAGTTATATAAACGAATCCTGCACCAAATGCACACAAGCACATCACTTGCAGGGACCATCAAATCTAAAAGTGGGTTTTCCATTTTCCATAGTTAAAGAAAAATTTATCACAAAGTACATTTAGACTTCTGACCAAACCCATTTTTGAAAAAAGTACAAAAATTTCATTAAATGCAAAAGGGTGCAACCCAAATACAAGAAAAAAGTACACAAGAGGGACAACTATCAAGAAAAAGTTAAAAAGATCAAGAAATGATGAACACTAGAAATATGAAAACTATTATAGACAATTATCTATCTGTAATTATGCTATTGTCTTGTTAGGTTTTTTAAGGAAAGGGAATGAGCTCTGAAGTGGACGAAAGAGCTAAGGTTTCTAAGAAGATAATGAAAGAAGAAAGAGGCGCAGTGATGTGGGAGATATTTTGTCATAAGAACCACGTGTATGGTGTAGCTAAGAAGAGGGAGGTTAGAGCAATACATGTACCGTAGTTGGTAAGCACTTGAGGAATAAGTGATTTTGATAAGAGCACATGTGTCAATAGCCGGCATGTACAATTGAATAAAGGTTGTAATAATGGGCCAGCGCTAGTGGGCTGTTAGAAGTGAAGTTGCAACTGCTGGGTTTATTGTTGCAACTGCATTGGGTTGTTAAGCTTGTTAGTTGGTTGTTAAATGGGCTGTTAGGCTGATTGCATAGTATATAATGCAATCAGCGTGAATGTAATCTGGTATGAATTAGACTAAGCATTTTGCTTGAAGCTGTAACTTGGAAATTGTTGAGTATCTCGAAGACTCAATACTATATTTGGTTTAGACCAATTCACTTCCATTTCCATTTCTCACCTCTCTTTCCATTTCATTCATATAATCCACCTATTCTCAATACAGAAAATATACAAAACTAGAAAGTTCCTCACAAGTGGTATCAAAGCCCATTCGATTCTATACAATTTGTGTTTTACAAGTTTTTACAAGGCTACAACAATGGCAGATGGTACTAGATTATTTCAGATTCAAAAGAAGATAGATTTCTTGGGCAATCAAGTGGGAGAGATTCCGGAATTGAAGTCTCAGATCATGGCACTGGCAGCCAGCATCAACACTCTACTAAAAGACAAAGCATCCAGTTCAGAACAGGGAGATAATCATAGAGACAGACATGGAGAATATCATCGAGAGCGACAACATTTCAATGAGGAAGAAAGTCATAGAGGTTACAAGAAGTTTAATTCTAGAGTGAAGATGGATTTCCCAAGGTTTGATGGTGAAAATCCTTCTAATTAGTTGTACAACGCCAATCAATACTTTAATATTCATGAAACTCATGAAAATGACAAAATTCCTATAGCTTCTTTCCATTTAGAGGGAGAGGCTTTGATTTGGTTTCAAGATACTGAGGGCACGGGTCAAGTCAATACATGGGATTCATTTTACAAGTCTTGTATCACTAGGTTTGGACCTATTGCATATGATGATCCAATGGAATCTATGACTAGGTTGAGACAAGGCAGCACTGTAGCAGTGTATAAAGCTCAATTTGAGGCATTGTCTAATAGGCTAAGGGGCCTGTTTGAGGGATACAAGGTAAGTTGCTTTTTGAGTGGCTTGAATGAGGAGATCAAACTACTTGTCAAATTGTTGGCTCTTACTTCTCTATTACAAGCTTTTGCTTTAGCAAAAATACAAGAGTATGTGGCTACTGCTAGGAAAACCTTCAAGCCATATTATATGCGGGGAGATAAGACCTATAGACACAATTCTGGAAAGGTGTCAGCACCTTTTACTCGAGGAGGATCGAGTAACTTTGGTCAATTTTCTAAAAAAGATGATGGATAGAATTCTTTGATTAGAAAACCAATCAGTACATTACCTATCCAGAGGATTTCTCCTACGGTTATGAAGGAAAGAAGATCTAAGGGACTTTGTTATACTTGTGATGAGAAGTGGAACCCTGCACATGTGTGTAAAGTTCCTAAGATTTATATGATGCAAGGTGGAGAGGTCCAGCAGAGTGATTATGTAGATGAAGTTTTTTTTGATTTAGTTGAAGGTGTAGTTGCTGTGGAGGATCAGCAGTGTGGGGAACATGCTGGAAATTCTGAGATTTCTATACATGCTATTTCAAGAACTCCTACACCTAATACTATGAGAATTGTAGGCACTATTCAGTAGTAAAGAGTAGTGATTACGGTGGATTCATGTAATACTCATAATTTTTTAAACCCTTCATTGTTGTTAAAAGAACAAGGATTTATCAAATTTTCCAGCAAGTGATTAAGGTTACAATGGCTAATGGAGAAGAGATGTTAAGTGAAGGCAAGTGTACAGATGTTTGTTTGAAACTCCAAGATAATACTTTGTGCTCAGAATTTTTTGTGCTTGCTTTAGGGGGTTGTGATGTTGTTTTGGGGGTTCAATGGTGCAGCAAAAAAGAGGGAGGTTGGAGCAACACATGTACCGTAGCTGGCAAGCACTTGAGGAATAAGTGATTCTGATAGGAGCACGTGTGTCAATAATTGGCATGCACACTTGAATAAAGGTTGTAATGATGGGCCAGCACTGGTGGGCTATTAGAAGTGAAGTTGCAAATTCTGGGTTTATTGTTGTAACTGCATTGGGCTGTTAGGCTTGTTAGTTGGTTGTTAAATGGGCTGTTAGGCTGATTGCTAGTATATAATTTGCTTATATAATTTGATATGAATTAGATTGAGCATTGAGCATTTTGCTTGAAACTGTAACCTAGAGATTGTTGAGTATCTCGAAGACTCAATACTACATTTGGTTATTCACTTCCATTTCCATTTCTCACCTCTCTTTCCATTTCATTCATATAATCCACCTATTCTCAATACAGAAAATATACAAAACCAGAAAGTTCCTCACATGTCTTTCCACAATCTTCAAAACTTTGATTATACCCATTAATTCAAGCATTTACATAGCGGAAGAAAATAGTCACGCCAAAGCATAAAAGTAAAATTTATATTGCGGTGTTCAACATTACAAATTCACCACCTTCGGTAAACTATGGAAAAGTGCCAGTCCAGATTCCATGAAATTAATGCCGCAGTTAAAAAACCTTCTTCACACACATCCTTCTTCATGATCCCATATACTTAACATGTAGACTACTCTGCTCCGATGAAACAGGTTGACTTTAAGATTCAATGATGTTGAAGGAAAATTTGGATAGCAGCTGCGGCACGCCCGATATGACCGGTCCGTATGTCTGCAATGCAACAATTGAAACAAATCAAACCTGGCTCTCACCTTTATCTAAGAGCGAAAAGCAAAGTGGACGTCCAAGGAGATCATATCAATCGTGGGATTTTAGATGGCATTTAAGCACACAAAAGTTGGTTAATTGTTGAAATCTGAAAATGTTCTTATCTCAAAGTAGTGATAAGAAATACAAAAGGAGTTGAAAGCAATCTATAACAAGCTGGACTTGTCTCAAATCTAAGTGAATCACAATGGACTGATTCAATATCCATCGCACATCATCAATGTCTAGCAAGAATATGAAGTTCATTACCTTGTGATTTTCATGAATCTGGCACAACGGAACTGCCAGCAATTTTAGGTTTTTTGGTACTATGAACCTCCGACTAACCGGCAATCTGACAAGAAAGAGTTTTGTGCACTCCTACAGACAAGAAAAGCATTAGAAATAAGTTATCTATGGCATCAAAACTCGAAGGAGGTGGTTTAAGCAGATCGACTACCTTAGGCTTTTTTACATTAGGTGGCAAGTATGGATACAGTAATGTTTCGAAGTCAGGCCTCCACCACATCCCAAGGCATTCTCCCACCTAACATTGATTCATAATTCATATCAACTTTCTGTGATGATAACATTGCAATATAAACACAAGCTAAACTTCAAAAGACTTTGATACCTCCCATTCAGTCTCACCACTGCTTTCATTGACAGAAAGCTTTCTCGACAGCTTACGTCTCAATCCATCAATATCTGAACATTCAATTCAAAAGGTTCCTAGTTTAGTAAACCCTTAGAACAATATCCCACAACTGAACAGAAGTTCCCCTTCCCTGTCTGAAGTTTGATGAGCTGTCAATTTACCTGATTCACCTGGTCTTAAGCGGCCACCAGGAAGCTTGAAGATGGAATTTCTTACTTGCAACAGCAACAAGTGAGGATGGTTGAACAACTCAACCTGATTTAACAACAGTCACATCCTTTCACTATAGTATCATTTTGTACTCAATGGAAAACAAATTGTCAAAATCATGCTATTTTAAGAGAAACCTTAGAGATTATAAAAATTATCAATCAAGAAAAGAGAATTCTCATAAAAGATGTCAATTGTCCATATCGTCACCTCCACCTTGAGAGGATAACAAGTTGAATAAAAAGATTCAATTTTGAACAGAAATCAAAATTACTTCAAAAAAAAAAAAATGCATATAGATAATGTGTCCGTCTAACTCAGAGCTGTATTATATATACCATAAAATTCTGCAAGCAAACCCATCTAGATTTGCAGTCTTACAACCCTTAATGCGGGCCTAGAATGCCAAATCAGTAAATGATGCAGGTTTCATAACTCGTATCATTTCACACTAAAAACTATTTTAGGCAGAATCGATATTATAACTAACAAGTACTTCAAGCAGGACTAGTATCGCAGATAGCAAGTGGTTTAAGAGGAGCTGAGCTGGTGTCATCGTTGAGATTAATAAGCAAATATTAAATCGTTAACCTCTAGTAAAAAAATTCAAAATGGCTACTCTCAGAAAACAATTTTAAACCCATATACAGAAACAAAATGAAAACAAAGAAAAAGATGAATTTAAGTACAAAAAAATTACAGAGCAGCACAAGCAAAATATAAAATTTAGAAACCAAAAGAGAAATCATCACGATAAAGACTAGATGACTAACCAGAATTACAGCGTTCACACAAGTCCTCAACCCATAAGCAGCATAGCTAAACAAAATAACAACAAAAGAAAGTTGAAAAAAAAAACCAATAATTCAATGAAAACAAAACAAACCCAGTTGAGAAAACATAGTGAGTGAGAGATTGTGGGTTTGTGTGTTAGAGGGTGTACTTGGACTTCATCCTCTGAGTACGATCGGCCAAGGTCTCGTCTTTAAAGGGACCGGCTTCTTTGGATCCAAAGTAGTAGCAACTCAGAGGATATATGTCTATTACGCCGCCATGATTCTGATCGCTGCCACTGATTTCACTGACATTACCGTTCGAACTCATTCTCAATTGTCCTGAAAGTCACGCGCACACAGAAAAAAGAGCCAACTTTGAACAAGAAGACGAAAGAAAAGTAGCGAACATTGTCTTTGCAATGCAGGGTTGTAAGTTGGGTCCGGAACGTGGCGTTCCAGAGAGTACTGGTGGATCTACGGAGGATGTCGTTTGGGTGGAGGGGCTTACGGGCTTGGACTGTTCCATTGTTGGGCTACGTTTTTTTGGGCTTGAAACAAGTCCAGTTGGAGTTCGAGAGGCCTATCTCTGGGCCTACTGCAGAATCTCCGCAAATAATTTTTTTTTTTTTTTAAATTCAATCTATTAAATATTTAAATCAATGTATTTAAAAATGCATGTGAACGTAAATTACATGTTTTGTTCATGTGAGAATTGTATACTATAAGACTGATGACAGTTTAAGAGATTGAGTTATAAGATTTTAACTTTGAGTTAAGCGACACTTGGATATTTTAAGACTAAGGTAAATTTTCTAGGATAGTCTTGCCATTTTAAGGATTTGTTTCATTACAGCTTTGTTTGTTAACGTTTTTTCATTTTGTTTTTTGCTTTATATTTTCAAAACAAAAATACTAATAAACAATTTAAAATACAAAAACTCTTACAAAATAGTCAAAATTATTTTTACTTTTTATGTCACGTCATAATACTCTTTTAAATTTTATTTTTTTTATAAAAAAAAAACCCTCTAAAAAGCATTAACAAACAAGTCAATATTTAGTTAATAAGGATTCCTTTTCAATCTTTCACGGACTCTGATACACATATGCCAAAGGAAAAATGCTAGGTACTTTCCTAATGTTCTTCTTGTATTCTCTTAATTTTAGTTGAATATTAATTTATTAAAAAAAATGACCCTTATTTTTCTAACTTAGATTTTTTAAAAATAATATCCATATAAGAGTAGAAGAACACTATAAGAGAATAACACCTACCATATTCCTATACCAAATATTGAGAAAGAAAAGTTTGGGTATTCCCTTCAAATTCAGTCCTAAAATGTTCTTCCAAGGTAAGCAAGAGAGAGTCAATGCAATTCACTTTGCTTGGAGATGATAAAAGTGGTTCAATTGATTGATTGGTCGAAAAATCAGGTTCACACATTACTTAAAAATTTAAAATCACCATATTATAACCACCCTAACTCTAAAACCTCTTTTCCCAAACAAAGTATTTTTTTTATTTTTTTTTAAAAAAAATCATATCATGAGTGATCATCATAAAAGGACACTAGGGCAGTTGTAGACCAACCGCCATAAAAGGATACTGGGGTGGTTGTAGACTGTCCCTAATGGCTTGGGAGTTGTTGTACCACTCCCATAGACATGTCATTCTGGGAGTGGTCAGCTACTATTGAGATGTCATTCCATTTAAGATCAAATAACCGAATAATTATTCCTTAACTATTATTTTAGTGAGTAGTGAGTACCAAACCTTGCCTTATTTTTTATTTGGGAACTTGATTTGGGTTTAGTTTTTACACGTGTCTTAATTTTAATAAATTAAGTTCCGACTAAAACTGGACCCAAAGCTTAATCCATATTTTGAAGCCAACCTGGCAACCACCAACAACAGTTGGTGACACAGCGTTTTCCAATGCTTTGAACTTGGCAAGCCCACCAAAAAAATAAAAAATGGTGAGCACCTATCAACAATAATCAAACCATGTAGAAGTTGGAGATGCTTTCCTTGTGGTCTTAGCCATCAACAACCTTTCTCTTTTCTCTTCATGGACTTTTGCAAATTTTATTTCAGATATTAATTTAGTTTTAGCTTCCTTTTAAAGCTGGTTTGCTTTGAAAGTGTCCCGTAATACAAACTGGGCACATGCTTTATCTAAATGGGCCGCTTCTCATCTTGTTTTTTGAAGTATTCCCACAGGATTTCTCATTATCTCTTCCATTTGGATCAGAAATGGGAAAGATCATTCCCTGTAATCCTTTTCCTCATTTGCTTAGGAAAAAAAATAAAAAAACCATGTAGAAGTTGAATTATGGCCGATGGCAATCTTTACTTTTTTTTTTTAATTGAAAATCAGCAACAAGAGCAACAGGAAAAGTAAAAACAAAACTAAGAGGGATCGGGTGAATCTTTATCACTACAAATAAAATTAAAAAAAAAAAGTGAAAAAAAAAAAGAAAAAGAGTGGGATTACAATAAGAATAAACTTTAGCTGTAACCTAATAAGTTACATAATGAGAAGAAAAAAAAATTTTGCACTTTTATGAATTTTTTTTATCTTCCAAACGAAAGAGAGGGGGATAATAAAGATGGCATTTAGGATAATGTCAGCAATTTTCCAATCTTGAAGTAAAGAAGGCTAATGGAGGGTCATTATCACGACATGAGAATCACCCTCTAAAGTAAAACTGGAGAGGTTCACAGAAATTGCCGAAGAGACAGCAAGGGAAGCAGCATATATATATAAAGGTTGGCTAAAATATGTGAGGATCCATCATGAGAGATGTCCTTATCGAGTGGGGGATGTATGCGTTTGGTGCACCACACCAAATGAATGGCGTAAAGGGATGGAGTCCCTATCATACGACACATTTGATAATGATAGAGATTTTCATTTATTTTGTTGTTTAATTGCTAGGTATTGAGACATTGAAAGTCACCTACTCCAGCAGGTCTCCGACAGTCGGTCAGTTTTTTTTTGGGCTGGTGAATTATATAATGAAAAATATTAAGGGTCAATAAAATTTTTATAATTTGCTCGTATTTTCTTATAAATTTAATAGATCAATCATTAAATTTGTGAGGTCTATTATTGACTTATGTAAAATCTACATAAGTCCATAAATATAATAATTGATTTATAAGATTATTACATGATTTCCTTCTAACAACTCCAATAGATGGTTATTTGTCTTTAGTTTCATGTTTTTAACATAAAAAACAATTAATGAATAACTTAAAAGACAATTTCATAAAATAACACGTTTGTCTTTTGCTTCTACAATAATGATAACAACAGTTTATTGTTTCGATATATGATTAAGAAGAAAAATACTATGAAAGAGATTGAGACGAACAGAATCTTCCAAAACCCACTTACCAATAAAAGTTACAAAATAGGGGTATTCTTTTTTGGGTAGGTTTAAAAAATTAGAGGCATAGGGGGAGAACTTTTGTTTTCTCCCACTCTCCCTCCCTTCACCGGCTTTTTTTATATTTTTTGTATTTTTTCTTTTGTTATAGGCACAAGCACCACCTTGTCGGGTATGCTGTCCATCATTTATGCAATGTCTTTTTCTAAGGTTGATGACGCTCTTTGATTAGATTATTCAAAGTTTGATTTATGTTCCTCCGTCAGACCAACCTCGACACGCTCTCCTCCACTACGCGCACCAGCCTTGCCGGCTTTCAACAGAACCACGCAAAGATAGGGGACTCCACTTTATAAGACGTGATTCACAGCGAATTGAACTAACTCTTGGGGATATGAGTTAGCGAATTTTGATGTCATATATAGGTCTTGAATGTTAGATTTATTATATATGTATCTATGACTTGTAACCTTATGGGCTTCAGCTATGATTTTCTCATAACTTTTATTTTGTAATTTAAGAGTTTTATGCTCATGATCCTTCATTAATTAATAAGACTGAAATTATTTTCCTTTAAAAACAAAAAACAAAAAATTCAAGGTATTAATATTTTAATAGTGAAAAAATTAAGCAATAAAATTGGATAGATAAATTTTATGAGTAATCTTAAAAATCACATTTTTATTTAACAATTATTTTTAATGTGTCCGTTTCAATAAACTCTTTATATATATATAAGAAACAAAAAAGAAAAAGAAAAAGAAAAAAATGATTCAATGGTTGGTAGAGATTGTCATTTCAACATTATGAGATAATTATGAAATAAAAATATAAAATTTAATTTAATTATTTTAATGACTATCACACGAACTAATAAGTATTCATTCCACAAGTACAAGTTCATCATGAGCCACTACCCACATGTGTTTAGTAACATTCCCTTAAGTTTTCCCATTCTCTCTTCTGTTAGGATCAAGAATGGGAATGATCCTCATTTGTAACCTCTTCTCCTCTTTGTTTAGGAAAAAAAAAAAAAGTTCACTTATGAATTTTTTTTCCTTTTTTAATCATGATTAATTCAAGAATTTATTATAATGATCATATCATTATTATAAAATAATTATGAAATAAAAAATATAGTTTACATTACTAATTAATTACTAACTGTTATTTATAAAAGAAAAATTATAATATTATTATTATTATTTTTTTTTTTGAAATGGTACTGATATATATCATTCAACTGACTAAACAGTTATCAACAGTGAGTACATCTTGAATACACGATGGGGAAGATAGCCAGATGGATATACTCGAAACTTGCAATCTAATTATTTGCCGTCGAGTCGGCAACAACAAGGGCCATACCGTCGTACAATAGGAAAACGATTTCTCACCCAGTGGAGGCATTCACCAATAAAAATCCAGGATTCTAAAGAAAAATGAAAGTCAAACAAGGGTATAGTGGTCTTTTGGCGCTTTTCCCCAATCAAACTTCACGGCTCAGCTGCCTACCTCAATAGGACTCTTGATAGGTCCTCAAAATATTTCTTTTTTGGTTTTTAATTCTGAATTTTCTAAAGAAAATGGTAAGTTGAATAAACTAACTATGAACAATTCTATATTTCGTTTTAGAGACAAAGGGGCGGTCAATTTTGCTCAGCTTTCAGTTGTTTAATGTCGAAGGGATCCTTGCTTGTCACTTGAAAGCTATTCTCAGTTGCAAATATCCATATTTTTGTTTCTTTTTCCCTATTTCTGATCTGAAGGAAGAGGCAGAAACTCAAAAAGAAACCAACTTTTGTTGCTCAGTTCCTGTTTTTGATAGGCAAGTTTCATTCTTTTGTGCAATTGTTTTTCTCGATTGTTTTGATTGAATGATTGTTCTAGTCTTCTGGGTGTAGTGTAAATTGAGTTCTGAATGATGGGTTTTTTGGTGTGATTTAGCGAAATTTTGGCTCAATGGTTGATGGCTGTAATACGATTTGTTCTTATTGTTTGTGGTATTCATGTCCACCGTGTTATAGGAATTTCATGGTTAAGAGCATATATTGAAATCTTTGATCCCTTTGATTGCTTACCATATGGGCAAAGGCTTTTAGATTAACTTCTGTGCACTGACTCTATACGCAGCAATCTATGCTCTGGAGGTTGAAAGAAAAAGTTCCAAACGCAATAATAAAAGACAACATCTGGCTTATTGTTAGTTATATATACACTTGATAGTAATGAGATAGGCATCAGCACACACTTTTGTTTTAGCGCCTATGTGCATGAGGGTTATGCTTTATTGCCGGCCAAATTATGGTTAAACAATTTATTTGGGGTTGCTATTCTGAATTCTCTTTTTCCCTGTGTTGATTGGACTTTGGAGCATGGTGGTGTCTTTGCTGTGCCTGTATAGCTGAAATCCTAAGAAGCTGTAAATAAATAATAGACTCGACTTCCATAATGCACCCACAAAAAGGAAGAAAGAAGAAGAAGAAGAAGGCACATATCATTGTTAGGCATTCACTATCTAATCCTTGTTCCGCGCATGTCTCAGGGAATGATTCACCCTTTTATTAGGAAAAGGTTTAACCCATCAGAATACAAACTTCTTGTGCTTCAGTGAAGTTTATATTTTGTTATGCAAACATTGGGAAAAATTCCTTGTGGAACTTTCTGTTATGTACATATGGTATGGAAGTGATTACACCGTTTTAGGTAAAATGTTAAGAAAAAACAAATGAAGTTTTCAATTATATAATTGCTGAATACAATATGTCTAACATATGCTAGAGGTTTGGTGAAGCCATTAATCACACCAACCCAATAGTTGAAAGATTCCATATTTTCAATTTTGTTCTTCTGTCCTTTCTCCAGCATAATGAGGAACAAGTGATTGCATTATCACAAATTTGTTGAGATACTATGAAATCTGAAATGCTATTACCTTGCAAAGCAGGTATCCTGTTAGGGCTGCAGCAGAACGGAGGACTTCAACCTGCAGAATACATCTTCTCTATCACAATGGATCAAAGTACTCAAGTTCTCTGACTAATATGTCTTTGTTTATTTTTGCGCTAATTGTTACCTGTCATTGGATAGACTCATATTCATTGTGTTGGAAACATATTAGGCGTGGTCTATGGACCCTTCTTATTTTTTGTTCTTCTTCATGTTTTTACCCCTGTAGAGATCTTCATTTTGCTCATATAAGCTGGGATGGCGGTGCATGTAATTTACAGGATGATAAAAATAAGAACTAAATGAAAAACACTGTGATATCATGGTATTTGATGTGATATGCACGAGCAATGTGCCTGAAGCCTAATTTAATCTACCTTGAAATTACATCTGTGCTGCCCACAAAATAACATGCCCAAAGGCCATCACTTCCTACATGAAAAGTTACCATGTTTGTGAGCTTTCTACATGAATCTTCTGCCCTCTTTAAAAGCATCACTGATGCATGCTGAACATGGTTAATAAACAAATAGTAAATATGACATTTATACCTCCTAACTATAAATTGCACTTCTTGTTGTTGTTGCAGAGACTGCTAGAAATGGCCTTGAGTTGGGTAGATCAGTCTCTGATAAGCATCTTGATCTTTTGAGATCATCTGCCCGATATATTTCAGTAATTAAAGGTATTCGTCCTATTTGCACTAAATGCATAATGAGGAAAGTTGAGAATTCTCTTCGTAAATGTCAATGTGCCTCTCCATTTAAGTGAATTATATATCACTGTGCCTTTTGTTTTGGCTACTTTGTCCATGTTCCATTAAGTTTATCATTCTTCCTATTTAGTTCTGGCACTTCTGCTGGAAATCCTACTTGTGTTTACCTATCAAAGATTGATTAATAAAGTAAATCCTTTTTTATTATTATTGTTTAGAGAAATGGTAGGAATACTAACTCTTTTACTGACATGATGTGGAGCTTATTTATTGGTGAGGATCAAAACAATTAATAAAGAAAAATGTTACGAATACCAATAAATAAGCTGCACATTATGTTAGTACCCATTTGTTAGTGAAAAAGTTAGTACCCCTAGCATTTCTCTATTATTTATGAATGAATAAACTTTTCAAACAACTTGTCATATTACGAAGAAAGCTTTAGCAATTACTAAAGTTACTTTAACCACTAAAACAGAACTATACCAGCCCACTAAACAAACTCTATATCAGTATCACACTAAGTGTATATCAGAAATCTATATACAGAAAAATCACACCATAACTCCATCAATACCCCATAAACCACAGAGTACTTCATTCCCCTTTGTTGTCTTGAACTTTCCTTTAACAAGAAGCCGCATTTTGACTTCCCTCATGATCTGCTTTATGACTTGTTCCTGTGTCTTTGGATGATCTTCATGACGCAGTGCATTCCTATATATCCAAATATTATAGATTGCAGACCCATTAAACCAGATGACAAAGGTGGGCTTTCATCGTTCTTCCCCTCCATTGCTGCAATCCAACAGACACAATAGCATCCCAGCTTGTAGGTGGGATAGCTCCATAACATACTCAGCTACTAAAACTACACAAGAAAAATAAGTGGTCTCTATCTTCAATCCCATGCCAACAGAAGGCACATTGCACATCACCTTTATGACCCCACCATAAGAGCTTATCTCCCGTAGACAAAGCTTCCCTCATAGCCAGCCAAGCAACAAAAGCTTGCTTCGGAATGGATAAGGGAAACCAAACAAAAGCTTGATCCTATTTTCATCACTTCTGGTTATGTGATTTATCAGGACACGAAAGTTCTTTACTTTCATTTGCATTAATTTTTTCAAAACTTGTTGCTCGTGTTATTTTCATTGAAATTTCTGCTTGATCTGACAAATGCAAGATCTAATGATGTAACAAAATCTTCATATCAAGTTGGTCTCTTTATGAATTTTTTTGTCCAGACAAGTGAGAGGTTTTGTGGTGATGGTAGGGCATGTAATAGATGCTGTGGGCCGGGAAAAGGGCAGGTACACCCTGATGAAAGATCCAGAAGACTCCCAACTAGGGTTTTACGACAAGCCGCTTCCATGCTTCGGCTGTGGAGTAGGATGGTTTTCGTAAGTATATCTTGTTCCTTGTCTCTCCTCCAACTGTATATTTCTTCACTTAATGGTTTTCTTTTTTTTAACAGATTTCTTTTAGGATTTGCATTCCCTCTACTTTGGTACTATGCGACAATACTCTATTTTGGAAATCACTACCGCAGGGATCCGAGGGAGCGAGCAGGACTAGCGGCCTCAGCAATTGCTGTAACTATTCGCTCTTCCTGTTAGACTATTAATTAAATTATTAAATTTATTCATTTCTATCCGCTTAAGCTTTAAGCTTTTGAAATAAGTGGTTATTTAGCACTTCCCCCTCTCTAAAAAAAATGCTATCTTATATTTTTTTAAAAAAACACAGCCATGACCCAAGAAAGTGTTACTTATATTTGCATATTATCTTAAAAATATTAGTCAAAATTATAACTGAAACTCATTGGAATTACTTATAAAATACACAATCAACAGGGGATCTAGCACATATACAAAGCCTTTATAGTTCAACGACCCAAGAGTTGACCCAACACTGTCACAATCTAGGATATCAAACATCTAAAGTGCTGTTGGATAGAATTGTTAAATATGTGTTATATTCCCCCTTTCTTATGTTCACTGCAGTGTAAAGGTTCTCTATATTGAAGTAGCATAATTTTTATTGTCGTTGCAGGCACTAGTTTTCACTGTGGTGTTGGTCATAGCAGCTTATTTTTTCTTTTAGCCGCTGCCACTCTATTATTGAGATTTCTTGAGCATCAGAAAAGCCTAATAGAATTTCAAGGACATGTAGATAACACGGCAGAAGAGATGGGAAAAACATAGTCCCAAGGCGGTTCCCCAAAAATTTGAGATTAGACGACAATCCGAACTTCCCTCTTATAGATATTCTGCATTTGTATGGACAGATACAAGAAAATTTGTTTTCGTGTAAACTGTACACAAGATTTCATAAATGTGTATTATGGATTATTTAAAGCTCAGTTTATGCGTTTCCCCTTTTCCCTCCCCTGTATTGAATAGAAACAGAGAGAAAAACAAACACCTCAGTTCATGTGCAAGGAAACCAATGGATTCATAAACGCTTCCCAAAAGCCTTATCCATGGGAATTAGGATCCTCACTAGTTCATTTGAAGTGCAAATGAACTGGAGAGGATCTTATTCCCATCCATTGCCAAATGTCATCCCCACTCCTTAAAACAGCAACCCAATGATCCCTGAAAATATTTGTGGTTCATTATTGGAGAAAACCTGGTTGATTCATCTAGTAGTGATGATTTGACACAGAGAACACATGTTTGCAGAATTTTCCTGATTGGTATCAATTATAAAGTAATGCTTTGTTTGGATGACTCAAAGTGCATTTGGCATTGCAATTTTGTAGACAAAAAATACGATTTTAATTGAAATTACAAAAAATGTCGTTTGAAAGTGCATTTTTAAAAATTTGAATTTGAAACTGTTAAAAAAAATGTGTTTTCAAATTGTTTTAGAATGCATGATTTTAATGTTAAATTACAATTTAAATTAACATTTAAAATGTTAAACTGTAATTTTACCAAAATCTTAACTAAGTTTTAAAAATCATGCTTTCAAATTGTATGTTTTAAAATTATTATTTTTAAATCACAAGTTTTGAAATTGTAATGGGCGACAAAATAGAACAATTGCTATAGAAGGAAATTTGTGCGTGCAAAACCTAACAAGCAAAACCTAACAAAACCACAAGCGCGCCTCTCAAAGGCCTTCCTCACCCTTCCTTCTTTCTCATCTTGGAAAATTAACAAAAGTGCTCATTTTTTGCCCCATCTTGTGACAAAATGGACCACCTCCAGACGCCCTGCTAGTAACATTCCCACCTCTCACCAGTTGCCTCTCTCCTTCCTCATATACAGCGGGAAAGACCCGCCTTGATGCTGCTATTTAGTTTCTTTTTCCTTGGGAAAAATAAAAGAAAAGAAAAAAGAAAAATGCAGTCTTCTATAAGATTATAATATGACACCACAAAATTTTGATTTCTTGGCAAGAATGAAGATCAAAATATTTCCTGTAAACTTTTCTAGCGGAATAAATGACAAGAAATATAAATAACAGCAAAAACAACACCAAGACCAAGAAATGGAAGCCAGGAGCAAAAGGACCAGCCCAGCTTCAGTCTTTGATTACATGTAAAATAAGCAAATGCCTGCAAAGGCTGCATTGGAGAAATTACACCGAAAGATGCTAGGAATTCCTTCTATGCAACTCAAAAATGTGTTTCAAGCTTTGCCCACCAGACGGACGTACTTGCTCTCTACAGTGAATCTGGAGCTCGAATTGATCTGGCATCAAGCAAGAAAATCATAAAATTAGGAGGGCAATGTCAAGTTCAACTCATACCAAAACCATAAAATGAATAAACATAAAGCATGGCCCGTTAGATGGGCTGACCTTGTCCTCGAGAGTATCATTGAGTTTGGTTTCATCTTCTGTTATGCCAGATTCCTGTAAAGCCTTGAGAACAAGTTTTCTGAGTCTCCTCATCTTCAGAACTCCGTCGGGATTCTGCCTCCCAGCAGAAGATAGAGAGTAAACTTAAAGTGTATACCTTTTTTTTTTTTGATAAGTAACTTAAAGTGTATACTTGATAAACAGCACAAATATAATATTAAAATTAATTTTAATAGAAAGTATTCTGCATTATGTATGTGTCTTAGACCCTATGTGGGATAGGCAGAAATATGGATGACCATGATGGGAACGATTTGTTGCATTGAAAAGGAAATATAAAGAGATTATTATTAAAGATACATACAGACTTCAAGGCTGACGTGATCAACTTCTTCCACTTTATTTTCTTCTTGGTTTGTTCTTTGTTTGATCTAGGTTCTACCATCTTATCAGAACATAGATCACCATGAATTACTTCCCCATTGCCTAATTCACCTGAAGTATCATCCTTGGTCTTTTTCTTTGAACTACCGTTCACAGATGTATCAAGTTTTCTCTTTTTCTTTGATGGTGAAGTTCCTTTATCTGCTTCTGAGTTGTAATGCTTAGTATCAGCTTTAGGTGGATCTTGCAATTTCAGTTCCTTTGAATGTTCATTGTCAAGCAATTCATCTTTTCGGGTGTCTCCAGTTGGAAGTTTTGTGTCTTGATTGGATTCTTCTGTCTGCTTAGGCGGTTGTTTTGAAGCATGGAAAGCTCGGGCTTTTGCCCTGTGCTTCTTTCCTTCAGCATGGAGAAGCAGGGCCTGCTTACTAGTAGCACTGGTATTACAGAGACTGAAAATACAGAGATAAATTCGAGGAACAATAACTCAGATCCAATCATGAGAATAGCCACAAGTCATCTGTCGGGTCTGAAAATGAATCTCCTATCTTCAAAATACTCTCTAAAATTATTTATTACACAAAGAACCCCACATGATGATCACTGTAATTAGATTCGTGCAGAAATTAAAGAAATGGAGTGTTAAAGTTATACGTATCATTTGAATAAGGCCCCCTAACTGATTTGATGATTAAAGAAAGATGCTCATAATTAGGATAATAAGATCAAAAAGATATAAACACACCTACAAAACCACGGTGGGCGTTCAGATAACCCAACATTTATATCGATATCGGTTTGTTGCTTTGAACCCTTGTTGGCTTTGGCAGTTGGACCATTTGAAGCTTTCACTTGGCCCTTAGGACCATACTTCTCCTGAAAAATAAAAAAGAGAGAAACAAAATGACATTATCCTGCCAGATCCAGTAGCATTCATCAATGCTCATAACCAAGTCGACAAACAATATGATAACAGTAGCAGGTAAAATAGAAACCCATTCCTTCCTAATAATAAAAGAAAAATTTAGCCTCATACACATAGAATTTCGAAAAATCTTCTGCCCCAATATAAAATTGGATATTCAAGCACTCAACTTTCCATGACCAATGGCACAAATTTCCAATCGTAGGGAAATGTAATCACAAACCCCAAAGAAACTTGAAAAGAAGCACAGCATATGTAGCAACAGAGCAGGCCATTTACAAACTTTCCAGCATTTGACGGTAACATTTGATTAACAGCCAATACATTATGTTTCTTAGCGATTCAATACATTATGTTTCTTAGCGATTCAATCGATCTCTTTACCATCAAATAATCCAATCAACGCATTGAAAATTACAAAGAGAAGGCGTGAATGAGAGACGCACCGCCTCGGAAATACACTGCGTGTGGCCCTGAACGCTCTGCTGCCCGAATGTTTGCCCGCAATCAATACACGAAAACTGCACTATGAACGAACGACAAAAAATGAATTCAATTCAAACATAATAAAAAACCCCTATGTTAGGATTATTGTTTTATGGGGTCATGCAATTATGTGAACCACACTTTCCAAGGGATGATTTTGGAAATTTAAGAGAAGACCTTGCTAGCGGAGCAAGTCCTGAAGTGATTTGGCAGCTTCGGCTTCTTCAGATCCTCTCCGCAATCCTCGCACTGAAACCACACCATCTCTCTCTGATTGCGAGCTTAACTGTAAGGGGGGGAGAGAGAGAGAGCTCCGCGAGTGATTTTGGGGTTTAGGGTTTTGCTCTATCCAATCTGGTCTAGTAAGTAGAAAGTCTCTTCTCACAGAGAATGCGACGTCGTGTAGGTAAATAAAGAACAAGACATGGTTTCCCGTCTCTTTTCCGATTGTGATTCGAAAGAACTGATTTTTAAAATCGAATTTAAACGTTTAACAAAATTATGGTTTAACTTCTAAAATTTTAAAAAATAAAAATAAATTTGAAAAATAAAATGGTGGTTGTGATCAATGGAAAAGAGGGAAAAAACTCTAATCTCAATGATTAGAAGTGATTCAGATTTCAGTTGCACCCCCATTATCAATTAAGAATGGTTTGATCACCCCGCGACAAAACAATAATGAAAGAAATTGAATGATAGAAACCCGACCCAACGTGAAGACAACCAATGAAAATCATATGATTTATTTTAAATAAATGGCTCAAATTAAAACTATTACACGTGACATAATGCAATAACTTAGATATTGCGTGACTAGTAGTGTAGAAGTTTTTATTTATTGAGTTTCGTGTAGTGTTGATTTTGCCAAAGTCCAATGGGTTGTCGAAACTTGAAACTTGAAAGCTTCTCACTAATTATGAAAGTGATTAGGATTAAAATCTTGTCCAATTCAAATGAAAACCCCGTGCTCTCGACTAGTTTTTGTGTAATATTGTTGAATTTTAGGGGTAATCGGTTATTTATTTATTTTATTTTTTAAGAAAAATGATTGAGAATTCTTGTCGTGGAGTTGATTCAAAGACGCTAGCTGTTTTTGAGGCTTAGTGAACACTTCGTGGTTATCCTTCCCCTACCTGTCTCTTTACTCTATAATTTGATTTTCCAATAAACAAGCTAGGCCCCAGTTGAAGTTGCAATAATGCTCAAATTTAACATTTTAAGGCATGTTTGAACGTGTGATTGAGAAGTCTAAAAGTGTTTTTAATACTACAAAAGTTTGTTTGACAAAAATATATATATGTTTGGTAAAAAAAAAAAATTGAAAGCGTTTTTAATGATCCAAAAAGTTTAAAAATAGCCAAAACGTACTTTTGACAAAATCTTATAAATGTAGCTTTTGCAAAAGAACGATTTTTGATTTAAAAGCTATATTTCTCAAACGTAATCTCAAACAGACGCAATCGCATAGGAGGTGCCTAGATAGTAGGAACTACAAGCACTCTCTCAAGTCCAATTGAGTCATAACTACTAATTAGGCATATGTGTAGATTCTCCATTGCAAATATTTAGATCCATGCTTTAACCACTTAAAATTTTCCTTGAGCCATTGAACCACCACCCTTGATGGTATCCCAAATAGGCTCTTAGTCTCAAGCTGTAATACCTAATTTTTTTTTTTTTTAAGAATAGTTCAAGTGATTGATAATTATGCCTCATGAAGCGGCATGGTAACTTTGTACACTTATTTTTGTTGGGCAAACTTTGAATTCGAGTAGAGCGTTCCTTCCGCAAGAATTGGGTAAAATTTTGACTTCGCCAAGTAGGCCCAAGAGCACTAGCAACAAATGCCCTATATGGCATTCTCTTCTCTATGTTTAGGAAAAATGAAAACAAAATCACGAAAACACACCCACATCAAAAGCCCTATATTTAACCTATCATATTGGGTTGCTACAGTGCTTCATTTTAATGCTAAAATACCACAATCTCTCTCCTCTCACGATTCCCAATCTTTTCCTCCTTCTTTCTTATTCTTCTTCCTCTTCGCCTCACTTTCTTATGTTGATGAAACCCATAACTTCTGAAGAAGATACAAACAAATAACTAAGAGCACTACAACATATATCCTATATGTCATTCCCTTCCTTATGTTTAAGGAAAATTTCAAAAAAAATCATAAAAACCTACTCACATCAGATTCCCTATATTTAACTAACTCTCAAGGGTTGCTACAGTTAGGGGTATTAAGTGAGCGAAGCGTCTCACGAGTAAGCTCGAGCTCGACTCAAATATTAAATAAAACGCTTCATGAACACAAATCCTAACTCAAATATTAAACAAAGCAAGCTTAGCTCGACTCGACTAAGCTCGTGAATTAGCTCGTATAAGCTTGTATATATATATATATATATATATATATTAAGAATTGTAATAATTAATTGATTATATATTGAATCCATTTGATCGCCCAACCCAAACATTTAGGCTTGCTTTGAGATATATATATATTAAATAAGTTATAACAACAATTGAAGTATTAATGTGTTTTTTAAACAATGTTTTGACTATTTTTTAACAATTTTCTGAACAAAAAAATAATAATTATTATTATTTTTTGACTAATTTTTTGAACCATTTGAACAATTTCTTAAAACTGAATAATAAATTTAAATGCCAAAACTACATCGTTTCAATACATCTCTATAAATATATCTCTAAATTGAATAATGATTCGATCTCGGCGTTAGATTTGATTAATTCATTAATGCTATAAATACTTCTCTTAAAAAAAAAAAACCTTAGCCGTCTACGCGTCTAACCCATTTCCCCCGAGTCCCTGACCTAGCCGCTTAGTCACTCTCATTCTCATCTCTTCTCTTATCTCTACAAACCCTAGCCGTCTACGCCTCTAACCCATCTCCGCCCCTCCTCTCAATCTCTCATATACGTCCCTCTCTTTCTCATTCTCTTAGTCTCCTCTCATCTTCGTTGTTCTGCCATCTACGCATCTAACTTGGTCCCTAACGACGATCATCTGCTCCCAGATCAAAACCCAGATCGGCTATGTAAGCTCTTCTTCAGGTTTTCCTCTACGATTCAAACCCAGATTAGGGCTCGACTCAAGCTCGATTCAAACCATGTCGACTCGAGCTTGAGCAGCGAAGCCTAGCTTGACTTGAGCTCGAACCTAGGCCAAAAATAAATGAGCCGAGCCTGGACAGCCCAAGTTCGCCCAAGCTCGGCTCGTTTACACCTCTAACTACAATGTTTTCCAATGTGTAGAAAACCACTTTTGGTTCCCTATACATTATTTTAATATAAACATTTATTTTTCCAATCTCATCTTTCGTCTTTTTATCTTTAATTGAGGATTGTGTTGAAATTTTGTAAAAATAGTGAGAGTAACTAGAGAACTTGTATTTTGTAAATAAATAATATTTTAACAATATAAGAAAAGGTAAGGTAAGTTATTGTGAAATATATTTTTATAGAGAAATAAAAAATAGTTTTGTACTCTAAACTTAGGGAAAATCAAAGAAAAGCTGTGCTAATGCTCTAAACAAACTTACTTATGATAAACCCATAACACAATTGAACAAACAAAAAAATGAATGACCAAAATCTTCAAAATGATGAAACCCATAACTTCCTCCAAAAAGCACAAATCAAAAATTTACAAAATCTTCAACCCAAAAACATTGAATATTCGGAACAAAAAATATATTAGCAGAAATCAACACCCGAAATTAGCAGATGTGAGAGAGATTGAGAGACAGAGATGAGAGAGAGAGAGAGAGAAATTTAAAAAAAAAAAAAAAAAACCCGGAGAAGAGACTCAGAGAGAGAAAGAAAATGTTGGAAAATGAGAGAGAGAGAGACAGAGTTGAAAAATGTTGTTGATCACAGTGAACCTAAACCTGAACCCGAGACGGAGAAGAGAGAAGAGACAGATTTTTTTAGAATTAAAAAAAAAAAGGTAAAAGTAAAAAAAATATATATTTTTTAATGATATAGAAAATATTAAGGAAATTTATTGCGGAGTATTTCGTTATTTCCTAAAAAAAAAAAAAAAAAAAAAAAGGGGGTTAAAAAGCTACTAATGCTCAAAGGAATGGTTTTGATTGGTGGGCGTATAGATGGGTAAGCAGTACGTAATACCGGTAGGAAAAGTGTGATTGGACGGAGTACAGCGTAGAAAGGGAAACATTCTGCGGAAAGTTTGGTTGGGACTCGAGAGACATGGGCCATGGCCCATGGGGTCGTTTTTGTTTTTGAATTGTGCGATAAAGGACGCCGTGTGTGGGGACAGGAGTGAGATAAGCGCTAGCCTTCGAATTATATCTTTTTTATTTTTCTTTTTTCTTCAGAGAAGTTGTTAGTGGTTGCCTTGTTGGTGCTTTCGCCATGATTTTGAAGGACTAGTATTTGTCACGCTTCAGGCCCTTCCCTTCCCTTCCCAAATTATATATATATATATATATATATATACATATGAAAACTTCACTTAAAATTTCTAAACTAATATATGTTTTGGGAAGACTTCTTGATGCAATTGACTCTCCTCCATTAATTTTTACAGTTAAGCCATAACGAAAATTACTAAAAAGATAAAATTATCATTTATTTATTTTTTAAACAAATTTAAAATTTGAAATTAAGGATAAATTTAAAATTTTATAAAAATTTAAGAGTATAAAGATTATTTCATCACTTTTAATGTCTAAAATTAAATTGACGAATATGATAGATTACATCAAATTAAAAGTTTAGTGATAAAACTAAGAGGTTTCGAAATTTGAAAAATCTTTTTAAATTGTGTGCTAGTTTAAAAGTTATTTGTAAAGTTTCACCAGAATTTATATAGAAATGAAAGTTGTGTGTTCTATGTGCTTGGTAAATATTTTTGTACAAAATTTGGCCTTTTTTTCCGACCTTTTGTTATAGAATTATAAATTTATCTTTAAATTTTTACAAAAAAAATTAGGTTGAGCTAACCACCCTATGGATGGGCCACCCCCCAATCCCCATTCCATGCCAACCCTTTTTTTTTTAAATAAAAAAAATTATATAATTTTATAATATGTAACATTTCTTTATTTGTTTATACATATATATTATAGATTTTTTTTTTTTCTAATTAAAAATGGCATGATAAGAAGATCAATTGTAGTTATCTTACCTGGACGTGATCATAATAGTACTTAAATGATGAAAATTGCATATGATTTCTCAAATCTAACTAAATCATAACTCGACCCAACCCACCAAGACATCTATAAAAATCAATGAACTAATACTAATCAACACGTTATAATATATATCTAACCACTTTAGAAATTTTCTTAAACCATTAAACCATCACTTGATGGTATATATCGTAGAGAGTTACTTGTAATAATTTCAAACTATAAAAACCAATTTAACGAAGTGATTTTTTGGGGGTAGTTGATGGGACGAGACTATGAAGGCGCCAACTACTCAATGATAATTGTAGTAATGTTAATAATAAAAGTAGTAGACATTTAATTGTCCGATGAAAAAAGAAAAAGAAAAAAAAAGTGTGAATAATAAAGGGAAAAAAGTGTTAGATTTTTCACCCTTTTGACATGTTCTTCGTGTTCTGTTGTAAAGCTCATGATTTCAATCATTACAGCCACGCTCCAATTATTCAACGCAGGAAAAATTGTCTTTGTACGGGAGCACAGTAGCGTCATATGTGGAGGATTGTGTGTACGTAATCAACTTATTCTAGTATAGAAAAATCCAAGTGATTCTGACAACAACGACACATATTTGGACGAGAGTCACAAAACGACATGTTGGAAGATTGTTTGTCCCAATTGTACTGAATAAAGGTCCTCGATGGGGGGTTATTTGAGCTACAATTCAGGCAGGAAATAATTCCAATCTTCTTCATT
Source organism: Carpinus viminea (assembly GCA_013348765.1). Classification (NCBI taxonomy): domain Eukaryota; kingdom Viridiplantae; phylum Streptophyta; class Magnoliopsida; order Fagales; family Betulaceae; genus Carpinus; species Carpinus viminea. Next base: position 15,261,633 of record CP054667.1, read on the forward strand.
ATTTATGATTCAAATGCATTTGATATGTATTTTTAAAGAGTAGTTATCTTTTGGCTTTATGAACTATAGTGTCTTAATATTTTTTTTCATGAATTACAATACTTTAGATAGTTTTCTTCATGAATTACTAATTGTGACACTTATCCCATCAAACTACTATTTTATGATACTTTTTTCTCTTTTGTTAGTCAAAGTAATTAAATTTAACGGTCATGTAACTTACATGTACCATTTTAATTTTTTTTCTTTCACTTTTGTCCTCACTTTCAATTTTTTTTGCGTGTTAAATTAAAGTTTATGAGGATATAAATGTCATTTTATTGATATGAAGTGGGAGCAAAAATATAAGAAACAAAATTAAAAATGACACGTGTAAATCATATGACTGTTGACCGTTAATTTTAACTCCTTTGATTGACGAAATAGGAAAAAATATTATATGATGGTAGTTTGATGGGTCAAATGTCATAACTACTAGTTAATGGAAAAAAAAAAGTGTTAAAGTGTTTGATGGGGCAAAAAGTAATTACTCTTATTTTTAATTCTTGTTTTCATGATAGCTTAGTCTTCAATCTCACCATTTGACTTAAAAACATGAACATATATTAATTACCAAACCTGTTTATGGTCCAAAGTAAAACTTTGGATAATAGTAAAACTTTTATTTCATTATAATAATTTGGTTATGTTATGTGATAGTGACAATTATCCATTAGTTAATATAGGAGTAATTTTAGAAGTTTATTTTGTGTCCATCTTAAGTTCAACCAATAATGATGTGACTATTAAAATTACTATTTGATCAAAATCCAAAAATAATCAATCACAAGCATAATTGTGATTTTAATAGTCATATCATTTTTAGATGGACTTAAGATGAATACAAGATGAACTTATAGCATTACTTGTTAATATAGAGTATTGGATAATAGTCAGAATAAAAAAATGTAGTTTTTAACATCAAAAAGTTTGCATGAAACTCACGTGTTTGAACAAGTATCACACAATCGATGCGTTAGCTCTATTAAAAGTATCTCACAATTATATTTGAGCCAATCTGAACCCGTTAACAACACAACCTAATGAGTAATTATATTTACTATCTTATTATTTTAAATTTTGGTATTACTGTTCATCCAACGTGAGTACTGTTTACTCGCTTCATGTATTTTATATGTACTCTATTATTTTTCTTGGGTATTTTCAATGGTTAAGTAGCGTGATGTCTCATAATATTTAGTGCGTAGAAATTAATTTTTTAGTTAGAAAAAAAATGATGAGAGGAGGTGGAGGGGTGATTGGATAGCATTACTCCAAATTAATGCTATCAAATTTACACTTTAAAACGTGCACCATCTGGTTTCAATGCGAGTATTCTATTGTATTCAAAAGAATGTCTCTGTCTGTCTTCCAGAGCCAGGCTTTCCAAACCCCACTCTCTTTCTCCCCAAGCAAAACCAGGAGGACCCAGCAGGACTCAAACCTCTGCTGCAACTAAACGCAAACCCACCACCCACCACCTCCATGCCTCCCCGTGGCCGCTCATCGTCGTCCCCGCTTCTCACCCCACCACTACTCATCGTTATCGTGCCGATCATCGCCTTTGCTGTCCTCTTCTTCGCAGTCCGTCCATTTCTCTCTCTCACCTCCCTTGTTCTCCGACCCAACACGGTCAAGAAAAGCTGGGACTCCCTCAACATCTTCCTTGTCCTCTTCGCTATTCTTTGTGGGATTTTCGCTAGAAAAAACGACGATGGATTACCCCCAGAAGAAACCGCCAATGCTTCGAGTGCTTCAAACAAAACAAATGAAGGAGAGGGAGAGCAATCAACTTCGCAGCAATGGTTTCGGTACTCCGAAACAAAGATCTATGACACTCCGCGCGTTTGGTCACCGGCGTCACCGGCAACCGGTGTGACCCGGTTGAAGAGAAGCAGCAGCTCTTACCCGGATCTGAGGCAAGAGTCGTTGTGGGAGACGGGTGACGATCGGTTCCAGTTCCGGTTCTTCGATGACTTCGAAATCAACAAGTACCGGTACCTTAGACCCCGAAACGAACCGGAAGAGCCCGAGAAGATAATTCCGGTAGATACCTTTGCACTTCGTTCTTCTCCTTCACATCCACCACCACCACCACCGAAATCGCCACCTCCGCCTCCGACGCCGCCGCAGGCGGTTTATCATTTACCTAAACGAACGTATCGTCGTACTGTTGGGCGCAACGACGACAACACCGAATCGACGCAAACCAGGCCTCCTCCGCCACCTCCACCGATACCGCCGCCATCGCCGGCGAGAATCCGTTCGGAGCAGAAGCACGGGAAGAGCGAGCGTAGTAAGAGCAGTTTCAAGAAAGAGCTAACAATGGCCTGGAATTCGCTGTACAAACAGAGAAAGCGAAAGAGGAACAAGGTCAAGACAAACGTCTTCGATGAACAGGTTCAGTCTCCAGCTGAACCGGTTCGCCACACCAGACCGCCACCGCCGCCACCTCCTCCACCGTCCGTTTTCCATAGTCTGTTCAGAAAGGGAAGCAAAAGAAAGAAAGTTCACTCGGTCTCTACGCCACCGCCTCCGCCGCCGCCTCCACCGCCGGTTAGACCTTCACGATTGTCAGAGCGAAAGATTCCTGCTCCATCTCCACCGCCTGAAACTTCACGTCGGCGAAGTTCGAGCTATAGCACCGCCGGCCGGCCACCATTGCCGACAAGGGCGAACACCTGGGACGAGAATGTGAACGGTGTCGGGGGACAGAGTCCGGTGATTCCGATACCGATGCCGCCTCCGCCTCCGCCTCCGCCTTTAAAGATGCCGGAGATGAGGTTCGTTGCGCGCGAGGGTTCTGTTAGGGTGCGGAGCGCTCAGAGCTCTCGCTGTGGGTCCCCTGAGCTGGGGGACGCTGATGCGAATAAGGAGTCGTTGGATGGGACGGTCAACGCGATGGACGGTGCAGGGTCGGTTTTCTGCCCGAGCCCGGATGTGAATGTGAAGGCCGAAACGTTCATCGCTAGGCTCCGCGATGGTTGGAGGCTCGAGAAGATGAATTCCTACAGAGAGAAAGAAAAGATGGGCCTCAGGCCTGGCCTTGGCCCATAGTCACTTATGGGCTCAGGCCCAATTTAATTTTTCACACACATTATAGCATATATCATTAGAGAGTATATATTGGTACACAGGACAGGAAAGGTTTGAAGAGACGGGGCTCCGATTGTGTTTTTTGATCACCTTTTGGAGCCCCGGAATGAAGATAAAATGTGGGTTTGAATTGATGTTTGTTTGCATGGATTTATTTTATAAAACGGTAATGTATAGGTAGGATTTGGCTTAGGTGGACTCGTTGAGATTGGGACACGTGTCCCAACAGTTATTGGGCTCTGATTGCGTTTTTGGATTTCGGGCTCGATTTTCTTTTGTGGTTTTATAGTGGGCGTGCTGCACTATTGAATATGTATGCCCATATCAACGGCTCTTGGCTCTGGTTGTAATGTTTTTTTTTGGTCTTTACCTCCTGGAGCCTTACTTTTAAGAGTACGGATTCAAGTTTGTATTGTTTGAGGTTGAGATGATGTTTTTGGTAATTAGATATTGTTTGGATGCTGTTTTTATTTACTGTTTTCTGTTTTTCGAAACTGTGTTTATAGTTTGTAGATAATTATGCATTTGAGAGCCCAGTTAGAATTGGGTTCAAAATAAAATAAAATAAACTTCAAAGAAATACTTTTAGTTGATAAAAAATTGTGCCGAACAAAAATTTGTAATTTATGAAGATGCATAAATTATTTCAATGGACATGCCACAATAATATTTGGTTGGGTTGAGTCAGTGACTCACACGACTCTTTTTACTGGGCCGACACTTACCACTAACACGAACCACCATCTCACGGATTTTTAAGGCAAGCCATTGGTTGTGGTTAAAGTTAGACCACTTGTGTTAAAATAATCATAAAAGTCTCTATTGTGTCACTCAAAAAATAAGGTGACTTTTAAAATCACAATTTCATCAAAATTCAATAATGATCAATCACAAGTTCAACTGTGATTTTAAGAGGTACATCAATTTTTAAGTGACAAAAGAGCGACTTGTAGAATTACTCCTCGTGTTGGGTCTATGCATTTGTCATTTCCATCTAAATTTATAAAATCTCTTAAAACTACCTCGTATTGGCTTATCTATTTCTAAACTAAACTAACATTGAGTTTCAGTAATAATTAAAGAGGTTTGCTAGGGGTTCTCCCCGTAGTGTTCTCCTGGTGTTCTCCTAGTCTTATATAGAACATGATTTAATAAAAAATAAAATTGTAGTACCGTTTTTTTGCTAACATATTAATTTTTATGAGTTAATAGTTATGTTGTAATGCTTTAAAACTTGTTTTTTGATTCAAAATTAAACCTAAGGGTGAAAGGTTAACCCTTTAGGGATGATATCACCCAAAATGGATTTGATCATCCTAAATTTGATGCTAATGCCTCAATTTTGTTGCTAATCTTCACAAATTTGTTCTAATGCCTCAAATTTGATGTTAATCCCTAAAAAACCGGTGGTGGAAACTACTGATTTTATTTTTCTTAAATCATGTTTTATGTAAAGCTGGGAGAACACCAGGAGAACCTACGGGGAGAACCCCTAGCATTTTCCATAATTAAAAGTTGGATTGGTACTCTAACCCAGCCTAAACAAAAATTGTTATGCATGCTTTCAAGTGTTTATTTCTTAACGCAACAATAAAAATTATCATTAGATGCTATATATACTTATTTTTCTCCCTCTCTAGTCGCCAAGGCAAGGGATTCGAAGGTGTAAGTCAACATGAGGAGGAATGCCACACTTATTACTTCCATTTTTTGTACACAAATTTTCAACACTTATACGTTGTTTTTAAAACCAGATCAAAATTCAACAAAAATTTACCCCATATTCATTGGTAGTTTTAAAAGTTACCTACGGATATAAATGGTATATACTATATATAGGGAAATAAAAGATATTATTGTGTAAAATAAGCTAAAATTACTTTTAAAAAAACAGTAAATAGAAGTTTAGAAGTTTAGAGAAGGGATACCAATACTGAGGAGGTCGGGTAAACCGTAAACACGTTAAAAACTGCCCGGGACAAGTGGCCCCATGACCTGCCCGAATTTCACTTTCTGTGAAGCGTAAAACAACCCCAACTCCTAAAGCAAAAGGGCAGTAGAACTAGAAAGCATCGGACTAGGGTTCGTTATTGTACCGGCAATGAAGCTCGCGGGCCTGAAATCCGTTGAGAACGCACACGATGACTCTGTGTGGGCGGCCACGTGGGTACCGGCGACCGAGACCCGTTCGGCGCTGCTACTGACCGGGTCGCTGGACGAGACCGTGAGGCTCTGGAGCTCCGACGAGCTGGTCCTGGAGCGCACCAACACGGGCCACTGCCTGGGCGTGGCGTCGGTGGCGGCTCACCCGTCGGGTCACATCGCCGCCTCGGCTTCTCTCGACAGCTTTGTTCGGGTCTTCGACGTCGACACCAACGCCACCATCGCCACTCTCGAAGCTCCTCCCTCTGAAGTCTGGCAATTGCGCTTCAATCCCCAGGTAATGGAACCTATCAACCTTTTGCTCTTTCGATTGTTCTCTGTTTGTTTGGTTGCTGAGATAATGGGGGTACGGGAAGTGAGTTAAAGTTTTGGATTTTATATTTTCTTTGTGCTACGTTTTGCTCAGTGGGGTCTGATTCAAAAGGGATGGTATTTTTATGAATGTGAAGTTATATTTCTTTTTTTTTTTTTTTCTCAAATCCTATTTATTGAGCTTAAATGCTATATTTCTTTTCTGGGTGTTGTAGTTCTTTTGGTGCTTTGTGCTTTAAGAAATTAAGGTGACCAATGTGTACTTTCCTCCAAGGTTGGTTTGCGGCAATAGCGTTAGTCGATTTGTTGCTTGATATGGGGGAGTTCAGGTTTTGTTGCTAGGTGCTGTACACAAAAATTGGATTTGGCTTAGGTGCTTATCTGTACTCCCCCATATCAAGCAACAAATTGACTCAATTTTAGTTTGTAATTTTCCAATGGGGAAGAAACTACGGGAGGTGTGCTGTAGATTTTTTTTTACCGTAGCTAAGCCAAATCCTTTTTGCTAACCTCAAGTAGTTCATGAGGGGAGCATTGTGGATGGACTGGTAGATTGGTTTTCTGGTTTAATTTGTGTAATATGTGCTTATTAAGCATCGCAGATTTTCAAATATCTATCTTTTGTCCGCCGAAACTTGTAAGGAATATTCACCTTTGCTTTTGCAGAAACTTAACTTGCATTTTGAGAGTCACCAATGTCTCTTCTCTTTCTAGAATTTTCACCATCATCTGTGCTGGCTTCTTAAAGTTCCATTCTAGACTAATGGGAAGCTTTAAAAGTTGCCTCAAGAACTGACGGGCAGCCTACAAATAGATTTTGGAGGCCTTAGGCTCCATATCATCAGCAATGTTAGAAGTGTAACATGACTGCCAGAGTTGGAATTGTCTATTTTACTGTTGTGTAGTTGTCCTTGTTGAGTGATTAAGGTGTACCTGTTTGTGGAGTGTGCCTATAAGTAGTCATTTGTATAGAAAATCAACATATTTTGCACGTATATGTTTGAATTCCAGTTTGTGTTTTTGTCTTCTTGCATGGAGAGGTGTGTTTTCTCCACATGTTTAAAATTCTTGAGAAAACAGTGGCCAAAATAATTCTTGATTATTTAAGAATACATTTTAGATAACAAGGATACAAGAAAAATGAGCATAGACAGCTGTCTCACCCAGACAAGAGTCTAGGCACTGGCGCTTTGCTCACTCACACCTAGCAGTTTTGGGATAAATGCACTTCAGTCAAGGTCTCAGTTCTTGGAGCTTAAGTTCCTATTTATAGGCTGCTAATTTCAGTTTGTAAGAAGCTTGAACACTTACAGCCTGTTCTTGAGTAGCTGTGCAATTTAAAAGATCTAAAAGAGAGAAGATAATGTTGCTACGAGAGAATGAGGAGCAGGAAGATGATATTAAATAGCATGTGTGTTGTAATGCTCTTAAAATTATATGAATGGTGTTAAATGCATGAATAATTTCTGACACCTTACAATCTATTTTATCGGAACCACGTCCTTTATGTTAGATCAGGTGTTGAAGGATGCATCCTGCATTCTTTTGAGTTTTCTTTCTTCCTTTTTTTTTTTTTTTTTGGTTCTGATTTACGATGTTCTGATTTTCTCTCTGTGAGTGGATTAGTTCTATCTCCTTATTGAAATTAAGCTTCCTAGGAAACAATGTTTTCATTCTTTCTTTTCTACTCTAATGGTTTTTTTTTTTTTTTTTTTTTGATAAGTAGTCTACTCTAAAGATATGATTGCATATACTTAAGATATGAGACCGTGTATTTACAAGATGAAACAAGTGTTAAATAACTCCTTGATGTAAGTGGGAACTAGAAAGTCAATCATCATCTTTTGAACATTTGTTCAAACTTATGCTAACAGTAGCTCCCTTTCAGGGTTCCACCCTAGCAGTTGCTGGTGGGGGTAGCGCATCAATCAAGCTTTGGGACACTGCCACGTGGGATTTGGTTGCCACTCTACCTATTCCTCGCCCAGAAGGTCCCAAGCCCTCTGATAAAAGTGGGAGCAAGAAGTTTGTCCTATCAGTTGCCTGGAGTTCTGATGGGAAACGACTCGCCTGTGGCTCAATGGATGGCACCATTTCTATTTTTGACGTAGCTCGTGCCAAATTTTTACACCACCTGGAAGGACACTTCATGCCCGTGAGGTCTCTGGTGTACTCCCCTATTGAACCACGACTACTCTTTACAGCCTCAGATGATATGCATGTGCACATGTATGATGCTGAAGGGAAATCCCTAGTTGGAGCCATGTCAGGACATGAAAGCTGGGTTTTGAGTGTGGATGTAAGCCCAGATGGAGCAGCTATTGCAACAGGCTCAAGTGACAGAACTGTGAGGCTCTGGGATCTTTCTATGAGGGCAGCTGTGCAAACCATGAGTAATCATACAGACCAGGTCTGGGGAGTGGCATTTCGACCACCAGGGGGGAGCGGTGTACGAACTGGCCGGCTTGCTAGTGTGTCAGATGACAAGAGCATATCACTGTACGATTATTCCTGAAGTAGCATGTGGAGAGTGCTGACATCAAAGATTTGTGTTGTTATATGTTAGGACTAACTTATTGTGCTGCTGTTTATCATATTGATCTCAAGAAAATATTTGGTTTACTTGGTATTTAATTCTCTGATTGACTTTATTTGTTAATTATATTTAAACTGCAATGAGCTTGGGCATCCTGGTACCCTGCTTTCCGCCTTCCTTCAGCCAGTGACCAGAACATGGACCTTTTCAATGTTTTGGGTGATTTGCACTTACTTGATCCTAACTATAGCTTCAAAATTGAAATGGAGAGAAACTATTTCGGATAAGGATCTCTTGAAATTGTTAGCAATTTGAGTAGCATATGTGAGATTTCAATCCAATTATTTCATGGTCTAGATTTATTTTGTTGCATTTAATGGGGAGCTATCCATCACCCTTATAATTGGGCGGATAGGAGTTATAAGGCCTATCCGCCTACTTATAAGGGTGATGGATATAATTTTTTCCCCATTACGCTGGACGTGTGGATGGGGTTTAAAAATATCCGTCCGTTTAGGGCGGGTATTCAAAGGTGAATAATACCCACCCGTCTACAACCCCAATATTATATACATATTTTTTTACATTATGCTTAGGAAACACAAAGCACATTCCATGATACCCTGAAAGTTACGCACATTCTAGAAAAAGGAAGAGCAAGATCTTGCGGTTGAAGCTGCTTTAAAGTGGGGTGGAAGCCGGGTCTACAAGAAGATTGGTCTCTAAACCCGATTTGGTGAGTTCACCCTTCACCCTCCGCTTGTGGATCATTGTTGTTAATCCTTTGTTTTGATTTAGATTTAGACATTATTGGATCTATTATGTTGTTTTGATTTTGTTTTTGAAGATGATCTATTATTATCTACAGTTACGAAGAAATTGGTCTCTCATCAGTCAAAGAAAAGCAAAGGCGAATGAATCATTGATCAAGGCATGCATTCTCCAAGCCTCTGTCAATTCAATGACAAGCTTCTGTAAATCATTTCTTTTCTTTACAACAATATCGTCACGTTCGATTCTTTATTAACTTCATGAAAAGACCCATGTCACCAAAAAAAAAAAAAAAATTCATGAAAAGACCACCACCACATGGTCAATACAGTAAACTATGCCAACCTGCCAAGCATGTTGGGGAAAAAGGATGATGAAAGGTTCTCAAGGCAAATAATGATGATGGAATCATCATAATACATCCAACACATTGCATACCAACAACAGCCAACAGGACACAACCAACCACCGCCATAGATTTGGGGGGAAAAGGTGGAGAATCTCTTAAGTCTTAACAATTTAGTCCCATTTGAACAGCAAAATTCGTGGGACCAACCAAAAAAACGTTTCCAGCTAATTTGGAAATTTTCAGTGGGAAAACCATTGTACAAAAAAAAGTAATAATAATAAATAAACGCTTTAAAAAAACCTGCACAACCAAAAGCTTTAAGACTCGCTCATTCCCACAAAGGTGTGGTGGTCATTGGTCAATCCTAGTTGGGAGGATTCATCAAATGCTTCTGCAGCACATCCATGACCGACCCCAAATCCGGCTTCACTTGCACCGGGGAATTGGCGAACCGGCACTCCATATCCTTAATTGCCTTGGAGTGATAATCGATCTTGGACTGCGTAAACTTCAGCCCGTGTGCGGTGCTCACCACCACCGTCCGATCAGTCGGCGCTATAACCCCACTACGCCTGAGCTTAATCAGAGCCGCCAAAGCCACCCCAGTATGCGGGCAAATAAACATCCCAGTCGAGTCCGCGTGCGCCATAGCGTCCATGAGCTCCTCCTCCGTCGCCTCCTCAACGATCCCATTTGAGTTCTTGAGCGCATACACGGCTCTGTCGATCGAAACCGGGTCTCCGATCTGGATAGCGCTCGCGAAGGTCGTGTTCGCCTTCACAGGCTTGAACTCCTCCCACCCTGACTTGTAGTACAAGTAAAGTGGGTTCGCGTTCTTGGCCTGAGCGCACACGAGCCTAGGAATCCGATCCACGAGACCCAATTCTTGGCACATTTTGAACCCCTTGTAGAAAGCGTAGATATTCCCCAGGTTGCCACCGGGCACGATGACCCAATCGGGCACTTCCCAGTCGAACTGTTGCAGAATCTCTATCGCCGCCGTCTTCTGGCCCTCCAAGCGCAAACTATTCAGCGAGTTCGCCAAGTAGATGGGCAATTCAGAGGTGACCTCGCGAATCAGCTTCATGCACCCATCGAAGTCCGTGTCGATGCTCAGCACAAACGCTCCGTTGGCAATTGGCTGTACCAATTGCGCGACGGAGATCTTGTTGGCCGGCAAAAACACGATCGAGGGGATCCCCGAGGCCGCGCAGTAGGCTGAGAGCGCCGCGGATGTGTCTCCGGTAGAGGCACAGCCCACTCCGACGACCGGTCGATTGAGCTTCCGTAGGCGGTTCACTTGGCTGACCAGGACCGTCATGCCCAGGTCCTTGAAGCTACCGGTATGACTGATTCCACAGTGCTTAACCCACAAATCGTTCATGCCCAGAAACTGTTTGCCGAAACGCTCAGCCCAGAAGAGGTTCGAGTTTCCCTCGAACGCCGACACGATATCGTCCGGGTCGATCTCCGGTAGCACCCACTCCTTCTTGCTCCACACGCCCGATCCGTACGGCCACGTGGTCTTCCCCACGCGCGAGTCGAACAGCGCGCGCCAGTACGCGCCGTCGTACCTCTTCAGCGCGTCCATGTCGTGCTGCACGTCGAGCAGCCCCCCGGATTGGCTCCGGTACACGATCTCGTCGAGCGAGTACGACTCGGGCGAGTCGAACCCCGAGTTGAACGGCACGTACTTGGCCCTGAACTCGCCGTGGCGGCTCGAGTCCTCGCGCTGGCGCCGAGCCTCGTCCTTGATGTTCTCATCGGCGGCGCGCCGCGTCTTCAGAACCGAAGGGGTGGAATCGAATGTGGAGGTGCAGGTTATAAAAGTGGGCGTAGGACGGTGTTTGCTTGCTGGGTTTTGGTAAAACGGTTTAGATTTATGAGAGAAAGAGGAAAGAGAGGAGTAGAACACTGAAGCCGTTGCCATTCCTCAGGCTCAGAGAGAGATGGGTGAGATCAGATGCGCAGAAGCGAGTGGCGGCGGTTATGGTCTTTGGGCTTCAGCCTTGTACAACTGTCTGAACAGGCGTGCTTTTAATGTGCCAATTGATTTTTTTTTTTACGACGACAGTGTTTGGGGATTTCGTCGCAATTAATTCCTGCTCGGAACATGTACGGACTTTTTGTTCAAGATTCGGCACGTGATTTTTATTTGACTTTGGATCAGATTTCATGCTATATACAGCCATTCACAAATTTGGGATATAATTAAATTTCGGAAAAAATATAAAATGATCGTCCAAATTATCAACTAGTTGCAAGTTAGCCTCTTAATATTCAAAATATAATAAAGTAGTCCTATGAAATTTCAAAAAATGTCAAATTGGCCACTCCGTTAGTCGCATTATCAAATTGGATGAAAAATACAATACGACGTCGTTTTTTAATATTAAGTTACTAAAATGTCATTTCATATTGTATTTTCCATCTAATTTGACGGTATTAACTAACGGAGTGCCTAATTTGACATTTTTTGAAATTTTGTGAGATTACTTTATTATATTTTGAACATTAGGGAACTAACTTGCAATAGTTTGAAGGTTATGTTACATTTTTCCCTTAAATTTTCCCAATTATAATTCATCCTAACAATTTAATATAGTCATGACCGTTACCTGTTTTTTCTTCAAATTAGGTTGATAAATTTTCAACGTTCAAAATGAAATGGGGAAAAAAATGCTAAGAAGATGGAAAGTTTCCAAAATATTTCATTTAATTACAAATTCCTCTCTTATAAATTTTCTCTTCTTTTTTTTTTCCCCTCTATTTTTCTATTGAAGTCTTATTTAAATTTGAATTATTCTCTCATTCTCCAGCAACTCACTTTTTAAGTCATTAAAATCCGTCCATAGCTGATTAGCGATAAAAATATTAGTTACCAAAAACTCAATTATTAGATAATCTTATCATAAAAATTAAAATTTGTTTTCTTTTTATAAATCGTATTTCCTAAAACATGATATCTATTATGATATTGATGGTTGATATTTATTTTCAAAACTAAAAGTTTAAAAAGAAATTATACAAACAAAAGAAATATGCTCATATTAAATTATATATAAAGATTTTTTTTTTTTTTCCAAATACATGTATTACTTATAGAATTGTATTGACAATATCTATTATGGTTGCTTCTATAGAAACAAGTTTTTTAAAATTAAAATTGATAAAATCTTACCTAAGATCAACAGTGTCATAAAAATGATTAAATTGATTAGCCATATTATTAATTGAAAATTGAATGTTAATAAATCTTGAATATAAAAACTTAATAGTATATTTAAAAAAAAAAAAAAAAAAAAACTTAATAGTCATTTGAAGCATTGATCTCTTACTTCTTATTTCCCAATGAATTGTTATTAAATTACAGCAATTTTAAGGGAGGAACAAAAAAAGGATGGGGAAGTTATATTTCCCAAAAATAATTAGTTTTAAAAACTTTGATACGAGTTTTATGACAAAGTTTTTTTTCAAATTAGGTTGGAAAAATTTCTTCTAATCTATTATATAAAAGTGACATGTGTCTCTTAAACATGTGAGATGCACATATTTTTGTAATAATAAAGGACAAAATTGAAATAAATTTTATTAAAAACTCATGTTTATCTTACATATTATTTTTTTTAAAAAAAAGTGTCATTTTTATAAAGTAAGTTGAACAAAATTTCTTCCATCAGATCAGAGGAAAACTATGTCCAAGTTTTAATGAGACATATCACTTTCAAAAATGAACAGAGCCTTGATGCTCTTGACATGGCATACTTGCATCACCTCAATGCAAGCGATCTAAACTTAGCTTTAACCAATTGAAAATAATTCCAAAATCCACCTCTTGCCGTTTCGGCTAGTTCAGTCTATTCAGGAGCCATTATTATTTATCAAGCCCAATTCTAAATAGGCCTATAATTATATCTACTTAATCATTTTCTTTTTTCTTTTTTTTTTGGTTGACATGTCTGCACCAAAAGGGAGGAAAAAAACTCAAACTAATAACTTCTGCTTCATTAAGAGTGATCTTAACCGATTAAGTTTCATCTTAAAGACATATTTATCTAATCTTAAACAAATAGGTGAACCTGTGTAACATTGTATCACCCACCACATCACCTCACTTCTATAACATCAAACTCTAAACTCAACACCCGTCGGTGATATTTCAAGAAGAATTATTCCGCCTTGCACGATAGGCGAGGAAAAGGGGAAGAAGATAAAGACTTCATGAAGACGATTATCTTTTTAGAGGTGGTCGGCCACCCATGAGAGAGTGGGCAGACCAACCACTACTATTAAATATGTAAAATTTAATATTAACCATAAAATGCTTTTTCACTATTTCACTTAAAAGTTAAAAACTTCAAATGGAGAGATCCTTTTCTATTTCTGCTTTGCATTTCACTTAGATTTTGTTGAGACTGAATTTGCAATGTCTAAGCGCAATCCTGTCCCCACAACTATTACTGAGGCAATATTTTCACCGTTGTAAATGGAAAATCGCACCAATAACTATGAAGAAATTTCTTCTTAAGCCTTTAAAAATTTTTAATCACTCACCTACCTCTTTTTTTTTTTTTCCTCATTTGTTTGAGCAAAGCAATTAAAATTGAGAAATCCTACCAACGCTCTTAAGTGCACATTTCTGAACGTGGCAACAAAAATTATTATTAAATTCAAAATTTAATGATAATTTGTTGATAGTGTGCATTTAAAAAGGGGAAATATCTATCCTCAAGAAATAGCTCAATCGACACAGATTACGCCTAATGAAGTGAAAGTCATTAGTTTGATTCTTTTTTTTCCCTTTTGTATAAACACGTAAAAAAAAAAAAAAAAAAAGGAATATCATTCTCAAGAGGTAGCTCAATTGGCTGAGACCACACTTAATAAAACAGATGTCACTAATTTGAATCTTCTTCTCCCCTCTTGTGTGGACATGTCAAAAAAAAAAAAGATATATATATTTTTTTGACATGTCCACATAAGAAAAGGGGAGGGAGATCCAAACTAGTGACTTCCGTTTTATGAGGCGTTGTTTACAGCCGATTAAGCTACTCCTTAAGGACGGAAGGAGGGAATACTAAGTGTTTTTTAGTCGTGTGAATATTATTTTCTAAAAATTAGGTGCAAAAAATAAGAGTCAATTTTATTATTATTATTATTTTACTTTTTTAGAAAACAATATTTACCTACTTTTTTTTTTGAGACAAATATTTATCTAGAATTAAGAGAACAGTAGAAAAATAGGGTAAAAATTCACCAATGGGATGCTGCCACGTATGATTCCTTAAATTTCGTCAGCAGCAAAACACGCATGGTCAGCGAGAGAAAATATGGACGGTTCCTTTCGGTCTCAATTTGACGAGATCAATGTCGTGCTGTTGAAACTTGGGGCCAATTTCGGAAATTCAAGTGTCTGTGCCTATTCCACGCCACATGCGCGGAGTGTCGTACATTCTTTGTTCTCTGTCATTTTATTTTTTTAACATTCCGTGTAATCAAAACGTCTTGCATCTAATCACTCACACCCAAACGTAAACGACTCAGCCAACACACCGCCGTTGCGCACTTTTTGGTTACGTGTACGTGACAATTAGCATTTTTCTTAAAAATAAAAAATAAATACTTTTTTGTCCTCATTTTTTATTTTTATTAACGAAAAATCATGTCAACATAATTAAAAAATCGACACATATTTATATATTAATTTAAAATACAAAATAAAATTTTTAAAATTAAAATATTAGAAAATTAGAAAAAATACAAGGAAAATTTCCTGTATTTTTTTTAATTTTTTAATATTTTAAATTTTAAGATTTTAATTTTAAGATTTAATTTTATATTTTTAATTAATATATAAACACGTTAATATGACTTTTAAAATTACTAATAAATTAAAATTTAATTATAATTAATAAACAACACCACATAATATCTAGAGATATGTTGGCTCGCATCTGCTGTTTATTTGCTAAAAAGTTGTATGAAAATGAACGGCAGATATATATAAATAAATTAAAAGTAAATAAATAACATTTTCATAATATCATAATAATGTTAAGAGTTAAGACGTAATGATCTGGTCCGAGTACTTACACTGGAAGTTCCTAGCGCCCAAATATTTAGATAAAAAATTTAGGAGCCAGCGAATTGTAGGCGGGTATCGGATTGTAAACGTCGCCAAAGATCTTCAATTCCTTTCTTCTTTTTTGGTCGGAAAGCATATTTTGAAATGACTTATTGAATTATGTGGAATTACAGATATGCCCTGGATGAATGGAAATAAATGTGACGAGTTTAGTTTTATTAATCAAAGGGAAAATTGGTCGAGCTCCTTGAACTATGACTTCTTTTTTTTTTTTTTTTCCTATTTTATCAAATTATATTTTAAGATTTTAATTTTATAGATTTACTTCCTAAACTTCAAATTGTTATCAAATAGATCATTTTATTCGCATTCCCCGTTAAATTTCTAATGGGGCTATTACGTCATCCTCAATTAAAAGGCTATATATGCATTTTTTTTAAAAAAATTAAATATCAATAAATATATTACCAAAAAAAAACTAGAGGTCCGTTTTTATTTTTACTTTTCTAATTTATTTCTTTTTTTAAATAAGGGGACATTTGTCAAAGTTGATTGACCAATCTTTTTAATGACAATTGAAATCTTAGAACATAAATCGACAAAATTTAAGCTTCAATAAGTAATTTGATAAAAAGTAATACATATGAGACTTCTATAGCAGTTTTCATTAACTAAAGTAACATGGGGATGAAATATGGTCAAGAATTAAATATGAGTATTGCTAAGAGTATCATCGGTCATTTACAAACTGTCGTGATAGTCCATACCACTCAAATGTGGATTATACCGTGACAGTCCACATGATGTTTATTACGTTTATAAACTAATGTAATAATTCACGTGACACTTACTACATTAACCATTAAAATATGAATTGTTACATAAAAACTCAATATTTCAAGCATTTTACATTAAATAGTAGATGACGAACTTTCATGGAGTGGATGACTCTTGCCACAAATAGAAGCTTGCTTATTCTTCCAATAAAAAACGGAATATATATATTTATTTATTTAAAAGGTTGAGTGTCCCTTCATTAGAATGGCAAAGTCACTCAAGCTGGTTTAATCAAATTAAAGCAATCATAATATAATATAATATGATGGTAATCAGTAATCAAAACATCATCAAAATTACAGATAAAATACAGTAACCCACTTGATTCAACATTTTACAAGAAAAATAAATAGAGAAAAGTTGTAAGGAATCATATCTTCTATAATCAATGCAAGAATCATAAGGGCTATACATCAGTTATGCATAATACTTGCTAGAAAAAAAAAAAAAGGATTATTATGTGTAGTTACTTATATGCACAACAATTTTGTGATTTTTTTTTTTTTAAATTTTGTCACTAGCTTCATATTAAAATACTTCCTTTTTACTAACAATATGCAACAATCATTCTAACCCACTTGCTCGGGTCATTAGAAATTCAAAAGTAATGCTATTTGGAAAAGTTACATGCTAAAATCACAATTTTATTATATTTTGTTGACGTGACACTGCTAATAAGCAATTATTAAAACAATACAAAAAGTAACGGAATTAACAAAATCAGATAAAAACATTACTCTTTGGAAAATATTAAAGATGCTACACCTTTTATTAGAATTTATTACAAAATTTACGTAGTAATTAATATTTTATAAAAAATAAATATCACGTTAATGGTTAGATAATATAATGTTATATTTTAGTAAGTAACGTGATAAGTGAGGCGTTGACCGCAAAGTCTATACCCTACACTACAATACCATAGTTGCTATTTAGAAAAGAGGGTAGTCCCGTCAATATAGGCAAACGTGTGCCTAAATACACAAAGAATTTCGGATTTTTGTACCTAAGTAGCTCACTAATGTCGGTTTTGGACATGAAGACCAAGGTTTGTGGAGAGCACGAATGTCCAACGAGCCCCTCCTTGCAAGTTTGCAACAGACCCCACCTGACCTCCGAGAAAGTAACAATAAAAAAAAGAAAAGAAAAAGAATTTTAGAGAGAGAAAGGCACACACACACACCACACCAGCAAGCAGCTCTAGAGAGAGAAAGAGACAGAGAGAAGCTCAAACTTGCTTTTCGTATATAAGCCTCCACACCTCATTTTCTCGAGAGAGATAGAAACCAAAACCAAAAAAAAAAAAAAAAGAAAGGAAAGAGAAAAGAAAATCGAAACCTCGCTAGAACTTTGTATTCTTCTAATTATCGTCTTCTTCAGCTCAAATTGCCGTTGAAATTTGAAAGCTACCAGTCCGATCTGACTCACTGAGTCCGGTTCTGTTCGACTCGGTCCTGCCTCGGATGAGTTAGAGAGGAAGATCGCTACTTTGCTGCAATCGTTATGGTAACTACAAAGCAATAAGAAAAGAGAATATTGATCTGTATTTTTGTTTTTCTTCGTTTGGCTGTTTGGTTTATTTCTTTGCCTCGTTAATTGGCTGAGTTGAATCGGCGGTTTGGAATATTAGCTTGTACTTGAAGTTACTCTATTTTGTTTAATTTTTATTGTAATTATATTATGATATAAAAATTCGATGATTTCTAGTGTAGTTTTTAGGATTTTTTTTTTCATTGTTTTCCTGAAGTTTGTTTATTGGGGAAAGTGTAAGCTAAAGCAATGCTGCAAAGTCAATTCATATTTCATCACATGCACTGTGAAATGATAGGTTTAGTATATGCTTTGTGGAATTTGAGTATATAGAAATTACAATAGAGAAAAATGCTATTGAAAATTAAAGAAAACCCACTCTACTTATCAAGAATGAAGTTAAAATGGTTAATTAGTGTATAATTCCATGACTATGTGATTGGCATAAGTTCAAGGGGTTGGCGCTGAATTCAGCTTTGCCGTAGGCAAATGAGATTGATTGAATTAGATATTAGGGAGAGAATCATTTTCATATATGATATGTACAGGACTTTGGTTGAAATTAATGGGATTAGGTTCACCATTTTGCTTAAAAGGAAAATATGGGGTTTGATGGTTGTGCCTCAAGAGTAAGGGTTTTGAGTTCAAGTTGTTTGAATTGTGTAGCAGTGTTTGTGCATGGTAGTGGAATTGCCACTTATCAAACACTTGTGACTTAAGAAATGGAACCTTGGGGATCGGTGAGTGGTAGGTGAGGCTGAGATATGTATCTGTCGTCTTGCAGTATCTACTGTGTCAATGGTGGAAAATGAGATAGGGGATGCCATAGCGGTGTCTGCCATAATGTTGCCACATCAGTAAGTTTGGCGATTGCAATTAGTCTTGCTAGTTGATTGTCTTTTCACGTAATCTTTGGTGGTTTGGAACTGCAAGGGTAACAATTGTTACTTTATTTTGAATGCCTCACATGCATGCTGGGTCACAAGCCTGAAGAAGCATTGTGTCAAGTAGGAGTGGCTTTTAATAAGAACAAAAGTTCAAGAATTCATGGTTTCTCAGACCATTGTTGTTATACGATTAGAGCCCGACCAACATATTAGTATCTGCTATAGAAATTACTTTGCCAGTGATAAGTTCTTCATCTGATCCTCCTATTCATGTTTGTGTCTTGATGATATTGTTCAACAATTATCGATTAAATACTTTATATAGCTTTATTTATTTAATTTTATTTTTTATAAGCCAACACAAATTTATTAAAAAGTGTAAAGGCACACCCGAAGTACACATGAATTATACTAGAAATACACCTAACTAGAAGAAGAAAAAATATTAAGACGTACTTTATATAGCTATCTCAAGCAGTTTGCACTGTGTGTGATTTGGATTATGATTCAAACATTTTGAAATCAACCCCTGTTTCTCAAATATGTAAACTCTTTTGGGTATTATGACATGTATTGGTCATTAATTTTGCTCATCACCTCTCTGGCATCTATCAAATCTTGGGGATTAGATAAAGATGTCACCAGTTCATGTTAATTCTTTCAACTATTTCCTTATGCATATACTTAGTAGAACAGTTGTATTTTTTACTTCTTTCAAGTACTTCTTGATGCTGGGATTGATGCATCTTCTTTACATGTATTATTTGCTGTATTTGTAGGCTGGACCAGATAACATCATTGTAGGTTCTCATGTATGGGTTGAAGATCCATCACTGGCATGGATTGATGGAGAAGTCTTCCGAATAAATGGTGAAGAAGTTCATGTGAAGGCCACAAATGGGAAAACTGTGAGTCAGATTAGCTCTCTGTTTCATAGAATTTGTGTTGCTTAACTTCCAGACGCAAGTATTGTTATTGTGTCAACATTTTTATGACAGATACCTAACTTGATTACTACACTTGTTAGTGTCAAATTTATTGGTTTCTGGGTTGAATGGTACCAATAAATTCAGTTATTGTCTGATTTGATATCATATAAACAGTTCTGATCTATGGTTTTATAATTTTCACTGACTAGAAAAGATGATGCAGGTTGTCACGAATATCGCAAAAGTGTTTCCAATGGACACTGAGGCTCCTCCTGGAGGTGTAGATGACATGACAAAGCTTTCTTATTTACATGAACCTGGAGTTCTGCATAACTTGGCAACGCGATATGAACTTAATGAAATTTATGTAAGACTTTTGACATATTCTTCCTCCTCTTTTGTAGACTAATGTAATAAAGTAGATTTTGAATCAAATAAAAGAGGAAAGTTGTGGATAGTCTTATCATACTATTTTTTTACCATCTTCCCAGACATACACTGGAAATATCCTGATTGCTGTAAACCCATTTCAAAGATTACCACATTTGTATGATACTCACATGATGGAGCAATATAAAGGAGCTGGATTTGGAGAGCTAAGCCCTCATGTTTTTGCAGTTGCAGATGTTGCATACAGGTATTTGACATGTACATTCTTAGATGTCATACTCTCTTTTGTTTTAATGCTTTTGTTGCTTACTTATGTTGCACAGGGCAATGATCAACGAGGGAAAGAGCAACTCAATTCTGGTTAGTGGAGAGAGTGGTGCTGGCAAGACTGAGACAACAAAGATGCTTATGCGCTATCTTGCATATCTCGGGGGTCGATCTGGAGTAGAAGGGCGGACGGTTGAACAACAAGTTCTAGAAGTAAGATTAAGATAAACAAATTTATTTTCTTTTTTCTTTTTTCTTTTTTTTTTTTAAATTTTTTTTTCCTGGCTTAGATATCTAGTTACTAAAACTATCTGCTAGCTTTGATAAATTTTTGGAGGATGGAATTGTTGCCTGACTTGATGTGTTCTGGTCGATTAATTTGTACAGTCCAATCCAGTTCTTGAAGCATTTGGCAATGCCAAAACTGTTAGGAACAACAACTCAAGGTGAGTATTTGTTCATGTGAGGTTTGTCAAAATAATCACTTCTCTAATGCTTTGTCCGGAGGCTGAACTGTAAATTGCGAACTAACAACTTCAACTTCCTGCAAAGGATGGCAAAAGTTTTAGAACCCATGAATATTGACAGTTATAAAATAACAAAATGTTAAACCTCCATACAATATGTGAGGTGCATTCTAATGTCACTACATTAGTATATCAGGAGATTAGGGAAGGTTTAGATGAAAAGGTCTTTTGTCTCCCCTCACCTGCCCTCCTTATTTCTCTTTTGCCCTGAAACAGTACCGGAAAAAACATAGGTGGTTGAATCTAATGGACCAAGGACTGGTTCATGGTTAAATTGTTTTCACTGGCTAGTCTGTCCCAGATTTGGAAACTCTGGGCTCTTAAATAGCAATTATTTTGAGATATCATCGTACTTGAGCTATAATACAGTTTTTGTTCATGAATGTTGGTTATATGAGTTCAACTTGTTCAGAGGAGCTTATCTTACTTTATGTTTTCCTGGTATCACAACACAGTCGTTTTGGTAAATTTGTTGAGATCCAATTCGACAAGAGTGGGAGGATATCTGGGGCTGCTGTGCGAACTTATTTGCTTGAAAGATCTCGTGTTTGCCAAATTTCAGATCCTGAAAGAAACTACCATTGCTTTTACCTTCTCTGTGCAGCACCACTTGAGGTATTTATGCTCTATTTTGTTTTTGAAATGTGCCCATGTTCTCAAATCAAGTGGCTTGACTGTATTTATAAGCTATCATCATTGTTTCTCTTAATTTTCAGGATAGAGAGAGGTATAAATTGGAAAACCCTAAATCATTCCATTACTTGAATCAATCCAACTGCTATGAGCTGGACGGAGTGGATGATGCTCATGAATATCTTGCAACCAGAAGGGCCATGGATATAGTTGGAATCAGTGAGGAAGAGCAGGTCAGTCTGCCCAGTAATTCTAAGAAATCATTTGTGTTGCTATTGCATTCAGATTATTTGTAATAAAAGTTTCCATTCAGGATGCCATTTTTAGGGTTGTAGCTGCAATTCTGCATCTTGGAAATATTGAATTTGCAAAGGGAAAGGAGATTGACTCTTCTATCATTAAAGATGAGAAGTCTAGGTTCCATCTTAATGTGACAGCTGAACTGCTTAAGTACGCCCTGTTTAATCTTTTTCTTCATTTGTGATGCATTTTTCTTAATGATTAATTAATGGAGTCATACACCTTTATTGACTTATGTTGTATGTTAGGTGTGATGCCAAGAGCTTGGAAGATGCGCTGATTAAGCGTGCAATGGTGACACCGGAAGAGATTATTACAAGAACACTTGATCCTGTTGCTGCATTGGGCAGCAGAGATGCCTTTGCAAAAACCATCTATTCTCGTTTGTTTGATTGGTAATGGGATTTTCTTAACATTGCCCCTTTGTGTTTGTGTGCACATGCCCCCAGAATACGATATAATCATCAATAGTAATACACAAAATTGACATGTCTAAAGAACAAACAAGTTAATGTGTTTCAAATCCTGTTTGCTCAGTATTTGGGTTCTAACAAGTTTTTCATCATCGTCTACAGGATTGTGGACAAAATTAACATTTCAATTGGGCAAGATCCAAACTCAAAATCATTAATTGGAGTTCTTGATATTTATGGGTTTGAGAGTTTTAAACATAACAGGTAAGCAATCAACTTTTAATATCCTTTGCAGTGTATCTAGCTGTATATCTGACAAATTTCTATGTTGAACAGTTTTGAGCAGTTCTGTATCAACTTTACAAACGAGAAACTGCAACAGCATTTCAATCAGGTATGGCAACTCCTGACATAACTCATGCTTCCTATTTTGGATAAATTTCTACCCCTGCTTACTTTTTTGTGGTAATTGCACGTTTACAGCATGTCTTCAAAATGGAACAAGAAGAATATACGAAAGAAGAAATCAATTGGAGTTACATAGAATTTGTCGATAACCAAGATGTTTTGGATCTGATTGAGAAGGTGTTTTTATTGTTGCTTGCTGCATTGTGTTTATTTATATTGGTTCTGCTTATGTGAAGAATATCATTTGCTCAATACAATTTATATGCTTGTCATACTCACTACAAATTGCACTATATTTCTTTATAACCAAGTTTCACTTTTATCTTGTGCTTTTGATGCATCATTTCATTACAACCAATTCACTTATTTGCAGAAACCTGGAGGAATTATTGCACTTCTGGATGAAGCCTGGTAAGCAGCTAATTATTTAATTTTACTTTAGCCATCATTGCTTCTAACTTCAGTGGGCTTGAATTCTTATCTTTACATAATTTTATGATGAAAGTCTCATTATGATTAGGATGATATCCACACACTCTTCTAGCCATGTTTGCACAATTCAAATTCTTATTTTTTTGTACTCATTTTTGTTTTATTGTTTAAAACAGCATGTTTCCTAAATCTACACATGAAACATTTGCTCAGAAGTTGTACCAGACATTCAAAAACCACAAGCGCTTTATCAAACCTAAGCTTTCTCGTACTAGTTTTACTATATCTCACTATGCAGGAGAGGTAAACATACTTTCCCTGTTATATGTGTTCCATATATCTGTATTTCGCTATGGTATCTGCTTAAATATTTCTATTTTTCCAGGTAAACTATCTGGCTGATCTGTTCCTCGACAAAAACAAAGATTATGTGGTGGCAGAACATCAGGACCTGTTGACGGCATCCAAGTGCTCTTTTGTGGCAGGTCTATTTCCTCCACTTCCAGAGGAATCATCAAAGTCATCGAAATTTTCTTCCATTGGCTCTCGCTTTAAGGTATCACTGTTCTTATCCTAGCAGAGCATCTGGATTAAGTTAATGTATTAGGTGTTGCTTTAACTTATTCTACTGAAGTGCAAATGGCTTACAATTGATCCCTGGGTTACACTTAACTCAATTTATGATCCATAGGAAAAGAAGAAAAATAAATAATGATCTGGATTAAGTTAATGTATTAGGTGTTGCTTTAACTTATTCTACTGAAGTGCAAATGGCTTACAATTGATCCCTGGGTTACACTTAACTCAATTTATGATCCATAGGAAAAGAAGAAAAATAAATAATGACCCTGAAATAGAAGTCTATGCTTTGTGACAAGTAAATTCAGCTGGGCCAAGGGTAAAGATAATTTGAGTGCAGATGAAGATACTCCTGCATCTCAGGATCTGTGTAGACTTTAGAATAGTGCCAAATTTTTACTAGAATGGCATAATCAACCCCTGTCCAAATGATTATTCCATAATTGTAAACTCTGTCTAAATTGGAAAGTAGATACTAGATAGAAGTTAATATAATATTCGGATTTGTATTGGGGAATGGGGAACTGTGGGCAATAAGATATACCTTCACCAAGTATGTCTGCTTAGTGTATCAATTACCTGACATAATCAATAGCCTTGGCGTAGGATGGTCTAGTTTCACATGCATCTCAGAGAGAGCTAAAATCAATAAAGTATAGTTCTGAAACTTAGCTGACATAGAAGAGCAGGTTTGCGATCAAAATCTAACAAATTTTTATTGCCAAAATTTATGAAGGCTGAGAAGTTAGTCACAAATTCTCTGCATGCATTTTTTTTCTTTCAGTGTTTGGATGTTCAATGAGAGGTTTGTTCATGAGGAAGGATCAATGTTGTGGAAGCCGAAATAAAGAAATATGAAAATCAACCTAGCATCATCTTGGGATTCTTAAGCACACCCACAGTTTTTAGGCAGCGTCAGACCCAAGAGAAGCGTTATGGAGCCTGCAATATTATTTGGCTTTCAAATGTTTTCTTCATTTGCCTCAAAATATTCATGTGGGCAGCATGTGATTGCTAGCATCCCGTAGGACTTGGATGTATCACTGGATTTAAAAGGCCCATATAAAAATTGACCCAAGGATGCCCACTAAATAAAGCCTATACATAATCAAGACCAATTTAGCAGCTGCTAGGACAGAAAGAAATACTAATATAACGTTGACCAGAGTTTTATGACAGTAACTTCAGTAACATATTGGGTAGAGAAAATCCAAGCAGTATTGATGAATTTCCTGAACTTTAGGTATATCCTTATTGTGGCCCTTTGACTTCTTCATCACTTTTTCATCCCATGACTTTTGAGGCTTGCAGCCAGGAGATTCATTTATATCATCTCTTTTTTAGTACTTCATTTGAAATGATGTTGACACTGCCTTTTTCTTTTCGTCCTTTTCCTTTCAATGAAAATCCCTGTTTGCAGCTTTCAATTTCTATTGCAAAAGCATGTAAATCTCTGTTGGTGGATGATAATCTTGTGTTATCTACAAACTTATATTTATGGAAATCAATAAGAGGGAAGGCCATAGGATCTGGTCTAGAACATAGTGTTTTTTTAATAGAATTAGTCATGTTGTTGGAGTATATAATGACTCGACTGACATGCCAGAACATGACATTGTCATCTTGTCGCACTTGATGAACATGATGTTGCTCAGAGTCCGTTTTCAAAATGCAACAATACTTCTAGATAAAGTGGCACAATCTTTTCAAGCTTGTGGGTATTGTAGGAAACTTCTTGATACATTAAATTGTATATATGCCTGAGTCCAAATTTAAGTATGTACTATGTAGTTGACATTCTTAACTCAAATTTCTGGATATCTGTTGTTGTCTGACAATTAAGTGAGACCTGTTCTTAAAAATGCAGTTACAACTTCAATCTTTAATGGAGACCTTGAGTTCAACAGAACCTCATTATATCAGATGTGTGAAGCCCAACAATGTCCTCAAACCTGCTATTTTTGAGAGTCTCAATGTTATCCAACAATTACGCTGTGGTGTAAGTATAATCGGACTATACCTTTTGCTTCATTTATTGTTTTGTACATAATTTATTTGGTGAAACCTGTAATGCTCAACAATTTTGTTTATAATCCTGTCCAGTTTGTAAATTTCATTTGTTTACATTATTTGTTGTAGGGTGTTCTTGAGGCAATCAGAATTAGCTGTGCTGGATATCCTACTCGACGAACATTTTATGAATTTCTTCACCGCTTTGGTGTTCTTGCTCCAGAAGTTTTGGAAGGAAAGTAAGTCCATATATTTTGTTTTCTAGATTTTATGGCTCCACTGCCTAGTTCCCTTTATCTAAGTAACAAGTGTGAATCGCTCATCATGTTTTTCTTTCTTTGTGGCTTCATCTATTCTTCTTTAAATCCTTTTATTCTCAGTACATACCGTTCTTGCTTCTGAAATATCTCTTATTACTTCTTCATGAACAGCCACGATGAGAAAGTTGCATGCCTGATGATTATGGATAAAAAAGGATTGAAAGGTTATCAGGTAATTCACATATCTCCTTGTGACTTATCTTGATAATGCTACTACGTGGTTATGGGTTGGGTTAAGACAAAGAGGCCCTTCCCAGACCCTGTCTGCCCTGTCTGCCATGGGGACAACTTATCCCTGTCTGAAACCTGCATCAGGGCAATGTTGGGTTAGATAAGATCACAACCTGGGGCCGTTGGAGCCAGTCCCCATCTGGGTTTCTGATTTTATTCAAATATTCTGACACTACTTTCTGATTGCCTGTTTCTTTCTTGCATGCACTGCTAAACACCTATGTCAATCATGAATAAAATGAGTGACAGAGAGATGATACCTTACAACAATTCATCATATGCCATTTCCTGTTCTACTTTTGACAGTAAAAATGTGACTTCCCTTCACAGTATGAAAGTTCAAAAAGTCTTAAAATCCTCCATGAGATAAGGTTAAAATTAGTGTATGCCCACAGTGAGTTCCAACATGGATTGACTAAGACCCAAACCTGTCCTTTACCTGATGCTAGTAGGTAGGTGTGGACCATCCTTGCTTCTACCGTGATTTTCAGTCTCGTGTCCCTGCCCTAGTAGGGGCTGGTCAGGGTGGGCTGCCTGACTCAACTGGCCCACTGTCTTTAGAATCTTTATAGGCTGACAAATAGGGTCTATGAACAAAAAGACCATAGTCGACTGCTTGTCCTCATGGTATGATAACTAAAAGGTAAAGACAAGTTGCTCTTCCCCGCCTCGTAAGTAGCAAGTGTTATTGGATCTACGATGTCAGTTGGGAAAAGGTGTCCCTTCTCTGTGTTTACAATGTGCCCAATGTTATAAGGATGTTGCTATGTTGCCTTCCCTCAAGGTTGGATTGAACGTTGGTTTAGTTAAGCCCCGAGGACCCAACCCAAGTTAAATGTCTTTTCAAAGTGAAGCACATGTTGAAGTTGTAATTTGAGGTTTCCAAATGTTTGTTCTATTTCATATATACATGTCTTGCTTAGTTATTCATCACTAATCAGCATTATGTGCAAGGCATTTTGCCATCTGTGTGTATCCGATGTCATACTTTATTGGCTTCACAGATAGGCAAGGCAAAAGTCTTCCTAAGGGCTGGTCAGATGGCTGAGTTGGATGCTAGAAGAGCAGAGGTGCTTGGAAATGCAGCTAAAATCATTCAAAGACAAAGTCGTACATATATTGCACGCAAGGAATTTGTTGCGCTACGTAAAGCTGCAATTCAATTGCAGTCGTGTTTGCGAGGTATCTTCAAGTTCTCTTTGAATCAATGCTGCGTAGGACGTCCATTCTGAACATCTGGTCATTGTTAATGACATATTTGACTTCAGATGCTTTTTCTTTTTTTTTTCCTTTGCAATTTATATTAGTTTGGAAATTCTATAAAATATAATATCTTGTCATTTCTTCTAAGGCCACATGTCTAATCATCTTTTGAAACCTCATTACAATGTAAACCTCCTCTAGTATTTTCCCTGGTCTTTCAAAATCAACTAACCAAGCTCAAGCTCAAACCACATCCAACCATTATTATTATTTTTTTCTGATCAATGGAGTATGGTTTTCTTCTTTTCACTCTTATGTGCACTTATGCTTGTGTGCAAGTTAGTTGCACGTGTGCATTGGGGGGAGGGTTGGTTCGATAATCAAGATTGGATGTAATGCTTAGGACAAAAATAAAGAGAGTAAGATGGGATGCAAAGATAGATAATTATTTATGGTGCATAAAGCTTCTATAGTTTGTCATAACATATTTTCTCCAATTATGCTGGAGATAGTCATGATGGCATTATTTAAATAGAAATATTAACATACCACATTTATAACCAAGGGATATATACACCTTGCCGCCTTGTATATTTTATTATTATTCTATTAACTGCTTCTTTTAGCCCATCAAAATCCAGATCCAAATTATAACCAATTTTATCGTTCTCAATTTTAATTAGGTATATTGGCTCGCAAACTCTTTGAGCAACTACGCCGAGAAGCGGCAGCTCTGACAATACAGAAGAATTTCCAAAGATACATTGTCCGGAAATCCTACTTAACAGTGTGGTTGTCTGCAATTACATTGCAGACAGGGTTAAGGGCAATGACTGCTCGCAATGAATTCAGATTCAGAAAACAAACTAAGGCAGCAATTATTGTCCAGGTCCTGTCATCACTAATCTTCTAAATACATTTATCTTAGAGTGCAGAAAAGTAGATCTCACAAGTGTTATATGCATGCTGCAAAACTAGTAACTACATAGAATTAATAGTGAGTGAAACTTGTTAAAGAAATTAATAGTGAGTGATTGATCTCTGTTGGCGGATTGCAGGCTCATTTCCGTTGCTACATAGCATATTCTTATTATAAGAGTCTCCAGAAGGCTGCGCTAGTTACTCAGTGTGGTTGGAGGCAAAGGGTTGCCCGGAGAGAGCTCAGACAACTCAAAATGGTATCATATTTTTTAAGATGTAATGCTTCATCAATTGTGTACGAGGAATATATTCAGGTGGTAACCATTGGTGTAAATTAATTCAGGCTGCGAGAGAAACTGGGGCACTTAAAGAAGCAAAAGACAAACTAGAAAAGCGCGTGGAAGAACTTTCATGGCGTTTGCAGTTTGAGAAGAGATTAAGGGTAACTTTTTATTTATTTATTTAATATTGTAATTCAGCATCAAGTATGGTATGATCTGGATTGGTGATACTATCTGCACCGCTACTGGCTTGATTTATGATTTAATTTTATGTTAAATTGAACACAGACTGATTTGGAAGAGGAAAAGGCCCAGGAAATTGCAAAGTTACAGGATACTTTGCATGCAATGCAAATTCAAGTTGAAGAAGCAAATGCCAGGGTTATCCAAGAACGAGAAGCAGCTCGGAAAGCTATTGAAGAAGCACCTCCAGTCATCAAGGAGACTCCTGTTGTAGTCCAAGACACAGGAAAGATTGATTCTTTAACTGCTGAGGTGGAGAGTTTAAAGGTATCCAGCTAGCTTGGATGATAATGATTGATGCATATATATGGTTTCTTTCTATGTGTTCTTTGAATTTGTGATATCTATATACTAAAATGAAGAAATGAAACAATGTTTTCCTAAACTAGAACAGCTAAGTTATTGAGTCTTGAGGGACATGTCTATTTAATGGATAAGTGACTATAAGGTCCAATTGCTGGAGCTAGTGCACGTTCTTTCATAAAATTAAATTTTCTGTAATTAGCATTACTTAATTAAATTTGGCTTAATTTGAGTTGATCAAGCTGTCCATTTTCCAGTGCGCTTGGAAGCATTTGAAGTTGAAATGGTAGTCATAATAACAACTTTTGGTTTATTGCTGTTGTCCTTTGGTTCGGGTGGTAAGGGGTGGGGTGGCGTTTAGCAGTGTTATATTTGACTCTTAGAACCCAAAAAATGTGATTATCATTCCACCACTCCTTGAATATCATATCATCATCTCATTATCACGTTTAACAATATCATTCCACCATCATTACTTATCAAAAAAAAAAAATCATTCCACCACTTCTTTTCACTTGGACAGCAGCTTGGCTCGCTCTTTTAGTGATTAGCTATCTTGATTTCCTTGTTCTTTTTTCTTCTTCTAGTTAGGCGGTCTTCTTGTATACTCCTTGTGTACTAGGGTTGCACACTCTGCGCTTTTGATATATAAACATTACTTACAAAAGAAGAAAAGGAAAAAAAAAAATTATTTACCTCAAGTGACTTAGAGATGGAGCCTGTGGGTTCCACCGACTTAATGAACCTTTCTCACTGTGCAGGCTTTACTCCTATCAGAAAGACAGGCAGCAGAGGAGGCCAAGAAAGCTTCTATGGATGCTGAGGCTAGAAATGCTGAGCTGGCTAAAAAACTTGAAGATGCAGAACAAAAAGTGGATCAGCTTCAGGAATCTGTGCAGAGGTTTGTAAGCACTCGTTAGAACTAAACTGTATAGTTCTCAAGTATTGTCATCATAGTGATTACAGTAATGACCTCATACCTGATCGACTCAACCCACCCTTCTTTTCTGTCTGTGTAGTTGAGTCCAGCTGCATTAGTTGGATCCTAATTGTCTACCATGTTCAAGTTATTTGGTCTTTTGGGCTTGTATGTGGTATCCTTGGGGGTAAAACTGAAAGTACTAGTTGAACCACATGAGAGAGAGAGAGAGAGAGAGCATCCCATGTGTATCTGCATGCATGCGAGTTCGAGCAAGAGCATCCCATTCTCTCTCTTGCCTGCATAAACATATTCGTTTTGCTAAAATTTTAAACTTTTTTCTGAAGTTGGCATATTTATTAGTATTCAGGTTAGAGAGAGCGAGAGAGAGAGCATCCCATGTGTATCTGCATGCATGCGAGCAAGAGCATCCCATTTTCTCTATCTTGCCTGCATAAACATATTTGTTTTGCTAAAATTTTAGACTGTTTCTGAAGTAGGCATATTTATTATTATTCAGGTTGGAAGAGAAACTTTCCAATTCAGAGTCAGAGAATCAAGTACTTCGACAGCAGGCACTGAACTTGTCACCAACTGGGAAAGCTTTGTCTGTGAGATCAAAGACTACGATTATTCCGGTATCAATGGAATTTTCACTATTTATTATAATTTCCTTGCATTATAATATACTAATCAATAGAAATACGTGTTGTTTCTTGAATTTTACAGAGAACACCAGAGAATGGGAATGTTCAGAATGGAGAAGCCAAGGTTGCATCAGTAAGAGGACATCGTTCCTTCTGATAATATAATAAAAAATTTAAGGATGGAAGAACTGTTAATTCTTATGGTCTCTTATTTGTTTCAGGATATGAATCTTGCCATATCAAATGCACGTGAACCTGAATCAGAGGAAAAACCACAGAAATCTCTTAATGAGAAGCAGCAGGTAAGTGGCCATTGTCATGCGTGAACAATATGTATCTCAGATGCATAGTTAAAATCTCGTTTGGTATTTCTTTTTCTTTTTCTGATTTGTTTCTTGTACTCTGCTTTTGTGGTACAGGAGAATCAGGAGCTTCTGGTCAAATGCATATCTCAAGATTTGGGATTTTCTTCGGGCAAACCAATTGCTGCTTGTGTCATATACAAATGCCTTCTTCACTGGAGGTCGTTTGAAGTTGAAAGAACTAGTGTTTTTGATCGTATCATTCAAACTATAGCTTCAGCCTTAGAGGTAAGTTTCAGTTTTGTTAGTTTTGTGAGATACGTATCTGTCCATTTGCCAAATTATATTCAAGTTTCAACTCCTCTATGCTGAAATTGATCCAAAATAGCATTTCATGTTTCTAATGCTGGTGAGTTTTATTTATTGAAGGTCCCAGATAATAATGATGTGTTAGCCTATTGGTTATGTAATACATCAACTTTATTGTTTCTCCTACAACACACCCTCAAAGCAAGTGGAGCAGCTAGCTTGACTCCACAACGGCGGAGAACTGCAACAGCTTCTCTTTTCGGAAGGGTGTCTCAAGTATGAATCGATCATAGAACCTCATAAATGTTTCTTCCGGGGTTTAATTTCTTGTCGTTTCTTATTTTTTTTCTTCCTATTTTTCCTTTTTCCTCCGTGTGAATTCTAGGGTTTAAG
Source organism: Carpinus viminea (assembly GCA_013348765.1). Lineage (NCBI taxonomy): Eukaryota > Viridiplantae > Streptophyta > Magnoliopsida > Fagales > Betulaceae > Carpinus > Carpinus viminea. The sequence goes on from CP054667.1 coordinate 15,293,198, forward strand.
GGCATCTCCTCAAAGTGCTGGGCTCTCATCATTTCTCAACGGACGAGGGCTTGGTAGACTTGATGACTTGCGGCAAGTTGAGGCCAAGTATCCAGCATTATTGTTTAAGCAGCAGCTTACTGCCTTCCTTGAGAAGATATATGGAATGATAAGAGACAATCTAAAGAAAGAGATCTCTCCTTTACTTGGATTATGTATCCAGGTAGCTCTTAATATTATTTAATTGTGCATGCTAAAATTGATATTACTTTCACTAGATTGTAAAAGGCAACTGACTGAAGCAGTCTAATAATGGCTTGTTATGGTGATCTAGCAATCATCAATATCAGTAGATACATAATATCCACTATATTTTCAAGTTCTTGTATTAGCAAAATTAGAAACATTCATTTGAACTCCTTTGGACATCCCTTTTTAAAAACCATGGTTTAGATGAAGAGGCCACTCATGAAATCCCCTCAAAGTGTCAAAACAAAAAGAAAAATTAAGAGTTTTTTTTTTTTTTCCACCTGTGCCATGAAATCACTCACAACACCAACACGCATATCTCCTTACTTGGCATTATATATGCAGACACTCCAAAAGCGGTTGGGTTAATGACTTTTGATGTGTTGATCCCACTTCTTGAGGGGAGGGCATAACAAATAGGATAACAAGCAAAAAATCTCTTTGTTTTCATTTGTTTGTTCAATATTTTATACAGGCACCCAGGACATCACGAGCAAGTTTAGTGAAAGGGCGTTCCCAAGCTAATGCCGTTGCTCAGCAGGCTTTAATTGCTCATTGGCAGAGCATTGTTAAAAGCTTAGACAATTTTTTGAAGACAATGAAAGCAAACTATGTGAGTTCTGCAGTTTCACCTTGACTGTCTGTAATTGTTTTCTTTGATGGAACAGTAATATTCTCTAATATGCTCTGGCTTCACAGGTGCCCCCATTCTTGGTCCGTAAAGTGTTCACTCAGATATTCTCATTCATCAATGTTCAGCTATTCAACAGGTAGATGTGTCCAGTCTCTCTCTCTCTCTCTCTTCCATTGCATTTAGTCTTATCTTGCAGTCATAAGCTACTAGTCAATTCCTATAAAAAAACAATTTTCCTTCTTGCTGCAGTCTTCTTTTGCGGCGCGAGTGCTGTTCATTTAGTAATGGGGAGTATGTAAAAGCGGGTCTGGCTGAATTAGAACACTGGTGCTACGAGGCTACTGAGGAAGTGAGCACTATGCAAAATTGTGTGACCTTTATCCCCTGCACTCTTTCATATCTCTTACTGAAATCCTCTCGTTTACAGTATGCAGGCTCCGCTTGGGATGAACTGAAGCATATTAGGCAGGCTGTTGGATTCCTAGTAAGATTCATTTGTATAGCTTTCCATACCAAATAACTCAATAGTTGTTATTTTATTTTTTATTTGCTAACCGGCTCTTTTCTTTCAATTTCTTAACAATTCAGGTCATACATCAAAAACCAAAGAAGAGTTTGAATGAAATAACTAAGGAACTTTGTCCTGTTAGTGCCTCTTCACTCTAAAATTACTCAATACTAAACTTTGATCCATGTTTCTTTTCTTGGTTATTTTTCTCAATGTTATTTCTTGCTCCTTGCCTACTTCTTCAGGTGCTCAGCATACAACAGTTATACAGGATCAGTACAATGTATTGGGATGACAAATATGGCACTCACAGTGTGTCTTCAGATGTAAGTTGAGTTTGACTAGCAGTGAATAGTTTTTAGTTTTAACCTATTTCATTGCCTTTGGGTTTCTGAAAGTTCTGTTTTTCAGATATGTGTATGTAATACAGCAACTCTTCTCTAATTTTACAGGTTATTTCACGCATGAGAGTTATGATGACTGAGGACTCTAGCAATGCTGTCAGTAGTTCGTTCCTATTAGATGATGACTCAAGGTACTGTTTTTGCATTTTACCCTCCTTTTCAGTCAATTTTCTGTCTCCATTGGTATCCACAATTTATTATCTGTTTATTTACATTATATACATATTAATGCAGCATTCCATTCTCCGTGGATGACATTTCCAAGTCAATGCAACAAGTAGATATAGCCGACATTGATCCTCCTCCCTTAATTCGTGAAAACTCGGGGTTTGGGTTCTTGCTTCCACGCGCAGAGTGATGTTCATAAATTTGGTTTTGGCTGCTCAAATCTTGTTCTCATCGATGCCTGTGGGATCCGCAGCACATCAGTCATCAATCGATGTGCTAAAACATGTGCATATAATCTTTTTGCTTTTCATTATTCATGTGTATAGTACATACTCCATCAACCCAGAGGTGTCTTGGTTTATCTTCTGGGTCAATTCATTTTTCCCCTTGCGTTATATCAACACCAGGGGTATTTGTTAAGAAGCCATATCACGATTAATGTGATAATGTGCAGTTTAATGGGGCATCGGCGTTTGGTATCCGTCGTACCGGCATCGGCCTTTCCTTTTCTTCTTTTTTTCATATTCTTATTGGGTTTTCAGGTCTTGTAGTGAGGGTTTTTATTGTAATTAGCAACCGAAAATACATGTCATAGGCCAATATTTGTTGTATGTGAAAGCAATTTGTTTTTAAATGCGATGTAATAACCTTTTTTTAAAAATTTATTTTTTGACTTCAGATAGAATCTTCTCATATGTATCTCAGAATTATTGAAGATGTTTCTCTCCACACACATGTTTGTCCTGTGTAGTCTCTCAGCTCACAAACCTCTCAAAAGGATGAACGCCAACACCATCACAAATAAATACCGAATCGCAAGTGAATATGACAGCAAAATGGTACAACATTATGTACAAATTAGTTTTCTCGAAGCATTTATATTGAGCTCTTCAAATTTTTTCGAAGTTTTAACTCTAAAATTTACTTTTGTTGATTTAAATCGCTTTTGTAAAACCACTAAACATCAAATTCTCTAAATGTCTATTCACTTTAACTAAATATTTTTTAGGGTAAATATATAATGTCACCTTGGGTCAACCAGTCAAAATTTTAAAATGCTTAGGTTTTTTTTTTTTCGAAAATTTACTCCCTAGATGTAAGGAAACTACAATAAAATTCCTGCTTACACTTTTTCGAACGTTAATGCTAATGATCCTAAAACGCACCGTTTGGAGATTAAAATATTAATTTTTTTTTAATTTTAAATTTTTAAATCAAAATTTTTTTTTAAAAAAAAAGGTGAAAGAAGGGTGGCGATCCACCCATAGGGATGGCTGGCCACCCTTAGGCAGGTGGCTGGGCCACCACCAAACCTGCTGGTGGTGGTGGCCAAGACCTGTCAAAAATGAACCACCCTTATGCCACCCTTCTTCTTTCACGTTTTTTTTTTCTTCTTTCTCTTTAAGTGGTGGTCCACCCCTATGGGTGGATCAGCCACCCTTCTTCTTTCACCTTTTTTTTTTTTTTAATTTAGATTTAAAAATTTAAAATTAAAAAAATAATAATATTTTAATCTCCCAAAACGGTGCGTTTTGGGATCTGTTAACGGCCGTTACGAAAAGTGTAACGGCATGGATTTTATTGTAGTTTCCTTACATCCAGGGAGTAAATTTTCGAAAAAAAAAAACCTAAGCATTTTAAAATTTTGACTAATTGACCCAAGGTGTTATTATATATTTACCCTATTTTTTATTGGTGAAATATTGTCATAGTTATAAAATTTGTCTCTTCACTATTTTTTTTCAATATTCACACAAGAGAAGGGGAAGAAGGGATTTAAACTAATGATATTCGTTTCATAAAGCGTGATTTATAGCTGATTGAGCTACATTAAAAAATTTAATAACTTTCATTTTTGTTGCTTTATATTTGAAGAGAGAAGTCGATGAGAGTTTATTGAATGACATTTTTTCCTTTTTTTGGTGAGTTCTGTCAAAATTTTAGGAAAAAAAAATAATTAAAAGTAAATAGTTCAATGTTAATGCTTTCAGATTTCAGATCATAAGTTATGGCATTTTTGTCACAAATTGAATATTATTATCAAATTACATTGGATCGTCACAACTTGAAATTCATATAAAAAATAAGACAATTTTCTTCCAAATTGAGTTAGAGAAATTTATTTCAACCTATTCTATAAAAGGGATACATGTCACTTTTCTCACGTGACATGTAGCCCTTTTATTAATAATATGTGAAATGTACATAAGTTTTTAATAAAATTTATTCTTTTTATTAAAAACTCATGTGCATATCATATGTTCAAGGGACATATGTCACTTTTATAGACTAAGTTAAATAAAATTTCTTCAACCCAATTTAGAGAAAAACTATATCAAAAATATATGTAATTAAATCTTTTGATTAATGACAAGATAAAGAGACATTTTCTGTTGGCAAGGTTCTGTTTTAATCTAAAGGAATGCCATTACTGACAAACTAAGTTTTCTAACTTTTCTCTCCAATTGGATTGAGTTAGAAAACATATAAAAATCACGTGCTCTAAACAAATATCAGTTTAATAAATTAAATTGTAGGAAAAAATCTTTTACTACATCAAGATCTTATCGCAGTATGCTGACATAAGAAAGATTTAGTAGTCAGTGAATATATATATATTGAAAATAATGGTAGAAATTATATTTTATCCCACAACTAATGCATTAATTTGCATAATGGTGATATGACAATCCCAACCAAGCATTGAATCAAGTCTTTGTCAATTTCTGTAAAGGTGCTTATAGCAAATGAAAATTATTCACATCCCCAAAATTGAACTTAACAAACTAATCATTAGCATTGATCTGTTAAAAACACACATGCAAAACCATATAAAAACAAGTTCTACCAAGTATGACTAGTTTGTCTCTGTGACTGCTTGGAAAATCACCGAACTGTCAGGACTGGTCGGTCCCAGTAGAGTTGTTGGTTTTTATGGTATTTTCCATCACATTTGAGGATTGATCATCTTGTTGTGTTGGGTGCATCTCAGATTTCTTCCGCTCCTTGAGAATCACCTGCCTAGGCATTACCTCTAGCAGAAAGCTTCCACCATACCACACAGATGCAGAAACCTTGAGAATTTGGAAAATCATATGCAATCTATATGACAAGAAGATGGGGACAGCGAGTGCCATGGTTGCTACAGTAAATATGGCTTGGAGCACAATGAACATGAACAAGCGATTCTGATCCCCAAGCAAACCACTTAAGCGCCACCACAGATTGTTTGCTTTCTGTGCTTTTTTTGAGAGTTCCCTGCCAAACCCAAGAACTCAGCAAAACAGAAGAAGAATTGGGGAAGGGGAGTGCAAAATATTATCCAACAAAAGAAAGCAGCAAATTAAACTCTGTGAACAGTTCTAACCATACAACAAATGATTAACAAATAGCGGGATTCTTTGAAAGAGAGATGGAGAGTTGACTACCTGTAAGAAGTCATGACTTCAGGATCTCTTAATAGCCTTTGTCGACGCAGGACATCGACAATGAGAAAATAGAGAATCTGCCAAAGGGTATACACAATTAACGGAACCACAAACAGCCATGTCCAAAGATAGGATTTGTCTTCTACATACGGCCAAGAAACTCTGCCAGAAGTTCCTTCTGGGCGCATGGCTGCAAAGGTTGATGGATCCCACCATCGAATGGTAAAGAAAACTATACCTGAAAAGAAAAACATTGCATTAGGTATCTTAGTACTTACTAATTAACACCACAAGGGATGTACTATACATGATAAACTTTGCCTATCTTTTGGAGGAACCCAGTAGACTAGCTGTAGCCGTATTTGGTTGTCTGTTTTTTCTTTTCCCGCAATAAAATCATTAGACCATCATTGTTTAAAGGTACCGTATAAAGAAGGACACCTAATCAAAGAAGGTTCAGCTTACCGGGTAAAAGATGTATAAGGACACTAACAAGTTTGTCAAGTGAACTGAAAACCAAGCTACAGCGCCAAACGATCAATGCCCATGCTAACGGCCCCTGCAGTACAATCCAAATGAGATAAAAAGTGCACAAGTAAATCAATTTCCAATAAAGATGCAGAGACCCCTGGACTACTCACTCACCTCAGCAAATGAGAAACAAACCATAAAAAACTTTTCATTCCTTGGATACAGAAGAAGGTCGACCAAGAATATTGTATTGGCATAGTAGCAAAAATCCTGAGACACAAGAAAATTTATGTAACTTACTTAGGGTACTTCAATAATGAAATTTGTATGAATGTGTGTATAGCAGTCTCAAATTTTGATATCTTAATGAGTATATAAGATGATCTCTAGAAGCTTTGGATTAAAGGGGGCAAAGATAAAATTATGAAGTGGCTAACTAATGTAAAACGGATATACATAGAGACTTGGAAGTTCCACTACACCAAAATCTTTATTCAAACTCCCCTCCCATTTCCTATCCTCTTTCTATCTTGTTATATGGTTTTTGGTTCCACTGTGAAGTTAAGAAACAATACAAACGATGGGAAAAAGAAAGAAAAGATAAATCAAATTCAGTTATTTCTGCACACTTTTTGTTAAATGTTATGCCAAGAATTCTTTTCCCAGTAACTCAACCCGAATCTTTGTTGGTCTTCTCATCACCCTTGCAACAGACCTTCAATTTGAACTACGTACAAATCATGGGTGCAATCTCATGATTTCACACAAATATATCACTTTACTTTAACTTATTCTAGTAACAATATGATCGAAATATGTCACCACCAAAACTCAAAATTCCATTGCCTAAAGAGCCAACTAAGCTTAACAAATCAATAAATAAATGAATACATAAACTTAAGCAATACAAACAATTCTTAAGAGATGGTAAAGCTTACCAAAAGATAGTAATGCCATTTCTTGAACCGATAGTATATCCACCGGAGAGGAACAAAGATTACATAAAACAAGCAATATACGTAGCGAATATCTTGGGGTCCTGATGAAGAAGAATTAAAGAACAGACCAAACAAATCAAAATAAGGTTCTCACCAACAATAGTAGTATAAATCAAACAACTATACTCACTCGCTCCCAACAGAAAGCAAAACCCGCCAAAACTGAGAACTCCCATAAGATGAGTAACCTAGATATCAAAAGTAACATCCAATCCAAATATTAACACCCAAAAATGATTAAACGTGGTTTATGTACATCAATGAATCAACCCCATCAAATTAATTATCTTAGAAACAGAGAGGCCACCTTGTTAATGAACCTTTCGTGTTCCTCGGCCTGTTTAGCAATCTTAACGGCCTGTTTGGACAGGATCTCCTTCGTCTGAACCGCTTGTTTCGACAACATCTCCTTGGTTTGGGCCACTTTCTACAAAACAAAACAGACCCAGATCGCAAAAACCAATAGAAAACACAACCCACGATTCAAAACCAGTAAATTTCACAGATTTACCAATTACCTTAGACCGATCCTTAACCCTCTGATTCAATTTCTGAAACGAATCCCCATTCATGTCCTCCACAGGCTCTTCGCTGCTCGACATTTTTGCTACGCAAAAACCGTATCACAGAGTCACAGAGAGAGAAGAAGGTTGTGCTTTGGTGTATGATATGGGAGCAGACTGCAGAGCCTTGATGGGAAAGACAAAAGATAAAAAGCTCTGTTCTGCCACGGATAAAAGATCTCTTTAAACAATGTCTTTGTTTGTTTGTTTTGGTAGCACTCTTTAAACAGTCTTAAATATATACATTTCTACTCTCGAGAAGTATATACATTTTAAAAAATAAATAAATAAATTATATACATTTATAAGGTTTCGTTTGTTCTTTTGACCGCAGATTTTATGATGTTTGGTACGATAAAAACAAGATTAAATTAAAAATATTTTTGATTGACCAGAATTTGTTTTAATTTTTGTAAAATAATTTTTCTTTTGTAAATTATAAAAGTTTAAATTTTTCTTTGATTTGTCATACTAGTAATGTCAAAAAAAGATATTTTTTCTCGTTAGAAAAATTTTCCAATTATAATAAGCATTTAGGTCGAAGTCGAACCCAACGGATCCTAGTTGTTTTAGCTTTATCATGTATTTTCTGTTTATCCGTTGTTCTTGTTGCTTTATGTTTTGGGTTTGTGTCACCCTGTCTTGACAGAGTTTGATATATTTTTTAAAACTTTGACTCGCCAATCTCTGGTAGTGTCCTTTCGGTCATTGACAATGTTGTCCTCATAGCGACCACTATACGGTGGTTGTTGTCATTACTTCACGGGGTTTCTCACCATGCCCCATTACCATTTGCAACTATCTTGTGCGGCTTTTGAAGATGTCCAAATCGTTTCTAGTTTCTTTGAGACTATTAATTAGATGTCCAAATCGTTTCTAGTTTCTTTGAGACTATTAATTGATCTAATGTCTACCGTTTATGTTTGTATTTATTTTGATATTGTCTATACTTTTTAAGTTTTGTTATTGGGTGCACGCTCTTTTTTTTTTTTTTTTTTTTGGTACCATACCTTATAACCCATATTCCCGAATTGAATTAAAAAATATATATACGTAATAAAGTGAAATTGTTATTGGGGTGCACACTCTTTTTTTTTTTTTTTTTTGGTACCATCCCTTATAAGAGCACTTGCAACAAACTCCTTATAGGAGTCTCTTTCCCTTCATTTAGGGAAAAATAGATAAAAAACCACAAAAACATCCCCACAGCAGAAACCCTATATTTAACCTCCTCTATTGGGTTTCAACAGTGTTTCCCAATGCATTGGAAATGGTAATGGGGTATGGTGAGAAACCCTTTCTCACCATGGTGGCTTCGGTGATCAGCGAATGGCGGTGCAAATCAGCGATGTTGCGTGGTTTAGGGCTTCAACGGTACTAGAGTGCGAATTCGCGAGCCACATGGCTTGGGTCTCTAGTAGTAGTGGAGTGCGTCTTGGCGTTGGTCTCCAGCAGTGGAGTATCAACGATCTGGTAGAAGTCGGTGATGCATAAGCAACGAAATGCATAAGCGGAATTGCAGGGGCGAAAACCAGACGAACAAAATCGCGGATGGATGCAAATGAGAAATCGAGATGGGCCTTGGTGAAAAGAGGGGTGAGGGTTGTTTTCATCGGGAAAGAAGAAGATGAGAGGTGCAGGAGAGAGAAAAAATAAACAGAGAAGACGTGTGTGGGAACAGGATCCTCTCCATTTCAAATGAAATAGATAATATCCATTTAGTGTAAAATAAGGGATAGTATTGTCTAAACATTAAAATTGAAGGATTAAATTTACAATATTACCCTTCATTTTACACTAAATGAATATTATCTATTTCATTTGAAATGGAGAGGATCCTATTCCACGTGGGTGGTGGGGAGGGGGAAGGGAGAGAGAAAAAAAGAAGAAGTAATTTTTGTAACAAAAAGTAAAAGTAAAAAGTATTATTTTAATGATATAGAGAATTGTTAAGGGAATCTATTGTGGTGTAAATTTGTTTAGGGAAGTAAACAGTAATTTGGATCCTTAAATTTAGAGAAAATTGTTGGCAAGCTGCTGCTAGTGCTCTAACCCATTTTCCCGAATTGAATTAAAAAATATATATATAATAAAGTGAAATTGTTAAATATTGATAATGTGGGCAATTCGGGAAAGTTGCACAGTTGAATTGTTCATGCGTCAGATAGACGCCACGCAAGCGTTACGTGTGGGCCGCATTTGCGGAGAGAGCAACACAGTGACAGCAGTACCACATCTTTGTACGTGGCACGAAATGATTAGTAACTTTAATAAGAGATTACAGAGTAGAGTAAAGCTAGATTCGTGGGAAATGTTGACTATAAAATAAGAAGGCTATATTTGACTCTAATACGGATTACTTAAAAAGAAAGAAAATAAAAACTTTAATCAATACGGATTTAGGGGCAACTTTTATTTGCTAGGGTTGGTAATGATATGACAAGTAGGCATATTAATAACCAGCCATAAATAAAATTTTAGGCACGGCGGACCAGGTTGTCCCTCTTTCTCTTTGTTAGTTTCGTTCTTGCTTATAGTACTCTAATTTTTATTATAATTTACATGATAGTTTATATTTTATAAAAATGAGCATTATGTAGATTGTTACGTAGCAATTCACATATTAGTAGCTTACATTTGTAAGTGTCAGGTGAGCTGTCATATCAATTTTGTAGCTAAATATTATGTGAACTGCCACACTAATTTATAAGAAACTTATTGTTAAAAAAGTAGTACCCTGATGAGCGTTTCATATATGTTCAACCAAGTATAGATGGAGTTATATGTTGACCATCTTGAACAACAATATATAACAATAAAATCAAGGGAGAATTGTTAAATTGGTCCATGTAGTTTAACTACCCTCTCTGCCCAATTATGAGGGTGGTGAAACTGCATTCAAAATTTGGTTTTTGAGGTACCTCCCAAACCATTTTTATAAAATTTTGATAAGTTTTAGTTGAAGATAATTTTGTAATTTCATAAGGGTTATGTTAGGAAAATAATTGATTTTTTTTTTTTTTACGGAAGATAATAATTTTATTACCCAAGCATATCACAGATTCACAATGATTTATAAATTGGTCTTGAAACTACAATGGTTTATTCGTTACAATGTAAAATGTTAATACAAAAAATCAACTAATGACTACCCACGTCTAGTTGTTGATCCGGGATCCTTACAATACAATCAAACGTCATAGTGGCACGTGCAAAGGGGGATGAGGGGAGGCGGTGCCACCTTTAATGTTTAAAGGTATGAGGTGAAAAATGGAAGAGATAGATGAAAAAATAAGTGGATAAGAGCATGCCTGGGTCTAATCTCTTACTGACCTTATATAGGTTAAATATCATTTATGTTGTGTGCCTTCGTAAGAAAATTGTCATCCAAACGACCATTAATTTCGCATTTGATTGTGTTGATGATTTTGTTCCTCCTTGCTCTAGTAAATTATTCTTTCATAAGTGATTGTATTCACCACTTTTCATAGATGACAGTTACTTGATATGAAATTTCCCTCCTAAACATATGCTTTACACAATGTTGAGTTTTTGTGAGCTTGCTAGTAGTCTAGTCCTCTGAGGCCTCATTCGAGCCGACTATCTTATGGACTTGGTAGACCGTCAAATGGGCATGTGAGCCTGACATGCTATTGGATGGGCCTGATAGGCTGAGACATATACTTCCATTTATGGGTGAAACTAGCATTTGGAGTTCTGGATGGCAAAATTAAAAATTTTAGGGGTAAATGTAGTTTTGGGAGGGTGCAAAATGAAAAAAAAATTAGGGGTAAAATTTTATTCCAAGGACTTTTTTAAAAAATAAAAATAAAAACCTATTTTTTGTTTATTATGACCTATAAAGAGAATCATTTTAGTTCTAAAGAGTAGTTCAATTGGCTGTGGACTACGTCTTATAAAGCGAAAATTACTAATTTGAATCTTCCATTCCTCTTCCCTTATGTGAACGTGTAAAAAAAAAAAAAAAAAAGAAGAAGCATTCTGTTATAATGTTGGAAGCCCCTTCAAAGTATGACCAACAGGTTGGCGCGCAATTTGAATATTGAGAGTGGGCCATTTTTCAGATCCAAACAAGCATAGACGTCAAAAAATCAAAATGCTTCTAAGCATCATCTCTCCCTCCCTCCTTATATCATCCCTTTGTTGCCAAATGCTTGTCAGTATTTTGAGAGACAATTGGAAGACAAAAATATACTTGAAATTTGGGTGGGAAATCTGAAATGCTTTTTCAAAATATTGCTCATCTTTTGCTATATATATATATATATATATATATACATACAACATAATATATATTTACAAGCGTACATATGTGGATAGCTGTGTGATAGTTCATATGACACAGTATTATTACCACGTTAACCATTAAAATATAAACTATGACGTGACAATTTACATGTCACTCATTTTTTTATAAAATTTGGATTGCTATGTCATTGATTTTATACCCCAAATAGTTTTATTGAAAAAAAAAGGATAGAGGGAATATATATGTTGTCCCTTAGAGATTGAGTTTATTGTTAAAATATTAATTTCTTATTTAACGTAAATATACATAGCCCATGGCAACTAAAATAATGTGTTACTAAAAATAAAGCAAAATAAAAGAAGATAATGGAAATTAATTTTATACTTAATAATTTGATGACATGTTTAAGGCGCGCTTGATTATAATTTATGCACCAAAAATAAAAGTAGTAGGTGGCCAAAGCACGTCATATGCAAGCAAAGTATTTGGGGACAGCTAAGCCCTCTGTGCTTTAAAACAGAAGACAAAAGATTTATACTGCTTGAATCGCAATGGGTGCCACATTATTTGGTCAAATCATTGTTTATTCCACAAAATTTCTGCATATTTTATTTACATCCCTAAATTTTATTAGGGTTGTTTTAAAGATTTTAATCGCAATGAATGAAGAATACTAGGTAAGCACCGCTAAAACATTTGGACTGTTAGATAGTTAAAAGAAAATATTTATTTAATTCTTTACTCAAATCCAACACAATCATCACTAATAAATGTTGCACGTAAATATAGAAAGTACACAATCATCACCTTTTTATTATTATTATTATTCTTCTTATTATTATTTTATAATGGATTTATATACAAAAAATATTGGGTAAAGTCCACTTAACCCCTTAAACTACCATTTTAATGACAATCTACCCCAAAACTATCAATTGCGACAATTGACCTCCCAAACTACCAAAATAATAACGATGTACCCCCAAATTTTTAAAAATGACGAAATTACCCTTACCAAAATAAAAACAAAAATACTACAATTTAATTTCTTTTTCAAATTTTTAAGGATATTTTTGTTTTATTGAAAATTTTATAAAGGTAATTTCATCATTTTGCTAGCATTAGGGGGTATATTGTCATTGTTTTGGTAGTTTGGGGGGTAAATTGTCGTAATTGATAGTTTGAGGGGTAGATTGTCATTAAGGTAATAGTTTGAGGGGGTTAAGTGGACTTTATCCAAAAATATTTGGTGTTTTAAAAATTATTTGTTAGTAATTTTGAAAAAATATTTTGTATTTTAAATTATTTTTAATTTTGAAAACCTGCGATTGTCAAAGGTCTCTTGCTTGCGCTCTCAATCATGTGCAACAATAATATCCATAGTATCCACAAGGGCGTGTTTGGAAAGTATAGCAAAGGTTTGGCAACGATCGAAAAAGGAGAAAAGCACTAATAAGGGAAAGCAATGTAAATACCGAAATATACGGGTACCAAATCTAAAATGACTTATCTATACATAATTCCTTTTTATACCATGTTTGAAAGTGGCAGCGGCAATTCCCAGGGATTAAAGAGAGGGAGAGACAAGCGCGACCCGTAATACTCTTTCTGTGAGATTTACGTTTTTCTCTCTCTCTTTTTTTTTTTTTTTTTCCTATACGTGTATTTGAATCTTTTAAATTCCATTTTCATGTATTTACGGAAGTCCCAAGTTTGAGTTTTTTCGGAAGGAGAGGCCATGGTTTCGATTGGGTGATTTTAGGGTTTGGAAATTCTGCTTCAACGGAGATTTTTCTCCTCAGCTAGCGCCGTACGGTAATTGATTCTAAAGTTTGTTCATCTTTTGTGGATTTTTTTTTTAATGTAATTAATAGTGTTGAATAGAGATGTAAAATGTTGAGTAATTTGCAGTCAAATCCAACGGAGACTTTGTTATTACGCTTGAATTTTGTTATGATTTAGAATTTTTTGATTGTTGTGACGAATTTAGAGTTCTGGGTTTTGTTTAATCTGATTTTTGTTTTTCATATTTTGGGTTTTTGTGGAAAAAGAAGATGTTGTCGAAAGTTGAAGCTGGGAAGAAGATTAGTGAGGATTCAGGTAATGCGAAGTTGTTGAATGAGATTGAAGCTATAAGCAAAGCCCTATACCTGGATAAAAACCCATCTAGGAGTTTGATTTCTGGGGCCAATACTCGGTCCAAATCAACCGGAAAAACCCACTTACCAGATCCCAAGTCAAAGCTTAAACTTGGTGAGGAGGACTCATCACGCAAGGACAAGAAGTCCATTTGGAATTGGAGGCCATTGAAGGCCCTTTCCCATATCCGAAACCGTAGGTTTAACTGTCGTTTTTCTCTACTAGTCCATTCTATTGAAGGGTTACCCTCGAGTTTTAATGATGTTAGTCTTTGTGTGCATTGGAAGAGGCGGGATGGGGTCTTGGTCACGCGTCCATCTAAGGTTTTTCTAGGCATCACAGAGTTTGAAGAGAAATTGACTCATACATGCTCTGTTTATGGCAGTAGGAGTGGACCGCACCATTCAGCAAAGTATGAGGCAAAACATTTTTTGCTCTATGCTTCTGTGTATGGTGCGCCGGAGCTTGATTTGGGGAAGCATCGGATTGATCTCACGAGGCTGCTGCCCCTGACTTTGGAGGAATTAGAGGAGGAGAAGAGCTCAGGGACATGGACAACGAGTTTTAAATTGTCAGGAAAGGCTAAAGGTGCTATGATGAATGTTAGTTTTGGGTATTTAGTGATTGGTGATCATCCCAGTGCACCTGGAAATCCTCAGGTGTTGAGTTCAAGGCAGAATAGTCGGACTATGGCTAAAGCAGAGATGAAACTTGGTCAAGGTGGCAGCTGGAGCAGAATGCACCGTGCCGAAAGTCTTCCTGGCATAACAAACCAGCTGTATCGTGCTGCATCACGGTCAGTGGAGAACATAAAAGATCTTCATGAGGTTTTGCCAATATCAAGGTCGGAACTTGCCAGTTCGGTGGATATTCTATATAGAAAATTTGATGAGGATGTGTTGGTTTCTCCAGTTGATAAGCCTGAACTTAATGCTTTTACTGAACATATTGAGCCCGCCAGACCAAATTTGAATCCTTTGTCTGACTCTGGTAAAGAAATTGTTGAAACCGAGTGTGAATATGACGAGTTTTCTGTAATTGAACAGGGCATAGAATTGTCATCAAAGGAGTCTCTGGAATCGGAGGAAGTAGTTGTAAAGGCTGCCAATGTTGCTCCAGTAGAAAGTCCTGACATTGAAGTTGACACTGGTGTACAGGTAGCATTTGAGGAGAGCACTGAGCTTGATCCCAAGGATGAGGAAAATGGTAGATGTGACAATGAGCCTGCATTACATGAATACGCTTCAAATGAGGATGACATATGCACCAAAGAAGCACTCATGAGAGAGTTAGAGTCAGCTTTAAATAATGTGTCAGAATTGGAGACAGCAGCACAAGAATCTCCCGAAGACCATGAAAACTACATGGAGTTTGAATCGGATTATAAAACAAATGGTAAAGGAAAGTCACTTAGCTTAGATGATGATACTGAATCCATTGCAAGTGAGTTCTTAAACATGCTGGGAATAGAACATAATTCGCTTGGCTTGAGTTCTGAGAGTGAGGCTGAATCCCCAAGGGAGCGTCTGTTAAGACAATTTGAGGAGGAGGCTCTTGCTGGGGGGTGTTCTTTGTTTGATTTTGATGTAGGCAGTGAGGACCAAGCAGAATGTGACTACAATGCTCAAACTGCTTCTGCATGGGGAAACTTGTCTGAGGGTTTTGAATTTTCATCGGTGATTCAAGATGTGGAAAAGGAGCATCAGATAGCAACTCAGGCTGAGAGCAGCAAAACAAGAGCTAAAATATTGGAAGACTTGGAAACAGAAGCCTTAATGCGTGAATGGGGCTTGAATGAGAATGCTTTTCAACATTCTCCACCAAAAAGCACTGATGGATTTGGAAGCCCAATTAATTTACCTCCTGAAGGGCCAGTTGAATTGCCTCCTCTTGGAGAAGGGTTAGGTCCATTTCTTCAGACAAAAAATGGAGGTTTTGTTCGATCCATGAGTCCCTCTGTTTTCAGCAATGCAAAAAACGGTGGGAGCCTGATTATGCAGGTTTCTAGTCCAGTTGTCATACCTGCAGAAATGGGTTCTGAGATAATGGAGATATTGCAGTGTTTGGCCTCAGTGGGAATTGAAAAGCTTTCTATGCAGGCCAATAAGTTGATGCCTTTGGAAGATATCACCGGAAAGACAATACAGCAAGTGGCATGGGAGGCAGCACATACTCTGGAGGGATCTGAGAGGTTTGTGAGACCAGTTTTAATTTTCTTGGGAGTCATATACTTGGCCTTTCTTTCGATTTGATGTTGTTTGGTAAAATGCTATCTTGATTGTACATTATCTCCTTGGCGCAGGCAACCTTTATTGCAGCATGAAGCGGTGGTTGAACAAGAAATGTTTGATGGGCAAAAGAGAGTTAGCAGGAGGTCAGCCGAACCCAGGTCTAATAACTCTAGTTCTGGCTCGGTAGGCAATAAAATGGGGTCAGAATATGTCTCTCTAGAAGATCTTGCACCTTTAGCTATGGATAAGATTGAAGCACTTTCAATGGAAGGGTTGAGAATACAATCCGGGATGACAGATGAAGATGCACCAGCAAACATCAGTGCAAAGTCGATTGGGGATGTTTCGGCCCTTCAGGGCAAGGGGATTAACATCAGTGGGTCCGTAGGTTTGGAGGGAGCTGCTGGATTGCAATTGTTGGACATAGAAGATGGTGGTGATGATGTTGATGGATTAATGGGCCTCTCATTAAGTCTTGATGAATGGATGAGGTTTGATTCTGGTGAAATTGATGATGATGATTGTATCAGTGAACGTACTTCTAAAATCCTTGCTGCCCATCATGCTAACTCTTTGGACTTGATCCGTGGAGGTTCGAAGGGAGAGAGAAGACGAGGCAAAGGCTCTAGCAGAAAGTGTGGTTTACTAGGGAACAACTTCACAGTAGCCCTAATGGTGCAACTTCGTGATCCACTACGAAATTATGAGTCTGTTGGTGCACCAATGCTTGCTCTCATTCAAGTAGAGAGAGTATTTGTCCCGCCTAAGCCAAAAATATACAGCACAGTTTCAGAAGTAAGGAACAGTATTGAGGACGACGAGTCTGAGTCAGCAGTAGTGGAAACAAAGACGGAAACAAAAGAAGAGAAAACTTCTGAAGAGGAGGGCATTCCTCAGTTTAGAATCACCGAAGTCCATGTTGCCGGTCTGAAGACCGAGCCCACAAAGAAGAAGCTTTGGGGTACCTCGACCCAGCAGCAATCTGGTTCCCGCTGGTTGGTTGCTAATGGAATGGGGAAGAGCAATAAGCATCCCTTTATGAAGTCAAAGGCTGTTGCTAAGTCCGCCGCCCCGGCGACAATGAAGGTGCAACCTGGTGATACCTTGTGGAGCATCTCATCTCGTGTTCATGGTACTGGAGCTAAATGGAAGGATTTGGCAGCATTAAATCCACATATACGAAACCCCAATATTATCTTACCAAATGAAACTATCAGGCTGCGATGAGTGGAGCATGTAATTTGGATCTTGCCTGTGATCGGTTTCAGCCTTGATAGGAAGCAAAGGTTGGTGAGTTTTGATTGTGGGTGTTCTCTTGTATCTACTTCAAATGTGGTCATCTAATACGTATACATGCACTACTAGATAAATGATGAATGGTTTTGCTCGATCTTCGTTTTTCTTCTGTAAATCCATTTGTAATTATGCATGTTTGAAGTGTAATTTATGCACTTTTGAAGTAGTAGTAGTATTTTCTTTGACAGTAGCTAGTACTTGCATGCAAGAATAATACACAAGTTGTGGACTTCGTAGAAGAGAGGTGTTCCAATTGCTTTCATTTGCAATTTTTTTTTGGCCAGCCTCTGAATTCAGTGTGCTGAAGATTGATGACAATTTGTATTACAGCAACTTTGATGCGTTTCCTTTCAAAAAAAAAAAAAAAAAAAACTTTGATGCGTTTCTTTCTTTCTTGTCTTCTGTCCTTTGTTCCTTTCTTTCTTTCTTCTTCTTTTTCTTCTTTTTTCTTCTTTTTTATTTTTTAATTTCAAAAAGTTCATGTTCTATTTTGGAGGCCAATTTTGTCCATGCATTTTTTTTTTTTTTTTTTTAAATACAAAAAATGTGCTTAAGGCAGAGACCCAACCAAGTCCAAGGAGCACTACTACTAGGATCCATGAGAGGCCTAAGAAGGCCTAACAAGAGGCCTACTAATACAAGAGCCCAAAAAGCCCATCAGAGCTTGATTCGGTTTCCTTACCGGACGCACACTGATGACCTCTTTCCTATTTCGCAAGGGAACATCAGCCGCCCTATCCGGACGTGGAAGATTTTCAATTAAATTATTGAGAAATACAAGAAATTTTAATGCAGTCTCCAAAATCAAACTCTCTCTCTTTTTTTTTTTTTAACATGTTTACACAGGAAAGGAAAGAGGATTTTAACTAATGACTTTTTTTATTAGATGCTATTCCAACGAATCGAATCAATTCTCAAATAATTAAATAATTAAAAAATTCTTAATCATAATCAAATCCTTCCACCAGTCAACATAACCGACTGTTTTGACAAAATAATCTTGGCTGATGTGATGTGTCATGTACATGAATTATTGCTGTACATGCAAGAGTCATATGGTCATGTAAAATTAAATTATTTATGAATTTAATTTTGAATTAGGTTGCAATGTTTTCAAGTGCATTCATCCAGTCGTTGAAACTGTAGTTGTTGGAGAGAGATAAAAATGAAAAGATATTTTTATTAATTCCAATGGATCTTTAGGATCGATGATTACAACAGAAATAATGTTGGTTGGGGACTAAATGGTAATCTCATACAAGTCTGCCCTCAAAAAAGAAGAAGAGAAACAAAAGAAACCAGATCAAAAGGCTCCTCCGCGGCCGCCACTGGTCGGAGTTGGGACTCTAGGAGACCTGACCTTCTCAAACCAACCCCAATACTCAGGATTACACTGCATTGGAGAAGACAACGACAGAGGCCTTGGAGTGAAGGGACCTGCACACCCTTTCCAATCTGTCAAGCACTTCACCACCACATCTCCCAATTTCCCTCCATTGATCGCCTCATATACCTTCTCTATATCCTCCCCTGGACTCACCTTCTTCGCTCCGCTCAGAAGCTCTGTCCCCACTTCACTCCTCACTAACCGATATATCGGATATGTCCTGCATTTCTTTATTCTGTTCGCAACCGGAAAATCTCCTTTCTCAAATCTCTCCCGCGCTTTCGTCACTTCCTCTCCAAGCCTTGCTTTCAGTTCGTCTAGGAATACTGGAATCCGCTTGAAGATTGAGAACCCCTCGTCACTCCCATTTTCACCCTTGGAAGGATCTTCCAGTGCTTTCTCTACAAGCACTTCTCGCAATTGGGACAAGAGGGCATAAGAGGGATTTGTGGGGTCGTCCAGATAAGAGAATACCGGCAGGTGCTCAATTACCTGCAACAGTTCTTTCTCACAGAAGCGGGATTCAAGCAGCGATCCATCTTCAGCAGTGTAAAGGGTCTTCCTCACAACTTGGAGGAGGACATGTTTGACAACCTCCCTCATGTTCTCCTCCAGATGTCTCAGATCAACTGCCTGGCAAAGGGCCACCATGTATGTGGCAGACATAAGCTTCAGGATCTCAATGGCTTCTGCACTCTTTCTGGCTGAAATCAAACCCAGAGAATTTACATCTTGATTGTGTTGTTCGGCACTCTGTACGTGTGTCGTCACAGGGTTGGCCAGGTACTGAAGCTCAGAGCAGTATGCAGCCATGGCTATCTCTGCCCCTTTGAACCCATAATCCAAGCTTGGATTAGGCCCTCCGCTCAAATTAGAAGGCAACCCATTGTTGTAGTAGTCACATACGAGCTCGGAGAACTGAGCAAACATGAGTTTCCCAATTGCTGCAACGGCAATGCGGAGGTTGTCCATGGAGACACCGATTGGTGTACCCTGGAAATTCCCTCCATGGAGAGCAATATCACGAGCAACGTCGATCAACGGGTTGTCGTTCACAGAATTGATTTCCCTTTCAATTGAATGCGTTGCCATGCGAATAACTTCGATTTGGGGTCCGAGCCATTGGGGAGAGGTTCTGAGTGCATACCTGTCCTGTTTTGGCTTTGACAATGGGTCTTTCTCGTGACGAAGATTTGCTTCCTTCATGTAGTCGCTTTCATCCAAAAGGTACTCCATGATAGCAGCTGCTTCAATCTGCCCAGGATGATGCTTGAGCTCATGCGTCAGTGGGTCTGTGAACTCGGGCTTGCCGACCATAACTTCGCAGAAGAAAGCAGAGAGAACTTCTGCAAACAGAGCCAAAACATTGGCATCAAAACAAACTGTTGCAGCCACAGCCGAGCCAACAGCTGTCCCATTTACAAGAGCTAAGCCCTCCTTTGCTTGGAGCTCGAAAGGAGCTGGAATTCCTGCCCTCTTGAGAGCTTCCAAGGCTGTGATTTCTTCACCTTCAGGGGTGACCACTTTGGAATTATGGCGGCCAGTGAGTAAACCAGCAATATAAGATAGCGGTACAAGATCCCCCGAAGCCGTGATAGTCCCCCTTAGAGGCAGCTTTGGGATCAAATTTTCGTTCATCAGCTTGGCCATGCCTTCGAGTACCTCCCATCGAATACCGGAATAGCCCTGCATGAGTGTGTTTGCGCGAACGAGCATAGCTACCTTTGAATAAGTGGACGGAAGACTCTCTTTCCCGATCACTCCGGCATTAAGGAACCGTATAAGCTCTGTCTGGAGGTCGGTAGTTTTGCTGGTGCGCCGATGTGACGTGGCTCCGAAGCCAGTGGTAACACCGTACGTGTCTGTTCCCCGGGAGATGTTTTCGACAACCCAGTTGGCGCTTTTGGCCACACGTTCACGCGCCGCGGCTTCATCAAGGTTAACCTTGACTTCACTGCGGCGAGCGATTGCAGTGACCTGAGCAACAGTGAGGGAGGTGCCCTGGATGTCGACGGTTTGCACCTTTGAAAATTGGGACACCATGCGGCAGACTTCATCAAAATGGGTGCATTGGAGGGCCTCTGCAGCTTTCTTCCAGTGTAGAGGGGCTGACAAGTGAGAACTTTCCGACACACAAATGAGGTTCAAGGTGTCTTTTGAGAGAGGAAGAGGTGGAGGAGTTGGACGGACATGTTTGACTGGGTGGGCAAGTCCGTTGGTTGCCATGTCTTTAGGATCTGAGAAGAGATTTCAGAGGTGGGATTGGTGAGTAGTTGTTGATGAGTTTGAGAGGGAAGTAGTTAGTGGCATCTATTTATAGTAGTCACAAGTGCTCAAGGGGCGGCCTGCATCGACGTTAATAATGTCTTAGTCGAAAAAGGGGGTCCGTTTTGGTTGGTGAAGATGGAGGAAGTTGCGTGGAAGTTTTTGGTTGGTGGGTTTCTTCCTAGTACTCCATAGAAGACCATTGACTCCGAGAGATGCCACTCACTCACATAATCCCCCAGCACGGCGGCACCCTTTGCCTTATTCAAATGGTTGGTGGGATTTTTTTTTCTAAAAAAAAAAAAAAAGTTTGGTGGGTTTCTACTTTCTTTACCAGGTCTCTTAATTGGTTCATTTCAATTCACCAACCTCTATTGTCCTTTAGCTTATTCATACTAAATTATTTGAAAGCGGAAGCCTTATTAATTATCACATGAAAATTATGCATTAATTCTATTTAATTCATTCATATATCTTAGTGACAATTTCCTTCGTGATAACAAAAAGCATTGCTAGCTGTAAGATCACAAAAAGATTATAATAAATGGGATATAAAAAAGGGAGCAAATTTTGAACGTTTGATACCAAGAAAGAGATGGGAGATGTCTCTAAATAGGCACTTAATTCCCAATGCCCACATTAATTTGAATTTTTAACATTCACAATAATACTTTAAAACGTATTAACCGATCATATCATAGTATTCACAATTGCTAGCTATTTTATAACTATTTTGAAAGCCTAAAGACCCAACTGCTCAAACAAAAAATTATATCCATATGCATGCAACGCAGGGTTTACCACTTCAACTCGTAAAATTTTTTAAAATCACACAATATTTTTCGTCTTTCAATTGGATAAGTATCTCTTCTGAATTATTCTCATGAACTATTCATTTAAAAATAAAAATAAAAATAAATTGATATTTGTCAATTTCCCGCCCACACGTCATTTGAGAGTGGAAGAAGCATTTGAGACAACCACGTGTCACTTGGGGCAGTGAAAAAACAGGCACGTCTGCTTGCCTTCGTGAATTTTAAAGCAGTCTCTCGGTGCATTTCGACCTTCGGGTCACGTTTGAAACAACACCAAATGATTATTTTATTGAGAAAATAAATAATTATTATTGAGTTAGTGGGGTATGGAAGAAACTGGAATGAAATTAATTAATAAGTATGTATTTTACTCTTAGCCTTAGGTACAAGATGATATGCTGATTACTGATGATTAGAATCATTTAGTTGCTCTTTCGATTTTGATTGGGTTATAGTCTGATATATACAACTGTATTAGCCTATTATGATATTATTATTATTATTAGAAAAAAAAAGGTGACTAATACTAATAAAACTGATAATTCTCATTTCGGGAGTTAAACTCACACCTTAATATATATCCAATTATTTTAAAAAATTTCTGAAAGCCACTTAATTATACCACATATTATAAATTCAAGATTGATGCTTATAATTTACTCTATGTTTCTTGGTTTTGGAACAAAATTATCTTTTGTTCAAATAAATTGAAGAATATTTAGTTAATTATACTTAAAAAAAAATTTGATTTTTTGATTTTTTGAGAGAATAAAAATATATTTTTATAATAATTAACCAAATATTTTCTAATTAAAAAAAAATAGAGAATATAAGCATTTTTTCAATTATTGGTGTACCTACTCCTTATTTGTTCGAATAAAAAAAATAGAAAAAAAAAGCTTTTACTGCATCCAAGTACTGAGCACTCCAAAGAAGACCATTGACTTAGAGGAGATGCCATTGCCACTCACTCACATGCCCGCTGACAGTACTATTGCTTCTTGGCATGGTTGGTGGGTGTTTTGGTTCATTTCAACCAAGGGCTATCAACCCCTTATTATTGTCTTTTAGCTTTGCCTTCTATCATGCATGAATCACGATTTGTACGTGGCTGATGATGAAAGGAACAGTATATTGACCGTAATTTTTTTATTTTTTATTTTTTTTTATAGAGAATAATAACAAATAAAATTAAATAAATGAGAGTAAGAAAGTGAATTAGAATCCTCTCTAATTTATTTAAGTTATATTTGAAAGATATTTTTGTCCACTCAAAAAATGAAAAGATAAAAATACTCTTTAATATAACTAATTAGATACTCTTTAGTTCAAATATATTAGAGATGAGCATGTTCTACAATACGCAAAGTATATCAAAAAGTACAATCCACAGCATGATAGTAACCTTAATTAACATGTGCTTCTCTTAAGCCTTGTTGGTCTTTGTTAGCTAAGACCCAATATCAGTATTTAGTATGGTCCTTTAATTAATAATAAAGAGAAGGATAGTGCCTGTCAAGATTGACCATAAGAGAAGAAGAACAAGACTGACCAGCAGGATGGAGTATTTTTCCCTTTTTTGTTTTGTGTTGTTGTTGTTTTTTAACTCTCTCCCTATCAAACAAGATTCCAAATTTTTAGTTCAATACAGACTTGCTTTTCTGCAGGAAATGCTATATTTGTACTTGGATCCACTGCATCCCTTGAGGCTTGAACTCTTCTTCTCACCAAGAGATGCTTTATTTAAACAGTTTCCTGGTGAAATAAAAGGGTTTTTTGGTGTGAGCCCGATTCTCATATGCTTAAGTTACTATGTATCTAATCTAATATCTAATATCTAATATCTAATATATATATAATAGGATAATGTTAAGTAGGAGGACATAATATTGTAACACGTGACATATAATTCATTTGACAAATGTCTATTTTTAAATTTTAAACATGAGGATTTAATATTGTGATATGTGGCGTTCATTAATGTGACACATGGCATTAAATGAAACTCTGCATTTCATTCAAAACAAAACTCCTTCTTTTGAAAAAAAAAAAAAAAAAAAAAACAAAAGTCTTATCTCCCTTCCCTCAAGATCAGTCACTCTCAACTTTTTTTATTTTTAAAGATTGAACGGTTACAAACATAAATCATTCTACCCAAAGACAAAAAAAGATTGAACGGTTACAATTTGCTTACCATCTCTTCGCCATTTTACTCTAAGTAAGTTTTAAATATTCCTTTTAAAAATTTAGATTAAATTGTGTTAATTATGTTTATATATCATATATTTTCCTTCAAAGCCTTACGAAATTCCATTTACTCCAATTACTAACTAATTTCTTTCGCTTCATGCACTTCTTAACTCAAGAGTATAAACAAACATAAAAAAATCTCTAAAAATTCAGAAAAAAGTGTTACTGTATATATGATCAGAAAACTGCAGCTAAATATATTATCAATATATTTTTATATAATCAAAAAATATGCAGTTATATTAGGGGAGTTTTCTACGGGAGAGTCTAATAACTTGACATGTGGCATTACATTTAATTGACAATTATTTAGTTTAAATTAAATTTTTTCAGGAGAGGCTAATACCATGACATGTGGCATTCCATTATTCTGACAAGTGATTATTTTAAATGAAACTGTACATTTAAGTTTGAAAATCAAAACATACTTGAAACCTTTTCACATCTCTTCAAACTGCTCTCTCTTTATCGCTTCAAACTGCTCTCTCTCTCACGTATGCTCAACTGCCATCAAGCTATTTAACCATGAAACTGCTTTGTCTCTCTTCCTCTATTCTGCTGTTCTTTCCAATTGTTTTACAACCCTATGAAATTTCACTCTATCTACATTGAGTAAGTTTATTTTATCTCTTTTCAAAATTTAATTACCTTTTGAGACTGCCAATTAGATCTTCATCTTCTTCCTTACTTTCTGTTTATTGAATTTCACTATACATATTTTAGATTCTTTTTTCAAATACATTTATTTTAGGCCATAGATGGGTGTAGTGAATTGTTATTAGGGGAATTGGGAAAAATGGGTGTTAATGGCATTGAATTTGGTACTTTTGTTTGGTTTAACTTTGGTTGGTTGGTTTCTATTTTCACATAATATTTATCTTTCTGTTTCTTTTATCACCACCATATATAATGGTGTATTCTCCGGAAAAAAAAAATGATGGATTGGTGAAAACAGAGTTTTAGAACTAAAATTTGGCTGAGCAGTACAATTTTAAAAGTGAAGCATGCACGTTGCCATGTTGAGTTCATGAAAATCATGGATGCCATTAATTGTGGTTGTAGTAAAGCTTTTTGAACAACCCTTGCGGTAAATCATTTAAGTTTATTCTACAAATGAAAAAAAAAATCCCCAAAACTGTACGCTCAACCACCATCAACATTTTAAAAAACAAAACAAATTAAAACCACAAAAATAATTTCTGCCCCATTCAACAACAAACACTTACAATTCTCTTATGTCGAATATATATCTCATTACACCCTCTGAAACATCCTTCATTCTACACCCAATTAGTTTATTCTATTCCTTTTAAAAATTTAGTTTAAATTGTGTTTATTATGTTTACAAACAGTCATTTACTATGTGCATTTATTTAAGTTTATTATGATATTTAGTCAATTGCAAATTGTTTTTTATTTTGTTTACAAATTGCCGTCGTTCAATGATATCACTAATATTAATGTTTATGTTAAGTTGTTAACACTGTTATTGTTCAATTTGCTATTATTATTTTTGATGAGTCTATTTGAAAACACATTTTAATGGTTATAGTTCAAAAATTTCCCTGCAAACCCCAAATTAAAAAATGGCTCAATTCTTAGATCCCAAAACATTTTACAACATTTTGTTAGAATACTCATTTGGGATTTTTCTGCAGTTTCTACATGGTGTTTCTCTTTTCATTAACTCAACATTATTCTTAATTGCTTTTGTTTTCCTATAAAAACTAGTCACTTTTCTACGGCACGTATTTTTTGCATAAGAAAAAGTGTTGTAGAGGGAAATGAAATTTAATTGAAATTATTAGTATTTTTCTAAGAAGTAAGAATTAAAAAAAAAATGCTCAATTTTTCAAACCAAGTATAGAATGATATTTGTCTTTGTTTATGCATGATTTAGGAATAATGTTTTTTCTTTTGAAAGTATCTTAAATAAAGTTATTTTGGGAAGGCAAAGATCATGATCTTTTTGTTAATATTGTACTATAACAGTTTTTTGCACACTTTTTAATTTTGATTATTAGTTTCAATATGTGATTCTTTTTTATTTTTTATTTTTTAAATATATAAATTATTTTATATTGTAGAAATTGCATATACATATACTAGTTGGTATTCAAGTGCTAAGTCAATTAGTGCAATAGGTTTTCACAATCTCTTTTTAATATGGGTTTGTTATATATATATATATATATATATATATATATATATATTTTGCAGCAGGTTTGTTATATTTTACATATGTATTACAATTTGAGCATTTTTTTCATTTTATCAATTAGAAAAATACTACTTGAACATTTGTGTTGTTGTAAATGTTCTCTATATGCTTTTTGAGCATTTCCTGATGTGACAAATATTCAGCTCCACCATCATATTTCCAAAGGAAATCTTCATAACCCCCGACCTACAATTTATTAAGGCGTTAGCCGTAACTAAAATAATTGCCTAGAATTACAGGAATCTAGGTCCCTATCATCGGGTGGCCTGTCCAACACAATGAAATCCACGGGAAATAAAATTTATCCACCTTAATCGAGCGTCCTCAACTATTCCCGTGGAACCTTCACAGAGTCGCAAGTTGCGAGTGTCATGGTTGTGGGCTTGACTCTCCTAGCCCTAACGCAAATAAATGGTAGGGCAACAAGTTTACACTTGCTCCTAAATCCAATAATGCCCTCTCAATTTGGCTAATTCCTATCATGCAAGTGATTGTAGGACATCCAGGATCCTTATACTTGAGGGGTAACTTGCACTGTAGGATAGCACTGACCTGCTCGGTCATAAATGCCTTTTTAGGGACATTCGTTTTCCTCTTTACTGTGACTAAGTCCTTTAAGAACTTGGCATAGGAAGGGATTTGCTGGATAGCGTCCAAAAATGGAATGTTTATTTGGACTTGTTTGAACACCTCCAGAATGTCCTCTAATTTCCCTCCATTCTTGGGCGCTTGTAGTCTTTCAGGGTATGGTGCTTTTG